>OY720445.1:50070796-52562286 GCA_963082915.1 Dolichopus griseipennis | reverse complement strand
ACTTGTCAAGGTATATTGATTTTTGGTTATGAAAACCATAGAAAATTTAAACTCTAGGTTACTAGTAATGAAAGTTTTTTTTTTTTTTTTTTGTCTTGGGGTAAGGATGGTAGAAATCGTCGAAAGATACTGAGCGCAACCACAGTTATGTGTGACTTTAACACACTAAAAACACCCGCCCTGTTTTAAAATATTAAAACTAGTCTTAGAGACTAACCATTAATTTTGCGCTAATTTTTTATGATCTACTGGAATTACAGACCTCCGTTAAGGTGATCTGAATTTATCGCTAGTTGGAGGGGTCTAGTTCTTTTAAGCCTTCTATTGACATTTGAAAATAGAAGTTTTGACGCTTCTATGTTTATGTGACCTTCTAAGTGGGTCTTATGTTTTATGGCATATTTTTTTATTTCATCGCTAACAATAGGAATTCCTAGATCCCTATGTAAGTCGGAATTTCGTACGTACCAGGGAGCACTCACCATGTTACGTAGCACTTTGCTTTGAAATGTTTGAATTCTCTGAATATGTGTTCGTTTGGCACACCCCCAAAGTTGTACGCCGTACAACCAGATAGGCTTAATTATTTGGTTATATAACAGAATTTTGTACTCTATTGGCAATTTAGATTTTCGACCTAGGAGCCAAAACATTTCTCTATATTTTTGTTCTAATTCTATTCTTTTCTTTTTGACATGTTCTTTCCATTTTAGCTTGACATCTAATGTCATTCCTAGGTATTTTGCCTTGTTTTCATGAGGAATATCTACCCCATTTAATTGTACGGCTGGGGGATTTTGAATAGGTTTATTTGTAAAATTTACTTGCACTGATTTCAGTTCATTTAGTTTAATTTTCCATCTTTTGGTCCAAAGATATAATTTATCACTTGCTTTTTGTAGTTTATTTGTAGCCTCGCCGACATTTGATCCTACTGCAATTAATGCAGTATCGTCAGCAAAAGTCCCTACAGTTATTTCTTGAAATTGGGGCAAGTCACTAGTATACAGCAAGTATAATATTGGACCCAAGATACTTCCTTGAGGCACACCCGCTTTAATTTCTCTCACTGTAGAGTACTCTTCATCCTATTTAATTCTAAACAGTCTATCAGTTAAGTATGATGAGAGTATATCTACATATTTTTTAGGTAATAGTTGCTGCAACTTATAAATTAAGCCTTCGTGCCAAACTTTATCAAATGCTTGTGCAACGTCTAGAAATATTGTAGAGCATATTTGTTTGTCTTCTAGAGCTTTCTCAATTATATCAGTAATTCTATGTACTTGGTCAACAGTAGAGTGTTTTTCTCTAAAACCAAATTGATAGTTTGGAATTAGTTTTCTATTTTCTATTATAGGTTTCAACCTTTTTAATAACAGTTTCTCAAAGAGTTTTGACATAATTGGTAACAGAGAGATAGGTCTATAAGACTTTGTTTCATTTGGAGGCTTTCCTGGCTTAAGTATCATAATTTTTTCTGCCACCTTCCAAACGTTAGGTACATAATTTAACCTTAACATAGCATTCATTATATATGTTAACATTGTTATCCCTTTTTTCGGGAGTTGTTTTAGAATGTCTGCAGTAATTAGATCGAAACCTGGTGCTTTTTTTGACTTCAGAGCTTTAATTTCTTCAACCATTTCTATATGAGTAATTAGTTAATGGCATTTTCTTCTCTTCTGAAATCATTTTCAATGTAGAGGTCTGACTCTATTTCATTGGGCCGAAAAATTTTTCCCAGGTGATCTGCGAATGTTTCGGCTTTTTCTCTATTATTTTTTGCCCATTTACCATCTATTTTCCGAATTGGTGGGACTGGCACTACAGGTTTTTTCAAACTCTTTGTTGCTTTCCACAAAGAGTAATTTCTTTCTTTTTTAGCTGATAAATTCTCAACATATTTTTCATATGATTTGTTTTTTATTTCAAGAATTCTTCTTTTAAGATTCTGCGTTATTCTATTCAACACAGTTTTATCAGCTAGGTCACGTGTTTCATGCCATCTTCGTCTAGCTCTTCTCTTTAGTTTAATCGCATTTAATATATCTCTAGGATAACTAGGTCCTGCTGTCATGTATTTACATTCTTTTGTATTATTCCATGCAGCATTTTGGACAATTTTATTAAGATTTTCAATTGCTAAATCTATTTCATCTTTAGTTGTTATTTTAACCCTTAAATTTATATTATTTTCTATCTCTTGTTTAAAGTTGAACCAATTTGTTGATTTATTAACAAGTGTAGGCTTATTTTGTTTCTTAACAATTTTTTCATGCAGGTTTAGTACGACAGCCGAATGGTCTGAGTCTAAATCCTCATTATTTTCTAGGCTAATAAAATTTGGAGATATTTTTTTTGTTATGAAAAAATCCAGTAGATCAGGAGTTTTATTTGCATCAGTAGGCCAATAAGTTGGTTCGCCTGTAGAATGAAAATAGCAACCCAACTCTCTAATAGCTTTCCTTAGCTCTCTTCCTCTTGTTGAGGTAAGTCTTGAACCCCAATCGATATGTTTGGCATTGTAGTCACCTCCTAGGATGAACCTATCCCCAAGTCGGTTCAAGAGGTCTTTAAGGATCATATTCTTTAAATTGTAATTAGGAGGGCAATATAAAGCCCCAATGTTTAAGTCCTGTTTAAGGGACTTAACACGTATTACTGAAAGTTGAAATTCATCAGTTTCTATTTTAAACTCTTCGTGATGTAGTAAAGAGTTTTTCACCAAAATTGCACTACCTCCTCGCGGTTTATTACTAGGGTGTGTCGCATTATAACATGTGAAACCTATTATTTTTAGTTTTGACTGTCTTGTCATATGAGTTTCTGATAGGAGACACACATCAATGTTTTTAGTTTTTAGAAATAGCTCTAATGCTAGTTTTTTATTTAGTACGCCGTTTGTTTTTCATGTAGCAATACTAATTTTATTTTGGGCCATTATTTAGAAATTTTTTCGGAGTACCACTATAGCTTTTGCTAGAATTGTTTTCGAAATTAGTTATTCTTTTAGAGATATCATTCATTGAATTTAACAAATTTTGCATCATCTGCATTAAAATGTTATTATTATCAGCTTTAGTGTTAGGTTTATGAATGCTATTTGTACTATGAGTTATATTCCTAACGTTAGTGCGATTTATTATTTTTTCAGCTGACTTTCTAATGCTACATTGTTCTTTTTTGTTGCACTAATAGGTTCTTTTGCTCTATTTTGTGATATTTGGGCATACGATAAACCGTCGATGACCCTGCTAGGATTTAAGCTTCTAGATTTAGGGTTAGATGAATTCGACGCACCTTCTTTGGTATGTTTTGGATTACTTTTCTTTTTTCTCTTTTGTAATTCTTTTGCAACTACGCACCCCCTATAGTTTGCAGGGTGTGCCTCAAGGCAGTTAGCACACCTCGGCGTAACTTTTTTGTCTTTGTCACAATTCGTTGATAGATGTGACCCTGCACATTATACACATTTAGCTAGACGCTGGCAAAATTTTTGTGTGTGACCATATCTTTGACATTTTTTACACTGAGGAATCAGATTTGTTTTTTTCAGAGCTTCAATTTTCACTCTCATATGCTGAATAAACTCTATTTTATAAATCTTATCAATGTCCTCAGTATTTTCAAATGTTAAAATAAAAAGAGGTAGTTTAACTATAGTTTCTTCCTCATTCTTTTTAATTTTTTTTCTTTTGTTAACAACTTCAATGATTTTAAAACCCTTACATTTAAGCTCTTGCTTTATATCTTCAGGATCGCATGAAGGATGCAAGTTCCTAGCCATAACTTTAATTGGCCTGGTCAACTTGTTTTCATAAGTATGCCATTCTAAATTAGCTTCATTTATAATCTTTGTTAGTTCTCTGTATTCCCCTTCTTTTTCAACATTAATCTTCAGTTGATGGTTATTCATCATATTTATTTTATAGTTAATTTGTACATCTTTCAGTATTTTATTAACTTTGGGTAGAATACAACATTACTTAAGATAACCGGAGGAGGTTTGTTTTTCCTTGTAATGATGGGTTTATCAATTGAAATTTTTGGTTTAATCACCTTTAATTTTTCTACACTATTTTCTTTGTGTATTTCTGGTGAGTGCTCCGCTTTTCTTTTTTTCCCTGTACGTTTTACAATCCACTCGGTTTCCCGAGTTAGTTCTTCTTCATCTGTACAGTATTCTACTGCACTTTTAGTTAATTGCTTTTTTTTAGCATTTTATTTTCTTCGGTTAGAGTGTGAATCTGACTCATTAAGTCGCTACACATCTTCTCTAGTTCACTTATTCTTAAATGAAACTGTTTCTCTACTATATTACCCACGTCTAGGGGTTTATTCTGACCGTCATCGTTAGACATATATTTTATTAATTTCGAACCAGTAATATTTCTAGTGACATTAGCCTGGATTCCCACTTTGTCACTGGTTTTATTTTCAACTACAGGTGGTGATCTTCCCACTAAACCGCCCTTTTTAAAAGGGTCGGTTGCGTTGAACGTAGATACATTTTTAACCACTGGCGACTTAACTAATCCCTTTGTGGAATTAGCCAAGCCCTCGTCGGCAGCCGTGGTCTCTGCCGACATTTTGGTAGATATCCCTACCATATTTTTATCTTTATTTGTGTTCATTATTTTATATTATTATGTTTTGTATTTTATACCTACTACCAGGTATTTTAACTGCCGCCCCTTTGGGGAACCGACGCAGACCAGAGAGCCGTCCATTCTGGATCAGTCGCTTCTGGATTTTCGTTGGACTTTAGAGGACTCGTACCCCAAGCATTCCTTACTGCGGATGTTTCTAACCCCAATCCGCCGGGGATCATGTAATGAAAGTACCGCGAAGATTGCTTATGATCCAAATCGGACAATTAGTTTTGATTCTAGAAACTTTTGATCGAATTGAGGCCAAACGAACATAATTTCGAAATCAAAGAAGATAGAACCTTAAAATTTCGGGCACAAGTGTTTTATTTTCATTTCATTTATTTGGTTAATATTCCATTTACATAATATAATTCAGTTTCTTAAAATTTATATAAATAGTTAGTTATTTACATCTAATTAAAAATTAATTTTTACATATTCTGTAACCTTTTTTTTAAATCTATTAATATTGTTTATATTTTTAATTTCGATTGGCAATTCATTAAACATTTTTAGCCCATTATACATTAATAAATTCTTAGTTCTTTCATCCCTAAACAATTCTAATCCAAAATTTTGTGCATTTCTTAAATTATAATTATGAATATCATTACAATATGTTAATCTACTACATAAATAATTTGGATATGCATTATTTTTCATTTTATATACTATTACTAATACATTCAATATAATTCTTTGTTTAACACTTAACCATTTTAAAGTTCTCAACATGTAATTAATTGATGTGTATCTATTTACTTTAAGTATTATTCTCATAGCTTTATTTTGTAATTTTAGTAATCTATCTTTATCTGCATTTTTTGACATAAATATTACTGTTGAACAATACTCAAAATGAGGCTTAATTATAGTATTATAAATATGAATTGCAATTTGAAACTTTAATTGATTTCGAATTTGCGATAAAAAATAGATTTTTTTAGCTAGCTTTTTACAAATATAGTTTATATGTTGTTTAAATTCTAATTTCATATCTATAATTATGCCTAAATATTTAATTTTATGTATTTTCTCTACTATTTGATTACCAATTTTAACATTATCATTTGTTTCACAGTTAATAAACATACATTTAGTTTTTTTCTACATTTAGTTTTAACTTATTCATATCAAACCAATTATTAAGTTTATTTAAATCAAAATTTATACTTTCTATGCATTCTTCCACCGAACTTCCAACAACATATAATAATGCATCATCAGCGAAAAGCAGAAGCTTACATAAAGTTACCCATATTTCCATGTCGTTAATATATATTATAAAAAGTAAAACGCCCAGCACCGAGCCTTGTCGTACACCCAGTGTTACATTTATTGATTCAGAGACTACCCTATTAACTTTAGTCCTTTGATATCCGTTTGTAAGATATGATGAAAACCATTTTAATTCATTACCCCTTACACCATAACGCTGAAGTTTGGAGAGTAAAATATTCCCAATAATTGTTTCAAATGCTCTTCTCAAATCAAGAAAAACAGCAACTATTACTTTTTTTCATGGGTTGCTATTTTCCAGTTAGTAGTTACTAAATTTATAAGTGACTCGCAACTATGGTTTTTTCGAAACCGAGATTGGTATTCAGAGCTTAAATTATTATTTTCAAAATAACTCACCAACTGTTCATTCACTACTGCTTCCATAATTTTTGATTCAATCGATAATGTGTTTACCGGTCTAAACTCATTAGCTTTTTTTGTTCCACTCATTTTTTCAATGGGTACAACTATAGTTTCTTTGCAGTTATCAGGAAATACTCCTATTTCTAATGAGCTGTTTATTATTCGTAATAAATTTTCTCCAACTAATTCAAAAATGTCAACAATCATTTGAGGACATCAAAAAATTATCTTTTTTATTTTTCATATTCATAATTAATTTTTTAAGTTCATTTTTTGAAATATTTTTAAAATTAAACCTATTGTTATTGTTTGGTATTGTATCTATAAAAGTTCTCGTATTTATACTATTATTTATTTAATTAATACTATTAACAAAATATTCGTTAAGTTTATTAGCTATTTTATTAGGATCGTCTATTAAAACATTATCAAATATCACTTCATTTATTTCATTATATTGTTTTTTTAATATATATTTTTTAATCTTTTTCCACATGTCTTTTTGATATACAGCACTTTCAATGTTATTTATAACATATTGATTTTTTGCATAGCTTATTTGATTTTTATATAAGTTTCTAACACTTTTATAATTATTCCAATCATTAACATCATTTGTGTACTTGGCTTTTTCATACATCTTTTTTTTTTGCATTTTTAATCTATAATGACTTATTGTACCATTTATTTTCAGTTCCATTTATTTTATTTCATATACAAATTCATTAATAATATTGTGTAAACTGTTACTAAATTTATTTGCTTTTGCATTACAATCTATATTATATGTTGTACAAATGTCATTACGAACAACTTTATACATAAACTCCACCAGTGTGTTTTGAATTGCTATCCACTCGAAACAAAGTATATCCTTCAATTTGAATTAAAGAATCTTCATTACAGCTTATTAAATGAGTTTCACTTAAACATACAAAATCTATATTACTATTTGTTATAATTATTTCAAGTTCATTAAAACTATTGATTAAGCCTTGAATATTAAGATATATGCACTGTATTTAATTTAATTGCTAATAATTAATTCTGTTTTCTTCTTGCTTATGTTTTCTTTGAAATACATTGCATTTGTGGCTTAATGGTAAATGCAATGTATTGCACTCAGCTTCTTGTAGGTTTAATTTATGTTTTATCTTTGCACAGTTTACACAATGTATTTCACTATCATCTTTTGTGCAGTCATTTTTTTTATGGCCTTCCTTACCACACCTATGACAAAGGCTTTTTTTCATTTTTACATTTATCAGCTGTATGATTAAAGCCTAAGCATTTATAACACCTTAACACACTAATTTTTTCATAAACAGGGCAAATATTCCAACCTAATCTAATTTTTTTTAATTCCATTATTTTTTAAAAGATTCTGCATCAACTTCAATTATAGCATTATATAACTCCTTATTATTATACGAATTATAAATTTTTAAACACTTAATTTTTTTGAAAACTATATTATTTTGATTTTTTATTGCACTAATAATTTTTTCATCACTATACTTTTCGTCCATCCCACTTATTAATATTTTTGGATCATGTACTTTAGGTAATAATACATCATAATTACTACCCATTTTTGCTTTTATTTCACTCTCAATTGTTTTTACTGATTCATTATTTGAGCAAGTAATAGACACTGTACCGTTATCTCTCTCACGCATATTGTTTATTTTTACTGGCAAATTACACGCATCAATATTTTTTTTAAATCAGTTCTAGTTCTTTAACCTTCTTGCACATTATTTTTTGGTTTAACTATAATTGCTAATTTTAATTTGTCTGCGTAGGAGACTTCAGAGATTAATTTTGATTTATTAATCTCTTTAAAATTTTCAACTACATTTGTAATTTTTTTCATTTCAACACTGCAAGTATTTTTTATTTCTGATATACTATTTTCACATACTTTCCATATCTTTTAATCTTTCAATATATCTATTTTCTATTGCTTCTAATAAGTTTTTTATTTCATTTTCACTTTTTTGTAAGCATGCTTTAAAGTCATTTTTGTATTCTTCTAATTGAACATTGTTTTTGCTTACATTTTCTTGCATGTCTTTTAATACCATATTGTTTTTAATAACACTATCTTGCACTTCTTTTACCATATCAACATTATGTATGTATGTAATACAATCATCACACATAAATTTTAGCATACACTTATTAGTGTCAACCAGATTACTAACACTCTGATCTAAACCACTACAATTAGTCGCAGAGTGAAATAGCGCACTTTCTTCCACTAATTAGCGCACTTTCTTCCACTTTCTTCCATTTTCTTCCACCGTCTCTCCACTAATTGCAATTTTACATTTATTGCACACTTCAGTATTTGGCATTTTAATACATTTGTTTTAAAACAAACTCACAATATATATATAATCAAATATTAAAATTCTAAAGATTTATATATTATAATTTAATTTTTTATATTTTTATGTAATAACTTTTATTAAAACTTTTTAAAATTAATTAAGAAAATCAGCGCATTTACACACGTGTCAACCCGCCGACGCTCTCTCTCGATACCTGTTTTTTCTTTATGCTTTGTGTCCGTCAAACTTTGGATGAATTGAAATAGTAGTTTGCATACCATAATGAGGGTGGTATGCAAACCACTATTTCAATTCCTATTTCCCAAGACCTTAAAGCTTATATTCTTTAAATTTAAAATAACGGTGTTTTTTCATATTTTCTTTGTGTCCTTGAAATTAAGAATTAATTGTAGTGGTGGTTCAGGTCCCTTCTAAGAAATCCCAAAATTAAAAAGCTTATCTTCGAAATTCATGAAGATAGAAACTTTAAATTTGATACACGAGGGTCTTTCCTATTTCCGTTCTTATTTAACACTTTTATATTTTTAAAAGGCTAAGGATTTTATCAGCATAGTAAGGACCACCTTACTATGCTGATGAACTTCAAATGTACCATGTAATCAAGAATGATACTGATTGCTGTTTCTTTCAATCTAAAAGAGAGTGCTTAGATAAATGGTATTCTGACAACATACTAGATTTCAACGTCAGTAAGTGTTACGTTATAAGCTATAAGCTTATATTATAAGCTTTTGAGTTATAAGCTTTTAACGTAAAGGATCCTCAGTTATGCATAATTATTTCTTTCAAAACCGCTATCAGATCACAGATTTGGGAATCTTTTTGTACAACAAATTGAATTATAATCTGCACTATGAATCACTGTTATCAAAGGCCAAGAAAACGCTAGGTTTTATCTAAAGAAGAGCAAGAGAGTTCAACAATATTTGGGTAACAAAAAATAACTTTATTTCACTCACTCGTGCGTTCACTATTAGAATTATATTATCTGGAATCCTGCTTTTCTCATTCACAGAGCAAGAATTGAATCAATTTAAAAACAGTTCCTTCTTTTTATACTCTACACCTATGAAATAGGAAAAGGGTATATTAACTTTATGGTGATTGTAACCACCTAAAGGAAGCGAGTTAGATATGGAAAAGTATATATATTTCTGATCAGCGTGACCTACCGAGTCGATATAGCCATGTCGGTCTAACCGTCCGTAGTCACGATAACTCAAAACCTAATAGAGCGATCTTAACGAAGTTTTAACTGTAGGTTACTAGGACTTAAAGTTAGGCGGGGATTGCATATGAGTGAAATCGGCCAATGGGTTCGGATTCTGGACCTTTTAATCGTTCTTAGGGCTAACATACTAATGAAAAAAATTAGGATAACGCAACAACTAATGGCGCTGAATTCATGAAATTTGTGCTGTAAGTTACTAGTAATGAGAATACGGCGGGAATTTCGTACGGGTGAGATCGGACTGTTTGGATCCTAGAACTTTTTGATCGAATTTTGGCCAAACAAGCATAATTCCAAAAACAATATAGATAGAACCTTCAAATTTGGTATCAGTGTGCATAAATTTTCTATGTCCTTAGAGTGCTTGAAATTTAGGACCAATTGATGTAGTGGGTCGGGGACCATCCACACAGTTCTGAAGACCCTAAAGCATATCATTGAAATTAATTAAAAACGTAGCTTAAAATTAAGATACAACGATCGAATTGAATACAAGTTCAATACCAGTTAACAAGGGTTAAGTTTGAAATTTATTTTTATATTTAAATGATTTATATGAAAAGTTCTAAATTTGTCATTGTATTATAATATTTCATAAATGATTTATATGAAAAGTTTTAAATTTGTCATTGTATTTTAGAAATACATTTATTGCATATTTTGATGGTTGCACCGACTAACTATTTCTTTACTTGTTGCTTTAAGAAATTTACATAACCCCAGAGACTTTCATAACCTTCCCTCATACCATGAAAGGCTAAAATTAGTTAATTTACTGAGCTTAAATTCCCGAACAATCTTTCTCTCGAACTGTTTTACTTTCGATGTGCTAACCAAAAAGATCAATGTCAACCTTGTTAAAGATAAAATCAAAATCAATAATAATGTCAGGCCAACAACACATACCAAGTTTTTAATTGAAACAACTCACAGAACTGAATATGGAAAAAACAAACACATAAACAGGTGTTGCATATTATTTAATCAATTCAACAACCTTTCCTTTGACACAATTTCAAAAACAGCTTACAATATAAATTTAAATTACACAAAATCGTTACAGACTGACACTTTAATTTTTAAATGACATAATTTTAAGTAATAACAAAGTTTAATATAATATATAAATTAAAATTAAAAATCCCATAGTAATTACAATGGCTCATAAAATAAATATAATAAAAATATTAAAATAATTTTTGTACCCATCATAATTAAATTCAACTTTAATCAAATGATAGTAATTGTATCATTTTACTTATAAAAAAATAGTTTTTTTGTACTTTGAAGTAAGTATAAAACTAAGCTAATTTGTTTTTTGTTTTTAATATATAATTTTTATTGTTCTGTGTGATTCATAATTTTCTTTTAAATGTAACATCTTAACAAAAGAGAAAAAAAATAACATCATAATAAAAATAAATAAAATAAAATAATAAAAAAGTTTAGCTTCTGTTAAGATGGTATTTATTGATCGAAATTCATTAGCACTTTTGGTATTTTAAACTTTTCCTAACAACAATCGCTTCTTTCCATACATCATCGAAAATTCTATTTCATTTCATTCCTTCAATAATAATCTTAAAATAATTCAAACAAGTGATGGAAAAAACCAAGGGTTGCAATAAAGCACATTTTGAAAATTATATAGGGTTTCTTACTGAGTATTTTATCATTTACTTATATAAAAATATAGATAAAATTATTTTTGTAAATTAATTATGATAATATTATAATATAGTTATTTCACCAATTTATTAATTTTAACTAATAGTGGAAACAATACTTAGAATATAATCCCAATGCACTCAAGAAAACCTGTTAACAAGTGCGAAATATAATGTTGCAGTTTCAATGTTAACATTTAATTTTGGAAAAACATACACTGGTGAATAAGTTACTGTTTTATAAAAACATAAGAGTTTTAATTTTTTTTCAATGCGGAAGGTTCCCAAATTTTTGCTTAGCGAACTTATAGATATTTGTGTCATCTGCATAAACGTTATAATTTGAAATAAAATTATTTTCATATATTTATTATATATAAAAGGTACAACAACGGTTTAGGCCTTGTGGTACACCTGTTTTTATAATAAGTTCATCGCTACTCACTTCTTTCACTTTAACACACTGAGTTCTAATTGTTAAGTAACTGCTTAATAAAAGATTACTTGTACCTCTTATACCCAATATATATAGTAAATTAATCAGTCTACGATGAATTAGCACATCAAAAATTTTCGTAAGATCAATAAACACTGCACCGACGAAATATCTTTCATCAAGTGCGTCATTAATATATTCTAACGTAGCTGTTATTGCGGATTCTGTACCGCTGTTCTTTTTAATCCATATTGATTTGGATCAAAACCAATCGTTTTTTAAATAAAATTTCTTATCCTTATATTAATTACTTTTTCATAAACTTTGGATATTGAGTTAAGGATGGAAATTGGTCTATAATTACCGCATTCATTTTTAGATCCACTTTTATGACTATGTACGCTTTTTTTATTGAATCAGGGAATACTGCTTCTTCAAGGCATTTATTTATCAATGTTGTCAATGTTTTTTGATAATATTAACTTAACAAAAATTCATTTAACGCGTTTGCCGTTTCGTTTTCATCTTTTGTCCTTTCTCCACTTTTTTTTACAATGCTTGTTATTTGTTTTAAAATATCCTTATTAGTATTCCTTATAGTATTTTTTAACACTTTCCATAATTTTCTAGAGTCACTTCCATCCTTTTATTGATATAGATTTTTTTAGTCTCTTTTATTTGTTTATCGACCTTTTTCTTACATAGAGTATATTTTATTTTTTTATCTCTGTTATTTGGATCTCTTTTATGACTATCGTATAGTGATTTTGTAATTTTTATTTCTTCATATATCGACGGTGTTATCCACGTATTATTCCTATTTCTAACCGACATTGAATTTGTACATAAAACTTTAGCTTCTTGTATTATTTTTGTTAACGTACGTGTCTATTTCCAAAACGTTAGTGTTTTATCTTTTATTATTTAGAATTTGAGACATCTGGTTATAATCAGTTTAACTTATAATGTGCTTCTTCATTGGTATTTTCATATTACTTATTGCTTTTAGTGTTAATATGGCCAATTGGTGATCGGATAGACTGTTACTTTCTCTTGTAAAATTAATATCATATTTATCATTTGAATTTGTTAAGATGTGATCAATTAAGGTATTGAAATGAGTTGTGTTTCTTGTACTTTGTGTTTTGTTTATTATACTGTAACCAGTTGTTGCTATCATGTCTTTATACTTAATTACGGTATAAGAATTATTAAATAAATTTAAATTAGTATCTGCAAAAAATATTTAATTTGCTTTATTTGTTAATCTATTTTCTAAATATTCCATAAATATGTTACTATTTTCCGCTGGAGCCTTGTAAAATGTACCAATTCTTAATCTAGGTGTCGAATTCAGAATTTCAATTACACCAAAAATTATATTTTTCGTCTTTTAATACTTCAGTAAAATTTATATTATTTTCTATAAAAATGACACTTCCACCATATCTCATCTCATCTTTACAATTGAAAACTACCCTATAGTTTTGGAATATTATAAGTAGTGATTTCATTGTTTATATCCATACTTTTGTCAAAATCACAATATCAATTTCTTTACATTCATTACTTAATTTTCCTAATTCATAAATTTTATTTCTTAAGCTGTATATAAGTTAAAAACCATTAACTTAATTTAATATAATTTCGAAATAAAAAAAAGTAAAAAAACAGTCAGTCGGTGCAATCGACTTAGAAATACCCTATACCTATTTGGTTCAAATTTAATGACATATCCATAAGTCATTTTAACATCATAAAAGCTGTTATTAATTTGATCTTAAGACTTAGCTAACCAAATTAACTTTATAATACTAAAAACATTTTCTAATTACACTATCTCTTAAAAAATATTACAAATTCTTACTAATTTATCTATTTAAAAATATTAAAAAACAAAACAACTTGAAATAAATGAAAATATATTTATTCTAATTCAATTACAAAATGACAAAATTCTAATTATTAAATTTTGTAATGAAAAGCTAATGAAAGCATAATATATTTAATAATCCAAATTTTTCAAAATTGCCATTATTTTAAATGGTTAGTTTATATACCTAATAGAAAAGCTTATAAACGCAAAATATGCAATAAATGTATTTCTAAAATACAATTACAAATTTAGACCTTTTCATATAGTTCATTTAAATATAAGAATAAATTTTACATAAATGGAGCAAGTACCTTTGAACTTAGCTGAACTACTACAATTAAGTCTAAATTTCGGGGACACATAGGAAATAGGAAATATATTCTTTGGGTTCGAAATTATACTCGTTCGGCCTCAAATCGATCAAAAGCTTCCAGAATCCGAACTCATTGACCAAACTCGACCAGAACCAATTTAAATGGTACTTTCATTGCTAGTAACCTAGAGTTTAAATTTCATCAAAATAGCGGCATTATTTTTTGAGTTATGGTGTTTTTAAGATATATGTTTGTTAGCCCTTGAACTTTTTAAAGGTTCCAGAACCCGAAACCATGGTAAGATTTCGCCCATATGCAGTCCCTGTCATACTTTCCATACTAGTACACAATTGGAACGTCCAATCTTAATTTTAAGTTACTAGTTTTATTAATTTCGATGATAAACTTTTACACATTAGGGGTCCTAAGAGAGGTACTGAACCACCACTCCAATTGATCCAAAATTAGAGGGACACGCAGGAAATAATAAAGAACACCCATGTGCCAAATTTGAAGCTTCTACATTTGTTTCAAGTTACTATCTTTATTAATTTCGAAAATATGCTTTAAGGTCCCCGGAACTGAGTGGATGGTCCCCACCCACTACTCCAATTGGGCTCAAATTTCAAGGACACTAAGGAAATCGAAAGCGACACCCTGATACCAAATTTGGAGGTTCTATCTTCATTGGTTTAGGAATTATGCTAGTTTGGCCTAAACTCGATCAAAAAGTTCCAAGCTCCGAACCCATTGTCCAATCCTCCCCGTACGCAATCGCCACCGTAGTTTCATTACCAATAACCTACAGCACAAATTTCATGAAAATAGCGTCATTAGTTGTTGAGTTATCGTGGTTTTTTATATATGTTCGTTAGCCCTGAATCCGATTAAAAGGTTCAGAATCCGAACCCTTGGGCTGATTTCGCCCTTATGCAGTCCGCGCTGTACTTTAAATACTAGTTAACCCTTGTACACAATTTGAACGTTCTATCTTAATTTTAAGTTACTATTTTTAGTAATTTCGATTATAAGCTTTTAAAACTTAAGAGGTCTAAGAGGGAAACTGAACCACCACTCCAATTGATCCCAAATTAGGGGGACACGGAAGAGATAGTAAAGAACACCCTTGTTCCACATTTGAAGCTTCTACATTTTTTCAAGTTACTATCTTTATTAATTTTAAAGATATGCTTTAAGGTCTTCGGAAATGTATGGCTGGTCCTCGACCCACTACTCCAATGGGGCCCAAATTTCAAAGACACTAACGAAATAGGAATAACCTACAGCACAAATTTGATGAATATAGCGTTATTAGTTGAATTATCGTGTTTTTTTTATATATGTTCGTTAGCCCTTCGATCGATAAAAAGTCCAGAATCCGAACGCATGGGCCGATTTCGCCCATATGCAATCCCAGCCGTACTTTCAGTCCTAGTAACCTACAGTTAAAATTTCATCAAGATAGCTCCATTATTTTTTTGAGTTATCTTGCCTACGGACGGACGGACATGGCTATATCGACTCAGGAGGTCACGCTGATCACAAATATATATATATTTTTCCATATCTAGCTTCCTTTAGGTGGTTACAAACACCATACCAAAGTTAATATACCCTTTTAACTATTCTATATGTGTAGGGTATAAAAATTAAAATCTTAATAAAAATCCAATTAAAATTAAAAATAAATTTTAGGAAAAATAGTAATAGAATAGTAGTAAAATAAAACTTTTAAATAAATAATAATTGTTGTTAAAATATAAATTACATTTAATTTTTAAAATATTTTATAATCATCAAATTAAGAAATTAGGTTTAATAATAATATAAATTTTTTTGTTATTTAATATAATTACCGTAAAAAAATAAGAGATAAATTTTTTTTAAGATTAAATTAAGATTGAAATTCTTTTAAGAAAAAAAATAACGAACTTTTATTAATATTTTTTACAAAATACAATAAAAATTAAATTAATTATTGTAAGAAAAATTATTTAACATTTAAAAAATTTAAAACTCATATAAAAAATTAAGTTATAAATTTGCGTGACTCTTCTTCAAAAGGAAAATTTTTATAGGGAAAATTGTAAATCAAAATCTTTTTTTAATGAAAATAAAATAGAACCTTTTTGTATAGACTATAGAAACTAATTACCTAAAATAAATATTTAAATTTTGAAATTATAATTATTTATAAACATTAAAATTAAACATTTTTTATAAAAAAAAAAAAAAAAATTTTTTTGCAGTAAATTAAAAACAGATTATTTGTTAAAAATTTTTTAATTAAATTTATTGGTTATTGGTTAAAATCAAGGTATAAATTAATATTTTAGAAAATAAATTATTTTAAGATATAATCAAATAAAATAAATATAATAAATAAATCTAATATAAAGAGAAAATTTGTTTGTTTGTCCGTTTGTTTATTTGTTTCTTTGTTTGTCCAGGATTCACGGGAAAACCACTGGTCCGATTGTCACAAAATTTTAAAGGAATAATTCCGAGAGCTCGGGGGTGACATAGGCTATGTCAAATCTTTGTAATTCAACAGGTTGCGGCTCCAGAGTCGTTTTAAGCTTTTCGTTTTTTGGATGTCGAGTCAAAACGGTTTGACCGATTGACTTGAAATTTAGCACAAATGTTACTCTTAGCAACCGGAATTAGTTGTATAAATTTGGTTGGAATACATTAACCCATTTTGTTTCCGATTTGTGTCCAATTTTTTTTTTTGATTTTAAAAATCTAAAACAAAAATTCATTTTTAAAATAGTTTTTCCAATAAAAAAGCCTACATTTCTCTCATAAAATCATAAAAAAACTAGGAAGAGCGTAGTAGAACTTTCAGGTAAGGACAAAACACAATATAAGTTAAAAAGCAGATTTTTAAACCTTTTCTAAACCAATGTTTGAATATTTTATTCAAACGTTGGTAATTCGAGAAAACTACTATTGGCATAGTATAATGACATAATGGCAAATATAGTATACCCTTTTGACCTATAGTTAAACGGGTATAATAATACTTATATTTAAACTACCTATTACCCGGCGCACGTTGCCCCGCCACTCAATGGAGTTTTAATTTAAGTTGATGTTATTGAAAAAAGTTAACACAAAAATTACATATGGTGTACATGTTTATTTTAAAATGTAAATAAAGAAATTTTTTTAAAACGCTTATTTTAGAATTATTCTTGCAATTTTTTAACAAATTTATCAAATTTCACTTGAAACTTTTCATAATTATTAAATAATAATAAAAAAAAATTTTAATTCAGTTAACATTAATCAGCGGAAACCCACCATCCTCAACTCTATCGTCAAGGACCACCAAATTGTCAAATAGTACCACGTATAGAAAAATTAGAGATAATCGTTAAAACTGTTTTGCAAGCTGTTTTTTTAAACTTTTTGTTTTTTCTGTGACAAAATAACAAAAAATTTGCAAAAATCTACTGTGCCGCAATGGGTTAACGGAACTTAACCAACGGGTTAACGGAACGGACTTTGACCAAGTAAGATTTCACAAAATTGGACGTAATATCCTTCCAAAATTATTTTTTAGACAATCGTCGGGGCGGCATGGGTTAACAAAATCTAAATCTGTTAATAGAACGAAGTCCATTCTCAAAGAGGAACACCTTGAAGGCAACCGGTTAATCCATTTCTAATTTATAGCAAAGTAATGAAAATACATATAAAAAGCTGTTGAGCCGCAATGTGTTAATGAACTCCACAAATATTTTTTGAGGCTTTCTTTTTAACCAAAAACTTGACCAAAAAATTGGGCAACGCCGGGTTAATCTGCTAGTATAATATAATAAAAAAATTTCATAAATTTTAGCAATTTTTTTTTGAATACAGAATTTATATAAATTTTACATTAAACTTGTGTAAATTTTTACAGGTGTTTTGTTCACTTTAATTATTATATGATCCAAATAAATAATATAAAAAGAAATAGAAATTTTTTGAAAATCTTCAAGTTTGTGCAGGATAGAACAAGCGAGGAATAATAAATAAATTTCTTCAATACCTATAAATTTATATTGAATAAATTTTGAATTTTTAGAAAATATTTTTAATCTATATTCTTAACATCTCTCGATTCTTCTTAACTAAAATTTTTTGATTTCTGAATTTAAATTCGTCTTGCGCCCATATATTTGATTCACTTCAAATTTTTATTCTCAATTCAGTTTAGAGGACATTTAACTAAAAAATTAAAAAGCCAACAAGTTTTGAAAAATTAAATTAGAGTTCAAATTTTCTTTTAAAAATATACAAAATTTACAGCTGCAGTATTATATTTCAACATATGTTAAAGGTTTTACTTAAATTTGAAAGGGTCTCTTTAAATTGAAGAAATTGTCTCTGAGATTTAATCATTTTTGGTTAGATAATAAAATTCTAGGTAAAATTCCAAATTTTGGTGGAGTTCACAATTGATTTCCTAGAATCGAAAAAAATGGAAGGGTGATAACAGGAGCGGGGTGAGCAGATCCATCATAAGTTTGCTAAGCAAAAATTTGGGAACCTTCCGCATTGAAGGGCTACTAGGTCTTAAAAATTAAAACTATTAACTTATTCACCAGTGTAAGTTAAAAATTAAAACTATTAACTTATTCACCAGTGTAAGTTTTTCAAAAATTAAACGTTAACATCGAAGCTATAACATTATATTTCGCACTTATTAACAGGTTTCCTTGAGTGCATTGGGGTCATATTCTAAGTATTTCACTATTATTCATATAATTAATAAATTAATGAAATAACTAAATTATAATACTATCATTTATTTTTATATATACTTTTATAAAAATAAATGATAAAATACTCAGTAAGAAACCGTATATAATTTCGAAAATGTGCTTTTTAAAAGCCCTTGGTTTTTCTTCCTCACTTGTTTTTCATTGCATTAATAAATCATAATATTTAATCGACTTTTTTTTTCCCATACAAATATAAACATCCCTTTTCCGGGTAAACTATAAGACCAATTTTAATGAAACAACAACCAAAAGAAAGTTTTTTTTGTTTTCATATTACAATGGTATTTTTTTAGAATATTGCGTTTTTTCGGGTGAAAACCCGTCTTTCACGCTGTTAAAAGTTGATGACTCTAATAAAAAAAAAATGAGTTCTGTTCGAAATGAAAGCAATTCATTTTGGTTTTTACAGTAGTTTTCATTTATAACGAACTCTGTTCAATTTCAATTATAATAAACGTTACCTTTTTGTTAAAGAATTAAACTTTACCTAAAAATGTAAGTTCTTTATTACATTCATATTTCTTTTATTTAAACTTATTATAACTAATAAAGTTGCTTGATGATTAATTTACTATTTTTATATTTATGTTTGAATATAAAAAAAAAAAATCATAATAACGCATCAAAAATACAAAAACAAAAATTCTTTAGAAGGAAGCAGTATACTTAAAACTTGAGGCTTGAGGCTGACACATCAAATAAAATTCTAGCAAATGTGTTCGAAGTGTCTACATTTTAGAATTAGTACATTCTACAACGTTCAAGTCTTATACTATTTTTTCAAATTTCACAGCATTCTTTTAAAACGACATTCTTTCATTACGACGAATATGGTCGTTATAAGCGAAAAGTACTGTATGTTTTTTTTTTTTAAAAAAATTATTTTTCTCTTCGTATATTGTTGTTGCTTTTTGTTAAATTTTTTATAATAATAAAATAACCGACTTTTGAAATATATTCTGTAGTTGCCATTACGTTTGAGAAATGTATAACAAAAGTTGTTATAAAATATGTTTGCAAAAAATTAAGAAACGAAAAATTGCTAACAAAAAGTTTTAAAATATTAGTTAAGTACATGATATTACATGAAAATAACTTACTGTACCTCGAATTTTTAAAATTTAAACATTGACAAAGCATATAAAAATGTTATACAACATAAGATAACACAACATAAGGTTATACAACATTGTTATTGTTCTAAAAATAAATTATTATACCCTACACCTATGAAATAGGAAAAGGGTATATTAACTTTGGTATGGTGTTTGTAACCACCTAAAGGAAGCGAGCTAGATATGGAAAAGTATATATATTTGTGATCAGCGTGACCTCCTGAGTCGATATAGCCATGTCCGTCCGTCCGTCCGTCCGTCCGTAGGCACGATAACTCAAAAACTAATGGAGCTATCTTGATGAAATTTTAACTGTAGGTTACTAGGACTTAAAGTACGGCGGGGATTGCATATGGGCAAAATCGGCCTGGATTCTGGACTTTTTAATTTTTCTAAGGGCCAAGGAACATATAAAACAAGTAAAGCAACAGTCAGTCGGTGCAACCGACTTAGAAATACCCTACACCTATTTGGTTCAAATTTAAGGACATATCCATAAGTCATTTTAACACCATAAAAGCTGTTTTTAATTTGATCGTAAGACATAGCTAACCAAATTAACTTTATAATACTAAAAACATTTTCTAATTTCACTATCTATTAAAAAATATTACAAATTATTACTAATTTATCTATTTAAAAATATTAAAAAACAAAAAAACTTGAAATAAATGAAAACATATTTATTCCAATTCAATTACAAAATGAAAAAATTCTAATTATTAAATTTTGAGATAAAAAGATAATCAAAGCATAATATATTTAATAATCCAAATTTTTCAAAATTGCAATTATTTTAAATTGTTAGTTTATGTACCTATTAGAAAAGCTTATAAACGCAAAATATGCAATAAATGTATTTCTAAAATACAATTACAAATTTAGACCTTTTCATATAATTCATTTAAATATAAAAATAAATTTTACATAAATGCAGCAAGTACCTTTGAACATAGATGAACCACTACAATTAAGTCTAAATTTCGGAGATACATAGGACATAGGAAATATATTCTTTGGCTTCGAAATTAAACTCGACCACAACCAATTCCCATGGTACTTTCATTACTAGTAACCTAGTGTTAAATTTCATCAAAATACCGGCATTATTTTTTGAGTTATGGTGTTTTTAAGATATATGTTTGTTAGTCCTTGAACTTTTCAAGGGTTCCAGAACCCGAAACCATGGTACGATTTCGCCCATATGCAGTCCCGTCATACTTTCAATACTAGTTAACCCTTGTACACAATTGGAACGTTCTAGCTTAATTTTAAGTTACTAGTTTTATTAGTTTCGATGATAAGCTTTTACACATTGGGAGGTCTAAGAGAGGTTCTGAACCACCACTCCAATTGATCCCAAATTAGGGGGGCACGCAAGAAATAGTAAAGAACACCCTGGGCCAAATTTGAAGCTTCTACATTTGTTTCAAGTTACTATCTTTATTAATTTCGAAAATATGCTTTAAGGTCCTCGGAACTGAGTAGCTGGTCCCAGAACCACTACTCCAATGGGGCACAAATTTCAAAGACACTTACGACATTCAGATCCTAGGGCTGATCCTAGAAGTTTTTGATCGAATTTAGGCCAAACAAGCATAATTCCGAAACCAATGAAGATAAAAATTCAAATTTGATATCAGTGTGCCTCTTCCTATGTCCT
This sequence comes from Dolichopus griseipennis, assembly GCA_963082915.1. NCBI lineage: Eukaryota > Metazoa > Arthropoda > Insecta > Diptera > Dolichopodidae > Dolichopus > Dolichopus griseipennis. The sequence continues at coordinate 52,540,553 of OY720445.1, read as the reverse complement.
TAGAGTCCTGGAATTTTAGGACCAATTGGAGTAGTGGGTCGGGGACCATCCACACAGTTCTGAAAACCTTAAAACACATCTTTGAAATTATTAAAAAAAATTGCTTAAATTTAAGATAGAACGTTCCAATTGTGTACAAGGGATCAATAGTATTGAAAGAACGGTGCGGACTACATATAGGCGAAATACGACCATGGGTTCGGATCGTGGAATTTTTTCATCGAATTTAGGCCAAACGAGCATGATTCCGAATTTAAAAAAGTTAGAACCTCCAAATTCGGTACCAGGTGTCCCTTTCTATTCCCATAGTGTCCTCGAAAATTAGAACCAATTGAAATATGTGTCGGGGACCATCCACATAGTTTCGAAGACCTTAAAGCATATTTTCGAAAATAATAGAGATAGTAACTTCAAAAAAATGTAGAAGTTCGAATTTGGCACAAGGCTGTTCTTTACTATTTCCTACGTGTTCCCTTAATATATGATTAATTAGAGTGGTAGTTCAGGTAACTCTCTTAGACCTCTAAAGGTTGAAAGGATTGTCATCGAAATTAATAAAAATATTAACTTAAAATTAATATAGAATGTTCCAATTGTGTACAAGGGTTAATTAGTTTTGAAAGTATGACTGGGACTGCATATGGGCGAAATCGTACCATGGTTTCGGATTCTAGAATCTTTAAAAAGTTCAAAAGCTAACAAACCTATATCTTAAAAAACCAAAACTCAGAAACTAATTACGCTATTTTAATGAAATTTATATACCCCTACTACTTCCAAGACCTTAAAGCATAATATATTCGAAATTAATAAAGATAAAAAAATTTGATATATATACTATTTTCTATTTCTGTTCCTATTTAACACTTTTATATTTTTAAAAGACTAAGAGTTTTACTTTAAACATATTATGTATTATATTTTATAAATTAAAAACTAAATATTTTTTTTATTTTATTTATATCATATCTATATTTTATTAAATTATTACCATAGGTAATATATAATTAAGAAATTGTGTACGATACTAAAGTTGTAAAATTTATTATACCCGTATGACTATACAGTCAAAAGGTATAATAAATTTGCCATTACGTTTGTGACGCAGAGAATGAGTGGGAGTAGATATAGACTCAAGTGTATGGATCGGTTCAGAATCGAAAAAAAATCGATTTAGCGATGTGTGTCCGTACGTCCGCACGATAACTAAAGGAGCTAGTATCTTGAAATTTTCGCAAATTCGTTTTTTTGCAATAGCCGTCTTCGCTATTTAAATCCAGCCATTTTGGTCCATGTACACCTAATGAAGCTGTACACCTTTTGGTACACTTAATAAAGCTGTATGTTTGAAATTTTGCCAAAAGTAATTAACCGGATGATATAATGTATATCTTACGGTCATACGGGTATGCCAGAGTTGACACAGTCTACTCTACTACACTCTTCCTCGTTTTTGTATTAAAATTAATTATATGAAACTGTTCAAAATTTATCATTGTATTTTAGAAATACATTTATTGCATATTATGATTATTAAATTTTGTGATAACAAGCTAATGAAAGCATTAATGGTTTTAACTAACATTAAAAACCATGAAATTATATAAACTTTTATATTTATATTATTACAAATTAATATTTCGTTCGAATAACTTTAAGTTTAATTCTATAGAATATTAAAAATTATTAAATTAAGATAATAAATTTAAAAATTATTGAAAATTGAAATAATTAACCAAGCGTACTAAATCATTCTACAGTAAATGCATTACAGCTTAAAATCCTGAAAAGGTGTAATTGCTGCATGTGTGTAAAATTTTATTGAATTGGATAAAAGTTTTAAATATTTAATTTTGTATTTGCATTTTACGAATCCATTTATCTCAATTTAATTTGTTGTTTAATATTTTAAATAGATAAGTTAGTAAGAGTTTTTAATATTTTTTAATTGATAAAATAATTAGCAAATATTTTTAGTATTATAAAAATAATTTGGTTAGCCATGTCTTACGATCAAACTAATAAAAGCTTTTATGATTTTAAAATGACTTATGGACTCCCATTAAATTTCAACCAAATAGGTGTAAGGTATTTCTAAGTCGGTTGCACCGACTGACTGTTTCTTTACTTGTTTTAAATTATTATTCAAAATTATTAAAATAACTATATTATGTTTGCAGAAAAAAGAAAACTAAAAGAAAATAATATTTATTAAGAAAAATGATATGTTCCTTAGGGATCAACCAGAATAAACGCGTACAGCGTGCAGTTTCTGTCAAAATAATTTTAAATAAGTAGGTATGTTATGTACTGTACTTCGGAATTTTAAATTATTATGTTCAAAAAAAAAACTAAAGAATAATCTTCTACTCAAATAAAAGCGTTCGGCGTAATAATTTCTGGCAAAAAATTTACAAAAACATACATAACATACATGAATTTACATAAGAGCAACCAAAATACGAGTAACGCAATGTATTATAATTCGTATTTTAAAAATTTACAAATTGGCCTAATGTATAAAAATATTGTTTTTGGTTTTTCTTATATTTCTAAGATTATGTTTTAAAAAACATCTTATATTGAAAAAAATTCAAAATATACCTAATACCTATTACTCATATGAAATTAAAAAAATTTTATTAATTTAAAACATTCAAATAAATATTTTTGTGTGTACGCGGATATCGATTAACGGATATGTAGATAGACATATTGACGTACTGCCGTATAAAAGTTGTGCGTCGTATATTTAAATTTAGATTAATTTAGGCCCTATTAAATGAAAAGTTTATTCTACATTTTAAACATATTTTTTTTTTTATAATAAAAAACTCTTTTTAGTTTTACTTTGACATAACGCACGAATTTTATATAATGCATGCGTTCCTTTTACCAAAAATTGTTGATGAAGAGTAGGTAGAAGTAGTTTGTAAATGGAAAGCTAATTTTTGTTTCAGGAGTTTATAATTGTCAGATTAATTATCCTACATAATATATGACATTTTAAAACTATCTGTCATTTGTGAAGTTAATAATATTTAATAGATAATGAAAAAAAAGCGAAAAAATTAAGGTTTATTGCTGAAATATATAAAACTATTTTTTAAAATGGAAGAGTTAAATGCTAATTGCTAATTAAATAAAAAATATAATTTAACATAACCTATTCAAGAGAAAATTCATCTATTATGAAAAATTTATTTAAAGCTCTCTGCCGAAATCTATTTAATTATCTACTCCTCTCAACTAACCTTTTTTCAAGAGGCGGTGTGGTGTAGCTGGAAGTAGGTCAGAGTAAAAACGAGTAGTTTACTCCTCCATAGGAACGCAAGTAATAATATTTGTGTGTTTGAGGAAACTTATGAGTCATGACTCATGACCATACATAGAAAAAAATAAATAAATAAACTTGACAAATAGGTATAATATAAAGTAAACTAAAGAATTCAGAACCATTTTTTGAACATACATTTGTAGCCACAATTTCAGATTTTATTATTGAAATGTAGTGCCTACTTGCCTATGTAGCTACTAAATTTTAAAAGTAGAATAAGGGGAGGAAAAATTTATCAATTTTTTAATTAATTTGTTATTTTTTTTAATAGCTTTGTGGATATGTTATAAATCTTAAAATAGTGATTTAAAAAAAAATCTCGACTTCTGTCACTTAACCATTATCAAAAATTATACATATATAGATAAAGCAAGTAGAACAAAAAATCTCTCACTATATTTTGTGAAATCCCCCCATGAAAGAGTAAAAACGATATTAACATTAGAAAAAACATATACCTTTCTCATCCTACACATTGTTTTATATTATTATTATTTTCTTAAAAAAAAAGAAAAAAAATTTATAGAGATGGTAAATTCGTTTTATTTTTTAATGTGTTTGTGTGTTTCAATATAATACTGATAACACCAAATACGAATGTAAATATCTGTTTTACTATAGCTTAACTTAATAAAATATAAATAATACAATACAATATGTATGTATGTATAAATATTTTGTTTTTTAATAATTATTCAATCAAATTTTTCTTTTTAAAATATTAATTTTATCTCTTTAGGTATTGAAATAATATAACTTCATAGCGAAGAGCAGACATACGAATTTGTAAAATTGAATACTTGTTGAGAAATAAAATTAAATAGGTGAGATGGGAAAAGTAAAATAATATCTGAAAAATTTGGTTTAATTAAAAATTCAATTTCCATTTTATATTTTTAGAAAAGGGAAAAAGCCGAATTGAAGTTATATAATAAATAAAATGAATAACGTTTAATTCGGCATAAAAAACCCTTTAATAAACGAAATTAAAAAAATTATAAACTTATAGCTACTAGATATGTAGGTTCTTAAAACTAAGTGTCTATGTACAAACTATAACATAAAACTATAAAAACAAAACAAACGTAAAACTATAATTCTAGTAAAATATAACAAAATTAAATATGTAATAAAATAAACGAAAATAAATTATTTAATATTTTACATTGTTTAACAAAACCTGATCCACCTGTTCCACTTCAATGCTCCGTGGACAAGTTGAAGGGTGTGGAAAAAAAGATGAATTAGAAATTTTTAAAAATTTTAAATAGGTACATAAAAAGATAAATTAGAGTAAAATTTTAATTTTATGCCTCTGTATAAAGTATTGAAAACTATTTTTTTTTTTTTTGTCCTTATTACTCCTCTTAGGAACATAGGATATCTACTAGGCATCTTCATCTGACTCTATTCGGAGCAGTTATTTTTGCTTCCCCCCATGTTTTTCCAATTGAGGTTAGTTCTTCTGATATCGTTCGCCTCCAGGTGTTATTAGGGTGGCCTCGTCTTCGGATTCCTTGTGGGTTCCATTCTAGTGCTTCCCTTGCTATGCTATCTTGCGGCTTTCTAAGTGTGTGCCCTATCCATTTCCACTTCTTCCTTTTGATCTCTTGCCCAATTGGTTCTACTTTGGCAAGTTTCCATAGGTCCTTGTTACTTATTGTGTTCGGCCAGTATATTCTGCATATTATTCTTAGACATTTGTTAATTAAAACCTGTAGTTTCTGTGTGATGTTGTTCGTAACTAACCAGGTTTCACTTCCATATGTTAAGGTGGTCTTTACGCAGGTTCCAAATATCTCCATTTTGCTCCCCTGGACATTTGTGCGCTTTTCCATACTGGCTGTAAGCGACCGAACATTGCCCTGGCCTTTTTGACTCTGCTTTCGATGTCGGCGTTTATGTTACCGCTGTTATTTATGATGCAGCCTAAGTAGTGGAAATTATCTACATAATCGACTGGTGTGTTGTTTATCACCAGACGGCGCGGGTTGTTGATGTTAATGGCCATCGCTTTCCTTTTTTTCGATATTTATTTCCAGGCCCACACTTCGAGCTAATGTTGCTAGATGGTCTATTTTAGCTTGCGTATTATTTATTGTGTGTGATAGCAGGCAGATGTCATCGGCATTGTCCAGATCTTCTAATTGCCTGAAGAGATTCCCTGTTAATCCAGCTCTTTTGGTACTAATCTCTTTCGTTATGTCATCTAGCACTACTGTTAAGAGGATTGGTGACAGTGGACAACCCTGTTTTACTCCTATGTTGGTGATGAATGGTTCGCTGGTATTACCATTGTGGAGTACTGAGAGTTGTGTTTCTTCATACATGTTCTGTATTATTTTTATTATTTTTTCCGCCACATTTCGGTTTCTAAGTGCTTTCCATATGGCTTTTCTGCTTATACAATCGAACGCTTTCTTGAGATCGATGAAAACCAGGTATAATGGGGCTCGCCATTCTATTGACTGTTCAACGATGATTCTGAGCGTATTAACCTGGTCTATGCAACTTCTATGGGGACGAAAACCTGCTTGTTCATCTCTTATTTGGTTCTCTAGTTTCTCTTGCAGCCTTGTTTGTATTATTGTTGCCATAATTTTGTAGATTGTATTTAGCATAGTTATGCCTGTCTAGTTGTCGCACTTAGTCAGATCACCTTTCTTTGAAAGTTTGATGATTATTCCATTTTTCCATGTGACCGGTAATCTGCCCTCATCCCATGCTGTTGTGATGTGAGATTCTAGAAGCTCGGCTGATGTTTCTGGATCTATTTTTATAATTTCTGCTGGAAGACCATCTTTGCTTGTTGCTTTGTTTATTTTTAGCTTTCTTATTGCCTCTTTGATCTCTGCTTTGGATGGTTTGTTTATTCTGATGTTATAATTGTTATTATTTGTGTGATTTTCTGGTCTGGTTTCTTCTAGGTTGAGGTCGCTGTTATTACTGGTTTCTGCGAAGTGTTGTCTCCATATTCGGGTTTGTTCTTCAAGACATTCTATTAGTTCAACATTTTGGTCCTTAATTGGGTGATTTTTGTTGTTTCTTCTGCCAGTGAGCTGGTTCACGATTTTATGTAGCTCTCTTGTGTTGTTGTGTATTGCAGCCGTTTCAGCTTTATTTGCGAGATCGTTAATGTATGTACTTTTATCTCTTCTTGCAGCACTTTTGACTTGTTTAGCTATATTATTGTATTGTTGTCTTATAGCGTTATTGGTATTCAATTGCTGTTTTAGGCTGTTTCTTTGTGTTATTAGATTCCAGGTGTTATTGGAAATCCATATCTTTCTTTGCGGCTGAATTGTCCCTAGGTGTTCTTCTGCTGTATTTTTGAGGGTCTCGACAATGTGGTCCCATGTGTGTGGTTGGTCTATTGCGAGGGTTTGGCGTATTGTTTCTACGATGTTATTTCTTATTTCAGTGTTACGGAGTTCTTGGAGCTTTATCTTTCTTCTTATGTTTCTTCTTGATCTTCTTTTGTATTCCTGCCATATTCTTATATCAGCTGTTATTAATTCGTGGTCACTTCCTATATCTGCACCTCTTTTGTTTCTGACATCTTGCAGTGTGTTTCTCCATTTTCTGCTGATGCATATATGGTCAATTTGGTTTTTCGTTTGACTGTTTGGTGAGGTCCATGTATACTTATATATGTTTTTATGGGGGAATAGCGAGCCGCCGATAATTAGTTGGAATGTCTGGCATGTCTATTAAAAATTTAAAAACCTAATCTACCAAAAATTTGTTGGGAAATTAATAATTTATTACTTAAAATTTATGAAAATAAAACGACAAGTTACCGCTCAAATTTAAATTTTTCTTTTATAACTTTATGGCTTTAATTTTTTAATCCTTTCGAAACTAGAAACCGTAATAGGTAATAATAATAAATTAATAGGTAATTTCACAATGCAACGACAAATTGGTTAAAGGTTAAAATATAAAATCTCAGTCATTGAAAATAATACTATGAAAAAATTCCTTAACCATCTTTCAGTATTTTTTTTAACATAAAATCATATTAAAATATAAACACATACGTAAATAAGAATAAACATACATTTCAATACACTTGATTTGATCAACACGTCTATCAAAAGCCTATATAGTTTCTAGCGTTACCATATTGAAAGACTAATGTAATTTACCCTGATTATACCCGTGCATACATATATGACATCGGGTATATTAGATTTGCTCCTCCGTTTGTAACGCATCGATCTAGACGAGCTAGATATAGTGTCAAGGGTACGTATCGGCTCAGAATCGAAAAATTAGTCGATCTAGCTATGTGTGTCTGTCCGTCCGTCCGTCCGTCCGTCCGTCTGTGTGTCAGCACGATAACTCAAAAACTAAAAGAGCTACAGTTTTGAAATTTTCACAAAATATTTTTCAATCAATTTCTAGGTTCCCTATTTTTTTTGGTTAAGATCGGACCAAAACTTCGGGTATCTCTCGAACAGCTAACTTTTTTAACTCCAATATTTTCATACAAAAATTTTAACATGAAGTATTTAACATGAAATTATATGAATTTTGTTTGTTTTTGTTTTTTTGTTTTTTTTGTTTTTTGTTTTTGTTACAAAAAGTAGATAAAGATTTCGAGTTAGAATTTCATATGATTTAAATGATGCGTAGTTTATTTAAGATAAGCAAAAAAAAAGAAGACAAAGATTTTTTTAAGTAAATGGCTTATTGATATTGATAGATAATTATGAATATATATGATGAATCATATATGAATATGATGAGTATTATCTATCATGATGATTATTATATGAATGTGATCATATGAAGTTGATTTGGCTTAAGTTTAATATATTCGTGAATTAAAAATTAATTATAAGAGATGGAATTGAAAAATTAGAGCAAGAGTTTTGAAATTCACACAAAACATTTTTGGGACATTTTTTAGGTTCCCTATTTTTTTTGGTTAAGACCAGATCAAGGTTTCGGGGAGCTGCCACACAACTTATTTAAATCAATATGAATTTCTTCAAAAGTAATTATACCAGGAAGATGAAAATTACACACGGTTAGTTTTATAATGAATCAAGAACTTATATGAAGTTTCAAAATGTTACGACTTCATTTTCGGGGGGCTGCCATACAACTTTTTTGCACCAATATGAATTTCTTGAAAACTGATTATACTACGAGGATGAAAATTACACACTGTTAGTTATATAATGAATCGAGTACTTATATGAAGTTTCAAAATGTTACGGCCCCGTTTTCGGGCAACTGCCATACAAAGTAATCAATTCGATAACTGTGAATCTAATGAAGCTACGAGGTTAAAATCAAAACTGGGCAGATAAAGTAATAGGGCAAGTTAGTTGGCAAAGTTGGACATCACTCGGACCAACTTTTAGGGCGGGCTATTTTTTTTTTTTTGTTTTTATTTTTTTTTTTTGTTTTTAAGCAAAAATTATGGGATAAAAAGGTAAATTTTTTTTTAACTATTTTACTTTCTTATATTTTTTTTGTAATATTTATAATAGCATAGAGGAAATAAATAACGGTTAGTGGGTATGCACGGGTATCTAAAAGTTGACAAGGGCAACTATAATCTTCCTCGTTTTTCAACATATAAGATTTTAAAAACTTTCATATTAAAACTTTAATCAATTAGTTTTTCTAAAAGTTATGTAAGATTTGAAAATTATTTTTTGAATATATAAAATATTTACAATACAACTGTTAATATATTATAATTTAACTGTAATTCATATTATAATATAACTTATATTATATAAATATATAATTTAAAATATAAAATATTAATACAAAAACAAAAATTATTTGTTAAAATTCTTAAAACTACTAATCAGTTATAAATTTATAAAGTATATTTTTAGTTTTAATTTATGATTTAGAGCGTTTTGGTAAAATATTTATTTTTATTTTTAAAATATCGAGTAGTTTCCTTTTAATTTAACCAAATTAACTTAACTTAACAGATAAGCGTATATACTTATAATTTCTGATTTCGTCTTCTACTTGCAGACTTCAGTGTTTGTACTCGAATGACTAATCAGTTGTACTAATCAGTTTTAAATTTCAAAAACATTATGATTTAAATTTGTTTTTTAAAATGTTGAAGTTTTTAAAACTTAAATATGAAAGTTTTTAAAACTTAAAATATAAAATCCTAGTCATTGAAAATAATACTATGAAAAAATTACCTTCACCATCTTTCAGTGTTTTTTTTTTTAACATAAAATCATATTAAAACGAGGAAGATTATAGTTGCCCTTGTCAACTTTTAAATACCCGTGCATACCCACTATGGTGTATAAAATAAACCGTAATTTACTTCCCTTATACATTTAACTCATTACCCCATAATTTTGACGTAAAAAAAAAAAAAAAAAAATTAACAAAAAAAAAAAAAAATCACAAAACAAAAAACAAAATTTTCATTCATTGTCCCATAACTTTAGCTTAAAAAAAAAAAAAAAAAAAATTAACAAAAAAAAAATAATCACAAAAAAAATAAACAAAATTTTCATTCATTGTCCCATAACTTTAGCTTAAAACAAAAAAAAAAAAAAAAAAAAAAAATAAAACAAAAAAAAAAAAAATTGGCCCACCCTAAAAGTCCGAAGCTCCGAGTGATGTCCAACTTTGCCAAGTAACTTGCCCTATTAATTTATCTGCCCAATTTTAATTTTAACCTTGTAGCTTCATTAGATTCAAAGTTATTGAATCGAAAACTTTGTATGGCAGCCCCCCGAAAATGGGGCCCTAAAATTTGAAACTTCATATAAGTGCTCGATTCATTATATAACTAACCGTGTGTAATTTTCAGCCTCGTAGTATAATTAGTTTTGAAGAAATTCATATTGGTGCAAAGAAGTTGTATGGCAGCCCCCCGAAAATGGGGCCCTAACATTTTGAAACTTCATATAAGTGCTCGATTCATTATATAACTAATCGTGTGTAATTTTCATCCGCGCAGTATAAATAGTTTTGAAGAAATTCATATTGGTGCAAGAAAGTTGTATGGCAGTCCCCCGAAAATGGGGCCCTAACATTTTGAAACTTCATATAAGTGCCGGAGTCATTATAAAACTAACCGTTTGTAATTTTCATCCCCGTAGTATAAATAGTTTTGAAGAAATTCATATTGGTGCAAAAAAGTTGTATGGCAGCTCCCCGAAAATGGTTCCCTAACATTTTGAAACTTCATATAAGTGCTCGATTCATTATATAACTAACCGTGTGTAATTTTCAGCCTCGTAGTATAATTAGTTTTGAAGAAATTCATATTGGTGCAAAGAAGTTGTATGGCAGCCCCCCGAAAATGGGGCCCTAACATTTTGAAACTTCATATAAGTGCCGGAGTCATTATAAAACTAACCGGTGTAATTTTCATTCTCGTAGTATAATTACTTTTGAAGAAATTCATATTGGTGCAAAAAAGTTGTATGGCAGCTCCCCGAAGACTTGGTCCGATTTTAACCAAAAGCAATAGGGAACCTAGAAATTGTCTAAAAATTACTTTGTGAAAGTTTCAGAACTCTAGCTCTTATAGTTTTTGAGTTATCGTGCTGACGGACGGACACACATAGCTAGATCGATTCACTTTTCGATGCTGATTCGATACGTACCCTTGACACTATATCTAGCTCTTATATTTCGATGCGTTACAAACGGAGGAGTAATTTTAATATACCCGATGTTCATATATGTATGCACGGGTATAAAAAGTAATAAAAATTGAAAAAAACAGGAGTTATTTTTAAAATTTTTCTATATAAGCCTGTATTTTGTCATTAAAGTTTAATAATCGTATTATTTTTATATTTGATACATATTCCACATATTTTTTGATACGTTGAAAAACTATAAAGGCAAACTCTATGAATAGTGGAAGAAAGCATTAATGAGAAGAAGATAGCATATGGGGAAATGGTTTTAAGAAAAAATTAAGAGAATTTTTATTGACAATTTTTGCTCTACTTGCTTTATAGGGATATGTATAATTTTTGCTATTATTTTGTACTTCTGGCAGCTTCAATATAATATTATACTAAGTACTTTACTTATGAATTATGATAGGTATGTTAAATTTTGTTGTACATATTATGCTCTATGAATAAGCTTTTTAATTAGGATACAGAATACATACAACATATTACATAATTCAAATCATACTAAAATGATTAGAAAAAAGTGCAGTTTTCTACAAGTAGGACAGCATTAACTCCAATTGTGGCTACTTGACTTCAGTAAATATGTATATGGTATTCAAATATAAAAAACAACGGATTTTATACAAAAAATTAAAATAAATGTTTTATTATATATATATATATATGAAATCATTAACTAAAAGTTAGAGAATTGAAATTATTAACACTTAATTCCAAATTTGTTTAACAATATTTAATTCTTTAATAATTATCCAAAAGTTTCAAAAAAATAACAAATCAATATAAAAGAGATTATTTTATAATTCACCAAAACAATATTAAAAAGTTTAATTTAATAATTTATAAAAATGTTCAAAAAGTTTAATTTAATTTTAGTAATAATTTATAAAAATGTTTAAAAGTTTAATTTAATAAAACTTTTAATCTAAAACAATATTCATTTAATAATCGATTCCGAATAAAAATGTCCACGTCCACGTTTTAATCTTCTTCTTACTTCGGCTCTACTTTGGACAAGAGTAGACTGTTCTTTAAAAACAAATTTATATCATATGAAAAATAAATAACGGAACCTAGTTACTATTTTACTTGCTACTAAATTATCCAAAAAAAATGCATTAAAAAACAAAAACAAATAAATAGCAAATAGAATGCAAATATACTAGTCGAATGAAATATAGTTGGTATGAAATTTAATTAATTCCCACATGCATATGTGAAAAAATATAAAAAATTCATCAAATTTTCAGCACATTATATATTAGAACACTATTTATATTTAGAATGTAAATCGCTTTTTTTGTGTAATAATTGACAAAATTATACTCTCTTTATAGCGCGTTAAGCTACAGGAATAAAATTCAAAAATACTTAAAAACGTAAAATTATAAATTTTTTTTTTTTTAAGCAAATTTCAAACGCAAGAATTGTTGAAAACATTGTTGTCATAAATATTATAATGTATAGGAAAAACAAATAAGTTTCGTGTAATATTAGTCTAATATAAATTACACAAAACGGATTTTTTATGTAAATTTAAAAGCACAGGGCGATACTAGTGGTTCATTAACCTTTTCAATTTCTGTTTTAAAAATTTCGGTAATTTTTTCTATTTTCTGAATTTCTTTTTGTTGACTAGTTTTGATTTCTTCTAGTCGTAATCTGTAATTTGTTTAATTGCTCTTTCAAAATTTTCTTTATATTTTTTCCAATAATCACTATTTTTTGTACTATACACAGTCGTCACATATGAACTTTATGTTCTTATTCGTAAAAAGTATATTTATTGTAGACTGATCTACCCCAGAACATTTTAGCGCCTCATGAAAAAATTTTTTCATATTCCTGCACATTCAATACCCGTTTCACCTTTTATTTTTAACTACACCTTTTATTTTTAACTACATTTTTAACTAACAAGTTTGGCACCCTTAACCAAAAACTAAAAAATAATTATTTTTATTTTTTATTATTTATACCGCTGACACGTAATTTTTCGTTATCGTGTAATAATTAATATTATAACTGATAAAGAAAAATAAAACACGCCCGTACTGTATTGTAGTTTAATTAAAATTGATTCTATATTTATTGCTTTAATTCCCGAATCCCGTAGATTGCGAATTTGTGAACCAATTCTTAACATGTTTCACTAATCGAGCAAATTGGTGGCTGGTAGAGTGATGTTTTCTAAAACCGAATTGTTCGTTAGGTTAGTTTAAAAAATTTTTCTAGAACTTTGCTTTTGTTGTTCAAAAGTATAATTTGGTTTTTAATAAGAATATTTTTGCCGATCTGTTGAGATTTTTTAAAAAGATCTGTTTGATATGGTTATGGACCGTCAGATTTTTTGTTTTTAAATTTTGAAAGTATATTATTTAGTTCTTTATAAGTTACTCCGCCAAAAGAAGTGAACGAATTGTTATTAATATTAATATTAGTGTTGATAATTATATTATTATTACTATTATTATTATTATTAATATTATTATTATTTTTATCATTATTATTATTATAATTATTATATAATTATTATTATTAAAATTACTGTTATTTTTATTATAATTATTGTTATTATTATTGTTAATTGCAGTCGTCACAGTCACCATGCATTTTGTACTTAAGTTGCTTATGTTTTCAGTTAAGATCACTACTGTTGTTCAAAGTAGGATGCAAATAGATCAGCTTTTTTTTCGCTCGTTATAAAAATATTATTATCCGCGATAAGTGAGGGATAAGTTTGTCTCTATTTTTTAAAACATACGCAATTTTCCAGAAGGCCTTTCCGTGTTTAGGTAAATATTTTAGAGTACTTTGCCATTTTTGGTTGTGAAGTTCCTGGATTTTTCTTGAAAATACTGTTTGTAAAAGGTTAATTCTCATTTTAAAAAGTCTGTCTCTAGTTCTTTGCCTGAGCCGTCTAATCCTATTTCTTTTGTTTATTTTAAGAAGAAATAGACTGCAATACTATTTCCTGAAATAGCGTGATGAGACTGTTTATTTTATCAATGTCGCGATTAACCAAACAAGAAGAAATTTGAGACAAATTAATTTTCGAACCTAAAAAATATTTAAACTGTGGCCAATTTATTTTGTGATAATCGAAGTAGAATAATTAGGGTTACTAAGGTACAAGTTTATAATAAATCTTATAGGTAGATGGTCAAAATGAAACTCATTAATGGTATAAGAATTCGAAAGTTTATCTGGTATATTTGACAATATGAGGTCTAACGTCGAGGGATTGCTGCGATTTTATTTTGTGATATAACTACTACTACTTGGGTATAAAAGTGTATAATATTTATCTAAGTTACTGTTATAAGAACTACTTTTCAAATATACTATCATTATTTCTAAAGTTTAGTTTTATAGATAATGTTTCAAAACATTGTTTCTAAACAAGGCAATTAACTATGTTCTATGGGCTTTCTAATTATTAATGCAACACCATCATGTTAAGCAACTTCTCTATCATACCTATATATTTTATAATTTTCATTGCTAATACTTTTACTAGAATTTGGCTGCGTTTCACTTATTATAGCAATATCAATTTCTTCTTTGTCAATATAATTTTAAAATTCGATTTTTTTATTTAGAAAGCTTTGAGCATTCCAAAATAAAATTTTTGTATTACTGCCAGCCATTAAAATGCATTGTTAAAAACAAATTTTAATGTTAATTCAGCAATAATATGAAATTGAACTCCTTTGCTTTGATGTGTATTTAATTTAGTGAATAATTCATTTACTATAGAAAGAATTTCTTGATTAGAAAATGATTGATTGTTAGTGTTAGTAGAGCTTTGATAACCACGCGTAGCTATTACAAAAAAAATAATTTCGTAGAAGATTTTTTTTTCTGTAGCCCCACCCGTTAAAGAGCTACAGCCCCCCAAAGTTGGAGAAAGCCCTATTTTTAAATTGTTATAGCAAGAGTTCTGTTAAGTGTATTTTCAATCTGATAACAGCAAAAGATAGCTGATTTCATAAACTTTATAGATTTTTAAAAGGAAAATGGTTAGGGTTGCCATACGGTACTAAAATTTACAATTATGCTAAACTCAAATTTTGCAAAATTTTTGGCTTCACATATCTTCTAAACGGTTCAATCTAGGGTCTTGAAATTTTGTGAGAAGTTGGGTCCTCCAAAATTAGTAAGAGTCGGTTAACAAAATTTTTTTGTTACGATCTCTGTTTAGGAACTATAAGGGCTCGAAAATTGAAATTTTGCTATTTTCAAACACCTGCAACTGAATACCTGTTCAAAATTTTTTTAGTAATATACAAAATTGAAAGACCTTTAATTTAATTTTAGCATGTGTTAAAGGTTTGTCTTAATTTCGAAGGGTGCCGAAGCTACAGCATCGCAAATTGCAAAAAAAGCCCTATATTTAAAATAGTATAACAAGAGTTCTGTTAAATATATTTTAAATCTAAAAACGGTAGAAGAGAGCTGTTTTTATAGGCTTCACAATAATATAAAGCTAAAATGTATTGGGTTGCCATACGGTACCAAAATTACTATTAAACAAAACTCGATTTTTGCAAAATTTTTGGCCCCACATATCTTCTAAACGGTTCAAGCTAGGATCTTTAAATTTTGGTGAAAGTTAGACCTTCAGAAATTAGTAGGAGTCAGTTCACAAAATTTTTTTGTCACGTCCTCTGTTTAGGAGCAATAAGGGCTCGAAAATTGAGATTTTGCTATTTTTAAACAATATACAAAATTTACAGCTACAGCATTATTTTTATTGTTTTTTATTTTTTTCCGGCACCTCTACGTGCTAACTGTTCACTGTGATAGGCTAAACAGCCTGACTATATATGTGCATGTCGGAACAGGGGAGATATATTCATATATTAGAATTGATCAAATGAATTTCTTATTATACAATTTAAACATGAGATAGTACTACGCCTTAGATTTTCAATAAATACAGTTCTATTTTTTTGTTTATATTGTAATAATTTTGTACTTGAGTTATATGGTATTCTATATTAGTGAGTTATATTATTTAATTGAAATATTTGTTTACATTTTGTATTTGTTTATATTGTTACATAACATTATGATCATACAAAAAGTAAATGCATGGTAATCATGAGCAAAGCACATGATTACAATACACTTGCAAATCGTAACATAAATCCCATTCCTTAACATAAATTAAATCATACATAAATTACTTTTACTTTTAAACTAATAAAGTAACTTAAATAGAAAAAGCATAACTGTACTTTTGTTAACGCTAAATAAAAAATTCTTCCCATAGAATAATTGAACAAAAAGCATTATCATCTTTTTTTCCAATTACTTCTAAGCGTGTAATTTGATTCTCAAATATTTCTAAACTTTGCAATGCATGGCATTGCAACGTTTAAATTTAAAATAAAATAATTCATTGTAGTGTTAACTTTTGAGAAGAGAAGTTGTTATCTAAAACCTTATTTAATTAAAAAAAGGTTAATTATTAAAATTTGTATTTGTTAATAGTTCACAATTGAAATTAATTGTGAGTTGATAATAATAAACTAATAATAAAAAAAAAAATTAATTATTAGAATTTTTACTTGTTAATAGTTCACAATTGAAATTAATTGTGAATTAATAATAATAACAAATAATACTGGCGCAGTCGAATTACCGCTATAAGGATAACTAATAATACTGGCGCAGTCGAATTACCGCTATAAGGTAACAAACGAACCTCAACCAACCAAAGGGAATACAACAAACATCTATAAATCATCAATACAACAAACATCTATAAATCATCAATACAACAAACATCTACAAATCAAAAATACAACAAACATCTATAAATCATCAATACAACAAACATCTCTACAAATCAAAAATACAACAAACATCTATAATTCAACAATACAACAAACATCTATAAATCATCAATACAACAAACATCTACAAATCAAAAATACAACAAACATCTATAATTCAACAATACAACAAACATCTATTAATCAAAAATACAACAAACATCTATAATTTAACAATACAACAAACATCTATAATTCAACAATACAACAAAACATCTATAATTCAACAATACAGCAAACATCAAACCAAGTCTTGAAATCACCTTAAGAAAAACCAAAAAACAACAAAACAAAAAGCTAAGTACCTAAATTTTTAATTAAATCTTAAAACAAAAATATATAAGTGTAAACTCAAAATATTCTTTCTATTGCAAATTAAAATTAGTAATTCACAAGTAAACTTAAAGTCTTATAAATTTGAGTATTAATTAAAATTTTAATAACTCTAAAATTAAACAAAAATATAATGTAATAAAAAACAAAAATGTAATAAAAAACAAATTGTGCATTAATTAAAATTAATAATTCGCAATTAAATTTAAAATCTTATTATTAAAATTCGCTTAATAAGAAATATTTTTTTTTGTATTAACTTTACAATTAAATAAAAAATTATTAAATTAAAATCTTAATAACACTACAATCAAATCAATTTTTATAATTAAATAAAAATTTATTAAATTAAAATCTTAATAATGCTACAATCAAATCAATTTTTACAATTAAATAAAAATTTATTAAATTAAAATCTTAATAACATTACAATCAAATAAATTTTTACAATTAAATAAGTATTTATTAAATTAAAATCTTAATAACGCTACAATCAAATCAATTTTTACAATTAAATAAAAATTTATTAAATTAAAATCTTAATAACACTACAATCAAATCAATTTTTACAATTAAATAAAAATTTATTAAATTAAAATTTTAATAACACTACAATCAAATCAATTTTTACAATTAAATAAAAATTTATTAAATTAAAATCTTAATAACATTACAATCAAATAAATTTTTACAATTAAATAAATATTTATTAAATTAAAATCTTAATAACGCTACAATCAAATTAATTTCTTACTACAAATTTGATCACTAACAAGATCACTAACTAAAATTAGCAATTCTCAACTAAACTTAAAATTTTACTACAAATTACGTTCATTAATCCTAATACCTAAAATGGAAAATTTAGGAGAATTAGAAAAATTCAATACATTAATAAAGTGTATTGCCAACATTTCACCCTTTTCGGGAAAAATAAATGATTTAGCTAACTTTTTACAAAGAGTGGAAGAACTCATTCCTATAATTGACACTATTCCTAATAACTACAAAAGTATATTATTGGGAAATATTAAAGATAAAATTATTGGAAACGCGAGAACTGCTCTACTTTCCAACCCAGATCTAGGAACTTGGTTGAATGTCAAAGAAGCTCTAATAAGAGATTTTGGCGAATCAACACCCATTAATGAAATTTTAGACCAACTAACCCTATGTCGTTGTACAAATACAATTGAGAAATTTCATGATAGAATCAAAAGAATATTAACAAAACTAAATAACGCGTATCTATTAAGTGGTGGTAACAACCCCAACCAAATAACCACAAACAACCGAATAGCACTCACAATATTTAAAGACAACTTACCAGAACCTGTAAGAGGCATTATCATTAATAGGGATCCCAACAATTTAAACGAAGCTTTCCAAATTATAATTGCAAATGGATACTCACAATTCGTGAGTTTATCAAAAAAGAATAGTTCTAATTTTAACTCAAACAATTTTCAAAGTAGAAATTTCAACTCAAACAATTTCCAAAATAGAAATTTCAACTCAAACAATTTTCAAAATAGAAATTTCAACTCAAACAATTTCCAAAATAGAAATTTCAACTCAAACAATTTCCAAAATAGAAATTCCAACCCAAACAATTTTCAAAATAGGAATTTCAACTCAAACAATTCCCAAATTAGAAATCAGAATAATTACCAAAATAGAAATTCTAATCCAAATCGTTTTCAAAATGCTAATTCTTATCAAAATAATTCTCAAAACAGAAATTATGACGATAATAGAATATACCCGGCGAATAACCAACCTAATCAAATAAATAACAATTACAACCATGAACGTCAAAGTAGAAGAACAAACCGAAACTATAACGAAATAGAACCTATGGACTTAAACATGAAAAATAGTAACGAACAAAATTTTTGCTCGAACAGCCAAAACAACTACCCTATATAACAATTAGTACAAAAATAAGAAAACTAAAATTTATAATCGATTCTGGTGCGGAATTTAGCATAATTAAACCCGAATTATGCCAACCGAAATGGAAACATCAAATAAACCCACAAACTCTTAGAGTACTAAACGGTAAAGTAACAACAAATATCAAATGTAAATTCCCCTTATTTGAAATATTTAATGAAACAGATAAACTTGTAGAATTCCTAGAAATCCCCTTAAACAACAATTTCGACGGTATAATTGGCAACAACATACTTGTACCATTAAACGCCATAATAAATTACAAAAATCGACAGGTAGTAACACCAAAAGCTAATATACCATTTTTTCTCAATACCCATGAAGAATTCTTGTACGATGACACTTACTTAAAAGAATCTCTGAACATTTTTCGTAACGAAATACAACCAATAAAGTTCAATTTCGCACCGCATTTATCTAAGAAATATATCCAAAAGTTGGAATCACTCCTATTCTCTTATAAGGATATCTTCCATAATGACGAGAAAACAGTCTCATTCACCAGTAAGATTAAACATAGGATAATTACGAAAAATTATATCCCTATCTATACAAAAAGTTATCGATACCCTCAAATACATCGAGAAGAAGTAGACCGACAAATCAAGGAAATGCTAATGCAAGGCATAATAGTAAATAGTACCTCACCTTATAACGCCCCTATTTGGGTTGTGCCCAAAAAATTGGACAACTCGAATATAGAAAAATGGAGGATCGTCATCGATTATCGAAAATTGAACGATAATACAATTGACGATAAGTTCCCAATACCGAATATCGAAGACCTATTCGGGAAACTAGGAAACTGTCGGTACTTTTCCACTTTAGATCTGGCCAAGGGCTTCCACCAGATCGAAGTTCAACAAGAGGACAGATGGAAAACCGTCTTCTCAACGGCAACTGGGCACTATGAGTTCACCAGAATGCCGTTTGGTTTAAAAAACTCCCCATCGACCTTCCAGAGGTTGATGAACTACGTATTACGGGATTTCGTGAACAAAATCTGTGTTGTCTATTTAGATGACATTTTGATCTTTTCGGCTTCATTAGAAGAGCACTTATTATCTCTGCAAAAAATCCTTCAATGTTTAAGAGAAGCTAATTTAAAAATATAAATGGATAAGTGCAATTTCGCTCAAACCTCTACTAATTACTTAGGACACATTATAACAGATGGTGGTGTCAAACCTGACCCAAAAAAAGTATTGTGTATCCAAAAAATTAAATTACCTTCTACACAAAAAGAAATTAAATCTTTCCTCGGCATAACGGGATACTATAGAAAGTTCATAAAAGACTATGCTAGTATCGCTTACCCTCTTATAAAATGCTTAAAAAAGAACGCAAAAATCGACAAACAAAACCCTGAATACAGAGAATCATTCGAAAAATTAAAAACATTACTTACATCCGACCCTGTTCTAGTAAACCAAAATTTTAATAAAACATTTACAGTAACGGCAGATGCATCAAATTTTGCAGTCGGTGCCGTTCTGAGCCAAAACGGTCATCCAATCTATTACGCGTCTCGTACGCTAAACCAACATAATAACACATGTAAATACAAAATAAATAAATTAGAATCAATAACCCAACTTAACGAAGAAACTATTGTTACTTCCAACCTTCCAAAAATTAAGATAAAACAAAATTGTATCGAACATGAAATCCTAATTAAAGGAAATAATGTAATTAAATTTAATAATTGTGAAATTAAAATTGATAAGATAAGATTTATAAATAGAATAAGAAATTATAAAGATAATATTGTAATATCACCTTTAAACAGTGGTAATCAAGTAATGAAAATTTTAAACAATTTAACATTAGAGGACATTCACCTCAACACTATAAAAAATAGAGAAATTATAAAATCAATTGAAACAAACTTTAGTTTTAAAAATAATACTTTATTTGTATCTACTTCAATAATATTTTGTATAATAATAATAATTTTAATTACCTTTTGTATGAAAAAGAAAAAATGTAAAAAATTAGAAATAGTTGAGAATCAATTCGAAAAATCAGAAAATGATGTTCCTTTACAAATCTTCTGAGACAGAATATCTTAAAGGGGGGAGGTGTTACATAACATTATGATCATACAAAAAGCAAATGCATGGTAATCATGAGCAAAGCACATGATTACAATACACTTGCAAATCGTAACATAAATCCCATTCCTTAACATACATTAAATCATACATAAATTACTTTTACTTTTAAACTAATAAAGTAACTTAAATAGAAAAAGCATAACTGTACTTTTGTTAACGCTAAATAAAAAATTCTTCCCATAGAATAATTGAACAAAAAGCATAATCATCTTTTTTTCCAATTACTTCTAAGCGTGTAATTTGATTCTCAAATATTTCTAAACTTTGCAATGCATGCCATTGCAACGTTTAAATTTAAAATAAAATAATTCATTGTAGTGTTAACTTTTGAGAAGAGAAGTTGTTATCTAAAACCTTATTTAATTAAAAACAAGTAAAGAAACAGTCAGTCGGTGCAACCGACTAAGAAATACCCTACACCTATTTGGTTCAAATTTAAGGACATATCCATAAGTCGTTTTAACACCATAAGAGCTGTTATTAATTTGATCGTAAGACATAGCTAACCAAATTAACTTTATAATACTAAAAACATTTTCTAATTACACTATCTATTAAAAAATATTACAAATTCTTACTAATTTATCTATTTAAAAATATTAAAACAAAAAAACTTGAAATAAATGAAAATATATTTATTCCAATTCAATTAGTACCTTTGAACATAGCTGAACCACTACAATTATGTCAAAATTTCGGAGACATATAGGAAATAGGAAATATATTCTTTGGCTTCGAAATTAAACTCGACCAGAACTAATTCCCATGGTACTTTCATTACTAGTAACCTAGAGTTTAAATTTCATCAAAATAGCGGCATTATTTTCTGAGTTATGGTGTTTTAAGATATATGTTTGTTAGCCGTTGAGCTTTTCAAGGGTTTCAAAAACTCGAAACCATGGTACGATTTCGCCCATATGCAGTCCCCGTCATACTTTCAATACAAGTTAACTCTTGTACACTATTGGAACGTGTTATCTTAATTTTAAGTTACTAGTTTTATTAATTTCGATGGTAAGCTTTTACACATTGGTGGGTCTAAGAGAGGTGCTGAACCACCACTCCAATTGATCCAAAATTAGAGGGACACGCAGAAAATAGTAAAGAACACCCATTTGAAGCTTCTACTTTTGTTTCAAGTTATTATCTTTATTAATTTCGAAAATATGCTTTAAGGTCCTCGGAACTGAGTGGCTGGTCCCCACCCACTACTCCAATTGGGCTCAAACTTCAAGGAGACTAAGGAAATCGAAAGCGACACTCTGATACCAAATTTGGAGGCTCTATCTTCATTGGTTACGGAATTATGCTAGTTTGGCCTAAATTCGATCAAAAAGTTCTAAGTTCCGAACCCATTGTCCAATCCTCACCGTACGCAATTGCCGCAGTAGTTTCATTACCAATAACCTACAGCACAAATTTCATGAAGATAGCGTCATTAGTTGTTGAGTTATCGTGATTTTTTACATATGTTCGTTAGCCCTGTAACCGATTAAAAGGTCCAGAATCCGAACCCTTTGGTTGATTTCGGTTTTATACAGCCCGCGCTGTACTTTAAGTACTAGTTAACCCTTATACAAAATTTGAACGTTCTATCTTAATTTTAAGTTACTATTTTTAGTAATTTCGAGTATAAGCTTTTAAAACTTGGGAGGTCTGAGAGGGGTACTGAACCACCACTCTAATTGATCCCAAATTAGGGGGGCAAGCAAGAGAGAGTAAAGAACACCAAATTTGAAGCTTCTACATTTTTTCAAGTTGCTATCTTTATTAATTTTAAAGATATGCTTTAAGGTCTTCGGATATGTGTGGCTGGTCCCCGACCCCCAACTCCAATGGGGCCCAAATTCCCAAGACACTTAGGAAATAGGAAGGGACACCCTGATACCAAATTTGGAGATTCTATCTTCATTGGTTTCGGAATTATGCTCGTTTGGCCTAAATTCGATCAAAAAGCACTAGGTTCCGAACCCATGGTCCAATCCCGACCTTACGCAATTCCCGAAGTAGTTTCATTACTAATAACCTACAGCACAAATTTGATGAAGATAGCGTCATTAGTTGTTGAGTTATCGTGATTTTTTATATTTGTTCGTTAGCCCTGAAAACGATTAAAAGGTCCAAAATCCGAACCCATGGGCCGATTTCGCCCATATGCAAGCCCCGCCGTACTTTCAGTCCTAGTAACCTACAGTTAAAATTTCATCAAGATAGCTCCATTATTTTTTGAGTTATCGTGCCTACGGACGGACGGACGGACGGACATGGCTATATCGACTCAGGCGGTCACGCTGATCACAAATATATATACTTTTCCATATCTAGCTCGCTTCCTTTAGGTGGTTACAAACACCATACCAAAGTTAATATACCCCTTTACCTATTCTATAGGTGTAGGGTAAAAAAAGGTTAATTATTAAAATTTGTATTTGTTAATAGTTCACAATTGAAATTAATTGTGAGTTGATAATAATAAACTAATAATAAAAAAATTAATTGTTAGAATTTTTACTTGTTAATAGTTCACAATTGAAATTAATTGTGAATTAATAATAATAACAAATAATACTATATTGTTATATTTATTTATTTATTATTAAAGATATATAATTATTAATTATTAATTAAGCCATAAATTTGAACCCAAAGGCGAATGGTAGCTGAGTCGAGTCACTGGGATTCGAACCCGGGGCCTCTCGCATGAAAGTCGGCACTCTAACCACTGTGCCACCCAGCCATTAATATATATATTATATTTCAACATACGTTAAAGGTTTTTCTTAAATTTGAAAGGGTTTCTTTAAATTGAAAAAATTGTCTCTTAGTTTTAACCTTTTTTGCTTAGATATTAAAATTAGGGGTAAGATTAAAAATTTTGGAGGAGCTCACAATTGATTTCCTAGAACCGAAAAAAATGGAAGGATGAGGACAAGACGGCGATGGGCAGATCCATCATTTGGGAACCTTCCCCTTTGAAAGGCTACTAGGTCTTAAAAATTAAAACTTTTATGTTCTTATAAAACAGTAACTTATTCACCAGTGTAAGTTTTTCCAAAATTAAACGTTAACATTGAAGCTCCAACATTATATTTCGCACTTAATAACAGGTTTTCTTGAGTGCATTGGGGTTATATTCTAAGTATTTCACTATTAGTCATATAATTAATAAATTAAATAAATAACTAAATTATAATATTATCATTTATTTTTATAAATACTTAGTAAGAATCCCTATATAATTTTGAAAATGTGCTTATTAAAAACCCTTTGTTTTTTTCTTCACTTGTTATAGTATTATTGTTATTATAACTACTTGGACTATTATTATAATTACTATGTGTTTGAAGTTTTGAAAACATGAACTCTGAACGAGTGTTGATAATAAAGTTGTTTTTGTTTGATGGTGTTGATTTTGAGTGCTTTTTAATTTTTTTCCTTAGTTTGTCTTGTGAATTAATATAGTTAAAACGTCCTGGACAATTTTTATACCCTGCTGTATGTTTTTCACTGCAATGTTTGCATTTGTAATGGCTTATGGTTATCCAGATTTGTGTATAATTCACAGTCTGCTGTTTTATGGTTTCCAGCACAAATGCCACATGAAATGCATCAAAATAGCATTGTTTTGCGAGTGCCCGTAGCCTTGATAGTTGAAACATCTTGTTGGACCGGATGATTTTTTAATATATTATTCGAATCTCACAATTTTGTTGTTAATTGCTTTAATTTTATCTCTTAATTTAGAAAATTTTATCGAGTTTCTTTTCAGGTATATAGAAAAGTCACTTGGCCTGTATATCTAGATTTACAAATATTTATTTTTTTGATTCCAATAACCTTGATGCCGATTACCGTTGATGCTCATTTCACTTTTAACCTCATTTATGTTCACGTGTACTCCAATTGAACAATTTTTAACATAACCAGTTTGTAAATTAAGTGAGGTAAGTTTGCCACGAATCATATTGGCATTACAATTTTTAATTGTGATAGGTGGTATTTCAAGCAATTTTGAAACCTCGAACTCCATTTTACGTGCTATGACCTAATCTTGATCCAACAGATCGAATGCTGCAAATCTGTTACCGCCTTGGAGGTCCATCTTTTTTTTCACATTTAATTCCATTGTCACTATTGACGATAGAAAAAGGTTTTTTCTTTTACCCGATTTTGTTAATTTTTAATAATAGATTCAAATCAGAATACATTTAGTTATATGGGTAAATCATTCGACACAATATGTAATAAAATGGCAGAGTACTCTACTGATATAAATATTATATTGAGTAATATGTTTTTGCAATTGAAAATAGAGCTATTAACCGAAATTTCTACTCAATTACCAACAATTTTAATGAAATCGCTAAGTCGCAGATTGCTCCCGATAATTTTGAACGTATTGAAGTCGCTGTTACCAAACGCATAGACTTTGTTCATCAGGAGTATAATAACATTAATGATGAATTGTTACATACTTTTTGTACTGAATGGAACTGAACAAAACTGTCAACTATCTGGAAATGCTCAAACTTCTGATTTTGCAATTCATAATGTAAATAATAAATCTATTAATAAAGCAATTCAGGTTAACGCCATACTTGATATTCCAAATAATTGTAATAAAAGTGTGCAAACGGACTCTACAATAAAATAGATAGTGATTATTCACCTACCTTCGTAAAAGGCGTCCCATCCTGTTTTGATGAAGTGAAATTAACCAAATTTATAAAAGAGGAATTCAACGTTAGTTCACTAGCTTGTACTAATTTAACACCTAAACGGATAAAGATAAACAAAAAAAAAATCTTTGCTTTTAACAGCTGGGTGGCGCAGTGGTTAGAGTGCCGACCTATCATGCAAATGGCACGGGTTCGAATCCCAGTGAAAGTGAAAAAACTTTCCTGGTTTTCGGCTCAAATCAGCTACCATTCGCCATTGGGTTCAAATTAATTAATAATTATATATCTCTAATTAAAAACACATTAATATAACAATATAAACAAATGCAAAATATAAACAAATAATTTAATTGAATAATATAACTCACAGATATGGAATACCATATAAATCAAATACAAAATATTAAAATATAAACAAAAATAGAATTGTATGTATTGAAAATCTTAGACGTTCTACACGTTATAAGGCCTAGTACTATCTCATGTTTAAGTTGTATGTGGAATTCATTAAGATCAATTGTAATAAAACGAAAATGGTTTCGTCAACTCAATGAGAATTTTACAACATCCTAGGAACATAAACACATGGAATAAAATTGATGCTGTTATTGAAATAAGCAAGCCTCAGGTCAAAGGTGAACCTAATAAAAATATAAAAAAAAGTTCCACAGAACCCACAGAATTTTATAAAAAATTTTGAATTTAAAGATAAATCTTCTTTAAATACTAATTTTTCTTTAAAAAATTTACTTGATTTATCTATTCTTGCTCCCCCCACTAAATTCTTCAAATCAAAATATTTCAAATGCTGATAATACTAATGGATCTTAGAATAATATTGCAACTGATTTTAATACTATTTCTACTTCAAATATTAATACAATTAACATTTCTAATAAGGTTAATTCTAGTAATTATGTTGTTGTTCCTAATTTATCCAAAAATATTAATAAAAATAATAATTCTAATAAGGCCATTGCTGGTAATTCTAACAATTTGCCAAAACTTGCTAAAAATAAAAATATTAGTGATTCTTTTCTAAGGAATAAATTTTTTAAAATTAAAAAGTCAGTTTTGAACAAGTTTGTTAAATATCAAAATTTTGTTCAGGGTGAAACTATTATGCGGCAAATTAAACCCTCAAACTTAACTACAACTATAACCCCTAATAAAATTACTAAATCTATAGCTTATTTTTCTTCATTTTTATATTCTGGATCACAAGCTTGTCCTTCTGCAAATATTTTATTATTTAATTCAAATACAGCTCCACCAACCTTAGACCTCTTTTGCCACCGGTTGTAAAACTTAGTCAAAATCATGACAGTAATAAAAGATTATACAATGCATCACGATAAATAATGTTTGTCTTGGTGGATCTTGGTGGATCTTCACGATAAATCAAATGATGTTTGTATTGGTGGACATACAAATACTTCGCTAAAACTGGCTTTTCAACAAAAAGCACTCCCGATATTAATGACTTATGTAATATTTTTGTTAGAAATCATGAAACCTTAAATATTTCAGCTGAAAATGTTTTGACAGATTTTAAGCATTTTGCTTCACATATCTTAGAATTAACTATATTCAACGTGTAAGAGACAATCATGATAAGCATTTCGTTTCCTTCCAAGTGAGAAAAAGTCTAGTTAACATAAGTCTTCCGCAACCCACTTCCAAACTTGAATCTTGTAAATTAACTATTTACTACCAAAATGTACTAGGTTTATGTACCAAAACTAACAAAGTTTTCTTAAATTCTTTTATTTGCATCAATTGTTACTTTCGCAGTGCGATTCTACTGATATTATTGAATTGATTGCTGTTAAAATTGAAGCACATTCAAAAAACGTAATTATTATTAATTTTTATATTGTTCCAGCATCTACTATTGAAGCGCATACTAATTATATAATAGAAATTGGATTATAACTTAGTAAATTTAACATTAATGATGACATAATTCATACGATTTAGTTAGTAATATTGAGTACCTTGTAATTGATTCTCTTAATTTTCAACAAGTATCTTCAATTTGTAATAATTGTGGTAGGCAGTTAGATCTGTTATTTACGACAAATTGGAGTAATGTTGATTTTATTAATTATCCAAGCGTACTGGTTGAAATTTACTATTATCATCCCCCAATTTTTTTTTCTTTTTGTTTTCTTATGCTCCCTGTTTTCTAATTTTCTCAAAGCCAATTTTGACGCTATCAATAATTACCTTACTCTTATAATTTTTAATTTTTGACCTCTTCTAATTTAAATGTTGCAGTTGACCATTCCTTCAAAATTATTCAATCCGTTGTTTCGCAATTTGTTCCATTAATAATTGACAATAGTTACAGTTAGACCCCACCATGAAAAAATAAAGTTTAGTGTAAGTTTATTAAAAACAATAATAATTACAATTTTAATATTTTCTTAAATTTATTTATGAATTTAAGATAATGTCTGAAAATTCATATTCTAATAATGTACTAAACATGTCTCTTAATATTAAAACTAATCCAAATTTTTTCTGAAAATTTGTCAATTCTAACCGAAAAAGAGTATTCCTTTGTGTATGCATTATAAAAACTCTAGTAGTACTGATTATAATGTCATTTCTGAATTTTTCAGATACCTTTTCTCAATTAGTTATTCTTTTTCTGCTTTTTCATTAAATGAAAATAATTTTAATCAAATGATTCTAATTTTTATCAAATGATTCTAAAATTAACAACTTTCCTAAAACTACATTGAGTAATATTCATATTGCTTCCAATGAAGTATTTAACTATTTAATTAATCTTGATCATAATTCTTGTCCTGGGACAGACGGCATCCCAAACACATTCCTAAAAAATTTTTTATCTTCATTATCTGGTTCTCTATCTTTATTATATAATTCATTTTTAACTTCTAGTATCTTCCTTTCAAATTTGGAAAATTGAGTTGATTAAACCAGTTTACAAAAAAAATCTAAACAAGAAAAGAAACAGTCAGTTGGTGCAACCGATTTAGAATATAATACACCTATTTGTTTCAAATTTAATGAGAAGTCCATAAGTCCTTTAAAATCATAAAAGCTTTTATTAGTTTGATCGTAAGACATAGCTAACGAAATTAACTTTACAATTCTTATTCATTTTCTAATTATTTTACAATTCAAAAATATTAAAAATTCTTACTAATTTATTTATTTAAAAATATTAAACAACAAACAAACTTGAAATAAATGAATTCGTAAAATGCATTTACAAAATTACATATTTAAAACCTTTATCCAATTCAATAAAATTTTACACACATGCAGCAATTACTTCTTTTCAGGATTTTTAGCTGTAGTGCATTTACTTTTTTAATAACCTTTTTTAATACCTTTAATTTAATACCCTTGATTAATTATTTCAATTTTAAATAATTTTGAAATTTATTCTCTTAATTTACTTATTTTTTAATGTTTTATATAATTCAACTCAAAATTATTCGAAAGAAATATTAATTTGTATTAATATAAATATAAAAGTTTATATAATTTTATTGTTTTTAATGTTAATTAAAACCATTAATGCTTTCATTAGCTTTTTATCACAAAATTTAATAATCAAAATATTCAATAAATGTATTTCTAAAATACAATGACATATTTAGAATTTTTCATAAAATTCATTTAAATATAAAAATAAATTTTACATATTAAGTATCATACAAAATTTCTTAATTATATATTACCTATGGTAATAATTCCATAAAATATGTACATGATATAATAACAAGTAAAGAAACAGTCAGTCGGTGCAACCGACTTAGAAATACCCTACACCTATTTGGTTCAAATTTAAGGACATATCCATAAGTCATTTTAACACCATAAAAGCTGTTATTAATTTGATCGTAAGACATAGCTAACCAAATTAACTTTATAATACTAAAAACATTTTCTAATTACACTATCTATTAAAAAATATTACAAATTCTTACTAATTTATCTATTTAAAAATATTAAAAAACAAACAAACTTGAAATAAATGAAAATATATTTATTCCAATTCAATTACAAAATGAAAAAATTCTAATTATTAAATTTTGTGATAAAAAGATAATCAAAGCATAATATATTTAATAATCCAAATTTTTCAAAATTGCAATTATTTTAAATGGTTAGTTTATATACCTAATAGAAAAGCTTATAAACGCAAAATATGCAATAAATGTATTTCTAAAATACAATTACAAATTTAGACCTTTTCATATAATTCATTTAAATATTCAAATAAATTTTACATAAATGCAGCAAGTATCTTTGAACATAGCTGAACCACTACAATTAAGTCTAGATTTCGGAGACACATAGGACATAGGAAATATATTCTTTGGCTTTGAAATTAAACTCGACCAGAACCAATTCCCATTGTACTTTCATTACTAGTAACCTAGAGTTTAAATTTCATCAAAATACCGGCATTATTTTTTGAGTTATGGTGTTTTTAAGATATATGTTTTTTAGTCCTTGAACTTTTCAAGGGTTCCAGAAGCCGAAACCATGGTACGATTTCGCCCATATGCAGTCCCGTCATACTTTCAATACTAGTAAACCCTTGTATACAATTGGAATGTTCTATCTTAATTTTAAGTTACTAGTTTCATTAATTTCGATTATAAGCTTTTACACATTTGGGGGGTCTAACAGAGGTCCTGAACCACCAGTCCAAATGATCCCAAATTAGGGGGGCACGGAAGAAATAGTAAAGAACACCCTGGGCCAAATTTGAAGCTTCTACATTTGTTTCAAGTTACTATTTTTATTAATTTCGAAAATATGCTTTAAGGTCCTCGGAACTGAGTGGCTGGTCCCCGACCCACTAGTCCAATGGGGCCCAAATTTTAAAGACACTTACGCAATAGGAAGGGACAACCTGATACCAAATTTGGAGCCCAAATTTGGCCTAAATTCGATCAAAAATTTCGGAACCTAGAACTTTTTGATCGAATTTAGGCCAAACGAGCATAATTCCGAAACCAATGAAGATAGAACCTCCAAATTTGGTATCAGGGTGGCCCTTTCTATTTCCTAAGTGTCTTGGGAATTTGGATCCTATTGGAGTACTGGGTCGGGGACCAGCCACAGATTTCCGAAGACCTTAAAGCATATCTTTAAAATTAATAAAGATAACAACTTGAAAAAATGTAGAAGTTTCCAATTTGCCACAAGGGTGTTCTTTACTATCTCTTGCGTGTTCCCTTAATTTGGGATCAATTGGAATGGTGGTTCAGTACCCCTCTCAGACCACCCAAGTTTTAAAAGCTTATAATCGAAATTACTAAAAATAGTTACTTAAAATTAAGATAGACCGTTCAAATTGTGTACAAGGGTTAACTAGTACTATAAGTAAAGCGCGAACTGTATAAGGGCGAAATCAGCCCATGGGTTTGGATTCTGGACCTTTTAGTCGGTATCAGGGATAACGAACATATATTAAAAATCACGATAACTCAACAACTAATGAGGCTATCTTCATGAAATTTGTGCTGTAGGTTATTGGTAATGAAACTACGGCGGTGATTACGTACGAGTATTGAACAATGGGTTCGGAACTGAGAACTTTTTGATCGAATTTAGGCCAAACTAGCGTAATTCCGAAACCAATGAAGATATAACCTCCAAATTTGGTATCAGGGTGTCCTTTCCTATTGCTTAAGTGTCTTTGAAATTTGGGCCCCATTGGAATAGTGGGTCGGGGACCAGGCACTCAGTTCCGAGGACCTTCAAGCATATTTTCGAAATTAATAAAAATAGTAACTTGAAACAAATGTAGAAGCTTCAAATTTGGCCCAGGGTGTTCTTTACTATTTCTTCCGTGCCCCCCTAATTTGGGATCATTTGGAGTGGTGGTTCAGGACCTCTCTTAGACCCCCAAATGTGTAAAAGCTTATCATCGAAATTAATAAAACTAGTAACTTAAAATTAAGATAGAACGTTCCAATTGTATACAAGGGTTAACTAGAATTGAAAGTATGACGGGACTGCATATGGGCGAAATCGTACCATGGTTTGGGGTTCTGGAACCCTTTACAAGTTCAAGGACTAACAAACATATATCTTAAAACACCATAACTCAAAAAATAATGCCGGTATTTTGATGAAATTTAAACTCTAGGTTACTAGTAATGAAAGTGCCAGGGGAATTGGTTCTGGTCGAGTTTAATTTCAAAGCCAAAGAATATATTTCCTATGTCCTATGTGTCTCCGAAATCTAGACTTAATTGTAGTGGTTCAGCTATATTCAAAGGTACTTGCTGCATTTATGTAAAATTTATTTGAATATTTAAATGAATTATATGAAAAGGTCTAAATTTGTAATTGTATTTTAGAAATACATTTATTGCATATTTTGCGTTTGTAAGCTTTTGTATTAGGTATATAAACTAACCATTTAAAATAATTGCAATTTTTAAAAATTTGGATTATTAAATATATTGAATAAAATATATATTGAATTAAATATATTGCTTTGATTATCTTTTTATCACAAAATAACCTCCAAATTTGGTATCAGGGTGTCCCTTCCTATTGCTTAAGTGTCTTTGAAATTTGGGCCCCATTGGACTAGTGGGTCGGGGACCAGGCACTCAGTTCCGAGGACCTTCAAGCATATTTTCGAAATTAATAAAAATAGTAACTTGAAACAAATGTAGAAGCTTCAAATTTGGCCCAGGGTGTTCTTTACTATTTTTTCCGTGCCCCCCTAATTTGGGATCATTTGGAGTGGTGGTTCAGGACCTCTCTTAGACCCCCAAATGTGTAAAAGCTTATCATCGAAATTAATAAAACTAGTAAATTAAAATTAAGATAGAACGTTCCAATTGTATACAAGGGTTAACTAGAATTGAAAGTATGACGGGACTGCATATGGGCGAAATCGTACCATGGTTTGGGATTCTGGAACCCTTTACAAGTTCAAGGACTAACAAACATATATCTTAAAACACCATAACTCAAAAAATAATGCCGGTATTTTGATGAAATTTAAACTCTAGGTTACTAGTAATGAAAGTGCCAGGGGAATTGGTTCTGGTCGAGTTTAATTTCAAAGCCAAAGAATATATTTCCTATGTCCTATGTGTCTCCGAAATCTAGACTTAATTGTAGTGGTTCAGCTATATTCAAAGGTACTTGCTGCATTTATGTAAAATTTATTTGAATATTTAAATGAATTATATGAAAAGGTCTAAATTTGTAATTGTATTTTAGAAATACATTTATTGCATATTTTGCGTTTGTAAGATTTTGTATTAGGTATATAAACTAACCATTTAAAATAATTGCAATTTTTAAAAATTTGGATTATTAAATATATTGAATAAAATATATATTGAATTAAATATATTGCTTTGATTATCTTTTTATCACAAAATTTAATAATTAGAATTTTTTCATTTTGTAATTGAATTGGAATAAATATATTTTCATTTATTTCAAGTTTGTTTGTTTTTTAATATTTTTAAATAGATAAATTAGTAAGAATTTGTAATATTTTTTAATAGATAGTGTAATTAGAAAATGTTTTTAGTATTATAAAGTTAATTTGGTTAGCTATGTTTTACGATCAAATTAATAACAGCTTTTATGGTGTTAAAATGACTTATGGATATGTCCTTAAATTTGAACCAAATAGGTGTAGGGTATTTCTAAGTCGGTTGCACCGACTGACTGTTTCTTAACTTGTTAATTTATAAAATATAATATGTTTTATAGTAAAATTCTTAGCCTTTTAAAAATATAAAAGTGCTAAATAAGAACGGAAATAGGAACTAGTGTATCAAATTTAATTTTTTTATCTTTATTAATTCCGAGTATATGCTTTAAGGTCTTGGTACGCAAACCGCTATTCCAGATCATCAAAATTTCACGTACCCCAAAAACAAGGTTCTATCTCTTTTGGTTTCGAAATTATACAATTTTTACCTCAATTCGATCAAAAGCTTCCAGAATATGAACTCATTATCCCAACTAGACCTGAATCAATTCAAATGGTACTTTTATTACAAATAACCTAGAATTTTAATTTCATCAAAATAGCGTCATTAGTTTTTGAATTATGATGTTTTTAAGA
Organism: Dolichopus griseipennis; assembly: GCA_963082915.1. NCBI lineage: Eukaryota > Metazoa > Arthropoda > Insecta > Diptera > Dolichopodidae > Dolichopus > Dolichopus griseipennis. The sequence goes on along the minus strand of OY720445.1, from coordinate 52,506,523 downwards.
TATATGTTTGTTTGCCCTTGAACTTTTCAAAGGTTCCAGAACCCGAAATACTTTCAATACTAGTTAAAACTTGTACACAATTGGAACATTCTATCTTAATTTATGTTACTTTTTTTATTAATTTCGATGATAGGTCTTTAAACCTTGGGAGGTCTAAGAGTGACAAAAAGATAAAACATGAACCACCACTCCAATTGATCATAAATTAAGGGAACAAGTAAGAAATAGTAAAAAACTCTCTTGTACCAAATTTGAAACTCCTATATTTGTTTGAAGTTACTATCTATTTCAATTGGTTCCAATTTTCGATGACACTAAGGGAATAGAAAGGGACACCTTGATTCCAAATTTGAAGGTCTAACTTCTTGATACCAAATTTGAAGGTTTTATTTTCATTCGTTTTGGAATTATGCTTGTTTGGCCTAAATTCTATTAAACACTTCTAGGTTCTGAACGCATGGTTCGATCTCGACGGCTTTAAATCCTAGTAATCTGCAGTTAAAATTTCATCAAGATAGCTCCATTAGTTTTTCATTTATTTGATTATCTTTTTGTCACAAAATTTAATAATAAAAATATGCAATAAATGTATTTCTAAAATTCAATCACAAATTTAGAGCTTTTCATATAATTCATTTAAATACAATGCTAGTTAACCCTTTTACACAATTGGAACGTTCTATCTTAATTTTAAGTTACTACTTTTATTAATTTCGATGATAAGCTTTTAAACCTTGGGAAGACTAAGAGAGGTAGGTGCCTGAACCACCACTCCAATTGATCATAGACTAGAGGAACACCCAGGAAATAGTAAAGAACACACCTGTGCTAAATTTGAAGCTTCTTCATTTATTTACTATCTTTATTATTTTCGATGATATGCTTTAAGGTCATCGGAACTGTGTGGATGGTCCCCAGCCCACTACTCCAATTAGTTGCAAATTGCGAGGACACTAAGGGAATAGAAAGCGACACCCTCATACCAAATTTTTAGGTTCTATCTTTTTTGGTTTTGGAATTATGCTCGTTTGGTCTAAATTCGATCTAGGATCCGAAACCATGGTGCGATCTCGACCGTACGCAATCCCCACCGTAGTTTCATCACTAGTAACTTACAGCACAAATTTCATGAAGAGAGCCTCATTATTTCTTGAGTTATCGTGAATTTTAATTTATGTTCGTTGGCCTTAGACCGATTAAACGGTCCAGAATCCGAACCTATGGTCGGATTTCGTCCATATTCTATTCCCGCCGTTCTTTAAATATTAGTTAGTTAGTTAGTTATTGAGTTATTCTGATATTTTTCATATTTTCGTTAGTCCTTAGAAAGATTAAGAGGTCCAGAATCCGATCCCATGGGCCGATTTCGTCCATATGCAATCCCTGCCGTACTTTAAGTGCTAGTAAGCTACAGTTAAAATTTTACCAAGATAGCTCCATTAATTTTTGAGTTATCGTGCCTACGGAAGGACGGACGGACATGGTTATATCAACTCAGGAGTTCATGCTGATCACAAATATATATTTTTATTTTTCATGTCTAGCTGGCTTCCTTTAGGTGGTTACAAACACCATACCTAATTTAATATACCCTTTACCTATTTCATAAGGGTAAGGTATAAAAAGAATTTAATCGTTTATTAAAAAAATATTTTGTTTTTAATTTATATAATTCTTAGCCTTTGAAAATCTAAAATTGTTAAATAAGTATGGAAATAGGAGCTATCATTAGCTATCATCGCGGTACTTTAGTAACCTAGAGTTTAAATTTCATCAAAATAGCGTAAAGCATTAGTTTTGGGCTTACCGTGTTTTTTGAATATATGTTCGTTAGCCCTTGAACAGATCAAAAGTTCCAGAATCGGAACCGATTATCCGATTTCGCCTATATGCAGTCCCCACGTTCTATCTTAATTCAAAGTTATTAATTTTATTAATTTCGATGATAAGCTTTAAGTTTTCGAAACTATGGTCCCCAACCAACTACTTCAATTGTACCTAAATTTCGAGGACACTAGGGAAATAGGAAGAGGCACCCTGATACCAAATTTGGAGTCTTATCTTCTTTGGTTTCGGAATTATGCTCGTTTGGCCGAAATTCGATCAAAAAATTCTAGGATCCGAACCCAAAGTCCGATCTCCGTAGTTTCATGACTAACAAGGCACATTACAAATTTCATGGAGATAGCGTTATTAGTTGATGAGTTGTCGTAATTTTTATATATGTTCGTTAGCCCTTAGAACGATTAAAAGGTCCACAATCCGAACCCATGATAATATGCAATCTCCGTACTTTAAGTGTTAATAACCTACATGTAAAATTATATAAAATATCTCCATTATGTTTTTAATTTATCATGCAAATTATGTGTTTTATTAGTGGATTCAAATAAAAACACCAAACAATTTTAAATTTAAATTAAAATTTTATTTTTCAAGTTTATTGTTTGAAGGTGGTCTTAAGACTAACTTTTTTTTAACAAATTTTTTATATTAAAATAATCATTATTTTTATTTTACAAAAACAATTTGCTTTATCTTACTTAATACTAATTTTAATTTATTAGTCGAAAATATCTTTCGAAACAAAATTCAGTATCGAATTACAAAAAGGAAATTTACTTGAGTTTTTACTTATTACAAAATCAATATTAATATAATAAATGTTCGTACTGAATTTTGTGTACAAAATTATTTCACCATATGTTGGGTTTCATATTACATTTATAAAGTTAAATTATTTCAAGTGCAATTACATATTTAAAATTAGTTCAAATGCAATTGACCGTAATTATGCTTAGTATACAAAAATGTGGCTAATTACATTTTTGTATAAAATTGAAAAGAATAAAAGGAAAAACAAAAATTAAAAATGTTTTGTCTTACAAATTAATATTTTAAATTTTATAAAGGTGAAATTGAGTTTTATCTTTTATTGGAGGTTCATTAATTACTTTCTTGGTTGGGGTTACCAACTGTGACGTAACTCCTCCCTCCTTAAGATTAAGACTCTCCTGAGTCGCAAATTTAAATATTTTGAATTTTTTGAATAATATTAATAGAAATATAATTATGCTTATTAGTTATTACTAATAAAATTATAAAAATTATAAGACTTAAATAAATATAATAATTATTTTTATGATATTTTATTTCTTTTATTTCTTCAATAATTTTTACTTGTTCTAGTATTATGTCGTTAAAACTGATATTTTCATTAATTTCTTGATTCATATTTAGATAATCTGATATTGTAAAACTTTGTTTGAATTCTCTTAGATTACTATTAAAAACTTTTCCATTTATATTTATTGAACAATCATTAAAATTGAATATGTGATTTCCATTTATTTTGAACTTTCGTTCATCACAAGTACTATTAAAATTTACATTTATCTGATTTTTTACTAAAATTAATCCTATTTTTAAAATAATTATTTCTGATACATTATTGAAAATTTTTAAGCAGTTTCCTTTGAAAATGCAGTTTTTTGAAATTATTAAATCTTTTATATCTTTTTTATTTTCATGATTAAAATTTTTGTTATCATATTTTACAATTTTTTGTTGTTCAAACATTAGTTCATTATTAAATCTATCACCTATTGGAATTAACATAGTTGTTGGTACACTGATTGTTTCATTAGGTATTTTAATAACAAAAACAATGTTCTCTTTACTATCAATTAATGTGGCTAATTTAATATTTTGTAATTTATTAAAATCAATATCGTATTCTAAAATTTCTTCATTTGTTAATATATTGCTATGTATTATTCCTAGTCTAGCTGATACTATGTTGTCTTGAATGTGTTCAATGTTATCTTGTATAATTTTAATTTTTAGTGCAAAATCTGTGTAAAGTAAGTATTTATAAATTGTTGTGTATTGAGTGTTTATGTCGTTAAGTTTTTCATTAATTAAGGATCTGTCGTTTTCAATAATTTGTTTGAGCTTAATAAAAGTGTTATTAAAATTGTTATTAATTGTTATTTGACTGTTTAAATTTGTTATGGCATTATGATTATTTTGGTCAATTATTTTTAAATGATCTTCGATTTCTTGCCGATCAGAATCGTCCATTGTACCATACAGCCATTTTTGAACAGTGCCAATGAAATTTACTAGACCTCGTTTGTGTCTGTGTGGAATTAAAGTTTTAATCTTATTTTTCGCGACATTTAATTGTTGAGTTAAGATAAGTTTATTTTGTATTTCCGATAAATTTATATTATCTTCTAATTTATTTAGTATTTCTGAAATTTCTTTGGGGTTAATGATATGTAAGATTGTATTATAGTTTTTTACTAATTCTATATCCTCCAGTTTGATTTCTGTATATCCCAAGTCTGACTCGATTTTTTCAAATGTGAGATGGGCCTGAATTTGCATTGGTATTGTTGATAGCATTAGGAAGATCGTTAATATTAATTTTACCTGAAAATTTACAATTTCTTTTAATATTTGATGGATGTATATTTTCTAGCTTAGATTTTATAAATTTGGGTTGTTCCTTATGTCTAACACTTTTATAGTTTTTTATATAACCTTCAGTTCTATTTTCGGTATAGTTTTCTCTTTTTAAATTAAGTTTGTTTACATATCTAGATTTTTCTGTCAGTAACAAATCATAAATTTTGTTTTTATTACAGTTTCCTTCTTGAATATTAATTGGTTTTCTTTTGTCACTGAGTGGTAACTGTTGTTATACCACTCAATTGCTTTATACATTTTTTCGATAACATTAAGGTCTTTATTAACAATACCTAAAACTCTAATTTTTTCGCTAATAGTATTGTGAAACCGTTCGATGTCTGAATTTCCAGTGTGATTGTTAGATTTTACTAAGTGAAGTTCAATTTGTTCGTCTTTAAGGAAATTTTTTATATTAATACTCTTAAATTCATTATCGGTAATCAATTTTTTGAAATGCCCTCTGTTTGATTTGAATTCTCTAAGTTTTTCTATTATAGTTTGATTATTTCTATCATTTAGGTGAAAAGCGGTAGCATATTTAGAAAAACGGTCTATAAACGTCAAAAAGTTTTGTTTTGAATTAGTATATATGTCCATATGTATAATTTCTTTAATGTCTTTAGGTGTTTCTGTCAATTGGAATTTCTTTTTTATTGGTTTTCTGTCATATTTAACTCGGCTACATATATCACAATTATTAATATATTTTTGAATATAGTTTTTTAATTTTGGAAAATATATGACTTGTTTTAGACCTTCATAATTTTCATTTATACCGGTATGTCCTGTTTCATTTTTATGATATTTATGTATCTGTTTAAAGGTTTCATCTTCTGTAATCATGTCTTTTGCGAAATAACTACACCTAACAAACTTTATGTTTTGAAAGTTTCCATATAGGTCAATTAGCTTTCTTTGTACTATATTGTATTTTTGGTCGTTTAGTTCAGAGAAAATGCCTATTCTACCTGTTTTTATATGTCTTCTACATATATCACTAAGATTGTTTTGTATATTGTCTGAATTTATAAATATCCTTTTATTACCAAACGTTATTTCTATATCCTTATTTTTATTATCAGTGAGAATTATTTGGGTTTTGAATCTGTTCACGACCGTATCTAAAATTGGGAAATGGTCATTTGCCTCTTCTTCTTGAGAATGTACAGTCTCGTTGCTCAAATTTTCGGAAACAAAGTCAGAAGTATTTATATTATTTTGCATTGAATAATTTGTATTATTACTTAATTGAGATAGAATTTCATCATTGTAATCTGTATCTTCGGATACAGCTTGTAGATCAGAAGGATCTATGTTATTTTCCATTGAAATATTGCTATTGCTACTAAATTCAGATTGAATATCGTTATTATTTGTATCTTCGGATACATTTTGTAAATCAGAAGAATCCACATTATTTTCAAGAGAGTAATTTGTACTAGAGTTTATTTGAGATTCATTATCAGAACTATTAAAATTTTCTATATTTTCTAAGAGATTTATTTCGTGTTTATTTGTATCTATTCGGCTAAGGAAATCTGCCACTTTATTTTCCTTGCCTTTTATATATTCAATATCCATGTTATACTCTCCTAATTTTAATAACCATCTATTTAATCTAGGATTGATGTCTTTTCTTTGAGATTTTGTATGTAACCATTTTAACGGTTGATGATCTGTAAAAAGTTTAAACTTGTTACCATATAAATACGGCCTAAAATAATTGGTTGCCCAAACAATGGCAAGCAGTTCTTTTTCGATAGAAGAGTAATTTTTTTCATGGTCATTTAAAGTTCTGCTAGCATAACATATTGGATGTGAATCCTGTTGTAAAGTTGCACCAATGGCAAAGGCACTAGCATCTGTTACTAATTGAAACTTTTTGTTAAAATCGGGATATTTGAGTATAGGGTCTTCGGTAATTACTCTTTTTAATTTTTCAAAGGCATTTATATAATTAGAGTCCTTTATGTTTATTTTACTATTTTTTTTCAGAAAGTTTGTCAATGGTTTTGCTAATTTGGCATAGTCCCTAATAAATTTACGATAATATCCCGTGATTCCCAAAAATGATTTTATCTGTTTTTGTGTAGTGGGAAGTTTTAATTTTAAAATGTCATCTACTTTTTTAGGGTTGGGTTTTACTCCTTCTGGAGTTAAAATATGACCCAAATATTCGGTTTCTTTTGCAAAAAATTTACATTTATCTATTTGTATTTTTAAGTTATTTTCTCTAAGTTTGTTAAATATTTTTTTTATATTGATTGTATGTTCTTCTAAAGAAGTAGAGAATATAAGTATGTCATCCAAATAACATACACATATTTTATTAATATATTCCTTAAGAACATTATTCATAAGGCGTTGGAAAGTTGCCGGAGCATTCTTTAATCCAAACGGCATCCTTACGTACTCATAATGTCCAAAAGGTGTGGAGAAGGCTGTCTTCGGACGGTCTTCTTTTTTCACTAAGATTTGGTGGAACCCTTTGGCCAAATCTAGTGTTGTAAAATATTGCGAGTTTCCTAATTTATCCAATATATTTTCTATATTGGGTATAGGAAATTTATCATCTATGGTTACCTCATTTAGTTTTCTATAGTCCACAACAAGACGCCATTTCTTCTTTCCAGAATTGTCTTGTTTTTTGGGCACTATCCATAGTGGACTGTTGTAAGGAGAACTACTTTCTTTAATTATTCCTTGCTTTAGCATATCTGAAATTTGAGTAGATATCTCTTGTTCGTGGATACGAGGATATCTATATATTTTAGAATATATAGGTCTATCGGTCGTGACTACGATTTGATGTTGAATATTAAAAGTACTAGTTAATTGATCACCTTCTTTAAAGAAGAGATCTTTATATGAGTTTATAAGATGATTTAAAGTATTACACTCTTCTTTATTTAAAGATTGAAAAAGAATTTTAAATTTAGAATCGTTTAAATTAGTTTTTTCTAATTGATAAATTTCTTCGAATTTATATGGACAACTATCAATAAATTTGATTTCATTATTATTGATTTTTAAAATTTCATTTTCTAAGTCAATAATAGCACCTAATGGTTTAAGTAGGTTTTGACCTATTATAGCGTCAAAATTCTTATTTTGGAGATTTGTTAATTTCCAAATCATGAATGCATTTTCTTTAAATTCTATAGGTAAATCTGTCTTAATTTCTCTTCTTACTGATATTTGGGTATTAAGTGTATTAAAATATATAGGTCTTATTAAATTATTTCTTTTATACTGTGGTAACTGATTTTCATCGAGAAGTGAAGTGGAAGACCCGGTATCTATTAAACATTTTAATTTTGTATTGTCAACAGTGAGTAAAACTATTGGTAAGTAAATTTCCGAGGCTGTAAGAGAAAATTTACCTCCTCTTTTGGTGGTTCGTAAGTATCCATCGGTTCTGATCTTTCAAAATTTCTATTATTATTAGTAAACCGACTATTTCTACTAATTCTTGACTGTCCAGAGTTTGTAGGGTTTCGTTCAGTATTTTGGTAATTGTTTCTAGATGTAGTTTGAAAATTATTTCTAGAAGTATTTTGATAAGTACTTTGGTTGTTATTATTTCTATAGTTATTTTGGTAAATATTCTGATTGTTATTTCTATAATTATGAAAAGAATTTTGATTATTTCTATACGTATTTTGTAGCTCTATTTTCTGTCGAAATTGTCCTGTTCGTCTATCATTATTTTGATATTGATTTGATATGATCTTTATTTATTATTATTGATGCCAAATTTGCATCTATGTTATTTAAAAATATATTTAAAATGAATCTTTCATTATTGTCAGCAGAGAATTCTGTTGGCTTATTACTATCATATTCGTATTTTTCATTTAATTTACTTAAAACTATTACTAAAGTATTATAATATTGTCTAACCTGATAATTTTTTACTGCAAGGGCTTGCTGGTATAGTTGATGATAACTCTCTTTGATCCCAAAGTTGGTTATTAAAGCTGCTTTTATCTCTTTCCAGTCTGCATTTGCACCTAGTGTTCTAATAACGTCCAACGCTGGGCCCTGGATTTTGTTTACAATTATCCTCTGGTAAATGTATGTTTTTGCCTGTTGGCATGTAATTAGAGGAAGGATTGTATCAACTTCCCTCAGAAATGACGTTAAGGCGTATTCGCCATCACCACGGAATTCGTGAATCCGTTGTGCATCCTTCAAAATATCGTTTGCAGAAATTACGAATGCTGATGCAGTTGAATTAGTCATGTTTCTTTCACTATTAATTTTTTTTTCGTTGGTTTCACTAATGTCTTCTAGTTCTTCACTAATAGTATATAAATTCAATCTATTATTTATTTTTTGTTGTTTAATTTTAGGCATTAATTGTTTTTTTTTTTTTTTTTTTTGTGTTGATATTTTATTAATTTAGTTAATTAAATACTCATTAAAATGTATATATTGTATTCTTTTTTTTTTTTTTTTTTATTTATATACTTAGGTACTTAAATGTTAGTATTTTTCAACTTAAAACTTTCTTTTTATTTTTTTTTTTTTTTTTTTTTTTTAAATGTTTTATTTTTTTTATTTATCAAATTCGATTCGTATCACAATCTTTGGATAGCAAAAACTACACGACTGCGCCAATTATGTGTTTTATTAGTGGTTTCAAATAAAAACACCAAACAATTTTAAATTTAAATTAAAATTTTATTTTTCAAGTTTATTGTTTGAAGGTGGTCTTAAGACTAACTTTTTTTTAACAAATTTTTTATATTAAAATAATCATTATTTTTATTTTACAAAAACAATTTGCTTTATCTTACTTAATACTAATTTTAATTTATTAGTCGAAAATATCTTTCGAAACAAAATTCAGTATCGAATTACAAAAAGGAAATTTACTTGAGTTTTTACTTATTACAAAATCAATATTAATATAATAAATGTTCGTACTGAATTTTGTGTACAAAATTATTTCACCATATGTTGGGTTTCATATTACATTTATAAAGTTAAATTATTTCAAGTGCAATTACATATTTAAAATTAGTTCAAATGCAATTGACCGTAATTATGCTTAGTATACAAAAATGTGGCTAATTACATTTTTGTATAAAATTGAAAAGAATAAAAGGAAAAACAAAAATTAAAAATGTTTTGTCTTACAAATTAATATTTTAAATTTTATAAAGGTGAAATTGAGTTTTATCTTTTATTGGAGGTTCATTAATTACTTTCTTGGTTGGGGTTACCAACTGTGACGTAACTTGCATATGGACAGACGGACGGACGGACAAGCCTATATCAACTCAGGAATTTACGTTGATCACAAATATATACACTTTTCCATATCTAGCTCGCTTCCTTTAGGTGGTTGCCAACACCACACTAAAGTTAATATACCCTTTTCCTATATCATAGTTGTAGGGTATAAAAATGATGTAACTAATTATTGTCCAATTGCTAAGCTTTCTTCTATACATAAACTCCTTAATTTAATTGTATTTGTTTCTATTTATGATCACTTGTTTTTTGTCGTCTTTTGAACATGGCTTTGTAAAACCTAAATCTACTGTTACTAATCTCGTTGAATCAACATCTACCTTTATTAGGAATATGGAAGATGCTTTTCAAACGGATGTAATTTATATAGATTTTAGTAAAGCTTTTGATTTGCTTCCACATAACAGTTATCATATTTAAATTGAAAAAATAAAGATTTGCTACTTATTTCATAAATTAGGTTCTTTGTTACATTTCTGATCGTAGATATAGTCAGGGGTGTGCTGGTAAATCCGTAACAACCGGCTCGCATTTTTTTTTAAATTGTATAAATATGAAAAAAAGAATGATATTAACATTTAAGATACTTATTGTACACAAAATATTACAATAAATTGAACACTATAAAAATGGATACATATTGCAAAAAATTACACAATAAATTTCAAAATTTCATAAATTATTGGTGTAAAGTCCATATGGCCTGTTCATTTTCAGATACGAACTTCTCGCTTCTTTCATGAACTCTGGTATCTGTTGCCAATCTATGGTTCTTATTTATCCAGGATGTCACAAATGGAACCGCATTCCAGTCTACCACCTGCTTCCTCAATAAATTTATAGTCATTAAATTTGATATATGTTCTACAGTGAGACTAGTTCTTATTTTTGTTACAATCAAATTCATTAAGCTAAAACCCCTTTCAGCTTCTGCACTACTAATTGCAACAGTATTTAATATTTTTTTAGTTTTTAAAATTGAATCAGGTAACTCAATGTTTTGGGATTTGATGTTTGCATCAACAAAATCTCGAAAATCATTGATATCAATGTTGTATTTTAAAATATTATTCAATTTTAAAAGTTTGCTTTCACCCTCGAGCCACGGCTATAAAATTTCATCAAACGACCAAGTAGACGGATCTAATACTTCAAAAACTTTTTAAAAATCTTCATAATTTTCGTTTTTATTTATATGGCTGGTAGACAAAAGTCGTAATGTCATATTCTTCGCAACAGTGTCCAATAATTTTTGCCTGGGAAGAGCATTAAATTTATTCTTGTTTTCAAACGGAATACATTGAAACTCATTTGAAAGAATTAAATTCGCAACTTTCTTTTCGTAGTTACCAGGATTACTTCTGATCATTTCTATAGCTCTTATTGATCGTTTAATTAATTTGTCTGCTTTTTGTATTTGAATTGATCTTGATTGTAATGCATTTGAAAGTATAGAAAATTCTTCCAAAATGTCGATAATTAGAGACAAATCTTTAATAAAGTTAGTATTAGCTAATCTTTTGGCCATACCAGAAGACAGAGAAAAATGTTTGTATAAAGCAGGATATGCGCGCCATACGGCAATAGCTGATCTTAAGCTGCATGCTGCCCAACGTGGACCAAATACACGACCTATTTTAATTATTTCAATATTTAATTCTCTGGCACAGGTTTCTAATTCAGCTTGGTTTTTTTTAGATTGATGGTAGATTGAATAAATTTTGTCCAAAAATGTTTTAAAATGGTTTATCTGCTTTATTTCTGTTATCGAATCATCAAGTGCCAATTGCAAGCGGTGATTTAAACAGTGCCAAATAATAATGCCTGGAAACATTTCTACTAATTTACTAGCTACTCCTGATTTCCTTCCTAACATTGCAGATGCACCATCTGAAAAAAATGCTATGAGATTTTTTTTTAAATAATTATTGTCAAATCCATATTCAGTTAAACAATCTAACAGCGTAGTTGAAATATTTTGAGCTGTCGTTGATGACAATTTTTTTAAATCTACGAAAATCATTATTGGTTCTATTGCAGATTGTATTTCGGTTTTTAAAAATATGAGCAACGTACTTTCTTTAGCAAGTGTTGATGCTTCATCAATTATAATACAAATTTTTGCATTTTGTTTTATTATGTTTTTAAAAACAGTATTTTTGAACATATTAACAATTCTTGTGGCAGTATAACTTGAATTGTTAGCATGTTTCATAATATCCTGAATTTTCAAGTGTGCGTTAGACAAGGAATGTTCTTTAATTTTTTTGCGAAGAGAAGCCTGTCTACTATCTTTTTAAGTTCCATTTGGAGTTATGGAACACGAAATCCATTTCTTAGAAACATGTACTTTTTTTTCTGTCTCAGTTGCTAAACATTTAATTTGCGAACAGTTTCTAAATCCTAATTTGCCATCTTTTATTATCAGCCATTTATATTGTTCAGTAAATAAACTTACTTGCTTTTCATTCCAACAATCAGGCAATTGGGTATTAATATTGGTATTTGAAAATAAATCTTCCTTGATTTCTACAGATACAACAGATGTTTCTCCAATATATTCGTCAAAATCAGGTGTTATGATATTTGAGTTTATTTGTGTAACTGCAGAATTGTTTAATCTGTTGCCAATTGTTTTTTCAGTCATTGTCGGCTGCGGAGCAAAAAACGACAATAAATTTCCCTGTTTTCTCTTCATTTTGGGTAAGCAATCACCATAATTTACATAAAATTAGTATGCCTAATTTGTTTTAATATATTTTAATAATAATTATTACTTACCCATTACAAATTGTAAATTTAGTTTTAATATTTTTATATTAAACTAGCTAGCTATTAATTTTATTTTATCAAACTAAAACGTGTACACATTAATACATTCCAGTCTAATATGAAAGACTATGTAAATTGTTATAGCAATGCAAAACTATATATAACACAAATTCAAATATCAAAGCCTACTACCATCAAAATAAGTAATTAACGGTTAGTTTTAAATTTTTGTTTGGCAATTAAATTAATTTAACAACCGGCTCGGCGATTTTTTTTATTGCCAACAAACGGCTCCAGCACACCACTGGATATAGTGTATCTTTTAGAACCTCTATATCATTCGAGTTTAAAACTCCCAAAAATGGTTCGAATCAGAATCGAATATAAATAGATTTAGCTATGTTGTATGAACTATTAGACTTAAACCGCAATATTAATACAAATATCATAAAAATGGACGAATTACAACAACAAATCCAAGAAAGAGATGTAACATTTAATCAAATGGCAGCAGCTCTTCAAATGTACCAACAACAAGACTCAACGAACCAACAAAGGGAAAGTCCTGTTTCACCGGTAAAGATGATTTTTCTATTAATTCATTTATAAGCAGCGTGGAATATTATTTAGCTGAAACAAAATAGCATCGATTTTAAAAAACTAATGACAAGGACTATATTTATTTATTTATTTATTTCATTAACCAAAACAAGGTTTTTACAAACAAAAAAAAAGAAAATATCTTATACTATTATTCATAATTTAAAATTTTAAACAGAATTTTTTATTTATTTTCGAACGCATTGCCAATTCGATTATGGAGAAACTAAAAACTTAATCTTTTTATTACTTTAAAATTTTTCTGAATATCATAACTGCTTTCCTATTATAATTTTAACAAAAATAAAAAAAAATTCAATTCATATTAATTATTTTTTTTTATATTTGCCTGTATATTCTATTTCAAATACATATCTGTTGCTGTTCTATCAATACAATTGATGATCGAATTACATTGTATGAAAATGAATTTTAATGCGAAATAGCTAAGTCTCGCTAACATATTTGTGTATTAGTAGTTTGATTGAGTATCGTTTTTAAAAAATAAAATATTGCAATTAAGATATTGTACTTTATTAAAAATTAATATATATAAACATATATATAAAATCGCAGCGGTGTAGTATCTAGAGCGCTAAATTGTTGTACGAACAATTTACAACAAAATTAAATGACATTTGATTTTGAGTGACTTTTGGATTATTTTTATTTCATTTAATTTATTTAAATTATAGACACAATGGAAAATTTCTATGGTATTCAAAATCATTTCTATAATTATATTTCTATTCTTATTATTTTTTTGTTTTTTTTAATATTCTAATTTTTAAATATTCTAATTTTCAATCAATTTTTTTTTAATTTTATAAGAAATGCTTTACTTTCAAAAATTATCAGAAAATCTTGTAAACCAACACTTTTTACATTGTAACATTTAGGGGTTAAATGTAACCACTTAACCACTAAATGTAAACACTTAAACGTCAATTGAAAATCGCCACACAATACAATTCGTTCAGTAGAAAATTATATCGTACGATGCACTTTTCTTGTAGCGCTAGGTAGATGTTAATATTTTTTTCTGTATAAGACAAAAGTACAATTTTATTTACATTTACTCACATTTGGTTCTATTTCAGTCTAATACAACGAAATCATACTATAATTGATTTGGCATTTTATAAAACGTCAAAATTTGAAACTGCTCTATTTGTATACATTTTTAAATATTAAAACAATCAAAGAGTTCGTTGAACAAATTTAGACGTTTTATAAAACGATAAATCGATTATATGATATGTGTTTATTGAGTAAAACTAAAATCGTACAAAATGTAACTAAATTTAAAAAATATTGTACTTTTGTTTTACACAAAAAATGAGGAAGAGTGTAGTAGAGTAGACTGTTTCAACTCTGGGATAACCGTATGACCGTTATATAAACATTATATCATTATTATTATAAGCATTAATTACTTTTGGTAAAATTTCAAACATACCAGCTTTATTAGGTGTAGTGTAATGCTCATATAAAAGAAGGAGTTGCATGGCAGCTACTCGAACCCTCTGCAGTAGACCAACTAAATTTTGAAGTAACTTTGGCCATTACACTAAACTATTTTTGGCAAAATTTCAGACACCCAGTTTCATTAGGTGGAGAGTAATGCTCATATAAAATAAGAAGTTGCATGGCAGCTACTCGAACCCTTTGCAGTAGACCAAACAAATTTTACAGTAACTTTGGCCATTATACTAAACTATTTTTGGCAAAATTTCAGACACGTAGCTGTAATAGGTAAAGAGATATACTCATATAAAAAAAGAAGTTGTATGACAGCTACCCGAACCCGTGGAACAAAATGGCTGGATTTAAATAGCGATGACGGCTATTACAAAAAAATGATTTTGCGATAATTTCAAGATCCCAGTTCTTTTCGTTTTTGAGTTATCGTGTTCTTTTAGTTTTTGAGTTACGGACGGACATAGCTAAATCGATTTTTTTTTCGATTCTGATCCAATCCATAAACTTGAGTCTAAATCTAACGCTTCCTATTTCTCTGCGTCACAAACGTAATGGCAAATTTATTATACCCTTCGCCTTAGAGTCATACGGGTATAAAAATATTGGAAGTCCGTTATTAGTCTAACACAACGAAAACATATCATAGAACTGATTTGTTATTATATAAAACGTAAAAATTTGGAACTGCTTTATTTGTAATTCTAAACATTCAAACAATCAAAGCAATTAATTAGTGACTTTATTGGTCCATCGTGTATGGGATTCATAATAATAAATTTAAAGGTATGAGTATTGTCATCATTGTTTATTGTGTGAAGTATATTTATAATAATTTTAATGTGCAATATTTTTTACTTGTTGGTAAGGTCTTGCCAACACTTGTGTATTATATATAATATAATTATTAATTATTGATTAAGCCATTAATGTGAACCCAATGGCGAATGTTTTTTCCACTTTCGCTAGTTTTCGCATGAAAGGTTTGCACTCAACACCCAGCTATTACGTGCGAATATAGGTTTTATTCAACAAATAACTAAAATAGAATATATTTTTAATAATTATAACACAGATAACGAGTTTAATTAGAACACTTTCCTTTTTATATGAGGAGAAACAAAAAAAACAGGAATTAAAAATATATGGCGGTCAACCATAGCCATATACATTTAAATATAATAAAAGACAAACTGCTGCTGCTGATTAACGTGCCCCATGTTATGTTAAGTGTTATTTAAACAAGTAAAATACTTCTAATTACTAATACTTACGTATATAAGATAAAGAAAAAATGAAGCTCATAAAATGTTAATTCAGTATGCTCTTTAGATAAACTTTCATACATAAGAATTGAAGGCATGTTGATGTATGTATATAATAAAACTGCTTTCGTATGAACAGAAAGAATAAAAAAATCAAAACGTATAAAAAATCTGTTAGAAGAAAATTATAATAAAAAGCTATAAGGCAATTTCTTACATTTTTGTATGGCGCAAGAGTAGGAGAAGAAAGAATATATGTTAAAAGAGAAATTAAAATTATACATTATTAAAATGTTAACTTAAATGCTGAGTTCTAACAAATTTCTTTTCGTTAATTTTTTAATGTTTAAAAAAATAGAAAAAAAACAAGAAATTAAATTGTTTAAAATAATTTCTAACATTTATGTTTTTCTAATATATTTACAGACATAAACTTCAAAACAAAAAAAAAACGAGGAAGAGTGTAGTAGAGTAGACTGTGTCAACTCTGGGATACCCGTATGACCGTAACATATACATTATATCATCCGGTTAATTACTTTTGGCAAAATTTCAAACATTCAGCTTTATTAGGTGTAGAGTAATGCTCATATAAAAGAAGGAGTTGTATGGCAGCTACTCGAACCCTTTGCAGTAGACCAACCAAATTTTGCAGTAACTTTGGCCATTACACTAAACTATTCTTGGCAAAATTTCAGACACCCAGCTTCATTTGGTGTAGTGTAATCCTCATATAAAAAAAGGAGTTGTATGGCAGCTACTCGAACCCTCAGCAGTAGACCAACCAAATTTTGCAGTAACTTTGGCCATTACACTAAACTATTTTTTGCAAAATTTCAGACACCCAGCTTCATCAGGTGTAGTGTAAAGCTCATATAAAAGAAGGAGTTGTATGGCAGCTACTCGAACCCTCTGCAGTAGACCAACCAAATTTTGCAGTAACTTTGGCCATTATACTAAACTACTTTTGGCAAAATTTCAGACACGCAGCTTCCATAGATATAGAGTAATGCTCATATAAAATTAGAAGTTGTATGGCAGGTACTCGAACCCGTGGACCAAAATGGCTGAATTTAAAACTCGATTCCGTTTTTTGCATAAAAACGAATTTTTGAAAATTTCATAATCCTAGCTCCTTTACTTTTTGAGTTATCGTGATGACGGACGGACGGACGGACGGACAGACGGACAGACGGACGGACAGACGGACAGACGGACGGACAGACGGACGGACATACATAGCTAAATCGATTTATTTTTCGATTCTGATCCGATCCATACACTTGAGTCTATATCTACCCCCCCCTCCTTCTCTGCGTCACAAACGTAATGGCAAATTTATTATACCCTTGGACTATATAGTCATACGGGTATAACGAGGAAGATTATAGTTGCCCTTGTCAACTTTTAGATACCCGTGTGTACACTATTATGTATTAAATAAATAAGAACTTCATATATTGCAATTGAACTGTTTGACAGAAAATTCAAAATATTTGTTTTTTTATATTTAATTACAAAAAAAATTTAATAAAAAAAAAAATTAATTAAAAAATGAATTTATTTTTTTAATGAATTTAAAAAAAAATATGCTCTGAGCGAGATTCGAACCCACACTTTTCAATTAAAAGGTCGACGTCCTAACCAATAAGCCATCGATTTTTTGTTCATCTCAAGTTTTTTTAAAATTATTATAATTGCTGTGGTATCAATTGTTTGTTTTGAATAACTGTTTTGAATTTTTTTAAAAATGTATTAAAAACAAGTAAAGAAACAGTCAGTCGGTGCAACCGACTTAGAAATACCCTACACCTATTTGGTTCAAATTTAAGGACATATCCATAAGTCATTTTAACACCATAGAAGCTGTTATTAATTTGATCGTAAGACATAGCTAACCAAATTAACTGTATAATACTAAAAACATTTTCTAATTACCCTATCTATTAAAAAATACTACAAATTCTTACCAATTTATCTATTTAAAAATATTAAAAAACAAACAAACTTGAAATAAATGAAAATATATTTATTCCAATTCAATTACAAAATGAAAAAATTCTAATTATTAAATTTTGTGATAAAAAGGTAATTAAAGCATAATATATTTAATAATCCAAATTTTTAAAAATTGCAATTATTTTAAATGGTTAGTTTATATACCTAATAGAAAAGCTTATAAACGCAAAATATGCAATAAATGTATTTCTAAAATACAATTAAAAATTTACACCTTTTCATATAATTCATTTAAATATAAAAATAAATTTTACATAAATGCAGCAAGTACCTTTGAACATAGCTGAACCACTACAATTAAGTCTAGATTTCGGAGACACATAGGACATAGGAAATATATTCTTTGGCTTCGAAATTAAACTCGACCACAACCAATTCCCATGGTACTTTCATTACTAGTAACCTAGTGTTAAATTTCATCAAAATACCGGCATTATTTTTTGAGTTAGTGTGTTTGTAAGATATATGTTTGTTAGTCCTTGAACTTTTCAAGGGTTCCAGGACCCGAAATTATGGTACGATTTCGCCCATATGCAGTCCCGTCATACTTTCAATACTAGTTAACCCTTGTACACAATTGGAACGCTCTATCTTAATTTTAAGTTACTAGTTTTATTAATTTCGATGATAAGCTTTTACACATTGGGGGGTCTAAGAGAGGTTCTGAACCACCACTCCAATTGATCCCAAATTAGGGGGGCACGCAAGAAATAGTAAAGAACACCCTGGGCCAAATTTGAAGCTTCTACATTTGTTTCAAGTTACTATCTTTATTAATTTCGAAAATATGCTTTAAGGGCCTAAGACCTGAGTGGCTGGTCCCCGATCCACTACTCCAATGGGGCCCAAATTTCAAAGACACTTACGAAATAGGAAGGGACACCCTGATATTAAATTTGGAGGTTCTATCTTCATTGGTTTCGGAATTATGCTCGTTTGGCCTAAATTCGATCAAAAAGTTCTAAGTTCCGAACCCATTTTCCAATCCTCACCGTACGTAATCACCGCCGTAGTTTCGCTGCCAGTAACCTACAGCACAAATTTCATGAAGATAGCCTCATTAATTGTTGAGTTATCGTGATTTTTTATATATCGTCGGGTTACCGCCATAGTCACGAAACTGCTTTTTTCGCTTTTTTGACTTATTAATGCAAAAATATAGAAAATAATGAGATCTATATTATGCCAAAGACACGAATCTCTTAATCTTATTTATTGCTTTGTAATTCAATTTCCTTATTTTCATAAACTAACGAAAAATCATTTATTTCATATTTTCTTGGTGCCAAAGTCGGGAAAATTAAGTTCTACTATTTTTCAGTTTCGTGACTTTGGCGGTAACCCGACGATATGTTCCTTAGCCCTGAGATCGATTAAAAGGTCCGGAATCCGAACCGTTGGGCTGATTTCACCCTTATATAGTCCGCGCTGTACTTATAGTACTAGTTAACCCTTGTACACAATTTGAACGGTCTATCCTAATTTTAAGTAACTATTTTTAGTAATTTCGATTATAAGCCTTTAAAACTTGGGAGGTCTGAGAGGGGTACAGAACCACCACTCCAATTGATCCCAAATTAGGGGAACACGCAAGAGATAGTAAAGAACACCCTTGTGGCAAATTGGAAGCTTCTACATTTTTTCAAGTTGTTATCTTTATTAATTTTTAAGATATGCTTTAAGGTCTTCGGAAATGTGTGGCTGGTCCCCGACCCACTACTCCAATGGGACCCAAATTCACAAGACACTTAGGAAATAGGAAGGGACACCCTGATACTAAATTTGGAGGTTCTATCTTCATTGGTTTCGGAATTATGGTCGTTTGGCCTAAATTCGATCAAAAAGTGATTTTTTATATTTGTTCGTTAGCCCTGAAACCGATTAAAAGGTCCAGAATCCGAACCCATAGGCCGATTTCGCCCATATGCAATCCCCGCCGTACTTTCAGTCCTAGTAACCTACAGTTAAAATTTCATCAAGATAGCTCCATTATTTTTTGAGTTATCGTGCCTACGGACGGACGGACGGACGGACATGGCTATATCGACTAAGGCGGTCACGCTGATCACAAATATATATACTTTTCCATATCTAGCTCGCTTCCTTTAGGTGGTTACAAACACCATACCAAAGTTAATATACCCCTTTACCTATTCTATAGGTGTAGGGTATAAAAATGAGTTTTAAATTTTTCATACATAAAATAAATATATATATTTTATTAAAAAGAAAATAGAAGAAAATAGATAACAAAAAATGAATTTAAAAAAAAGAAAATTTTTGCCTTGCCTGGATTCGAACCGAGACATCTTTACTACAAGTCCCATGTCCTAACCACTACACCATGAAGCGATTAATAATTTAACTACATTTTGTTTGTTTTTATATTTGGTTTCTATTTAGTTATTAATTTTGAAAATATTCATATAATTTCGAAAAATTTGTATGGCAGCTACCCGAAGCCTCTGTCCGATTTTAATCAAAAACAATAGGGAACCTACAAATTGTCTAAAAATTACTTTGTGAAAGTTTCAGAACTCTAGCTCTTATAGTTTTTGAGTTATCGTGCTGACGGACGGACGGACGGACACACATAGCTAGATCCATTCACTTTTCGATGCTGATTCGATACGTACTCTTGACACTATATCTAGCTCGTCTATTTCAATGCGTTACAAACGGAGGAGTAATTTTAATATACCCGATGTTCACGGATATAAACAATATTAAAATGTTAACTTAAATGTTAAGTTATAACAAATTTCTTTTCGTTAATTTTTTAATGTTTGAAAAAATAGGAAGAAAAAAGAAATCATAATGTTTAAAATCATTTAACATTAATGTCATTCTAATATATTTACAGATATAAACTTCAAAAAAATTAAAACAATATTAAAATGTTAACTTAAATGTTAAGTTATGACAAATTTGTTTTCGTTAATTTTTTGTTTGAAAAAATAGGAAAAAAAAGAAATCAAAAGGTCACCCTTACAAAAATGTAAGAAATTTGAATGTACTTTTTGAAAATTTTTAAACTTTCTCGTCAGATGAAAAAAGTTGTTTTTGCAGGCATTGTTTAAAATTTTAGAGGAGTGCAGATTTTTTTTTAAAAAAGTATTCGACAGTTCTTAAAAGGTTAGCTTTTTTTAAGTAACATAATTTAAGATTCTAGGCTCGTTTATCGCAAGCATTTCATCGCGATGGAATTCATCGCAAGCAATTCATCGTAAGCAATTTATTATTATTTAATTATTTAACTCTGGTAGCCAGAACAATCGCGCGATTGTTGTGGCTACCAGAGTTAAATAATTAAATAATTTTATTTTATTACAACGTTCTAAATTATTAATATTTTTACGTTTAATTTTGGAAAAATTACACTGGTTAATATTTTACTGTTGTATAAAAACATAAAAGTTTTAATTTTTAAGACCTAATATCCCCTCAAAGGGGATGGTTCCCAAATTTTGTCTAGGAAACTTATGATGGATCTGCCCACCCCCTCCTGTCCTCACCCTTCCATGTTTTTCGGTTCTATGAAATTAATTGTGAACTCCACCAAAATTTGGAATTTTACCAGGAATTTTATTATCTAAGCAAAAATGGTTAAAACTAAGAGACAATTTCTTAAATTTAAAGAAACCCTTTTAAATTTAAGAGAAACCTTTAACGTATGTTGAAATATAATGCTGCAGCTGTATATTTTGTATATTTGTAAAAAAAAAATTTAACAGGTATTCAAGTTACGTGTTTAAAAATAGCAAAATTTAAATTTTGAGGCGTTATAACTCCTAAACAGGAGCGACAAAAAAAATTAGTTAATTGACTCCTATTAATTTCGGAAGACCTAACTTCTCCCAAAATCTCAAGACCCTAGATTGAACTGTTCAGAAGATATGTGTGGCCAAAAATTTTGCAAAAAATTAGTTTTGCATAATTGTAAATTTTAGTATCATATGGCAGCCCTAGACATTTGTCTTTTAAAAACTTATAAAGCTTATAAAACCAGCTATCTTTTGCCGTTTTCAGATTGAAAATACACTTAACAGAAAGAACTCTTGTTATAACAATTTAAAAATAGGGCTTTTTCCAACTTTGGGGGGCTGTAAAAAATTCTTCTACGAAATTATTTCTTTTTTAATATTTCTTTACTCTATTTCAAACGGTGTAAAAGTTTTGTAAACATACGGACGGACGGACAGAGTGAAGCTTTGAATTTTTGAAAATGTGCGGAAAATTAATTTTAAAAGTGTTAGTAAATGGCCCGAAAATTAAAAAAACGTAGCAATAAATATTCATTTTAATTCACCAAAAGGGTTTTAAATTTATGAGAAATGGAGTAAAGTTTATATTCCCCCATTTTAGTTCCCTTAATAGATGGATCCCCATCAAACATTTAAATATAAACATTTAAATATCCCCATCAGAAAAAGATTTAATTGAAAGGTTGGCTGTATTGGTATTCGATAAAATAGCCATTAGAAGGCTATACTATAAAAGTGCACTGGATGAAATTAGTGGTTTTTCTAATTATGGTTCCAGCAGAACATAAGACATCGCAAAATACATACATACATACATATGTATATTTTATAATGAGTATTTAGATACTTAAAGGGTTTTTAATGCCGAATGAAATATGAATTTTGAAAGCTTATTTATATACTTTCCCATAAAACAAATTTCAATATAAACAAGATAAGCAAAACTTTTGAATTTTTTTATTAAGTAGTAAAAAAACTAAAAATTATAAAAACATTTAACATACCTATTTTAAACTAACGAAAATTTAAAATACATAGGTACATTAAAAGATAATTTATGGAATTATTTTCTAACTATTTGAAAGATTTGGAATAATGCAAGTAAAAAAATATAAAGCAAAACAAAAACTTTCATTCTTCTTCTTCTATCAATAATATTTTTTTATTTTATAATCAAAATATACACAAACTGCGTACATATATGATACTGCGATTGATAAGATATACATACAAAAAAAAAAAAAAAGAGAAGAGAAGAAATATATATACAAATGAGACATCGATTGACATATAAAGAAAAAAATAAAAAAAATTAAAATTAAAATATAAAATTAAAATTAAAATTAAAATATAAAATTAAAATTAAAATACAAATAAACTAAAATACGATAAAAGTTGATTAATTTATGCTATTATCTAAACAAAAACAAGAAAAAACGTGTTAGCATACTTTCTTACATGCCTAAATTTTGGTAAAATAGAATATTAATAAATGATAAGAAAATTAATAGACGTAATACTAATAATGATAATGATAAAAATAATGTTAAGAATAATGATAATAACAATAGTAATAGTGCTGGTCATAATAATAATAATAGCAAAATTGATAAAACTAATAACAATAATAAAGACACTAACAGTAATAATAATAATAATTATGACAATAGTAGAGATCAATTCTGTAATAATAAAGATGGAATTAAGAAAAGTAACGAAAACGTAGGCGTTAGTGATAGAGCGAATAAAATGGAATTAACTTCTAAATACCATAACAGGATTAAAGGAGAATACTGTATCAGCAAAACGAAAGAATGAAAAATGCTTCTTATAGTACTAAAAATCTACAACTTGTAAACAAGAGCTTTTTAATTCCAATGGTACCTCCGATTGTTAAATTAACAATATATGTATATGTATTATCACGATTACGAGACCACAGAATATACAATAACGTTAGATTATTTTTGTCTTTTCTGCACGATCAACAGGATATTGTTATGAAGGTATGACGAAAACAAATATCAAAGTATTGATCGATATGGAAGGATTGCCAACGAATTATCAGGAATTACGTGAATTATATTAGAAATTCGATGAAGGCCGGGGAAGCACCAACAAAGAAGTACAAAAAGACCTAGCAGTATATAGGCAACATACATATAATAAATACAGAGAACATATGCAAACAATTTGGAACTCCACGCAAATTATTTAATTGGTAGACCGTAATGGCAGTCCATTCCACAAATACTTTGGAAACGGGTAAATTAATTAAATTGAATTTTGTATCTAAATAAATACAACTTATTATATAATAAAATTTATGAATTAGAAACATTAATTAATGAATGTAAAGAAACTGATATTGTGATTCTAACAGAAGTATGGATATACAGCAATGAAATCACTACTTATAACTTTCCAAACTATAGGACAGTTTTCAATTGTAAAGATGAGAAAAGAGGTGGTGAAATTGTCATTTTTATAAAAAATAAAAGACGAAAAATATAATTTTTGCGTAATTGAAATTCTGAGTTCTGCACCTAGATTAAGAATTGGTACATTTTACAAGGCTCCAGCGGAAAATAGTAACATATTTATGGAATATTTAGAAAATAGATTAAAAAATAAAGCAAATTACATATTTTTTGTGATACTAATTTAAATTTATTTAATAATTCTAATACCGTAGTTAAGTATATAGACATAATAGCAACGACTAGTTATATAATAAACAAAACACAAAGTACAAGAAACACAACTCATTTCAATACCTTAATTGATCACATCTTAACAAATTCAAATGATAAATATGATATTAATTTTATAATAGAAAGTAACTGTCTATCCGATCACCAATTGGCCATAGTATCACTAAAAGCAATAAGTACTATGAAAATTTTAATAATAATTAAAAGTGACTATAACCAGATGTCTCAAATTGTAAATAATCAAATAGAAAACGCTAACATTTTGGAAATAGGCACGTTAACAAAAATAATACAAGAAGCTAAAGTTTTATGTACAAATTCAATATCGGTTGGAACTAGAAATAATACAAGGATAACACCGTTGATATATAAAGAATTAAAAATTAGAAAATTACTATACAATAGCCATAAAAGAGATCCAAATAACAGAGATAAAAAGATAAAATATACCATATGTAAGGAAAAGGTCGATAAATAAATAAAAGAGGCTAAGAAAAACCATATCAATAAAAGCATTGAAAATGCTGAAGTTGGTTTTGATCCAAATCAATATGGTTTCCTAAAGAACAGCGGTACAGAATCCGCAATAACAGATACTTTAGAATATATTTATGACGCACTTGATGAAGGGTATTTCGTCGGTGCAGTATTTATTGATCTTACGAAAGCTTTTGATGTGGTAAATCGTCGTAGACTGATTAATTTTTTAGATATATTAGGTGTATGAGGTACTAGTAATCTTTTATTAAGCAGTTATTTAGAAATAGAAAACAACTTTTGAAAGAGTAGATAAGGTTAAATATCTGGGAATAATAATTGATGATAATTTGAAATGGAATGGGACAATCATATCAAAAACGTGAAGAAAAAAGGTATGCCTATTATATTAGCTATAAAAATATGATAGTATCATATACTACCAAGAATAAGGTATAATATATGTTGTTGGAACCAGTGCTCAAATTTCCATATTAATAAAATTGGTATTTTAATGAATAAAGCGTTTAAAATCCTTTACAAATATAATTAAAGAACCAGTACTAAGTATTTATATAAAAAAAAACAAATGAATTAGACATTAACCAATTAATCTATTTTGAAAAAGGTAATTACATTTATAAAGTAATTATTAGTAATATTAAATCATATTTAAATTTAATAAATAGAGAAAATGTTCATAAATATAATACTTGAAATAAAAAAAATATTGAAATACCTAAAAAGAACCACAAAGAAACAAAAAAGTTTAAAATGTAGTGCTATTAAAATTTTTAATTCATTACCAGTAAACATTAGGAAAAGTCAAACTTTGGAAATATTTAATAGAAAACTTTAAAAATATATAAAAAACTTTAGAGATTAAAAATTGGAAATAAGTTAAATTAGAGAATTCAAAATAATTATTTTTAAACTAAAATTAATTGTAATTGTATAGTTTATTAGATTGTAGTTTTAAATAAATAATTTCTTATACATAATTTTATATCGACTGGGTGAATAATAGGTATGACAATATCTATCTGATTAAATAAATGTTTTTTACCTAACTCCCGTATTCGAGTTTATACTGCTTATTTCTAATAGATTAGCGTTCACGGTCTGAATTATTTTTGTCAGTATCGTCTATATATAATGAATAATGAGTATCTGAAAATTTTAACGGTCTTTTAAATCTTCAAATGTACGTTATTTAATTTTAATTTTTGTTTTTAGGTTGTTCCTTTAAAAATAGTTTTTGACAAGACCGGTCGTCCTAGTTTCGCTATAATTTTCCGTATTTTTATTAAGTTTCTCTATTTTATTTTTTCTAACCTAATCTTAGTTATATTATTTATATTTTTTTGTAATCTGAAACTTTACTTTGTACGTTTAATGGTGTGTCTTTTATGCTTGAATGGAATCGCGTTGTAGGATCTAACTGCTCTTTGAATTATTTTTTTACACGATAAATTATTTTCAGTTTGTTTTAAAATTCTAAATTTTCCCGCTAAGGGTTATGAAAACGTTCGATATCACCATTTCCTATATGACCGTTTGGGTTAGTCAGATGTAATAATACATTTTGCTCTTGTAAAAAACTTTTTATTTGTGTGGCTTTGAATTCATTGTATGCTATAGTTTTATTAGGTTGCTATATATATTATTCTTCTACCTAAAATATTTTCCATATCCAAAATTTTATTATTTATGAGAATAATTTGTGTTTTATACACATTAACTATTCCCTCTTTAATGCCAATATGGTCTAGTAGTTCTTCCGCTGCAGAATGTACTGTTGCCATTATGACGTCATCTTCAACATTATATATATTTTAGGATTCGATTGATTCTTTATCATTCTTTCCCTCATTAACTTTTTGCTCCGTATTCTCAATTCTACTTAAAAAGTTTTCGACGCGGTTTTCTTTTCGTTTAATGTATTCAATTTCGAATTGATATTCACCTAATTTTAATAACCACATTTGATGTCTAGGTGATAAATCTTTTCCTTTATATTATTCTTTGTCTGTCGCAGAATAATTTCTTTCATTATTATTAAAAGTTTGCGAAGCGAAACAGACTGGGTGTCCTTTTTTGATAGGATTGCACAGATTGCATATTTTGATTCGTCAGTTGTTGGAACAAAAGATTTTTCGAGTTTCTGATATTTTATTACTGACTGACTTATTATAAGTGATTTTAACTTCTCAAAAGCCTTAATATAGGTAGAATCGTTAATGTTAATTTTAGTTATTAAAACAAATATTGTAAGATAGGTTGTGCAATTTTTTCACAAATTTTCGATAATAACCGGTTAACCCTAAGAAAAATTTGATTTGCCTTTCTGTTTTTGGTAAAGTTAAATCTTGGATAATTTTAATTTTATTTGGGTTAGGTTTCAATCCGTCTTTAGTTAATATGTGTCTTAAAAATTCTGTCTCTTTTTTCATAAAGTTGTATTTATCTATTTGAATTTTCAAATTTTTACTTTCTAAAACTTTAAAAATGCTATAAATTGCGCTAATATGTTCTTTAATATAAGAATATCGTCTAGATATTTTACACATACTTTCTTAATAAAGTCTCTTAAAATGCCGTTTCACTTCCATGCTTTATAGATATTTGTTGGTAACATTTTGCCAAATCTGACTTTGTAAAGTACTGTTCTTTACCTAATTTTTATAATATTTATGGTCCATTGTCACTCCGTTTAGTCTTTTTTAGTCTATCACGATCCTAAATTTCTTTTGTCCTGTACACAGTTTTAAGTTTATGGATTGGTCAGTTGTTGTTATACTTTTAAAACAACTTTGAAAATCTTTTAACTAGTTTTCAGTCAGAGTCTATTATCATTTGGTTTTTAACTTTTTACCTTATAAATGCATTGGGTGGCATTTTAAATTCTTTTTGTGGTCGTGTATGAATTTTGAAATTACTACCATCTTTTCCACTAGTGGTTGAATAAACCAATGACTGGATTCTACATTTTTTAAAACCCTTTATTCTATCGTCAATAATGCTAAAACTAGATCCTGTGGCAATTAATGCTAAAAATACTTTTTTCCTATTGCTATTTTAAAAATGGGGAGTTCCAAGGATAGTTTACAATAAAATCTATATTATTATTTTCATTTCTATTCATTTTATGTTCTTTAATTTGAATATTCTCTACTTCCATCGCTTTTTGATCAATTTATCTTTGTTCAGGAAATTTCTGTTGATGGCGATATTGGCCTAAGTTATTCCTCAAGTTTCCTGACCCTCGTTTATTACGTCGTAAGTTGCCGGAATTATTATTACATTCATAAAATTTACTATTCGACCTGTATGGTCGTGAATTGTTATTATCATTTGAATAATTATTTGGTTGATATTGTCCGTTTTTATTATTATTTGATCTATTTTGACTCTTTGGGTTAGAAAGATCATTATTAAAGGCTGAATTTCAATTGTATTTTACATTTTTATTCTGTTTAACATTAAAATGTTTCTTTATACTGCTCTCATTGATGTTGCGTTTGTTGTTGTGCAATGATACGTTCTTTTAGTTGTTCTTCCATATCGTTTAAATTTTCGAGATTCCTGTTTATTTTATTTTATTTTAAGCACGTAGCATGTTTCTGCGGACAATGTGTAATCCTTTGCTTTCTACTATCGTATTTATGATTTTAATTTTGTTATGTACGAAGCTAGTTTCTGTGGATAATTTAATATCCTTCGTTGTCCACTATCGTATATTACATCGTAGATTCGATCACTGGATAATTTGTTTATTTATATTTAAATTATTCTACGGACTCCGCTATTAAAATATCTTCTTTTGATTATTTTTAAAAAAAAAAATTTATAATTCTATTATATGAATAATTTTTTATTTAGCAGTTATCTTAAATTATAATTTACAACACTCTCAATTAATTTAAATTTAAACAAAGATATAAACAAATCATAATAAAATTACCACTTTCAGGTCTCAACAATGATTGATTTTCTTCTGATTTATATGACTGTTTATATTATTAAAAAATTGCAATCTCAGTAATACTTAACTTAATTCTTTTTAATTTCGGCGCAATTCGAGCAATGTTAATTAAATGTAATAAAGCTTTTATTCCACGATAAAATTATGATTAAAATTATCATTAAACATGATTGAAATATGATATTGTTTATGAATTATTTGATTAAAAAATTTATTATTTATTTATTTAATAACAGGAAATGCAAATTTAGCCCTATTATTTTTGTGGGAATAAAATTCGAAGAATTTGCATTTGTTTGGATAATAACAGGAAGTACTGACGTAGTGTATGGGAAATAATTTATTTTATTACATAAAGAATTTGGTGAATACGTAACTCTTGCTTTTTTCCTGTACCTGTACCCGTATCTGTACAAGCGCGAGTTATAACATATAAAAAAACCAGACGCTGACCAAATTTATATTTGTAATAATTTTCAGTTTAAGAATATTAAGAACTTTCAAATCATTTATTAAATTTGATTTAAATATCAAATTACTACTTTTTAATAATTTTTTTAACATTTATTATTTCTCACGGGAAATAATTAATTTCGTAATAATCTAACATTGTCATATCAGCAAATTTTATAATAATATAAATTATTATTTTATAATAATTACGCAAAATAGTGTCGTGCAACAAATGCAAAATGAAAATTAAAGGTGAAATAGGAATTGAATGTGCGGGAGTGCTTCATACTAAGTATTTTATCGGAATATAATGTTGAAGCTTCAATATTAACGTTTAATTAAGCAAATATTTACGTTGGTGACTAAGTTACTGCTTACTTATAAAAACAGTAAATTTTTTATTTTAAAGTTCTAATAGCCCTTCAATGGGGAAGGTTGCCAATTTGTCAAGTACCTAACTTCATCTAACCACCCCCCCGCTCCCTTTCCATTTTTGTAGGTTCTAGGAATTAAATTGTGAATTCCACTTAAAATTTGGAATTTCGATATACGGTTTTAGAAATATTTGAGCTACTATAATTCAATACTATAATTATTTCGTTAAATAACACTTCTCGATCCTTAAAAATAGCAGTTTTCTACAAAAACCCAAGTCAAAACAATAGCGATTTACTAGCACATCTTGATTTAATTTTTAATAAATACAAGAATATAGTTTTGATGGGTAATATTAATATTGATTTATCAGAGCTCTCCAGATCTTATAAATTGATGTTAGAATCTAACAGAGTTATTATAAAGAACGTACTTAGTTATGATTCTGCTACTAGAGTGACTGAAAATTCTTCTACGATCATTGATCATATTCTGGCAAACCTAGAAAAGTTTGACTTTGACATTAAGCTTCTTCAGTAAATCTCTATTTATTTCGACAATAATAAAGCTATTATTGTCGAAATAAATAAAGTTTTCAGAAAGATTGAACCTATTTTTAAAAGAGAAATCTACAGGGAAATTTTAAGAAATATAAAGAAAACGTAAGACAATTACTTGAAATAAATAAGTCATAGTGTGGACGACCTTATAAAAATATTGCAAAAAGCAAAGGTGAATTCTACAATTAAAACGCTTCGAAGAGTTAGAATCAACAATCATTGGACGACAAAAGGATTATTGAATATGCTCAAAAAGAGAAATAATTTGTTTAAAAAGTTGAAAAAGCAGCCTAACAATATAGATATTAAAGCAAGTTTTAAAAATGCAAAAAACAAGGTTTCGTATGAAATAACTAAAGCCAAACAAAATTATTTTAATGATAAACTACAACTAGCTAAAAATTTAGAAAGTTCTAAATAATCTCATCTTGAAAAAATCTAGTTAGTCTGGCAAGGCTATTAAAGAAATAAACTGTAATGGAATCAGAACATGTGATACCTTTGAAATTGCAAATTTCTTCTTTTCTTACTTCAGTTCAATTGGTAGCAAACTAGCAGATAAAATTACTGATGCCGACAAATATGTAATAAAAAATAAATTAGTTGAAAAGTCTATTTTTCTTAAACCTACAAATGAAACATAACATCATCATGTCGTTAAAAAATAGTTCTCCCGGAAGTGACAATATTTCAGCTTCAGATTTCAAACATGTTGTAATTTTAATAAAACCTAAAATTGGATGATTGATAAATAGATGTCTAAATACTGGTATATATCCTGAATGTCTTAATTCAAGTATAGTTATACCTATTTTTAAATCTGGGTCCACATTGGATGTATCAAATTACAGACCGATTGCTCTCTCCAGTTGTATAGGAAAAGTATTTGAAAAAGTAATAAATTCCAAAATACAGGAGTTCGTGCAAAAAGTTGTAGGATTTGATACAAATCAATCCACCAAATCAATTGTAAATAAATTGAATCAAGGAAATTATGTATGTACATTATCTGTTGATCTAAAGAAAGCTTTCGATACAGTGAATCATAATATTTTACTTAACAGATTGCATGAATTTGGAATAAGAGGTACAACTAATTACTTACTCTACTCATATTTAAATAATAGTAAAAATAATTACAAAAATTAATGGAGTTTTTAGTAATGATAATAATATAAACATTGGTGTTCCTCAAGGATCAGTACTTGATCTTAATTTATGATCATAATATCTATAACGCTAGAACCAGTGAAGAACTTGAAACTCTTGTAAATACAGATTTAGAGATTTAGGAAAATTGGCTAAGAGGTAATAAATTAACTACAAATGCGGAAAAAACAAAGTATATAGTATAAAATAAAGAACAAAATAAATCCCAATTTATTGGTAAATAAGACTAAAATTGAAAGAGTTTCTGCATATAAATACCATGGAGTTGTATTTGATGAAAAACTGAAGTGAAAAGAGCATATTAACAAATTGAGTAAAAAATTGTTCCTCTGCTGGGTGTCGTCAAAAGAAGTGGAATTATATTGAATAAACAAACTGCAGATAAGTTGTATTATTCTCATATTTTTCGCACATCCGATACTATTTTTGTAACTGGTCCATTATGGTTGAAAGATAAAATTAGTGTTCTAACAAACAAAGCCAATAAATGCTTACATAAGTACGACTAGCTACTCCAACAAATTAAATTTTTAAACGAACGGGATATCTGAAGTTACCCGAACTCATTATTTTGCAAGAATCTAAACAAATTTTCAAAATAGAAAAAAGAGTGTACAAAAAAACATCATAATTACCAGAAGAAACTATATTCATCATTCCAATACAAGAAGGTTAAACAATTTAAATGATGCCACGTCAAGAATTAAGTTATCACGGAATAGTTGTCTCTCACATCAATAAGAATTTATAATAAATTTCCGTTGGGTTGAAAAAGAAGTTTAAATTTGGATATATTTATCAAAAAACTGAAGCATTCATTAAAGAATAATCCTGGCATTTGTGCATAGTATAACCCAAAAGTGAACTTGCAATACAATGCTCATAGAATATAACTGTATGAGCTGTAATATTTGTATTTATATAATTATATATGTATATATATATATATCTAAAATATGTAATTTTAAATAATTTACTTTGTTGAATAGTGTTAGGAAGTAACTGCAATGTTTTATACCAAAACTATATAAAACAAAAAAAAAACTAAAATAAATGTGAAAGCCTATGAAAAAAAACAAGTAAAGAAACAGTCAATCGGTGCTACCGACTTAGAAATACCCTACACCTATTTGGTTCAAATTTAATGAGATATCCATAAGTCATTTTAACACCATAAAAGCTGTTATTAATCTGATCGTAAGACATAGCTAGCCACATTAACTTTATAATGCTAAAAGCATTTTCTAATTACACTATCTATTAAAAAATATTACAAATTCTTACTAATTTATCTATTTAAAAATATTACAATACAAAAAAACTTGAAATAAATGAAAATATATTTGTTCCAATTCAATTACAAAATGAAAAAATTCTAATTATTAAATTTTGTGATAAAAAGCTAATCAAAGCAAAAATAATCCAAATTTTTCAAAATTGCAATTATTTTAAATGGTTAGTTCATATACCTAATAGAAAAGCTTATAAACGCAAAATATGCAATTAATGTTACTAAAATACAATTACAAATTTAGAACTCTCCATATAATTCATTTAAATATAAAAATAAATTTTACATAAATGCAGCAAGTGCCTTTGAACATAATGCTGAACCACTACAATTAAGTCTAAATTTCGGGGACACATAGGAAATTGGAAATATATTCTTTGGCTTCGAAATTATACTCGTTCGGCCTCAAATCGATCAAAAGCTTCTAGAATCATAACTCATTGACCAAACTCGACCAGAACCAATTCCCATGGTACTTTCATTACTAGTAACCTAGAGTTTAAATTTCATCAAAATAGTGGCATTATTTTTTGAGTTATGGTGTTTTTAAGATATATGTTTGTTAGCCCTTGCAATTTTTCAAAGGTTCCAGAACCCATGGTACGATTTCGCTCATATGCAATCCCCGTCATACTTTCAATACTTGTTAACCCTTGTACACAATTGGAACGTTCTATCTTAATTTTAAGTTACTATTTTTATTAATTTCGATTATAAGCTTTTAAACCTTGGGTGGTCTAAGATGGGTACTGAACGACCACTCTGATTGATTCAATATTAGGGGAACACGCAGGAAATAGTAAAGAAGGCCCCTGTGCAAAATTTGAAATTTCTAAATTTGTTTGAAGTTACTATATTTATTAATTTCGAAAATATGCTTTAAGGTCTTCGGAACTGTGTGGCTGGTCCCCACCCACTACTCCAATTGAGCTTAAATTTCAGGGAGACTAAGGAAAAAGAAAGAGACACCCTGTTACCAAATTTAGAGGTTCTATCTTCATTGGTTTCGGGATTATGCTCGTTTGGCCTAAATTTGATCAAAAAGTTCTAAGTTCCATTGTACATTACCCACCGTACGCAATCACCTCCGTAGTTTCATTACCAGTACCCTACAACACAATTTTTATGAAGATAGCGTCATTAGTTGCTGAGTTGCCTACAGTTAAAATTTCATCAAGATAGTTCCATTATTTTTTGAGTTATCGTGCCTACGGACGGACGAACGGACATGGCTATATCGACTCAGGAGGTCACGCTGATCACAAATATATATACTTTTCCATATCTAGCTCGCTTCCTTTATAAAGAAAAAACCATTCTAAATACAACCAAAATGAAAGTGACCATGAAGAAGAAGAAAATGAATATGATGAACAGCAAATACTAAGAACCGAGCCTCAATAGTAGCAAACTCTCTGAAATAATAAGACCTTCAAAAAGTTCTTATAACTCACCCATATGTATCGTAGAAAAGAAAATGGATGCTTCAGATTTTTAGAAAATATTGACTTGTAATCGATTTTAAAAGGTTAAATACAGTTACATTTTCGGATACCTATCCGAATATAACATCAACAATAGCTAGCTTGGCGAACTCTAAGTTTAACACTACTATCGATCTAACTTCTGGGTTCCACCAGATAACATTGAAATCCAGAGACGTTCCGAAAACTGCATTTTGCACACTAAACGGATAATACGAATTTTTGAGATAACTTTTCGGATTGAAAAATACACCCGCGATCTTTCAACGTATGATGGACGATGCACTCAAAGAATATATCGGAAAGATTTGCTACGTATTCATCGACGACGTGATCATCTTTAGTGGTAAAACCGAGGAAGAACATCTCCAAAACATTGAAATGGTATTTAGAAGATTACAAGCAGCAAACAACTCCTAGTTACCTTGGTAAGTTTCTAAAAAATACTTTTAAGTTAAATAATAATGAAATACAAATAACTAATGTTACTCCTAAAAATCTTAGATTTAAACCTAAATATAGGTCTTTTAAAGTTATGGTACCCGAATCCAAATATTATTAAGAATGCTAATAATAATAAAAATAATATTAATAACAATAATAATAATAATAATGTTAATAATGATATCTCTAATACTAAAAATAATAATAATAACCTTAAAGCTAATTTCTCGTTAAACCCTCTTTTTCCTCCAATTGTATGAATGACTCAGAAATCTCTAACGGAAGACTGTACTTACGCACTTTCCAGATTTAGAGATGAAAAAATTCTAAATTGTGTGAGGCTATTTTTTGCATTTTTGGACGACGACAAAAATAATCGCGTAATTAAGGGTAAAACAAAAACAAATTTACTTGTGTTGATACATAATGAAGGGTTACCATCTAATTACAAGGAATTATATAACCTTTATTTTAAGTATCACATTAAAATTGGTTTCACTTCCAAACAGGTAGAAGAAGATCTTAATGCTTTTCGTAGTCATTGCAATAGCAATTACTACAATCACTTGTATCAGTCTCATGAAAATTATAATAAGTTTTTTCGGCCGAGCAGCAATTTAAATTCCAAGTAACAATTTAAATTCCAAATTCTATGTCAAATCTTACACTAATTCCAATTTAGTTACGCTGTCTAACCATAGTATCAAAAATAAAAATAGCGTTAGTTCCTCTAATAAACTGAAATTATTCTACCACATTTGCAGTAGTACGAGGGGAAAGCTTAAAAAATTATATATTGATGCTAAGTCATGTGAATTTAATATTCTGGCTATCACTGAAACATGATTAAACGATTCCTTCGTAAATGAAGATATTTTGGACAGTACTTGGTCGATTTATAGAACAGATCGGGATTATCTGCTACAAATTGTTCACGTGGTGGTGGTGTACTACTTGCAGTAAACAATACCTTATCTAATGTGACATTAATCACTAGGACTTACCACTCTTTCGATCACCAATTTATTAAAGTTAACTTAGGTAATAATTTTTTATACCTTGGTATTGTTTACTTTCCTCCTAATTCTGACAATTCCTAATATTCGGATTTTTTTGAGATATACCAGCATTATATATCAAATATGAATGAGGATGATTCAATTATAAGGGGACTTTAACCGTCTTTTTTTATCTTTTATTGTTGACAAATCTGATCATTTGTTACTACCAATCAACTTTCAGGACGAAATAGCTTTCGATCTCATTAATGTATTTTATGGTAATGATTTACAACAAATTATCAGCTTTCCGAATAATTATTACAAGTGGTTAGATCTTGCATTCACGAATGCATATGATAAAGTGGTGGTAAAGCTCGCTGATGATTTAGAAAACCTTTTTACAAACACTCCGCATCATAACGCAATCATCTTCGAATTTTCCACTGCTATACCACTTTTTACCAAATCTTACAATAATATTTTTGTAAATGACTTTCTTAATGCTGATTATCGAAGCATTAATAATGCTTTATGAGTCATCAGTTGGGACGACCGGTTAACCGAACAGGATATTGACTTGATTATCCCTCAATTCTATTCAAAGCTATTTGAGATAATTCACTCCCTTGCTTGTAAAATTCGCAAAAAGGGTAAGATAACCGAACCTTGGCTGAACAGTAAACTTAGAACATTGCGTAACCAACGCAATAAACTATAAAAATAATTAAAAATTCAAAAGAGCCTAATAATGACTTATTAAACAAGTACAAGGAACTTGTTTTTGAATTTAAACAAAAATCTAATTTGGCTTATGATAGATATTTCCCTAACGTAGGCAACGATTCAATTATTATTCGATTTCTCCAACTAAATTAATAATTCAAATCCTATTATTACGGATTTATACCTTTCCGAAGTTGAAATATTTGAAGCAATCACTAAACTTGATACCAAAAAAGGTATAGGACCTGACCTGATTTCACCGACTTTTTTATACAACTGTGTAAGTTATCTCACTTATCCGCTTCATTTTATCTTTAATAAATCTCTTTCCTCAGGTATTTTTCCTCTTTTCTGGAAATCCTCTTATCTCACCCCTATCTACAAAAAGGGTGATAAATCATAAGTCGAAAATTACTGTGGTACAGCTATTCTATCAACTATTCCAAAGTTGTTCGAAAAAATTATTGTAGACAAAATTACACCCATCATAAATACAAAACTAGACGAACAACAACATGGATTCAGAAAAGGTCATTCCACAACAACAAACCTTTTAGCTTACACTTCTGAAATCCTTAATGAAATGGAAAATGGCACACAGTTGATGCTATTTACACGAACTTCAGCAAAGCATTCGATCGTGTTGATCACAAAATTCTACAAAACAAACTTTCAGCTTTAGGAATTTCCGGCTCTTTTCTTTATTGGATATTCTCCTATATTACAAATAGAACGCAAAATATCTAATTTAAAGGATTTTTCTCGGACTCAATCAATGTTACATCAGGAGGACCGCAAAGTAGCCACTTATGTCCACTCTTGTTTAATATATTCATTTCCGATCTTTCTAGTAAACTTGTTGGTGTTTCACATGTTGCATTTGCTGATGATCTCAAGATTTATCATGTAATTAAAAAGATTTCCGATGCAAGAATGGTGCTACTCTAATAAGTTAGAACTAAACATTGAAATATGCAAGGTTATAAGTTTTACACGTAAGAGATCTACCATTACTTTCAGTTATAATATAAATAATGTAAACCTTAAAAGAGTTAAAAATATTACCGATTTAGGGATTCTGTTGGATGATAAACTGAACTTCCATCTTCATTATGAGTATACAATTTCTCGTGATTGGATTATTGCCCACACGAAAAATGCCCACACGAAAATTGCCCACAAAAAATAATTTATAAAACAGAATTGCCGCTTTTTCCAGAATATTTAATATTTTATTTTAAATCACTAATAGATTATCTCCTAGATAGAATATAATTTTTGATTTTTTCTCTATTTATTTTAATTTAATTTTTATATTTAATTCAATTTTCTGTGGGCAATTTTCGTGTGGACATTTTTCGTGTGGGCAATAATCATCGAATCACAATTTCTAGGGCAAACAAAATGCTCGGGTTCATAAAAAGAAGAGCTAAAGAATTCAGCAACATCGCTGTAACTAAAGCTCTTTGTTGTTCCTCAGTACGATCTATTCTTGAATATGGTAACATTGTGTGGGATCCCGCATTTCAAATACATTATGATAGAACAGAATCAGTGCAAAAGCAATTTCTTTTATTTGCTTTGAGAAATCAATATAATCCTAGAGATTATTCAATTCTGCCTAGCTATCTCGTAAGACTTAAATCATTAAATATCTTATCTTTATCCTCACGCAGGCAAATTTTTTCTTCTTGCTTTACTTTTGACGTCTTAAGAAAAAACATTGACGTTCAGTTTTTAGCAGATAATTTTACAATAAATAATGGGGGCAGAAATACGAGAAGCACTAAATATTTAGTTGAAAACACTCATAGAACTGAATATGGAAAAAATTAACCAATAAACAGATGTAAAAAATAAAATAAAAATCAAATAAAATAATCCTTAATAAACCTTGATAAAACGGAATTTCTGAAGGATGAAGTTTAATTTCTCGAATATATCATAACAAAGATTGAAGCAATCTAAAAATCTTTGACTTCCGGAAAATTTCAAGGAACTCAAATAAATTTTAGGATTAGCTTCTTAATGGAGACGATTCATCAGAGATTTCACTATAACTCTAACAAACCAGACGAGACGCGAAAATACTCAAATTAAATCGAATCAATCAAAGGAAATTTAATATAGTTTAAAGAAGATGAGTTCACCGCATTTCCAAATTTAAAGGAATTATTATCATAATCATGGACAAAGATAGATCCGTAAGGTATATATCAGGATCTTTAAATAAAACTGAGGAAAACTTCGGCACCAACTAGCGAGAAATACTTACAATTATATGGGCACTGGTCAAACCACGCAACTACTTATATTGAGAAAAGAAGATAAAGATATTAACTGACCTTTAACCATTAACTTTTACTTTGAGCAACAGCTTGAAGAATACAACTATGAGCTCATATACAAGCCTGGATGCGTAAATAAAGAAGTAGATGCACTATCCCGGCTGAAACTTGAGGTAAACTTATTATCAAGCGCAAGAAGAGAACATGAAGATTCATCAACTGATACGGCATCAGAAATTGATCAAAACAACCAAAATATACCATTAGGTAACAAACACAGTGCTGAAGAAGGTGATTCTGATCTTATACCACATCAACAGGACCAATTAACGTTTTTCGAAATCAGTTAATAATATCAGTAGGAAATGGAGTCATATAACATGAAGAACTGTATCCCAACTTTAACAGAAATTTAATTAGTTTTACAGAATAAGGCTTATAAGGGTTCTGAAGAAAAAACTGTCACCCTTCGTCACCCTTATTACTGCAATAAAAATTCCCGAAAATCCCATCTAAACATTGCAAGATATTCGGAGAGAATACTTCCGTGCGTATAAAATAAGAATCACCCAACGAATCGTAACAGATATATGCAATGAAAAATATATTTAATATAATTATAAAGAAGAGCATAAAACAAGAAAACAAGCAACAAATTTTGGAAAAGTTCTTTTCCCACAGATGCAATTCTAGGAAAAAAATATACTGGTAATTGTGACATCTATAACGTAAACCAATATATTCGGCATACCATCTAAAATACCCATCTGAAATTATCCACATAGATATTATGGAAATAAAAAAGCAAAAATTCATAACTTGCATAGACAAATTTACTAAATTAAGAAAATTCTTCAAAATCAAAAGCTAATTAGTACACTATTTCACAACACCGCAACTAATCGTTATGAATAAGGCAGCGAGCTTAACAAATCAAATTGTAACGGACTATTTAAGAACTATTGGCATAGAAATTTATTTCACACCTACATAAAGAAGTGAAGTGAACGGAGTTATTGAAAGAGTCTATTCAACTATAGAGGAAATAGCAAGGTGCTTGCAGAAATACAGAAATTTATCAACGAAAGAAATTGTTTACATAGCAGTAGATGGATATAATAACAGCATTCATTCGGTTACTGGACTAAAAACCAGCCGACATCTTTCTCGGAAGAGTTCAACGAATTAATTATCAAAGTTTTAGCAGAAAATCAATGTAGATTTAATAAAAAAAAATTAAAAAAAATCAAGGAAAAAAAGTAGAAAGAAAAAAACAAAAGAAAAGAACCTAAAACTTACAAACTAGGGAAAACTGTGTTCACCGAAATTAAACAAATAAAGGGGAAAAACAAACTACTTTACAAAAAAGAAGTTGTAGCAAGCAACAACAGAGTTACAATAACTACAAAATCTGGAGGACGGATTTACGAAGCTCACTTAAAGAATTCTGCTAAATAATATATGCATTTATTTATTTTCAGCTTTTTAGTATGGGTACCAAGAAGAGCCCTACAAATTTACGAATCACTGAAAATTATAATAGAGCAATGCTTAGGATATATTCTGAACGGAAATTTCAAATTAATTCACGAATTAGATCTCAAAATTTATAAAGAAACTCTCGCAAGAACAACAAACGAAATTGAACATCTTAATGTAAAAAGTCTAGGAAACTTCAAATAAATTCACGAATCAGATCTCAGCTTTTATACCAAAGCCATATAATTGATGATCTCATCAAAGAACTAGAAAACTGCTACCTAACCAGTTGAAGGAAATGGATCGCAGGCAACAGTGCTAAAAAGCCATAACGCATAGAATAGAAGTTTAACAGTCAATTTTCAATAAAATAAGTATCATCAAACATTGTAAACACTAATCTACTTAATCAAAAAGAAGTTCAACGTCTTATAATAGCAGCAGAAAATTTACCTTACCCAAACATACTAGAAGCAATAGAAATCCACTTCATCTATAGTGGTAAAGAAATCAACTCTTCTTTATATAATTAATTTACCCAAAATAAGTGGAATCAAGTACAACCACATAAAAATTAGAGCTAAAATAAGGAACAATATACAACTAAACTAGGATTACCATGATTAACTAACTCATTTAAAGGAAATACTCGTATATGCTGAAAAATGCAGATATTTCAACAAAGTCGTCACCTGCTAAATAAATTAAATCAGAAAAATTGAGGAAAACTATTGCATATTACAGCTCTTAAAAGGGCCCAGCTCGGAGTGAACATCAGTTCAATAAAAATTAAGAAACTGAGTATTTAAGTGATGACACAATCCTTATTAACAATTTTCAAGTAACTTTAAGGGTCAATTATACTGAAAAACAATTACTTTGTAATTTTTTGATACAATTACAAAACGAAACAATGAAAAATTAAAAATCAGGAATTCACAAATAAAGAAATTAAATTATCACAAATTCTACCTCCTAATATGCACAACAAATCAAGTAAAGTTAAAA
This sequence comes from Dolichopus griseipennis, assembly GCA_963082915.1. Classification (NCBI taxonomy): domain Eukaryota; kingdom Metazoa; phylum Arthropoda; class Insecta; order Diptera; family Dolichopodidae; genus Dolichopus; species Dolichopus griseipennis. The sequence goes on along the minus strand of OY720445.1, from coordinate 52,465,434 downwards.
TTAAAGCAAATCTAGACTATTTATATAATCTACACTTGGACAACGTTTAGAAATTAGGAAAACTTTTCATGGCCGCAACTATTGGAACAACAACAAATATAATTGTTATTTCATCAGTCTTTGCAGTTATAATCATTTTTATAAGAAGCCAGACGCTTTGTCAGCAAATTTATATTTCTCATAATTTTAAGTTTAAGAATATTTAGAAATTTCAAATCATTTATTAAATTTACTTTAAATATCATGAATTTAAATTACAATGAAATGAAATAGGAAAAGGCTAAATTAACTTTGGTATGGTGTTTATAACCACCTAAAGGAAGCAAGCTAGATATGGCAAAGTATATATATTTGTGATCAGGCTGACCTCTTGAGTTGATATAGCCATGTCCGTCCTCCCTTCCGATAACTCAAAAATTAATGGAGCTATCTTAATGAAATTCTGTAGGTTGTTAGGATTAAATGTACGGCGGGGATTGCATATGGGCGAAATGGACCCATGGGTTCGGATTCTGGACCTTTTAATCATTCTAAGGGCTAACGAACATATAAAAAAAATCAGGATAACTCAACAACTAATGGCGCTACCTTCATGAAATTTGTGCTGTAGGTTACTAGTAATGAGACTACGGCGGAAATTACATACGGTCGAGATCAAACCATGGGTTCGGACCCTAGAACTTTTAAATATAATTTAGACCAAACCAGCATAATTTCGAAACCAATGAAAATAGAACCTCCAAATTTGGTATCAGCGCGTTTCTTCCTATGTCCTTAGAGTTCTTGAAATTTAGGAGCCATTTTATTAGTCTGTCGTGGACCATCCACATAGTTCCGAAGATCTTAAAGCACATCACTGAAATTAATAAAGAATGTCGCTTAAAATTGAGATAGAACTTCCAATTGTGTACAAGGGTTAAGTAGTATTCAAAGAACAGCGGGAATTACATATGGGCGAAATCCGACCATGGGTTCGGATTCTGGACCCGTTCATCGGTTTAAGGCTAACGAAAATAAATTACAAATCACGATAACTCAACAACTAATGAGGCTCTCTTCATGAAATTTGTGCTGTTAGTTACTAGTAAAGAAGCTACGGTGGAGATTGCGTATGGTCGAGATGGCACCATGGTTTCGAATCCTAAAACTTTTTGTTCGAACTTAGGCCAAACGAGCATAATTCCGAAAACAAAAAACATAGAACCTACAAGTTTAGTATCTGGGTATATCTTCCTATTCACTTAGTGTCTTCGAAATTTGCAGTCAATTGGAGTAGTGGGTCGGGGACCATCCACACAGTTCCGAAGATCTTAAAGCATATCATCGAAAATAATAAAGATAGTAACTTCAAACAAATGAAGAAGCTTCAAATTTTGCACAGGGGTCTTCTTTAATATTTCCTACGTGTTCCTCTAGTCTATGATCAATTGGAGTGGTGGTTCAGGTAATTTTCTTAGACCTCCCACGGTTTAAAAGCTTATCATGGAAATTAATAAATATAGCAACTTAAAATTAAGATAGAACGTTCCAATTGTGTTCAAGGGTTGACTAGTATTGAAAGTAAGGCGGAAACTGTATAAGGGTGAAATTGAACAATGGTTTCGGATTATGGAAACTTTGAAAAATTCTAGGGCTAACGAACATATCTCAAAAGAAACCATAACTGAAAAACTAATGATGCTATTTTGATGAAATTTAAACTCTAGGTTGCTAGTAATGAAAGTACTGCGGGTATTGGTTCTATCAAAGAAGATAGGACGTTAAAATTTAAATTTGGTTTAACGCTGTGTATTCCTATTTCTTTGTGTCCCCGAAATTTAGACTTAATTGTATTGATGGTTCATGTGCCACCAAGAAATCCCAAATTTAATAAGCTTAACTTCGAAGTTAATAAAGATAGAAACTTCAAATTAATCCACCATTTCCTATTTCCTTTCTTATTTAACACTTTTATATTTTTAAAAGAATGTTACTATAAAACATATTATGTATTATATTTTTAAATTACAAACAAAATATTTTTTTAATATTTTTTGAATTGTTATCATATAATTCAGAAATTGTATACGATACTTTAGTTGTGTTAAAAGGTACTTCCTGCATGAATGTAAATTTTATTTTTATATTGAAATAAATTATATGAAAAGTTCTAAATTTTTCATTGTATTTAAGAAATACATTTATTCCATATTTTGCATTTATAAGCTTTTCTAATAGGTACATATACTTATTTACTTACTTACAGGATCCTAGACCCCATGGTGGGGCATACGGCGTTAACAAATCCTCTTTACCTTTCACGATCCTTAGCAATTATTTAGCTGTAACCACGTTTGGCGTTGCGCTTCTGCCTCTTTCCAAACAGTACTTCTCTATGTTTTCCTCGGTCTACCCACTCGTCGTCTGCCTTGTGGATTCCACTCAAAACATTGCCTTTCAATGTTTTCTTCTGGCTTCCTCAAGGTATGTCCGATCCATCGCCATTTTCTCTGTCGGATCTCGACCTCATTCATATTTTGGTTTATTTTTTGCCATAGGTGTGTGTTGGTAATGATTTGCGGCCAACGAACCCTTAAGATGCGGCGTAGACAACGGTTTATATACGCAATTTTTTGGTGATAATGGTGGTTACCTTTCATGTTTCACAGCCGTATAAAAGTACTGATTTGACGTTTGTTTCAAATATTTTTGGCTTTGTACGCAGGGCTATATTATTTGACTGCCATATGTTTGATAGAATTCCAAAAGCAGCTCTAGCTTTATTTATTCTGCTGTCAATATCAACTTCTGTTCCCCCATTTGATGTCACCATGCTTCCTAAATAATTGAACTGCTCTACTTCTTCAATTTGGCTTTTTTCTAGTAGAATTTGTTGATATGTGGAGTGCTCTGTACGCATGCTTTTGGTCTTAGCCGCATTTATTTTTAGACCAGCTCGCTTGGCATATGTGTTCAAATTTTGGCACATTTCGTTCAGACCATTTCTTGTGTGTGCCATGAAAACTACATCATCAGCATAATCTAAGTGGCTGAACTGTTTTCCTAGTCGCCACTGAATGCCATACCTTTCATCTACGCCTACGGTTGCGGTTAAAATTTCGTTGGGTACCAGATCTTCCAGTAGGATTGCCCGACGTAACAGGGAGGACCAACGTGAAGGTGAGATTTAACTTGGTGAAGGTGAGATTTGACTTAACTAGGCCAACGTACCTGGATACCCGTCAGCTGTAATCGCATACTACACCCATTGGTCCTATAGAGCTACCCAAAAGAGACACTCCATAGAACAATGACTTATGGACTTTCATTAAATTTGAACCAAATTGGTGTAGGGTATTTCTAAGTCGGTTGAACCGATTGACTGTTTCTTAACTTGTTCAACTTCAATTATTTATTACGGGAAATAATTAATTTCGTATTAATGTAAAATTATCATATCAGCTCATTTTATAATGTAAATTAGTTGTTAATTATTAGTTAAGTTACAGTTTAAATTTGTCAATTTAATAGTAATTAATTAAGTGGACAGTAGTTCAAATAATTATTATTTTTAAAAGTAATTTGAATTAAAATTCTTAACTTATGTATTTTATTTTTTTTGTAAAAACACTTTTCCCTTTGACTAAAGAGAAACAAAAACCGTATAACTTTTATTTTCACTTCAAGTAATTTATTGAAAAAATAATTTTGTATATATATATTTATTTATTTTATTTATTATTAAACCAATCTGACCAATGGCGTAGTGTTAAAGACGCCGCCTTTCATGTGGTAGGTCTCAGGTTCAAACCCCGGTCAGATCATATTTAATAAAAAAAATATCGTAAAATTGTATATCGTAATAGTTATATCGTTATAGTTTATATCGTAATATAAAATAAAATATTTTATTAATATATAAATTCTTGTGTAAGATCTTAGATGGCGCACAAAGTTAACATTTGTGCATTCATATTTTATAACCTTATACAATAGCTACAGCCGAGTAATCAACGGCTTAGTGAATATTATGATTAAAGAAACTGAAGCCTAGTTTAAAATATTCCTTATAGGAGTGGAAAAGGAATAAAAAAAAATTATTAAACCAAAGCAAGCTATATCGATCGAATTTATATTGAAAAAAATAAAATAACTTTTTTAGTTGATATAAAAAAATATTTTTTTTATTAACTTGTATTTTAGTTTCTTATATCTAATTTTAATTAAAATCAACTTCTTCTCATTGACTTCTTAAAAATACTTTCTTTTATATATTTTAAAAATAAACGGTACCTACATTAAAAATTATTAATACTAAAACTACCTTATATGGTAATGACAATGGTATGAAAAATAATATTGGAACAAATGGTATAAGAATATAATAAATTGGGATAATTTGACCTGGGATAGGAATATAATAAGTACAGACAAGTTAAATATATATTTTTATAGGAAAAAAGAACACTTTTAATTTCAGCAGAAACAAAAAACACCTATAAAATTTTTTTCGTTAATTCAAGTACTAAATATTTAATATTGTTTATAGTTTATACTTTTATTCACTTTTTATACCCTACACCTATGAAATAAGAAAAGGGTATATAACTTTGGTATGGTGTTTGTAACTACCTAAAGGAAGCAAGCTAGATATGGAAAAGTATATACATATTTAGGATCAGGGTAACCTCCTGAGTTGATATAGCCATGTCCGTCCGTCTGTCCGTAGGCACGATAAAATTAACGGAGCTATTTTGATGAAGTTTTAACTGTAGGTTCCTAGGATTTATAGTACGGCGGGGATTGCATATGGGCGAAATCGACCCATGGGTTCGGATTCTAGACTTATTAATCGTTCTAAGGGCTAACAAACAAATAAAAAAAATCAGGATAACTCAACTAATGGCGCTACCTTCATGAAATTTGTGCTGTAGGCTACTACTAATAAAGCTACGGTGGGGATTGCGTACGGTCGAGATCGCACCATGATTTCGGATCCTAGAACTTTTTGATCGAATTTAGGCCAAACGAGCATAATTCCGAAACCAAAAAAGATAGAACCTACAAGTTTGGTATCTGGGTGTCTCTTCCTATTCCCTTAGTGTCCTCAAAATTTGCAACCAATTGGAGTAGTGGGTCGGGGACCATCCACACAGTTCCTAAGACCTTAAAGCATATCATCGAAAATAATATAGATAGTAAATTCTAACAAATGAAGAAACGTCAAATTTAACACAGGGGTCTTATTTACTATTTCCTACGTGTTTCTCTAGTTTATGATCAATTGGAATGGTGGTTTGGTTCAGGTACCTCCCTTAGACCTCCCACGGTTTAAAAGCTTATCATCGAAATTAATAAATATAGTAATTTAAAATTAAGATAGAACGTTCCAATTGTGGGCAAGGGTTAACTAATATTGAAAGTAGGGCTGATTCTGCATAAGGGGGAAATTGAACCACGGTTTCGGATTCTGGAAACTTTGAAAAATTCTAGAGCCAACGAACAAATCTCAAAAGACACCATAACTGAAAAACTAATGAAGCTATTTTGATGAAATTTAAACTCTAGGTTGCCAGTCATGAAAGTACTGCGGGTATTGGTTTTATCAAAGAAGATAGGACCTTAAAATTTAAATTTGGTATAACGCTGTGTTCTCCTATTTCCTTTGTGTCCCCGAAATTTGGACTTAATTGTATTGGTGGTTCATGTACCACCAAAGAAATTCCAAAATTAATAAGCTTAACTTCGAAGTTAATAAAGATGGAAATTTCAAATTTGATACACCATTTCCTATTTCCGTTCTTATTTAACACTTTTATATTTTTAAAAGGCTAAGAATTTCACTATAAAACTTATTACATATGTATTATATTTGATAAATTACAAACAAAATATTTTTTAGTAAACGATTAAATTTTTTCATATATGAATATATATTGTTTAAATTATTCAGTAGGTAATATATAATTAGGAAATTATGTACGATACTTGAGTTGTGTTCAAAGATACTTGCTGCATAAATGTAAAATTTATTTTCATATTTAAATGAATTATATGATAAATTCTAATTTTGTCATTGTATTTAAGAAAAAAATTTATTGCATATTTCGCATTTATAAGCTTTTCTAATAGGTACATATACTAAGAATTTACTTTTGCAATTTTGAAAAATTTGAATTATTAAATTTTGTGATAAAAAGCTAATCAAATTTTTCCAATTTATTCAACCAGAACCTACATTAATTCTTTCAGAAGGCCTGGACATCGAAAATATTTGAATGTATTAGTACACATTGTTAAAGTGTGTGAAAAAAAGCTCTTCCAAATGACGTTTCTTAAAAAATTTTTTGTACTTTTATGTTTATGTTTTTTTTTTAGGTAAAATTAAAATTTTCATCAATTTTCTTTCAGCTTTCAACTCGAAATTTTTACTATATTTACAGCAAAATATATTCAATGATTTTTTTAGTATTAAAAATCACCGCCATTTTGACACTCTCAAAAAATATTTGAATAGACATTTATCATGTTTTTTAGTGAACATAACCTTCAAATTAAAAGCTATAATTTCAAATTTTTTCAACGATTTCGGTAAGTAGTTCAAATTCAATCTAAGTTTTAATATATATAAATTTAATAAATAATTATGAAATTTATATATAAATAAAGCTTAAAGAATTCTGTTTTCACTCGTAAAAAAATTAAATTTGAAATAATTTTTTTCAGCACATTTCCAAGCAAGAATTGGAAAAGAAGTACCACATTCTGGGTAAGAAAGTTTTTTCTAATAAGTACAGTTTCAAATAAAAAGTAGTTGGGTAGTGTAAAATTGTGTAGAGTAGTATTTTATAAAATTAGAATTCATCAAGTTTATAAAAAATATTTAGCCGAACTAAATAATTTAAAACAAGATATTGGTGCAAATACTTTGGAACATGTAGTAGATTTAGATATATTTGAAAAAATTTTTGATTCGTCCGACTATTTATGTGAAGCAGATTTCGATCCCGAATCTAATTTGTATGTGGGAGGCTATGCTTCAAAATCACTAAAAAAATATATTAAATGCGTCAATTGTTCCTGGGGATACCACTTTAAAAAGAACGAGCCATATTCTCTACCTCTACGGTGGTGTGGAAACGAGAATTATTAAAAATCTATAATATATATATATATATATATATATATTAATTTTTTTTATTTAATTACTTATTTTTTATTTCCATTTATTTATGATTTATATTCTCAATTTTTAATATTCTAATGAAATAATTAAACTCATTCAAATTGCCACTGAACACAACTTTCTTTTTGACCATTAATGTACGACATTAATAATCTTTTTGAAAGCTTCTAAGAAGCTTTTTCCTATTAATATTTTTTTTGGAAGCAATTTTTTGAAATCCATACTTATGAATGAAAAAATTAAAGTTAAAACTTTTTTTTGTTACTAAATGATGTAAAAAAGATGATATTTCAATTTACTCTTTTAACATTATTAAAAAAAATCAGTAGTTTTTGAGTTATTTTAACATTTTTAGGAGGACTCCCGCGTTTTTCCATAAGACTACGTGTAAATTTCATTTGCGGGAGTCCCATTTTGAGCTTTTTTTCTTTAGATGTCCAGGCCTTTTGAATTATTGTAGGTTATGATTCAACACTCATTTCAAGTTTTTTTGCTTTTTAATATTTTTAAACAGATAAATTAGTAAGAACTTTTAATATTTTTGAATAGATAAAATAATTAGAAAATATTTTTAGTATCATAAAGTTAATTTGGTTAGATAGGTTTTACGATTAAACTAATAAAAGCTTTTATGGTTTTAAAATGACTTATGGACTTTCATTAAATTTTATTTAACATTTGTTATACATATGTAACAAAAAACTATTTCAGAACTTTTATAATTATATAATATAATAGTTTTATAAAATTTGACAAGTAAAAAAAATGAATTGACAAATGATAGTTACGAGTAAAACATTTGTACAAAAGTAAATTATTTCTAAAAAATTTTATTTTGATGAAGTATTATTTTTTTTTTTTATTTTAAGATTATTATTCGGGCTGCTATTGCCTCACTGGAGACGTAAATAGGATGACCAGGTTGCATAAGATCCACCAGGAACTGATCAGATAAGTATTTTCATTATATGTTAAAATGGGTACAAGAAATAAGGCCAAACGAAATAAAGCCAATTGAGTTTACCATTATCATATTTGAAATTAAGCCAAAAAACCAATTTTATTTTAAACTGCTAAAGATTTGTGATTTTTTAGAAATTTTATGAAAATTACATTTGTTATTGAAAAAGCAGGGCTGTACACTTTTTCCAGAATATTTACGTATATGTGTACGTGAGATTCTGAACTAGGATGAATTTTAGAGGCGGATTGAAAATCAGGGTATTTAATTTAAACAATAAATGAATAATAAAAGAGAATTGGAATTAAATCTTATCTCATGTTCAAATTATTTTTGGCTTTATTTTTTTTAAAAATCAAATAAATCCGAAAATTAAAAAATTTTGATTTTATTTCATATGTGGAATTGAAATATAGCCAAAAAGTGCAATTGGCTTTATTTCATTTAGCCTTATTACATATACCCGTTAAAACCTAAAACCTATTTATGATGCTTAGTGTTTTGTTTTTATATTTTTAGATTGTGTATCGCAACAATTGTGTAGGTTCTGAATCTGAATTAGTGTAGGTTATGATTGATCACAATGGAAAAAATAATTCATTCGAGGATTGAACATTTAGCATATTGACACTTACATGTTCGAGTTATCATAGAATGGTTGTTGTTCCTAGAAATATTGATGAAGTGAAATAGTAAATTACAAAAATCTGAAAAAAATGGCCGTCACTGGAATTGTATTTACAATGTTGCGAATACAAAGTGTCATGATTGCAATTGAAAATTGTGAAATACTAAAAAAAAAAAAGACAATGTATTATGATCGGAATTCATTTAACATTGTGTTGATACACAATTTTCGCTGACTGAGCATACATATGAATTGACATTTATGCTTTTTTTTTATGTTTATTTTAGTGTTTGATAATATAGGTACGAAATATAAATATGCAAGACGCAACGTAATTCACTAATCACTAATCCTAAAATACTAATTTAATACTAAAATAATTTACTAATACTAAAATCACTAATTTGAGACAATGTGTTAAAGACGATGGGAATTGAAACAAAACACATTACCCCTACCTATAATAAACATATGATGTCATATAAACTTTTGATATATATTCAGTTATCTAGAAACCATTAACAACTTAATAACGGTATAAGGCGCTTTTTTTAATTTTTAATTCATTTTAAAATCTTTATTTTTAATATTTTTATTAAACAACAAATTTTAATAACAAAAAAAAAAAAATTTTTAAGGAAAAATTTTAATATGAAGTGCTATAATTTCAAAAAAAAAAAAAAAAAACAAAAATAAGAAAATACAATAAATAATAATAAACATTTTTTTTCATTTGCTTAAAATTATTAATGTTAATTTTAATACTGTAACTGTTCATCCTAATAATAGCGAAACTGTTACCAATTCAATTAATACTTCTTCAACAGACACAAATAAATCAGAAAACAATTTATATTTACATAATTAATTTACATACTAAAATTATTTCAAATACAAATCAGAACTACATATGTCATCATAACATTATATACATTACATTATAACACAATACTATTCAGAAAAATAATGAAACAAATTCTTTTAACACCTCGTCAATATCTAAACAGCCTGAAATTTCTAATTCAAATTCTTTTTCAGTTAGTGAACCACCTTCTTCTTCTTTGACTTCTTTAAAACATCTTTCTACTTCCAAATTCCTAAATTTTGTTCAAGATGAAACTCTTCAACCTTCAATTATTAACCCACTTTTACCACGAATAAAAACAATGACACAACAATCTCTTTCCAACAACAATTATACAATCGCCCTTTCTAGGCTAAGAGATGATAAAGTTTATAACATGGTCAGATTATATTTAGCATGATGATGAATATAATAAAGTATTTGAAGGTAAGACCAGAACAAGTATAAAAGATTTAATTGATAACGAAGGTTTACCAACCGGATACAAAGAATTATATAAATGAAACTAAATGTATACATGAAATTCATGAAACTAAAGGTATACGTTCCAAAGATGTTTCTGACGACTTAAAGGCATACTGTAGTCATTGTAGTAGTAATTATTACAATCACTTACAGGTTTCAAACGATATTTTTAATAAATTTTTTCATGTTGAAAAAAAATTTTAATAAGAGCTCTACATATTTCATTGATCCTTCAATTTTGATAAATTTATCATTATATTATCAAAATGTCAGAGGTCTTAGAACAAAAACAAGACAATCCTACTTAACTCAATAAATTTAAATTTTGACTTGGTTAAATTCTTCTATTAACAATCTTGAGCTTTTTGATAGCTCATACTGTTTTTAAAAAAGACAGATACTCTCAACTAAATGTATCTAATTGTTACATACATAAAGGGGGAGGAGTATTGATAGCCGTTAAAAACTCTTTTAATGCAAATGAAATTCCTATATCTAACGCCGACTAGTTATATTCAACTTTCATGGTCATCTAATGATTTTAATGAGTTTTGTTCTTTTAGGAAAATACGTAATTCTGGCATGGAAAAGATACATATATGTATAATACTTATTTGATATTCTTTATGAAAATTATTTATCAAGAATTAAATCAAAACTTTTTTTAATCCGCAACGTTTTCTATTAGTACTAAACGCAAGACTGATGTCTATCCGTCAGCTTTGAGATACGAAAATACAACATGAAATTTAAACAGAAGACCGATGTCTATCCGTCAGCTTTGAGATACGAAAATACACAACGAAATCGCAGATTGTTCCTAATTTATTTTTCTACAAAGGGGTGGGGAATTGGAGCCAAATCAATCATATTTAAATAATTAAATTTCTTCATCTCAATCATGATACAGCTACAAGGTAATATATTACACTCGTACTTCTGTATATTGCTTTTTTTCTTTCAGACACGATTGGTTCGCTTAGAAATAAAGTTTTTTCCAACTGTTTTCTGTTCAGATGTCTGTATGACGTATACTCCTGCTGTGTTATTACATTTGTTAGTTTTACAAATTCCGCCATTGTATAAAGACACGTGAATTTCAAAAATTCTACTAATATAAGATTTAATAGTTTATTTATATTTTATCCATTTTATTTTTTAGTTTAAATAAGTATAGCTTTCAAAAATTATTCTAATATGAATGAAAAATGTTGGTTAAATTTTGTATTGAATTGGAAAACAAAAGTTGATTTGATAACATAAGTTACTATGTAGTAAGTGACCTACGAACTTAAACAAAATTTATTTTAATAATTATTTATATTTTTATTTTTATAATTTAGAAATTTAAATAAATAAAAAAGAAGAAATTTAACTTAAAAACAAACAATTCTATTTTTTTACTAATCAGTATTAGATTTTGAAGCTTAGCATTCGGATTTTAAACGGAGGTTGTGGAAAATATAGTTAAAAGTGATGAATATAAGATTTTAAAATTTTTATTTAATTCATTTCGGAATGTAATATTTTTTAATTTTATATGTACGGGAAGGGAGTTAAAATTTCTTTTTTAACTTCAATTATTGGAAATAACTAATATGGCGAAAATTTAATAAATTTAAAAATAAATTAATTATATTACTATTTTCACATGGAAGTTTTAATTTGTAATGTAAATGCAAACCAATTTATTTGTGTACAAGAATATGAAGCAGAATTTAATTAAACCTGAGTTGAAAGGTTTTACTAGGTTATAAATAAATGTCACATATAGAACAAATTCATTCACTGATATTTAAAATAATCAAAATTAAAGTTCGTCTAGTTTCAAAGAAAAATAAATTGTTCGCTAAACAATACTCAAAAACTATATCTCATTTCTAATATATAATTTCTTTACAAATATTTATTTACAATATTAATATAAAATTTTTTTATTTAATTTTTAGGGAAGAACTTGTTCTAGAAGTATGTAATGCACTTGTTGATATATCAGTAAATGTTGATGATAAACCAATATAAATTATGGCCGCTGTTAGACTTCAATGTTTTATGTATCACAAAAACTTTTGCAATACATAACTTAAGTTTTGCAAAAGTTTGTATTATGTTTGAGTGGTTAGACAGAAAAATATGAAAACTTAAAAAGTTGATGCATCTGTCAAATTTTATATAGATCCGTTCATAAAATAAATTATAAAAAGTTGAAGCGTTTAAAAATTAAATTAAAATAATAAAATAGTTTATAAAATTGTAAGTAGGCTATTTGAACTAAAGTAGTACAAAATACAATTTGGCGGTTAAAAATTTGTCATTTGTAAAGACAATAGATTGTTGAACTTCTATTTTAAAAGATTATTATTAAATATGAATCAAATATAATATTGGATTGGATTAAATATAAATTGAAATAATAAAGGATTATTAAATTTAAAGATAAGTATAAATTAATATAATGAATAGAAAAAATAAAAATGTTCGTCTTGGTTTAGCTAGCGCCCTACTTTGCCTCATAGAAGAGGAAATGGACGAACCAGAACAAACACAAGTAATTTTTTGATCTTGAATAATTTTTTTAATATAACTTTTATTTAGGTAAAATTTTAATCTTTTAAATATAAATAATTTATTAATTTAACTTATATGTCTGTAATTTTTTGATCCTGAATAATTTTTTTAGTATAACTTATATGTATGTAATTTTTTGATCCTGAATAATTTTTTTAGTATAACTTATATGTATGTAATTTTTTGATCTTTAAATAAATAATTTATTAATTTAACTTATATGTAATGTTTTGATTTATATAATCATTTTCTATTATTGATTAAGATAATCAAATAAATAGAGTCAGCACATCATTAATTGTATTAACAAATTTGGTTAATATATTAAAATATTGAATGCGCCAAAAGAAAACAAAACATAAACGTCAGATCAAAATACAAACTATTCCCAATTTAATTTAATAACATTGGGAAATTAGAGATTTGACAGTAAAATGTTTTGAGATTTTGACAGTAACATGTTTGAGATGACAGACCCGAACTTAAAAAATTTAAGACCTTTCAATTTTTTAAGTTTTGGAAATTTCGTTCGATTCTAACCTATTACATGATTTAAGTTTTGCAAAGGGTATGAAACATTGACGAAACATGTACCAAACATTGAAGTCTAACCGCTAAGTATGAGATGATGCTATTTTAGCAGAAACAGAACATATGGCAATATATGATGAAAACCAAATATATATCTATATTCTTTAAAATTATTCCCTATCCACACATGAGTGGTTAACAACACTTACATTGACGTAATCTTCCAACGTAAGTGAATATTGCTCAATCCCACACGAGAGTGTTGTAAGCAACTGTTGTCAGTTATTATCAATTTATGAACTTATGAATGTATGTGTAAAATTTAGTTCATTCGAAGATAGTTATCGTCGGAGAATGTTTAGTCAACTGATTTTTCAAAAGCGGAAAGTTTTTGTAATTTTTTATTCATATACAAAAAAAAAGATTTGTAGCTACCTAAATAAAAAAAAAGGATTTGTAGATAATATAAGAAATTCAATTTTTTCTTTACATTGAGTAAGTAGGTAATTTTATTTTACTTATATCATATCTAGGTCATTTAAAAATGGATTATTATTTTAATTAACATCTGTGGGACTGAGCAAACATTCATAATTATACAATTTTAAAGTTAGGTTCTAAATCTGTTCCTTAAACTAATTGTCTTTTATATCATTAATTATTTTTTGCTATTATTTATTTTAACTAAATTTTATATTTTATCAATCAAAATATATTTATATATTTTATATAATACAAATACATAATATATTTGTTCATTTTTGTTTTTTTTCTAGTATGTAGTTTGAAAGATAAAAAATAACAAATAGAAATAAAACCTAATATGGTAATCTTATATTGATTTTTATCAATTTCCAATACCAGAAATATTTTATATTTTGTCCGGTCTCAAATTTTTTTTGTTTAAGATGCGCACAGTTCAAAAATTTTTAAATAATGAAAAAAAAAGAAAAACAACAAAAAAATTAAAGAAAAAAAATATCATTTTTTTGTTTGTGTTGGTTAGTACATCGAGTCTTACAAGTAAAATTTGGTTGCAATGAAACCGGTTTTTTTTTACAACAATATTTACCAAAACCGGTTTGGTGCATAAAGGATTTTAACCGATTACGTCAGTATGACGTCAATGCAACGTATGCAATTTGCCGTGTGGCTTGACTGATTAGATGTAAGTTTCAAAGTTCATGTTGTCAAATTTAAAGTACAATTTCAAAATTTTTGATTACCTTCCGCCGACAGCGGCGCCAACACTCAACTTTTTTTACTACAATGAAACTATCTACAATACTAGGTTCATGCATAACGATAGTCTAAACGGTTGATTTTAAAACTAGGCTACTTAGTAGGTTTTTTAAGTATTTTGAACATGATATAAAAAATTAAAAAATGGATACTAGCAATATTTTAATTATTAAAAAATATTATTTGCTGCAACTCGTTTTCTGATGATGTTGTAGATGATGATGGTGAAGATAAAGATGAATCCATAAATTCTATAATATTTTCCATTACTTTTCTTCGTACTTTGTATCACTTTCTAATATTTTAATTTATTTGTTATGACATTTTAATAAAGCTGGCAAATGTCAAACACATACATAGAAAAAACTAATAAATCTAAGAAAAAAATCTAGATTTACTCTAAAAAAAAGATTTACCTTATTTTGTGCCAATTGAAAATAAAAATCACAAATCAATTTTATTAAAAACGCATAGAAATTCCATATTTTGACGTTTACAAAATGACAAATCAATTATATGATATGTTTTTATTGTGTAAGACTAAAATCGTACCAAATGTGAGTAAATTTAAATAAAATTGTATTTTTGTTTTATACAACAAAAAAATATTGACAACCGGGGATTATTATTACATAACGAAAACATATCATAATCTAATGTAATTTTATAAAACGTCAAAATTTAGAACTGCTCTATTTGTATTTCAAAACATTCAACAATCAAAGCAAAGGTTGACTTTATTTCAGTTAAAAAATAGAAAAAGTCATTTTAATTCGGAACTGTCAAGTTTATGTATATAGAGCATTTCCTAATTTGACGTTTTATAAAATGACAAATAAATTGTACGATTACATATGTTTTTATTGTGTAAAGCTAATATTGCTCGACGAAATGTGAATAGATTGAATAATATTGTACTTATGGCTTAGGGTGCGTTTATGTTGGAGCTTTTGTAGTTATAAGAGCGTCGATAAGAGCATAGCGAAGAAAACTATATACATAATTTAAATAGAAGTGTTTATGTTGGAGCATCGCTTTGATCATCGATAAGCGATAAGAGCATAGAAAACTCTTTATTCAGTTTTCTACGCTCTTAACGATGATCAAAATTTTAAAATAAATGTTTTGCTCTCGTTTTTGTTATTGTAATTTTTTAAATAAATGTTATTTTTGTTTGTTTATTTTGTTTTTAATACAAACTCTCAAGGAGGTGCAAATATACATTTAATAATGTAATAAAATAAAAATTTTTTTTTATTGTTAATAAAATATTTTTTGTTTAATTTTTTTTTGTATAATTTTTTTTTAATTTTTTATAATTATAAAATAACTTTTTAAAATATATAATTTAATTTTTTTTTCAGTTTAATATTTTTTTATAATTACTTCCACCTTTCAATAAATAAACAATTATAATTATGTTTTTATTTATTATATTTAATTCTTAACAGTTTTTTTAATTTAATTTTTTTATTATTTTTTTTTATTTTAAGATATTACCAGACAAATTTAAAACAACCATACAAAATATTATTTTTTTAATCTAAAACAACCATAAATAATATTATTTTTTTATTCTACATCGCTTATTTCGAAGCTCCAATATAAATACTGCATAAGAGTATAGCTTTTTCTATGCTCTTATCGACGCTCTTATCTCTTAATTCAGCTCCAACATAACCGCACCCCAACACAAAAAAAGACATTGACAGCCCGTGGAACTATTCTATTCTATATGTAAATAAACTACATATTTGACAATTGTCGATTTACAAATAATTATTGCACTAGAAATTTTTTTGATGATAACTAGCAGTATATTTCATATATTAATATCAAAAACATACAAATACAGATACATAAACCATATGCATACAATTAAGTGCAATTTAGTTAAAGTTTTGGCCATCGTCCGGAAAGATAATACCTAGAAACTATGGGAAGCATGTTCTGTCGGCAAAACATAAAGAAAATGTCAATGTAATTTATTTTATTATTTTTGAGTGTTACAATTCAACAAAACGTAATAATTAGATAAAATTTTAAATCATGTTATATTTAATATGTGTTATATATCGAAAAATGTGATTGTGTTAACAGTTAATGATTGTTAAAAAAGTAGAAGTTAAAAATTAAAACATTTTTTTAGTCTACTAAAAAGTTACTTAAAAAAAAAGGTTTGTAGATAATTCTAAAATAAAAAATTTTTATATTTACATTTGTGACGAATCAAAAAATAAAATATGTGCATATTACACAATTTCCAAAGATAAGAGAAATAAGGGAGGATAAAAATTATAAATAGGAAATTTTGAATTATTAGAAAAGGTATTATAACAATAAACAGTGTAAATTTAATTAGTGATATTTATTGATTTTTCCTTAAAGTAATGTGTAGGAGTTTTGTAAATTATAGATTGAGAGTGCTACACACAAAGTTCATATTGGCCGATTATTTAATATTTTTAATTTAAACGTAATACAGAAAGAATAAAATAATATAAAATGAATAATAATAGATCAATATGTATGATTATATGTATGATTATATGTTTATTATATTATACACTATATCGGTACATTTTTTTAATTTAACATAGTAATTAAATATTTATATTCTTTCAGTTCTAGTTTTTTATAATACTGAGCAATTATAATACCTATGTAACAATTTGATATTTTTATTTAACTAATCATTTTATCAATAACATTTCTAATAAAAATATTCGTTTTAAGCTTTAGCGGTTTTTTAAATTTTCTTGGAAATTGAAAATGTAATAATGTTGAAACTCCACTACAGTTGATGAATAAAGAAATGGTATGAAATATAGGATACTACAAAAATAACTTAAATTTCGAAATATAAATTAAGAAATAATTAAAGAATCATAAATAAAATTGGTTTTAGTATCTAAATGTTTTGTATAAATACATAATAGTTTTTTCGTCTTCTGAAAATGTCCCAGCTCCTTTTACACTTATTTAATTCTTTGAAATATTCATTGAATTTTTGTCAGGGTCCAATCCTAGTTACCTATTAAATATTACCACAATAAAAAAATATAGCTTTTACAGGCACTGTTAATAATGAATAATAATTATTTAAGAAAAAGAGAGGAAAGCTTTATAGCTGTCCTTAAAAAAAGTATGAACAAATAACTCGAAAAACTACTGATTTTTACAATTTTCTTAAAAGAAATTAAAGTTTTATCATTTTTACATCATTTTAAATTTTTAAAATAAAAATTTCATTCTTTAATATGCATTTGAAAAAATTCTTTTCGATAATCTTCTTAAAGAATTAATTCTTGCGTTAGTATTATTATTCATTAAAATTTAATATTGGTTATTCATTAAAATTAAATGATAAATAAAAAATGTACATAAAAAAAAAGTTGGAAATAAAAAATTACTGTTTATATAATTAGGTTTTATATGTTTAGGTTATTATTAATAATGGCATTAAATTAATATTTAATATTTCTTCTTTCCATACATCCTTAGAAGAAGATAATACGGTCCCTTTATTTAAGTGGTATTCCAGGTAGGCCTTGTTAAGTTAAACTAATACTTATATTCTGAAAAAAAAAATTAGGCGAAGAATATCACTATAGTGTTCCTTCTGTAAAATAGACGAGATACTCTTTGTCAATATTTTTACTGGCCATGAATCAAAGAGCAAAAAATATTTTAGAAGGCTTACCTTTGTAAAATTGTTAACAATAATTCTTTCACATTTAAATGTGGTAATCCTGTTGTAGTTATGATGCTAAATTGGATTTGTTGAAATGTCAAGCCTGCTGTGGAAGAAAACTACATGGAACTTGTTGAATGTTGTTGTAGAAAAAAATTGCCGTTCCTCTTAACTTCGTATCTTTTTTTATGTGATAATGCCTTAATATTTACGATCTCTTAATTAAAATAAAAATTTAACAAGACATAAAAGATGACCAAATCCGAATCAAAGCAATAAAAGTAATTGACAATACCAACAATGTTATTGGATTTATGTCAACGTATTGACGACACAAATTCATTAGTTCTATCATTAACATAATTTTTACCTTCTTCGGCAAAGTTAGCAACGAAAAATGTTCGTTTTAAACTACTACTGATTAGGAAATCAATACAAAACAAAAACAAAAATCAACTAAGCTTATAAACGAAAGCGATTAAGCTGTGCAATTGTTGTACTTTATCTCCAAGTTACTTCAATAAATTTTTAAGAAATATATTTAAGTATATCGAAAGAAAAATAACTAATATAACTCCTAAGAATCATAGATTTAAACTTAAATATGAATATTATAAGGTTGGTGGTACTCAAATCAAAAATTTGTGAAATAATGATTTACAAAAGATAGAAAAAAGGTACTAAACTATAAAATTTCAAAGACAATACAAATACTCGCAACAAAATTTTCAACTATCCACATAATAACATCTTTACTGCTTCATAAAAAAAAATTCCCTTTGGCATTCTTTTTAATAATCACACATATACATATAATCAATATACTAGCTTTATTAGAGAAAAAAACTTTAAAGCCAGTATTTTCCAATATTAATAATAATAATAACAATAATGTATCAATAATATATTAATGAAAATTGTAATACTAATAATTAAAATAGTATAAATGGTAATATTAATAATGATAATAGTATAAATAGTAATATTAATAATGATAATATAAATAAGTTATTATAAAATAATATAAATGTTAATAATAATATTGCCAGTAATAATAATCATAATAATAAGAATAATAATAGTGATAATAATAATAATACATTAAAAATAAATAATATAAACATTTTAAAGAGACATGTATACTGGAATTACATACATACTTTGGGACATATTGATAGCAAAGTATATCTAGTAATAAGTTATTTTAATATTTATTAACATATGTGATCATTGATCAATAACTAAAACTTGTGTGCATATTGTATGTACAAATAATTCCGTTAAAACTAAATCAGATATTAACACTGCTTCAAACATAAATCAGAACAACATATAGGTTATAACCATAATACTATTCAAAACAGTAAAAACAATTCAAATACATATACTTATGAGAAAATTTAAAATATTATGAATTAAAAATAGCTCAGGAATGTTTTAAATTTAGGAATAATTCAAAGGAAGATGCAACTATTTTACTAATATGTATAAACGGCGATGACTCCTTCTTAATCTATATAAAAAAAAAAATTATTTGAAATTAAAATATTAACTTATCAACTTACTCTGGGGTTAAATAGAAGTAACAAAAATTAGTATTTGAAAAAATTTTTTAAATACGATTTTCATTTGGCAAATGGACAGTTAGCAGAGTGCATTTCGCAAAAAAGACACTTAACAAAAATACATTTAGCAAAATAGACACCTATCAAAAGGACATTTTGCAGTTTTTAACAATCAACAATATAATTTTAAATTCATTAATTTAATTATCTCTTATTCCGTGAAGCCACATGATAAGTATGGGGAAGTTGCATTGACGTAATATTACGCAAGTCAATATTACTCAATCCCACACGAGAGTGTTGTCAGTTGTAGTTTTAAGTGTTGTCAGTTGTCAATTTATGAACTTATGAATGTATGTGTAAAATTTAGTTCATTCGAAGATAGTTATCGTCGGAGAATGTTTAGTCAACTGATTTTTCAAAAGCGGAAAGTTTTTGTAATTTTTTATTCATATACAAAAAAAAAAGGTTTGTAGCTACCTAAATAAAAAAATAGATTTGTAGATAATATATGAAATTTTATTTTTTATTTACATTGGGGTTAGTAGGTAATTTTATTTTACTTATATCATATCTAGGTCACTTAAAAATGGATTATTATTTTAATTAACATCTGTGGGACTGAGCAAACATTCATAATTATACAATTTTAAAATTAGGTTCTAAATCTGTTCCTTAAACTAATTGTCTTTTATATCATTAATTTGTTTTTGTTATTATTTATATTAACTAAATTTTATATTTTATCAATCAAAATATATTTATATATTTAATATAATACAAATATATTTGTTCATTTTTGTTTTTTTTTAGTATGTAGTTTGAAAGATAAAAAATAACAAATAAAAATAAAACCTAATAGGTAATCTTATATTGATTTTTATCAATTTCCAATACCAGAAATATTTTATATTTTGTTCGGTCCCAAATTTTTTTTGTTTAAGATGCGCACAGTTCAAAAATTTATTAATGAAAAAAAAGAAAAACAAAAAAATAAAAGAAAAAAAAAATAATTTTTTTGTTTGTATTGGTTAGTGCATCGAGTCTTACTAGTAAAATTTGGTTGCAACGACACCGGTTTTTTATAAATACAAGATTTACGAAACCGGTTTTGGTGAATACAGGATTTTCACCGATTACGTCAGTATTACGTCAATGCAACAGTTGAAAATAACCGTCTGGCTTGCCTGATTGGCTGCATAAATCTGTGCCGAAATGGTTAATATCGAAAATTTACAAATCAAGTAATGTCAAAAAATTATAACATTTAACTTTAGTTCGTAACATGTTTTTTCGATTAAATTTTATAATAAATAAAGCAATGTGTTAGTGTCCACAGAGCAACTTTAAAATTAGTTCTTATTTAAACACAAGCCTTATGAAAGTTTTTTTTAATCACCGGTTCTTTTTTGTGTACAGGAATATTTTAAATATGAAATATTTATAACCATATAACTATTTTTTCTGAAAATTGCGTTAAAAAATGTTAATACTCTCATTCATAGTTTGTAATTTATTTGAATTAATTAAAAATTTCAAGGGGCATTGTCTACCCGTCCTAAACTTTGATAACAGACTTAAGTAAAAATTAAAAATATAGAATATATCTATTTAAAAATATTAAACAAATAAACTTGAAATAAATAGATTCGTAAAATGCAATTACAAAATTAGATATTCAAAACTTTTATCCAATTCAATAAAATTTTACACACTTGCAGCAATTACTTCTTTTCAGGATTTTTAACTGTAGTGCATTTACCGTTCAATTATTTAGTACCCTTGTTAATTATTTCAATTTTAAATAATTTTTAAATTTATTCTCTTAATTTATTTATTTTTTAATGTTTTATATAATTAAACTCAAAGTTATTTGAAAGAAATATTAATTTATAATAATATAAATATAAAAGTTTATATAATTTGATGGTTTTTAATGTTAATTAAAACCATTAATGCTTTCAATAGATTTTTATCACAAAATTAATAATCAAAATATACAATAAATGTATTTCTAAAATACAATGACAAATTTAGAACTTTTCTTATAATTCATTTAAATATAAAAATAAATTTTACAACTTAAGTATCGTACAAAATTTCTTAATTATATATTACCTATAGTAATAATTCAATAAAATATAGATATGACATAATAACAATTAAAAAAAAAAAAATTTCGTCGTTTATTAAAGTAAAGTTTTATAGTAAAATTCTTAGCCTTTTAAAAATTTACAAGTGAAAACGGAAATAAAAACGGAAATAGGAAATAGTGTATCAAATTTGAAGTTTCTATCTTTATTCATTTCGAATATATGCTTTAATGTATCGGGAATAGTGGGGGTGGTACGCAAACCGCTATTCCAATTCATCCAAAATTTCACGTACACAAAACAAATAAGAAGAAACACTTGCGCCCCAAATATAAGGTTCTATCTTCTTTGGTTTTGAAATAATACTCGTTTAGAAACAATTCAATCAAAAGCTTTAGAATCCAAACTCATTTTTCGATCTCAACCAGAACCAATACCCATACTATTTTCATTACTAGTAACCTAGAATTTAAATTTCAGCAAAATTTGAGTTTTTGAGTTATGGTGTTTTTAAGAAATATTTTTGTTAGCCCTTGAACTTTTCAAAAGTTCCAGAACCCAAAACCATGGTACGATTTCGCCAATATGCAGACCTCGTCATACTTTCAATACTAGTTAACCTTTGTACACAATTTGAAGTTCCTATCTTTATTATTTTTGAATATATAAATTCGATGAAAAAGTTCCTGGATCTGAACCCATGGTCTGATTTCGCCTATATGCAGTTCGCGTGAACCCTTGTACACAATTGGAAAGTTCTATCTTAATTTTAAGCTACTTTTTTTTATTTATTTCAATGATATGCTTTAAGGTCTGCAGGACTTTGTGGATGTTCCCATCCACTGGTAATTACAATGTTAAGCGTTCAATAAGACACAATAATTTTTGTTATCTCAGGTTTATTTAATTTGAATAAATTATAAACGATAAATATTCCTTAATTCAAAGGAATTATGTAAAAAGTGCAAAACATCGGAAAAACTTGTTCGCCGCTCTTGCATTCGTTAAATTAATTCATTTTAATTCTCTGTTTATAATAGTACTCTGTGTGGATCAAGCATAAATTTTATCGTGACATCAGCATCCAATAATGTACAATCAGCTGCACTGAAAGCATCTACAGCCAATTTTACAGGTAGCAACGTTAATATTACCGAGTTAATTAATGTAATTTCATTTTCTGAAAAAGAATATCAATATTTAAATCAATAAGACTTTTTCTAGCACATGATTTATATTGATAAATTCTTTGGAGCATATCTAATAGACTGTTCCATCTAGTTCTATTATTCAAAATAAAACAGATTTCCTTCCCAAATTCATTTTTGACGTGCTTTTAAAAACTTGATTTTCCGTCGTTGGGGAAAGTTGAAATAATTTTAACACTCGCCGAATTTTTCTTATAATTGTTAATATATTTTTATTTGAAACATAATTTTCAATCATCGAGTCAAATTCTAATCTAAATATTTCGGTTAGATCATATTCAAATTTTTGGAATCTCTTGCTGAAAATCATTCTGGAAATCACTGCAGAAAGCGAATCATCAATATTCCTTTTAAAATAATGTTCTAAGGTGTTACGAAATGACGCCGCATTTGACGACTTATCTTCTTGATGAATAGACGACAATGTTGTGGATGCAGAAACATCCTGTTCTACTTGTTTTAAAAAAATTATTTGGTACTGGCTCTTTAGATGAGCTTGCAATCTATTAGTTGAACCTCCGGCAGTTTAATATTTTTTGCAATTATTGCATGTGGCCTGGTGTTTCCCATTCCGAGTATAATAGTCCCATACCGTTTTCTTTGTTTTTTCGGTTTTCATGACTTTAAATCCAAATGAAAATTATTGCAAATTCTTTTATAAATAAAATAGAATAAATATTTACCTAAGTTTCGTAACATACTCTCATACTCATAACAAAAATTCATTTCAGATGAAAAAGCAAGAGAGAGAATTTCTTTTTGTTGCTGCCAGGCAACAATTGATAATTTCCATGCAAATGTTTGATTGTGTTTGTATTTTTTTGTTGTAATTTGCATGCAAATATTTGGATTCTTTGTTTTACTTAAATCTATGCCTCTAGTATCTACCAAGCCAGAATTTAATTGTTGCTATGTTACATTCACGTTTTTGTATTTGTATTGTTCTAACTTGTATTAAAATTTTTGTATGTTAATTATATTAGATATTACTGCCGCGTTTGTACCAGATCTGAATTTAAATCAATGTTGCCAACCGGTAAAAAATAAAATTTCCAAATTTGCCAAAAAAATATCAGAAGAAATCAGTTGAATTTTTTGTAAGTAGACAACACCAATATATGTGACGTTTGACATTGTATTTTGTACAATGTGTACCCTTAGTGTATTTTGTACATATGTTTGTACAGTAAATTTTATGGTAAAACCTATGATAAAAAATTTAAATTGAAACAACTTAGAAAAATTATAAAACATAAAATAAACCTTATTCTTTGAATATAATAATAGACCATAACAATTTCATAAAAGTATCAATTTGAATTTTGAATACATATGTAAATATGGTATGTGAAATTAAATAAACTTTAGTTTTATAATACAAGAAGAAGGGATTTTTAAATTCTACTTTTTATAAAAATTTTGGGCGTTGTTTCGATTTCGAAAATGCTTAGGAAGATTTATATAAAAAAGATTTTTCCATCAGTTTTTTATGTTCTTCAGTAACATAAAAATTCTTCCAACAATTTTCAGATGCACTACGACTTAGTATTGAAACAGCATTTAATGTTTCTGGTCCTATTTTATTCTTTTTTTAATTTTTTACGTCGTTAACTACAGAAAACACTCTTTCTGTTTCCGCATTGGAATGTGGAAAGCAAAGGCAGTATTTTGACAGTTTGGAAACTTTCTTAAACTTAAATTTGTCTTGAAAATCTTAAATCTTTGAAATTTTCATTCAAAATTCTGGTACACTCAGTCATTTTGAAATTACTACATCAACTGATTTAAATCCATTCTAAATCTATATCAGCAGTATTAAGCTCTTTTAAATGGTTGCAAATCAATTTTAAGAATTTTCAATTTTCTAGCTTTTCAATATGCAAAACACGTTCTGGGTTTAAAAATTCTAAACTATCGATCAGCTCGTCGTTTAAGGGAAACCTTTTTTATATTTCGATAGCCGCCACTATGTAAAAATCCAAACATTTCGTCAGACAGAATAAACTATTTCTCTGGGCAATTTCTTTAAAAAATCTTTGCAATCTGACCCTAAATTAATTTTTTCAAGTTCAAGTAATATTGTTGGATTGTCATATTTGGCTCCACTTTCTTTGCAATTGAGAACTGAAGGAAACATAAAATTTAAAATAGTTTTGAATAATTTTTTACTTTCGTTTGAAATAATATGTATTAGTACTTTACCACTTTGAAAAAGAGCATTAAAAATATTAAAGAATTTTAAGACATATTTTAAAAAAAATAGCTAAGCTTTATTAACATAATTGTTGATGTCACTGTTAAGATTAATAATTTGCTTACTACAATTAGGAGTCTCAAAAATCACAAGCTGAAAATGATGTTGAAGAACTAACCAGTTTTCTAAAACTCTTTCGACCATCGAGCCATCTTGTACTTAATAGTTTCAAATTTTTTTTAGTTCCTATTTTAAAATACTTCTGCAGTTCTACTTATTGAGCAGACCGTTTAGAACTTACTGAAAAATATGATGACAAATTTCTCAAAATTTCTCCTGGAGTCCTTGGAAGCTTTAAGCATGCTGAATTTGCTATAAGAGCTGAAGAATAACATAATCACGGAAACGTAAATACCAAATCAGTGTTTGACCGAAACTGTGTTAGAAATGAATGCTTTTTGCCAATCATTACAGACGCATTATCGCATGCATTTCCAATAACGTTGGTCATTGGAATATTCTTTTTTTCTAAACAGACCTTTACTTCGTCAAATAATTTATCTGCACTTGCATCGATTGCGTCAACTGGATGCATCTCAATTATACTGTCGCGTACACGCCAATTTGAATTAACATACCGCGCAATTAGGCATAATAGTTTGTTCGAAGAAATGTCTGTGCTTTCATCCACTAAAATACTAAATTTTGTTTGTTGAAGTTCTTTTGTAATGTCATTTGTTTCTTTGCTAAAACATTTTTTATTACATTTGTGGTTTTAGTCCGGCCTTTTTAATGAAAAATATAAATATTTTTTTTTATGTTGATATTTTGTAACAAATTCATACTTTTATTATTAGCAATTAATGGTTTATTAGAAATAATTAAATTACAAATTCATACACACAATAACATACCTAAATGCATTTCTTTTGCTATTAGAGAATCTTCAAAAACTTCCTTCGTCAAAGGAACCAAATGATCAACAATACAGAATCTCACATTATGCTGTGTGAAAAAAATTAGAAAATTTTATTTCAGCTGTCATCGTTTTCTTGCGAAAATCAAAATTTTTTGAAAAGGGATTTCTTTCAATTTTAACACATTTTGTTTATGTTTCAATGTTACAGAATGTTTTTTAATTTCACTCTTGCCACATATAAATGTAATTTTGCAAGCTGAACAGTAAACCTAATTTTTTTCATCAGCTACCCTTTCAAGCCATCCCTTACAAAGTGGATCAGATAACCACTCAGTTCTAAAATGTTGCACATATTTTTTGGTTTTTCTGCTTTAACTCTCCCCTTACCTTCATTTTCTTTTTTGTTATGTCATTCGAAGAAAGGCTAAATAATTTAGAATATTAATAAGATATTATAAAATAAAATAAAGTAAGTGAAATCATTAACTTTCCTTTCTTCACATATTTAAACGGAATCCATAATAATAATACGAGTATATAGGACAGAGACTATAGGGTTAATCTTATTGCTTTTAATTTACTATCGCAAAATAATCAAAAAATATTACATTTATTAAATGCAATTAATAAATTATCGGTAAAACCGGTAAACAAATATAAAAACAAATCAAAGTGAAAAAGAAGTTAGGATTTTTCACATTATCGCTGCAAAATTTTTTTTCTTTTGTTTTATTCAATTTTTTTTAAATTTCATATAATCTTACAATGATATATCAAATTATGCATAAGAAATTAAGTTTAATATATTTAATTAATAATTTTTATAACTGCTGATTCTTTACAACCGGTAGGGACTTGAAAAGTTTTATTGCACTGCATTTCAGACTTTTTTGCTTCAATCCTGTTTTGGCGTTAGGAATTTCAATATTTTTCTGTTTCTGGTTAGATAGTTATGAATATTCTCCCTGTTTTTAAGTTTTAGTTTTGACTAAATATTAGTATTCAAAATATCATACATGTGTATTTACATTTTTAAAAGTAAATTAGTTGGTTAATATCCAGTGTATAAATCATTTTATATAAATTGTTAGTTCTGGTTCGTATACTCAAATGAAATAAAGTTTTGAGAGCTCTATTCATGACTAGACTCATCTGAATTTTATAAAACATGAACAATGACTCCAACTACATATATTATACCTAATTCTTGATAATATATGGCCATTATATATAAGTTTAGCCGCATAATTCGGAATACTCCCCATTCTTCTGATAGCCATTGTTATATGATTTCTTAATATTTTTATGTATTTAACCCATCTTAAATTTTCATCAATTATCATTCTCAATTATTTAACGTTATCAACTTGCTCTATTTTGACACATTGGGTACTTTTTGTCAAATAACTTTTTTATAAGAGATTACAATTACCTCTAATTCTTAAGATGTCTAGCAATCGGATAAACCTAGAATGATTTACCATATCAAATGCTTTTGTTAAGTCAATAAAAACTGCGCCAACATAGTAGCATCATAAATATGTTCCAAAGTTGCTGCGATAGCGGATTTGTACCACTATTGTCTAAGAAACCATATTAATTAGCATCAAAACCTATTGTTTTTATAATGAAACTTTTTATTCTTGAATTAATAACTTTTTTAAGTAATAAAATTATTTCAATGCAGTTTAATTATCATTTTTGGTTTTTTCTCCATTTAATAACATGAGTAACATTTTTCAGTTTATCTTAATTTTTTTTTTTATAGAATTATTCAATATTTTTCATAATTTCCTAGAATCACTAACGGCTTTTTCAATATTTCTATTTATATAATTTGTTTTTCTTTTATTATTATTTTAATATATTTTGCCTTTTTTTACTATTGGTCGGATCATGTTTATGTGGATTATATAATGCTTTCCTTATTTTCAGTTTATCATGAATAAAATGTGTTATCCAGCTATTATTTCTCGTTCTCAATGGTATTGTCAATGGTATTGATATTTTGGCAAAAGTAGTTTAGTTTTATGGTCAAAGTTTCTGCAAAATTTGGTTGGTCTGTTGCAGTGAGTTCGAGTAGCTGCCATACAACTCCTTCTTTTATATGAGCATTACTCTTAATCTATACCTATTAAAGTTGGGTGTCTGAAATTTTGCCAAAAATAGTTTAGTGTAATGGCCAAAGTTACTGCAAAATTTGGTTGGTCTACTGCAGAGGGTTCGAGTAGCTGCCATACAACTCCTTCTTTTATATGAGCATTATATTTCACCTAATAAAGCTGGTATGCTTGAAATTTTGCCAAAAGTAATTAATGTTTATAATAATAATGATATAATGTTTATATAACGGTCATACGGGTATCCCAGAGTTGACACAGTCTACTCTACTACACTCTTCCTCGTTTTATTTATAAGTAGTTGTAAACTGATTGATAATTGGGTATGATATAGGTGGTGACCGGACAGAAAAGAACATGATAAAACAGAACAAGAAAAAACAGAACAAGATAAAAAAGAACACGATAAAACAAAACGACGATAAAATAGAACAATGATATAACAGAATAATGATATAACAATAGTGATAAAAAAGAACTGTTTCCATCCAATAAATTCCATATGCTTGGGTGACTACAATGAAATATGGAATTTAATGCGCGGTGGAAACCTTCACAACAATTTGTTGTCTTGGGACATCGCTCCGCAGCAGCCTCGAAATAGTTCCATATTCTTATTGGAAAGAGTGGTGATCTCCCAGCAATTCCTTCGATGTAGGTTTAGCAGAAATATGATAATATTTCATTGTAGGTATCCTTATCTGGAATGGTTGCAGCTAGTTCGTCACAGACGGTTTTTAAATCCGAGATTGGAACAAAGGATAGCGCAGCTAAGGACTTCAGTTTCAACTTTATGTCAATATTTGTTGATCTTCCTAATTACACTTTGGCTGAGATGAAAGACGCATCCTTTTATTCCGCTTGTGGAAAAGCAGCTTGAGCAGCAGACATACATGCTTTTTAAAATCCAGTAGAATCTTTTGAGGATTCATGTTGGGCACCAATGCCTTTAATATTACAAACATCCTGTTGTACGTACTCATATTCTTTTTTTGTAAAAGAAAATATGTACATGGAGGATATGAATTTCCAATCTTAGCATGCCATGTATACAGCTGATAAAACATGCTAGGTACTTTATCAAATGTTCCGTCTCCATAAATGACATCCTTGTGTAGTTCTGATAGAAGACTATTATTCCCGATTGCCAATATTCTTTCTGGATTATCGGTTCCCGTATCATATAAAATGGGGTCAAGAAACTTCTCGGGTATAATAAAATCAGTTGTAGTTGGATTCAGTAAAGAAAAAGTTTCCTTATGTGTCGCAAGATTTCTTGTGAGTGAGGTTTTCTTTCGTAAATGTTCCAAAACATCTATATTCACTGATGCTAATGCATTTCCCAGAACATTTCTTGGAGTTGCACCAATTGCCTTCATGTTTCACCAGTTGCCTTCAATTCTTTATCTTAGCCTTTAAAATATTTTCCTGTGCTTTTTGAGGATTTGATTGATGGCAGTGTTGTGGGACCTCTCCTACGATGATTTCTTCGTGTGTCTTCTAGAATACTCGGCATTTTGTTGAAAAGTAGACTCTTCATCTCCAGGTGATGACTCCGCTTTCGTTTTCCCTATACTTTGTATATTTGTAACCTTGGTATTTTTTTTATTTGTGAGTGAATATTCTATGGTGATGATTTACTTATTTATTATACCCTACACCTATAGAATAGGTAAAGGGGTATATTAACTTTGGTATGGTGTTTGTAACCACCTAAAAGAAGCGAGCTAGATATGGAAAACTATATATATTTGTGATCAGCGTGACCGCCTGAGTCGATATAGCCATGTCCGTCCGTCCGTCCGTCCGTCCGTCCGTCCGTCCGTCCGTAGGTACGATAACTCAAAAAATAATGGAGCTATCTTGATGAAATTTTAACTGTAGGTTACTAGGACTGAAAGTACGGCGGGGATTGCATATGGGCGAAATCGGCCCATGGGTTCGGATTCTGGATCTTTTAATCGGTTTCAGGGCTAACGAACAAATATAAATAATCCACGATAACTCAACATCTAATGACGCTATCTTCATCAAATTTGTGCTGTAGGTTACTAGTAATGATACTTCGGGAATTGCGTAAGGTCGGGATTGGACCATGGGTTCGGAACCTAGATCTTTTTGATCGAATTTAGGCCAAACGAGCATAATTCCGAAACCAATGAAGATAGAACCTCTAAATTTGGTATCGGAGTGTCGCTTTCGATTTCCTTAGTGTCTTGTGAATTTGGGTCCCATTGGAGTAGTGGGTCGGGGACCAGCCACACATTACCGAAGACCTTAAAGCATATCTTTAAAATTAATAAAGATAACAACTTGAAAAAATTTAGAAGCTTCCAATTCGCCACAAGGGTGTTCTTTACTATCTCTTGCGTGTTCCCCTAATTTGGGATCAATTGGAGTGGTGGTTCTGTACCCCTCTCAGACCTCCCAAGTTTTAAAGGCTTATAATCGAAATTACTAAAAATAGTTACTTTAAATTAGGATAGACCGTTCTAATTGTGTACAAGGGTTAACTAGTACTATAAGTACAGCGCGGACTATATAAGGGCGAAATCAGCCCAAAGGTTCCGATTCCGGACCTTTTAATCGGTGTCAGGGCTAACGAACATATATAAAAAATCACGATAACTCAACAACTAATCTTCATGAAATTTGTGCTGTAGGTTATTGGTAATGAAACTACGGCGGTGATTACGTGTACGGTGAGGATTGGACAATGGGTTCGGAACTTAGAACTTTTTGATCGAATTTAGGCCAAACGAGCATAATTCCGAAACCAATGAAGATAGAACCTCCAAATTTGGTATCAGGGTGTCCCTTCCTATTTCGTAAGTGTCTTTGAAATTTGGGCCCTATTGGATTAGTGGGTCGGGGACCAGCCACTCAGTTCCGAGGACCTTAAAGCATATTTTCGAAATTAATAAAGATAGTAACTTGAAACGAATGTAGAAGCTTCAAATTTGGCCCAGGGTGTTCTTTACTATTTCTTGCGTGCCCCCCTAATTTGGGATCAATTGGAGTGGTGGTTCAGAACCTCTCTTAGACCCCCCAATGTGTAAAAGCTTATCATCGAAATTAATAAAACTAGTAACTTAAAATTAAGATAGAATATTCCAATTGTGTACAAGGGTTAACTAGTATTGAAAGTATGACGGGATTGCATATGGGCAAAATCGTACCATAATTTCGGGTTCTGGAACCCTTGAGAAGTTCAAGGACTAACAAATATATATCTTAAAAACAACATAACTCAAAAAATAATGCCGGTATTTTGATGAAATTTAACACTAGGTTACTAGTAATGAAAGTACCATGGGAATTGGTTGTGGTCGAGTTTAATTTCGAAGCCAAAGAATATATTTCCTATGTCCTATGTGTCTCCGAAATCTAGACTTAATTGTAGTGGTTCAGCTATGTTCAAAGGTACTTGCTGCATTTATGTAAAATTTATTTTTATATTTGAATGAATTATATGAAAAGGTCTAAATTTGTAATTGTATTTTAGAAATACATTTATTGCATATTTTGCGTTTATAAGCTTTTCTATTAGGTATATAAACTAACCATTTAAAATAATTGCAATTTTTAAAAATTTGGATTATTGAATATATTATGCTTTGATTATCTTTTTATCACAAAATTTAATAATTCAAATTTTTTCATTTAGTAATTGAATTGGAATAAATATATTTTCATTTGTTTCAAGTTTTTTTGTTTTAATATTTTTAAATAGATAAATTAGTAAGAATTTATAATATCTTTTAATAGATAGTGTAATTAGAAAATTTTTTTAGTATTATAAAGTTAATTTGGTTAGCTATGTCTTACGATCAAATTAATAACAGCTCTTATGGTGTTTAAACGACTTATGGATATGTCTTTAAATTTGAACCAAATAGGTGTAGGGTATTTCTAAGCGGTTGCACCGACTGACTGTTTCTTTACTTGTTTTATTATTTATTTAATGCTATAATTTAACTGAATCAGTTGAAATACAAATCTATAATGACAATAGATCTGCTCAAACATGAGTTTATAAGGAAATGGTTTTGGTGAAAAATAAATTTATCGCCAATTTAGAGGAACTTCTGTTTCCGTAATTTTATTTAATTAAAATTTATATTTTTTAATTACCAACACTTGTTAATAGTGTAATATCCACGCGGATATTATAAAAATAAAGTTAAAATTATCTAAGAACTAAAATTAATGCCCAAAAACCCTGACATCGTAAATGTCTTTGCGACGTCGTGAATACATTGTCGCATGATCGTAAATGTAAACTTAAAAATTTCACATTGTCTCATGATCGTAAATTCATTTTACATTGTGTTCGCGACCCATTTTCACGACGCGTGTTGTTAAATTGAGTATCGAAAATTTTTTGGATACACAAAAAAAAAATTTAAAGTTATTTGAATTTTGGAGTTTTAATTTGAATTTTTGTCAGTTAAGTTTTATTTTTGTGGTCATGGAAACTCTTATTTCTTCACCACAGTCCAATAAATAATTGAAGAAAAATTTTTTAACGAAATTAATATCCATTTTGTCTAAATATTAATTTATACTTTTCAAAGAAAGTTTCTGTAGAAAAAATTTAAATTTTTTGACATTTCATTTTGATACAATCAGAATTGTAAACAAAATACATTGTATTTTCGACACAATGTGTTCAAAAATTTTTACATTGTGTTATTTTCACATTGTATCAAGTTGAAGTTTTTTTACGACATTTACGATGTCACCCAAAGTCTTCGTACGGCATAGTTATTTGCAATTTGCAGTGCAATTAACATCAAATCCAACTCGGAAGAGTTAAATATTAATTGAGTGGACAATTTACAACAAAAATTATTTTGATTGATTTAGTTTCCCATGCCGAATTA
This sequence comes from Dolichopus griseipennis, assembly GCA_963082915.1. Classification (NCBI taxonomy): domain Eukaryota; kingdom Metazoa; phylum Arthropoda; class Insecta; order Diptera; family Dolichopodidae; genus Dolichopus; species Dolichopus griseipennis. Next base: position 52,432,330 of record OY720445.1, on the reverse strand, counting down.
ATCATAGACGTGTCAAAAGAAAACAATTGACAATTTATGGAAAATTTTTAAATTTTCCAACTACATCAAGGCTAAATTATATCAGGAAATTGAAAATATAGTAAATCGAAGCAAATCCATCATTCAAAATGTTGTTAAAAATTTTAAAACGGAAAATACGATAGTCAACAAAGCAAGATTTGGTTCAAAAAAATCCATTTGTTTAGCAGATACACTTATAACTCCTTTGTTAGCGAGTACTTATGATTTTTTTTTATTTAAATATATTTATGCGCAAAATATTTAAAAAAATATATATAATATGTTCTGTTTTATCACTGTTCTTTTTTATCACTGTTCTGTTATATAACTGTTCTGTTATATCGTTGTTCTGTTTGATCATGTTCTTTTTTATCATGGAACCGATGTAGGTATCTTCTTTACAATCATAAATCCAAACCTTTGTAATTATTACTATGCTTATTTCTTTATATTCATTAAGTAATGTTTCCAGTTCTGTCATTATCATCTACCGATCAAGTAATTTTGCCAAGATTCTCTTGTCTTTAGAAGATTTTCCCTATATTTGTTTTAAACATGTCATCTATGTTGCTAGATCATTCGAAACATCTTTATTGCACATCACTATGTTTTCGTGGTATTAGTCATATATTCTCCGAAGTTCCTGATAATCAGTTGGTAGTCTTTCTTGATTAATTAGAATCTCTATATTGGTTTGTGTTATACCATCAAAGCAAATATCATTTTGATCATAGAAAAATGCCAAATATAATCGTACATTGTTATATATTCTGCCTTAATCTAGAAAGAACATATATACTATCTCCATTTTCAATTGCTCTTTTTGTAAGCCTTACAATTGGGGGTGGCATGGGATCAACAAAACTTTTGCTATCATCTTGGGTTTTGGAGTAACCTATTTTTCTTACAGTTGTGTTCTGAGGATTTATTGTTTCTCCTTTATTCTAATTTGGCTACTTGGAGTCTTTTATTTCTATATTATTATTATTATTATTATCATTGGTTTGGTTAATTCTGTTATTTTTAATCTTAGTGATACTATCATTTTCTCTTTTTTCTGTATTTCAATAGTTTTATTTAGTATGTTTACTAAAACGTATATCGTTTAAAAAGAGAAAAGAAATTTTAACTACGTTGGTATTGCAAAAAAAATAATTTCATGGAAAAACTTTTTTCTGTAGCCTCCACCCGTTCCTTAATATGTAACTTTTCTGGTTTTTTTGTTATTTAATTTTACTTTACTAGTATTTTGATTTTGCTTTACTCCACTAAGTATGTTTTTATGAATAGTTTATTTAAGCATTTTGTTATACTATTTATCAAATTAAAAGCTTAAGAATGTGGTAATAAATAATTTTCAAAGCATCTGTTAATAAATTGACTAACAATTTGTGAGAATTTTTTTTGATATATTTTGTTGAAATCTTGTCATCCTGTTGGCTTAATTACCATTTAAAACTTATCTACATTTGTTTTAGCGAGTTTAAATTTGTATTCTACTAAGTCACAAGGAAAGGTATTCATATATTCGTGATTAATTAGATCATTGGATTATTTTGTAGTTCAACTACTTTAACTTTAAATTGCATATATTTTTAATAAAGATTGTCGTTTTCGATATGAAAAAACTAAAAAAAAGGAAAAAAAAAAACAATTAGAATTTAAGTAATAACCTATCAAAATCTTGATATCAAAAATAATTACATTTGTTAGTTTTAAACGATATTGACAATATTGTTATTTAATATTTTTCTTATCTTTGGAAAATTCTTATAAATAAAATAAAAAATTTAAAACTATTTTTGGTGCATATTTAGAATTCTGTTTTTAGTTTACTTCTCAATAATTAAAAACATTAATGAAAGTGATTTTTTCAAAAAAAAAAAAAAAAAAAAATATAAAACAAAAACTTTATATTTAAAATAATGATAAATATATAAATAAAAATATAATAATATTATTAGTGAAAATTATGTGCAACATTAAATCCAAATTAATATAAAATGTATTGTATTGTATATATATAAATATTTAATTATACTTAAAAACAAAAAGAAAGTAAATTAAGAGAAAAAATGGCTGTAGTTTTATTCTACGTTTTCTGTCTCATATCTAAATAATATTTTCCTATCAGATTTTTCTGAGATTACTTATCAATTAAGTCTAACCAAAACTACATATTTCATAAAATACACAACCGTTAATTAAAACCAGTTTAATAAGTATTTCAAAAATGGATCGAGAAAGTTTAGCTGAATGGGCTAAGGATAAGCCTTTAAGTATACTACAATTAGATCCAGCTGATCGCGCTGTTTTAAGAATTGCAGGTAAGTTTTATTTTTATTATGTTAAGTCTAATAATTACTGTAATATTCAATTTTTACCTAATACGAGTACCTGTATAAAGTTGTATTGAAACTAAGACACCAAGATATTTTTAATAAGTACTGTTTTTTAAAATAATAATACCAAATTAGTGAATTTTTGCTATTAGTTTAATATATATTCCAATAATTGTATGCTAGTAAATTAAATATAGTTTTATATTACAAAATATATTATATTTTTCAAATAACTACTTATTTAATCTTTCAAAATTTTTGCATATCGAATAATTCTAAACTTAGTTAAATTTAACTTTATTCAACTTTGTTAAGGGATTTTGATATGTGTAACTCTTCATCTAAGTATTGGTAGTGTAATGAAGTTTCGTGATTCAAAGTCATAATAAGTATTTATTTACATAACTTTAGTAATTTTAATGTGTTTTATTCTCAAAGAGCCGGATGTAATATTTTCTTTTTATGATTTGATTTTTAAATTTGAATTAAGTTGGAACCACAAAAATTCAAAATATTTTAAACAATGAGTTTGTTTTTTAAAATTTATTAATACAAAATATACACACCTCACCTCACCAACATTTACTTATATTTTTTTTTTTTTTTTTTTTTTTTTATTTTTTTCGTTGAATCTAAATGCAAAAGCAAAAAAACGCAACAATTAATGTTCCATCGATGGCTTAGTAGTTAGGAGGCTTTTTATCAAAAAGTGTTGGTTCAAATCTCGACCAGGTCATATTGTTTTTTTAAATTCGTCTTTTTTTTATTAAGTATAAAATATATAGAAAAGTCAAAGTGTATAATAAATTTGCCATTACGACTCAAGTGTATTGCCAAATTTGGTTGGTCTACTGCAGAGGGTTCGAATAGCTGCCATACAACTCCTTCTTTTATATGAGCATTACACTACACCTAATAAAGCTTGTATATTTGAAATTTTGCCAAAAGTAATTAATGTTTATAATAATAATGATATAATGTTTATTTAACGGTCATACGGGTATCCCAGAGTTGACACAGTCTACTCTACTACACTCTTCCTCGTTATAACAAAATTCAAAAAGTTTTCACATATACAATTGTAACCACAGTTAGTTACTATATAATAATAAACTTCAGCGTTTAGAGTTCTGTAAAAAACTAAACTTTATTTTTATTATTCTATTTCTTACATTTTTCATAAACTTAAATCTAAAGCTTAAATTATTGTTCGTCAGCATTTTTGACTTCTTACAAAATAAAATTAAGAAAATATTTATGTATTAGATACTATGTTGAACTTAACTAGATCTTTTTATTAGGGTGTCAAATGACAGTTGGGAACAACTATATTTTAGGTTCCCACGTTATATTATAAACTGAATATAACACTTCCCCTCTTAGAATTTTCCGTCTCGGAAAATATAGCAGTATCTGCTTTATTAATATTGGTTGTTGAATTTCCCGATAATTTTACTACATCTACAATTTTATTTTTATAATTAGTTAGAACGAGCTTTAAAATTATTATTACTGCCAATATTATAATTAAAATAATTGCTGACAATGAGTAACTGATAGTATTATGTTTAAATTCAACATAGTCAATACTTTCTCTGTTTTTTATAAGTATTTTCAGTTTTAAGATTTTCTAAAGTTACATTTTCAATTATTTTTATCAAACTAAAATTTAAGCTGGGTATAATGATATGACTCTCCAACTTTTTCTGTAATAAGTATTTACAAATTTACTATTATTAATTGTGATTTTACAATTTGAGAATTTTATTAAATTATTTCCCTTTAGAACAATTTCTTGTTTTGAATAATCGTTTTTCATTTGAGTCAAGCCAATTGTTTTTGTTATAATTATACCCGTTTCTACTTCTTCTACAATTTTTCCTTTATTTACTTAATACAAAATTACAAGTACTTTGGTTTGATAATAAGTTACGAATACATAAATTTTTGTGATATTTTAGTTGCTTTTTATTTATTATATTAAAGTTAAAATTAAACACATGTTCTTTGCTTATAATTACCTTTTGATTTTCAATACTTAATTGTTCATTTTTTGAATTTGGAAATGGAAGAATGAGAGCGTTAAAATATTTTATTTTAGAAAATTCTGGTATAAGAATTACAAAAATTATAGAATTTTCATCTTTTAAAATTACACTATTTCTAATAAATGACAAAATATTTATTGTAATATTGAATTTTTGTATTTCATCTATAGTTAATATATCATGAGCTAACAGGTTTTGTCTACTAAGTAAAATATTGTCTTTTATTTTGTCAATTAGTGTATTTAAATGTGAGATGGCGGCGTAAGTCTGAAATTCGTATTGGTATACACTTAATTTTTTTAAAATTGCGTTTGACATATTAATAGAATTACTAAAATATTTATCAAACTTAGCTTTTTGTCCGTTAATATGATTTTTTATTTCTTCAATTGAGTTCGTTAGTTGGTGATTAATTACTATATTGTTTGTTTGACTGATCAACTAATTGTTTAGTATTTGTTTTTAAATTTTCTAAATGACCATAAATTTCACTTGCATCTTCAGAATCCATTGTTCCTGCGAGAAACTTCAACGCATTTCCCGCAATGTTTAGAAGACCTCTTTTACTTCTATGAGTATGCGGTATAAGACTTTTTATATTAGGCACTAGTATTTTCATTTCCTTTTCTAGCAAATTAAAATTTGAGTCACTATCATTTAGTGAAATTCTATTTATATTTGTTTTTAAAATATCAAGTACGTTTTCAAATTCTCTTAAATCTATAATATGTAAAATTTTAGAATAACTATCTACTATAGGTCTTTCTTTCAGTTTTAGTACAGAATAGCCATGTTCGGTGTATATTGGTGTGATTTCCACCTTTTGAGCTTCATTGATAATTATCCAGAAAGAAGTTAGAAGAATAATCATGCGAATCATTTCTGAAAAAAAAATTAATTTGATGTTTATATTTGCGTTTTAACTGAGTTTTATAGTATTTTGTCTTTCGTTTGTTACTGGTGTCAATAATATAATCATTTTGTTTTGAGTAATTTTTCAGTTTTTTGTATTTAGCGCTATTTTTTGCTATTTGTCTATTTTTAACAATATTTTGTATAAGTTCAAAATTATCGTTTCTATTTTTATTTAATTTTTCAATACGTTTTCTTTTTTCGCTTTAAAATTTAGTTTTCAAATGTTCTATGTCTGTTTTATTATAATTCTTTGTAAGGAAATCAATCGGTTTTAGTTTTGTGGTTGAATGAATAGTATTGTTATATGAGTTAATGATGTTGAAAAGACGGTTCTCGAGGTTTTCGGTATTATGGTCGGCATTCATGACTCTTAAATGTTCATTAAGAGTGCCGTGAAGCCTCTCTATATCGCTGCTACCTGTTTTTGATCCAGCAGTAGTTTGATGAAAGTTGATACCATTTTCTTTTAAAAATAGGCCAACTAAATTATGGACGTTACACGTATCTCCGTCAGATATGAGTCTATTCATTTTACCCAAGTATTGAATTCTTTGTTGAATGCAATCTAAAATAGAAATCCAGTTCCGGTCGTTTAATTTATGAATGGTGGCGTACTTTGAAAACTCATCTATAGTTGTCAAATAGATTTTGTTTCTTTCTGGATACCATATATCCATGTGTACAACATCGTTAAACTGTTTTGGTACATCAGAAATTTTGAAAGGAATTTTAGCAGGATTTCTATCGTGCTTTGCTATATTACATACTTCGCAGTTGTTTATAATTTTACTAATTTCGACTAAAAGATTGGGATAATAGTATTTTGTTTTTATTTCGTTAAAAACCTCGTTTATTCCGCAATGGTTGTTGCGTAAATGCTCGTTTTTGATAATCGTAAGTATCTCGTTTCTATCTGTTAGATCTGTCAGTTTAATGGAATTTTAAATTTTTATTATTAGAGAAATATTTTTGGTAAAGATTTTGGAATTTTAAAAATAATTGTGTATTATCGCAAAAAATACACATTAATCCTTTGTTTTTGTTTGTCAAAAAAATCAAAATGGTTTGAAACAAATCATTTGTTTCATGATTTTTAGGAGATCGCTATCTCTTGTAACGGAAATAATATTTTGGCATTTTTTATGCACTATTTTTAATTTTATACTTTCCTTAGTACCCTCCTGCAAGTAAATTTGATTTTTAAAGAGATTTATTGGCTTTTCAGTAATAAAAATTAAATCAGATGAATCTTCTTGCGCACTATGTATTGTAGCATCAGTTGACATTACTTCTGCGTTAATGACGCATCTTTTTGATTTTCAGAATTAAAAAATTCATATTGTTTATATTCATTCTCGTTACTATTTTCAATTTCGACGTTTTCCATTCTGGATAGATAATCTGCGATATTATTTTCCCTCCCTTCATTCAATTTAATTTTCCATCTTTGGAGTTTGCTATTAGGTTCCTTTAAACCATTTAACCACACAAGTGGTCGATGATCTGTCCTAATAGTAAACTTTCTTTCCAAAGATGTAAGGTCGGAACTGTTGAGTAGCCCATACAATCGCTAAGAGTTCTTTCTCAATCGTTGAATATTGGGTCTCGTGTTTATTAAGAGTTCTAGATTTAAAAGATATCGGGTGATTACACTGTGACAGGACAGCACCAATGGCTACATTTGATGCACCTCTTGTTACTACAAAATGTTTATCAAAGTTTGGATGAACAAGAATAGGATCGCTGGTTAATAAAGTTTTAAGCATGTTAAAGGCGTTTACGTATTCTTTATTGTTTAAATTTATTTTTATTCCTTTTTTCAAATATTTGGTTAATGGATGTGCTATTTTAGCATAGTCTCTAATAAATTTTCGATAAAAACCAGTGACTCCTAAAAAACTTTTTATTTCTCTCTGGGTTTTCGGAAGTTTTATATTTATAATAGATTCGATTTTTTTTGGATTGGGTTTAATTCTCTTATTAGTAATAACGTACCCTAAAAATTCAGTTTGTTTAGAAAGAAAACAACACTTATCTATTTGAACTTTGAGATTCATCTCTGTAAGTTTAGAAAATTTTTTTTTAATAGAATCTAAGTGTTCTTGCAAAGAGCTTGAATAAATGAGAATATTATCCATATACACATGTTTTGCTGATGAATTCTTGCAAAACGTTGTTCATAAGCCTTTGGAACGTTGCGGGTGCATTTTTAAGCCCGCAAGGCATTTTCAAAAATTCGTAATGGCCCGTTGTTGTAGAAAATTCTGTTCTAGTCCTATCTTTAGGGTCCACTTCGATTTGGTGAAATCCTTTAGCCAAATTGAGTGTAGTAAAGTAAATAGCTTTACCCAGTTTTTCTAGAGCATCTTCAATATTAGGAATAGGAAACCTGTCTACTGTTGTGATTTCATTATAATTTCCTATAATCGATTACCATTCGCCATTTTTGTTTTTCACTGTTATCAATTTTTTTAGGAACAACCCAAATGGGCGAATTGTATGGAGAAGTAGAATGTTTTATTATTTTGTTTCGAAGCATTTCTTCGATTTGATTTTCCACCTCATTATTATGGATTTCCGAGTAGCGATGTAGTTTTGAATACACCGGTATTTCATTTTTTGTTTCTATCTTTATATAATAAAATACCTTTTTGTTCTTTAAGTTTATGTAAAAGTTTAATTTCTTCAGTATTTAAATGAGAAGTTTTAATATAATTTAGTAAATTGAAATTTTTAATCTCATTTGAAAATAACTCAATAGAATTTCTGTATAACTATTTTGATAGTAATTTTCCTACTCTTCATTCAAAAAAAAATTAATTGTTTTTTTCTTTGTTTGAAGTGTCCGGTTTTTGTAATTAATAATAGCGTTCAAAGGTAATAAAATATTATTGCCAATAAGACCATCAAATAAGACCAAGGATTTATTATACTAGATTCTGCTCCCGTATCAATTAAAAATCTCAGGGTTTTAACGCTATTTTTTATTGTTATTTAGCGTATTGGCGAGGGTTTTGAAAATTTCCGTTTTCACTAGCAGCAATTTCCATGGGTTCATATTTTTTTCTGATGTTACTTCGGTTTTTATTATAAGTTCTATTAGAATTTTGAGAATATTGCCTACTTGGATTTGTATTAGAATGCCTAAACCGATTACTATTATTATTATTATTATTATTATTGTAGTTATTATTACTACTATTATTGTTAAAATTATAGCGATTACCTCAAAAAACCAAGCAAGACTAAAACTTTTACAAACAAATACAAGAATGAATCGTGACGAATATAAACAAAAAAGAATACTTAATAGCAAATAAACTATGTAGAAAAAAGAAAAAACAAGTAATGAAGAAAAGAATAGAACAAATCCAAAATGAACACAATTTAAATAACATTAGAGTTTTTTATAAAAACATTCAAAGAGAAACTCGAGGATACCAGCCACGAATTAGTACCTGTAAAGATAAAGAAGGTAAAATAGTGTCGGACGATAATGATGTAATAAAGAGGTGGCGCGAATATTTCAATGAGTTATTGAACAAGCAAGAAGACGGAGAATCAATATCTTATAATATACATACTGCTGATATTAATGTGGTAACACCACAATATGACGAAACAGTGCAGGCAATTAGTAGACTAAAAAATAACAAAGCTCCAGGGGAAGACAAAATAACCTCTGAGCTCCTAAAAGCAGCAGGAACAACACTGCACCAGAAACTACATAATCTAATATGTAAGCTAATATCCATACAATTATTCAGTTTATTTAAAAATTTTTATAATAATTTCAAAAATAAAATTAACTAGCAAATACTAAAATTTAAATAACAAATAAGTATTTTTTTAAATTCTTTATTATCTGAACTTGAATTATTATGTCATAATATTTTGCCTAATTAGCACTTGAGTATTTGAATGAAAATACTACAAAAACTAATATCAAAAACAAATTTGTAAATTATAAGAAAAAATTCATAAAATAAAATTTGTAAAATTGTAATTTAAAACCAAAAATAAAAAAGAAAAAAATAATAAAACAACAAAAATAAAATAAAAAATTTCATATTGTAAAGAAAAGGTTATTTAAAACAGATGTTTCAAGTGTTCTAAAAAGAAATTAGGTTTTATTATGTTATGTAAGAATTTTTTACGTTGTTTTGAATGATAAACGAAATTTATGTTATTGGTTTAAAAGAAAGAAATTACACTTGAAAATATTTCGCTTATTGGTCAAAACAATATCTTTTTGGAACACCTAGGAAATAATATTATGTTAATGAAGAATCTAGATTATCAGTTTTAGGAAATGTAATGATAATCAAGAAAACCATGTAATACTTATCGAAATTCTTAAGAAATACTAATTTAAATTATAAGCAAACTGTACTTTTTAAAAGAAAAAATAATATAAATATGAAAAAAAATGAATAAAATGACAGAACAATTTTTGGTATTAAAAGAAGAGGTTCTCTTCAATTAAAAATTAATATTGCGTTTTTATTTTATAGAAGGTATAAAGTAAATTAACTGGCGCCCGAGTAGGGACCGCGCTTTGTAAATCAATAAAAATCGTTCGGTGAAAGACTCAGGGAAAAGTTGTATAAAAATACTGTGGAAATTAGACGATCTTTTCGTCACCTGGTGTGAGGCTGCACTAGGCACAGTATAATAATCATTTTAACTGAGTTTTAGTCGTAAAAGAGACAATTTAAAAAAAAAAAAAAAATTTTTTTCCGGTAGAATTCGTGCGGAAAATAACAAAAGTGACTTAGGAAAATTTTTCCTAATTAATTAAAGTGATTAATGTATTAAAATAAAAAAAAATTAAAAAAATAAAAATAAAATAAAATTATTTTCAATTGGTGAAACAATTAAACATTAATCAAAAAAGGAAAATTTTTTATCAGTGAAATATCTCTTTTATTGAAAAAATAAAATAATTTTGCACAATTTAAAATTTTATAAATTTTTTAGTGACATTTTCCTTGTTAATTTATTAAAACTTATGAACTAATTAAAAATTAAAAAGTGAATTATTAACTTTATATTTAAAAAAAAAAATTTTTTGTGAACAATCAATAAACTTTTTAGTGACATTTTTTTTAATTTCTTTTTTCAATTTATTAAAACTTGTGAAATCAACTTATTTTGAAAAGAACATCAAATCACCGAGGGATTATTTATTGACGAAAGCAGCGGTTCCGGTATGAGGTCAACAATAATTATTTTTATGTAAGTCTATATTTTTATAAATATAAAATAGTTAAGAAAAATAAAATAAAAACTTTAATAATGACAAAAGTAGTATCAGAGAATTCTGATACTGAAAATTTTTCAACCCATTTTAAAGAGTTAATTGGGCGAATTCAGAAAAGAGAAAGTAAAAATTTTAGAACAAAAAATTTAAAAATAAAGATTAAAAAAAAAATTTATTGAATTATTGAAAAAATATATTGTATGAATTAAAGGCCATAAATCGAAAAATATTAAATATTGAAAAAAAAAAATATTCTAAAGTAATTGAAAGAAAATAATAAAAGAAAAATTGAGAAGAAAAGAAAAAAATAAGAATTAATTTAAAAATTTAAAAAATTATTATAGAAATTTTACAACACGTCCATAATAAAGGAGCGCTGTTTTAATCGAAATTACGTAAATTTAGCTACATGTGTATAGCGAGAAGGAAAATCGATTAATTTAACTCGGACGTCCAGTAAGTTAACTTAACTTTCTTAAATTTAGCCACATATGTATGGCGAGTAGAAGACTTAGTTATACTTACGAATGGTAAAATTTCTACACTTCGGCGACGTAAAATAAAAATAAAAGATAAAGAAATTATGAAATAAAAAATAAAAAATTATTATTATAAAGGCCAAGAAAAAATTAAAAAGATTTTTATAAAAAAGAAAAATATATTAAAATCTTACACCGGTAAAATTTAGAAAAACTTAAAGTTAAAGTAGATTGGATCCATAGATTAAAAGTATTATTATATAGAATAAAAGTAGTATTATATTGTAGAACTAATTAATTAACACATTTATAATTGATTAAATAATTACTTTTATAGATTAAAAGAATTATTATTATAAAATAAAAGTAGTGGGTCATTCTTTTTTTAAGCGACCACTTGCCTGCGACGACAAAAAAACATTATTATTTCGAAAAATATTGTGAATTAAAAAAAAATTAAAATAAAAACGAAATGCAAAATATATTTAGATTTTAGATCACTATTAATATATATATATATTATTTTTATTTGACAATTATCTTCCACTATGTTACCGAAGGTATCAAATTTTGGCATGTCCCAGCAAAAATTTTTAAAATTTAAATGGCAAATTTTTTATTGTAATACTACAAAATTTCTTAACTTTTAGTTTTATAATAAAATAATAGTTTTAAATTTTATTAATATATAATTAAATTTTTTTTTTGCTAATTTTTTCATTAAAATATAATACAATAAAATATATGTGTCCCAAGTTTTTTTCAACTCTGTTAATTCCACTCTGTTTTTGTTAAAAAAACGGTTGCTTGAATTTTCAAATATAAAAAGCCCGACAATATTGTTCCCAAGAATTCTACAATTAATTTGGAATAAAAAATATTTGGATTTTAAGTGTAACTTCTAAATTCGAACAGTTAGTTTGTATACATTTCGTTTGTGGCAAAATTCAATTTCTACTCTGTTACGTAAAAATTCTGGTGAGTAAGTTTATATATATTATTAAATTATTTATATTATATGTGTAAATAAAAATCAAATTTATAAAATTCAAATTTTATTTTAAAATATTACCTAAAGAGAAATCTATTTGATTTTAAAGAAATTTTTCCACTCTGTTATTATTCTACTGTGTTACTTTTTGGTAATAGAATGGAAAAAAATAGTAACAGAGTATAAAAGTTATTCAATCATACATATATCATTACGTTTACAGAACATGCCCTTAACAGCTCCAACCAGTTCGCCAACAGTAACAGAATATATTCATGTAAGCTTCAATTGGAGCAGGTGTTAATTCACCCTCTCTTAGAGATTAAATTAAACTTTTTAGTCGAAAATATTGAAATTGAAACTATGAAAAACCTGATTCCAAAGAATATTCCAGAATTACAAGGGACTACTTATGCAACTTCATCAAATTATACTAATGGCAGAACATAATTTAGCTTATCGAGATGTAAGTTGTTTTTGTGCAAAGCATAATACTAGAAGCCTCTGCAAATGTTATAGTCCAAAAATATACGAAATTGGTTACTACTGTTCTACTATGTTACCTTGCCTTCCACTATGTTACTCTTAAGTTTTTTTATTTTAATTTTGTGTGATATTTGATTTGTTAAATTATAATTAATTAATTTTATTAAAAATGAAATTCTTTATTTAAATTAGTTTAATACATTAGTGGAATGTAAAAATTTATGTAAATAATTCAAATTTTTATAATGCACCAAATGAAATTTTGAATTGTAAGATGTTTTTTTGTTACTTTTTTTATTATTTTTATATAATTAAAAAAAAAATAAAAAAGGACTTCAAACATACTTTTGAAGTTTAATTATTATACGATAAAAGTTTTTATTTTTAATTAAATTTATTCGTTTAAAAATTAAAAAATTAATTGGTAACAGAGTTGAAGAAAAGTAGAAACTTGACTTGCTTTTTTCCCTATAAAATGTATAAAATTAAAATAATCATCTCTGCTGAGCTTAGATTTTTGTTCCTAATGGTATAAGCTACAAGATAAATAGAATTATTTTAACTTAATTAAGAAAAAAAAAATTTTTTTTTCTAAAACTGAAATGGTCGTTTAAAAAAAGAATGACCCTAGTATTATATTGTCGAATCAACACATTTATACACATTTATTTTTAAAAAATTCTTAACGGTTAAATTATTATCATAAAAATATTATTGTTAAATATACTAAACTTTAAATTATAAAATCTTAAGTTCAACTATATTATTAAAAAATTTAAATTAAATCATAAAAAATTAATTTCAACTATATTTTTATCACATTTTTGTTAAAATAAAATTTTTTTCTCACTATAAACTTATTAAAAAGAATTTCGAGAAAATAGATCAAGCACATACGTATCAAATAATATATAATTTTTTCCAATTTATTATAAAAATTAAATTTTGTATTTAGGAGAAGTTTATCTACTAGTGCCCATAAGATATAAAAAAAAAATCATTAATCAAATAATATTATTAATATTTAACTTTTATCAATTTTCATTTATTATAAATTTTGTATCTAGGAGAAGTCTTATATCCTAGTGACCCTAAACTTTTAACCAAAATCATTTAAAATGGCTCCTACCCTACCTACCTTTTACTAGACAAGACATCATATCTTCAACTCCTGAAATGACTAGACCTAACTTAAGTACGATTATGGAAGACGCAGAAGGAAATATAAGGGAAAATAGGAGAAAAGGACAACACGAGTTTCATATGGAAACAAATTATCAGCAGGAGGAAAAAGATAATGAAAATAAAGATGAAGAAGATGAAATAGTAAATAATAATCATTATAGTGTTTAAAAGGAATGGATAGAGTACCAGATGTAATAAAAGGTATGAAAAAATTTCTTAGGTGAACCAGGAGAATATGGTTCATGGAGAAATAGTGTAACGGAAATATTAGCAATTTATAACCCAATTAGGAATACTCCGAAATTTTATGGAATCTTGTTTACCATTAGGAACAAGATTATAGGAGAATCTAATAAAAAATTAGTGGCATGCAAGGTACCACTATGTTGGATCAAAATTGTTGATTGTTTAGAAGCATAATAGAAAATGAAATGATGTCTAAAAAACAAGGGAAAAATAGTATAAAAGAATTTTATGAAGGAATTTATAAGAATTTGGCTTTGATACTTGAAAAACTTCCATCAATTGGATTAAGACCAGAAGCTTTAATTGGTAGAACAGAGCACTACCAAGAAAAAGCTCTAGAAACTTTTATTATGGGGCTAAATGGAGACTTTGCGAAGTTCATAAGTATGAGAGAAGCGAAAGATCTCCCGGAAGCCCTACATTATTGTCTAAAGTTAGAAGGCATAAATAAACAACAAGCTGGAACATGCGGAAATACGAATAACAACCAACAATTAATAAGACCAGCAAACAGAGAAAGTTTTCATAGGCAAAATAACGATTGGAAACCAAATTTCCATAATCAGAGATTCAATTTTCAACCGAATAAAATGAATTTCCAAAATAGATTCAATAAAAACAATCAACAAAATAATTATAATAGACCAAAATTCAACAGGATAACTGGAACAAATACTTTCCAAGCCAATCATCAAAATAATCACCAATCTAAATCAGCGCCATATCAGCCAAATACTGACAGACATAGTTATAAAAATAATCCTAGTAATTACCAAAATGGTATTATAATAATAACAACAATATTTAAGTAATCTGCAGTTATTAATAAATGAGATAACCCCAATACTAGATGACCTTAAATCACACGCTCTTTACCCATATCTCACTAATGAAAAACAGCTAATACAAGAGTTACTAGATGAATTCAAAATACACCGAAAATCCAGATCCATAAATGAAATAGTTTCTATATGGAAATGGATAGCTGAAAATCCAGATCATGATGATTACGTTATGATACAAGATAAATTAAATAATTTACTAACTAACAACAGTAAACAAGTAATAATTAACAAAACTTATAATGATAGAATTAACAATATAACTAGAATTACTAACCAAATATTAGAAAATATAAAAACTAATAAAATTATTGATAACCATTCAATTTTTCAAATACAATACAAACTTAAGTTGATAAAAGAAGAAATTACTAATTTAAAATATGCAGTACATTGGGCAAAATTAAATGTAATAAACCCATTGATACTATCAAAAATAGAAACGATAACTAAAATACTTGATAATGAAAATTTTCCTTATGCTAATGCCGAGGAAGCTTTAGATTTTGCTAATGTAAAAATTATTTCTAACGGTACTTGCTTGTTCTATTTAATTGAAATTCCATTAACATTAAAAGATACATATGATAAATTAATTATTAAACCGGTAAAAAGAGAAAATTCTATTATAACAATTGAGCATGATAACATACTATCAAACAATGTAAAATTATATGGAATAAAAGAAAATAATTGTAAAAAAATTAACTATGTAACAATTTGTAATGAAAATGAATTGGTGGATATAACTAACTCTGACTGCATACCAAACCTCATAAAAGGTAAAAATTCAACATGTAATGCAACAAATAGTCATCATATTCCAACAATAGAACAACTGACAGACGATGTGATTTTCCTCAACCAATTTGAAGGGCCAATCATAATTGACAAGGAAGGAAGACATATTAAAGGAACATATCTCCTAAAAATAAAAAATAGGTGGAAAAAATTATCAATACTACTCAAACGAAGTATCAAATACCAAAATTTTACCAGCCATATCGCAACCACAATTTATGAAAAACAAAATACAACAAAAACTATCACTAGAGTTACTACAAGAAATCCATATCAACAATACTAAAGAGATCGAAACACTAAAAGAAAAAATAATAAGCGACCAACTTTTAAGCATCATTAGTATAGGACCAACAGCCGTAGTCATTGTTATACTAATAACCTTAATAATCATAAACACAAAACAAAAAAATAAAACAATATTTAACAGTAAACTTGACAAGGCATCTGAGAGTAAACTTGAAAGCATCCAAACATCATTATCCAGAGAAACAATATTATCCACATCAACACCTGAGGTTAAACAAACAAATATACCACAACCTCCAAACTACATCCCACAACCACCACCACAGCCAACTACACAATCATCAATATCAAACACATCAACAATAAAATCACATGCAAAGAAACCATCACTAGCACCAAAAGCGAGAACACTCAACCTACCAAATTTTAACATGTAATCAAATGAGGACATTTGAATTCAAAGGGGGAAGAGTTAATATCCATACAATTATTCAGTTTATTTAAAAATTTTTATAATAATTCTATAAATAAAATTAACTAGCAAATACTAAAATTTAAATAACAAATAATAGCATTTTTCCATATTCTGCTTAATTACAAATATCTGATCCACGATTGATCTGCCACTTCGGAATCCACCTTGATATTCTTTTATCAAACTTTCCGCAAGTGGTTTTATTCTTTCATATATTATGTTTGATAGTATTTTATATGCAGTGTTCACTAATGTAATACCTCTATAGTTTGCGCAATTTAGAGTTTGAAATCAACATCGGAGTTAGACAGGGGGATGCGCTATCTGAATTGTTATTTAACATGGTCTTAAATTATGCTATCGAAAAAGTAGATAAAGAGGGAAATATATTTAACAAAGCGTATCAGATAGTAGCGTACGCTGATGATGTTGCTATACTATATAGAAGCTATAGAAACATGGCTGAAGCGTTTACTGAAATTGAGCGAGAAGTAAGGAAAATTAGATCGAAGGGGTCTCAAGTTTCGCATATCTGGGTGCAACAGCATGCAGCAACAACAGCATGCATTTCTACATATGTGACAGGATACAAGCTGGCAATAGGAGCTTCTTTGCAAATAAAAAGTTGTTACAGCCCAGATTGTTATCAAGGCAAACAAAGCTCATAATATACAAAACTATAATACGACCAGTAGTTACATATGGATGCGAAATATGGACGTTAACTGTAGCAGATGAAAGCAGACTAAGAGTCTTTGAAAGAAAAATCTTACGGAAAATTTTCGGTGCCAGAAGAATAGAAAACGGCGAATATGTAAGAAGAAATAACGCGGAAATTCAAGAACTCATTAAACAGGAAGACATCGTCAGATTTGCCAAGGTACAAAGGCTGCAATGGGCCGGGCACATGATGCGAATGAGTGAAAGCCGAGCGCAAAAGCGAGCCTTCAATATTAAACCTTATCTAAGAAGAAGTAGGGGCAGGCCACGTTTGAGATGGATTGATAATGTTGAAAATGACGCTCGAGTGTTGCAGGTTGGAAATTGGAGAAGTGCTGCTCAAGATCGCGATGCGTGGCGTGATGTTGTGAAGAAGGCCAAAGCTCACATCGAGCTGTAGCGCCACAAGAAGAAGAAGATAGTTAAAATTACTATTATAGTTACTATTATTATTATAGTACTATTATTATTATTATAGTTACTATTATTATTATAGTTATAAGAATTATTATTATTATTCTTATTGTTTGATGAAAAGTTTAGTCGATTTGATGACGAGTTGTAATTTCGAAAGTTTCCTGTATTTGAAGAGTTAAAAAACTTTGAATTATTTTGATTTCTTTTGTTTCTATTTTGTTTATTATATACTTATCAATGGGGCCTAAGTGTTGGTATTGACCTTCAAGGATAATTTCGTAAGCTTTATCAATTGAATCCGGATTCCTGCTAAAAATAACACTACGAGCTGGTTCTGGTATATTGTTTTTGAACGTTTCTAAGGCTATTCGTTTATTACTTTCCAACGTTTCAACCTCTAAATTGTTACATAAGATTTGACAGTTATTAAGCCTACATAAGTATTTGTTAATGGTATTGTAATAGTCTTCTATATTTGTTTTAATTCTACTATAGCTTATTTTATCTATTAAAATATTTGATGTGAGTTTTTCACCGTGATTTTTTTATAAGAATTTGTTTAATTTCGGTCCAGTCAACTACATTACCGTGCCGTCTTAAGGTAATTTTTGCTTCGTTTGTTATTTTATCTCTAACGTACCCTAACAGCAATTTCTTTGCACAAGCATCAAACAAATTTATGGTTGGAATAAGATTTTCTATTCTTTCAATAAATTCTGGAAGATAGTTTTCATTTTTCCTTCAAAAGGAGTTACTTGCCCAATGAAATTAAGAATTACTTTAATTTTATCTAACGTATTTTCTCCCTCCATTTCCAAATTTAATTATAAATTGAATGAACGATAGGGTGTGAAATAAATTTTTTCTTTCTTTTTTTTGTTTAAATTAAATAAATATAAACTATTAACCTTCAGTATAATTTTAATCCAGATAGTGTCATAAGTTTTCGAGTTATCGTGGGATATATGCTACTTGGTTTAAGGGCTAACGATATTGAATGTATATGGTTAGCTCTTGAACCGGTCAAAAGTTCCAAAATCTATGGGCCGATCTCGTCGATCAATCGTCGACGTACTTTTATTACTATTAGCCTACAGTTAAAATTTCATCTAAATGGCCAATTAGTTTTTGAGTTATCATGTCTACGGATGGACATCGCTAAATCGACTCAGGAGGTGACGCTGATCACAAATTTATATACTTTTTCACTTTTATCTTGCTTCCTTTTGGTGGTTACAAACCCCACATTACATAGTCTCATTGCAGATTTGGTTGAAAGTGGAAGTTAAATATAATATTAAAAATAATAAGAAATAATTTAATTTTAATTTTGCTTTTGTTTTATATTAAATTATTGTTCTTTGTTATAATTTTTTATTTTTGTTTTATTTTTTTCAAATAAAAATAAATAAAAATTAAAAAAATAACAATATACCGTTACGGTCACAATTGATAATTATTAAAATAACAATTTAATAACAAAAAGTTATAACTATATAAACATTTGATTTACGTAAAATAAATTAAAAATTAAATATAAACAATTAAAATTAATATCAAGTTTATAAAAATATTTTAATAAATATAATAAAAAAATTATCAAGAAATGGGGGCTCCCAACCCCAATTTACTGGGAAAAAAAACAAATGATACATTTACTTTTGATAACACTAAAAAATTACTAAATGATACCCCGGGATCCAAATTTTTAGTAATGACAGGAAGAAAATGCATCTTTACATAAAATTTCACCATTTTTATTATCCAAAATTATATTAAATGTTGCAGAAGGAGATATAAAATCATGTTCCAAGTTGAGAAATGGTATAGCATTACTTAAAACGAAAAATGTCATACAGGCAAAAAAATAATACAAATTACAAGTCTAATGCCTGAGATTAAAATAACTGTTTCGGAGCACGCTACTTTAAATCAGTGTAGAGGGGTTATATATTATCCAGGTTTTAACTTTCTTGAAACAAACGAAATAATAGACGGACTAAAAGAAGAACAAATCGTTTTAGTAAGAAGAATAACAACAAAAAATAAAAGTACAAATGTATTAGAAGATTGTAATCTACATATTTCAACATTTAATTGTTCGTTATTTTATTACCAAAAGATATTACAAAATGAAGTAAGACAATATATTCCACCGCCATTAAGATGTCTTAATTGTCTGAATTTCGGTCACATAACAACCGATTGTCAGAAAGATAAAATCTGTTCGAATTGTCGAGAAAACTACCATTTAAAGGAAGAAAATGAAAAATGCCAAAAGCTACAGAACTTTGTAAATTGTAAAGAGACACATCATGCCTTTTTTAATAAGTGTAAAAAGTTTTTAACTGAGCGTGATGTTCAAAAACACTTGAAAAAGTTAATATAAAAGAAGCGAAAAAAAGATATAAGGAGAGAAATCCAATTTTCACTGGTCCATCATATGCAACAACCGCAGCAGCAGCCCATGTTAAAATATGCAACTGTATCTGCAATTGTAGTACTAAAAATGAATCCATTACATTAAGTTTTGCAAGTCGATCAACATCAAATATACCTGTTTTACCATCAACATCAAACTTCACAAAAACTATTTTTCTTTTACCAAATCCAGCTCCAATACCAATCACGGGGGAAAAAATTCTTACCAAACCTGAAAACACAGTGAAACAATAAATAAAGAATATATAAGTAAAAAGCCTGGTTAAATCCAAATTTTACCTCTATCAACCTCAAAGAGAGTTAAAAAAAATTTAAAGAAACTGCAAGCAAAATAGTAAAAAATAATAATATAAAAAAATAAATAATATTAACGAAACAGACAGTTTTTCTTCAGAAAATTTGTCACAAATCGAAATGGAAGATGACCAATTTAAACTTTAATTTAATTCAGTGGAACTGCAACGGTTTTTATAGTCACATTGAAAAATTAAAACTATTGATTCAAAAATACAATTCTTACGTTTTTTGTTTGCAGGAAATCCTGGAAAGGATGATTAACAAAAGATTAAGTATTATGGTTTATAGAGAAATACTCTAAAATAAGTAAATTTCAATCAGGTTTTAGGAAAAATCGATCTACCGCTGATAATCTTCTTTATTTTGAAGGATAAATCCGTGAAGCATTTTCCAAAAATGAGTTTATGGTATCTATCTTTTTTGATATCAAAAAAGCTTATGATACCGCTTGGAGAGAAAGAATTATCGAAAAAATTATAAATATGGGTCTAAAGGGTAATATAGTAATTTTTGTTAAAAATTTTCTTAGTAATAGAACTTTTAAATTGTGTATTGGCAATACTTTTTCAAAAGATAAAGTTCTGTGATAAGTGTAACACTCTTTACAATACTTATTAATTCAATAACTAAAATATTTCCTAAGTCGGTTAAGTACGCATTATACTGTGACGATATAGTAATATGGACTCGTTCAAAACACTTAAAAAACATTCAAAACACTCTACTGGATACCCTTTCTAGAATGGAGTATTGGTGTGATGAAACTGGTTTTTTTTTTCCTTTAGAAAAAACAAAAGCGAAGCTCTTTACGAGAACACGTTAAAATATATTTCATCCAAATTTATTTATGAATGGCTAAATTTTAATATACACAGATAAACACAAATTTTTAGGGGTAACTTTTGATCTTAAACTTAAATGGACTCACCATAAATAATATAATGGTTAAAACCACCAAATATTTTAATATAATAAAAATGCTGTCCCATTCGAGTAATGGAAGTGATCGAAAACTACTATTAAGATTGTATAACTTACTAGTTTTACCCATATTAGATTATTGCAGCTTCTTTTACAATAACTCTAGCAAAAGTCTATTGAATAAACTCGACAAAACAATAAGTTACCAACCAACTTTTGTTCAATTACTTGAAACAATAAAATCATACAATCTTTCTCATATTATAAAGTATGATAAACAAAAATTACAAAAACATCCGCCCTGGCTTTGTTAAAATATTAAAACAGACGTAAGTCTTACTCAATACCAAAAAAAAGGAAGCACAATCTGAAAAATACTTATCACTCTTCAATGAAATAACAAAAACAACATACATAAGTTATCAAAAAAATTTTACTGATGGTTCCGTAATAAATAATGAAACAGGCTGTGCTTTTAAACACATTAATGTCCAAAAAAAGTTCCATCTTACAAAACACACAAATATTTGCACAGCATGCTTTGTATAAAGCCGTTGAGTATATTATCAATACCCGATGAAAACTATTTTTTAATTTGTAGTGACTCAATTAGCGCAATGATAATTTTGAAACAAATATATCCTAATCACCCAATTGCTCTAAAAATAAGAGACTTACTTTTCTCCACAAAAAAAATTATAAATATCATGTGGATTCCAAGTCACATGGTAATTATAGGTAATGAAGCAAAAAACTCTACAAAAGAAGACCTAGATTCAAATTTAAAATTTTACTATAAAGATATAAAACAAGCAATTAATTGTAAAATTTTACAAAAATGGAATACAAAATGGGTAGAAATTCCAAGCTCAAATAAATTCCGAGATATCAAAAATAATGTGAAATATTGGTAAACGATAAATTATTTTAGTAGAAAAGAATCAGTAGTTCTCACACGAATTAGAATAGGGCATACAAGAATAACACATAGTTATATTTTTGAAAAAGCATTACCCACCACAATGCATTTGCAACGAATCCAATTTAAACATTAAACACATATTTGAATCATGCAACAGATTTAATAATCTTAGAAGAAAATTCGGATTATCAAATTTAGATATAATAGCTACAAATGAAATTGCAATTTTGCGAAATTAAACTTTTTGAACAAATTTAAAATAATTAAAATAAAAATAATTAACATATTATTTGGTTTATGGGTTTTAAATTTAGATAGTACTTAAGAAAAGTTATAAAAGTTGTAAAAGCTAACTACTTTATTTAATAATATTAATAAACTTATTAAATTGTAAGAATATAGGTAGTATATTTTTTATAGTAAATAAGATAAGTAAACTTTTGGTTTAATGTATTTTAAACATAGAAAATAAGTGTTTTTATTCTTTCAATTGTTACTTTGAATTTATTTTTAATTTAATTATAAAAATAAAAATGTAAATATAATATAAGATTGAAAATATGGCCTGATAAAACCTAAACTGTGTTCGAAGGCATATATATAATAAATTTATAAAAAAAAAAAAAAAAAAAACCCCACATTAAAGTTAATATATCCTTTTACCTATTTCATAAGGTTAGGGTATAATAAATTCAAAAGACTTAAGAATGTTTTTTTTTTGGGTATTAGTTTTTTGAATAAAGCACAAGCAAAAATTTATAGCTCTGTTTGAATATTTATAAAAAATATTTGAAGAACACAATAAAAGGTCATATAATAGGAACAAAAATATTACAATTGAATCCTACAAAGCACAAACAAAATCAGCTGTGTAATTGGAATAATAGGAAAGCTAATTAAAAATAAATTAAAACTTGTTTTAGAAACGACATTGGAAATAAATACATATAAACATATTTCACTTAAGCAAAACAAAAGCTGATGTTAAAAAAACCATAGACCCGTTAAACTACAAAGTGGATGGAATTGCGAAAAAGAGAGATGGTACAGTTGCAATATATTGTGCTGATAAATAGTCGATTTGTAATCTTGAAAAAGATTCAAAAGAAACAATGGAATATGGGAATGAATTTATAATTCATAATTCTCATACATAAGACATAAGACATACAAATTTCTTTTAGTTTTTGTTTCATTAAAATTGGTCTAATAGTTTCCCCTGAAAAGGGATGTTTATATTTGTATTGGAAAAAGTAAGCCGATTAAATTTTATGATATGTGAATAACATGATAGAAATCAAGTAAATATATTATTTTCATTATCAAAGTTTTACTCAAAATTATAAATTGTGATGCTCACTGTTTAGGAGCTGAAAGGGGTCCAAAATTGAAAATTTGCTATTTTTAAACACCTGTAACTTGAATACCAGTTCAAAATTTTTTTAGTAATATACAAAATTGAAAGCTCTTTAATTATATTTCAACATGTGTCAAAGGTTTTTCTTAATTTTGAAGGGTGATGAAGCTACAGCCCCCCAAAATTTCAAAAAAGCCATATATTTGAATTGGTATAAAGAAAGTTCTGTTAAGTGTATTTTCAATCTAAAAACGGTTTAAGCTAGGGTCTTAAAATTCTGGGAGATGTTAGATCCTCAAAAATTAGTGGGAGTCGGTTAACAAATTTTTTTTTGTCAAGTCCCCTGTTTAGGAGCTATAAGGGCCCGAAAATTGTAATTTTGCTATTTTTAAACACCTATTACATGAATACCTGTTCAAATTTTTTTTTTACAAATATTCAAAATTTAAAGCTGCAGCACCATATTTTAACATTTTTTAATTTTTGTTTTTAAATTTAAAAGGTGTTCTATAAATTGAAGAAATTGTCTCTTAATCTTAGCCATTTTTGCTTAGGTAATTAAATTATGGGTGAAATTCAAAATTCAGTGGAGTTCACAATTAATTTCCTAGAACCTAATAAAATGGAAGGATGGGAACAGGAGAGGGATGGAAAGATCCATCATAAGTTTACTAAGCAAAAATTTAGGAACCTTCCCTATTGATGGGCTACTATGTCGTAGGAATTAAAACTTTTATGCTTTTATAAAACAGTAACTTATTCACCAGTGCATGTTTTTCCAAAATTAAACGTTAACATTGAAGCTTTAACATTATATTTCGCACTTCTTTACAGGGATTGTATTCTAAGTATTGACTTCATTATTATTCATAATCATAATTAATAAATTTATGAAATAACTTAATAATAATTTATTTTTATATTCTATCTATCTATATATATAAAAGCGAAAGTTTGTTTGTTTGTTTGTTTGTATGTAGAGAATAGACTCCTAAACTGCCCAGCCGATTTTCATGAAAATTTGTATATAGAGGTTTTTGAGTACGCAAAAAAATCGTGGTCCAAAAATTTTGCTCTAACGGACCGCCAAGTTGGGGCTGTGGTGCAAGTATTTAAACTTCTTTGGTCTAAAATGAAAACAGTTTGACCGGTTGACTTCAAATTTTGTATACGTGCTCCCCTGTGAGAATTGAGTTGACACTACTAGCAGTTTTGGAATTTGTTAACCCATGTCGGGCCGACGGGTGGTCAAAAAAATTTTTGGATCCAAATTTTGTCCGATTTTGCGAAATTTTGCTTTGGCTTAAAAGAAAGCCCCAAAAAAAATTTTGTTGAGTTCCATTAACCCATTGCGGCCCAACAGCTTTTTATAGGTTTTTTCAATACTTTACTCTAAATTCGAAACGGTTTGACCAATTGACTTCAAATTTGGTATACGTGATGCTCCTTGAGAATTGAGTTGACACTATTAACAGTTTTGGAATTTGTTAACCCATGTCGGGCCGATGTTTGGTCAAAAAACTTTTGGGTCCAAATTTTGTCCGATTTTGTGAAATTCTGCTTTGGCTAAAAAGAAAGCCCCAAAAAAAATTTTATTGAGTTGAGTTGCATTAACCCATTGCGACCCAAGAGCTTTTTATAGGTTTTTTTCAATATTTAACTCTAAATTAGAAACGGTTTGACCGATTTTTTTCAAATTTTGTATACGTGCTCCTCTGTGAGAATTGGGTTGACACTATTAATAGATTTGGAATTTGTTAACACATGTCGCCCCGACGGTTGGTCAAAATAATTATGGAAGCTAATATTGCCAAAATTTGCGAAGTACTGCATTGGCTAAAAAGAAAGCCTCAAAAAAACTTTTGTTGAGTTCCATTAACCCATTGCGGGCCAACAGCTTTTTATAAATTTTTTGGTTACTTTACTCTAAATTAGGAACGGTTTAACCGATTTTCTTCAAATTTTGTATATGTTTTCTGTTTTGAGAATGAAATTAACTCTTTTAACAGACTTGCAATTGGTTAACCCATGCCGGCCCGACGATTGACAAAAAAAAAATTTGGAAGTAAATTACGTCCAATTTTGCGCAATACCGCTTTGTTCAAAGAGAAAGTGTAGTTCCGTTAACCCATTGGGGCACAGCGGCTTTTTATAGATTTTTACGTTACTTAACTCTAAATTAAAAACGATTTGGCCAGTTGACTTCAAATTTATATGTGTGAAGCAACTTGAAAATGGAGTTGAGTCTGTTAACAGTGGGTCCTAAGATTGGTCAAAACAAATTTTTTGGAAGTAAATTACGTCACATTTTGGAAAGTAGTTTGTACTACTTTGAATTACAGAAAGTTTCAAACATTTTTTTATCTATTTATTTATTTATTGTATAGAGATAGACAGTTACAAAAAAACAGGTATAAATCTCACTTATAACTAGCTTATATCTAAAAAAATATAATTCAATCTTATTAAACAATTTAAATATTATTAGTTTAATTATTTATTTTTATTATTTTTTTTTTTTTTTTAGTTATTATTTTTTGGCAATACAGCTTTCAATCTTTTATTGAATAATCTTAAATTAGGAGCATATTTTATATTGTTAGGAAGGCTATTGAAAATTTTTATACCATTAAACATAACGTCTCTTTTACCTCTTTCGGTTCTGGGTGCTGCTAGTCGGTAATGTTCTGCATTTCTTGTGTTGTAATTATGAATTGAAGCACATGTTTGTAGTTTTAGGTTGCTTTTCATTAGGTTATTTGATAATTTGTAAATTAACTTACAGTTTTCTAAAAATATTGTTTGTTCAACAGAAGGCAAGTTACAAGTATAATACAATTGAGTAGTCGGATAATCATATGGTAATCTGTATAAAATTTTTATAGCTCTGCTGATTATTGAATTGGTAATGTATTTGCAACCCTGGCTCCAAACTGTAATTAAGTACCGTATTTTAAACTGAATGTGAGAGTAAAAGACTAATTTTGCAACTTGTTCGCTTAATTTAGGACATCTTTCAATGGCACCTACTATTGACATTATTGTTTTTTTTTAATTTTTCAATTTGTATTTTCCAAGATAGGTCTTCATCAATAACTAATCCGAAATATTTAGATTATTTAACTCTTTTTATTTGTTGTTGATTAATAGAAATTGATAGGTTAATGTTTTCTTTATTTTTTTGCTTAAAAATGATGAGATCAGTTTTAGTTATGTTAATCGTTAGTCTCTTTTGGTCTAGCCACTCACTAACTTTATTTAAATCCAAATTAATATATTCTTCTAGTAGATTACTGCTTTTGCCTTTATATAAAATTATGGTATCATCCGCAAACATTAAATAATGTCCACTTAGCCCAATTTTGTTAAAGCTATTCATATAAGCTAAATAAAGAATAGGACCAAGAACTGTGCCTTGAGGAACTCCAACTTCAAGATTTGCTTCTTCACTAATAAGTTCGTTTATTTTAGTTTTGATTTTACGAAATTTTAAGTAGGAATGGAATAGATTGGCTGCAACTCCTCGAATACCCATTTTATCAAGACTATTTAGAAGTATATCATGATTTACCGTATCGAAAGCTTTTTTTTAAGTCTAATAGAATAGCTACTGCATAATTATTTTTGTCCAATGCTGTATTAATGAAGTTCACAACTTCGAGTGCTGCTGATTCAATACTGCTTCCATTTAAAAAACCAAATTGGTGGTCATCAATTAGTTTTAAATTAGTAAAAAACGCAATTAAACGACGTTTAATAACTTTTTCAATAATTTTTGATAGACAGTTTGTTAAGGTTATCGGCCTATAATTATTACAGTCCATTTTATCAACTGATTTAAAAATTGGAGTGATAGTACATTCTTTAGCCATATCAGGAAAAACACCAGTAGATAAAACTTCATTTATTATATTAACTAGTTTGTTTGATATTATTTGCTCGACTGATTTAATGTGTTTTATTGAAATACCATCAGGCCCAGGAGATGAATTAGTTTTAAAAGAGTTTATGATATGTTTTAATTCATTATTGTCTGTTGGAATCAAATATATTGAGTTCTGATTTATGCAATGCTGTGTACTTATTTCATTAACTGTTTGGTTGGTGAAGTTTTTATCTAATGTGCTTCCAATGGTAGCAAAATGATTGTTGAGAATGGTTGCTGCCTCTAGCTCAGATGTAGAGATTTCACCATTATTCTTATTTAAGCGAATTGTTAAATTTTCTTTTGAGCTATTTTGATTTAAATGCATATTGATGGCTTTCTACATCTGTTGAGGGTTGGTACTTTCACTCATTTGGTTGTTAAAGTAATCTTCTTTTCCTTTTTTTATAAATTTTTGAACATAATTTTTGATTCTTCTGTACCTATCTTGTAGTTCAGAGTTGTCTTTGTTTTTGCGAAGTTTAGAGTATAGTTTATTTCTCTTTTTGATTACGCTAAGTATAAATGGTGTAACCCAGAGGTTTTGATTTCTTCTTCTAACTATTCTTAATGATGATGCCAGAGCTTTACTTTCTTTTAAACACTCCGTGAGCTTGTCGTATGAATTACACGTTTCAACTCTTTGCGCAACTAGATTCTGAAATACATTCCAGTTCGTTTTTTCTATAGTGACTCGTGTCATTGGTTCAAGTATAATGTCGCATTTTTCAATATTAATATCCAAAACTTTGTGGTCACTAATGGGATTATCATATGATTTGTTCAATGCTTTAAAGGTTTTAAAGTTTGCAATAACATGATCCAGAATAATTCCATGATTACAATCGATTTGGCAGCTGCAATTGACGGCTTGACGAGTAATTCCGCAAGTAGTCGTATTATTGAGAATATTGAAGTTGTATGAATCAATTATGTTAGCATAAGTACTCGTGATTTCATTACTTTGGAGTAAATCAATGTTTGTGTCACCTACTATGATGCAGTTTTTATTAAATGTTTTAAGAAGAATACCCAGTGCGTTTATATAATCATTTTTGTCATTGTCCGGAGCATTATACATTGTGAAGATCTTCATGTTGGGTTGACAATTGAGTATTTGTATTCCGATTGTATTTAGTTTATCATTAATTGAATTAGGTAGAGAAAGAGTTGTAAAAGCAATTCCGTTTTTTATATAAATTGCGGTACCACCTCCCCGACTATTATCTCTACATGAATGAATGGCTGAAAATTCAGGAATTTGAATAAATGGAATTTCAGATGAGTAAATCCATGTTTCATTTAGAATAACAATTTTTGGAGAGTGCGTTTTAATCAATAAGGTTAGATCGTCTAATTTATTTCTCATACTTCTAATATTAACATACAGAATATTTATTGATTTAATTTTTTTAGGTTATTGTAGGTTTCCATCATTTAGAAATAGTGTTCATATAATTATTCCAATTTTCTCTAACTTGAAGGTAATCTCTATATTTATTATCAATATGTATTCTGTATGAATTTAGATCTTTGTTTACATCTTCTTTGAAAATTCCTACTCTATCATGATATTCATAATATATTTTACAAAGTTCTTTATAATTTGTTGGTAAGCCATCTTGATTTATTAAGACTTTAAGGTTCGTTTGTGTTATGCCATCATAACATATATCACTTTGGTCGTAAAAATATGATAAGAAAAGTCTAACATTATTGTAAATTCTGTGGTCTCTTAGTCGTGAGAGCACATAAATACTGTCACCTTCTAATACTGCTTTACGAGTTAGTCTTACAATCGGTGGATCAAATGTAACAATTTTGTGTGCAGATTCTTTGATTTGAGGTTTCAGTGTTTCACCTTTAACCCAATTTGTATAATTGCAACTTGGAGAATCTTTAACAATATTGGTTTTGTTAATATTATTCGTATTATTATTATTATTCGTATTATTATTATTATTATTATTATTATTAATATTATTATTATTATTATTATCACTATTATTAATATTGTTACTATTATGATTGTTATTTTTATTTACCGTTTTTTGCTTTTTACTCCATATTTTTGATAGATATTTATTTAAAATACTGTTGGTTTTAATTATTGGATTTGTTGAAGGGACATCTTTTTTTACTACTTTTTTGTTACTAAAATTTGATGATGATGTTACATTTTTTGAATTTGTCGATGTTGAAACTTCATTTCCTGAATTCGATGATGTTTTTGTTTCGGTAATTCCCAACTGATCTTCTGCAATTTCATTCAAGTTAGACATAGCTTTTTTGTTTATTTCGTTAATATGTAGCTTGCTAATAACCGATTTTGTTCTTAAGCACGTCCAGTTTTCTTAGATAAACCGGACACAGTTTGCTTAATGTATCATGGCACTCGTCAAGGTTAAGTTTAAACTTTTCGTTTGCTACGATGCAGTTAATACATTTTACTACTTTCTCCTTCTTACACTCACTATTTTTATGTTTTTGGAGGCAATTAGAGCATGTTTCCTCATTTTTGCAGTCAGCAGCTTTATGATTGAACCCTTTGCATTTAAAGCATCAAATCACTCTCAAGGCATGAAATACTTTACAACGTTTCCAACCACTTGAAATTTTTTCATTTTTTATAACTCTCGCAAAAGACTCCTTATCAATTTCAATAATTATATTGAAATATTTTTGCTTCTTATATTTATTTATCTCATACGTTTTTATTAATTTCATCTCACTCTCTTCTAAGTGTTGATTTTGGCACTTAAGTTTGCTTAACAGTTCATCCTCTGAATAATTAGATGTCATATGCACTATTTCTATTCTTGGTTTAAGTTCCGAGGGAATTATAACTTCATAACTCTCTTCTAAATTATCTTTAATAGCAGACTTTATTTTTTCTCTTTCCTGGTTATTGTCAGCTTCCACAATAATAACTCCATTTTTACGATTTTCAATATTTTTAATTTTAAAATTTTTTGGATCTACCTTCTTATTTAATTCCATTCTAGTTATATTGCATTTTTGCTTACTTTTAGGTTTAATGACCAAAGGTATTTTTTCTTTCTTTTCACGTACAATATTTTTGCTTACACATGCATTTTGTTTCACAATATCAGAGAACAACGAATTTTGACCTATATTTTGTTTAATGTCTTTTTCACTTAAGTTTGTGATTTGATCACTAAGTTCATTGCTTTTTACTAATGTATTATTCATAGCTACATTCAGTTTTTCACTTTCCGTTTTGAATAATTCACTAGTTTTAGAAAATTTTTCGAATTCTTTTTGTTGCACACTTTTTATATTTTCTAAACGCTCAATATACCTATCTTCAATAGCTTTTAGTAATTGCATTGTTTCTAATTAATTTTTTTTTAGTGCATTTGCAAATTCTTGTTTATATTCATTCAAATAGTCGTTACTTTTTTTCACTTCACATTCAATATTTTGAATAACCGTCTACATTATGTATATATAAAATGCAGTCATCACAAATAAATTTAATGTTCTTATTTGAGTCTAATAAATTATTTGTGGCCTGATATTGCCGCCAGAAATTACTAGAATAATCCTAGAAAAATCGTTTTAAAAAATTTACATGTGTAAACCGTGAGTAATTTTTGTGTTAACTTTTTGCTGTAACATCAACTCAATTAAACCTCCATTGAGAGGCGCAGCAACGCGCACCGGGTATTAGCTAGTATTTCTATAAAAATAAATGATAAAATACTCAGTAAGAAACCCTATATACTTTTGAAAATGCGCTTTTTTAAAAACCCTTGGTTTTTTTCTTCCCTTGTTTTTGTGGACTTTTATTCCTGTTTTTGTCATTATCGGTATCATTAATTTTTAAATAATCAACTAATTTTTTTCTTAAACAAAATTATATATTTCAATAATTTTGTAAATATTTAATACTTATATAATTAAAATAAATAATATCTAAACTGTCTTTAGTGCTAACAACTAAAAAATTTTTAAACATATTGTTACAAAAACTTGCGTACTATTTATATTTTAGACATCTAAATAATTATGCAAGAAAAACTATACAACCTGACCTGACCATCGTTACTAAACACAACACCAAAACTCAAAATAGGCACGTTCTACAAAGCACCAAACGAAAACGACAACCTGTTTATAGAACACGTGGAAAAACAAATAGAGCAGTTATAAAATTAACCATTTTTGCAGATGTTAATATTAACCTATTTGAAAACACAAAGACAACTATAAAGTATATGGATATGTTATCAATTTCAGGATCATCGTAAATAAAACTGAAGATACAAGAGAATCATCAAATACAAATACACTGATAAATTATATAATTTCCAATTGCAACGATAAGATAGGTATATCATATATATTAGAAAACACAGTCAACTATGATCCTAAAATAACTACTGCACACATAAAATCATGATATTTTGATAAATATAGCCAAAGTTAAAATAGATTACAACAAAATGATCGAAATTGTAAACTCTAAAGTACAATAAGAGAATGTAGACAATATTGAACATTTGGAAAAAATAATACAATCAGCTAAAGAAATAAGTACTAAAAGATGTACCATAAAAATTAGAAATAATCAATGGATAAATGCAGCTATACTAAACAATATGAAAATCAGAACAAAACTTTATGATGCCTATATAAAAGATAAAAATAATTTAAAGAAAAAAAGTTAATCATAAAAGCAAAAAAAGAATACGTAAAAAATGCATACACGAAGCGGGTAATGACTTAAGAAAACTCTGGAAAGTGATAAATAATACAATAAAGAATAATAATAATGATGGAAAAAATAAAATTATAAAAAGTTTACGAATGGATACCGAAGATTCACTGAAAGTGATAATGAAATAGCAACAACTATAAATAAATTTTTCAACCAAATAGAGGAAAATATAATAAAAGAAAACAAAATGAAAAATACTAATACAACTCTAATAAGTAATGTAGCTAATCATAAATCAATTTTCTTGGAACCTACAAAGGGTCGTTTGTTTGCATGTGGGGTGTATGCACACGATTTTAGTTTTGTCTTTTTTTAATAAATTAATTGATAAATATAATTCAGAAACATCAAAAATATAAACTCAATATAATTCATATAATATAGTAAGATTGTCAGTAAATTTAATTTAAACTTTTTTAAAAAAAACAGTGAACAAGAAAGAAAAAATTAAATAAAAACAAAAAAAAAAAAAAATTATTGATAATTTTTAAAAGGCTAAAATTTATAATTCCAAAGAGTGTATATTGATGAACTGTTAATCTCAAAAAATGAATTGTAGTTCGTGTAATGTAAAAATTGATCGATTTAATAATGCTAAAATTACATGTGGTGACTGTAACAACATATTTCACTTACATTGTGTTAATCTCAAAGAGCAAGATGTTATTTTTTACAAAAAGAGTGGCAGTAAATTTCGTTGCAACAACTGTAATAAAAAAAGACGTGGATCTCTCCATCAACCGATATCACAACCTGGTAATGTTAACACTAATACTATTAATGATGCTAGTATTACTACTAATGTTAATAACATCTCGACCACAACAACTTCAACTCGTCCGATCGCATCGACAAGTGAAATAATTACAACACCCACACTTGTAGCAACACCAACTCTAAACCACAATGATAAAGAGATAAAATCATTAATTCAAACATTACACCAAGAATTATTAAATTTGAAAACGGTTAATACGGAATTTCTCAGAGAATTAAAACAAACAAGAGAAGAGAATGAATTATTAAAAAAAAAAGTGATCACACTAGAATACAAAGTTAATTCTCTGCTACAGAAAGAGAAATGTAATGAGATAGAAATATATGGTGTTTCAAATATAAAAAATGAAAACTCTATTGAAATGGCAAAAAAAATTTTTTCTAAATGTATGGACATAAATGTTAGTGATGACGAAATTAAAAATTGCTATATAAAAAAAACATCAAAAAGAAATAAAGAGAAACAAACTGAGTTTCTATGCATTAATTTCAAATCTACTGCAACCAAGGAGATGATTTTAAAGAAAAAATTCAGCTGTATAGAAAAATTAAATAATAATGTTCTGAGCGACACAGTAAGCAAAGATGACAACAATAAAAAAAGGATTTATATTAATGAAGCTTTCACTAATTATAATAGAGCTTTATATTTGTCTACTAAAAAATTAAAAAAGGAAAAAAAATATGAATTTCTATGGTTTAAAAATTGCAATATTTATTTAAAAAAAATGGAGGGGGGTAAGACAATTGTTATCAGATCATTCGAAGATTTAGTTAAAATATAATTACTTATAACTAAAAATTCGGTCATTAAGTGAAAAAGACTGTCAAACTGTCAAAGTATAAAGACGCGCTTTTTTATTGCTCTTAACTTTTAATTTTTTTAAAAAATTAAATTTTTTTTATTTTATTGAAATTATTGTAAAAAAAATTAAAAAAACGAATTGAAATGGCGAAAACATGTACCACCTGTGGACGAAATATTACTGGAAATTCCAAAGGGGTTCAGTGTAGTGGAACTTGCCATAGATTTTTCCACAATAAATGTGCATCCGTGTCGAAGGAACTGTTTGAAGCTATTAAATCAGGAAGTGCAGCATGGAAGTGCTATGAGTGTCCCCCTACTGGTAATGATACTTTGGTAATTGAAGATAATGACGATGAAGTTAATGATAATGAAACCGAAGATATTAACTCATCTCAAACCAATGTTCCTGTCAACTTACCAGAAATTGATATTAATGGCTGTTCTTTGCAAAGTCTAGCTTTGTACATGAAAGCTCTGGTCACTGTAGTGCTGGAGATTCAAAAATCTCAAAATTATTTCTCAGCACAAATGGATGCTACACAAAATCAACTAAAAGACTTTGTAAAGTATAATAAACAAGTGCTGGAAGAAAATAAAAAGCTGAAAGAGGAAATAAAAATCATTGAGAATAGAACAATTCGACTGGAAAGCATCGTAAATAAATTGCAATCCCAATTAGATGAAAGTGAACAGCAAAAAAATTACAACAATATAGTACTTTCTGGTCTACCGTCAAATATCGACGATCCAGTGGATACTGTACACACTATTTTTAAAAAAATCCAAGCTAGCATTCCTAAGGAGAACATCATAAAAGTATCCAGTTTAAAAAAGTTTTCCAAAAATAATAAAAATGAAGAAAATACTCTATACTTGATCAAGCTGAAATCTGATAAAGATAAAGATGAAATAATGGCGAAGAAATCCAGCTACAAAAATCTTTTCACAACGGATGTAGGACTGGAGAAACATGGAAACAAACAAATATTTTTTCGACACCATCTTACTTCGCTACAATCAAAATTATACTACGAGGCTAAGCAGCTTAAAATATCAGAAAAATTTAAATTCCTGTGGATCAAAAATAATAAAATCTTCTTGCGAAAAACTGACAACTCCAAGGTATTTAGAATTGAAAATTTTTATGATATTAGTTTTATTAAAACAAAACTCTGCAAATAACTACATTGTACTACATATAATAACCATTTCAAAACTTTCTGCATTTTTAAAAAAAAAAATTTATTTTATTTATATTATTATTTTGTGTTTAAAATTAACTATAAATTTACACTTTTTAATATTTTTTAACAATTTTGTAACAATTCTAACTTTTAACATAACCTATAACATTGCTTTTGAAAATTATTACATTCATATATTAAATTTAATTTCTTTTTCTCGTTTAATCTTGAACAATTTAACAAAATCAATAGCAAAAATTAACTTAATCTATAACATTCCCTTAATAACATGGTACAATATAATTCATCAAATATTGATTTGTTTCTCTTTGGCATCTACTATTTATTCAATAAATTTCACTATGAAATTGCATATATATTTCCTTATTGATTTATTAAAACAAAACTATGCAAATAATTACTTTGTATACAAAGCAATATTTTCAAAACTTTTTTTATTTTTTAAAACAAATTTATACTTTAATTATATAATTACAATATTTCGTTTTTCAAAATTAATTTACAATAGTACACTTTTTTTAATATTCTTTATAATAACTCCAATCAATATAAATATTTTCATTCTTCGATTAAATTTACACTTTTTAATATTTTTTGGAACAATTCTATCTTTTTGCATAACCTATAACATTGCTTATGAAAATATGTACATTCATATATTAAATTTAATATTTTTTTCTCATTTTTTTATTAATTTATTAAAACAAAACAAAATAAATAACTACTATGTATACAAAGCAATACGTTCGAAACATTTTTTATTTTTTAAAACAAATTTATACTTTAATTCTTTAATTACAATATTTCTTTTTCTAAAATTAATTTACAATAATACACTTTTATTAATATTCTTTATAATAATTCCAATCAATATGAATAGAATTAAAAATATTCTTCGATTAAATTCAATATTAATTTTATCTATATTATACAATTTCATAGTGATTGACATACTGATTTTAGTCATTGATAAATTACATATTAAATTTTTTCTCACTTTATACATTTCACTCTGCTTCACATTATTTAATTATTTTAATAATTTAAGTTACTTATTATTTTTATTTAAAAAATTTTTAATAACAATAATAATTTATAAAAACACGTTTCAAACAAATTTTGACAAATCAAAAACAAATGTCAAATGTTATTTAAAAATAATATTAATTTTTACATACAATCTTGATCATATTGAACAGCTGACAATGTTTATCCAAATTATCCAAATTGTTTTTTTTTACAAATGCACGTAGATGAAACAGAGAACGTAGAAAACCATTTTAGAGTGGAACATTACTTACATTATGATTCAAATTCAATGAGCTTAAAATATCAAAATAACTTTAATATATTGTACTTAAACATACAAAGTTTAAGAAAAAAATTATTTGAAGTTGAAACATTAATTGAAAGTTTTAAATGTGATGTAGATATAATTGTTTTAACTGAGATATGGCTTCTTTCTTCTGAAAATATTTTTTTTAATCTACCAGGGTATGATTCGTATTTCATTAATCGAGACAAACCTTACGGTGGAATTGCCATCTACATAAGAAATCACTTTGCTAGTAATATTATTATTAGTGAGGAATTTGAAGTTAGCCAAATATTGGGAATTAAGCTAACGAAGGAAAATTTTAATATTATTGGCATATATAGATCACACGAGACAAACCCGATGAACTTTATTAATAGATTTGATGAGCTAACTTCAAACCTTAAAAGAACTATAATAGTAGGTGATTGTAATCTAGACTTATTAAATGTTAACAATTCTGAAATAA
Organism: Dolichopus griseipennis; assembly: GCA_963082915.1. Taxonomy (NCBI): domain Eukaryota; kingdom Metazoa; phylum Arthropoda; class Insecta; order Diptera; family Dolichopodidae; genus Dolichopus; species Dolichopus griseipennis. Next base: position 52,395,668 of record OY720445.1, on the reverse strand, counting down.
TATCGTATAAAAATATGTTGCTAAGTAATGGTTTTTTGATTTGCAATAAGATATCCAAAAAATTTGCAACTAGATTTGGATCACAATCAAAAACAATAATTGATCATTTTGTAACTGACATGGTAGAGAGGGAATATCATATACATGTTCTAGACTGTTCTTTGTCTGATCATCAAATGCTTTTTATCAGTACTGATCGGAAGTGCAAAAAAAGTAATAACGTAAAATATAAAACAATTTTAAACTACGCCAACATTGCTATTGATGATTTCTGGCTAAATATTGAATCTTATAGTGAAGCTGATGAAATCATTGATAATCTTACTTCTTTAATAAATAATAATACTGAACGTATTGAAATAAAAAATACTAAAATAAAAAAGGCCTGGATGACTGAAGAGATTCTCAGAGTAATGAAAATCAGAGACTCATTTAACAAATACAGGAAAAAATATGTGGGTAATGAACGCATTATTAACTTATATTTTAAATATAGAAATAGGGTTCAAAAATTAATCACTGAGGAAAAAAAAAAATACTGCTCTGACAGAATATCTTTGCACCCCAGTGATACGAAAAGACTGTGGAATTTATATAAAGAGATCATGTTTAACACTGATTCCATCGAGCAAAAAAATTCAATTAAAATAATATGTCAGAATGATAAAGCAATAGAAAATGAAAAAGAAATCTCGGAATGTTTTAATAATTTCTTTGTAAATGTAACAAAAGAAATTAACGTACCTAATACTACCCTTGATCATGTTTATATGAATCAATTCAGACGTAGTATCTTCTCTAATTTTCAATTAACTGAAACAAATTCTGAAGAGGTCTGCACAGCTATCAGCACGTTAAATACGGCAGCAGCTACTGGAATTGATAATATTTCTACGAAATTTATCAAACGCTTTGCAGATCGATTGGTTCCAACTTTCGTTAAATTAATTAATAAATCATTTCGTGACGGTATCTTTCCGAATAAACTTAAAGCGGCTATTATAATTCCAATTTATAAAAGTGGAAGTAATACAGATTGCTCAAACTATAGGCCCATTTCTATATTATCTGCAATTTCTAAGATTTTTGAAATAGTAATAAAAAATAGATTGAATAATTTTTTTTCTAATAATAATATTTTAAGTGAGCAACAATTTGGTTTCCAAATGAAATCTAATACTACAGCTGCATGTCTGAATCTAACCGACTTTATATCGAAAAGTGTTGACAGCAAAAAATATACCAGTTGCGTATTTCTTGATTTAAAAAAAGCATTTGATTGTGTTGACCACCAAATATTATTGCTTAAACTTGCTAACTTTAATTTTACCAGTATACAACTACAATTTTTTAAATCATATTTACAAAACAGAATGCAAAGAGTTCGCATTAATAACACATATAGTTCGGAAAAGGTTATTTATAAAGGTGTACCGCAAGGCTCGATCTTAGGACCGGATCTTTTTAAGATATATATTGACGATCTAGCTCGTCTCAACTTAAAGGGAGATCTGCAATTATACGCAGATGATGCGGTCCTAAAATACGCTGAAGCTAGTGAAGAAAGTGTAAAGCTTTCAATTCAAAATGATCTTAAAATAATTCAAGAATGGCTAAATAAGCATAGGATCAGTTTAAATGTAAAAAAAACAAAAATAATTATTTTTCAAAACAAATCGTGGAACTTAGGAACAAATATACCTTTCGAAAATGAGAATATTGAAATTGTCAAAAGCTTTAATTATTTAGGATTAAATATAGACCATAATTTAAACTGGTGCAATCACATTGATAATGTAATAAAAAGAATAGGGCCATACATATTCATCCTGCATAGATTAAAGAATTTTCTTTCTAAGGAAGCTTTATATACGATCTATACATCTTATATAAAATCACACATCTGTTATCTCAACCCAATTTGGGGTAGAGCCGCGAATATCTATCTAAACAAACTAGATATCGTACATAAAAAAAGTATAAAGGTAATTAATCGATACCCCATTCGACATCCGACAAGCTTGTTATACTGTAGACAATATATTAGTTTAGCAAACATAAGTAAATTTGAACTATATGTCTTATCGTTTAAGATTATTAATAATGAAATTAAGCATAATTTTATTCTAAACAGAATGATCGATATTCACAACCGCAATACTCGTAACAAAGCAAATTACTACCTTACATTATTCCGTACAAATAACCAAACAAATAATGTCGTATATAATTGTCTAAAAGCGTATAATGAGCTGCCAGAAAATTTTAAACGGATTGAAAATCTACCTAAGTTTAAATCAATGATTAGAACATTTGTGTTGCAAAGTTAGCATCTTGGATTGAATGTGTTTTGTTGTTAGGGAGAATTAAATGAATTTAATTCAATAACTTGATGAATTGTTTATTATATTAATTACTTATGTTAAATACTTAAAACTACTTTAATTTTATAACTTTTGTTAAAGGGAATGTTATTGGTTTTTTTTTTTTTTTCTTTTTTGTTATGTTTTTGTTTCTTTTTGTTTTATTTTTATTAAATATAAGAAAAAAAAAAAAAAAAAAAAAAAAAAAAAAAAATTAATATAGTCTTTATACTTTTGATTTTAATTTTGTGCAGGAACTCGTTAAAGAGATTCCTAAATTTTGAATTTAAGGACCATATAGCCCAGGCCACGGTCCAAGTAGCTAATTTAATGTTTATATTATTTATTTAAATTTTAATTACTTATAATAAAGAAAAAAAAAATTATTAATTTAGATACGGATGATCTTATAAACAATGAACTTACCTTACCTACCATTAATAATGTTGATAGTTATAATTTTAATTGTTCAAATAAATTTATTTTAGTGCACCAAAATATGAGGAGCTTGAGACAAAACTTCGACTTACTGTTATCTAATCTTGAAGCACTTGTAACAGTTCCAGATTTAATTTTTGTTTCGGAAATATGGATATACAATGATGAAATTACTGAATATGAAATTCCAGGGTATGTTTTTAATGCTTGTACTAGGTGGCGTAGGTTGTTTTGTTAGAAATACTTTTAATAGTCTAGCTTCAAGTTATAATCTTACTAGTGCGGACATTATGAAAATTAATTTTAATATTAACAATGTTGATTTTACGTGTTTGTGTGTGTATAGATTTCATATGCATAACTTTAGTTTATTCTTTAATGAATTTTGTGAATTGTTAGAAAACGAAAGAGCAAAAAATCTTTTAATTTTAGGTGATTTCAATTTAGATCTTTTAATAGAAAATGATGATGTTTCTAATCTTTTAAATTTATTAGCATTACACGGTTTAGCGTCTATTATAAATGAACCAACTAGGTTAGCTTCAGGAAAATGCATAGACCATATATATGTTCGATTTTCGGAATACTCGTTAGAAAGATGTGAGAAAATTATTATGGATTTAAATGTTTCTGATCACTGTATGATAGGTTTAACTATTAAAGATTTTTTTGTAAATAAAAAAAATAATTTTATGGATACTAAAAAGTGTACAAAAATTGACTATGTGAAATTAAATACGTGTTTAAAGTATGAATTTTGGGGAGAAGTTATTACTGAGAATGATACAAATAGAGCCTATGACAGTTTTATAAAACTTTTTAAATTACATATTTCTAAATGCAGTTTTCCTATTAATATATCTAAAAAATACAGAAGACTAAAACCATGGATCAATAATTATTTAGTAAATAAAATAAACCTTAAAAATAAATTAGGGAAAAAATGTTTAAATCTTCCTATATACCACAGTCTTAAAATCCGCTATAAAAAAATTTGCAAAGAGGTTAAAAAAGAAGTTAAGGAACAAAAAGACAATTTTTATAAAAATGAATTTATAAGACAGGCTGGCAATTTAAAGGGAGAGTGGCGCGTGATTAATAATGTACTTAACAAAAACAATAATACCAGGGAATCTATTATATTGCAAAAAGATAATATTGAAATATATGATGACCTTGAAATAGCTAATCTTTTTAGTGATTATTTTGCTAATCTGACTGATAATTTGTTTCCACAAATACACTCGTGCTCTTGTGAAAATAGCTTAAGTCTTCAGGAAGAAATTAACCTTAGAAATAGCTATGGTTTTGAACCAATATCTTCTTTAGACGTAGTTAAGGCGATTAATTCACTAAAGAATTCGCATTCGTGTGGTAATGATGGTCTTTCGAATATTCTTTTAAAAAAAGTTAAATTTATGATTTGTGACATTCTTGCATACATTTTTAACATGAGTGTTCATTCTGGTACTTTTCCTCACTCACTAAAAAGCGCTGTCGTTATCCCACTTTTTAAAAAAGGGAATTGCAAAGACATGAACAACTATAGGCCAATTTCACTACTTCCTTCGGTAGCAAAGATTTTTGAAAAAATTATGAAAAATAAAATATTAAGCTTTTTAAATAATGCAAATTTTTTCAGTTCTGCCCAATTTGGATTTAGGAACAATCTGTCTACCGAAGACGCTTTATTGAAACTGTGCTCAGAAATTTATGCCAACCTGGATAAGAGGAAATATACTGCAGGGTTATTTGTTGATATTACGAAAGCATTCGATATGGTTAACCATAAGATTTTGCTTCGTAAAATTGAAAATATTGGATTTAGGGGTTTTATGCTAGAATGGTTTACGAGTTACTTAGAGTCAAGATGTATAAAAGTTAAAATTGGGGAAAAACTGTCTAACGCTAAATATATTAGACAAGGAGTACCCCAAGGTTCTGTATTAGGACCTTTATTATTTTTGATTTATATTAACTCGTTACTTAAGCTAGAATTTAAAGGCAATCTTACTGCTTTTGCAGATGATTTAGGATGTGTGTATGAAGCAAATGATCTTCTTAACTTAAATTGTGATATTAACTATGACTTGAACTTATTGCGTAATTGGTTCTCACGTCATAAATTATTAATAAGTAACAAAACCAAAATTATGTTTTTCAACCTGTCTTGTCAAAAAAATTATGAAGTGCTATTTAAGTATCATGCACCAGAGTGTAACAAATTTAAACTAAAACAAACGTATTGTACTTGTACCGAAAGTTGTCTGTTTAATAATTCATTATCTTGTAGTAATAATTGTTTCAACATTGAAATAGTAGAGCATTTCAAATATTTAGGTGTTATCATTGATAATAAAATGAATTGGTCCGTACAGACAGAAGCCTTAAGACGTTATTTTCGTTCTAGTCTACGCAGTTTTTATTATTTACAAAATGTCTGTTCTTCGAAAGTAATGAAAATTTTTTATTATGGTATTTTTCAATCCAAGCTTCAATATGGAATTACTTGCTGGGGTGGAACTCAATGGAATAAAATTCAACCACTGCTTGTTTTACAAAAACAAGTAATAAGACGAATATTTAAAAAACCTCGACTATATCATACGTCTCCACTATTTAAAGAAGCTAAAATAATGACTATACGCCACCTGTATTGCTACAAAGTATTGAAAACTTTCTATATTAGATCGGGTTATCTGAATAATAGATTTTCTGTTATCTATGGATTGCGTACAAATAACATGTATTTTGTGTCTGTTCCAAGTTTTCGAACCACTGCTTTCCGTAACTTTTACAGCGTTGTTGCTTTCCGTCTATTCAACAGGTTACCATTGTATATCAGAAAACTAAGAATTTTTAATCTGTTTAGCAAAAAACTTGGTCAATGGCTTCTAGATAAAGATGTCAGTGAGATTGAGGATTTGTTTAATATAATGATTTGATTACTAAATAACAGCTATTAACAATGATTATCACACATTAAGTATTAGATGCACTATATAAATTTTTATGTTTTTATGAATTAGAATTTTCCTTATTTTTTCATTTTTGTTTTGTTTTATATACCTTTCGGTTTTGTATTTTAAAAATATTTTTTTATAACTTAAATAAGTATTGCATTTTGAATTTTGTAGTTTGGTCGTTTTTTAATATAATTTTGGATTAAAATCATTTTAATAATTTTGGATTTTGTTTTTATATATATACTTTGTTCTTTATATAACTTCTTTTTTAATAAGCAGAAAATTTTTTCTTGTATTAAATTACTTCATTTATTTTGTTTTTTCAATAATATATATATAAATTTTTTTTTTCATTTTTTCATTCTTTTGAATTATTTTAAATTTTAACACCCCACTTAATATTAATATTGAATTATATAGAATTAAGTACATTCATGGCATTAAGCACTATTTCTTAAGAAATATAAAATGTCACAAACATTTTTTAAATAAATAAAAAAAAAAAAAATAATAAATAAAGAAAATGAGATATATAATATTATAATGGGATTAAATAAAAATGCGGCTTCCGGAATGCATAATATTATGGTTAAAGACTTACAACATTGGCCCTAGTAATATAAAGCCCATTGTCAAACATCGTAAACAAAAGTTTATCAATTGGTTTATTTCCAAATTGCCTAAAAGATACTATAATAACACCTATTTACAAACGTGGATCGAAAACTGATTGTGCAAATTATAAACCAATATCATTACTTAATTCGATAAATAAGATTTTTGAAAAAGTAAGAATAAGAATAAATATAAGAATAATAAAAGTAAGAATAAGAATAAATATAAGAATAAGAACTTTTATAAATAAACAATTTGAATTTGATAAAAATCGGTACGGTTTTATAGAGAATAGTGGAATAGAAGTAGCTATGAGCACAACATTAGATAAAATACATGAAGCACTTGATGAGGGAATTATATAGCAGCAGTATTTGTGGATTAAACAAAGCGTTTGATGTGATAAATCATAAAAAATCATAGAGGATATGGGAATAAGAGGAGTGGCCAATAATCTAGAAAGGATTACTTAACAAATGTAACTTATTGTACTAGAATCAATAGCATACTTAGTGAGAAATTAACTATAAAAATTTGTGGTACTCCAGTTAGGAGGCCCACTACTTGGCCTTCTTTTATATCTACTATATATTATGAATTTATCAAATTGTAACATCTCATCAAAATAAAACATATATGCCGATGACACTAATATTGTTGTTAAAGCAATAACACTCACGGAATTGGAAATTTTATTAAATGATTGATTAAAGGCCTACAGTAAGTGGCTGAATGTTATGAACACAAAAATACTATGTAATTGCAAAATTATGAACACAAAAAAAAACACAAATTACATGATATTCATAAATTGTGATCAAAATAATAAATTGTAAAAATAAATAATCAAATATTCAGAAATTGACATAAATGTTAACAATATTCCACTTACATGAACACAAAATGTAAAATATCTGGGAGTCATTATTGACGGAACTCTTAAATGGGATAACCACGTCAAAAAAATAAAAAATAGTATACTCCCATTAATAATGGCAATAAGAAGATCAAGTGGTATAACTAAAAGAGTAGCTAAACTTATCTATAATGGCTACACTTTAGCAAATATAAGATACAATAATACAAGCTAAAGTCATTGTTCAAGTTTTCATCTAAAGCAAATAGGTACAATAATGAATAAAGCACTGAAAACTTTATTTAAGATGGATATGAGATGTAGCACAAAAAAAGTGTACAAAGATACAGAATAATTGGATATTAATCACTTGATGTATTTCGAAAAATGGTAATATATTGATAAACGAGGAAGATTATAGTTGCCCTTGTCAACTTTTAGATACCCGTGCATACCCACTATGGTGTATAAAATAAACCGGAATTTACTTCCCTTATACATTTAACTCATTACTCCATAATTTTGAAGTAAAAAAAAAAAAAAAAAAAAAATTAACAAAAAAAAAAAAATCACAAAACAAAAAACAAAATTTTCATTCATTGTCCCATAACTTTAGCTTTAAAAAAAAAAAAAAAAAAATGAACAAAATTTTTATTCATTGTCCCATAACTTTAGCTTAAAAAAAAAAAAAAAAAACAAAAAAAAAACAAATGGCCCACCCTAAAATTCCGATGGTCCGAGTGATGTTCAACTTTGCCAACTAACCTGCCCTATTACTTTACCTGCCCAATTTTAATTTTAACCTTGTAGCTTCATTAGATTCACAGTTATTGAATCGAAAACTTTGTATGGCAGCCCCCCAAAATGGGGCCGTAACATTTTGAAACTTCATATAAGTGCTCGATTCATTATATAACTAACCGTGTGTAATTTTCAGCCTCGTAGTATAATTAGTTTTGAAGAAATTCATATTGGTGCAAAGAAGTTGTATGGCAGCCCCCCGAAAATGGGTCCCTTACATTTTGAAACTTCATATAAGTGCTCGATTCATTATATAACTAACCGTATGTAATTTTCATCCGCGTAGTATAATTAGTTTTGAAGAAATTCATATTGGTGCAAAGAAGTTGTATGGCAGCCCCCCGAAAATGGGGCCCTAACATTTTGAAACTTCATATAAGTGCCGGAGTCATTATAAAACTAACCGTGTGTAATTTTCATCCCCGTAATATAATTAGTTTTGAAGAAATTCATATTGGTGCAAAAAAGTTGTATGGCAGCTCCCCGAAGCCTTGGTCCGATTTTAACCAAAAACAATAGGGAACCTAGAAATTGTCTAAAAATCACTTTGTATGAATTTGAAGACTCTAGCTCCTTTAGTTTTTGAGTTATCGTGCTAACACACAGACGGACGGACGGACGGACGGACAGACACACATAGCTAGATCAACTAATTTTTTGATTCTGAGCCGATACGTACCCTTGACACTATATCTAGCTCGTCTAGATCGATGCGTTACAAACGGAGGAGCAATTTTAATATACCCGATGTCATATATGTATGCACGGGTATAAAAATTGAACAAACAAGTAAAATCGAATTAGATGCTAAATACACGGCAAGAAATACATAACTATAACACTAGGAATAGATTTAAATTAAATGAAGCCAAAGCTAGAACGTCAACCAAACATAGTAGTCTTAAAAATAATGCAATAAAATTATATAATAAACTTAACCAAAAAAAGACATTAAAATGTTTATTTAAATGTTGAGGTATAACAAATTTCATTTCGTTAATTTTTCAGTGTTTGAAAAGATAGAAAGAAAAAATTTAAAATGTTTTAAAGTGATTTCTAACACTAATGTTTTCTAATGTAATATTTACATATATAAACTTCTATCTAAATATAACAAAAGACAAACTGCTGCTGCTGGTGATTCCCGTGCTCTATGTTATTTTATGTACTATTTGTACACGTAACCTCTTTTTTAATTTTTTTAATATTTGAAAAGATTTACATACATTAACTTAACAAAAAAAATAACATTATTAAAATGTTAATTTTAATTTTGGGTATAAAAATTTCTTCTCGTTAATTTTTTAGTGTTTGAAAAGATAGGAAAAAAAGAAATCAAAATGTTTAATAGTGATTTCATTAATTTTTTTCTAATGTAATATTTACGTACATAAACATAACAAAAAAAAAAAAAAATAATAAAATGTTAATTTAAATATTGAGGTATAACAAATTTCTTTTCGTTAAGTTTCAGTTTTACTGCTGCATTTATGATTTTTCTTAAAAATTTTAGAGATTTTTGTAGAAGCTCTTTATAATATGAACTGTAATAAGATCAAAACCTGGGGTTTTTCTTAGCATTAAAGTTTTTATTTCTTCACTAATTTCTTCTTGTGTAAATGGATTAATATTGTTCTCTTCTTTTGTAATATCCTCCACTAAACAAAGATCAGAATATATATCGTTTGGTTTGAATATGTTTTCTAAATGATCTGCAAATAATTCGGCTTTATCTTTATTCTCCTTTGCCCAAGTGCCGCCTGGTTTCATGAGCGGCGGGGCGTGCTCTAACGGCTTTTTAACACTCATAGCTGCTTTTCACAGCGAGTAATTTGATTCTTTTGTTGCCGATAAACTTTTGATATAATTTTCATATGATACTGATTTTAAGATCTGAATTTTTCTTTTAAGAGATTGTGATAATCTATTTAAAATCTTGTTATCATCAGGGTAAGGTGATTGTTGCCATCTACGTCTAGCCCTTCTTTTTCGTTTTATTAAATCAGTTATATCTCTAGGATAATTATTTGCTGCTGACCTATACTCAAGTATTTTTGTGTTATTCCAAGCAGCTTTTTGAATTATATTATTTTATTTATTTCCTCTGAATGATCAAAAGATAGCATAAAAAATGGAAGCTTGGTTACAATATTTATATTTTTATCTTTAGTTTTTTTAATTTTGTTTGTCACGTCTAGACATTTAAAATCTTTATTATTAAGTTCTTTTTAATATCTTCTAGTTCACATGATGGGTGAAGATTTCTTGCCGTAACTTTAATTGGTCTAGCCAGTTTATTTCCACATGTGTGCCATTCCAACTTGGCTTTTTTTATAGATTTTGTCAAAACTCTGTATTCATTTTCGTTGTCTACATTAATTTGTAATTGGTCATTATTCATCATGTTGACTTTTGGGTCATTCTTTTTTTAAACGACCATTTCAGTTTTAGAAAAAAAAATATTTTTTTTTCTTAATTAAGTTAAAATAATTTTATTTATCTTGTAGCTTATACCATTAGGAACAATAATCTAAGCTCAGCAGAGATGATTATTTTAATTTTATACATTTTATAGGGAAAAAAGCAAGTCAAGTTTCTCCTTTTCTTCAACTCTGTTACCAATTAATTTTTTAATTTTTAAACGAATAAATTTAATTAAAAACGAGGAAGAGTGTAGTAGAGTAGACTGTGTTAACTCTGGGATACCCGTATGACCGTAACATATACATTATATCATCCGGTTAATTATTTTTGGAAAAATTCCAAACATTCAGCTTTATTAGGTGTAGTCTGTAGAGTGATGCTCATATAAAAGAAGGAGTTGTATGGCAGCTCCTCGAACCCTTTGCGGTAGACCAACCAAATTTTGCAGTAACTTTGGCCATTACACTATGGCCAAAGTTACTAAACTATTTTTGGCAAAATTTCAGACACCCAGCTCCATTTAGTGTAGTGTAATCCTCATATAAAAGAAGGAGTTGTATGGCAGCTACTCGAACCCTCAGCAGTAGACCAACTAAATTTTGCAGTAACTTTGGCCATTACTTTAAACTATTTTTTGCAAAATTTCAGGCACCCAGCTTCATCAGGTGTAGTGTAAAGCTCATATAAAAGAAGGAGTTGTATGGCAGCTACTCGAACCCTCTGCAGTAGACCAACCAAATTTTGCAGTAACTTTGGCCATTATACTAAACTATTTTTGGCAAAATTTCAGACACGCAGCTTCCATAGGTATAGAGTAATGCTCATAAAAAATTAGAAGCTGTATGGCAGGTACTCGAACTCGTGGACCAAAATGGCTGGATTTTAATAGCAATTCCGGTTTTTGCATAAAAACGAATTTGTGAAAATTTCATAATCCTAGCTTCTTTACTTTTTGAGTTATCGTAATGACGGACGGACGGACGGACGGACATACATAGTTAAATCGATTTATTTTTCGATTCTGATCCGATCCATACACTTGAGTCTATATCTACCCCCCCTCCTTCTCTGCGTCACAAACGTAGTGGCAAATTTATTATACCCTTGGACTATAAAGTCATACGGGTATAATAAAAACTTTTATTGTATAATAATTAAACTACAAAAGTATGTTTGAAGTCCTTTTTTATTTTTTTAATTATATAAAAATAATAAAAAAATTAACAAAAGAACACCTTACAATTCAAAATTTCATTTGGTGCATTATAAAAATTTAAATTAATTACATAAATTTTTACATTCCACTAATGTATTAAACTAATTTAAATAAAGAATTTAATTTTTAATAAAATTAATTAATTATAACTTAACAATTCAAATATCACACAAAATTAAAATAAAAAAACTTAAGAGTAACATAGTGGAAGACAAGGTAACATAGTAGAACAGAAGTATCAGAATATAAAAATATTTGTACTTCTATTGTAATTTATTTTTCTGCAATATCTACAGATGAATTAAAACTATAAAATAATCTACTTGATCAGGCGTAATGTTCGCTACATCATTTTCTTGTATCTTAAAGCAATGCTTACTACTATCACAGCTTTTGAAGAACATGATAACAATATCACCGTCTTCAATTAGATTTTGGATAATTCCTACGTATCTGTAGAAATTATTCTTTGGTCCAGCAATTTTAATAAAGAGGAAGCTACTTTTTTAAATTTGAAGATTATTCGCTTTCGGATTCCGAAGAATGATACACTTTTAGGACATCCTCGATGAAATTTGTAAGTCATTTTCCATCATCTTTCCAATTTCGTATATTTTTGGACTATAACATTTGCAGAGGCTTCTAGTATTATGCTTTGCACAAAAACAACTTACATCTCGATAAGCTAAATTATGATTCAAGGCTTGTTTATCGCAAGCATTTCATCGCGATGGAATTCATCGCAAGCAATTCATCGTAAGCAATTCATCGTAAGCAATTTATTATTATTTAATTATTTAACTCTGGTAGCCAGAACAATCGCGCGATTTTTGTTTTTTCTAACATTGTATATACAAACACACATATAAATATTCTGGAAAAAGCGGTAATCCTGATTTAGAATTCAACTCTAAAATCCAATATTACATTAGGTATCGGATATTCATCGCAATAAACTTCGCGATGAATATTTCCTTGGATGAATTGCTTGCGATGAATTGCTTACGATGAATTGCTTGCGATGAATTTTGCTGTGAATTTATTATTGCGATAAACTAGCCGGATACCTAAATTATGTTCTGCCATTAGTATAATATGATGAAGTTGCATAGTCCCTTGTAATACTGGAATATTCTTTGGAATCAGGTTTTTCATAGCTTCAATTTCAATATTTTCGACTAAAAATTTTAATTTAATCTCTAAGAGAGGGTGAATTAACACCTGCTCCAACTGAAGCTTACATGAATATATTCTGTTACTGTTGGCGAACTGGTTAGAGCTGTTAAGGGCATGTTCTGTAAACGTAATGATATATGTATGATTGAATAACTTTTATACTCTGTTACTATTTTTTTCCATTCTGTTACCAAAAAGTAACACAGTAGAATAACAACATAGTGAAAAAAACTTCTTTAAAATCAAATAGATTATTTTAAATTTTATAAATTTGATTTTTATTTACACATATAATATAAATAATTTAATAATATATATAAACTTACTCACTAGAATTTTTACGTAACAGAGTAAAATTGAATTTTGCCACAACCGAAATGTATACAAATTAACTGTTCGAATTTAGAAGTTACACTTAAAATCCAAATATTTTTTATTCCAAATTAATTGTAAAATTCTTGGGAACAATATTGGCGCGCTTTTTATATTTGAAATTTCAAACAACCGTTTTTTTTTTAACAAAAACAGAGTGGAAGTAACAGAGTTGAAAAAAACTTGGGACACATATATTTTATATTATATTTTAATGAAAAAATTAGCAAAAAAAAAATTTAATTATATTTTAATAAAATTTAAAACTATTATTTTATTATAAAACTCAAATTTAAGAAATTTTGTAGTATTACAATAAAAAATTTGCCATTTAAATTTTAAAAATTTATGCTGGGACATGTCAAAATTTGATACCTTCGGTAACATAGTGGAAGACAATTGTCAAATAAAAGTAATATATATATATATATATTAATAGTGATCTAAAATCTAATATTTTGCATTTCGTTTTTATTTTAATTTTTTTTTAATTCACAATATTTTTCGGAATAATAATGTTTTTTGTCGTCGCAGGCAAGTGGTCGTTTAAAAACAGAATAACCCTTTTACATTTATATTTACTTCTTTTATTATTTTTACAATATGAGAATAATTAGAATTATACTGTTCAAATTAACCGGAGGAGGTTTATATTTTTTAGTGACCTTATAGTTTTCTTTTAATTTTTCCTGTTGAGGTTTAAATAGCGGTTCCAAAGATGTGTTAACATCTGGGGACTTATCCGCTTTACGATTCTTCGGTTTTCTTTTTCTATTCAGAATCCAATCAGTTTCTCTGATTACTTCTTCTTCATCCGTTTCGTATGTCACAATTTTAGTATCTGTGGATACATTTGGAAAACTATTTATTTCATTTTTTAATTTTAATTTTCTGCCTTAAGTTGGCAGATTTCTCATTGTAATTCTTCACACAAAATTTCCAACTCATTAATTCTGTTGTTTATTTCCGTATTACTTTCTTGTAATATCGGACTTTGAATTTTATTATTACCTTCGTGAGTTTTCTTTATATTGCCTTCACCAAAGAATATTTTTTCTTTATTGCCCTCTACCCTTATTTTTTTCACCTTTTTTAGGCGGACTTTTTTGAACCTTCAAGCTCATAGCGAAGGGGTTTATTAATTTATCCAGATTATTTATATTATTAATATTATAATCGCATTGGTCTTTTCTGGGTAAATGAAACCCAACCTTAAACGAGTAGTTAAAAATTCTCATATAAACAGTTTCACTTAGTGGCTGATTCTTTTTTTTCCCTGTACAATGAGTACATTTTAGATACAGTAACATGATTTTCCAAGTACTTTCTATAGTGTCCTCAATAGAAGTGTCAAAAACATGAACTAGAAGTGTTTCTTTCACGATTGGAAAACTTTGAATTTGCTCTTTTACTTCATTTATTTTATCTTCTCTTGTCGTTTTTTTGTCTTTTATTAGGCAGCTTTATCTCAGTATCTTGACCATACCCTTTTCCTAAAATAATAGTATACTTATGCTTATTGTATTCAAGAAAAACTGTTTACAAACTTGAAAAACTCTTTCTTCACTTTTTAAATAGTAATGAAAACCATATTGTTTTTTTAACATGTCGACTGAAGCTGAATTTCTGTGTCTAATTTTACAAGGACGTTGCTTTACAAAATCGCTATAAAAGCAAATTTTTTCAGACTTACTTCTAATTAAAAAAAAAAAATCATGATTGATTTACATTTATTAAAAACATAAAAAATAAAATGAACGAAACTCAAAAGAGAAGGAAAGTTTTACATAATAAATTTTTAAAAAATTTTAAAAAATTTAAAAAAATTAGCTAATTTTTAGGCCTTGGCATTAACCATCTGGCCAAAAAGCTATTTAGAATTAAAATATACTAGTTATAAAATATTTATTATAATCAATATTTATATATCATGATATACCTATATATACATAAATTAAAAACATATTTATTCCAACACATATTCATATAGGCTTTTTTATTTACTTTTATCTAAAATCTTAATTGTTATCATTATTTGAATAGAAAAAATTTTTTTTTTTTTTTTTTTTTTATTCGTTTTTTTTGTTCGTTAAACTCTTTTTCTGAGAATATAATGCCTAACTCATTTATATTTTTGTCGTTAAGACCTATATAGATCCATCTATTAAGAGAACTAAAATGGGGAAAATTAAGCTTTACTTCATTTCTCAAAAATTTATAACCCTTTTGGTGAATTAAAATGAATATTTATTGCTACGTTTTTTTCATCTTCGGACCATTTACTAACACTTTTAAAATTCATTTTTAAAAATTGTTTGACTTCGTTACGCAATTGAAACTGCCTATTAATAATGCTACATACAGATAAATCCAGTTTTTCTTTTTTTAATTTTTGCCTTAACTTTTCATTTTGATTTTTTAAGTAAAAAATGTTTATTTTTTAAAATTCAATTTTGTTTCTTTCTTTAAGAAACTTAAGCTAACCTTTTAAGAACTGTCGAATACTTTTTTAAATAAAAATCTGCACTCCTCGAGAATTTCAAAACAAACTTTTTTCATCTGACGAGACAGTTTAAAAATTTTCAAAAAGTACATTCAAATTCACTACATTTTTGTTAGAATAGCTGTGCTTGACTAATTTTTGTTAGAATAACTGTGCTTGAATAATTATTATTTATTTTCAAAGGTTCTCTGTATTCTAAAAAAAAGAAATCATAATTAAATAAAATTTTTTAAAAAAATCGTCCAACTTGATAAGGAAATATAAACAATTGTACATACATCGATTGACAAACAAACAAAATAAAAATAAAAATAAAGCAAAGAAATAATCTCAATTTGATTTTACTATGTATACCAAAAATACGGTCATCTTTTTACGATAAAGGGATGATTTCAAATACCGTATTGCGATGATTTTAAATCAATAAAATTGACTAACATTTTTTGTTCTAGATGAATACTCTATGTATATGATTTCTTCATGATGGAAGTTAATTATTTTAATAATCTTTTTATTCAAAATGTCCAGTTTGTTTATGTAGTACTTTGATGAAGTAGTCCATACTGGATTCAAATAGGTCATGTTTGAAAGAATGTATGATGAAAACAGAATATAAAGTATCCCTCTGCTAAGCACTCTTCGTAATCTGTACATAATAAAAATATACGGAGAGATTTTTTTATAATATGTTCGATATGATTGTGCCAATTTAATTTACTATCAATGATTAATCCCAGATAATTGAATGACTTAACTATTTCGATTATATTGTTTTTGGAAAGGAATTTTGTTATGGAGCATTTTTTGTTTTCAAATATTAAAATTTTCTTTTTTTCTTTCGTTCAATTGAGTCGTATGAGTTTATATTAGGCCATATTTTAACATTCAATGACAGACGATGATTTACAAGCCATTCTTCAATTGCGTTTAGACCTTTATCGACAGCTATTTTTAGGTTCGATTCAGTTGACTGCGCATATTTATTTACAGCATCGTCAGCATATAACTGTATGCTTCCACATAGTTTTAGCTTAGCTATGTTATTAATATAGATTTTAAATAAGTCTGGACCTAGAATTGAACCTTGTGGAACACCGTTTCTATTTTCACTTGTTGTATTCTATCCAATAAATAAGATTGAAAAATTTTTTGAATTGTAGTTTTTTTAATTTAAGTAAGAAAATATCGTGGTCAACACAGTCAAAAGCTTTTTGAAGATCAAGAAAAACAGACGCAACAGAATGACAAAACGCAATATCATCAGTTTTTAGCACATTTTCAAAAAATTTTGTAAAAATGTGCCTATATAGCTTCACTCTGTCCGTCCGTCCCTTTTTACCTACGATTGACTAAAAAATATCAGAAATGGGTAGGTATTGCAATAAAAATAATTTAATGTTAAAATTTTTTTTTGTAGCCAACCCCCCCCCCCCCCCGTTACGGAGCTACAGCCCCACAAAGTTGGAAAAAGCCCTATTTTTAAATTGTTATAACAAGAGTTTCTTTAAGTGTATTTTTAATCTGAGCACGGCAAAAGATAGCTGGTTTTATAGGCTATACAAAAATATAAGGTTTAAATGTATAGGGTTACCATACGGCACTAAAATTTACCATTAAGCTAAACTCAACTTTTGCAAAATTTTTGTCCCCATATATCTTCTAAACGGTTCAACCTAGGGTCTTGAAATTTTGGGGGAAGTTAGGTCCTCCAAAATTAGTAGGAGTCGGTTAACAAAATTTTTTTGTCACGCCCCCTGTTTAGGAGCTATAAGGACTCGAAAATTGAAATTTTGCTATTTTCAACCACCTGTAACTTTAACACCTGTTCAAATTTTTTTTTACAAATATGCAAAATTTATAGCTGCAGCATTATATTTCAACATACGTTAAAGGTTTTTCTTAAATTTGAAAGGGTCTCTTTAAATTGAAGAAAGTGTCTCTCAGTTTTAACCATTTTTGGTTTGATAATAATATTCTAGGTAAAATTCCAAATTTTGTTGGAGTTCAAAATTGATTTTCTAGAACCGGAAAAAAATGGAAGAGTGAAGACAGGAGGGGGGTGAGCAGATCCATCATAAGTTTGCTAAGCAAAAATTTGGGAACCTTTCCATTGAAGGGCTACTAGTTCTTCAAAATTAAAACTTTTATATTCTTATAAAACAGTAACTTATTTACCAGTGTAAGTTTTTCCAAAATTAAACGTTAACATTGAAGCTCCAACATTATATTTTGCACTTATTAACAGGTTTTCTTGAGTGCATTCGGGTTATATTCTAAGTAATTCACTATTAGTCATATAATTAATTATTAATGAAATAACAAAATTGTAATATTATCATAATATATATTTTTATAAAAATAAATGATAAAATACTCAGTAAGAAACCGTATATAATTTTGCTTTTTAAAGACCCTGTGCTTTTTAAAAAATGTGCTTTTTAAAAACCCTTGGTTTTTTTCCCTCACTTGTTTTAGTTATAAAGTCATTAAGACAAACACAGACAGCAGTAGTATTTGACCTTTTTTCAAATTCAAATTGAATCATCACTTAAAATATTATTTTGAGACATAAACGAATGAAGTCATTCTGTTGCAAAATTTTTATGTGATCTTCAGAAGCATTCGTATCTTTGTTAAATAATACTCTCTTATATATGTTCCAAAGTTTTTTGATATTGCAAGGGTCAATGGAGATTTCAGAATAATTAATTTTAGCTTCTTTAATTATTTTTTTAACTTTACTTTTGTATTCATCATACAATTTCTTAACTGATGGATATGTAAGATATTTTTTCGTAAATTTAAAGAATGAATCCCGTATTTTAATTCTTTTTAAAATATTTTCATTCATCCATTCTTTTTATACCCTACACCTATAGAATAGGTAAAGGGGTATATTAACTTTGGTATGGTGTTTGTAACCACCTAAAGGAAGCGAGCTAGATATGGAAAAGTATATATATTTGTAATCAGCGTGACCGCCTTAGTCGATATAGCCATGTCCGTCCGTCCGTCCGTCCGTAGGCACGATAACTCAAAAAATAATGGAGCTATCTTGATGAAATTTTAACTGTAGGTTACTAGGACTGAAAGTACGGCGGGGATTGCATATGGGCGAAATCGGCCCATGGGTTCGGATTCTGGACCTTTTAATCGGTTTCAGGGCTAACGAACAAATATAAAAAATCACGATAACTCAACAACTAATGACGCTATCTTCATCAAATTTGTGCTGTAGGTTACTAGTAATGAAAATACTTCGGGAATTGCGTAAGGTCGGGATTGGACCATGGGTTCGGAACCTAGAACTTTTTGATCGAATTTAGGCCAAACGAGCATAATTCCGAAACCAATGAAGATAGAACCTCCAAATTTAGTATCAGGGTGTCCTTTCCTATTTCCTAAGTGTCTTGTGAATTTGGGTCCCATTGGAGTAGTGGGTCGGGGACCAGCCACACATTTCCGAAGACCTTAAAGCATATCTTTAAAATTAATAAAGATAACAACTTGAAAAAATGTAGAAGCTTCAAATTTGGTGTTCTTTACTATCTCTTGCGGGTTCCCCTAATTTGGGATCAATTGGAGTGGTGGTTCTGTACCCCTCTCAGACCTCCCAAGTTTTAAAGGCTTATAATCGAAATTACTAAAAATAGTTACTTAAAATTAGGATAGACCGTTCAAATTGTGTACAAGGGTTAACTAGTACTATAAGTACAGCGCGGACTATATAAGGGCGAAATCAGCCCAACGGTTCGGATTCCGGGCCTTTTAATCGATGTCAGGGCTAAGGAACATATATAAAAAATCACGATAACTCAACAACTAATGAGGCTATCTTCATGAAATTTGTGCTGTAGGTTATTGGCAGCGAAACTACGGCGGTGATTACGTACGGTGAGGATTGGACAATGGGTTCGGAACTTAGAACTTTTTGATCGAATTTAGGCCAAACGAGCATAATTCCGAAACCAATGAAGATAGAACCTCCAAATTTGGTATCAGGGTGTCCCTTCCTATTTCGTAAGTGTCTTTGAAATTTGGGCCCCATTGGAGTAGTGGATCGGGGACCAGCCACTCAGTTCTTAGACCCTTAAAACATATTTTCGAAATTAATAAAGATAGTTACTTGAAACAAATGTAGAAGCTTCCAATTTGCCACAAGGGTGTTCTTTACTATTTCTTGCGTGCCCCCCTAATTTAGGATCAATTGGAGTGGTGGTTCAGAACCTCTCTTAGACCCCCCAATGTGTAAAAGCTTATCATCGAAATTAATCAAACTAGTAACTTAAAATTAAGATAGAGCGTTCCAATTGTGTACAAGGGTTAACTAGTATTGAAAGTATGACGGGACTGCATATGGGCGAAATCGTACCATAATTTCGGGTCGTGGAACCCTTGAAAAGTTCAAGGACTAACAAACATATATCTTAAAAACACCATAACTCAAAAAATAATGCCGGTATTTAGATGAAATTTAACAGTAGGTTACTAGTAATGAAAGTACCATGGGAATTGGTTGTGGTCGAGTTTAATTTCGAAGCCAAAGAATATATTTCCTATGTCCTATGTGTCTCCGAAATCTAGACTTAATTGTAGGGGTTCAGCTATGTTCAAAGGTACTTGCTGCATTTATGTAAAATTTATTTTTATATTTAAATGAATTATATGAAAAGGTGTAAATTTTTAATTGTATTTTAGAAATACATTTATTGCATATTTTGCGTTTATAAGTTTTTCTATTAGGTATATAAACTAACCATTTAAAATAATTGCAATTTTTAAAAATTTGGATTATTAAATATATTATGCTTTGATTATCTTTTTATCACAAAATTTAATAATTAGAATTTTTTCATTTTGTAATTGAATTGGAATAAATATATTTTCATTTATTTCAAGTTTGTTTGTTTTTTAATATTTTTAAATAGATAAATTAGTAAGAATTTGTAGTATTTTTTAATAGATAGGGTAATTAGAAAATGTTTTTAGTATTATACAGTTAATTTGGTTAGCTATGTCTTACGATCAAATTAATAACAGCTTCTATGGTGTTAAAATGACTTATGGATATGTCCTTAAATTTGAACCAAATAGGTGTAGGGTATTTCTAAGTCGGTTGCACCGACTGACTGTTTCTTTACTTGTTTTTTTTTTTGTAAATTTTTTATTTGTATTTTATTCAATAATTAGCTTAAATGAAATCGATCAATTGAGTCGTATGAGTTTATATTAGGCCATATTAAATTGTTTGATATGTTGTCATAGTTTAATACAGTTTTATATTGTATCATACTATCATTTAATGATTTACTATCTAAACTGAGTAGTAACATTTGGTGGTCAGATAGAGCAGTGTCAAGAGTGAAGAAATAATATTTTTTTTTTATTAGATTTGTAATAAAATTATCAATTATTGATTTTTTATTTACTCCAATTCTTGTGGCATATTCATCTGATATATAGTAAACCATTTGCAAGAAGTAGATTTGTATACTTTTTAACATTTGTATTGGAACTTTTCAACAAATCTAAGTTAAAATCTCCCATTACAATAGTATTTTTATATTTAATAGTAAACAAATCTAATTTATTTAAAAATTCAGTTATTCGTGTTATGTGATCTATAGACGCACATTATAATAAATTCTTGTTTTAATAATTTTACCATCAAGAAGTGTGAATTTTCACATTCTTCTTCGAAGATCAAGGAACTGGAAAATTTTATGGAAACATAAATTGCGCATAACCATAAGGTTCCTTTCTATTTTAAAAATAGGCATTGAAAGTTGGTAAGTTGAAAAATTTATTTTCAGACTGTATTAACCAAATCTCCGTTAAAACAATTATGTGGATGTCAAATTTATAACTATTAATAAGACATTCCAAATCACACAACTTGTTTCTTATACTTCTTATATTTAGGTATAAAATATTGAAGTTGTTTACCATTCGCAGATTTATAAAGTTATCTGGTTGTTGTGCATAAAAGTCAACTTTCAAACTATTTGTTATATTTCTTTCAGTTGGACTCATTTATGTGTATATTATTAACAAAAAATAGTATTGGCAAAAAAAAATAAAAATAGATAAAAAAGATGAAATGCAGAACGAAATAAGAATTTAAAAATATATTCTGGCCGTATGGACACCCTAAATCTATTAAATTGTTATTATTTAACATATTTTTTGTTTTTGTTTTCTCTTTTTTTTTTCTCGTTCATTTCTGCATAGAGAAAGAAGACAAATAGAATATTTTTCTGCATTTTTCTAAAGATAGAGAAGAAATATAAAATATTTTGCTCATTAGTGATCTTACAAACGTGGTTTAAGAACGAACCGAAACGATCAAAATTTAAAATATCCAATATAAAAAAATGTGTTTTTTAAGTTTTAGTTTTTTAAGATTAAATGTGAAAATATGCAAATGTGAAAATATAATAAAAGTTAAATGTAAAAATATACTCAAAATAAAATCAATTGAAATTATGTTAAAAAAAAATATCAAAAAAAAAATAAAAATATCAAAAAGAAAAAAAAGTGTTTTTTAATTATAAAAATGCTTAAATTAGTGTGATTCAAATTATGGTACAAGAACAAGACAGAAGATGGGTGAAAATAAATATTAATAAATTTTTTATTAACTAATATGAATTTGTAAAATTTTATTAATTTCATTATGATTTCTAATATCATATATTTTATTATTTTCATTTTCCCGCATCTTAATTGCGTTGTCCTTGTATCACAGATATTGGTAGTTATAATTTTTTTGGCTTCGTAATACAATTTTTTCTGCAACCTGGATAAATGATTTTGAAAAAATATTTCATTATTACCTACATCTTGCTTGGTTCCATCAGTAAATTCAGAAAGATTAAGAAAATAAGCGAATCTTCTTTTTTGCGTTGAAAATTAGATTTCTTTTCGCTTCATCGTGAAAGCGAATGATAAATCTACATAAGTTTTTCCTCGTTTCTAATGGTTTATCATTAATAGATGAAACTTAGGCAATTTCACTATCATCAAACTCAGCTTTTCCACTTTGGCGCAAACGTTTTCGAATATTCTGTTTCCAGATATGTTTCTGTACTTTTTGTTTCCTAGATCTCGCTGATGGGAGTGTTTGTGTTCCAGCTCAAGAACAAAAACTTGATGGTAAATCTCTCACCGTTGTAAAATTTAAATTACAGTTGCTAGTAATTTCTTCAGTAGTTAATTCATTATTGGAAACTTCTTCAGATGTTGATTCACTGCCAGAAATCATATAATAAGGATCACGTATTGAATCGTTACTTGAAAAGTTATCAGCTGCAGTATCTACAAAATAAATTCGTTTAATAATATAAATTTTTCATATTAAATGAAATTTTGTAAATAGATAGTATTATACATTATAACAATTAAACGATTTCCTATTCGTCAAATATTTCTTTTCAAACAAATGGTGGCGGCGATTCTTCCATTCTGCTCTGCGATCATTCAAACACTAAAAAAATCCTTCTATTCCGTCCGAATTTTAAAAACTACTATTTACTACTGACATACACGTATTGCCTTGCATTATTAATGAATGCAAAAAATGTTATTTTAATTTTTTTTTAAAATGTTCTAAATTAAACATACGACATATCATTACTGTAGGTACCAAAAATATGATACCACAAAAAAATATTGATTAAGTTACTTACTAGCTACATACGAAGTGCATAAAAAATACCATATATAACACTCATTTGGTAAATTTTGTAAAAATTTAACTTATAACAATCATTTAGCCGCACGACGTAATGTTTTTCTAATGTAATATTATTTACATATATAAACTTCTAACTAAATATAATAAAAGACAAACTGCTGCTGCTGGTGATTAGCGCCAAAATGTTTAAAAGAAATCAAAATATTTAAAAGTCATTTCTAGCATTTATGTTTTTCGTATGTAACATTTATATACATAAACTTAACCAAAAAAAAAACATTATTAAAATGTTAATTTAAATGTTGAGGTAGAACAAATTTCTTTTACTTTTAATGTATAATAAAATATAATAAAAGACAAACTTCTGCTGCTGGTTAGCGTGCCCTAAGTTATGTTAAGTGTTATTTACGTTCTTAACATGGTATTTCTTTTCAGAATATTTTTGTTGTATAGTTTGTAAATTTTAAAATTTTGTTAATGTTTTCTTGAAATTTTGAGTAGTATATTTTACAAAACGTTTAGGATTAAAATGACGTATGTAAATTTTTGACGGCAAAAATTTTTCTAATAAATACGACAAAATTTTGCATTACATTCTACAATTTTTTACCGAATTTGATTAAAAATTTGTCATATGTTAAAATTTCTTATTATTTGTTTACTTTATGTAGACATTTTTTTACAAGATATTAAAGACTTGTGTAGAGTCAAACCTATTTAAAAAGGTTTGAAAGTAAAAAATTCATTTTAACTTTTTTAAATACTTCAGTATAATGATAATTCAACATACAATAACATTAATAAAAAAAAAATATATTAACATAAAAATAAATAAACATTGTTAAGGCTAATTGTTTTTAGATGTAATTGTTCTTAGATTCTTGTTATTATGAAGTAATTGTAACTGTGGACATAATTTGATTTCGATTTTGGGATACGCAAGAATCGCTCCAGAGCACAATGTCCTTAACTTGGGGATTCTCTTTCAATATGCGTTCAAGAATTTTAATAAGAACACTTGCCAAATCATTTCCTGAACGTTCCATAATTACTTCGTTCCATAAAATTAAAGTTGCTGTCATGTTAAAGCTTATAATTATGAAGTGGTAGCACATTTTCTAAATCAAAACAAACTGTAGCAATAGAAGAATCTAAGTTTGCTTTGTCAAGTAGTTTTTCTGCTTTCATAAAGCGCTTTTGTTCAAGATGTACTTTAAAATCAGAGTTATTTTGAATGTTATCGTTATTATTCTTCAATAATGCACATTTATCGCATTGGTCTTTTCTGGGTAAATGAAACCCAAGATTAAACGACTAGTTAAAAATTCCCCTATAAACAGTTTCACTTACTGGCTGATTCTTTTTTTCCCTGTACAATGAGTACATTTTAGATACAGTAAGATGATTTTCCATGTACTTTCTATTGGTTTCTGGTTTACAATAGTGCGATTCGACGATTGGAAAACTTTAAATATGCTCTTTTACTTCATTTATTTTATCTTCACTTGCCGATTTTTTTCGACTATTTTGTCTTTTATTAAAAAGGCAGCTTTATCATAGTATCTTGGCAAACGCTTTTCTTAAAATAATAGTATACTTATGCTTATAGTATTCAAGAAAAACTGTTTACAAACTTGGAAAACTCTTTCTTCACTTTTTAAATAGTAATCAAAACCATATTGTTTTTTTAACATGTCAACTGAAGCTGAATTTCTGTGTCTAATTTTGCAAGGACGTTGCTTTACAAACTCGCTATAAAAGCAAATTTTTTCATCGTCTGATAAGGACCAAAATTTTTTATGGATCGTTGATCTGTTACTTTCGGTTATATTTTTACTGCATAGGTAAAAGCATGTGCACATCAAGGTGGTCCTACAGATTTTGTAGCTACAAAATTTTCCTTGCTATTCTCAATTTTTGCAAAAGACTTTTAAATTTAAAATTTTAAAAATTTTAATTTTTTTTAAATTTTATTTTTATTAAATTTTTTTTTTTTTTGTAAATTTTATTTCCTATTCTTTTAAAAGGTGTTGTCGATTTAGGTTGATAAAATCGTACATAAGCATTTTTTCTTTTTGTTTTTTTCCTTGTTTTTTTTCTTTCTAATTTCCGTTTCTAATTTAGAGTAAAGTTTTGAAAAAAACCTATTAACTGTTGGGCCGCAATGGGTTAATGGAACTCAATTTTTTTTGAGGCTTTCTTTTTAGCCAATGCAGTGTTTCGTAAAATCGGACAAAATTTGGACGCAAAATTTTTTTGACCAACCGTCGCCCCGACATGGGTTCACAAATTCCAAAACTGTTAATAGTGTCAACCTAATTCTCAAAGAGCATCACGTATACAAAATTTGAAGTCAATCGGTCAAACCGTTTTCATTTTAGAACAAAAAAGGTCAAATACTGCACCACAGCCCCAACTTGGCGAATCGTTAGAGCAAAATTTTTG
The DNA here is from genome assembly GCA_963082915.1 of Dolichopus griseipennis. NCBI lineage: Eukaryota > Metazoa > Arthropoda > Insecta > Diptera > Dolichopodidae > Dolichopus > Dolichopus griseipennis. Next base: position 52,369,797 of record OY720445.1, on the reverse strand, counting down.
GGCCAGGATTTCTTTCCGTACCCAAAAACCTCTATATACAAATTTTCATTAATATCGGCTGGGCAGTTTAGGAGTCTATTCGCTACATACAAACAAACAAACAAACTTTCGCTTTTATATAATATATAGATAATAATTATCTTTTAGATATTTGATTAGTCAGTCCATCTAAACACATTTGTATTTTAAAAAGAAATTTTTCCTTAAGAATTGATTTCATGAACATATATGCTATAATAAAATCGCCATTAACAACATTTTCAACACTTAAATTTTCATTATTCTGTACTACCTCATTTTCAATATTATTATTAACTATGTTCAGATATAAGCTGATACGACTAGAATGGTCGTCTAGGAAAAATATAACAGGTAGTGGAATCCTTTCCTTTTGTTAAAAAAAAATATTGATGATACCCTAGAACAAGGGTGGGCAACAGCCGGCCCGCGGGCCAATTACGGCCCGATTTAATATTTTATCCGGCCCGATAGCAAAAATAGTACATTTGAATTATGCAATAAGAATTCACTTTAAAAAAATATTCACTTTAAAAAAATATTCACTTTAAAAAAGGAATATTCGAAAAAGAAAGCATTTTGTTTGGGCTGTTATTACATCTACTAAATTACATTATCTTACATCTACTATAAAAATCGTATTTTACATCTACTACATTTCAAAATGATACAAATATAATGATGAATTATAGGTATTTGACATTTCAATAAATATTTGAACAGTTGCCGTTGATTGGAGATATATTTTGAGTTCACTATAAAAATAAATTGTTATTAACAATTGTTAAAATATTTTAAATAAATTAATATTATTTTAAACTGTTTTATTTAAATTTATAAATCCAATTATAAGTAGTTAAATTAATTTATATTTAATAATTTTTAAATGAATTTAATAAATAAATAATATTATTTAAATGGAAATAGTTTACTAAAAAAAATCAAGATTCTATCGCTTGTTTATACTTAAAAATAAATGCCTAATCTTACATATACAGATAAAATGGCCCGCGACTTTCTTTTTAAGAAAAAAATTTGCCCTTTGTCTCCAACTGTTGCCCACCCGTGCCCTAGAAGAATGCTTCACCGGTCATGCAACCCGATTCAGTTCTATCAACACCTAGTAAACTACAGCTCGAATTTTTCATCATAACATATATCGACTGAGGAGGTTACGCTGATCACAAATATATATACTCGATTCCTTTAGGTGGTTACAAACACTATACCAAAGTTAATATACACTTTTCCTATTTCAAAGGTGTAGGGTATAATTAGTAAAAAGACAGTCAGTTGGTGCAACCGACTTAGAAATAACCTACACCTATTTGGTTCAAATTTAATGAGAAGTTCATAAGAAATTTTAAAACCACAAATGCTTTTATTAGTTTGATCGTAAGACATAGCCAACCAAAATATTTTTATCATACTAAAAACATTTTCTAATTATTTTATCTATTCGAAAATATTAAAAATTCTTTCTAATTTATCTATTTAAAAATATTAAAAACAAAAGAACGTGAAATAAATTTACTTATAAAATGCAATTACAAAATTCCGGACTTAAACTTTTTATACAACTCAATAAAATTTTACATGCAGCAATACTTTTCTTCAGATTGAAATATTGTGATTAGAATTATTATTAATTTGAATTTTGAGCACTTCTGTTAAAAATAAGTATTACAATAAATTATTATTCTCCGGTTATCTCTGATTCTAATTTTCATTAAAACTATTTTAAAAGCTTTTCTAAAGAAATATTAATTTGTGATAATATATATTTTAATGGTTTATAATGTAAACTAAAAACATTAATGCTTTGATTAGGTTTTTGTAACAAAATGTAGTAATTCAAATTGTTTAAAATTGAAAATAATTTAAATTCCTAGTATAAGTATGTACCTATTAAAAAAAATTAATTTAAATATAAAAATAAATTTTACATACATGCAGCAAGTACCTTTGAACTCAATTTAAGTATTGTATGCAATTTCTTAACTACTTATTACCTATAGTAATAATACAATAAAATACCTGATATGGTAAAAATTAAAAAAAAAGAATTTTAGTCGTTTATTAAAAAAAAATTTTGTTTTTAGTTTATAAAATAAAATACATAATATGTTTTATAGTAAAATTCTTAGCTTTTTAAAAATATGTATATAAAAAAAATGTTAAATAAGAACGGAAATAGGAAAGAGCGCTCGTGTAAGTTTCTATGTTTCTTAATTCTGAAGATAAGCTTTTTAATTTTTGTATTTAGCTTTATACTAAATTTAAAGCTTCAATATTTATTTTACTCTTTACTATCTTTTTTGATTTCGGTTTTACGCTTTAAGGCCTTAGGAGGAGTGAGGATGCTACGCAAACCACTATTCCAATTCGCCCAAAATTTCACGGACACAAAGCAAACAAGAAAAAAAACTTTATCTTCTTCTTTAGTTTCGAAATTATGCTTGTTTGGCCTCAATTCGATAAAAAGCTTCTAGAATCCGAACCCATAATCCGATTTCAGCCTTAAGCAATCCCCGTGGCACTTTCATTAATAGTAACCCAAAGTTTAAATTGAGTTATCGTTTTTTTTTTGGATATATGCTCGTTAGCCCTTGAACTGATCAAATTCCAGAACGTCTTTCGACCATAAGCAATGCCCGCGGTACTTTCATTACTAGTAATCTAGAGCTTAAATTTCATCACAATAGCATTATTAGTTTTTGATTTATCGTATTTTTGGATATATGTTCTTCAGTCCTTGAACGAATCAAAGTTTCCAGACCCCGAACTCATGGTCTGATTTCACCCCACCGGGTTTTCTTCCCATCAAAATTTCATCAAGATAGCTCCATTAGTTTTTGAGTTATTGTGTCTACGGACGGATGGACATAACTGATCACTCATATATATATACTTTTCCATTTTTAGCTTGCTACCTTTAGGTGGCTCCAAACACCATACCAAAGTTAATATACCTTTTAATCTATTTCATAGGTGTAGGGTATAATAATTAATTTTACTATGTGCGCGGAAACCTATTTAAACTATATTTCGTATCCAACCCTAAAATCAAAAGAATCATATTTCAATTCGGTATACCAATTTCATTTAAAAAAAAATTAAGTTTATAATTTTTTAAATAAAATAAAATAAAATTGATTAAAAATTTTTTTATGTATAGGTACATACTTTTTGTGTATTGGAACATACTTTTGTGTAGTATGAAGATTTCAGCAAGTGGAGCGATCAATAAATTTTCTGAATTTTAACTTAAAATTTAATTTCACTATTATTTCATGTGCAAATTTTTAGTAAATTTCAGTAAAAAACCCCAAAATAATGTATTCTTTCACTTTTAGTCACTTTTTTTTTAGGATTACTTGTCTCGTTCTTAATGAAATGTGAAACAGGTTATTTTTTTTTAACACATTTTCAAAAAATTTTGGATTTCTTAGGAAATCACATTTTAAAAAATTTTTTAAAAAATGTGCTTATAGTTTCACTCTGCCCGGTCCGTTTGTATGTTTACAAAACTTCTACAGCGAAAAAATTTCTACTTCGGATATAGTTTTCAAAAAAAATTAATTCGATGGAGAACTTTTTTTTTCCCCTTTATCCATTATAGAGCTACGGTCTCTCAAAGTCCGTAAAAGCCCTAAATTCAAGCTGTTATAACAATAGTTTTAGAAGGTATATTTTCACTCTGAGGATAACAGACATTTACTTTTATTAGCTTTAAAAATATCTGTAAACTAGATATTAAAAATTTAAATTTTGCTATTTTTTAACACTTATTCAAATTTTTTTAAAAGTAAAATACAAACATTATAGCTTAATTATTTATATTATATTATTATATTAATATATTTTAACATGTGTTTTTTAGAATTACATAGCTTCCTTAAAATTGAAAAAAGTGTCTCTCTCTTTTTCCCCATTTTTGCTTATGTAGTAAAATTCTAAGAAGTGATCCAAATTTTGGTGCAGGTGCAATTTATTTCTTTGATCTTGAAAAGTTTTTAGGTGGGGGGTAGGGGAAGGAGGGTTAATACCTTGAGAACCAATAGAAGTTCTCAAAAAAAATATTGAAGGGCTTTTAAAACTTAAAAAAAATTTCCTATTTTTCATATAACCAGTAATTTTGGCGATGTATTCCATAAGGTTCTAATTTATATTTTTATATTGAAAAAATTTTATATAAATATAATTAATTTATAATAAATAAATATAAATAATAATTTTTAATGATGACTCTACATTTTTTTGCTAGTAAATCTGGGTTTTAACCAGTAATGTTTTTAGCATATGTTAATTATTTTGAAAGTGCTAGTTTGAAAACAATTTGAAAATTGAATAAATATTTTTGATTGATGTAACCATTTCTCAATTTTTTTGGCAAATGCAAAACAAATTTAATATACTTACCATGTCAATAAAAGGTTAAAATTGTTTAATTTCTCTTATAAAACCGGTTTACTAACTAAAGCAATTTTTCTCTGTCATTTCTCTAAGATTATTTCGAATCCTAAACTAAAAAAAAAATTAGTATATATCAATACAGTTAATATCACTTGATAAGGCTATCTTCTGTGGCTCATTGTTATCCTCCTCCTTCGGGTTTAATATAACTCTCTATCAAAATGGCTGTATTTTTAAAAAATTTCAGGTGACAAGTCTGTAAAAATTTTACGGTGGTTTCAATCAAATAGGTAGTTTTACGTTTTATGAAGCCATGTAAATCTTCTATATAGTTTACAATTTTTTTTCTATAGTTTTCGGCTTTTCTAAGGTTTAAGTAGTATCCGCGTAGCACCAAATGACTATATCTAAAAGATAGCTGGTGTTGCCAGCTTTCAAGTAATATAAAGGTTAACTGGTGCGTATTATTCTTTAAGGACGAAAACAACATTTGAAAGAAAATATTTGGAACATATAAAACAAATATAAAAAATTTTTTTATACTGACTTTATTTTAGTCTATTTTATAAAAACTGTTATATCTAGCGATCTGTTCGGTATATACAGGGTGTCCGGGACTCAAGTACGCGCACTGCACTCAGTGATTGGGGGCATTAAAACAAACAAAAAATTGTAGTGGAGAGGGGGTCTATTGTGGACCTCTTTCGAGATATGAGGGATTAAAGATTTAAGGAGACTTTTCATAAAAAATCAATAACTTTTGAACAGCTTACTGTAGAGAGATAAAAAAAAATCTATTTTGTAGAGTAAGTTGTCAGCTTTAATTTTTGTACTAATAATCACCATATACCCAACAGTTACAAAGATATGAAGGTTCAAAATGATTTACTCCTAGGAAAGTTTAATTTTATTTCATTTATTGCTAGACTATTGAATAACTTGCGGATATTTAGATATATTTTTTAAATTTTTTTATACTGACTTTATTTATAAAATTACATAATTGAAAATATGCCTAATAGATCTTTTGCATTACAATATAAAACTGCTTTTTTAGTCTTTAGGGGGCTGTACCGCCGTAACGGGTGGGACCGCAACAAAAAATCTCTTCTATGAAATTATTTTTTTTTTGCGATATCTACCCGTAGTTAAAATTTCTTTTCTCTATTTCAAACGTTGTAAAACTTTGTGTAAATATACGGACGAAAAGAGTGAAACTATATTGGCACATTTTTATAAAATCTTTTTGAAAATATGCTAAAAACAAAATTGTTATTTTAAAAAAAAAAAACTAAAAAAGCAATATTTGTCTTATATATTACTTTGTAAAAGGCATAACATTATTTTTTATACAAAAAAAAATACAAAATAAATAATTTTTTGTTTCATAAATGCTTATAATATCTTCTAACCGCCTTAACATAGGCATACAAATTAGAAAAAAATAAGAGCTTTCCAACGATATAAAAAAATTTTGGGGGTTTCTTGGCCAAATTTTGAAAAATATGAGTTTTAGAGAAAAATGTTGAATATTTTTTTTTTTGCAAAAATTTTCAACTTTGAACTACAATATCCCCAAAACGGTAGCACCCATCGTTATCAAATAAACGTGTAAATATTCTCCAGACCGTGATTAATAGATTTTATTGAATATATATACCGAACAGATCGCTAGATATAACGGTTTTTATAAAATAGACTAAAACAACAAGGATACTTTCAAATTTTCTTTTCGTCCTTAAAGGATAATACGCGCCATTAAACCTATATATTTTTTGAAAGTTGGCAACACCAGCTAACTTTTATATGTAGTCATTTGGTCCTACGCGAATAGTTACTAAACCTTAGAATCCCATAGTTTTCTATATAGTTTTACAATTTCTTCGTTACATTACACATTCCTTTTCTAGAATCACAGTTCAACATCATGAATAGAGCTATTTTTTAAAATAATTGTTGGAAATAAACTGAAAAATTTTAATTAATGTGCTTCTTAAAAAATATTGTCTTAATATTGTTTGTCTTAAATAATTTTTTATATTTGTTTTATATGTTCCAAATATTTTCTTACCATTGCCAATTCTCATGTTTATATTTTCTCATTTTTAGCACATTTTAAAAAAAATTTTGTAAAAATGTGCCTATTTAGCTTCACTCTGTCCGTCCGTATGTTTACAAAACTTTTACACCACTCGAAATAGAGTAAAGAAATTTGAACCACAGGTAGATATTACAAAAAAAATAATTTCGTAGAAGAATTTTTTTCTGTAGTCCCACTCGTTACGGAGCTACAGTCCCCTAAAGCTGGAAAAAGCCCTATTTTTAAATTGTTATAACAAGAGTTTTGTTAAGTGTATTTTTGCAATCTAAAAACGGCAAAAGATAGCTGGTTTTATAAAATTTATAAATTTTTAAAAGGCAAATGTTTAGGGTTGCCATACGGTACTAAAATTTACAATTATGTAAAACTCAATTTTTGCAAAATTTTTGCCCACACATATCTTTTAAAGCTAGGATCTTGAAATTTTGGGAGAAGTTAGGTCCTCCAAAACTAGTAGGAGTCGGTTAACAAAATTTTTTTGTCACGCCCTCTGTTTAGGAGCAATAAGGGCTCGAAAATTGAAATTTTGCTATTTTCAAACACCTGTAACTTGAATACCTGTCCAAATTTTTTTTACAAATATACTAAATTTACAGCTGCAGCATTATATTTCAACATACGTTAAAGGTTTTTCTTAAATTTGAAAGGGTCTCTTTAAATTGAAGAAATTGTTTCTTAGTCTTAACCATTTTTGGTTAGATAATAAAATTCTAGGTAAAACTCCAAATTTTGATGGAGTTGAAAATTGATTTCTTAGAACCGAAAAAAATGGAACGGTGAGGACAGGAGGGGGGTGAGCAGATCCATCATAGGTTTGCTAAGCAAAAATTTGGGAACCTTCCCCATTGAAGGGCTACTAGGTTCAAAATTAAACCTTTTATGTTCTTATAAAACAGTAACTTATTCAGCAGTGTAAGTTTTTCCAAAATTAAACGTTAACATTGAAGCTCCAACATTATATTTCGCACTTATTAACAAGTTGTTTTGAATGCATTGGGGTTATATTCTAAGTATTTCACTATTAGTCATATAATTCATAAATTAATGAAATAACTAAATTATAATATTATCATAATATATATTTTTATAAAAATAAATGATAAAATACTCAGTAAGAAACCGTATATAATTTTAAAAAGGTGCTTTTTAAAAACCCTTGGTTTTTTTCCTCACTTGTTTAATTTTATTTCCTTAAAATTTTTTTTAATAACAAATAGTTCAATAGTACTTGTGATTCCAAAATAGGTAATAATATAAAATTATATAAGGAAAGCATAAAGATAGATTTATTACAATTTTTCTAATCCCAAATGAATATGGCTTCACAATTCATAAGGAAAGAACAAAATTTACTTTGAAGTTATATGCATTTATTTCAAAGTATTATTAATATCTATACAAACTGGTTGTCTTACTGTTCTTTGCAGCTTTCATTCGATTTTCACCTAATAAGTTTTTTTTTGAATTTTTTTTATTTAATATTGTTTTTTTTAAAAGCAGTTAAATTTATATTTAGTTTTCGTCTTAGATGTTAATGTCGCATCATATATAATTTTTCACTTTCGCAAAAGAATTTCAAAATCAATATCCGTTTTCACGTATCTCCGAACTTCAAAAACAATAAGTTCAATTAATAATTTGGTAATTAAAAAACACTTTAAAATAAATTTGTTTTTACAGTTTTTCAGTTTAAGCACATTTTGAAGGAAGAATATGTGCCTGTATCCGTTTGTCTTTTCGGGTATTCATAAAAGTGAACCAAAACTTTACTGTAAAAAGTTTTCATTTAATTGCAAAAAGTTTCATTACAAAAGGTATTTGAACAATTTTTCATAATTTTTGCAAAAGGTTTCATTTAATTTATTTGTTGTATGCTTTATTCATACATATAAATTTTTTTAATAAATAAGATATTAGAAATGCGAATTTATTAACCATGGAACATTTTTCAGTAGGTATGTTAAAGCAGTAGAATCTGCTTAAGTGCACACTTATAACTTGCAGAGTTCTGCGCAGCGCACTTCGCATATAAAATTCATTGTCAAAAATTTGTTTTTCATTATGTTTTGTCAAAAATTTGTTTATTTTGTGACATAAGTGTAAATTGAAATAAATATAATCAATTTGAATTTCGGCCTTAATAATTTTTAATATTATTCTTGTTAAATTTAGTTACTTTAAAATTTTATTATCTTTTGATAATTCATCGAATTTTTTTCCTTCAAATAAATGTTTTATAATGCTTATTATATCTTATCATATACATTCATTTAATTTTACAAACTTTATTATTTTTTCTTCCTTTAATTAGCGTCTTCTCTTCCCTGTTTGACAATATGTTCGCAAGTTGCAAATCAGTTCAAAAATTGATGGAAAAACTTTAAAATTAATCAATAATGTTTATGTGGTGTTATCAAGCGTTTCTCATTCCAAACGGTAGAGTACATAAGCGAATTTCACTGTAATCATATTAATACGTAAAATATAATTTGCTTAAAATTTGTTTTTATTTGTATACAATACAAGTTTTATGGAGTTGTTTTTTTTAAATCGGCGGTTCTTATTGGAATAACTAGGAATAATTTAAATATGAAATATATTTTAAATGTACATATGTATTATTATCTATCTACTTTGTCTGACAATTTCATAAAAAAAATTTCAATCAAAAATGCGACACAATCTATCTTTTCATAAAAGACTATTGTAAACTTTCATAAAAAACTAAAAAATAAAAATAAAAAAAATTTTTGTTATTTTTAGCACATTTTGAAAAGATTTTGTAAAAATGTGCCTATATAGTTTCACTCTGTGAGTCTGTTCGTTCGTATGTTTACAAAAACTTTTACATCGCTTGGAATATAAAAAAAAAATTTTAACCACGGATAGTTATTGCAAAAAAAAACTAATTTCGTAGAAGAACTGTTTTCCCCCCAAAGTTGGAAAAAGCCCTATATTTAAAATGTTATAACACAGTTCTGTTAAGTATATTTTCATTTTGAACTGTAAAAGACAGCTGGTTTTATAAGCTTTTTAAATTTTGAAAAGGCAAGTGTATAAGGATGCCATACGGTACTAAAATTTACCTTATGCAAAACTAAATTTTTGCAAAAATTTTTGGCCCCACATATCTTCTAAACGGTTCAAGCTAGAGACTTGAAATTTTGGGAGAAATTAGATCGTTAGAAATTATTAGAAGTCAGCTAACAACATTTTTTTGTCGCTGTTTAGGGGCTATAAGGGCTTTTTTTTCTTTTTGTTTTTTCTAGTAGACTAGAAATCACAAAGTAAAATGTTGTATTTTTTAATAAATAGTGTAAAAAATTAAAAATTTATTTAAATTGTTGAAGATAATATTGTACTTGCATACGTGTTTAACTTTTTTTTAGTAATATAAAAAATTCAAAGGTCCAACCTTAGGACCTGACACATTTCAACATGTATCAAAGGTTATTCTTAATTTTGAAGAGTGACGAAGCCACAGCCCCTGCAAATTCCAAAAAGCCCTATGTTTAAATATAAAATTAGAGTTCTAAAAAGTATACTGTCAATCCAAAAACGGTAAAACAGAGCTGCTTTTATAGGCTTTAGAAGGATATATCGCATATATATAGAGTTGCCATATTTTTAAAATTAACCGTTATGCGAAACTCAGTTTTTGCTAGAGATTTTTTGGGAGAAGTTGGAACCTTACAAATTAATAGGAGTCGGTATACCAAAAATTTTTTTGTCACGCCCCCCGTTTAGGAGTTATAAGAGCTCGACAATTGAAATTTTGCTATTTTTAAACAACTGTAACTTGAATACCTGTCCAATTTTTTTTTATTAAATATAAAATTTAAAGGTTTAACATTATATTTTAACATATGACAAAGGTTTTTCTTAAATTTTAAGCGGTTCCCTAAACTGAAGAAAGTGTTTTTCAGTTTTAACCATTTTTGCTTAGATAGTAAAATTCTAAATTTTTTTTCACAATTTAATTCCTAGAACCTAAAAATATCGCGTGGTTAGATCCTTGAGAAATTTGGCGACCTTCCCCATTGAGGGGCTACTAGCACTTCAAAGTTAAAAATTTACTGTTTTTATAAGTAACTTAATCACCAACGTATATATTTCCTAAATTAATCGTTAACATTGAAGCTCCAACATTATATTTCGATAAAATATTCAGTATGAAAAACAATATAATTTTGAAAGTGTGCTTTTTTAAAAATTCTTGGTTTTTTTCATCACTAGTTTTATGCTTGTTTCGCTTTGCTTTGCTTTTCTTTTCTTCTTTTTCTATGAAATCTCTAGTAGACTTGAAATTACAAAATAAATGTTGTATTTTTTAATAAAATGTGTAAAAAATGAAAAATTTATTGAAATTGTTGCAGATTATATTGTACACAAATAGATAACAACAAACAAAACTTCGGCTAAATTTGGGAAAAAAATTTCATCACGCAGGTCTTTTAAATTAAAATTTGAAAGAAGCACTGGATTAACTATAAATAACTCAAAATACTCAGATCGTTGACATAGAATTTTTCTAATTTTAAAAATTTGTAATTACTGCAACAAATATTTAATTTTTTGTTGTTTTGTGAGAATATTTTCATAGTTTTTAGGCATCAACACCAAACAATTTTTTTTTTTAAATTTCATTACTCAGGTATAAATCAGAAAATAAAAGAAACAACAAAAAAAATTTTGGGTAAATGTTTAACTTGCAAACAAAAATAATATACATACTAAATGACAAATAACTAGTTACATATGTATAATAGAATACGGTTTCTCAGTTAAATTTTTTTGCTTTTCAGTGTTTACTTTATATAAAAATGCATAATTAATAACAAAATATACACATATTAATTATTTATTTAAGCACTAATTATTATAATTATAGATTTCTTTTTGATATAAATTTATTAATCTTAATCATTCCTTTGAGATTTAAAATGTTACAATAAAAGTCAATTTTTTTTTTATTAATATTTGTTTTTGTGCTCAAATTATTATGCGTTTAAGATAACAAACACTAACATGAACTTAATTTTAAAATACAATTTAGTAATGTTAATATATCAAAATTAGTGGATTTGGATATTAGATTAGATACGGTTTTATTTAATATTGCAATTTGTAATTTATGAATTGTAATTTGTAAGAGCAACCGGAAAAAGATGGCTTTGGTAGGGAGTTGACTAATTGAGTTCTGCAGCAAACCAAAAAAAAAAAATATAATGTAGTATACCTAAGTAGTATACAATTGGTCGCGTTCAGTTGCATGTAGCGCTGCATTATATTGCAGCGATGTAGCATCTAGCGCTTCATTTTTGTACTGAAAGATTTGCAGCAAAATAAAATGATATTTGATTTTGAGTACCTTTATGATATTTGAGTTTTTCATACTTTTTTTCTCATACATTTATTATGCCTTTTTCTTTTCTTGTTGAAATATGTACACAAAAATATAAGTAGGATTCATTTTAGAGTTGGATACAGTATTGAGTTGGGTTTTGGTAATTTGTTTGGAGGGATTTTGCAGGGATTTTGGAGGTTTTTTGGAGAGATGTATGTAGAAATATAGTTAGAAAGGACCTTAGAGTTGGCTACAAAATCAGAATTATGCTTTTTCCAGAATATTTATATGTATATAATATAAATATACGTTAGATTATCGATTATGAGCAATTTTATGGTTAGTTTAAAATTTGTGATAGCAAATAAGGATTATATTTTAATTTCATGATTTTAATTAAAGATAATTAGATAACCTTTATAATAAATGGAAAAATCGTATCATTATACTTGTATTCAAAACTTAGCGGAATGTCGTAATACTTAGTTTATGAAATAAAAAATACTAAAATATAATTATAGATTATGTACATAAATGTCCTGAAATCACTCGGCAATCCTGAAATCAATCGTAATTCAAATTCTTATGTATATACTCGTATATATGTTTATAAATATTCTGGAAAAAGCGCATAATTCTGATTTTGTAGCCAACTTTAAAGTCCTTTCTAATTTTATTATTGCATACATATTTAACAACAAAAATTTTAAAACTATAGGGTTGCTACCACCAAAATCCCTCCAAATACAATAAAATCAAAATCCCTTCTTTTTACTGTTCCATAACATTTTAATTAAAATACTACAAAATCTTAGGAAAATTTTGTAATGCATTTTCCGGCCACTAGATGGCGGCATCGCCACTAATAATTTATATATTCGGAAACTTTGAGATATATAGTTCATTTATGTGATGACGTCATCTTGATAGCTCGCAACCCCTCTCCGGAAGTATATGCAGCGAATATAAATGAATGTAATAAGTATCTAAGGTATTAGAAGTGTGTATAAGAATAATTTTTAAATTATTTAGAATTGGTAATACTTGTGTATGTAGAATCAAATCAAATAATGTATGTTATTTCAGAAATGTAAAAAAAAAATAATGTAGGGGTTCATGAGTCTAAGTTATGCATTTGTGTCCATTTGTTCGAATTAAAGTTTATGAACTCTTATAAATATTAAGACATTTTATGTTATCTCTCTTTGTAAACTATTTCATTTGGCCATTCACTTAGCTAGTTCCCCGAGGCCGTTGAAACTTTCGTTTATCAACCTAGTACATAAAGGGGTTCGTGATGATGTTAATAATTATAGGCCAATTGCTAAATTATCATCTATTTTAAATTGGCCTTCGACTTAATCCCCTATAATATTATCCTTGAATAGCATAAAGTATTAGGAGTTTCAAATAATAGTCTAAAATGGCTATCATTATATCTGTCATAATAAGTCTTACCAAGACTTTTTTTGATCTGTAACTTCAGTGACTTACGTCGTTAAGTTAGGGAACGTCAGGAGTCCCGCAAGGAAGCCATCTAGTTCCCTTAATTTTCATGGTTTCGGTCTTTGACAGTCCCCAAAGTATATCTCACTCCTATCTTCTTAGTTTTGCTGGTCTGCAAAACTATAACCTAACCTCGTGATAGTAAATTGTTGCAGGAAGAACTTAATCAATTTGGCTCATAGTGCAGGAACAAAAATCTCGTGTTAAACGTTGCCAAATGTCAAATGATGAGCTTTTCAAGGTTAAGAGCGGACTCTAATATCAAAAACGATTACAATATAAAAGATCAACCTATAAAAAGAACTGATCGTGCTTCTGATTTGGGACTCATCCTTGATAGTAGGTTGGATTTTAAGAATCACTTGTAAATGACGACTCTCAATTTATTGTGATGGTTCACTAAGTGAGCAACATTTACTGATGCTTGATTTAAGCAATTGTCTGATTAAAAAACTCTGGTTAAAAAAACTCAGATTAGCTAAAATGCACCACCTTCAAAGAAATTAATATTTCAATGTAATTTTCGTCAGTATTTCAATTAAAATGAAACGTTTATAAAAAAAATTTCTTGTTTACACCTGGGCCCTGTTGTGCTAAAGATTTTCTTCCTAGTATTATAATATTATCTCCGAGTTGACGCAGTCTATTCTCTAAAAACGTAAAAACTGTGTTTTTCAAATAAAAAATCTTATAATCAAATCGTATATATTCTGTTATTGTTAAATTTATATATATATATTTATTAAAAAAATGTAGTTGAAAACTATTTAAATACATATATTATTTTTAAGCATTATCCCTCAATTTTCGCTTATTTTTGAAATACAATTTAGTACTTATAAGATACCTTTAAAAACTTTTTTTTTTATTAAGTTTTAGAGACTTAAGTACACAATAAAATTCAAAATTTTTCTATTAAATATTCTTTTGGCGAAAGGTGACCTTGATCTTGAAATGAAACATTTTTTTTCCACATTAACGATACTTAGGAGAAACAATTTAAAGATATAGAGACTAAAAAAGGATTATGTCATACTGATGTTGGTTTTTTAGAGTAACATACCAAACTAGGTTATGTAAATTTTATATTTTCGCACTTTTTTAAGGAGTGGGCGCATTTTTTAAATGCTTTTAATTCAAGTAAGATTTATAAAATATTGGATGGCGTATTAGCCGTTTGATTCATCGAATTTTTATAAAAATTCGACTATAGTCAAAAGGGTATACTAAATTTGGAAACGTAATGGTTCTGACGCAGAGAAGTAGGGGAGGTAGATATAAACTGTATGGATCGAATCAGAATCGAAAAATAAATCGATTTTAATATGTATATCCGTCCGTCCGTCCGAACGATAACTCAAAAATTAAAGGAGCTAGAATTTTTAAATTTTCGCAAATTCGTTTTTTGCAATAGTCGTCATCGCTATTTAAATCCAGCCATTTTGGTCCACGGCTTCGAGTTCCTGCCATACAACTTATTTTATATGAGTATTACTCTATATTTATTGGAGCTAAAATTTTGTTAAAAGTAGTTTGGTTTGATGGCCAAGGCTTCGGCAATATTTGGTTGGGTTCCTGCAGTGGGTTTGAGTAGCTGCCATACAACTTCTTTTTTTATATGAGCATTACTCTACATGAGAATTACTCTATACCATTAAGTTAGGTGTCTGAAATTTTTCCAAAAATAGTTTAGCGTAATGGCTAAAGTTACTGCAAAATTTGGTTGGTCTACTGCAGAGAGTTCCATTAGCTGCCATAAAACTCATTCTTCTAAATGAGCATTAAATTACACCTAAAGAAGCTGGGTGTTGGAAATTTTGCCAAAATGGAAATAAGTAAAATAAGTTTAGTGTAATGGCCAAAGCTACTGCAAAATTTGGTTGGTCTACTGCAGAGGGTTTGAGTAGCTGCTATACAACTCCTTCTTTTATATGAGCATTACACTACACCTAATAAAGCTGTATGTTTGCAATTTTTCCAAAAGTATCTAATCGGATGATATAGGGTGTTTTTAAAAAGTAAGAACTGTGAAAACAGTTTTTAGAAAAAACAAAAACCTCTAACTTCAAATACTGAGAAATAAATCTGAATCGCAGTACTATTTACAAATCAAAAATTTTATGAGAGTTTGAAGTAAAAAACTATTTTGAAAAATGAGTTTTTTTTTTATTTAAAAAGAATAGAAATAGGTCTGAAATTATTGGTAACAGAGGAATCACCCTTCTTAAATAAAGGAATGATCCCAGCTTGCTTTAAACAACTAGGAAATATTCCATTTGAAACACAATTATTAAATAAATATTTAAGAACATCAACTAAATGAAATATTTTTTAGAATAATATTAGAAATCCCGTCGGAAGCTACAGATTTAGAGTTGTTTAAAGATTTTATTTGATTTAATATATCGATAGACTTAATAGGAGTAAAAACAAAGTTTTGAGATTGGTTTAAGTCATCAATAACCGATAGGATTGGAACATTATTACTAAGATTAAAGTGATCAGAAAATTTATTATTGATGTTAGAGAAGAACTCATTAAATGGTCAGCGTTCACACCAGGATCCGACACTAGTTCATTATTAATTTTTAGCTTAATCACATTATGAGAAGAAGATTTATTTAAAAGAGAATTCACTAATTGCCAATTATTTTTAAAGTTACCAGCATTACCTACAAATTTTCCCCTGAAGTAATTATTTTTGCAATTTTTTCGATAAAATGTTGATTCTTTTACATCATTTTTTATACCGAACTACTAAACGAGAATTATTTCGATGTTTTGAAACAGATTTCCTTAGTTTATTACGTACTTTTATTTGTGCCAAAAGAGAGTCGTTCAACCAAGGTTTAGCTTTTTTAAATTTTTTCACAACAGTTGACTTAGAAAAAGTGCATTTATCAATAACTTATTTTAAAGTACTAATAAATAGAGTAAAAGCTATATCGGGATTATCACAAGAATAAACGTTTAACCAATTTTCATAAAGCAATGCCGTTTTTAATTTTGTAAAGTCTACAAAAGTATTAAGTGATTCAATAACATAATTATTTTTACTCGATTGAACATTTTCAAAGACCATGCCAATCATGTTATGGTCTGAAACTTCAATATTTTCATTTATACCAATATTTAAATCTCCAATAATAATGTAATTTTTATATTTAGTATTATTTAACAAGTTATTAAATTCATTTAAAAAAATACTACAATTATACTCGTGCAATCTATAAATACAATAGAAACAGTATTCAATTTTGTTAATACATAAAACAAATTAGTTTACAAATATCTGCAGAAATAAAATTAACTCGACAAAAATTATGATCAAAATCACTTCTAACAAAGCAAGCAACACCGCCTGAAGAATAATTGTTATTGTAACATGCCTGAAAAAACTAGAGATTTCATGATCAAATATCCAAATTTCACTTAAAAATATTATATCTGGTATTTTTTTTAAAATTAATAAATACGCTACGAATGAATCAAAGTTTTTCCTCATGCTACGAATATTTTGATGAATAATAAAAAAGTTAGAAAATTTTGCTAGATGCATTGAAAAAGTTAATTATTATTTTATAATATTAGAAAAAGTTAAATATCTTTTTTTTTTTTTTTTTTTTTTTTTTTTGTTTTACTTTTAAGAAAATTAATTAGTTGAGAATATTAATATAAAAGTACAGAAAATTTATTCTCTTATAATATTATTATAATTATTAAAATTAATCAAATATTATCTAAATTAAATATATTTTTTAAATCCTCGACGCTATTAATTTGAATAGCTTTATCACTATCATTAATTTTTATATTTACTACAAAATTTTTTAGCCATACAAACTTACATTTTCCATTATTTTTTAAAATTTTTGTTTGATGCATCAGCTCTCTATTATTGAATGTAAGAGCTTCATTTACAAAAATTTTTTTGCCTACGCACTTTTCATTTAAAATATTGGTGTTAAGATTCAATTTGTTTTTCCTAATTTTATTCATTATTCTCAGCTTAGAATGGTGAGATTTAAATTTAACACAAGCAATGTTTAATTGAGTGTCATTTTTTGCTTCTACTTTTTTTATATAACAAGCAGTGTTGTCATGAACTTCAAGTCAAAATACTACAATTTGTCGCTACGCAATGGATCAAATGTCGCTACAAAAAAAAACTGATTTTTATCAAAATATAAGAAAACATTTTTTGATTATTAAGAAAAATATTGCAAAATATATTAAGAAAAATACAGTAAATTATATAACATTTCATTTATATATCAGAAAATAAAAAACAGAACAATTCAAAAAATTCCTATTAAAAAACAAAAACATAAACTTTTAATTAATAATATTAATATCTAATTATAATAATAATATTAAATATATTTAATTTATTAGAAATTCATCCTCATCCTCGTCTGATGAAATTAAATCATCAGATTTGTAAAGTTGTTGAGTATTAAAAAGTTTCAGCATATTTTTAGGTATTTCAAAATTGTGAGCATTCCAGGCAGAATCCCTCATTTTAATTTTAATGCGAAGTAAAGATGATAATGTTTTTATGTTTAATTTATTTCTTTTTTTAGTTTTTAAGTCTGTGCACATAAAAAATACTCTTTCTACCAAAGCATTCGAATGTGGTAGAACTAAAACTAAGTATGCTAACTTTGAAATATTTTCAAGAATTAAATTATCTGATAAATCTTTAATTTCAGATATTTTTCGCCAGTACTCTTTTTTGTTTTTTCAGCCTTGCTTCCAATATTTATATTTTCCAGTGATAAAATTACATTTGGATCCATCATCATATTATTCTTATCATTAAGATAATTAGGTTTGATAGAATTGGCACCTAGCAATCTAATAAATCGAATACTCTCCTCATATAAATGTCCAATCAAATTTTTATTAGATTGAAATATTAAATTGAAAGAATTAAATTCAGGTAATATATGTTGCATAAACTCAAGGTAAGCTTTTGTGAGTGGGTGGTTTAATTCGTCTAGGATAATTTTTCCTTGTACAGTATTATCTTCAATATATGCTAACAAAAATTCATGTTGCAATATGGTTCATTGCTCTAACACTCGATTTACACAGTTTGACAAAGCAAGCCATCTGGTCCTTGATGGATTTATCATTTTATGTTTTTCTTTATTCATATTGTCTTGAATTTTTTCTAGCAAAGCTTGTCTTTTTGGACTACGCGAATGGTATGAATAAATAGAATGTAAAAAACTTTCGATATTTTTGGGCAATTCATCAGAAGCTCTACTTGCTATCAAATGAGTTGAATGGCATATGCAGCCGAGTACAAACACATTAGGATTATCCTTTAATAAATGACTTAAGAATGATTCTTTTTTACCCATCATAACGTTTGCGTTATCGCTACAATAGCCTATAACATTTGAAATTTTGAGATCAAAATTTTCTAAACATTTTGTAAATTCTTTATAAAGTGTCACCGCACTAGTTGAATCTTCCATTTGAATTAAATCAAGCAACTGGGTTTCTATAGTTTTATTTTTCTTGTTATTAAATTTAACAATAATGCACAAATTTTTATGATTTGAAATATCTGTACTTTCATCTATTAAAATGGAAATATAATCTTCTTTTATTTCACTAACTAATTCCTGACATAAAGATGGAGCTATAACATTCTTTATGATACAAGTGCATTTAGTTTTTCTTACCTTTATTTTATTTAACAAAGAATTATCTTGGAATACTATTTGGAAGGTTTTAACAATACCCTGTAAAGCATTAAAGCTTAAATTGTGTTCTGCGGCAAGTAAGCTAATTCTAATTTCAGCTTCTTTTTGATTTTTATCTATTTTTGGTTTGAGAAAATTATCCAAATTGCTTGAAAAATCTATGGTTCTCATTATACTCCTATGACTTTCAGTTGAATTATGTTTTACCAGATCACTCCTTTTTGCATTTAGAATTTTTTTGCAGTATTTGCATTTAGTTTGAAACTTTTTTTTTTTAACTACAGCTATCCATCTTTTAAACGGTGAAACATTTGTCCACTCATTTCTAAATGCTTGCTTGCGAACCTCATCCTTTTTCTTTTTTCCAGGAGGAGCATCGTTTGTATTTTCGTTTGGTGCTGAAGACATCTAAGATTTTCAAGTACAAATATTTAGGTTTATTTATATTTATCAATTTAGATACATTTCATAATATTAAATTTTTACTAAATAGTTATCTCACCAAAAAAAATTAATAACAGCCACTTTTCGCAAGTTAAAAAAAACTTAAGAAGACTAAAAAATTAGTTGAAAATTTGAAATTGTATTTTTGGATTTCAAACACAATTTTGTAATGACAATTTGACTTTGACGTTTTTTGAAAACATATTGATATAAAAGTAATAAAGTTCTCATCAGTGGTGTAATTACCTAAAAAAAAACTGAATACAACTATATACAATTGTACTAAGAAATTTATTGTTCAATTTTTCAGAAAATTAAAAAATTTAGGTTTTTAAAAATATTAAATTTTGCAAAGAATTTTAAAAATTTTTTAAAGTTTTTGCTACTTTAAAAAGTCACTACCTAAAATATGAAGCTAAAAGTCGCTACGGTAGCGACAAGTCGCTACAAATGACAACACTGATAACAAGAAGAAATTTCGTCATCAGAAATGTTCTCATTTAAACCCACACAGAGAGAAGTTTTTTTGTATTTTCTTTCACACTTTCTTTCTTCATATCGGGAATGTTAACAATATTAATGCAATTCAATAATTCTTTTTGCTCTAGTTTATTAACTTTCTCTTCAAACCAAGAGACGAAACTTTCTTGGAGAGCGTAATGTTGTACTCTTCTAAATGTTTTATACGATTAAGAGCGTCTAAATTAAATTGCTGAAGTTTTAAAATTTCTGAATAGAGAATTTCATTATTTCATTCATGCTAGTAGATCCACTTTTACGGGCAATTGGATCAATATAACCCTCGTTATTTTGAATTAAAAAATTGTAAAGAACATAAGTTGCTTATACTATAGAAATTACTTTTTTGGCTTCAAATGAATTTTCGTTTGCAGAACTCGGAATCTGTTTGAAAGTATGCCAAATTAATGTTCTACCGTTTGCCTAGCATGACTTAAACGAAAATTAAAAATCTTTTCCTTTTCAGCGCTATTGCAGAAATAATCTGCTATTATGGTATAACGAAAAGGTCTATTATTTTCAATAACTTCATCAGATAGCAAGTATTGATCGGCTTGATTTAGTATCTTCCTTAAACCGCTTCGATTTAGAACACCTCCATTACTAATACGTCCATTACATCCAATATCCACAAACGTAAATTTGTACTGAGCATCTGCTAAAGCCAATAGTAAAATGCTATCAAACCCCTTAAAATTATGGTATAATGCACCATATTGCTTAGAAGCTGTGAAACCAACGTGTTTCCCATCTATGGCACCAATGCATAATCCATTCTTGTAAAGTCGTTGGGAACTAAAATTCAAATAAAAATGATAACTCATTGATTCAAAGGCATAAACATATATAGCATTATCAATACTTTATAAGTTTATGTAAAATATGTCTAAAATTAGTAATGCGTATTTCAAAACTAATGTGTTCAGTGTTAAAATACGCACTACTAATTTTGTCATATTTTATATTATATATAAAAATAAGATAAAATAACTAGTAAATTTTGAAATAGGTACTAGACATCTGCACAAATGTATTCAAAAGCGCTTTCAAAACATTCTATAATAAGTAAAACTTTTTATATTCGGTTTTGAAAGCCTTCAAACCAAATTCATTCATACAAAATTATTATAGAAATAGAGTAAATGAAATACAAAATTATTGTAGAATAGAATGAATATGTATTTGATATATAAATAGAATATACGATACGAAAATAGAATATTTATAGTATTTGTATTTATATACCGAGTACACCAAATATAATAAAAAAAATTGTAATATGTAGTACGTATAACCAGTATGTATTATATGAATATGTAGCTTTGTTTGTTTTTTTATCTTGTTGTTATCTTTTTCATTATATTTAGAGTACTCGGTATGCTTAATGTATTTTAAAAGATTTAGAAGAATTCAAATTTGATTTTCAAGACATCAAAGTATTTATGAAAAAAAAGCTCTTCAATTTCTTATTTGAAATAAAACGAATAGAATAAATATAGTTAAGTTGTAGTTTGAGTATACACCATATTTAAAGCTTTTAGAACGAATGTATAGAATTAGAATACAGTATTTGAATACATTTGATAATTTTAATAAAGGAATATATTTGTGCAGATCTCTAATAGGTACCTTTAAGAATTCTGATTTCATTTCGATATATATAACGCTACAAACATATGATATAGTTTGTGATAGAAAAGCTAACGATAAACGTGTTTGATATTCTTAACCTATTCTATAGGTTTTTGCTGTCGCCAAGAATCGTAAAAACGCTGTTAAGATTTCCTTTGGCGAAATAGCGTAGTTGTATTTCGTTTCTCAATTTTTTTTTTTATATATTCTAAAATTTTTAAGAAGCACGTTTCGTTCTTACAGATATAACGGCGGTACCCATCTTTGTCTTCTAATCTAAGATCTTCAGTTAAAAATTTATTTTTTTAATTAAGGTATTTTCAGTGAACTTTTGTTTTCATTAATTAAATTATAAATAATCTATTGCAATTTTCTATTAAAAGAACATGATAACTAATTATAGGTTTACCGTTCACATACCAAGAATTTTATATTCTCTGCAATGGCTTATCAGTTGCGCTTTAAATAAATAATGGTAATGAATGAAACGTACAGTTTTAAAATAATATTTGGATTAACTAAATTACCCTATTATATTTTCCAAACATCACATTACCATTTTCTGTACCCAAAACAACTCTTTATATCCGTATGACTATGGGTCAAAAGGTATAATAACTTTGCTTTTACGTTTGTGACGCAGAGAAGGAGCGAGGGTAGATATAGACTTAAGTGTATGGATCGGATCAGAATAAAAAAAATTCGTTTGTATGTCCGTCCGTCCGCACGATAACTCAAAAAATAGGAGCTAGCTGTTTTGACATTTTCACAAATTCGTTTTTATGCAATAGCCGTCATCGCTATTGGAATCCCGCCATTTTGGTCCACGGGTTCTAGTACCTGCCATACAATTTCTTTTTATACTCGTGCATACATATATGACATTGGGTATATTAAAATTGCTCCTCCTTTTATAACGCATCGATCTAGACGAGCTAGATATAGTGTCAAGAATAGTTTAGTGTAATGGCCAAAGTTACTGCAAAATTTGGTTGGACTACTGCAAAGGGTTCGAGTAGCTGCTATACAACTCCTTCTTTTATATGAACATTACACTACACCTAATAAAGCTGGTATGTTTGAAATTTTTCCAAAAGTAACTAATTTTTATAATAATAATGATATAATGTTTATATAACGGTCATACGGGTATCCCAGAGTTGACACAGTCTACTCTACCACACTCTTCCTCGTTTTTTGTAGAAAATAAAAAAATTAACTATAAATATTTTTTATTTTAAAACGTAAATCCTGTGGTAGAGTAGACTGTGTCAACTAACAAGTAATTGTAAGGTAAATTTTTTAAAATAAATAGATGAACTATGCATCCGACTTCTGACATCAGGAGTAGGAGATTAGAAAAAACTGTTAACAATCACGAAAATTATTTTTGTCGAAGTAATTAATTTGAAATAATTTTGATTATTATATGGAATAGTGCTCGAAATCGTTTAATAAGAATATGGTTGGGCTACTTTACTAGAATATTTTCTTCCCTGAAACATTTAACTACAATTACGTAATTATCTATTAATACTTGTGTGTTAAGAAAAGGTAGCTATAAAATTAATAAATAAAAAATATGCAATTCCATAGTTTATATCATTTACAAAAAACATTATAATTTCTTTGTTGTGGAAACTTGAATCCAAGTAATGATATTGCGATAATATATTTTCGTTGATGTAAATCGATAATTCGCGTAGCTTCTCTTTCACAATGTCATATGATAAACTCAACCTGGTTAAACCAGTCGGTTATCCAATCGATAACCCGGACGTTATTACACCACTTAGTCCAAGTTCGATTCAAGCCTCTATAAAGTTACAACCATTTAACTCTAAGATCCTGATTTCTGGTTTCTACAGGTCATTTTATAGCACAACGAGTCTCAGCAGATAATATAAAATTTCATTTGGTTGAAACCAAATACCCAAACCCATTGCGGTAACTGTTATTGCCGGTTATTACTTTCCCAAGAACGGAATTTGAACAATGTTTTTTCACCATAAGTACGTCGATAACGCTCATTGATGCAAGAGATGGTGCAAGTTTTATAAAAATAATCAAACCGTAGAAGAATCGTTTAGATTATTCCTCGTATTCCACCGTAAAAGAATCGTTTAGATTATAACGTTTCTTATTCATATCGGCACAAATAGAGATTGCAAATTTATCGAATTTCGGTTTTTCCGGTAAATATTTAGAGTAAAAACCGGTTTACGGGTAAATTACAGGTAATTTTTTTAAATAAAATTACATTTATATTCTAATAAGATAATAAGCAAAAGAAACATTAAATGTCTATTATATAAATCTTCTTGCGCATTGAAATATGCGTGCAACATACAGATTATATGTATAGTACTATCATTGAGTCTTGTTCATAGTTTGTGTACATATTGCTCCTGATGCCGAAAAAGTCCGCTCAGACTCTACACTAGTCGGTTTTATTGTTAAAAGATAGTTGAACGCCAACGTTAAATATTTTACACGTTTCTGCTCCTCTTCAAGTACAACAATTTCTTTTTTAACAAGTTTCGTTTAAGTTGTGGTGTTCGTTCCAGTTGTTATTATATTGCTGGAAATTACATTTATTTTAATGAATTATTTTTTTTATTAGCCAATTGCAATCTATATATCTTTTTCAAAGACTTCAACATCTTCAAAGACCTTCATCTTCATGTTCATCAGATAGCTCATTTGTCAATTCATTCTCATTTATAATGTTTAAGCGTTCAATAAGAGACACAATAATTTTTGTTATCTCAGGTTTATTTAATTTGAATAAATTATAATTATCCTTAAATTCAAGGCAATTATCTAAAAAGTGCAAAACATCGGAAAAACTTGTGCGACGCTCTTGCATACTTTAAATTATTTCATATTTTAATTTTCTGCTTATAATAGTACTCTGTGTGGACAATTCATCAACCATAAATTTTATCGTGACATCAGCATCCAATAATGTACAATCAGTCAATTATCATGACATCAGCATCAATAATGTACAGGTAGCAACGTTAACGTTGAAATAATTTTACTGCTCACCGTATTTTTCTTATAATTGCTCATATATTTTTATTTGAAACATAATTTTCAATCACCGAGTCAAATTCTAATCTAAATCCTTCGGTCAGATCATATTCAAATTTTTGGAATGGATTTTTGGAATCTCATGCCAATGGAAATAATTCTTGAAATCACTGCAGAAAGCGAATCATCAATATTCCTTTTAAAATAATGTTCTAAGGTATTACGAAACGACGCCGCATTTGACGACTTATCTTCTTGATGAATGGACGACAATGTTGTGGATGCAGAAACATCCTGTTCTACTTGTTTTAACAGAATTTTTCGGTGCTGGCTCTTTAGATGAGCTTGCAATCTACTAGTTGTACTCCAGCAGTTTTTAATATTTTTTTTCAATTATTGCATGTGGCCTGGTCTTTCACATTCCGAGTATAATAGTTCCATACCGTTTTCTATATTTTTTCGGTTTTCATGACTTTAAATCCAAATGCAAATTATTGGAAATTCTTTTATAAATAAAATAGAATAAATATTTACCTAAGTTTCGTGACATACTCTAATTAATTATTATAAAATTATATGCAACAAAATTTAAAATATGGTCACCAATACATTTAACTTTACACAATAGATTAGCGATACTGAAAATTTATATAATTCAAATTTTAAAATCAAAATATAAACAAAAAATTCATTTCAGATGAAAAGCAAGAGAGAGAACTTTTTTTGTTGCTGCCAGGCAACAATTGGCAATTTGCATGCAAATGTTTGTTTATGTTTGTATTTTTTTGTTGTAATTTGCATGCAAATTTTTGGATTCTTTGTTTTACTTAAATCTATGTCTCTACTACCTACCAGTTGCTATGTTTGTTGCTATGTTACATTCAAATTTTTGTATTTGTATAGTTGCAATTTGTATTAAAATTTTTGTATTTTAATTATATTAGCTATTACTGCCGCTTTTGTACCTGATATGAATTTAAATCAATGTTGCTAACCGGTAAAAAAATAAAATCTCCAAATTTGTCAAAAAAAATCAGTAGAAATCAGTTGAATTTTTTTTAAGTAGACAACACCAATATATGTGTAAAACATCGGAAAAACTTGTGCGACCCAATTTTTTTTTTTTTTTTTTTCTTCCTTTTCCACTCCTTTAAGGAGTATAGGGCATTCACCAAGTTTTTATTTTAAAGTAGGCTTCAGTTTCTTTAATTATAATATTCACTAAGTCGTTGATTACTCGGCTGTAGCTATTGTATAAGGTTATGAAATATGAATGCACAAATGTTAACTTTGTGCGCCATCTATAATCTTACACAAGAATTATTTATATATTTTTATTAAATCTTATTTTATATTACGATATAATTAAACAATTTTACGATATTTTTTTATTGGATATGATCTGACCGGGGTTTGAACCCGAGACCTTTCACATGAAAGGCAGCGTCTTTACCACTACGCCATTGGTCAGATATTGACCCTACTACCTTTAGTGTATTTTATACAGTAAATTTTATAGTAAAACCTATGATAAAAAATTTAAATTGAAACAACTTAGAAAAATTATAAAACATAAAATAAACCTTATTCTTTGAATATAATAATAAACCATAAGAACTTCATAAAAGTATCAATTTGAATTTTGAATACATATGTAAATATGGTATGTGAAATTAAATAAACTTTAGTTTTATAATACAAGAAGAAGGGATTTTTTAAACTCTACTTTTTATAAAAATTTTGGGCGATGTTTCGATTTCGAAACTGCCTAGGAAGATTTATATAAAAAAGATTCTTCCATCAGTTTTTTATGTTCTTCAGTAACAGAAAAATTCCTCCAACAATTTTCAGATGCACTACGACTTAGTATTGAAAGAGCATTTAATGCTTCTAGTCCTATTTTATTCTTTTTTTAATTTTTTACATCGTTAACTACAGAAAACACTCTTTTTGTTTCCGCATTGGAATATGGAAAGCAAAGGCAATATTTTGCCAGTTTGGAAACTTTCTTAAACTTAAATTTGTCTTGAAAATCGTTAATCTTTGAAATTTTCATTCAAAATTCTTGTACACTCAGTCTTTTTTTTTTTTTATGTCATTTCATTTATTTTGTTCCATAATTTCAAATACAATTTTTTTTTTTTATAAATTATTCACTTAGATATAGATATTTTATATATCTTTACTACAGTTAATTTAAAAATTTTTGTGTAAATAACAGCATTCTTACATCTATAAACAAGTAAAGAAACAGTTAGTCGGTGCAACCGACTTAGAAATACCCTACACCTATTTGGTTCAAATTTAAGGACATATCCATAAGTCATTTTAACACCATAGAAGCTGTTATTAATTTGATCGTAAGACATAGCTAACTAAATTAACTGTATAATACTAAAAACATTTTCTAATTACCCTATCTATTAAAAAATACTACAAATTCTTACTAATTTATCTATTTAAAAATATTAAAAAACAAACAAACTTGAAATAAATGAAAATATATTTATTCCAATTCAATTACAAAATGAAAAAATTCTAATTATTAAATTTTGTGATAAAAAGATAATCAAAGCATAATATATTTAATAATCCAAATTTTTAAAAATTGCAATTATTTTAAATGGTTAGTTTATATACCAAAAGCTTATAAACGCAAAATATGCAATAAATGTATTTCTAAAATACAGTTAAAAATTTACACCTTTTCATATAATTCATTTAAATATAAAAATAAATTTTACATAAATGCAGCAAGTACCTTTGAACATAGCTGAACGACTACAATTAAGTCTAGATTTCGGAGACACATAGGACATAGGAAATATATTCTTTGGCTTCGAAATTAAACTCGACCACAACCAATTCCCATGGTACTTTCATTACTAGTAACCTACTGTTAAATTTCATCAAAATACCGGCATTATTTTTTGAGTTATGGTGTTTGTAAGATATATGTTTGTTAGTCCTTGAACTTTTCAAGGGTTCCAGGACCCGAAATTATGGTACGATTTCGCCCATATGCAGTCGCGTCATACTTTCAATACTAGTTAACCCTTGTACACAATTGGAACGCTCTATCTTAATTTTAAGTTACTAGTTTTATTAATTTCGATGATAAGCTTTTACACATTGGGGGGTCTAAGAGAGGTTCTGAACCACCAATCCAATTGATCCCAAATTAGGAGGGCACGCAAGAAATAGTAAAGAACACCCTTGTGGCAAATTGGAAGCTTCTACATTTGTTTCAAGTTACTATCTTTATTAATTTCGAAAATATGCTTTAAGGGTCTAAGAACTGAGTGGCTGGTCCCCGATCCACTACTCCAATGGGGCCCAAATTTCAAAGACACTTACGAAATAGGAAGGGAAACCCTGATACCAAATTTGGAGGTTCTATCTTCATTGGTTTTGGAATTATGCTCGTTTGGCCTAAATTCGATCAAAAAGTTCTAAGTTCCGAACCCATTGTCCAATCCTCACCGTACGTAATCACCGCCGTAGTTTCGCTGCCAATAACCTACAGCACAAATTTCATGAAGATAGCCTCATTAGTTGTTGAGTTATCGTGATTTTTTATATATGTTCCTTAGCCCTGACATCGATTAAAAGGTCCGGAATCCGAACCGTTGGGCTGATTTCGCCCTTATATAGTCCGCGCTGTACTTATAGTACTAGTTAACCCTTGTACACAATTTGAACGGTCTATCCTAATTTTAAGTAACTATTTTTAGTAATTTCGATTATAAGCCTTTAAAACTTGGGAGGTCTGAGAGGGGTACAGAACCACCACTCCAATTGATCCCAAATTAGGGGAACACGCAAGAGATAGTAAAGAACACCCTTGTGGCAAATTGGAAGCTTCTACATTTTTTCAAGTTGTTATCTTTATTAATTTTAAAGATATGCTTTAAGGTCTTCGGAAATGTGTGGCTGGTCCCCGACCCACTATTCCAATGGGACCCAAATTCACAAGACACTTAGGAAATAGGAAGGGACACCCTGATACTAAATTTGGAGGTTCTATCTTCATTGGTTTCGGAATTATGCTCGTTTGGCCTAAATTCGATCAAAAAGTTCTAGGTTCCGAACCCATGGTCCAATACCGACCTTACGCAATTCCCGAAGTAGTTTCATTACTAGTAACCTACAGCACAAATTTGATGAAGATAGCGTCATTAGTTGTTGAGTTATCGTGATTTTTTATATTTGTTCGTTAGCCCTGAAACCAATTAAAAGGTCCAGAATCCGAACCCATGGGCCGATTTCGCCCATATGCAATCCCCGCCGTACTTTCAGTCCTAGTAACCTACAGTTAAAATTTCATCAAGATAGCTCCATTATTTTTTGAGTTATCGTGCCTACGGACGGACGGACGGACGGACATGGCTATATCGACTAAGGCGGTCACGCTGATCACAAATATATATACTTTTCCATATCTAGCTCGCTTCCTTTAGGTGGTTACAAACACCATACCAAAGTTAATATACCCCTTTTCCTATTCTATAGGTGTAGGGTATAAAAAGAAAGGTAAAATTATTTTAAAGGAAAATGGCAAAAACCTTTTTTTTAAAGCTTGTTTTTTTTTTAAATTACTAAAAGCTAACCTAATAAAAACTTAAAACTGAACTAACCTATTAAAATTAATTAATATAAATCGCTTATCAAGGGGTTATTTGAATTGATTATTTTTGAGTTGATCTTTTCGGTTAAATATGAAATTTTTTCTGTAACAGTAATTAATCTTGGACAAGTACATACCTAAGTACATT
The DNA here is from genome assembly GCA_963082915.1 of Dolichopus griseipennis. NCBI lineage: Eukaryota > Metazoa > Arthropoda > Insecta > Diptera > Dolichopodidae > Dolichopus > Dolichopus griseipennis. Next base: position 52,340,286 of record OY720445.1, on the reverse strand, counting down.
TCTTTTGCTATTATAGAATCTTCAAAAACTTCATTCATCAAAGGAACCAAATGATCAACAATACAGAAACTCACATTATGCTGTGCGAAAAAATTAGAAAATTTTATTTCAGCTGTCACCGTTTTCTATCGAGGATCAAAATGTTTTTAAATAGGGATATCTTTCAATTTTTACACCTTTTTTTTATTTTTATTTTATATTTTTTAGTTTTTTTTTGCGAACATATTATAGGTATTTTCAATTATTTTGAATGTATGTTTTTTTAAAAAAAAAATATTATTTTAAAATATTTTATTTTGAAATCTAAATCGTAACAACATCAGAAAAAACAATTACAATATTTTTATACGCTTTGTCAAATTTTAAAATTTTAAATTCCGAAGTACAGTACACAACATACCTACTTATTTCAAATTTTTTTGAGAGAAACTGCATGCCGTACGCGTTTATTCTGGTTGATCTGTAAAGAACACATAATTTTTCTTAAGAAATGTTATTTTTTTGTTTCTGCAAACATATTATAGGTATTTCAATTATTTTGAATATATGTAAAGTATTTTTCAAAAAAATATAGGTATTTTTAAAAACAATATTATTTTAAAATATTTTTTTTTTTAGAACAATACCAACATAAAAAAAAACAATAACTTTTTTATATGCTTTGTCAATATTTAAATTTTAAAAATTCGAGGTACAGTAAGTTATTCTCATGTAATATCATGTACTTAACTACTAATTTAAAACACCATAAGCGTTGATTTTGGTTAGGCCAAAGGAACAAATCATTTAAATTGCAAATTATTATTTTAAGAAAGATTTTTCGTTTTTAATTTTTTGCAAACATATTTCAATTATTTTGAATATATGTTTTATAAACAAAATTATTTAAAAAATTATTATTTTAAAATATTTTATTTTTAAAATTTAATCGTAGCAAAGCAACATAAGAAAAAACAATTACAATATTTTTATACGCTTTGTTGTCAATTTTTAAATTTTTACAGTACGTCGCGTATGCTCACATGTAAATTTATTTACATAACAACTTATTTCAAAATTTTTTGACAGAAACTGAACGCCGTATACGCTGAATTTGGTTGATCCATAAGTAACAAATCATTTTTCTTAAGAAATATTATTTATCAGAAGTCGGTTTCTTATTTTACAAAAAACTTAACAAAAACCAACAACAATATACGATTTAAAAAAAAAAACAATTTAAGCAAACGAAAACAAAGTACAGTACTTTTCGGTTATAACGACCATGTTGGGACGGAAAATATTCGTCGTAATAAACGAATGTCGTTTTGAAAGAATGCTGTGAATTTTGAAAAATTAGTATAAAACTTGAACATTGTAGAATGTGCTGATTCTAGAATGGATACTTCGAACTCATTTGCTAAAATTTTATTTTATGTGTCAGCCTCAAGCCTATGTATAGTGCTTTTTCTTCTAATGAAATTGTTTTTGTATTTTTGATGCGTTATTATGATTTTTTTTTATATTCAAAAATAAATAAAAAAATACTAAATTATCACCAAGCAACAATTTTAATTAGATATAATAATTTTAAATAAAAGAAATACCAATGTAATAAAAAACTTTCATTTTTAGGTAAAATTTAATTCTTTGGCAAAAAGTTTAGTATAATTAAAATTGCACCGAGTTCGTTATAAATGAAAACTACTGTATAAACCAAATGTATTGCTTTCATTTCGAACAGAACTCATTTTTTTCGTTCACTTTTTAAGATAAAGAAAAAACAAAAACAAAAAAAAAATTTTAAAAAAATTGAAATCTCCTTGTTCATTGAATATTTGAACTAACAAAAAAAAGAAAGATATACATAAGTCGGCGCCTATAATCTTTTGAATTAGATTTAGCTACGAGTTACAACCGAAAATGAATTACATTTACACAGAAAGTCGGCGCATAATATTAGAGTCATAAGCCTCAACTTTTAACCGCTGGACCGTTAAATTCAAAATTACGTTAAATTAAAGACAGGTTTTCACCTGAAAAAACGCAATATTCTTAAAAAAAAAATAGCATTGTCCTATGAAAACAAAAAAAACCTTTATTTTGGTTGTTGTTTCATTAAAATTGGTCAAATAGTTTACCCAGAAAAAGGATGTTTATATTTGTATGGGAAAAAATAAGCCGATTAAATATTATGAAATATTATGATATATTTAAATAATAATTTTTATAAATTCTGATTCTTTACAACTGGTAGGGACTTGAAAAGTTTTATTGCACTGCATTTTAGACTTTTTTGCTTCAATGTTGTTTTGGCTTTAGGAATTTCAATATTTTTCCTGTTTCTGGTTAGATAGTTATGAATATTCTCCCTGTTTTGAAGTTTTAGTTTTGACTAAATATTATTATTGAGGATATTATACATGTGCATTTACATTTTTAAAAGTAAATTATTTGGTTAATATTCAGTGTATTATTTTATATAAACTGTTAGTTCTGGTTCTTATATTCAAATAAAATAAAGTTTTAAGAAATATGAACAATGACTCCAACTGCATATATTATACCTAATTCTTGATAATATATAGTCATTATATATAAGTTTAGGCGCAAAATTCGGAATACTCCCCATTCTTCTGAAAGCGATTGTTATATGATTTCTTAATGTTTTTTATGTGTTTGTCCCATCTTAAGTTTTCATCAATTATCATTCTCAATTACTTAACGTTATCAATTTGCTCTATTTTAACACATTGGGTTCTATTTGTCAAAAAACTTTTTAATAAGATTACAATTTTTAAGATTTAATAAGATTTAATTAAGATTACAATTACCTCTAATTCCTAAGATGTCTAGTAATCGGATAAACCTAGAATGATTTACCATATCAAATGCTTCTGTTAATCCAATAAAAACTGCGAGTTAAGAATCGAAATTGGTCTATATACAATCTTCTTTTGACCCATTTTTGAATAGGAACTAGATATGCTTTTTTAACGAATCAGGAAATATATTATTAGTGAAACTTTAATTTTCAGTTTCACTATAGGTTTGGTTATAATATTGATTACAAATAATTTGATAGATTTCTATAACTGGAATAAAAAACAAGGAGTTACTATTGTATAAATTTTGTGAGCAGTTAGTAACATTGTTGGTATTGAGAATGTTTTTTTTAATACGTTCTCCTATTTCAGTAATAAAATTATTTTAATGCAGTTTCATTATCATTTTTGGTTTTTTCTCCATTTAATAACATGAGTAATATTTTTCAGTTTATCTTAATTTTTTTTTTTTATAGAATTATTCAAATTTTATATAATTATTTTTCATAATTTCCTAGAATCACTAATGGCTTTTTCAATATTTCTAATTATATAATTCGTTTTTCTTTTATTATTATTTTAATATATTTTGCCTTTTTTTCACTATTGGTCGGATAATGTTTATGTGGATTATATAATGCTTTCCTTATTTTTTTTTTTTTTTTTTTTTTTTTACACGCTAACTAAACGCTAGGAACGGATTCCTGTATACATATATGTAGGTTTAGTTGGAAAGGGGAGGAAAATAGGATATTAAAGGGGAATTAGGTGGTAGGTTGGAAATGAATCTAAAAAGATTCGTTTTGAATTTTTGCAAGTTGTAGTATGGAACGTTATTAACAGAGGGGAACACATTAGATGGAAGCATGTTCCACATCTTAGCAGTCCTCACAACAAATGAGTTTCCATAACCAGTTTTGAACCATCTTGGGATTTCCCCAGTGTAGAAATGAGCACTTACTGCTCCTCTGGTGTTACGTTGGAATTGTTTAAGAGGAGGCATAATTGATTTTAGTTCAATAGAGCAAGTGTCATTACCTACAAGATATCTATAAAACAGAGAAATCGCTCCAATATTTTAGACGAGAGTTAAGTGGAGTAAGTGTTACTTGCTGACAGGGTCGGAGCGATTTTGGATTTTGTCGAGGTAACTCAAGGAAGTTTGGGATGCGCCAGCCCAAATGTGAGAGTTATACTCCATTTTAGGTCGAATATAGGCTTTATAGATATTAGACAGATCCTTAGGAGAGAAATATGTTTTGCAACAAGACAGAAAACCCAAGCACTTGGCAGCATTCTTAGCTATATCAAAAATATGCTCATTCCACAGCATTTTTTGATTTAGTTGCAACCCTAAAATGCTTAGATTTTCTGATCGTTCAATATTTTCTCCTTGGAATCGCAGAATTGGGTTGAACTGATTTCTTTTGCAGGAAATCAGACAGCTTTGAGTTTTTGAGGTATTAAACTCAACTCTATTACTTTTACCCCAATCAGCTATCTTAGCTAAGTCATGGTTAAGTAAACTAACCATGATATTTCTTTTCGAGCTGATTGCGGTAGGTGTGACGTTAGATTTTTTAAGGAAATCGTAGGACGCCACTAGAGTGCTGTCGTCGGCGAAGCTATGGATTGGATTGAGGGTAGAGGAGAGTAAGTCGTTGGTAAAAATCAAAAAAAGAGTTGGTGATAAGGCGGAGCCTTGTGGAACGCCAGCGTTAATTTCAAAGGTGTCAGACATAAAACTGTCGACAAGGACACGAATACGACGATTCGAAAGAAAATTCTCAATCCAATTGCAGAAAGGGTTACCAAGACCAATAGCTCGGCATTTGTTCAAAAGAGCAGAATGCCATACTCGATCAAAGGCCTTTGAGATATCGAGAGCAACAACCTCAGATTCACCGGAACAGTGAATACTGGTGTTGAGCTTTTCGCTGAGGTATGTTAAAAGATCACCTGTTGATCTTTGGCTTCTAAAGCCATATTGCCTATCATGCAAAATACCTCTGCAGTCAAGATATCTCATCAACCGTTTGTTGACGAGAATTTCCATAACTTTGGAAATGACCGAAATAATGGCTATTGGCCGGTAATTGGAGGGGTCGCTTTTGTCACCTTTTTTGGGGATAGGAGAAACATGGGCAATTTTCTATTGACTGGGATATCTACCAGTCGAAAATGATAATGAAAAAAGATTGCGCAGAGGTTTCGAAATGGGAGAGGCAATATGTTTAAGAACCATCGCAGGAATTCCATCGGGACCAGTGGACTTTCTAACATTCAGATTTTCGAGCACTTCACCTCGAAGTACGTGTTCTAAAGTACACCCTTTGAAGAATTTTAACCTTAGTAGGATCAACAGAGGGTAGTACTGGTGGAGTTTGTACTATAGGAGGGAGCGTAGAATTTGCTGCAAAAGATTTTGCAAACAAATTGGCTTTAGCAACTGAATCTGATATCATAGAATTATTGTTATCAATCAGCGGTGGAAAGGATGATTCGCAAAAGTTATTCTTTACACTCTTTGCAAAGGTCCAAAAAGAACGATTGCAGTGAGGTAGTTTAATTATTTTACGTTTAAATCTTTGGTTGTAAAGAAACTTTTGCTGATTGATAATTCTTTTGCAATTGTTCCTGGCGACTTTATAACTCGCAAATGAAGACTCAGACGCATTCTGCTTGAACATTTTGAACTGCTCTTCTTTGGATTGAATTGCTTTCCTGCAGATGTCATTAAACCAAGATTTGGAGTTGGTTTTTACCGATTTATAAGAGCTAGGAATGAAAAGTTTCATACCTAGCATAATTGTTTTTAGATTGGTATCTGCAAAAAAAAACTGATTTGCCTTATCTACCAGTTTAAGTTCAAGAAACTATAAAAAAGTTGTTGTTTTCCACTAGAGATTTATAAAATGTACCGGTTTTTAATTTTGGTTTTGAGTTCAGGATTTCAATTATATTAAAGTTATCTTTTTCTTCTTTACATATTTAATTGAAACTAATATTATTTTTAATCAAAGTGGCAGTCCCACCACCTTTTTTTTTATTTATATTTTCGTGGTATTAGTCGTACATTCTGCGAAGTTCCTGATAATCAGGTAGTCTTTCTTGATTAATTAGAACCTCTATATTGGTTTGTGTTATACCATCAAAGCAAATATCATTTTGATCATTGAAAAATGCCAAATATAATCGTACATTGTTATATATTCTGCCTTAATCTGGAAAGAACATATACAATATCTCCATTTTCAATTGCTCTTTTTGTAAGCCTTACAATTGGCGATGTCATGGAATCATCAAAACTTACGCTATCATCTTGGAATTTGGAATAACCAATTTTTCTTACAGTTGTGTTCTGAGGATTTATTGTTTCTCCTTTATTCCAATTTGGCTACTTGGAGTCTTTTATTTCTATATTATTATTATTATTATTATTATTATCATCATTGGTTTGCTTAATTGTGTTATATTTAATCTTATTAATACTATCATTTTTTCTTTTTTCTGTATTTCAATAGTTTTATTTATATTTCTATTAATATGAAGAATGTAACTACGTTTCATTTAATCTTTATTATATTAAGGCGACCATACGTCATCTTTTATAGAGGACAATCATCTATTTTAACTCGCTGTCATCTTTAAAATTTGTGTCATCTTTTTGTCATCTTTTGTCATCTTTTATTTTAAAACCTTGCTCAATATTTGTTTTTACTTATTGGGATTTCGCTTTGAAAAATAAATGGCAATACTAATTTTATTTTTCTAAAGTTTTGTGTGGAGGGATTATGATAACACTTTGATTTTAAAAAATTTCTGTTGTCGTTTATTGTTTCTAGGTTGTGTATTTATTATACGTCGTGCAAATTTTTTGTTTACTTATTTTTGTTACAACAAACATAATAAAATATAATTTAATAATTATAAATTAAATAAATTTATATAATTTTGTTAATAACGTATAACATAAGTTATATATCAATGAATATTAAGTTTCATTATGAATATTTTTGACTAATTTAATTTACGAGTATATATATGTTAATTATAATATATGTATACTCGTATATGTATATATGTATATAAAGAAATTGAACTGAAAAGAAAATGAAGTGAAATAATTTTTTTAATTTTTTTTATTTGTCATCTTTTTTCCTCTCTAAGATCTGGTCGGCTTAATTATATTCAATTTTGTTAGTAAACAGTGAAAAGTTTTGGGTGTTATTATTATTATTTTTATTATTTATATGAGTTATGTCACTATTAGGGTTTCTATGTTATTAATATTTAGCTTAACATTAGTACTATTTTTATTAATATTATCATTAACATTATTATCAGAATCACTTTTTTTATTTTCTTTTACATTTAAATTTAAGTTGTTATCTTCCTCTTGTAGTTTCCTTAATTGCTATTATCCGATTTTTAGTTTTCTCATGCTTAATTTATTTTTCTACACTGGACATGATCTACTGAAAGTTTTATGATTGGCATCCAACCCCAAACTGAATTTTTCATTTGATTTTAAGCAATTGTGTATAAATTAATCTTCTTTTTTTGGCTTTCACTTGTCTTGTGTTATTAATGGCACTTCCAACATGTTTCGTTATTAGTACATTCCGCAGCCCTATGGTTAAATCCTTTATATTTATAACATCGATGTGAAATGGATTGGAGATTTCCTTTCTAATCGTATGATTCGTATTCTAGTCTATGGATATTCATCAAAAGATTTTAAAATAAATGCTGGTGTTTTATCTCCCAATCTTTTCCTAATATTTATAAATGACCTACTTTCAATAACGTCCAATCCAATCCATAGCTTCGCAGATGACAGAACCCTTGTTGCTTCGTATGAATTCCATAACCGCTGTAACATTAATCATCAGAATAATACAGCAAGAAAAAATTTCACTGGAAATGAACTTAATAAAGATTTAGTTAAAATTCGAAAAAGGGGTGAAATCAACAGAGTTCATCCTTACACGGTCGAGCTAACCAGATAGCGTAACACGGCTTATGGAATTTCTTTGCCATGTGCTCATCACGTCTATGGAACCATATTCCACCAAATGTGTTCCGCAAAAATAATAATGTTTATGTTTAGCTAAATTTTATGCGATTTAGCTAAATTTAAGATGAACATTAACATCTTCCTTCTAAATATGCCAACCAATTTTCCCCATCCAAAAATCCCAAATAACTTACACCATAATCTCAATTCCTTCCTTATCCCCATCCCTGTAGCCAAACTGGTGTGTTAAAATCGCACACCACCCAAAGAAACACCGCCCAGTTTCAATGGGTGGCTTTCGAGCTTTCCATTACCTCATAAAAAGAAAAAAAGCTAGAGACTTATGGCATCAAAGATAATGCACCTTTTCCATCCAATACGTATTTTTTCATTACCTATTTTTTTGTGAATGATTCTTCAGATTGCACAATGTCTATATAAGTTTAAATAATCACAGTTATTTTAATATCGCAGTTCTCTTATTTTTGCTTCTAATTCCTTTTTGATATTTTCACTATCTTCGATAGTTTCCGTTTCTATTAATATGACTATATAGTTATACCGTATGATTATATAGTCAAAGGGTATAATAAATTTGCCATTACGTTTGGGACGCAGAGAAGAAGGGCGGTATATAAAGACTCAAGTGTATGGATCGGATCAGAATCGAAAAATAAATCGATTTGGCTATGTATGTCTGTCCGTCCGTCCATCCGCACGATAACTCAAAAACTAAAGGAGCTATGATCTTAAAATTTTCGCAAATTTGTTTTTTTACAATAGCTGTCATCGCTATTTAAATGCAGCCATTTTGGTCAATGGGTTCGGGTAGCTGCCATACAACTTCTTTTTTTATATGAGTATTAGTCTGTACCTATTAGAGCTGTGTGTCTGAAATTTTGCTAAAAGTAGTTTAGTTTTATGGCCAAAGTTACAGTAAAATTTGGTTGGTCTACTGCAGAGGGTTCGAGTAGCTGCAATACAACTCCTTTTATATGAGTATTCCACTACACTTTATAAAGTTGTATGTTTGAAATTTTGCCAAAAGTAATTAACCGGATGATATAATGTATATGTTACGGTCATACGGGTATCCCAGAGTTAACACAGTCTACTCTACTACACTCGTAATACAACTCCTCGTTTTCTTTCAATTGCACTTTTTAAAGACTTCAGTAAATATTTGCATTTTCTCTATTTTTTTTTAATGATTGGCTTTAATTTCTTCCAGTCTCTTAATGTAATTGGTTTCAATAGCCTTAAGTAATTCGACGACTTTATTTTCATTTTTTTTTATTGCACGTTCAAATTCTTCTTTATATTCCTTAATTTTTATAGTATTCATTATTTTTGTCAACCGCACTGTCCATGTTTTTTAGGACCAAATTAATATTTTGTATATATTGAATACAGTCCTCTCAAATAAACTTTATATTTCTATTGCTGTATAGTAAGTTCATCGTAGATTAATCCATTCCTGAACATTTTAATGCCTCATGATAAAATTTCTTGCACACACCTGCCTATTCTTTACGCATTTCTCTTTTAATTTTTAATTTGTACTTTTGGCACGAAGCCATTTCGCGTTATTAAAATATATATTTCTTTTTTATGCTTAATTGCTGTTTTTTTCTTTTTTCTTTTATTAATTAATATAATTATAATCGATAAAGAAAAAAAGGTAAACACGTAGTAAAAGAATTACTGGATCTTGAATATCTACATACGGGGTAGTTAAGAAAACTATTTTTTTAGGGTTACGTTGTCTGTCATCATGGAATTTTGTGTTGGTATAGATGTCATAACATCCATACTAGCTGCTAATTTTGTAAATGCTTTCGGGTTAATAGTCGATTTCAAACAAAAACGTTTGATCGATCCTAGAACGAACGACGAGAAAAGTCGACGATACACAGATTACAAATTTTGACCGGAATTGCGGATCCACTTCCATTCCAGAAAATTTTATGAATTTTATTCAGAAGCTCGATATAGAGTTAAAAGAAATTCTACAGAAAAAGAATACATAGTCACAGTTAGAACTTACTTTTGAACTTGATAGTTCTAAGAAAGAATATTGCGACGGTTCTACAAAAAAAAATATAAGACCGTTCTTCACTAAGAAATTTCGCACTTTGGTAAAAATGCATAATTTATCCCATACGGGTATCAAATAAACTGTTTGTCTAGATCCGAAGAATGTTCTAATTTTGTAAAGACTTGCATAACTTGTCAACGAGTCAAGATTGACAAGTACGTAAAATCTCCGGATCAAAAAAAAAATCTAAAGGATAGTACGCATGTTTTCGTTCGCGATGATCTTGTCAAAACTCCACTCAAACCCGTTTATAGAGCGCAATACCGTACGACGCCGTTAAAAAAACCATAAGTGTTATACGCTTAAGGTGAAGGTAAAATTGAAAAAGTTTCAATAGATTGTGTTAAAGCAGAATTTTTTATGCTGAAAAACCAGATGACAAAACTGTAAGCCATACCGATAAAGTATAAAAAATGCGTTTTCGTAAAGTTGTACGTTTTGAAAATCGTATACTAGAAGGGGAGTATATGTGGCTCCATGCCACTGTTCCTTGAATGTTGTTTAATGTTTTATTAAATAAGTAAAACAGTAATTTTATTAAAATTTTCCCTCTCAAAATGTCTACTTATATTTATAAAATTCTAATGTTAAATTTCTTTTGAACTAAAACTTAAAAAGTTTTTAATAGGTACTCACGTCGTAGAACGGTCAAGATTAAAAAAACTTAAATCTTAATACATAATTTATATAAAATAAAATAGAGGTACAAATAATAAAACGCAGTTGTATTACTTGATTTCCAAGTATTTTATTACTTGGATATATCAAGGTACCTTTATATGTCTATTCATATTTAAATATAATATTGGAGTTTAATGATGTCTAAATTAGAATTAAAACAAAAAACCAAATTTTAAAAATGTTATTGCAACAAAGGCAGTGTTATTGTATATGATATTTAATTGTATTTAATGCCGTTTTAAAGTCTAATATAATTTTCGATATACGTACATTTTTTATTTCTAAATTATTTTTGCGCCATCTAACTCTAACATTGGTTTATTGCAACTACACATTTATATCCGTACAAAATACGGATGTATTAAAATTAAATTTTTATTTGTAACGCATTGAATTAGTTATAAAATAATAAAGTATATATACAGGGTGTCCGGAACTCAAGTACGCGCACTACACTCAGTGATTGGGGGCATTAAAACAAACAAAAAATTGTATTGGAGGGGGGGTGGTCTATTGTGAACCCTTTTCGAGATATGAGGGATTAAAGATTTTTAGGAGACTTTTCATAAAAAAATCAATAACTTTTGAACAGCATCCTGTAGAGAGAAAAAAAAAATCCATTTTGTAGAGTAAATTGTCAGCTTTAATTTTTGTGTACTAATGATCCCCATATACCCAACAGTTACAAAGTTATGTACCTTTTCAAGTATGAACTTTTTGATATCAAAATTTTTATAACAAAAAAAAAATCTGAGTTGTCAAAATGCAATGTGATTGTTTGGGTTCAAACAGGTATCTCAAAGTTGACACAGCCAAATGATCACTCTGACTCGTTTTAAGTTAATTTGATAAATAATCGGTCATCATAGGTTATTGTTGGTGGAAATTATTAAGATTGAGTTTTTATGGTCTAAATTCGTTCTGGTTTTAAGAAATGCAGTAACCCACAAATCATTAAGATTGACTTTTTTCGGTCTAAATTCGTTCTTGTTTATAGTTTAGGCTAGTTTTGTAAATCAATGTTTTGTAATTTTATTTTAGTTAGCGGTTTGTTTAAACACAGTTTTTTTTTGTATACTCGTATGAATAGATTTATTCCTATAGTAACTACCGTGCTTAAGCATTTATGACAATATAAATGGCTTGGTTAAATTAAATAGTCTTGCTCCCTATTAGATTAAGTCAATAAAGTATTTTAACGACTTTATGCTTTAGTCTATAAAGTATTCAGTTAAAGCTTTGATAAATAATTTATCTAGTATTTATTGAAACTATAAAAAATTGTGCAAACATTACAAATAGTTTTTTACAAATAGGTTGCTAAAAAATGATGTCATGTTTTGCAGTTCAAAGAAATTATATTTTGATAGGTACTAAGTTTTATTACATTATAATCATTTTACAAAATAAGTTATAGCATATTTTTTTTTCATTTAAAAGACTGGCATATATAAAATATTTTTTTCCGCCACCTGATCAGTTAAAAAAAATACTTCATTTTTATTTTTAAATTTTTTATGATTTGTTTGTTTGACTGTTTATTCAAAGTTACATTTTAACATTCACTTTATTCACATATTTAATTTATGTAATTAATGTGGGTTAAAATTTAGTTAAGTGTCTTTAAAAAATTTATTTATTTGTTCATTATTGTTTTTTTGTTGTTTCGTTTTTGGGTGGGTGGTGGTTTAGATAGATATATTTTTATATATAAATATTTTTTAAACTGGTTTTTACTTATGATACTGTAAAGAACCACATATCGACGTGATTATTTTGTTTTAGAGTTAGTGAAAATGTAAAATTATATATAAATATCTACATAAATATTTATAATGAAAACAAAATAATATTTTGCTACTCTTGTTTATTCCATTATTAACCGACAGACGCTTCTATATTTAACTAGTTGAGACCTTAACTGGCGAAAATATATACTATAAATAAATATATGTTGTAAAAACAAAGTAATATATTATATACTTTTTATATGTATATATATATTATATATATATATATATATATATATAAAAATGTAATAAAATAAATTAATAAGAAGTTCAAATGCCAAATAGGCAAAGTTATATTATAATATCAGACTATTTACTATTGTCTGGTACTACAAATAAATAAATAAATAAATAATTCAAATAAAAAATATGTATAATTTTTGGAAGAAAAATCAAGTGTCAGAATACAAATTATTTAACTTAAAACTTTTTTTACATTCAGTCAAGAAGTTGCATAGAAAATTATAGAATTTAATTTAGAAGTAATGTTTTATTAATGTAACTTTATTTTGAAATTACTTATTTTCTGAATTAAATTTTTTTAGTTTAATGGAATAGTTAAATTTCCAATAAAAAATATAATTTACAAACTGTTTGTTTAAAATCGGATGATTATTTTAATTTTGGAAAATCAAATTTTATGTGTTTTAAAAAAATAAACATTTTGAATTATTTCGATAATAATTGTATTGCGTTGGGGATATTTATTATTTTACTTTTTAATTAAAATTTTAACCGTAAACATTTATCATTCGAAGATTACTAACATTGACAAGACAACCGAGCATTATTTGTGTAGGTGTTTAAACTTATATATTTTTTTTAGTTAATATTTTTGCTTTAAAAAAAATTCAAAAAGTGCTTTTGAATGAAAATAAAAATTGTGAGTTGTTAGATTTTATAAAAATATTTTCTGTTTTATTACTTAATAGTGTCACAATACAGAAAATAAATATTAAAAAACAAAAAAAACTTGAAATAAATGTATTCTTAAAATGCAATTACAAAATTTTATATTTAAAACTTTTTATCCAATTCAATAAAATTTTACACACATACATCAATTACTTCTCTCCAGGATTATTAATATTTGCTGTACTGCATTTATTGTTGAATGATTTAGTACCCTTGATTAATTATTTAAATTTTAAATAATTTTTAAATTTATTTTCTTTATTTAATTTTATTTTTTAATATACATAAATCATTTTTTAATATTTTAATGCTTTTAATTAGAAAAATTCTGGTTAAATTTAATTTAAGAATCCTATTTAGTATAATATAAATATAAAGGTTTATATAATTTGATGGTTTTTAATGTAAATTAAAAATATTAATGCTATGAGTAGCGTTTTATCACAAAATTTAATTCAAATTTTTCAAAATTGAAATTAATTTAAATTCTTAGTATATGTACCTGTTAGAAAAGCCTATAAATGGAAAATATGCTAAAATGTATTTCTAAAATTCAATGACAAATTTAGAAAATTTGTTATAATTAATTTAAATATAAAAATAAATTTTACATACATGCAGCAAGTACGTTTGAACACAACTTAAGCATCGTACACAATTTCTTAATTATATATTACTTATGTTAATATTTCAATAAATTATATGATATAATAAAAATTAAAACAAAAAATTTACTCCTTTATTAAAAAAATATTTTGCTTTTAATTTATAAAATATAACACATAATATGTTTTATAGTAAAATTCTTAGTCGTTTAAAAATATAAAAGTTTTAAATAAGAACGGAAATAAGAAAGAACCCTCGTGTATAAAATTTAAAGTTTCTATCTTTATTTTATTTATCTGAACCACCACTACAATTAAGTTCAAATATAGGGGACAAAAAGGAAATAGGACAAAACACCGTTATACCAAATTTAAAGCTTCTAGATAAATTTGAAGTTACTATCTTTATCAATTTCGAATATATGTCTTAAGGTCTTGGTGATACACAAACTTCTATTCCAATTCATCCAAAATTTCACGGACACAAAGCAAATAAGAAGAAACACCTGTGCCCCAAATTTTAAGGTTCTATCGTCTTTGGTTTCGAAATAATGCTGGTTTGGCCTTAATTTGATCAAAAAGTTTTAGGATCCGAACCCACGGTGCGATTTCGCCCATATGCAATTCCCGAAGTACTTTAAGTTCTAGTAACCTACAGTTTAAATTTCATCAAGATAGCTCCATTAGTTTTTGAGTTATCGTGCCTACGAACGGATGGACATAGCTATATCGACTCAGGAGGCCACGCTAATCATAAATATATATACTTTTCCGCTCGCTTCCTTTAGGCGATTACAAACACCATACCAAAGTTAATATACCCTTTTCCTATTTCATAGCTGTAGGATAAACAAAATTGTTTAACTTATTTAACCGACATTTTAAATTAAATTAAATTTATTTTTCTCCCATTTTTATTTATTTTTGTTACACAAAATTCAAAGAGACAACTGCCAACAGTAAATTAAAATTAATTGAGAAGTAAAGCATACAAAAAAATTTCGCAATAAAAAAAAATTACATAATAAATGCGTATCTATAGCAACAAAAATTATTCAGAATCATATTGCTTTGTAGAAAGCTTTTGGTTTTTTATACCCTACACCTATAGAATAGGTAAAGGGCTATATTAACTTTGGTATGGTGTTGGTAAACACCTAAAGGAAGTGAGCTAGATATGGAAAAGTATATATATTTGTGATCAGCGTGACCTCCTGAGTCGATATAGCCTTGTCCGTCCGTCCGTAGGCACGGTAACTCAAAAAATAATGGAGCTATCTTGTTGATATTTTAACTGTAGGTTACTAGAACTGAAAGTACGGCGGAGACTGCAAATTAGCGAAATCGGCACATGGGTTCGGATTCTGGACCTTTTAATCGGTCCAAGGACTAACGAACATATATAAAAAATTATAATAACTCAACAACTAACGACGCTATCTTCATCAAATTTGTGCTGCAGGTTACTAGTAATGAGACTATGGCGGGGATTGCGTACGATCGAGACTGGACCATGGATTCGGAACCTATAATTTTTTGATCGAATTTAGGTCAAACGAGCATAATTCCGAAACCAGTGAGATAGAACCTTCAAATTTGGTATCAGGGTGTCCCTTCCTATTTCCTTAGTGTCCTTGAAATTTGGGTCCCATTGGAGTAGTGGGTCGCGGACCAGTCACACATTTCTGAAGACCTTAAAGCATATCTTTAAAATTAATAAAGATAGCAACTTGAAAAAATGTAGAAACTTCAAATTTGGCACAAGGGTGTTCTTTACTATTTCTTGTGTGTGTCCCTTATTTGGGATCTATTGAAGTGGTGGTTCAGTACTCTTAGACATCCCAAGGTTTAAAGGAAAGTTATATAGAACTTTCCACTTGTGTACAAGGGTTAACTAGTATTTAAAGTACAGCGCGGACTGCATATGGGCGAAATCAGCCCAATGGTTCGAATTTTGGGCCTTTTAATCGGTTTAGGGGTTTCGAACATATATAAAAAATCAAGATCACTCAAAAACTAATGACGCTATCTTCATAAAATTTCATAAAAGTATGACGGGGACTGCATATGGTCGAAATCCTACCATGGTTTCGGGTTTTGGAACCTTTGAAAATTCAAGGGCTAACGAACATACATCTTAAAGGCAGTATAATGAAAGTACCATGGGAATTGGTTCTGGTCAAGTTCGGATTCTAGAAGCTTTTGATCGATCTTAGGCCAAACGAGTATAATTTCGAAGCCAAAGAATATGTTTCCTATTTCCTATGTGTCCCCGAAATTTAGACTTAATTGTAGTGGTGGTTCAGCTCCTAAGAAATCCCAAAATTAAAAAGCTTATCTTCGAAATTCATGAAGATAGAAACTTTTAATTTGATACATGAGAGTTCTTTCCTATTTCCGTTTTTATTTAGCACTTTTTTATTTTTAAAAGGCTAAGGATTTTACTATAAAACATATTTTGTATAATATTTTATAAATTAAAAACAAAATATATTTTTAATAAACGATTAAATTCCTTTTTTTTTAAATTTTATTATATCATATATTTTATTGAATTATTACCTTAGTTGATATATAATTAAGACATTGTGTACAATACTTAAGCTATATTCAAAGGTACTTGCCGCATTTATTTAAAATTTATTGTTATATTTAAATGAATTATATGAAAAGTTCTAATTTTGTAATTATATTTTAGAAATACATTTATTGCATATTTTGCGTTTATAAGCTTTTCTAATAGGTACATAAACTAACAATTTAAAATAATTGCAATTTTGAAAAATTTTAATTATTAAATATATTATGCTTTGATTAGCTTTTTATCACAAAATTTAATAATTCAAATTTTTTCTTTGTAATTGTATTGAAATAAATATATTTTCATTTAATGCAAGTTTTTTTTGTTTTTTAATATTTTTAAATAGATAAATTAGTAAGAATTTGTAATATTTTTGAATAGATATAGTAAGTAGAAATTTTTTAGTATTATAAAGTTAATTTGGTTAGCTATGTCTTACGATCAAACTAATAACAGCTTTTATGGTTTTAAAATGACTTATGGATATCCCATTAAATTTAAACCAATAGGAGTAGGGTGACCGTTTGACTGACTGTTTCTTTACTTGTTACAATTTGGATTTCACGAATTTTTTCAATAGTTAATTTTATATTATATTACGACTAAAATTAAAAATCAGGTTTTTACCGCGTGTACTTATGCAATTTTTATGAATTTAAAAAAGTGTTATATGCCTTTTGCATATTGTATTTAGGCAATTTTTATGGATTTAAAAAAAGTGTATATGCCTTTTACAGAATATGTTTATATGTTTCATGTGCATGGGTTGGGATTTTGAATTAGGAGGGATTTTATAGCTGGTTAGAAAAACATGATTATATGGCTTTCCTAAAATACTATAATAAATGATTAATGATTGATTTTAGAGTTGGTTTCAAAAGCGGGGTGTCAATAATTTGTTTTCTTATCTTAAGTGAAGCCTAAACAATAAAAAAAAAATAAGAGCTATTGAAGATTTGGTTCTATATAATCAGAATTATTCACTTTTTCCAAAACAAGCTTAATGAAACAGGATGGATTTTCCTGGATGATTCCATTTGTTTAGTGGGAGTTTGGGGGCCATATTTTTTCGAATTTCTATATTTTGAGAAAGTCGACGTTTTAAAAAATATTTCAAGAATCGCTATATTGAGTAAGTCGACGTTTTGTAAATTAAATATGAATTACTGCATTTTTTGATGAAGAAATAGAGTATTTTTATGCAGAAATTAACAAAACCCCACGAGATAAATATAATTGTATCAGATTTCAACGCAAAAATTGGCCGTAACAAAGTAAAAAATATTTGCGGAAATTTTGAATTGGGTGTAAGAAATAGTAGAGGTGATCGATTAATTAGTTCAATTTTGTCAAGAAGAAAATTTTAAAGTAATGAATACATACTTCAAATTATCCCACGCAGACTATACACCTGGACATCAAAAGATTTAGCACATCAGTCAAGTGAGCATGTACTTATCCTGAAGCAAATGTTCCAACTGTTCATAATCTTTTACTTGCTATAATTAAATCTAAACTAGCAACAAGCCCTCAAACAATTGCAACAAAATAGATTAGATCTGGAGAAACAAAAACGTAAACATCAAAGCTACGATTACAACAGAAATAAATGCACAACTACAGAACAAAGAGACTGATAGTGACACTCAATCTTTATGGAATGAAACAAAAATGATCCTAAACAATGTATCAAAAGAAAAACTAGGTACTAGAAAAAATACACCAAAACGGAATTGGATGACAAAAGAGATAATAATGTTAATGGAACAAAGGAGACCGCACAGAAATAAGAACCCCCAAGAATACAAGATATTAATTAGTGCTAAAATCAGAGAGGCGAAGATTAGATGATACGTTCAACATGCATAAAAAATTAAAAAAAGCATCAGGGTATACCAGAAAAAAACCAGAATCTATGCTAGAAAATAATGTGGGACGAATCATGATCTTCCCAGAAGAGAAAAGAACAACCTGGGAAGAATATATTCACGACTTGTTTTCAGATGCTACTAGAGCGAAAATCATAGAAAACAATCCGTCAATTCAGCTTTCAGGATTACCTATTATGAAAGATGAAATACGTAAAGCCATTGAATCATCAAAAAACAATAGAGCGGTGGGCCCATATGAGATACCCGCTGAATTGTTAAAGATAATTACTGACGAAAACATCACAATATTGGAGAATATATTTAACAACATTTACAACTCCAGATCTTTTCCAGACTGGCTGAAATCTACTTTTAAAGCTCTACCAAAGAAACACAATTCTCGAAAATGTAATGATCATAGGCTTATCAGCCTCATGAGCCATACATCAAAAATATTTTTGAAAATTATTCATAATTGACTGTACAACAAATGTGAGAAGCTATGGTAAGATCAAAAAAGAAACATAAGAAATTAAATATAAGAACAATTGGAAATTTAGTACACATCTTATCTAATCAGGACGAGTATAACAACATCATTCCCACCATTCGTTAAAAAAGAAGGGAAAAAAACAAACTTGGTACACGCTTACATTTAGAAATGTGATTTGCAGCGAAAGAGAAGAATTTAGGAACTTGAATTATTTTAAAATGGGCAATACAATACGTTTCTCATAACTTAAACTGTACGACAATTTATATTCTAACTAATTGTAATATATTTTCCATTATTTTAAAATAGGCAATACAATACGTCTCCCATTAAATATAAACTTAAATTGTACGACAACTTATATTCAAACTAATTGTAATATATTACTCAAAAATTTTATAAATAAATTGAATATAAGATAAAATTTACTTTATAAAATTTACTTGCACTGATTTCAGTTCATTTAGTTTAATTTTCCATCTTTTGGTCCAAAGATATAATTTATCACTTGCTTTTTGTAGTTTATTTGTAGCCTTGCCGACATTTGATCCTACTGCCATTATTGCAGTATCGTCAGCAAAAGTCGCTACAGTTATTTCTTGAAATTGGGGCAAGTCACTAGTATACAGCAAGTATAATATTGGACCCAAGGTACTTTATTGAGGCACACCCACTTTAATTTCTCTCAGTGTAGAGTACTCTTCATCCTGTTTAATTCTAAACAGTCTATCAGTTAAGTATGATGAGAGTATATCTAAATATGTTTTAGGTAATAGTTGCCGCAACTTATAAATTAAGCCTTCGTGCCAAACTTTATTAAATGCTTGTGCTACGTCTAGAAATATTGTAGAGCATATTTGTTTTTCTTCTAGAGCTTTCTCAATTATATCAGTAATTCTATGTACTTGGTCAACAGTAGAGCGTTTTTCTCTAAAACCAAATTGATAGTTTGGAATTAGTTTTCTATTTTCTATTATAGGTTTCAACCTTTTTAATAACAGTTTCTCAAAGAGTTTTGACATAATTGGTAACAGAGAAATAGGTCTATAATACTTTGTTTCGTTTGGAGGCTTTCCTGGCTTAAGTATCATAATTATTTCTGCCACCTTCCAAACGTTAGGTACATAATTTAACCTTAACATAGCATTCATTATATATGTTAACATTGTTATCCCTTTTTTCGGGAGTTGTTTTAGATTGTCTGCAGTAATTAGATCGAAACCTGGTGCTTTTTTTGACTTCAGAGCTTTAATTTCTTCAACCATTTCTATATGAGTAATTAGTTCAATGGCATTTTCTTTTCTGAAATCATTTTCAATGTAGAGGTCTGACTCTATTTAATTGGGCCTAAAATTTCTTCCAGGTGATCTGCGTATGTTTCTGCTTTTTCTTTATTATTTTTTGCCCATTTACCATCCATTTTCCGAATTGGTGTGACTAATTTCTCTCTTTTTTAGCTGATAAATTCTCAACATATTTTTCATATAATTTGTTTTTTATTTCAAGAATTCTTCTTTTAAGATTCTGCGTTATTCTATTCAACACAGTTTTATCAGCTGGGTCGCGTGTTTCATGCCATCTTCGTCTAGCTCTTCTATTTACTTTAATCGCATTTAATATATCTCTAGGATAATTAGGTCCTGCTGTCATGTATTTACATTCTTTTGTACTATTCCATGCAGCATCTTGGACAATTTTTTGTCAGGTTTAGTACGACAGCCGAATGGTCTGAGTCTAAATCCTGATTATTTTCTAGGCCAATAAAATTTGGAGATATTTTTTTTGTTATGAAGAAATCCAGTAGATCAGGAGTTTTATTTGTATCAGCAGACCAATAAGATGGTTCGCCTGTAGAATGAAAATAGCAACCCAACTCTCTAATAGCTTTCCTTAGCTCTCTTCCTCTTGTTGAGGTAAGTCTTGAACCCCAATCGATATGTTTGGCATTGTAGTCACCTCCTCTATCCCCAAGTCGGTTCAAGAGGTCTTTAAGGATCATGTTCTTTAAATTGTAATTAGGAGGGCAATATAAAGCCCCAATGTTTAAATCCTGTTTAAGGGACTTAACACGTATTACTGAGAGTTGAAATTCGTCAGTTTCTATTTTACACTCTTCGTGATGTAGTAAAGAGTTTTTCACCAAAATTGCACTACCTCCTCGCGGTTTATTACTAGGGTGTTTCGCATTATAACATGTGAAACCTACTATTTTTAGTTTTAACTGTCTTGTCATATGAGTTTCTGATAGGAGACACACATCAATGTTTTTAGTTTTTAGAAATAGCTCTAATGCTAGTTTTTTATTTAGTACGCCGTTTGCGTTCCATGTAGCAATACTAATTTTATTTTGGGCCATTATTTAAAAATTTTCTCGGAGTACCACTATAGCTTTTGCTAGAATTGTTTTCTAAATTAGTTATTCTTTTAGAGATATCGTTCATTGAATTTACCAAATTTTGCATCATCTGCATTAAAATGTTATTATCAGCTTTAGTGTTAGGTTTATGAATTTGTACTATGAGTTATATTCCTAACGTTAGTGCGCTTTTTTATTTTTTCAGCTGATTTTTCTAATGCTACATTGTTCTGTTTTGTTGCAGTGATAGGTTCTTTTGCTCTATTTTGTGATACGTGGGCATACGATAAACCGTCGATGACCCTGCTAGGATTTAAGCTTCTAGATTTAGGGTTAGGTGAATTCGACGCACCTTCTTTGGTATGTTTTGGATTACTTTTTTTTTTCTCTTGTAATTCCTTTGCAACTACGCACCCCCTATAGTTTGCGGGGTGTGCCTCAAGGCAGTTAGCACACTTCGGCGTAATCTTTTTGTCTTTGTCACAATTCGTTGATAGATGTGACCCTGCACATTTTACACATTTAGCTAGACGCTGGCAAAACTTTTGTGTGTGACCATATCTTTGACATTTTTTACACTGAGGAATCAGATTTTTTTTTTTCAGAGCTTCAATTTTCACTCTCATATGCTGAATAAACTCTATTTTATAAATTTTATCAATGTCCTCAGTATTTTCAAATGTTAACATAACATAACATAGGTAATTTAACTATAGTTTCTTCCTCATTCTTTTTCATTTTTTTCTTTATTTTGTTTACAACTTCAATGATTTTAAAACCCTTACATTTAAGCTCTTGTCTATATCTTCAGGATCGCATGAAGGATGCAAGTTCCTAGTCATAACTTTAATTGGCCTGGTCAACTTGTTTTCATAAGTATGCCATTCTAAATTAGCTTCATTTATAATCTTTGTTAGTTCTCTGTATTCCCTTTATTTTTCAACATTAATCTTTAGTTGATGGTTATTCATCATACATATTTACTTTATAGTTAACGTAGATACATTTTTAACCACTAGCGACTTAACTAATCCCTTTGTGGAATTAGCCCAGCCCTCGCCGGCAGTCGTGGTCTCTGCCGACATTTTGGTAGATATCCCTATCCTACCATAAAAATGTGGAATAAAAAATTTAAAAGTGATAAAAAGATAATTTATTTCAATCTTGTGATTGCTTTTGATAGAACTGGAAGCAGGTAGTTATGCGCTTTTTTATTTCTGAAAATTATGAATGAAAAAGTTAAAATTTTTTTGTACGGCTCTGCATATTAATAGATTAAATACTACTCTTCCATAATGGAAAATTTAATTTTATTTACTGAACTTTACAAAAAATAATATTAAAAAAAAAAATTGTAGTAAAATAATTACTATCTGACCAATGGCGTAGTGGTAAGGACGCCGCCTTTCACGTGGAAGGTCTCGGGTTCAAACCCCGGTCAGATCATATCTAATAAAAAAATATCGTAAAATTTTATAATTACATCGTAATAGTTTATATCGTAATATAAAATAAGATATTAATAAAAATATATAAATAATTCTTGTGTAAGATTATAGATGGCGCACAAAGTTAACATTTGTGCATTCATATCTCATAACCTTATACAATAGCTACAGCCGAGTAATCAACGGCTTAGTGAATATTATGATTAAAGAAACTGAAGCCTAGTTTAAAATAAACTTCGTGAATGCTCTACACTCCTTAAAGGAGTGGAAAAGGAATAAAAAAAAAATTACTATAGGTAACAAATGTTTTTACATGTTATAAGACCTAGTACTATCTCTATATATATTTAATGAATTATATTCTTGTATTAGTATTTCTAAAAATGGTTTGTTGTTAGAATAGCCTTGAATATTTTATTGTACTATGTGGTTTATTTTTCTACTAGCTGTCGGTCACGGAATGACGGATGGTTAATTGAAAGAAAAGCTTTTTCTAATTAGGAACTATTTCTAATTTTATTAAATACATGTGGAAGAGAAGATAACGAATGGAACTATATTTTTCTTAGCGATTGAATTTGCCCTTGTGGATTGTGTTCTGGTGTAGTATTTTAATAGATGCAAAACTTTGTAGGTTCCCTACTGGAGTTATATTTTTTTGGTTGTAAATTTTGCGAGCTTCGGCAAAGCTATACTTAGTTCGTCTTTTAATTTTCAATATATCTTTTTGTTTTAGATATTTTGGGCAGATATTGAAGGACGATGGTTGCTCTCCAAGGCAATTAGAACACATATTTCTAGGGCAATTTGAAGGTTGATGTGGCGGAAGATTGTTTAGTTTACACAGTTTGCAGGATTATGACAAATGTTGGCTGTATGTCCAAGGAGTTGACAATTTTTACACAGCATTGGGAAAATAATCTTTTACTTTTACTTGATACCAAGCAATACGAATTTTATTTGGAATTTTATATTAGTTGAACGTTAAAAGTACGAGGCAAAGTATAATTACTTTTTAGGTCAGTTATTTTTACGAATTTGTAAACATTAGTAACACCCTGATCTTTTAGATCATTCAGAATTTCTACTTGGCTTGTTGGAATAAAATTTTTATCAAAAATTGTACCTTTTGTTGAATTCAATGTCTCGTGAAATTTTGCTGTTGCAACAAATTTTTCCGGCACTTTTTGCGATTTTACCTCGATGAGGAGGTTTTCGCAGTGTCATCATCCGGTATTTCTTAAAAGCTTGGTGATATTACAGTTCAAAAAAAAAATTTTGAAAAACGTAAGGCTTTCTCTCAACACATTAACGATATTTACTAATACGTTTCTGGTTTGATTTAAATTAAAGATTTATAGAATTATATTTACTTTTCCTTGAAATATGACCAGTTCCAGGTTACAGGTATGGAAAGGATTAATTTCATATTGTAATAATTGAAGTAAGGTCTGGTTATTTCTCAACTTTTATATTAATCATAAGGAATTTTAAGCGCTTCTGTTATAAACAAGTCTTAATTCTCCTGTTATCTGTGACACTAATTTTCATTCAAACTCAAAGTTATACGAAAGATATATGTATAGACTTATATAATTTCATGACTTTTATTATAAACTAAAAGCATTAATGCTTTGATTAGCTTTTTGTCACAAAATTTAGTGACTGAAATTCTTACTAGTATATAAATCTTTCAAATATTTATAAATGCAAAACATGCAATAAATGTATTTCTAAAGTACAATGGCAAATTTAGTACTTTTTATATAATTTATTTAAATGTAAAAATATATTTTACATACATTAATAGGGAGTGACCACAAGTATCGTGCACAATTACAAAATTATACATATTTTTTAATTATGATTGTAATACTTATTAATAACAGTCGAGCTCAACATCACTTATCATAAATATAATAGATGAGACTTCATCTGTTATCTGTGATTAATATATGTTAGAACTCAAGTAATTTTTAAGAAATATTTACTAAGTAGTAATAAAATATATTTGTTTCATATTAAAAAAAAATAAAAAAATTAATGCATTTATTCGCTTTTTATTACATAATTTAGTACATAAATTTTTAATAATTCAATATAATTAAAATTTTTAGTATATTTATAAATTTAACAGATTCAAAAATGTAAAATATGTTATATAAGAAATTTTTTATAATTTATTTAAATATAAAAATTAATTCTACATACATGCAGCAAATAATTTTGGTAGGCATTGAAAAGAATTTAATTATCCTATACAATTTGTTGATTAGACATATTATGTATCATAATTATTATGATTCTAATATTCTTAATAAAACCGATATTTATTGTATAATTTAAAATCGATGTTATAAAATATAAATAATATAAATAAATAAATACGGATATATTTTTATTTTAATAAAATTTTTCTGGAAATAATTCAATGAAAAAAGATTAAATTTAATCGTATAATATAATTAAAAAATATATTTAATATTTTTTTACTAAATATAATATATAATATGTTTTATATTAAACTTTAAATCAACGGGAAAAAATATTTCAAACTAAATTTGATTACAGTGTAGTCTCGCTAATTCTGATCAATTAATGTAAGAGTGATCCTAATTACCGAGAAATCCGGATTAAAGAAACCTAGTTTTAAGTGGATATTTGACCCACTTCACACTTAAAGATTAATAAAATAATGATCAGAAAATAAATATATGTGAACAAATTTTTTTTTTTTTTTTTTTTTTTGTCTTGGGGTAAGGATGGTGGAAATCGTCAAAAGATACTGAGCGCAACCACAGTTATGTGTGACTTTAACACACTAAAAACACCCGCCCTGTTTTAAAATATTAAAACTAGTCTTAGAGACTAACCATTAATTTTGCGCTAACTTTTTATAATCTACTGGAATTACAGACCTCCGTTAAGGTGATCTGAATTTATCGCTAGTTGGAGGGGCCTAGTTCTTTTAAGCCTTCTATTGACATTTGAAAATAGTGGAAGTTTTGACTCTTCTATGTTTATGTGACCTTCTAAGTGGGTCTTATGTTTTATGGCATATTTTTTTATTTCATCGCTAACAATAGGAATTCCTAGATCCCTATGTAAGTCGGAATTTCGTACGTACCAGGGAGCACTCACCATGTTACGTAGCACTTAGCTTTGAAATGTTTGAATTCTCTGAATATGTGTTCGTTTGGCACACCCCCAAAGTTGTACGCCGTACAACCAGATAGGCTTAATTATTTGGTTATATAACAGAATTTTGTACTCTATTGGCAATTTAGATTTTCGACCTAGGAGCCAATACATTTCTCTATATTTTTGTTCTAATTCTATTCTTTTCTTTTTGACATGTTCTTTCCATTTTAGCTTGACATCTAATGTCATTCCTAAGTATTTTGCCTTGTTTTCATGAGGAATATCTACCCCATTTAATTGTACGAGTGGGGGATTTTGAATAGGTTTATTTGTAAAATTTACTTGCACTGATTTCAGTTCATTTAGTTTAATTTTCCATCTTTTGGTTCAAAGATATAATTTATCACTTGCTTTTTGTAGTTTATTTGTAGCCTCGCCGACATTTGATCCTACTGCCATTATTGCAGTATCGTCAGCAAAAGTCGCTACAATTATTTCTTGAAATTGGGGCAAGTCACTAGTATACAGCAAGTATAATATTGGACCCAAGATACTTCCTTGAGGCACACCCGCTTTAATTTCTCTCAGTGTAGAGTACTCTTCATCCTGTTTAATTCTAAACAGTCTATCAGTTAAGTATGATGAGAGTATATCTACATATTTTTTAGGTAATAGTTGCCGCAACTTATAAATTAAGCCTTCGTGCCAAACTTTGTCAAATGCTTGTGCTACGTCTAGAAATATTGTAGAGCATATTTGTTTTTCTTCTAGAGCTTTCTCAATTATATCAGTAATTCTATGTACTTGGTCAACAGTAGAGCGTTTTTCTCTAAAACCAAATTGATAGTTTGGAATTAGTTTTCTATTTTCTATTATAGGTTTCAACCTTTTTAATAACAGTTTCTCAAAGAGTTTTGACATAATTGGTAACAGAGAAAAAGGTCTATAAGACTTTGTTTCGTTTGGAGGCTTTCCTGGCTTAAGTATCATAATTATTTCTGCCACCTTCCAAACGTTAGGTACATAATTTAACCTTAACATAGCATTCATTATATATGTTAACATTGTTATCCCTTTTTTCGGGAGTTGTTTTAGAATGTCTGCAGTAATTAGATCGAAACCTGGTGCTTTTTTTGACTCCAGAGCTTTAATTTCTTCAACCATTTCTATATGAGTAATTAGTTCAATGTCATTTTCTTCTCTTCTGAAATCATTTTCAATGTAGAGGTCTGACTCTATTTTATTGGGCCGAAAAATTTCTTCCAGGTGATCTGCGAATGTTTCGGCTTTTTCTTTATTATTTTTTGCCCATTTACCATCCATTTTCCGAATTGGTGGGACTGGCACTACAGGTTTTTTCAAACTCTTTGTTGCTTTCCACAAAGAGTAATTTCTTTCTTTTTTAGCTGATAAATTCTCAACATATTTTTCATATGATTTGTTTTTTATTTCAAGAATTCTTCTTTTAAGATTTTGCGTTATTCTATTCAACACAGTTTTATCAGCTGGGTCACGTGTTTCATGCCATCTTCGTCTAACTCTTCTCTTTAGTTTAATCGCATTTAATATATCTCTAGGATAATTAGGTCCTGCTGTCATGTATTTACATTCTTTTGTTTTATTCCATGCAGCATTTTGGACAATTTTATTAAGATTTTCAATTGCTAAATCTATTTCATCTTTAGTTGTTATTTTAACCCTTAAATTTATATTATTTTCTATCTCTTGTTTAAAGTTGAACCAATTTGTTGATTTATTAACAAGTGTAGGCTTATTTTGTTTCTTAACAATTTTTTCATGCAGGTTTAGTACGACAGCCGAATGGTCTGAGTCTAAATCCTCATTATTTTCTAGGCCAATAAAATTTGGAGATATTTTTTTTGTTATGAAGAAATCCAGTAGATCAGGAGTTTTATTTGTATCAGCAGGCCAATAAGTTGGTTCGCCTGTCGAATGAAAATAGCAACCCAACTCTCTAATAGCTTTCCTTAGCTCTCTTCCTCTTGTTGAGGTAAGTCTTGAACCCCAATCGGTATGTTCGGCATTGTAGTCACCTCCTAGGATCAAGTCGGATCAAAAGGTCTTTAAGGATCATATTCTTTAAATTGTAATTAGGAGGGCAATATAAAGCCCCAATGTTTAAATCCTGTTTAAGGGATTTAACACGTATTACTAAAAGTTGAAATTCATCAGTTTCTATTTTACACTCTTCGTGATGTAGCAAAGAATTTTTCACCAAAATTGCACTACCTCCTCGGGGTTTATTACTAGGGTGTGTCGCATTATAACATGTGAAACCTATTATTTTTAGTTTTGACTGTCTTGTCATATGAGTTTCTGATAGGAGACACACATCAATGTTTTTAGTTTTTAGAAATAGCTCTAATGCTAGTTTTTTATTTAGTACGCCGTTTGCGTTCCATGTAGCAATACTAATTTTATTTTGGGCCATTATTTAGAAATTTTCTCGGAGTACCACTATAGCTTTTGCTAGAATTGTTTTCTAAATTAGTTATTCTTTTAGAGATATCGTTCATTGAATTTACCAAATTTTGCATCACCTGCATTAAAATGTTATTATCAGCTTTAGTGTTAGGTTTATGAATGCTATTTGTACTATGAGTTATATTCCTAACGTTAGTGTGTTTTATTATTTTTTCAGCTGATTTTTCTAATGCTACATTGTTCTGTTTTGTTGCACTAATAGGTTCTTTTGCTCTATTGTGTGATACTTGGGCATACGATAAACCGTCGATGACCCTGCTAAGATTTAAGTTTCTAGATTTAGGGTTAGGTGAATTCGACGCACCTTCTTTGGTATGTTTTGGATTACTTTTTTTTTTTCTCTTTTGTAATTCTTTTGCAACTACGCACCCCCTATAGTTTGCAGGGTGTGCCTCAAGGCAGTTAGCACACTTCGGCGTAACCTTTTTGTCTTTGTCACAATTCGTTGATAGATGTGACCCTGCACATTTTACACATTTAGCTAGACGCTGGCAAAATTTTTGTGTGTGACGATATCTTTGACATTTTTTACACTGAGGAATCAGATTTGTTTTTTTCAGAGCTTCAATTTTCACTCTCATATGCTGAATAAACTCTATTTTATAAATCTTATCGATGTCCTCAGTATTTTCAAATGTTAACATAAAAAGAGGTAGTTTAACTATAGTTTCTTCCTCATTCTTTTTAATTTTTTTTCTTTTGTTTACAACTTCAATGATTTTAAAACCCTTACATTTAAGCTCTTGCTTTATATCTTCAGGATCGCATGAAGGATGCAAGTTCCTAGCCATAACTTTAATTGGCCTGGGCAACTTGTTTTCATAAGTATGCCATTCTAAATTAGCTTCATTTATAATCTTTGTTAGTTGTCTGTATTCCCCTTCTTTTTCAACATTAATCTTCAGTTGATGGTTATTCATCATATTTATTTTATAGTTAATTTGTACATCTTTCAGTATTTTATTAACTTTGGGGTATTCTACAACATTACTTAAGATAACCGGATGAGGTTTGTTTTTTCTTGTAATGATGGGTTTATCAATTGAAATTTTTGGTTTAATCACCTTTAATTTTTCTACACTATTTTCTTTGTGTATTTCCGGTGAGTGCTCCGCTTTTCTTTTTTTCCCTGTACGTTTAACAATCCACTCGGTTTCCCGAGTTAGTTCTTCTTCATCTGTACAGTATTCTACTGCACTTTTAGTTAATTGCTTTTTCTTTAGCATTTTATTTTCTTCGGT
The DNA here is from genome assembly GCA_963082915.1 of Dolichopus griseipennis. Taxonomy (NCBI): domain Eukaryota; kingdom Metazoa; phylum Arthropoda; class Insecta; order Diptera; family Dolichopodidae; genus Dolichopus; species Dolichopus griseipennis. The sequence continues at coordinate 52,310,737 of OY720445.1, read as the reverse complement.
TACAGTGTGAATCTGACTCATTAAGTCGCTACACATCTTCTCTAGTTCACTTATTCTTAAATGAAACTGTTTCTCTACTGTAATACCCACGTCTAGGGGTTTATTCTGACCGTCATCGTTAGACATAATTTTTATTAAATTCGAACCAGTAATATTTCTAGTGACATTAGCCTGGATTCCCGCTTTGTCACTGGTTTTATTTTCAACTACAGGTGGTGATCTTCCCACTAAACCGCCCTTTTTAAAAGGGTCGGCTGCGTTGAACGTAGATACATTTTCAACCACTGGCGACTTAACTAATCCCTTTGTGGAATTAGCCAAGCCCTCGCCGGCAGCCGTGGTCTCTGCCGACATTTTGGTATATATCCCTACCATATTTTTATCTTTATTTGTGTTCATTATTTTATATTTTTATATTTTGTATTTTATACCTACTACCAGGTATTTTAACTGCCGCCCCTTTGGGGAACCGACGCAGACCAGAGAGCCGTCCATTCTGGATCAGTCGCTTCTGGATTTTCGTTGGATTTTAGAGGACTCGTACCCCAAGCATTCCTTACTGCGGATGTTTCTAAGCCCCAATCCGCCGGGGGAACAAATAAAAAAAATAATTTAACAAAAAAATATAAACTTTTATTCTTTAATTTCCATTAAATACTAAAAAATTAATAAATTAATAAAAATAAAATATTTCATTTTTCAAAACTAGGTACATATTATACATTACATAATACATTATAATATTATTCGTGAACTAATTTTTTTTAAAAAAACCTGTTATATTTGTTTGTTTATTATTATTTAAACTCATATTTATTGCATTTTCCTTTAAATTCATTAAAACTGAAATATCGTTAAATAAGACATCATTTTGCTTAGCCCATTCAACTAATGTCGATATACATTTTGTAGCTGTTTCATGTTTTATTTTGGTCATTGTTGTAATATCTTGGCGGCTGTCTTCTGACTCAGAATCAGATAAAATTTCAGTGTATCATCATGAAAATCAATCTCAACTGCGACGTAGAAATCTGAATTTCTTAAATCAGTTGCAAATAATGATTCTAACATATTTCTTATAATATTTAGTTTTTCCTGATCTTGATCTGTGTTACTTTGTCTAGCTTGTTGCCCAAAAATACTTAACGGTACATTATCTTCCTCATCCGCTTGATTATTTCGTTTCATTAAAGGTTTTCAACATTTTTTAATTACATCTGCTTATATACGATCCCAAGAATTCGCTAAGTAAAAAACTGCATCCTTTAAATTTATCATTTTTAAGCATTTGAAAATATCGTCTTCAGTTGAAGAGATGATGTGAGATAACAAGCTTTTTTATAAAAAATTTTAGTAGTTCGGATCACATTTTTATCCATTGGTTGTATTAAGGCAGTGTAATTTGGGGGCATGAGCATTTCAAAAATATTTCCGTCCTCACTTAAAATTCTGATTCACAAGAATGTCCAAAAGCATTGTCAATTAATAAGAGAGCTTTTGCAGGCAAACTTTGAGCAAGAAGGAATCGTCCATGCTTTTGATGATGATTTATATTCAACAGGCAAATTTATGTTTAAAAATGACTTTGGCTTCTTGGATTTACCAATGAATAGGAGTTTCAATTTGTGTATCCCGTTGGCGTTTGAACAGATCAAAAATGTAATCCGTTCTTTACTCGTTTTCCTTCCAGGGGCTTTATTTACTTTTGTGTGTACCAAAGTTTTATCCGGCAAAATTTTCCAAAAAAGTCCAGATTCGTCTGTGTTATAAATCTGATAATCACTTAATTGCAAATTTTCAATTTTTTTATGTAATATTTCTTTAAATGGCTCGTAGTATCGGGATTATTAGACAGTTTTTCACCAGTTACTTTAAGAATCCGTATTCCAAATCTTTTTCAAAATTTTGAAATCCAACCTTTACTTTACATTGAAACTTTTATTAGTGCTACCATATAAATTTTCAAAAATTATTAATGCCTTTCTTTGAAGTATTTCTTGTGAAATGGGAGCGTGCCTGGAACGTTGTTTTAAGAACCATTTATAAAGCTTTCGTTCCATATCACGATACTCAGCACACTTCAGTGTTTTTCGTTTTTTTTAAATTTGTTATTTCTTAAGATTATTATTTTTTTATTTGTTATGTTTTATTTATTTTTTTATTGTACTTACTCAAAAGTTTTGTTTCTAATTTTTTTTATATCAGATATTGTGGATGTTCTAATTTAATTAAAAGTGATTTTTACCAGACAAAAAAAGTAGGTAATAAAACATTTAGACAGTAAAACATACGGAACATTTATACAGTTCTAGAAGTATTTTTTGGGCTTATTTCAGCTTACTTCTACTTAAAAAACATATATACTTTACAGTTAACTTAGCAAGTGAAATTAATATTTTAAAATTTGTGAAAAAAAGTGTTGCATCTAGATTTACTTACTTAAATCTTCTTGAATACTAAATATTTTTTTTTTAATCTAGTTTTCTAGTAAACTAAAAAAAAAATTTTAAATGTATATTTTGTGCGATAGGGGTTTCAAGTTGGTTTAATTTTTTTTATTCGGAAATAAATTTGTCATTAGTTATATAATTGGTGCCGATCATTTGATTTTAAAAATTTTCTCGTTTACAGTGTTTGTTAATTTTTATATGAAAAATATTTTGTTTTCTAAATTTTTTTTATTATTATTTTGTTTAATAATAAAAAAAATAATAATAAAAAAAAATATTATATTAATATTATTAATATTATATTTAATATTATTATATCATCTTTTTATGTTTATTATAAAAATATATGAAGATTAAAATGCTAAAATTCAAAAGTAGTTAATTTTGCTACTTTCCAAAAATTGGCAAGCAGCAACATACGATTTGTTTTCTTTACGTTCATATTATGATTTACTAATAATTTATGTAAGTGTTTGTGAATATAAAAATGTTGAGAAAATACTTTATTTTCATATCGAGTGCCTCGAAAATGTAATACAATTCTTTAATAAGAATGAAAAAACAAGCACAAATGAAAAAACAAGCACAAATAGTATAAAGGGTTCAAATACGGTAATTACGGAAGAAATCAAAAAATTAAAGAAGGATTCTCCTAGTAACAATTATTCAAACTGGGTTAGAGCTGAAACCATTGAACCGCTTATTAAGGCTAAACCTGTTAAAATAAGTGATGAAACGATAACTAATTCACAAGATAAGCAGGCAAGTTTTATAGACCCTTTCGTTCCTCCAATTGTAAAATTAACAAATAAATCTGTTGAGACTGGTGAAAATGTATATGCTATATCCAGACTAAGAGATCACAGAATTTACAACAATGTGAGAATGTATTTGTCATACTTCCATAATCAAAATGATATTTGTTATGAAGGTATTACTCAGACTAGTTTGAAAGTACTAATCCATCAAGAAGGCTTACCGAATAACTATAATGAACTTAGCAAATTGTACTTTACTTATCATGAAATTACAGGAGTATCTAAAAAGGAAGTACTTCATGATTTAGCTTATTTTAGGAGGCATATCGATAATAAACACAGAGAACAGCTGCAAAAATTTAGAGAAAATTGGCAAAATTATATGATTAGTATTCCAACTCCATGATGCATAACAAACTTCATAAACTAAACATAGTTCATTTTAATGCAAGAAGTTTAAGAAAAAATATGCTCGAAATTGAATTATTTGTAAAAAATAGGAAATGTATTGATGTCATTATGATTGGTGAAACTTGGTTATACTCGGAGGAGGAAAAGTTTTTTAATATTCCAGGATACTCAGCTTATTTTAATTCCAATAATTTATCTAGAGGAGGTGGTACGGCGATTTATGTCAAACAGAATTTGGAACACAAAGTCGTGGAAGTGTTTGAGCAATTCAATACCATCATTTTTTCACTAAGCGACACTACTCCAGATTTAAAAGTTGGTGTATGTTATAAAAGACCAAGTGATAATAATAATGAATTTATAGCACACTTAGACTTAATCTTTGATAGATATAAAAACATTATTATAATGGGTGACTGCAATATTGATTTATTAGTTGATGCAGAGCTCACTAGATCCTATAAATCAATGTTAGAATCTAATGGAATTAGTATTAAGAATAAATTAAGTAAGGAATATGCTACTCGAATAACTGAAAATTCTTCTACGATCATTGATCACATTCTTTCAGATCTCGAAAAATATGAATTTGATTTCAAGTTGCATGATATTGTAAATTTAGATCATAAAGCCGTATTTGTCAAAATAAATAAAATTGTAAAAAAAATGGAACCTATTTTCAAAAAGGAAATTGATACCACAAATTATAAAATTTTTAAAGATAATGTTAGAAATCTACTTGTGACAAATAATAGTGATTGTGTCGATGATCTTATTGATATATTACAAAGAGCTAAGGTAAACTCTACAATAAAAAAGCAAATGAGAGTCAGAAAGGATAACTTATGGATGACAAATGATTTGTTAAGCATAATAAAAAAGAGGAATAGACTGTTTAAAAAGTTAAAAAAAAAATCCCCATAACCTTGAAATACTAGCAAGATTTAAAAGTGCTAAAAATAAGGTAACTTATGAAATAACAAGAGCAAAACAGAATTATTTCAATAATAAAATACAATTGGCTGGCTCTGACCAAAGAAAAATCTGGAAAGTACTTAACAATTGTATCTTAAAAAAGTCAAATGATTGTAACAAAGTAATAAAAGAAATAAATATTAGTGGAATTAGAATATGTGATAGTTTTGAAATTGCAAACTGCTTCAATACTCACTTCAGTGAAATTGGAAACAAATTAGCAGACAAAATTATTGATTCTGAAAATTATACAATAAAAAACATTTTGAACGGTCAAACAATTTTTCTACAACCAACGGATGAAAAAGAAATATATAAAATCATTATGCAGTTAAAAAATAGTACACCAGGAGCTGATAATATAACAGCCGCAGATCTAAAGCATGTTGTAACATTAATAGCGCCTAAAATTGTTTGTTTGATAAATAAATGCCTATCTACTGGTATGTATCCTGAGTGTTTAAAATCAAGTATTGTTATACCTATACTTAAATCAGGGTCACCACTGGATGTGTCGAATTATAGACCAATTACTCTTACAAGCTGCGTAGGAAAAGTGTTTGAAAAAATTATAAATGTCAGAATTCAAGATTTCATTCAAGAGGTCGTGGGCTTTGATAGGAATCAATTTGGTTTTCAAAAACGAATTGGAACAGACTCTGCAGTTTTCGAATCTACTAACTCAATTATAAACAAATTGAATGAAGGAAATTATGTATGCTCTGTATTTGTTGATTTAAAGAAGGCCTTTGATACGGTGAATCATAGTATCTTACTTGATAGATTGTATGAAATTGGAATACGGGGAGCAGCTCAGGATCTACTTAACTCATACCTTAAAAATAGAAAAACTATTACGAAAATTAATGGAGTACTGAGTAATCAGATTACAATAAATATTGGTGTTCCTCAAGGGTCAGTGTTAGGTCCTACATTATACCTGCTCTATATTCATAATATCCAGTATGCGAATTTACTAGCTGAATATAAGATCTTCGCCGATGATACTTTACTTATTTACAGTGCCAAAAATTGTGATGAATTAGAAAGAGTAATAAATGCAGATTTGTGGAGATACAATAATTGGCTTAAAGGTAATAAATTAACTATAAATGCTGAAAAAACAAAATATATAGTATATAAAATCAGAAATAAAGTTGATATAAATCCAAAACTGCTAGTAAATAAGATTGAAATTGAAAGAGTTACTTATTATAAATACCTAGGTGTTGTAATTGATGAGAAGTTGAAATGGGAAGATCATATTATTAAACTAGAAAAAAAAATTGTGCCTTTGTTGGGTGCTATCAAAAAAAGTGGAATTATACTGAATAGGCAATCTGCTAACAGTCTATATCATTCTCATATTATTTCACACATTAGATATAATATATGTAATTGGTCTAGCTGTTCCACTTGGCTGAAAGATAAAATTGGAATCATAATAAACAAGGCGATAAAATGTTTGCATAAATTTAATTGGCTTACCCCAACAGATGTAATTTTTAAGCGTACGGGTTACCTGAAGTTATCTCAAATCATTGTTTTGGAAAAAGCTAAACTAATTTTCAAACTGGAAAAAGGAATTTATAAAAAAGCAATTCAAATTACTAAAAGAAGTTGTGTCCACAATTATAATACCCGGAAGTTAAACAACCTAAACCATACCAAATCAAGAACTGAGTTATCACGCAACAGCTGCCTTTCGTCAGCTATAAGGATTTATAACAATCTACCATTGGATTTAAAGGAGTGTTCAAATTTAGATCTCTTTGTAAAAAAACTAAAGTATTTATTGAGAAACAATCCCTCACAAGTGGACAGAATAACGCAGGAGTGAATTACACATAACATAATTTTTATTATGTTATGTTATAGAATTAATTGTATATATTTATTAATATACATATATATATGTATCCTTTAGATTGTAAGTAACTTTTACTTGTTTTATTAAATATGGAATTTTCTGTTATGTTTTATACCAAAACTTTATGTTTTGTTTATATCACAGTTAATAAATAAAAAAAGAAAATGTCGTAGTAAGATATAAGAAAATCCAAAAAAAAAATAATTAAAGAATTGTATTGAAAAAAATAAAATAAAGTAAAAAATAAAAAAAAAAAAAAAAAAAAAAAAAATAAGCAAGAGTTATTATAATTTTGAAGTGGATATTTCTAACTTATAAAAAACACTTTAAAAGAATTTTGTACATGCCCTCGTACCGTCCAAAAACTGAACTTTTTTCAAAAATATTGTTTTATAAGAATTTTTCATTAGTATTGATAAAAAAAACAAACTCTTAAAAATTTTTAAAACAAAAATAATAAGGATAATTTGGTACAGTTAAATTAAATTAACTGTATTTTCTTAATTCTAAATATATATAAATATTATTCTAATAATATATAATGTTCTGAAAATTTGATTATACATATTTCTAAATATCTTATATATAATACACAAGTGTTGGCGAGACCTTGCTAACATGTAAACAAATATTGCGCATCAAAATTATTATATTTATGCTTCACACAATAAATAATGATGGCAAAACTCATACCTTTAAATTTACTATTATGAATCCCATACACTATGGACCTGTTTTGTTGTTATGCATCCCTTACACGATGTTTTCAACTTGGTATGTGTACTTATGAAGTTGAATAGGTTGCATTACACGTACAATTGTGAAACTTTTATTTTTTCTTTTTCCTTAACACAAAATTTTAGAATAGGAGAATATAAAATTCAATATTGTAAATGTGCATACCTCCACATTCAGAACAAAATACAAACCTATTTTTTAAGAAATAGGGGCTAACAGGCAAGTGAACCAAAACGTTTAATTTGAATTATGAGTGTAGTATAGAATAGTTCCACGGGCTGTCAATGTCTTTTTTTTTGTAAGACAAAACACAATTTTAATAAAATTTTCTCACATTTGTTACGATTTTATTCTTACACAAAAAATAACATATCATCATATAACTTATTAGTAATTTTATAAGACGTCAAATTTTGGAACTGGTCTATTACATAAACTTGACAGTTGCGAATTAATAATAAATTTTTTTTTCTATTTTTTAACTGAAATAAAGTCAACAATTACTTTGATTGTTTGAATGTTTTGAAATACAAATAGAGCAGTTCCAAATTTTGACGTTTTATAAAATTACAAATCAATTTTATAATATTTTTTCTTTGTGTTATACTAATAACGGGCTGTCAATATTTTTTTTTTTGATTTTAGTCTTACACAATAAAAATATTTCATTGTATAATTTATTTGTGATTTTATAAAACGTCAAATTTGGGAACTGCTCCATATACACAAACTTGACAGATGCGAATTACAAATGATTTTTTTTTTCATTTTCTTACTGAAATAAAGTCAAAAATTGCTTTGATTGTTTGAATGTTGTGAAATAATAAAGCAGTTCCAAATTTTGACGTTTTATAAAATTACAAATCAATTCTATGATTTGTAAATAATGGACGTCAATATTTTTTTAGTTTAAAACTAAAGTAAAATTTTATTTAAATTTTAGTTATATTTGGTACGATTTTAGTCTTACACAATAAAAACATATCATATACTTGATTTGTCGTTTTATAAAACGTCTCAACTTGGAACTGCACTAAATATCTATTCAAACTTGACAGTGCGAATTATAAATGATTTATTGTTATTTTTTAACTGAAATATAGTCAACGAATGCTTTGATTGTTTGAATGTTTTAAAATACATACAAATAGAGCATTTCCAAATTTTGACGTTTTATAAAATGACAAATCAATTATAAAATGATTTCGTTGTGTGTGTAAGACTGAAATCGAACCAAATGTGAGTAAATTAAAATAATATTGTACTTTTGTCTTATACAGAAAAAAATATTGACATCTAGCGCAACAAACTATAAAATTTTCTATTGAATTCAATTCACGAATTTCAATTGATTTTTAAGTGCTTACATTTTGATGTCAAAAGTGTTTGTTTACAAGATTTTCTAATAATTTTTGAAAGTAAAGCATTTCTTTTAAAATTAAAACTATAAATTGATTAAAAAATTAAAAATAAATGTAATATTAAAAAAAACATATGCATTTGATTAATTTTAATAATATTTTAAATAAAAAAATAAAAAGGGGGAGAGATAGAATTATAGAAAAGCTTTTGAATACCATAGAAATTTTCCAATTTGTCCATAATTTAAATAATTTAAATGAAATAAAGATATACCAAAAGTTACTCAAAATCAAATGTCATTTAATTTTGCTGCAAATTGTTAAGTACAACAATTTAGCGCTAGATGCGACAGCGCTACCATTCAGTGTAAAATAAATTAAAAAAAAAAAAACTGTACAAAACAAATATAATATTATCGGAGTAGGTTACATTAGGCAAAAAAAAAACTTTAAAAAGACAATTTTTCAGTGGTTTGGTGTTTTTCGTTGTTTATTTCAAATATTACAAAACGATGAGTCATAAATTGAAATATTTTGAATTTGATATACATGTTTTAATTTTTTTAAATATTTTTAATAAAGTACAATATCTTAATTGCAAACTACTAATACATAAATATGTCAGCGAGACTTAGCTATTTCACTTCACAATTCATTTTCATACAATGTAATTCGATCATCAATTAATGAAGTTAACTCCAAATATCGGAAAAAGAGAATATATAATCATCAGGAGCACTATTAATATGCCACTAAATGTTATGTTTAAAAGTACAAAAATTGAAAAAGTAAAATATTACAAATATCTTAGAGTAACCTTGGATGCAGATCTTAATTGCAATCTTCAAACGAGTATCAAAAGGTAGGAGAATAGCTGCAATAATAAAGCGTATTCAAATTAGAACTCCCCCAGATATAAAAAGGCCTATTTATTACTCACTTTTCCATTCAACTATTACATACGGTATCCTGGTGTGGGCAAATACATATTCAAAAAATCTAAGCATAAGCACAATAAGGTTACAAAATAAGGCAATTAAAAAATAAGGCCAAATCTATTTGGCCTGCAAAAACGAACACCTAAACTGAGTTGCATAAAAAACTAAAAATACTACCAATAGGCTATATAGGAAAATTATACTATCACTACTAATATTTAATATGCAACATAGAACAATTAATTCAAATACACAATTAACACACAATTATAAATTACATAATTACAACACCCGCACTGCGAGCCAAATTCGCAACATAAATAGAAAAATAAAATTAAATGGTCTTGACGGAATCACTTATACGGCCATCAATACATATAATAAATTACCAGATATGATAAAAAAATGTGATGTATAATCAATAAACTCAAAAATAAAAATATATTTTTTGGCTTAATAAATTAGTAAAAAAGATTTGAAATTAAGATAAATAAAAAAAAAAAAAAAAATTAATAAAAACAAAAAAAAAAATTATGGAAACAAAAAAAAAAATTTTTATTTTAAATAGGTATGTAATAGTAATAATAATAATTAATTGAAATACAGGTAGATAATATATATATTGGTTTTTCGCTTTAAATTTTTCGATTCTAAATTTAATTTTTCTTATTAAAATATTAATTAGATTTAAGTTAATAAGATTTTTTTTTCTTTTCCATAAATTTATTACTTGTCGAATTAGATTTTATAATAAAATTTGTTATAATGTGCATACTCTGTATGAGCTTAAACTCCTTTAGAGATAATGAACTGATAAATAAAACAAAAAATATATATATTTTGCTTAAATACAAAAAGCCTACATTTCCTTCATAAAATCATAAAAAAACGCGGAAGAGTGTAGTAAAACTTTCAGTTAAGTACAAAACAAATTATAAGTTGAAAAGCAGTTCATTAAACCTCTTCCAGTACATCGACTATATTTTATTCAGACGTTGAACATTCAATTCACTTCTATTGACATAAAGTAATGCTCATATAAAACAAGAAGTTGTTTGGCAGCAAATCGCACGCCCTGCACTATTCCAATAAGATTTTGCACAAACTTTGGCTGCCAAGCTAAACTATTTTTTTCCAGGCAATCGGTGACACCTATTTTATTTTACAAAGAAGTGTGAAAACTGTTCTAACTTTAAGTCTAGAGCAATCCCCGTACGCGAAAGCTTTTATATACAAATTTTCACGATAATTGACTGAGCAAGTTTGGAGCGTATACGCTATAAAAAACAAAAAAAATTTTGTTTTGATTTTATAAAATAATAATATGGTGATTATAAAATATAAATTTAAATTTTGAAAAATTCCGGGCAACGCCGGGTAAATCTGTTAGTATATGGTATAAAATTGAGATTAATTGTTTATAAAATTCAACCATTATTTTTTTTAGGCTAAATATAAATTATATTAATATTTACTTCACATATTTGGTCTTAAAAAAAATTTATAAAAAATTCCTTTTATAATGTTTTTAATTTTTAAACTCCTTGAGTTAATTTTAATCGCATTTAAATGTATTGAAAGTGTTTGTAACCGTGTTAAAATTCGGCCTTATTTAAAGAAAACCGTAACACTATTTGAACTTAAAAAAAAAAAAATGGCTGATATTATAACTAGAAACGTACTTATAAATATTCTACATCATTTGATTGTAAAAGAAATTAATTATTTACTGCATTTTAAATTTTTACTAATCTTGTTTTTGAAGGAACAACTTGCAAATAAAGCTAACGAATTCTTTTTTTCCCATTTCCCTTCAATTTTCTTCATAAATTTATGCTCAATATTTTATTTGAGAAAAACTGCCTAAAACCCCTATACCCATGCAAGCAACAGTCACGATTTGTAACTTATCAATCTTGACTTTATAGACATAGAGTGAATATGCATCGGACAAACCAAAATTTGCAGAAACTTTGGCCATAAAATTAAACTATTTTGCCAAAATTTTAGACACGCAACTTCATTAGGTGTAGAGTAATGCTCATTAAAAAAAGAAGTTGTGTGGCGGGTACTCGAACCCGTGGAGCAAAATGGCTACATATAAAAACGAATTTGTGAAAATTTCCAAATTATAGCTCCTTTATTTTTTGAGTTATCGTGAGCACGGACGGACATACATAGCTAAATTGATTTATTTTTCGATTCTGGTCCGATACATACCTTTGAGTCTATATCTGCTTCTCTGCGTCACAAACGTAATGGCAAATTTAGTATACCCTTAGTCATACGGGTATAAAAATGTAAAATAAAATAAATAAATAGATCTTAAAAGGCATGTTTAAATTCATTTCACATTATAATAAGATTTAGTTTTAATTTTAAGTTGAAATTAAAAACACAAATTCAAACATGCATTCTAATTTCTAGTATAATTCTAAATAAACTCAATAATTAAGAATGTAATATTTTAGTTTAATCACTAGCTCATATATGAGTCATCTTTCTAAAATAACGACTAATTTTTATTTTACTATTATTATATACCTATATTTTTAATAAGCATCAGACCCTGATTCAGCCTTGATTGTTCTTTAAAATTCGTTTGCTGAATAATCATTTTAAAGTGAAATATGACGTAATAATAATAGAGAATGTTTACTAACAATATCGTGTCGTCATTTTTTATATTTATATTTATAAACATAAAAAATGAAATTATATGAAATTATATGTTACTATTAAGTAAAGCTAAATAGTTATTAAATTTTAATAAAAAGTTCTCTCTTTGTTTTTTCTTAAAAGTTAGTTTTAAGTTAGATTTTGCGAAGAGTAGTTTGTTTAATTATACTTATTAGTCATTTGTTATCCATTACTCATTCATTACTTAAAAAAAAAATTTTTTTTTTACTTAGGAAGGAGTATGTAGGTCGACTTCTTATATAAAAATGTAGGTGACTATAACCTTTTTTTTAGTGAAATAGATTTTAATATATACATATTTGAAAAGATATATCTGTAGTTTGTTTAGTTGTTGAGAAAAAAATGTTCAAATTAATACAGGAGAATACAAAAACCAGTATTAGATGAATTGGTATTTTTTTACCGGTATGTGTTAAAGTGAGAATAATATAAAATAGTAATAAAAAAACGAAACGATAATTTATTCATAAACAGTTAAAAACGGAACAAATAATAATTTGTTCATATAAAGAAATAATAGAATTTTTTTGATAGAATTTGTAATTTAAGGTGGCTGATTATTTTAAATTTAAACAAATAAGTATGTAATTTTAGTTAGTAAAATTAACTACTAGGAGATTTAAACATGAAACTACGTAAAGAAGTCCATAGAAGTTTCACAATTGATTTATCTATTTTATAATATAAAATAGGTAAATCAATTCTAAAAAAAATCTTTAAATTGTAAAAAATAATTCAATTTGACTTATTTGATAAAGTCTGATTAAAAATTTTCGCTTCAATACTGAAAAACTTATTCGTTAGTCTTTAATTATCATTAAATTAGAACGGTAGGAACGAATCAAAGATTTTTAAGGTACATTTTTAAAAATATATATGAGTAATTGCCAATTCAACATTAAATCAAACACACTATTTGGAATACATTTATAAACCAAAAGAAGTCGTGAATAAGCATTATATTAAAAATTTTCTTCAGCTAATTTTAAAATATATAAAATTAATCTGCATAATTACAAAGCTAACTTTGTACGATACTAACACTCGATTTATCTCAGCTGCTGCAAAACTAATAATTTAAATATAACTTTAGAGCATTAACTTCAATTCTTTTTACAATTTGCTATAACATTTCGCCAAATGCGTAATGGACAAATTAACTTGATAGGTATGAATTAATTTTTCAAAACTGAAATTTTTTTCTTATAATCGTGTGTGTTAAAAATAACTACCTAACTATATAAATATTTAAAAAAAAAGATTTCTAGCTTTTTTTATATTTTATAAATTTATTTTTATATTTTTAAACATACATATCTTAAATTCAAAAAAAATATTAATCATATGCAATTTTAAATATAATTCTTTGGAATGTTAGTTCGCTAAATTTAATTGTTTTTATTTTTTTACTCAACACTTTATAAAGTATACACCTATCTCTCTTTTTTACGTTAAATATTTGAAAAAACACCTTTAGTTTATTTCGTTGCATTGGATTTGTATTTGTGTTTGTTTGTAAATTTTGAGCTTGATGTTATCAATGTAAAATAAAAATAAGATTTTAGATTAATAAAATAAATAGTGAGATTTAAAACTATTAAGAGAAGAGCAAGATTTTAAGAGATCATTTAAGGTTATAAAACCAAAGTATATCTATTGTTAAGAAGGAGTTTCACTTGGTTATGTGATCAAAAATTTTCTTACTAACTTTTACTCTTTCCACACATCCATATGCAAAAATTTACTCAAATTGTTGGAAGTAGATAGTAATAAGAATATTTCATGCAAGAAAAAGACGGAAAATTAAAAAAATAAAAAATTAAATTGAAACATAGTAAAATTGCATAGTGTGTCGTAAGTAATAAACCAATAATAAACTTTAAAATATAATTGTAAATGTTATAATATAAAGTTATGTAAATTTTTATTATAGCTTTAGTTTTCTAAAATATTTGATTTTCTGTCTGTATACAAAAGAAAAGCCTTTAAAAAGTATTAAAATCGAATTTATTATAAATTTGTCAGCTAAAATATTTACGTTTATTATCAAATTGTTTTTCATTTTTGTTGAAATTTTTTATTACAAAATATATTTTTATTCTAATGTACATTTTTATAAATTATTTATTATCATATTTATCACAGCACTTAAAATTGAAATTATTTTCACAAAATCTCATATAAATATGTAAGTATTTTAAATATTTGAAAAATTCACTATTGCTAAGTGTAATTCGTTTAAAATAATTAAACACCATGTACTCAGCTAAAAAAAATTTTCAAACGGGTCCGCCACTATATAATATACAATTTAATAAGAGTGCGCCTTTAAAATTACATTACAAAAATACATAGTGTTGTTTTTTTTTCATACATGTTTTTCCTATACACAGTGAATGTGAAACAAAAAAAAATATATTGTATATGCTTATACACATCGAGTTTTTTGTTGTAAAAAATGTATTAGGTCTAGTAAAAGTTTGGTAAAAGAGAGTGAACTTACTTCTTAACAATAGATATACTTTGGTTATAATTAGTGTTGGGGGATCGTGAGAAATTCCACATTTTATGGGAAATTTTAGGTTTCAAAATCTCAAAATGGGAAAAAGAGAATTTCCTTCACCAGTTTCAGAAAATTGCTTTTAATCCCAAAATCAACACACTATTTTTCACCCAGTATTTTAACAATGCTTTGTTAAATACATGCCCTTCGTTCATGCATAAACATGTATTCGAGCAAGTAAAAATACGTTTTTTTTACCAAGTTTTTTAAAGGCGCCCTGCTCTGATTTGAAAATTTTTAAATTTTATAATAAGGTGTTGAAATGTACATTTTTCTAATATTTAATATAGTGATAACGTTTTTTGATATTTTTTTTAAGTAACAAAAATTGTTAAGTAAAAAACTAGGAAGAGTGTAGTAGAGTAGACTCTGTCAAATCTGGCATACCCGTATGACCGTAACATATACATTATATCATCCGGTTAATTACTTTTGCCAAAATTTTAAACATACAGCTTGATTAAGTGCAGTGGAATACTCATATAAAAATAGGAGTTGTATGGCAGCTACTCAAATCCTCTGCAGTAGACCAACCAAATTTCGATGTAACTTTGGCCATTTCACTAAACCATTTTTGGCGAAAATTCACACACCCAGCTTCATTAGGTATAGTGTAATGCTCATATAAAAGAAGGACTGGTATAGCTGATACTCGAACCCTCTACAGTAGACCAACCAAATTTTACAGAAACTTTGGCTATTACACTAAACTATTTTTAGCAAAATTTCAGACACCCAGATTCATTAGGGGGAGAGTAATGCTCATATAAAATAAGAAGTTGTATGGCAGCTACTCGAACCTACTGCAGTTGACCAACCAAATTTTGCAGAAACTTTGGCCATAAAACTAAAATACTTTTGGCAAAATTTCAGACACGCAGCTGTAATAGGTACAGAGTAATACTCATATAAAAAAAGAAGTTGTATGGCAGCTACCGAAACCCATGTACCAAAATGGCTGGATTTAAATAGCGATGACGGCTATTGCAAAAAAACGAATTTGCGAAAATTTCAAGATCCTAGCTCCTTTAGTTTTTGAGTTATCGTGCGGACGGACGGACGACATACATAGCTAAATCGATTTTTTTTTTCGATTCTGATCCGATCCATACATTTAAGTCTATATCCACCTCCCTCCTTCTCTGCGTCTCAAACGTAATGGCAAATTTATTATATCCTTTGACCTAGAGTCATACAGGTATAATAAGTGTCAAGTATGGGTAAACATTATTTAAAAGTTTTAATTTGCTTTTTACAAAAAGAACGACAAAATAAGAAAGTAAAGATTTTTAGATTTTCGCATGATAGTTCACGGAAAATAAATAATATATTTTAATATAGATATTGTACGTATTTATTTTTAAATTTCTGATATCAGAATTTAATATGAACAGTATTTATCATACATACCATACATGGATATAAGATTTATTAAAAACTAAAAATATTTATTAATAATCGTATCTAAATAAAAAATATTGTTTTTTTTCAGAAAATCAATTTGGTTAAAAAATTGAGTAGGCCTGATCTTAAAAAATAATAAAGTTTCTGATGACTTTCGCATATTTTTGTGTACATTAATTACACCTTCTGAAAATTTTATGAATGAATTAGAAAATTAGGAAAATAAATTCATCAAATGTTTCAATGTAATTTGCACAGAAACTTTAAATTATTTAAACACTAGCTGTAGGCCCGTCACAGAATGACGGAATGTTAATTTACCTTTTCTAATAAAGAACCAAATCTAATTTCATTATACAGGGTGTTCCCGACTCGATGGTCTTGCTTCAAATGGGTGATCGGGCATATCGAGCAGAACAAAAAATTGTATGGGAGGGGGGGGGGGGTCTATTTTCATTAGTTTAGAAGTTATGGGGCCTTAACTGTTTTTCGACCATAATTTAGTTTTATTTCGATAAAATTGGAACCAAATAAGATAAAACAAAAAAAAGTATAGCATTTAAATGCTTATTAATGCAGATTTCTTAAGTACTATCAAACATTACTCTAAAGTTTCTCAGTCTGAGGTTATAAGGGCTTAAAGTCCAATATTTTTAACAAAATATCAATTAAATCCCTTTTATCAAAAAAATAACGGTATTAACATAACAGTTTTTTACTTCAAAATATTACCCTTCTCTTTCCCTGCATTTTGAGTATACTAGCACTTTTATAGCTCAAAAACTTTGAAAGTTATAAAGTAAAAACTTTTTGTGATATCAGGTAATTTAACTAAATTTGAATTTTTTTCAAAAATTTTTTTCAAAAAAATTCAAATTTAGTTAAATTTCAGGTATCACAAAAAAGTTTTTACTTTATAACTTATAACTTATAACTTTCAAAGTTTTTGAGCTATAAAAGTGCTAGTATACTCAAAATCCAGGGAAAGAGAAGGGTAATATTTTGAAGTAAAAAAACTGTTATGTTAATACCGTTATTTTCTTGATAAAAGGGATTTAATTGATATTTTGTTAAAAATATTGGACTTTAAGCCCTTATAACCTCAGACTGAGAAACTTTAAAGTAATGTTTGATAGTACTTAAGAAATCTGCGTTAATAAGCATTTAAATGCTATACTTATTTTTGTTTTATCTTATTTGGTTCCAATTTTATCGAAATAAAACTAAATTATGGTCGAAAAACAGTTAAGGCCCCATAACTTCTAAACTAATGAAAATAGACCCCCCCTCCCAAACAATTTTTTGTTCTGCTCGATATGCCCGATCACCCATTTGAAGGAAGACCATCGAGTCGGGAACACCCTGTATACATTTTGCATTACGCAGATTATACACAGATTATGCTTCGATTTTAGTAGTAGATAGAAAAAACAAAATGACTTATATAATTTATTGTTGTATTTTAAAAATTTGAGCATGAATAAATTATGTGATCTACCTTTTGTATGCTTTGAATTTGATAAAATTTTGGGGTCGTTAGTTCAAATCCCTTCTTGGTGAAATTTTTTTCCAAATAATATTTTTTTTTTTATTTAATTACTTGTTTAAATTTTAAATTTTAAAAATTAAGTAAATTTGTTTGTTATTAAAAGATTTGAAATTTTTTTTATAGATTTATTTTGTTTCAATAATGATCTATTTCTCCATCTATTTACTTTTTGTACACATATTTTTAAAAAATGTTACTAAGCTATATATATTGTTTCACAACAATTGTTTAAATTCAAATTGAAATATTTGTTTGTTGCCAACATTCTATAATTTATAAAGGCATTATCGAAAGCAAATTATAAATTTTATATATTGTTTTTTATTTCTATGGTGCATTTCGTTTGGCTTTATTTCAGAGAAGAGGGAACTTTTGAAATTTCTTTGAAATTTCTTACGTTGTTTGGTTTATTTAAAGCAAAGTAAGCAACGCAATAAAGCATACTTCGTGCTTCGCTGTTATTTCAGAATTTATTTTAGGGATGAGGGAACCTTTGAAGTTGCTTTGATTGTTTTGCTTGTTTCATTCAAAGCAAACAAAACAAAGCGTACATAGTGCCTTCGCCATTATTTCAATTTTCACCGAAAATAATGAAAGCTTTCTACAGAAATGCTTCTTTGAAGCATTGTCTCGAATTGTAATACGAAAATGTTTTACTATTTATTTAAAATTTCCAGAAAATCTTCTGTGATTTTTAAAACTGAAATAAAATAATTCATAGACTATTTATTAGTTTTTTTTTATTTATCTTTTGTTTTTTTTTTTTTATTAAAAATAAATTAAATATTTTTTGGCCTGCTTATGATAATTGTGGATATTTTATTTTCTAAAATAAAACACATTCAACAAAACATTAATATTTAATTTTTTTATAATTGAACACATCCATTTACAATTTTTTGTCTCCTTCTTGCAAAAAAAATTCTTATTAATGTCTAATTTTTAAATGTTTTTAGTAAATACGAGCATGGGCCATGTAGTCGTTGGATAGCAAAAATTTTTAAGGTCATGTGATAGGGAGTCGAACTTCTTATTGTAATAAATAATCTTTGGTTATAATATAACCATAATAACTAAAGAATGATTAGCGTGCCCTATGTTATGTTAAGTGTTTTTTATACACGTAACATACTTGCAATTACTAGTACTTAAATATATAAGAGAAAGAAAAAATGAAATTCATAAAATGTTAATAGAAATCTGTTAGAAAGTACAGATATAAAATTATAATAAAAACGTATGAGGCTTTTGCTTACATTTTTGTATGTACATATATGTACTTCTATTTTAATATCACTTACAGATTTAAAAAAAAAATATTGTAATGTTAACTTAATGTTCTTTAGGTAACAAATTTCTTTTTAATAATTCTGTAGAGCAAGAGTAGAAGAAAAAAGAATATTTATTAAAAGGGAAAT
Organism: Dolichopus griseipennis; assembly: GCA_963082915.1. NCBI lineage: Eukaryota > Metazoa > Arthropoda > Insecta > Diptera > Dolichopodidae > Dolichopus > Dolichopus griseipennis. The sequence goes on along the minus strand of OY720445.1, from coordinate 52,291,602 downwards.
TAAAAGAAAGTCTTTTATGTATTTTAAATAAATAACTAACTGCAAGAGTTTGTTTATTTTTTACAAGAAAAAAAACTCTAAAAAGGTTTTTATATGAAAAGAAGGAAAAAATATCAAAACTAATAAGAAATCTGTTTGAATGAACAGACCATAAAACGTATAAGGTTATTTCTTACATTTTTGTGTGTATACTTTATATACTTTTATATGAACTTGCCTGTGACTATGAGTTCATTTTTCATTCTGTCAGTTAGTGATACATTAATATTAGTATTCTGACCAAAAATTGATAAGAATTGTATGGTGCAGTGGTTAGCGAAGAGGCTTAGGATATAAATAGATCTAAGTTGGGTCCTCGTTTAAATAAATGTAAAGATTTTTTTTTTTTTCATATCACTTACAGAACTAAAAAGAAACTATTATAATATAATGTTAACTTAATGTTCTTTAGGTAACAAATTTGTTTTTATTAATTTTGCAGCGAAAGAGTAGGAGAAAAAAGGATATTTATTAAAAGTGAAATTAAAATTATACAAGTCCGACGTGCTTTTTTACTAGTTTATTAATAATAAGGAAGTTAAACTTGGTGTATTTAGTTAAAATTACTTTTGCTAACCACATAAATACATTTGTATATTTTGTAAAAATTGTAATGCCGCCCATGCACGGTGAACTAGGTTGTCGACCTAAAGTTGAATCGTGTATGGGCAAGTTGGTTAACCGTTTTGAACTTTGTCCATGGACAAGTTTAAAAAATTTTTAGCATATTTTCAAAAAATTTTGTAAAAATGTGCCTATATAGTTTCACTCTGTCCGTCTGTGCGTCCGTCCGTATGTTTACAAAAACTTTTACACCGTTTGAAATAGAGTAAAGAAATTTTAACCATGGCTAGGTATTGCAAAAAAAATAATTTCGAAGAATACGGGGCTACAGCCCCCCAAAGTTGGAAAAAGCCCTATATTTAAATTGTTATAACAAGAGTTGTGTTAAATATATTTTCAATCTGAAAACGGCAAACGATAGCTGGTTTTATAAGCTTTAAAAATTTTTAAAACGCAAATGTTTAGGGTTGCGATACGGTACTAACATTTAATATTACGCAATACTCAATTTTTGCAAAATTTTTGGCCACGCATATCTTCTGAACGGTTCAAGTTAGGGTCTTGATTTTTTTGATTTTGATTTTTTTTTGATTGATTTAGGGTCTAAATTTTTTTGTCAAGCCCCATGTTTAGGGGCTATAAGGGCTCGAAAATTGAAATTTTGCTATTTTTAAACACCTGTAACTTGAATACCTGTCCAAATCTTTTTTTAGTTATATACAAAATTCAAAGATCTATAATTATATTTCAACATATGTCAAAGGTTTTTCTTAATTTTAAAGGGTGACGAAGTTACAGCTCCTGCAAATTCCAAAAAAGCCCTATATTTAAATTGATATAACAAGAGTTCTGTTATGTTTATTTTCATTCAAAAAACGGTAAGAGAGAGCTGCTTTTATAGACTTCACAAAAATATGTTGTTAAAATGTACAGGATTGCCATACGGTATTAAAATTTACCATTGTGCAAAACTCAATTTTTGCAAAATTTTTGACCCTACATATCTTCTAAACGGTTCAAGCTAGGGTCTTGAAATTGGGAGAAGTTAGATCCTCAGAAATTAGTTGGAGTCGGTCAACAAAATTTTTTTGTCAAGCCCCATGTTTAGGAGCTATAAGGGCTCGAAAATTGAATTTTTTTTATTTTAAAACACCTGTAACTTGAATACCTATTTATATATTTTTTCCTTAATACACAAAATTTAAAGGTCCAACATTATATTTTAACATAATGTTAAAAGATTTTCTTAAATTTAAAAGCGGTTCTTTAAATTGAAGAAAGTGTCTCTCAGTTTTAACCATTTTGGCTTAAATAGTAAAATTCTGAGTAAAATTCCAAATTTTGGTGGACACACAATTTAATTCCTAGAACCTAAAAAATTTGGGGGAAGGGGAGTAGTGAGGATTATATACTTGCGAAATTTGGCAACGTTCCCCATAGAGGGGCTATTAGGACTTAAAAATTAAAAATTTACTGTTTTTATAAGTAAGCAGTAACTTAGTCACCAACGAATATATTTCCTAAATTAAACGTTAACATTGAAGATTCAACATTATGTTCCGATAAAACTCAGTATGAAACACTATTTTGAAAATGTGCTTTTTTAATAACCCTTGGTTTTTTTCATCACTTGTTTATTAGGATTTTTATTTTTTTGACACAAAAGTACTTTGAGATAATTCGATTTAATAAAATATAAAATTATAATATATAAAAAGCACAAAATTAAATAAATAATTTGAAATAATTATAAAATAAAGTGCGAAAAATATTTTAACATATAAGGAAATATTTAATATTATTGACATTTACCCTATTTTTCAAAACAAAAAAAAACAATTAAATGATGGTTCGATTATTGGATGGATAAGTGTGTGGCAAAGTTTGAAAACATGTTTGCGTACCAAGTTAATAATCTAGTCCACCGCGTATAGTCAGAATTAGAGATAGATGGTTATAAGAATTATATGTATAAGAACGAGATGACAAATAGTTGAGAATAACACAGCGAAAGTAGGAAGAATACCTATCCTTGAATGTTGGTTAATAAAAATGGTAGGTATATGAATTTTTTAAATTAGTTAAGGAATTGAAACATGCCTTTACGTTTCAGGCGTGGCAAATTATACTATGTATATTTATTAATTAAGTAATAAGTAATATTATTTATTTTGTTTAAAAACAAAAATAAGAATAATTTATTAAATTAATATGTTATTTTTAAGAATATCTTTCTTTTTTATTTAACATATAACAGTTTTCGAGATAAATTTTTTCATAAAAACTTTTTTAAACCCAAAAATATTTTAGAAAAATTTCAATTAAAAATTTTGTTATCAAACTTTTCAATTTATTTTTTAATATTATTTTACCACTTTCGCTACATTTTTTTGTTAAAGAATCTTTCTTGTACATATTATAATACAATTCGTATTACCATTTACCATCCTTAATTTCGTATTCGTTTCGTATTGCCATCTAAAATTTTTTTTCAAATATTTAAATATATGCCTTGCTTATTGCTATGCGTTGCGGTTAGCAAAAATTTTTAATATCAAGAAAGCGAGGTTTACAATTTTCATTCTTTTTCTTTCTAGTCTTTTATTCCCTGCCTGATTTGACAATTTTTTCTCTTTGCTCAAAATTAAGCGAGAGAGTCACTTAAATATTAAATTTCTCTCTCAATCACGATTTAAGCAAGGTTCAAGATGTGTGTATTCTCATCGCAAATGGCAAAATTCCATTTTAACAATCTAAAACCGTATTTAAAATACTCTTAACCATCATAACTTGTTTTTCACATCTGTGCAGAGTAATAATTAAAAAAATATACTACTAATAACCTATTAAGAGTTAAAGTCTTTTTTTTTTAATTCGATATTATATGATTTCCAATTTGCTGAGTACTTGTGCTTGTGAGTTGTGATTCTTGTGAATACAAGTATATTTTATGTGTGCACTGCATATACGTATATGTTAAAAAATTAATCCAAATAAATGAAATTTGTACTGTAGCAATGTAACAGACGACAACAGTTGTGTGTTATGTTTGTGTAATCTTGCTGATTTTTTTTATTTCTTCTCTGTTGTAAAATTATTTTTGAGATATTTTAAATTTAGTTAGTCTCTTAATCAATTTTGTGATGAACGGTTCTTTTTCTGTTGTAAAATTTGCGTTTGGTGTGATTTTTTAATTCTGTAATTTTTGTATTGTTTTATTTTTTTTTTTAATTTTGTTAAGTATTTAAGTAAATAAAAACTTTGTTTGAGGCGTTGTTTTTACATTTTCCAACCCAAAACATGTTTTGGTGAAAAAAAGTAATATTGTTGAAAGAAAATTTTAAGCTACATATTAACGAATTAAATATAATTCTCTCAAATTAAAAGTATCAAAAATAAAAAGTGTTCTTAATTTTTTTCATAAATATGTATATATAGTTATTTAATTATAATTAAATTTAATTTTAAATGTTTGTGAAAAAGAAGAGAAAAGTTAATACAAAATATAAAATTTAAAAATTATAAATTGATTTATAAATGATGTGTCAAGAAAAATTATAAATGGATAAGGATTTAAAATATAAAATTAAATATAATTTGAAATTTGCTTTTTAAAACAAACTGAACATTTTTTTAATTTAAATGTGATCTAAATTTAAGAATTTTTTATTTTTAAAGAATTTAAATTCTTAAATAATAGGATTTTTTAAAATTGCTTAGATTTTTTTACCCACAAATGTAATAAATAAAAATGAATTATACCTATATATTTTAATTCTGAATCGATTTAGCTATGTGTGTCTGCTAATTCGTTCATCTAAAATCAATCCATTCCACCTATAAAATTCAACATAAAATTCAAACAAAATGCACTTGAATCTTTTTGTAGGTTCCATATTTTTTTTTTGGTTGAGATCTGAAAATGTTAATTAGCAATAAAAATATCTTCATTCTTTTTTGCAGCGATATTAGTTATCTACTAGTAAAACGAACAACACTAATTAAACTAAAGTCGTAAATATTGTGCAAAATATTTCTGAAACTATTAGAAGTTTCCATTTTGTTTGGTAGTGATCTGACGAAACTATGTCTTGAACAACGAACTTTTTAAAGCCTCAATGTTTTTAAATTAGAAAATTGAATTATGTTAATTTCAGTTATTCCGTATTCAATAAAAAATTACAAAATACGCATTATATTAAATTTCTAAGAGTTGACACAGTTAGCTATACCGTGTAACACTTTTAAAAAATATATATTCTAACTTTTTTACTGTTACAAATTTTTACATCTTCAAACACAGATTTCAATCGCAAAATTACCCGGTCAAAAAATTCTATCAAACATATGTTGAATAAAATATATTTAACATATATTGATGTTACCGTTTGAACAGTTTCCTTTGGAGAACTTTAAGAACATTTTCAAAAAGTTTTGAAAAAAATGTGACTTTGTGACTACTCTACTACTCTGTCCGTCCATTCTTTCATTCGTATGTTTACAAAACTTCTACACCGTATAGATACGAAATTTTGAAAAAAATGAATTTCATGGAAGAAGTTTTTTCTGTAACTTAGTTTTTTCTTAACCCTAAAGAAATTATTTTTAAAAATCTATTTTTAAAATCAGTAATTTTGTTGATGTATATAATTTCAAGGTTTAACGTTAACATTGAAGCTCTAACATTATGTTTCGACATTATGTTAAAGGTTTTCTTGATTGAATTGAGCTTTTATTTTAAATATGTATTTCATTATTAATCATAATTTATAACAAATTGATGAATAAATAAATTTTATAATATTATCAAATTTTTTTATGTATTTTAACCCAGAATTGATTATGAAACATAATACCTATTCTATTTAAAAACCGTTGGTTTTTTTCATCACTTGTTTTGTTTCAATAAATTTAAAGATAAAACTGCAGAGATTTTATGAATTTATTTATTTAGTTGCTTATTTAGTAAAGCCAAATTTTACAACCGAATTGAATGTGGTTGGGGATTCCATATATACAAATAAATAAGTAAATAAATGTTTTTAAAATGTTGAATTTTTGTGATTTTACTTATCACAAAATTAGCTATATGTTTTAAATATTTATTTTTTTAAATCAAAAAATTTTTATCATTTCAACCAAAATCATATTGGATTTAGTTCTGATTGAATAAAACTAATACTTTTTACTTCGATTTTGATTTTTTTTTTGTTATATTAATGTTGAATTAATCCATTTAATGGTATTTAACCGACATTTCTTCTAATTCTTTTTTAACTACAGGCTACTTAATCGAGTTTGGTTAATTGTCATCAAAACTCAGGAAATCCCCAAATTTTTAACAATGTTTCTAGAAAATTTTTTTTTCTCACGTTGTCCAAGACAAGTTCAGAAAACAAGATCAGAAACTTTATTAAGCATTTTCTTAAAATTGAAGAATGTTTCCTTTGATTTTGTCTAAATTTTATGAAACTATTATTAATTTTTTTTCAAAATATGCACTGAAAACTTATTAAGGAGAATTTTTAATTTTAGGAAACTTGTTTTTTTACAGTTCTTGGTTTTTTCATTACACCAGAGCTATATTTCATTGATATATGTTATTACATAAGTACCTACTTGTTTAAAAAAAATTAAAATACTTTTTCGTAAGTTTTAATTGATATAAAATATGTTATATATAAAGTAACCTTTAAACGTTTAATTAAAGTTTGACTAGTAAAGCGCTTCAATTACGTTGAATAATTCTATTTGATAAATTGTTGGTAATAAGAAAACAAATTGATTTTCGTTCTTTTTTAAGGACTTCTTCTATTATCCATTTAAAGGGTTTGTTGCTTGTTATTATTTACTATTTTCAGTTCTAATTTTAATGTTTCAATTTGTTTATTGGTTTTGTTATTGTTCAAACTTTAGAAAAATATTTATTTTTGTAATCAAAACCATGTTGGCTTTCTAAACTATTCGGTTTTGTTTTGGCTTTTGAACTTTTGACGTCTGACTCCTTGCATTGTAGTCGAAAAAAATAAAAATATAGATTACGTGACAAGAACACAAATGGTAAATGCAAGTTAAATATCATTTTTGTTAAGGTGAATTAAAAAAAGTTGAAAATAAAAACAAGTTGTAGAAAAGAAATACATATATATTTTTTATATATGCAATTAATTCAGTTTATGTAATTTTTTCTTTTCTATTTATTTAATATACATATTTAAAATTTTAACCATACGCCCAAGTTTTAATTAAAAATTGTCTTTTAGAGTCTGAAAAAATTAACTAATTTAGCCATGACATGGTTTTGAACTTGTTGTTGGCTTTGATAATTGATTTTTCTTTAAAAATGTATGGTGATTTGTAAACAGTAATTATAAAAAATTAAATCTATTACAAATTAAGTGTTTCAACGAACTGTGTATGAAATAGTTATAAAAGACGAGTATTTTAGTTTTAATTTCACTAAAATTATTTATTTTTACAAATACCAGTATTTCTTCTACGTTATACAGACGTTTTCAGTGCTATTACTCAATTAATAAAATCTATGGTAAAATTATAAAATTTATATTTACTTAAAAAAAAATTATAGTAGGTTAATTAAAAAAAAAAAAATTAATAAAATATTTTAAAAGGATCAAATTTAAAATTTATGAACATTTGTTTATGAGAAAGAGTAATAAAAATATAGAACCTACAAAGTAAGAAACTCCAAGTAATTTTAGTGAAATTGAACTACTCGTTTTTTATTTATAGTAGTTAAAGAAATTTGATATTAGAAAAGACAACAAGTTTCAAATATACGTATTTTGAAAGATTTTCAAAATTATATCGTAAATGGAAATATTTTTCTAAAATTATAACCAAAAATGAATTTATAAAAGAAAATGATGTTCTTGACAAATAGCAATTGTTTAAAAAACTTCGTCTTGACTTTTTATTAAAACAATTAACTTTTATCATTTGTTAGTTGTTTTTTATAATGATTATTTACATAAGAGCAAGATGTTTGGCGAACTATATATGAGCCTATGTTTTCCTCGAGTTTTCCTTTTTCATTTTTAGCGGAATTTTATGTTGATATATAATTGATATATAATGTTGATATATAATTTTATGTGGTATAGCTATAGATATAGTTGAATATAAATTATACATCCAATTCAATAATACATAGTATTTGTAGCTATAGCTATTTTTTTTTCTTGTTTTTTCTTATTATTCAGTAGTTACTTTAGCTTAGGATATTTTTGTGTTATATTTTTTATACCCTACACCTATAGAATAGGTAAAAGGGTATATTAACTTTGGTATGGAGTTTGTAACCACCTAAGGGAAGCGAGCTAGATATGGAAAAGTATATATATTTGTGATCAGCGTGACCTCCTGAGTCGATATAGCCATGTCCGTCCGTCCGTCCGTAGACACGATAACTCAAAAAATAATGGAGCTATCTTGATGAAATTTTAACTGCAGGTTACTAGGACTGAAAGTACGGCCCATTGGTTCGGATTCTGGACCTTTTAATCGATCAAAGGGCTAACGATCATATATAAAAAATTACAATAACTCAACAACTAATGACGCTTTCTTCTTCAAATTTGTGCTGTAGGTTACTAGTAATGAAATTACTTCGGGGATTGCGTAAGTTCGGGATTGGACCATGGGTTTGGAACCTAGAACTTTTTGATCGAATTTAGGCCAAACGAGCATAATTCCGAAACCAAAGAAGATAGAACCTCCAAATTTTGTATCAGTGGGTCGGGGACCAGCCATACATTTCCGAAGACCTTAAAGTATATCTTTAAAATTAATAAAGATAACAACTTAAAAAAATGTAGAAGCTTCAAATTTGGCACAAGGGTGTTCTTTACTATCCCTCGCATGTCCCCCTAATTTGGGATCAATTGGAGTGGTGGTTCAGTATCCCTCTTAGACCTCTTAAGTTTTAAAAGCTTATAATCGAAATTATTAAAAATAGTAACTTTGAACGTTCTATCTTAATTTTAGATAGAACGTTCAAATTGTGTACAAGGTTTACCTAGTGCTTAAAGTTAAGCGTGGACTGCATAAGGGCGAAATCAGCCCAAGGGTTCGGATTCTGGACCTTTTAATCGGTTTCAGGGCTAACGAACATATAGAAATAATCAAGATAACTCAACAACTAATGACGCTATCTTCATGAAATTTGTGCTGTAGGTTATTGGTAATGAAACTACGGTGGCGATTGCGTACGGTGAGGATTGGACAATGGGTTCGGAACTTAGAACTTTTTGATCGAATTTAGGCCAAACTAGCATAATTCCGAAACCAATGAAAGTAGAACCTCCAAATTTGGTTTCAGGGTGTCGCTTTCGATTTCCTTAGTGTCCTTGAAATTTGAGCCCAATTGGAGTAGTGGGTGTGGACCAGCCACTCAGTTCCAAGGACCTTAAAGCATATTTTCGAAATTAATAAAGATAGTAACTTGAAACAAATGTAGAAGCTTCAAATTTGGCACATGGGTGTTCTTTACTATTTCCTGCGTGTCCCTCTAATTTTGTACCGTTCTTAGACCCCCCAATGTGTAAAAGTTTATCATCGAAATTAATAAAACTAGTAACTTATAATTAAGATAGAACGTTCCAATTGTATACAAGGGTTAACTAGTATTGAAAGTATGACGGGGACTGCATATGGGCGAAATCGAACCATAATTTCGGGTTCTGGAACCCTTGAAAAGTTCAAGGGCTAACAAACATATATCTTAAAAACACCATAACTCAAAAAATAATGCCGCTATTTGGATGAAATTTAAACTCTAGATTACTCTATTTTGTTACTAGTAATGAAAGTACCTTTGGAATTGGTTCTGGTCGAGTTTGGTCAATGAGTTCGGATTCTAGAAGCTTTTAATCGATTTGAGGCCGAACGAGTATAATTTCGAAGCCAAAGAATATATTTCCTATTTCCTATTTGTCCCCGAAATTTAGACTTAATTGTAGTGGTTCATCTATGTTCAAAGGTACTTGCTGCATTTATGTAAAATTTATTTTTATATTTAAATGAATTATATGAAAAGGTCTAAATTTGTAATTGTATTTTAGAAATACATTTATTGCATATTTTGCGTATAAGCTTTTTTATTTTATATTAAGTAGCCATTTAAAATAATTGCAATTTTGAAAAGTTTGGATTATTAAATATATTATGCTTTGATTAGCTTTTTATGACAAAATTTAATAACTAGAATTTTTTCATTTTGTAATTGAATTGGAATAAATATATTTTCATTTATAACAAGGTTTTTTGTTTTTTAATATTTTTAAATAAATAAATTAGTAAGAATTTGTAATATTTTTTAAGAGATAGTGTAATTAGAAAATGTTTTTAGTATTATAAAGATAATTTGGTTAGCTATGTCTTACAATCAAATTAATAACAGCTTTTATGGCGTTAAAATGATTTATGGATATGTCATTAAATTTGAACCAAATAGGTATAGGGTATTTCTAAGTCGGTTGCACCGACTGACCGTTTCTTTACTTGTTTTTTATATTATTCGGTTTATTCAATATATATAAACTGTTTCTATTTTGTCTATTTCGTGGGGAATAAAATGATTGATGTAAATCATAGGGTATATACCTATTTATAAGCTAAAAAATGGGTATACAATTAATATTAATATATAGAATTTTATATTCTCTTAAAAATTTGTTGAAAATTAGAAATTAATAAAATAAGCACATATTTTTCTAAAAATACTTAGTTACTTTCATTTATCAAAGATTGTGTGCTTTGTTTTTTAGATAAATTGTTAATAAAAGTACATTTTGTAAAAATAAATTAAGCTAACATATTTATGTATATATTCACCTTTTTCAATGAAATTTAATATTTTAGAAATTTAAAAATTCTAGTTTTTTTAACGATCGCAAATTTTAACAAGTGAGGGAAAAAAACCAAAGGTTTTTAAAAAGCACATTTTCAGAATTTATATACGGTTTCTTATTGAGTATTTTATCATTTATCGTTTCTTACTGAGTATTTTATCAGTTTTATAAAAATATATTATGATAATATTATATTTAGTTATTTTATTAATTTACTAGCAGATTTACCCGGCGTTGCCCGGAAGCTTAAAAATTGTAAAAAAGCAAGTTTCAGCCAATTTTTTGAGATACTATTTTGCCTATAAATGCCACAAAAAAATATTTGTGGAGTTCCGTTAACCTATCGTGGCCCAACAGCTTTTTATAGGTTTTTTCGTTGCTTTGTTATATATATTAGAAATTATTTAACCGATTAACTTCAAATTTTGTATATGTGTTCTTCTTTGAAAATGAAGTTCAATTTACTAACAGACTTGGAAGTTGTTAACCCCTGTCGACCCGACGATTGTTCAAAAAAAAATTTGTAAGTAAATTACGTCCAATTTCTGAAAGTAGGTACAACTTCTTTGAATTAGGGGAATGCTTAAAAAAATGTTTTGTCGAGTTCTTTTAACCGATTGCGAAACAAAAACTTTAAAAAACAGTTTGAACGATTATCTCTAATTTTTCTATACATGCTGCTTCTTGACAATTTGGTGCTCCTTGACGATAAAGTTGAGGATGGTAGGTTTCCGGTGAACAATGTTAACTGAATTAAAATGACTATAGGTCAAAAGGGGATTTTCTTGAATTGCCAACGCTTGAATAAAATATAGTCGATGGTTTAGAAAAGGTTTAATGGGTTAATCAAACTTAACTAAAACTTTTTGCAGCCTCTCTTTTAGACTACAAAATCAACCTGTAAAATTGGACACAAATCGAAAACACAAAATTTTTTGAAAGTCCGCCAGGCCGAAATGGGTTAATTTATTCCAAACAAATTTTTACAACTAAATGCGGTTGCTAAGAGGAACATTTGTGCAAAATTTCAAGTCAATCGTTCAAACAGTTTTGACTCGACATCAAAAACATTGAAAAAGCTTCTTTGCACTCTCGTGCCCAAACGGGTTAACCGAACTCAACAAAAATTTGTCCCAGACTTTATTTTCGACTGCGAAACCACCTTGTAAAATTGGACACAAATCGGAAACACAAAATTTTTTAGAAGCCCGCCAGGCCGAAATGAGTTAAATTATTCCAACCAAATTTATGCAACTAATTGCGGTTGCTAAGAGGAACATTTGTGCAAAATTTCAAGTCAATCGGTCAAACTGTTTCGGCTCGACAACAAAAACATTGAAAAAGCTTCATTACGCCCTCGTGCCCAAACGGGTTAACCGAACCTAACAAAAATTTGTGCCAGCCTCTCTTTTTGACTGCAAAACCACCCTGTAAAATTGGACACAAATCGGAAACACAAAATTTTTTGGAAGCCCGCCGGGCGGAAACGGGTTAATTTATTCCAACCAGTTTTATACCATTAATTCCGTGTAATAAGAAGAACATTCGTGCAAAATTTCAAGTGAATCGGTCAAACCGTTTCGACTCGACATCAAAAAAACGAAAAAGCTTAAAACGGCTCTGGAGCCGCAACCTGCTTACTTATAAAAATGCGACATAGCCTATGTCACCCCCCGGACTCCCAAAATTATTCCTCTAAAATTTGGTGTCAATCGGACCAGTGGTTTTCACGTGAATCCTGGACAAACAAACAAACAAACAAACAAACAAATTTTCTTCTTTATATATTAGATTAATTATATGAAATACTTAGAATATAACACCAATGCACTCAAGAAAACCTGTTAATAAGTGCGAAATATAATGTTGGAGCTTCAATGTTAACGTTTAATTTTGGAAAAACTTACACTGGTGAATAAGTTACTGTTTTATAAGAACATCAAAGTTTTAATTTTGAAGACCTAGTAGCCCTTCAATGGAGAAGGTTCCCAAATTTTTGCTTAGCAAACTTATGATGGATCTGCCCACCCCCTCTTGTCCTCACCCTTCCATTTTTTTCGGTTCTTGGAAATCAATTTTGAACTCCAACTAAATTTGGAATTTCAGATAAGTATATTATTCATTATGAATGAATGAAATGGCACCTCAAGGCATGTGTTATTTTATCGAGTTTTGCTGCACAAGATCTATTTACTTATTAATAGAAATATATTGTAAAATGCAACGCACTAGATAGGCATCGAAAATGTTTTGCCAGTCCTTAAATTTGATTTTTAATATAATTTCAAACTTACTTGTTTAAACCTTTTTTATTGAGTTTTGATCAAGCCTTAAAGATTAACAGTCAAAATAAATAGTTTATTTATTTGTTAGCGATAACCGACTTGCTCAAATGAACAAGTGCACACTTTATTTTTAATTTCCGATTTGTAATCCTTTCCTCCTTTCAGAAGAATCATATCTTCTAAATATCTTCTAAACGGTTTAAACTAGGTTCTTGAGATTTTGGGAGAAGTTAGATCTCTAGAAATTAGTAGGAGTCGGTTAACAAAATTTTTTTGTCACGTCCCCTGTTTAGCAGCTACAAAAGCCCGAAAATTGAAATTTTGCTATTTTTAAACACCTGTAACTTGAATACCTGTTCAAATTTTCTTTTCTTAATATACAAAATTTGAAGGTCCAACATTGTACTTTAACATATGTTAAAAGATTTTCTTAAATTTAAAAGTGGTTCTTTAAATTGAAGAAAGTGTCTCTCAGTTTTAACCATTTTTGCTTATATAGTAAAATTCTAAATTTTTGGTGGAATTTACAATTTAATTCCTAGAACCTAAAAAATTTGTGGGAAGGGGAATAGAAAGGATTAGATCCTTGAGAAATTGGGTAACCATCCCCAAAGAGGGGCTATTAGGACTTAAAAATGAAAAATTTAGTGTTTTTATAAGTAAGTAGTAACTTAGTCACCAACGTATATGCGAGTATTTGCTAAATTAACAATGAAGCTTCAACAATATATTCCGATCTAATACTCAGTATGAAAAACTATTTTATTTTGAAAATGTGCTTTTTTAAAAACCCTTGGTTTTTTTCATCGCTTGGGTTCTCAATTTTTAGTTTTTAATAAATATACTAGGTAAAAGGTAAAAATATTAGGTGAAAAATAGTGTGTATTTTTTTCTCATGGTAATTTCTGTTCATAGTGGCAGTCATATAATGTATACCTGCTCTAACCATTGGAATTTTTTTGAAGAGCTTAAAATTAAAATTAGAGTCGAACTTCTTATTGTAATGGCTCAATAGTCTTTAACGTAAATGTTTTTTAAATGTGTATATAGATTTATAAACTAGTAAAAAAGCCTGTCGGACGAGAGGTATAATTTTAATTTCTCTTTTTATATATATATTCTTTTTTCTCCTACCTAAAAGAAAATTCGTTACCTAAAGAATATTAAGTTAAAATTATAATAGTTTGTTTTAATTTTGTAAGTGATAATAAAAAAAATAGAAGCAAAACTGAAATGTAAAAAATAGCTTTAGATGTTTTTATTATAATTTTCTGTATCTACCTTTCAACAGATTTCTTATACGTTTTGATTTTTTTTTTCTTTCTATTCATAATTTACATTTTATCAGTTTTATTTTTTCTTTCTCCTTTGTATGTAAGGATTTGTAATTAGAAGTATGTTACATTTACATATGTAAATAACACTTAACATAACATAGGGAACGCCGATCAGCAGCAGTTTGTCTTTTATTATATTTAAATGTATGTACTTTCTAAAACACTTCTTATACGTTTTGATTTTTTTTTTCTTAAAAAATAGAAAATACATTTTGCGGTCACTATATACCTTCTAACAGATTTCTTATATGAACGTTTTGATTTTTTTGTTTAGTTTAATTTTTTTTCATCTTATATACGTAAGTATTTGTAATTAGAAGTATGTTACATGTATAAATAACACTTAACATAACATATAGCACGATGTTATTATCATATTTTTTTTATACCTGTAAGTGATATTAAAATAAAAGTAAGTAAACACAAAAATGTAAAAAATAGCTTTATACGTCTTTATGATAATTTTCTCTATCTATTTTTTGTTTTGATTTTTTTTTCTTTCTGTTCATAATTTCATTTATTCTTTCTCCTTTGTATGCAACTATTTGTAATTAATTAGAAGTATGTTAAATATGTGAATAACACTTAACATAACATAAGGCACGCCAATCAGCAGCAGTTTGTCTTTTATTATATTTAGATATATTTATAAATATTTAATTTTCTTTTCTTTAATGAAAATTATTTGAAAGATGTTTAATAAGTTTTATAGCAATTTATTAGCATAATTGATCTTTTTAATTTCTTCTATTTCCGTTGACTAACCATTTGAGAGATGATGACTTTTTTTTATCTTACTTTCATGAAGATTTATTATTACTTAGCTCAGGATGTCTTTTTTAACAACTCTCAAAAAATTTTTCTCTTTTAAATGGTGATTAATTTCTAAACGGCAAAAAAAAAAATTAATACATATTTTAATTTGGTAGAGTATACCTATTCGTTAAAGTTGAATCTAATATTTGTCAGTTAAATCAAATTATTTTAAATGTAAATATTTATTTAGTTAAACGTGAAATATAATTTAAGTTTTCTAATGTTTTTTTTGCAGTTTTTGTGTTTTTTTCAGTTTTTGTGTTCGTAGCTTAACCAAAAACACATTATACACGAATCAAATACATTACATTATATATACAAATTTCAAAAAAAAAAAATTTTATAAAAAAATATTTCGACTTTCGAAATTTTAATTTAAAAGATTTTAAAAACAACAATATCGCACCCGTATTTATTTTATTTATTTATTTAATTTTATAAATGAGCCCAATTGGGCTCAGCAATTGCTCGTACAGAGTTTATATATATAATATCTATTTAATTTAAAACAATTAAAAAAATAGTGCTATATATAGCTGTCTGTTTGTATGTTTAAAAATTTTTATCTAAAGAGACCAATAAAGTTTGAATTAAAGAAACTAAATTTAAAATACGGAAAGATATTAATTTCATGGATGAACTGTTATCTTTAGGCCCAACCGTTACGGACCTCAAAGTTAGGAAAATAATATTTTAGCTATTATAGCAAGAGTTCCATATGAGATATTTTACAATCTATTACAGACAGCTGCTTTATAAAAATATTTAAAAGTTTGATATAGGGTTGTCTTTTTTTAAAAACTAGTAATTTGACACCTGTATATATTTCCAAAGTTAACCTATAACATTAAAGCTCTAATATTATATTTTATAAAACGTGTAATGACTTATCTTACGTTATAACAAGGGTAAATATATTCTAAATTGTAAATTTGATTTGGCAAAAGCTTAGATTTTTAGCAATAATTAATGATTAAGACAACTATTTATGTTTAAATGTTTTCATTAAAAATTAAAAAGAAACCGTCGATCAAATATAATTAAATAAATTACTTAAACTCATTTCCGTTGTATAAGATCGTTATTATTATTATTGTATACATATGCAAACGTTTTTCCATGTTGTTCTTTTAACCTAGATAATTTATCTCCTTCTTTATTATTGGTTCATCTCACTTGAATTAGGCCAGATTTTGTTGTTTTTTCTTATTTTCTAATACATATTTGTTGTATCGTAATTTTATGTTATATTTTATTTTTTTTTGTAGTGTACAAATGTTCAAAGTTTGATCACAAACCAAACTAGGAAAAAGAAAAAGCAGTTTTAAACGAATATCTCAATTTTAAAATAAACTATCTAAGAAAAAAATAGTATTGACTCAATAATGTAAAAAAAATAAAACATTCATATCCATTAAAAAAAGTTTAAGTTATTTTCTCCTCTGCACTTATATATCACTTATATATTTTCACTGTGTTCGTCTTTTCGTCTGTCCGTGCAAGTGTACACTTTACTAAGCTCCAGCATTATATTCTAGTTTTGTTCCAGTCAAGCTCCAGTATTTATTACCAATAGCTTTTCTTAATTATAAAAAATATTCTTAAAATTAATAATTCTTAAAAAAATTTAAAATTTTTTAAAATTTGTTTTATAAAATAATTTTCCAATAAAAGTTTCAAGAAATTGTTATTCAATATTTATATTAAACATCTGCATGAATACATTCTATAAACGCGTACTTTATAAAGGTATACTACACACTTGGCTAAGTATGCGAAGAACACTATTTTTATACTAGCTGTTGGCCCGTCACAGAATGACGGAAGGTCAACTGAAATAATTTTATATAAATACGAACTTGATTAAATTAAATAAATTAATAGAAGATTTGAAATGGTTTTTTATAGGTCTATTTTTTTTCAATAATGATCTATTTTTCCATCTATTCATGTTTTGTATACATATTTTTAAAAAATATTCCTATACATAGTTTCCACAACCTTTGTTTAGATTCAAATCGAAATACTTATTTGTTTGTCGTTAACATTCTATTATGTACCTAATCAACATGCTAAAATGTACCTATTTATACGTATGTACGTAAAATTGTATTAAATGTTGATTTTTGAATTGCGTTTTGCTTTATTTATAAATTTTAAATTATAAACTTTATTTGGATTTTTTTTAATATACCGAATTAAGTTAAAAAAAATATATTTGCTTGACTTCTATGATGCTGGGTGCATCGAACTCAAGTTATTGTACACCCAAAGCCACTTTGCCAACCTCTAGACCATTTTTTTCCTTTTATACCTTTTTTGTAAATAGAAAAAATAATTAAAGGGAATTTTGAGGGAAAGATGCAGCGATGAGAGAGAGATGAGGGAACTCTGAAATTACTTTGATTGCATTGATTGGTTTACTTGCTATTCAAAACAAACCAATGCAACAAAGCATACATTGATTTCAGATTTTTACTGAAAATATGTAAGACTTACTACACAATGTTCCTGTGATGCATAGTTTTCTCAATTTTTATTTACAAACTGTTTTACTACATATTTATATAAAATTTTCAGAAAATGTTCTGTGAGTTTTAAAAATGTAAATGAACAAATTGATGAACATTTAAAATTATTTAAATTCATAAAAAAATTTTATTTATTTTTGTTTTTGTTTTTTCTTTTATTAAAAATAAATAAAATATTTTTTGGCCTCCTTACGATAATTTATGATATATTATTTTCTTAAATAAAACACGTTCAACAAAACATTAATATTTTATTTTTTTATAATTGAACATATCCAACAAAACACATTTAATTGAATGCGTTTGTTACACCTCATTCTAGACATATATATTAATAATAATAATTCTCACTCTCACTACAAAAGTGTATAAAATTTAATTTATAATAACATGAGTAAATTTAAAGTGACATAAAATTTGACGTAAATTTAAATAACATGAACCCTATTCAAACATTAACATCATAAGTTGATTGTGAACAATATTATCTGCTGTGGAAAATAACTTATAGTTATACTATTTGGTTAAAAGTGTACTCTTTTTATGTTTTGGCCACATGACGCAGTATTGAATTTAAACAAGTGATGAAAAAACCCAAGGGTTTTTAAAAAAGCACATTTTCAAAATAATACAGTTTTTCATACTGAGTATTTTATCGGAACCAAATATACGTTGGTGACTAAGTTACTACTTACTTATAAAAACAGTAAATTTTTTAATTTTTAGGTACTAATAGCCCCTTTATGGAGAAGGTTGCCCAATTTCTTAAGGATCTAATCCTCACTACTCGCCTTCCCACAACTTTTTTAGGTTCTAGTAATTAAATTGTGAATTCCACAAAAAATTGGCATTTTACTTAGAATTTTACTATTTAAGCAAAAATGGTTAAAACTGAGAGACACTTTCTTCAATTTAAAGAACCCCTTTTAAATTTAAGAAAATCTTTTAACATATGTTAAAATATAATGTTGGACCTTTAAATTTTGTATATTAAAGAAAAAATATTTGAACAGGTATTCAAGTTACAGGTGTTTAAAAATAACAAAATTTCAATTTTCGAGCCCTTATAGCTCCTAAATAGGGGGCTTGACAAAAAAATGTTGTTAACCGACTTCTACCTATTTCTGAGGATCTAACTTCTCCAAAAATTTCAAAACCCTAGCTTAAACCGTTCAGAAGATATGTGTGGCCAAAAATTTTGCAAAAATTGAGTTTTGTGTAATGTCAAATTTTAGTACCCTATGGCAACCCTAAACATTTATTTTTTAAAAATTTATAAAGTTAATAAAATCAGCTATCTTTTGCTGTTTTCAGATTGAAAATACACCTAATAGAACTCTTGTTATAACAATTTGAATATAGGGTTTTTCCCAACTTTGGGGGGCTGCAGCTCCCTAACGGGTTGGGCTACAGAAAAAAATTCTTCTACGAAATTATTTTTTTTGTAATATCTACTCGTGGTTAAAATTTCTTTTCTCTATTTCAAACGACGTAAAAGTTTTTGTAAACATACGGACAGACAGACGGACGGACGGACATAGTGAAACTATATAGGCACATTTTTACAAAATTTTTTGAAAATGTGCTAAAAATGTCAAAAAACTTTTCTATAAAATTAAAGTGAGATTTAATGTAAATAAATTGAGTGAATAAACATAACTAACTTTTCAATCGAAGTAAAGTAAAAAATTAATTTTATTTTAAATTAAAATTAAAATTTTATTATTTAATTTTATAATAAATTTAATTTTTTATTCTATATTCTTCAATTTCAAACTAAAAACTAATAATAAATATAAATGAATGATAAAACCTTAACAATTAGATGTTAAAGTAGCGAAGAAAATATCTATAAAATGTATACATAGTTGTATAATTGGAAATTCATGAATAATTTAAAGAATATGTGGAAAAAATATTGATGTCTTAATTTCTCCCTTTACTTTTAAACTGTCAATGATGAAGATAAAAAAAAGTTAAATAATGTACTAATTAATAATTGAATTTTTGATTAAAACCGATAACCTTAAAATGAGGTTAGGAATTGAATTTTTTTTAGTTAACTGCGAGACAAAATCAAAACAAATTGCTTTATGTTTGAATTGAATGGGTTTTCCATAATAAGTTTGACATTTTAACATTTTTTTTATTATTTTAGGACAGTTTCGTTCTCAAAATTACAATTGAGAGTAAAACAAACTTAATTAAACATGACATATATGATAGGAGTTGTGAATTCAATGTAAATTGATTGGAACTAAATGAAGTGCTATGAACAGTGTTTGATTAAATTACTTTTTTTATTTATTATTTTATAACGGATCAAGGGTGCCATAACAAATAGGTTTAAATTGGACATCTAATTCTAAATTCTAAACAATTTTTTAAAAACTCTCGGTTTCTCTTATTACTTTTTCCAGCTTAAATTTTAAAAATTTTGTAGTCTGTCAGAAGGAAAAAAATTAAATAAAAGCTCACGTAAAATTTATTTTTTGTTCCAGAACTTTCTTATGAACATATACACCCCTTTCCTTAAAGGCTAATTACTGTATACGATGGGGTCCTCACCGCGGCTTCTCTAAAAAAAATTATCACGTCTTGCTATTGTGGATGAATTTTGTTTTGACGTGATGTCATTGTTGTAAAGATGATATACATTGCCAATTTTTTGTTTTTACTTGAGTTTTTGTTGTTGTCAAAAATTATAAAAATATGTTATGACCTGAGGTTTTTTTAATTGTATAATTCTTCTAAATATGAAAAAAAAATTAATGTAATTTAAATCATTTAAGTTATTTATAAGTAAAATTAATAAGTTTAATCAACATATTTTTTATTTTAACTTACATTACAAGTAACTCAAATTCATGAAAATTTTTATTTTTTCTTAAAACATATGAAAATTTTCATTCAGGTACCTAAACTTAAATGTTTGTACATATATATAATTGTTTTTTAAAACATGAAAATTAACCTTTTTAACAAAACAAATGGTTTTGCATTTAAATAAATTTCTGGGCTTTGTATTTTTGTTTATTATCATTTAAAGTTATAATGAAAAAACTAGACGTAATACCTTATCGTAGACAAATTTAGAAGTGATACCAAATTGTTATCACTTCTTATTCTACGTCTTCAAGAATAGCCAACGAGATGATTTTGCAAACTGACATCACGTCAAATTGACAATATGGCGTCAATATCATTTTTGAGCCTTTATAAACAACCTATCATAACTTTTGTGATGCTCATCATATGGGTGATAATTTCAAAGATTAAAGATAGCAAATTATACATTGGAATTTAATTTTATTTAAAAAAATATGGAAAATGTTATAGAATTTGTTAATTTTTTCAATATTCCGGCAATTATTTTGCAAATAAAAAGTACACAAATTAGTTAGAATTCAAAAATTATAAATTGTCCTAAAAAAATACTTTTAATTCGTATAATTTTTTTTAAAAAATTTAATTTAATTATTTTCTCAGAACGCACTTTCATATTTAAAAAATGTACTTAAATTTTATCTTATTTTTTTTAATTTACTGGTTTAATTTGTATTTATTATACCCGTATGACTATATAGTGCAAGTGTATAAAAAATTTGCCATTACGTTTGTGACGCAGAGAAATAGGGGGGGGGGGGGGTAGATATAGACTCAAGTGTATGGATCGGATCAGAATCGAAAAACAAATCGATTTAGCTATGTATGTCCGTCCGTCCGTCCGTCATCACGATAACTCAAAAAGTAAAGAAGCTAGGATTATGAAACCTTCACAAATTCGTTTTTATGCAAAAACCGGAATCGCTATTTAAATCCAGCCATTTTGGTCCACGGGTTCGAGTACCTGCCATACAACTTCTAATTTTATATGAGCATTACTCTATACCTATGGAAGCTGCGTGTCTGAAATTTTGCCAAAAATAGTTTAGTATAATGGCCAAAGTTACTGCAAAATTTGGTTGGTCTACTGCAGAGGGTTCGAGTAGCTGCCATACAACTCCTTCTTTTATATGAGCTTTACACTACACCTGATGAAGCTGGGTGTCTGAAATTTTGCAAAAAATAGTTTAGTGTAATGGCCAAAGTTACTGCAAAATTTGGTTGGTCTACTGCAAAAGGTTCGAGTAGCTGCCATACAACTCCTTCTTTTATATGAGCATTACTCTACACGTAATAAAGCTGAATGTTTGAAATTTTGTTAAAAGTGATTAACCGGATGATATAATGTATATGTTACGGTCATACGGGTATCCCAGAGTTGACACAGTCTACTCTACTACACTCTTCCTCGTTTTAATTAATGTTTTGGGTTCAATTTTAATTTTTTAATTTTACATTTCTGTGGTCGTTAATTTGTTTTTTTTAAGTTACCTATCGTGAAAAATGATGTATGGTCATAAGAACCAAATATCATAATAATTTAATTCTAATATGTAGATACATATATTAATACATTTATAAACTTTAATATGTAATTACATTATTCTTATTTTATTCAACAATGAATCTTTAATAAAATGGTTAAGATTTTAATATAAAACGTTTTATTATAAACATGCCCGTACGTATTTTTTGCAGTCTTCAGAAAATTAAATAATTATTTTATTGTTTTATTTATACGTGTATTTATCTATGTAAAGATTTATTAATATATCAAGTAATAGCATAAAGTAACTATATACATAAGTATTCACGTAGAACAAAAAAGTTAGACAAGTTTTTTTAATTCGTAAAATCAACTTTATCGTATTTTAGTTTATTTTTATTTTTAGTAGGTATTTTTTATTTTTTTGTTTGTTGTCAATCGATGTGTGTACATTTGTATATATTTCTTCTCTTTTTTTTTTTTTGTATGCATATCATCTTAATCTCTCTATCATGTATGTGCGCAGTTTGTGTATATTTATTATAAAATAAAAAAAATATTGATAGAACAAGAAGAACGAAATTTCTTTTTTTTGCTTTATATTTTTTTACTTGCATTATTTCAAATCTTTCAAATCGTTAGAAAATAATTCCATAAATTGTCTTCTAATGTACCTATGTATTTTAAATTTTCGTTAGTTTAAAATAGGTATACGTACAATTTTTTTTACATTAATTAAAAATTTTTGTTTTTAATTTAAAATTCTAAAAGGGAAAAAAACAGGAAAAATATATTATGGAAAAGTATATGACTAAGCTTTCAAAATTCATATTCCATTCGGCATAAAAAACCCTTTAAGTATGTAAATACACATTATAAAATATACATACGTATGCATGTATTTTGCGATGTCTTTTGTTCTGCCGGAACCATAATCAGAAAAACCACTAATTTCATCCAGTGCACTATTATAGAATAGCCTTCTAATGGCATACAGAATACCAATACAGCCAACCTTTCAATTAAATCTTTTTCTGAGAATATAATGCCTAACTCTTTTATATTTTTATCGTTAAGACCTATATTTAAATGTTAGATGGGGATCCATCTATTAAAGGAACTAAAATGGGGCAAATTAAGCTTTACTCCATTTCTCAAAAAATTATAACCCTTTTGAAGAATTAAAATGAATATTTATTGCTACGTTTTTATCATCTTCGGACCATTTACAAACAATTTTAAAATTCATTTTTAAAAATTGTTTGACTTCGTTACGCAAATGAAACTGCCTATTAATAATGCTACATAAAGATAAATCGTGTTTTTCTTTTTTAGCACATTTTCAAAAAATTTTGTAAAAATGTGCCTATATAGCTTCACTCTGTCCGTCCGTCTGTCCGTATGTTTACAAAAACTTTTACACCGTTTGAAATAGAGAAAAGAAATTTTAACCATGGGTAGTTTTTGCAAAAAAAATAATTTCGTAGAAGAATTTTTTTCTATAGCCCCAACTGTTACGGGGCTACAGCCCCCCAAAGTTGGAAAAAGCCCTATATTTAAATTGTTATAACAAGAGTTCTGTTAGACATATTTTCAATTTGAAAACGGCAATCAATAGCTGGTTTCATAAGCTTTATAAATATATAAACAAAAATATTTAGGGTTGCCATACGGTACTAAAATTTAACATTACACAAAACTCAATTTTTGCAAAAATTTTGACCACACATATCTTCTGAACGGTTCAAGCTAGGGTCTTGAAATTTTGGGAGAAGTTAGATACTCAAAAATTAGTATGAATCGGTTAACAAAATTTTTTTGTCCAGGCCCATGTTTCGGAGCTATAAGGGCTCGAAAATTGAAATTTTGCTACTTTTAAACACCTGTATCTTGAATACCTGTCCAAATTTTTTTTTAGTGATATACAAAATTCAAAGATCTTTAATTATATTTCAACATGTGTCAAAGGTTTTTCTTAATTTTGAAGGGTGACGAAGCTACAGCCCCTGCAAATTCCAAAAAAGCCCTATATTTAAATTGATATAACAAGAGTTCTGTTAGGATTATTTTCAATCGAAAAACGGTAGAAGAGAGGTGCTTTTATAAGCTTTTCAAAAATATGTCGCTCAGATCTATAAGGTTGTCATACGGTACTAAAATTTACCATTATATAAAACTCAATTTTTGCAAAATTTTTGGTCCCATATATCTTCTAAACGGTTTAAGATAGGGCCCTGAAATTTTGGGAGAAGTTAGGTCCTCAAATATGAGTAGGAGTCGGTGAACAAAATTTTTTTGTCAAGCCCCCTGTTTAAGAGCTATAAGGGCTCGAAAATTTAAATTTTGCTATTTTTAAGCACCTGTAACTTGAATACCTGTCCAAGTTTTTTTTATTAATATACTAAATTTAGAGGCATAACATTATATTTTAACATATGTTAAAGGTTTTTCTTAAATTTAAAAGTGGTTCCTTAAATTGAAGAAAGTGTCTCTCAGTTTTACCCATTTTTGTTTGGATTGTATAATTCTAAGTAAAATTCCAAATTTTTGTGGAATTCACAATTTAATTCCTTGAACCTAAAAACATGGAGGGGGACGGAGGGTGGGAGGAGGTAGATGAAGTTAGATCCTTGAGAAACTTGGCAACCTTCCCCATTGAAGGGCTATAACAATTTTAAAATAAAAACTTTACTGTTAGCAGTAAATTTTATAAGTATGCAATAACTATTTCCAAGTAAATATTTCCAAAATTAAACTCAGTATGTAATACAATATAATTTTGAAAATGTGCTTTTTTAAAAACCCTTGGTTTTTTTTCATCACTAGTTTTAATTTTGGCCTTAGCTTTTTATTTTGATTTTTTAAGTAAAAAATGTTTTTTTTTAAATTAAATTTTGTTTCTTAAAGAAAACTAACCTTTTAAGAACTGTCGAATACTTTTTTAAATAAAAACCTGCACTCCCCTAAAATTCAAACAAAGCCTGCAAAACAAACTTTTTTCATCTGACGAGACAGTTTAAAAATTTTCAAAAAGTACATTCAAATTTCTTACATTATTGTTAGAATGCATTTAGTGCTTGAATAATTTTTATTTATTTTCAAAAGTTCTGTGTATTCTAAAAAAAAGAAATCGTCCAAATTGTATAAAGAAACACATATATACAAAATACACAAATGTAAATACATACATCGATTAGCATCCAAAAAAAAAACAACAAAAATATTAAATAAAATTTTTTAAAAAGAAATCGTTCAACTTGATGAGGAAATATAAATCGATTGGCAAACAAACAAAATAAAAAATAAAGCAAAGAAAGAATCTCAAATTGATTTTATGTATACCAAAAATACGGTCTTCTTTTTACGATAATGGGATGATTTCAAATACCATATTGGGGTGATTTCAAATACCGTATTGGAGTGATTTCAAATCAACAAAATTGACTAACATTTTTTGTTCTAGATGAATACTCTATGTATATGATTTCTTTATGGTAATAGTATATTACTGTGGCTATATAAAGCGTATGCATATATAAATATTTATATAGGTATTATATTATATTATATATATATATATATATATATATATATATATATATATATATATATATATATATATTATTTATTGCATATATCTATATTTATACTAACTTTGAACTTAATTTTGACCTATCCAACAACAATATTTACATCTAGTTACATTAACTCGAAGTACATGATAAAATATTAAATAAAAAAAAGAATAACTATAGAACGTAAAAAGTAATAAAAAAATTATCGTATCAATTCATAATTTAGTTTTACGTACTTTAATTTTGTTTTATGTTTATGATCTCCTTAAATCCTCCGCTAATGTAATTTGAATTTATCGCTAATTCTAAAAGCCTAGTTCTTTTCTATTAATATTTATATTATAGATGAGTTTTGACGCTCTTGTGTTTGTGTGACCTTTTAAGTGAGTCTTATGTTTTGTTCCAAATTTTTCGTCACTAACATTAGAAATCTATAAGTCGGAATCTATATGTTACATAGATCCCTATGTAAGTTGGAATTTCGTAATATACGAGGAGGCACTCACCATGTTACGTTGTAAATGTTTGAATTATTTGAATATTTGTTTGTTTGGCACAGTCCCAAAGTTTTACAACCAGATAGGCTTACTTATTTATAAATAACAAAATTTTGCACTCTATTGGCAATCTAGATGTTTTACCTAGGAGCCAAAACCCATCTCTATATGTGTGTTTTAATTCTATTATTTTATTTTTGACATACTCTTTTCATTTTAGCTTGGCATATAATGTCATTCCCAGATATTTTGCCTTTTTTTCATAAGAACTTTGAATATGTTTATTTGTGAAATTTATATGCACTGTGAAGTGAACTCTGAAATGAACTGAAATCATTTAATTTAATTTTCCATGTTTTTTCCATGTATTTGTTGACACGTTGATCCTTATTACAGTATCGTCAGCAAGAGTCGCTTCAACTATTTCTGTTGTGAATGTCTCTTCAACTATTTCTGTTGTGAAAAATTTCTGATAGTAGACACACACCAATATTTATAGTTTTTCGAAAAAGCTCTAATGTAATTTTTTTATTAATTGCGACGTTTGCCTTCCATGTAGTAATACTAATTTTATTTGCAGCATTTATTTGAACCGTAATACCCAATATTTCTAGTGACATTAGTCTGGATTCCCGCTTTGCCTTTGGATGAACTTTCACCGATTCGTGAGTCGGTGGCGCTAAATATTGGAATGTTTGTCGGTTGCACTAAATATTGACATTTTTTTTAGCATAGATATCCCTACCACATTTTAATTTTTATTTGTGTTATTCGAAAAAGTATTGCTCAACTGTTTTTTTATACTCGTTCTAACAAAACGTTTCTCTGTTTATAACGCATCTAGACATCATCGATATAGACTTAAATGTATTAATCTAATCAGCATCGAAGATGATAAATCGATTTATTTGATTTTGTATGTGTCTGTCCGTCCTGTGCCATGATAACAAAAAAAACTAAAGTACTTCACCCAGTACATCCGTACAAATTTTTAGAATCAATTTCAATATCCATAAAACTAATAAAGCTAGGAGGTTAAAACATTTCAGTCGATGAATAATATAATAGGACCAGTAAAGTTTGAAAAGGTCAGCGTGTAATTTCCAGGTATATACCACCCATGCTTACATGTCTTCAGAACTAATTACACTACGTAGTTAAAATTAAAAATGGTCAGGAAAAGTAATATGTTAAGTTCGTTTACTCGTTTAAAGTAATATCTTAAGCTCGCAAATTTTGAGATTTCTTAGGAGAAAATTAAGTGAAGTACCAATAGAGATCGCTAGAAGAAATGTGGGATGGAGTACGCCAAGTTTTTTTTTTTAATTTTTTTTATATTTTTTTAAATATAATATATTAGCCAATAGCTCAGTGGATTTTTGCATATTACATATGATGTTAATTAAAGAGTTTTTGATGTCATTTTTAAAAAAATTATATAAATTAATTAAAAAAAAAACTTAACGGAATTGCACACAATTTTCTTTTGGGGCAAAAGAGTACTTGGCAAAATTCAAAGTAATTTGCTTCTAAAATATTTTTTGTGGCTTTTTTTTCTTTATGTTACTTTCTTTTGGGTACTTCCAAAATATTATTTGAATAGTCCTCATCAGTCCTATGGGTTAACGTTTTTATTTTAGAACAAAAAGTTTAAATTCTTGTCTCACAGCCCCAACTTCGCGGTCCATTACTGCAAAACTTTAACCCATAAACCTTTTCCGACCCAAAAATCTATATATATAAATTTTTATGGTAATGGACTTAGCAGTTCATAAGCTACAAAAACAACAAACATAAAAAAACATTCGTTTTTATGTATATGACGAAATTGATGTTTAATTTTTGTTTAAAAATTTTAGTTCGCAGGGGTATATAAAAGGGCATTTAATCTTCCTCGTTTTTAGATAAATTAGAATATTAAGTATCGAACATAATATTAAAAATTTTTATTAATAATTTTAGATTAATAATTGCAACATTTCCAACAAAGCTATTTTTATGTATAGGTATCTAATTCTAAATTTTATCAATGAAACAACATAACTTTATATGAAATAATGTCTAATTGCAAATTAAATCAAGAGAACATCCTCAAATAAAGACTTTTCCAATTTAAAGTAAATATCTTCAAATCAAAAAAAGAAAAAAAAATCATAATGAACTTAATCGATTATCGAATACATATATACAAGAGAATAAAAAAATATAAATTGACGTTTGAAATTTAAAAGTTGTAAACTTGTTGTAGCCAATTTAATAAAAAAAACAAGTTAAGAAACAGTCAGTCGGTGCAACCGACTTAGAAATACCCTACACCTATTTGGTTCAAATTTAAGGACATATCCATAAGTCATTTTAACACCATAAAAGCTGTTATTAATTTGATCGTAAGACATAGCTAACCAAATTAACTTTATAATACTAAAAACATTTTCTAATTACACTATCTATTAAAAAATATTACAAATTCTTACTAATTTATCTATTTAAAAATATTAAAAAACAAACAAACTTGAAATAAATGAAAATATATTTATTCCAATTCAATTACAAAATGAAAAAATTCTAATTATTAAATTTTGTGATAAAAAGATAATCAAAGCATAATGTATTTAATAATACAAATTTTTAAAAATTGCAATTATTTTAAATGGTTAGTTTATATACCTAATAGAAAAGCTTACAAACGCAAAATATGCAATAAATGTATTTCTAAAATACAATCACAAATTAAGACCTTTTCATATAATTCATTTAAATATTCAATTAAATTTTACATAAATGCAGCAAGTACCTTTAAATATAGCTGAACCACTACAATTAAGTTTAGATTTCGGAGACACATAGGACATAGGAAATATATTCTTTGGCTTTGAAATTAAACTCAACCAGAACCAATTCCCATTGTACTTTCATTACTAGTAACCTAGAGTTTAAATTTCATCAAAATACCGGCATTATTTTTTGAGTTATGGTGTTTTTAAGATATATGTTTGTTAGTCCTTGAACTTGTCAAGGGTTCCAGAACCCCAAACCATGGTACGATTTCGCCCATATGCAGTCCCGTCATACTTTCAATACTAGTTAACCCTTGTATACAATTGGAACGTTCTATCTTAATTTTAAGTTACTAGTTTTATAAATTTCGATGATAAGCTTTTACACATTTGGGGGTCTAAGAGAGGTCCTGAACCACCACTCCAAATGATCCCAAATTAGGGGGGCACGGAAGAAATAGTAAAAAACACCCTGGGCCAAATTTGAAGCTTCTACGTTTGTTTCAAGTTACTATTTTTATTAATTTCGAAAATATGCTTTAAGGTCCTCGGAACTGAGTGCCTGGTCCCCGATCCACTAGTCCAATGGGGCCCAAATTTCAAAGACACTTACGCAATAGGAAAGGACACCCTGATACCAAATTTGGAGGTTATATCTTCATTGGTTTCGGAATTACGCTAGTTTGGCCTAAATTCGAACAAAAAGTTCTCAGTTCCGAACCCATTGTCCAATCCTCACCGTACGTAGTCACCGCCGTAGTTTCATTACCAATAACCTACAGCACAAATTTCATGAAAATAGGGTCTTTAGTTGTTGAGTTATCGTGATTTTTAATATATGTTCGTTATCCCTGACACCGACTAAAAGGTCCAGAATCCGAACCCATGGGCTAATTTCGCCCTTATACAGCCCGTGCTTTACTTATAGTACTAGTTAAGCCTTGTACACAATTTAAACGGTCTATCTTAATTTTAAGTAACTATTTTTAGTAATTTCGATTATAAGCTTTAAAAACTTGGGAGGTCTGTGAGGGGTACTGAACCACCACTCCAATTGATCCCAAATTAAGGGAACACGCAAGAGATAGTAAAGAACACCCTTGTGGCAAATTGGAAGCTTCTTCATTTTTTCAAGTTGTTATCTTTATTAATTTTAAAGATATGCTTTAAGGTCTTCGGAAATGTGTGGCTGGTCCCCGACCCAGTACTCCAATGAGACCCAAATTCCCAAGACACTTAGGAGATAGGAGGGGACACCCTGATACCAAATTTGGAGTTCTATCTTCATTGGTTTCGCAATTATGCTCGTTTGGCCTAAATTCGATCAAAAAGTTCTAGGTTCCGAACGCATGGTCCAATCCTGACCTTACGGAATCACCGAAGTAGTTTCATTACTAGTAATCTACAGCACAAATTTGATGAAGAAAGCGTCATTAGTTGTTGAGTTATCGTGATTTTTTATATATGTTCGTTAGCCCTTCGATCGATTAAAAGGTCCAGAATCCGAACCCATGGGCCGATTTCGCCAATATGCAATCCCCGCCGTACTTTCAGTCCTAGTAACCTACAGTTAAAATTTCATCAAGATAGCTCCATTATTTTTTGGCTTATCGTGCCTACGGACGGACATGGCTATATCGACTCAGGCTGTCACGCTGATCACAAATATATATACTTTTCTATATCTAGCTCGCTTCCTTTAGGTGGTTACAAACACCATACCCCTTTACCTATTCTATAGGTGTA
Organism: Dolichopus griseipennis; assembly: GCA_963082915.1. Taxonomy (NCBI): domain Eukaryota; kingdom Metazoa; phylum Arthropoda; class Insecta; order Diptera; family Dolichopodidae; genus Dolichopus; species Dolichopus griseipennis. The sequence goes on along the minus strand of OY720445.1, from coordinate 52,261,191 downwards.
GGGTATAACAAGTGATGAAAAGAACCAAGGGTTTTTAAAAAAGCCTATTTTCAACATTATTCAGTGTGTAATACTGAGTATTTTATCATTTATTTTTATGATTTTATTATAATTTAGTTATTTTATCAATTCATTATTAATTATAATTAATAGTGAAATCAATTCTTAGAATATAATCACAGTGCACTCAACAAAACCTGTTATCAAGTGCGAAATATAATTTTGCAAAAATATGCACCCGTGAATAAGTTACTGATTTATAAGAACACGAACACTTTACTTTTTAAGTCCTAAAAGCCCTTCAATGGGGAAGGTTCCCAAATTTTTACTAAGTAAACTAATGATAATTTCCGAGCCAAAATTCGCCTTTAACATATTTGGAAATATAATGCTGTAAATATTTTGTTAAATATTTCTAAAAAAAATTTGGACAGTATTCAAGTTACAGGTTTTTAAAAAAGCAAAATTTCAATTTTCCAGCCCTAATAGCTACCAAACGTGACAAAAAAAATTTTGTTAACCGACTCCTGCTAATTTCTGAGGAACTAACTTCTTCCAAAATTTTAAAGCCCTAGTTTTATAAGATATGTGTGGCCAAATATTTTACAAAAATTGAGTTTTGCATAATATCTGCCTTTTAAAAATTTATAAAGTATATAAAACCAGCTATCTTTTGCCGTTTCTAGATTGAAAATACACCTAACAGAACTCTTGTTTTAACAATTTAAAAAAAAAATTTAACTAATAAGTATTACAATTCTTAGCAAATAGTAAAAAGGAGCGCTTAATTATTTTCAAAATTATAAAAAGAATATTTTCCAATTATTTTTATGTTTAGTTTAATTTTATTTTTGTAGTTTCAACATTAAAAAAGTGCCATTTAACAAAAAAGTGAATATAATTTTTCAACAAATATTTTAAATTAAAAGAAAACAATTTAAGCAAAAAGTTAAACACACTTTAACGAGGTAAAAATAGTCATATGACATAGAGTAAAAATAAAAACACAAACGATTTTGAAAGCAATTAATTAAAATTTTGTTTGTAAACTGCTGCAATAAAAAGTGATAAAAAAAAGTGCCAAGTATAATATATAGAGCACTAAAGTGAAAAGCGAAGGAGTTCTGTATCATATTCTTAAATTTTATAATTGTTTTGTATAGCATATGTCAGATAAATTTTTGTTTATAATTGATTATAATTAATTCAAACTTATAAAATTAAATGAAATAAAAAAAAGTAAAACCAGTTATAATAAAATATAAAAAGTACTTAAATGAAAAGCAAAATAAAATAAAAAAAATAAAATATACTTCAAATAAAATTGAAATGACAACCCAATCATATTATAAAGATCGGTTGGGGTTTGATCCACGTGAAGCTCTATATGAATCTTCCACTTCCACACCAGCAAAAGGTGGACGTTCAAAAAGCACTATAACAACAACAACCCATCAAAGAATATCAATTAGTCCTGGAGGTGGGAGGGGGAGTAGTCATAATATGAATAATAATGATCGGAGTAATAGTATGGACCGCTATGATAGTCCGCAAGCAAAACGTATTAAGCAAAATTATTCAATTGTCGAGAGTAATAATCATGAATCAAGTGGTTATGAAGATGCTCTATCACAATTTAAAGGTACAATGTCAATATGGCAATATTTTGTTGAAAATTGGGATATTTTATGTAAGTAAATATATTAACTGTAAGTCGATTTGGCTTTGTGTTTTTGCGCCAAAAAGAACATGCGAATAATGCATATTCAAATAAAATTGCTGCTGTTTGTTTTTGTTGTGTTTTGGTCCATTTGGCGAAAAAAGAGATATAAATAATTTTACTATGTTTTATGTTTCCTTTTTTCTTACAAATATGCAAAATATAAAAATTTTGTATTATAAATCAAATCCGAATAATCCAGAAATCAATTTTAACATAATATATTATATTTATTTTGTTTCTTATCACAATGGTATTTATATGGATGTAAAAAAATTAAAGCTAACGGAGCAATTGAATGTGTTGTATCAATTAAGAAAAAGAAAAGCAAAATTAATAATTGAACCAACTGAAGGTTTTGACTTTATTATTAAACACTATATAAAATTCTAAAATTAAGTAGATATTGGTACATACCAAGATTTTAAATAACATATATAACTCAATTTTCGATGCTGCTTTTAAAATATTAGAGATACTAGGCGGATTTTCAATAATGTTTCAAACCTGTTTTTTTAAGGATCTTTTTTTAGGCATTTTTATTATATTTTTAATCCTTGTTGTTTCTTACACATTGAAAAATAACGCTTTTACGAACTTCTGCATATAAGCCTGTGAAGTTTTTTTTTTTATCCTAAAACTTAAAAACTTAAATATTTAAAAAATCAGGTTTTGACTAAAATTATTCAAACAGTAATAATTATAATTAATTCAGAGATAAGATTTTTGGTCGTGTTAAAAAACAATTTAGTTAGAATTGCATGTCGCTTTAGGGGAATAAATAATAAAAAGAGGAAAAAAAATTTTGACTTAGGGCACAAAGGTAGTTAGTTATTAGCTAATTAAAATTTATTATGGTTTTCTTGTTTAATTTAAAAAATTGAAGGTTAGTAAATAATTGTCGCGTTCAATATAAATGGATAAATGGATAGTTTTTAATGGAGTTTTTAAAATTTTTTTGAACCTGATATTCTAAACTGTTTAACCTTTTAAAAGTTTAACATTAAAATATTTTCCACTGCATAACTTAAAAAGTCGTTATCTGCAATATTTAGTGATAATTATAATGCAAATAAAACTTTTAAATTCTCCATTTCATCCAATTACAAATTGCAATAAATATTTCATATGAGGAATTTCCTCCATTTCTTTAATCAGGAAGTTTGCTAATTCACTTTAAATAATCTATCTATGGCTTGTTTTTCATATAACACATTTTTTCTAACAATTTGATATAACTATTCAGTCACTCTTTATTCAAATGGTGAATTTTTTCGTTGGTTATAATGTTACATATACATCTTATATAGAAGAACAGAGTGTTTTTTAATTAACAACAACCCTGTAAAGACTTTCTTGAGAAATTCTAACTCTTTATTATGTTCTTTGTGAATTTCTAATATTTTATTAATTATTAGTAAAATAGTGTTTCATAAAAATAAATAACTATTTTATAACTGCTGCACTAATAATTATAAACGTTTTATTGTACCTACATTGTTTTTAATGAAAAATATATAAAAAACATTTTATGTTCTTATACAAAAATAAATAAAGTTGTTCTACTCCCGCGTCATATGGTATCTTAAATTAGATTTTGATATTTTGAATATTTTTCTAATAAATTTTATTGTTGTTCAGTATTTACAAAAATTATTAAAGAGAAAAAAATTAATTAAAATTGATTTGAATGAATTAAAATTGATTTCATTTGACAATTCAGTTTAAATTATTTAATTTAAAAATCATATTCGAAATTAAATCGTGAAATCAATGATCATATTCGAAATCAAATATAAATCATTGTGCTGTGTGAGCTATACAAATAGTTTTATGATTTTGTAAAATTTCGTAGTGGAATTTAATTTTTATTTCGTAGAGAAAAACCCTTTTTTAATAAAGATAGACTTAAGCACTTAAAACCATTACCAGAAAACTTGAAGACATTAGAAACATAACAATTTCAGGGATTCAATATTTGAATACTTAATTTTTAAAATTACAATGGGTTTAAAAATTTTTTTTTTGTTTGATGACAAAAACTATTTAAAATGTTATTTGGTTGTCATTTAACCTGTAATTCTTTTTTCTTCGAATTAGTAGTTTTATTTTTTTATAGGGAAGTATGTATATCAGAAAATAATAATATTTTCGAAAACAATTTGTATATGTTCAAAACTTATACTTCTTTATACCCGTGCATACATATATGAACATCGGGTATATTAAAATTACTCCTCCGTTTGTAACGCATCGAAATAGGCAAGAAAAGTGAATCGATCTAGCTATGTGTGTCCGTCCGTCCGTCAGCACGATAATTCAAAAACTATAAGAGCTAGAGTTCTGAAACTTTCACAAAATAATTTTTAGACAATTTGTAAGTTCCCTATTGTTTTTGGTTAAAATCGGACAAAGGCTTCGGGTAGCTGCCATACAAATTTTTCGAAATTATTTGAATATTTTAATAATTAATAACTAAATAGAAACCAAATATAAAAACAAACAAAATGTAGTTAAATTATTAATAGCTTCATGGTGTAGTGGTTAGGACATGGGAATTGTAGTAAAGATGTCTCGGCTCGAATCCAGGCTAGGAAAAAATATTTTTTTTAAATTTATTTTTTGTTATCTATTTTCTTCTATTTTCTTTTTAATAAAATATATGTATTTATTTGAAGTATGAAAAATTTTATTTTATAGAAAATTTGACAGAAAACTCTCATTTATATTAAAAATTATTCATTTTTTTTAATATTTTTATAAAAAAATTCAAAACTGTTTAAAACAAACAATTGATACCATAGCATAGCAACTACAATTATTTAAAAAAAAAAAAATTAAGATAAATAAAACTCGTTGTGTAGGCAAATTATTAATTGTTATATGGTGTAGTGGTTAGGACATATGACTAGTATAGTCAAAAGGTTGCGGTTCGAATTCAGGCTGGGGCAAAATTTTTTTTTTTTTAAATTCATCTTAAAACTCTCATTTATAAATTATTAATTTTTTTTTAATACATTTTTAAAAAAATTCAAAACAGTTATTGAAAACAAACAATTAATACCTGAGCAACTACAAGAATTTTAAAAAAATTGAGATGAACAAAAAATCGATGGCTGGGTTAAATTCATCTTTTTTTTTAATTTATTTTGTTTTTTTATTAATTTTTTTTCTAATTAAATATAAAAAACAAATATTTTGATTTTTCTGTCAAACAGTTCAATTGCAATATATGAAATTCTTTTTTATTTAATACATAATAGTGTACGCACGGATATCTAAAAGTTGACAAAGGCAACTATAATCTTCCTCGTTTTAATGTAACATAGAGGACTAGGGGAATTATAATTAAAATCACATTTTTTCAAGAATTTTCCTTAAAAAAAACTTACGAACCGTTTTTAAGGAAGTCCGTATTGCTACGATCGATATGTCAGGTTACCGAGGTTACCATTAAGTTACCAAGGCCCCTCATATATTTTGTTTTACTTAATTGTAGATTGTTATAGTTAAAAAAAATTATAAAATTAAATAGAATTAAATTCCCAAAATATAATTGATTTTTGGATTAGTTGTATGATTTTACAAAAATATAACTTAATTTTCCTTTATTTAAATATTTATCGACTTACATTAGTAATACTTACAAAAATATAGTTTTTATTTTATTTATTTTCATTATACTTGTTTAACTAATATACATTTAATTAACCAATATTTTTGTTTACATTTATATAGATCATCATAATACATTAATATAGATCAACAATTCAAAAAAAGCTTTATTTTAATTCATTTTATTATTTTTTTAAAACCTTGTAATTGAAGAATTTGGACTTTACTTTAAGCTTTCATCAGATCACTGGAACTAATTAACCTTTTTACTTTAAACCTATACGACTTTAGTACTTATTCGACATGTCCTATACGTAATATTTTTATAATTAATTAATTAAACTAATTAATTATTATTTTCATTCATCCGGATTTACAAGTCTAATTCCTTTTTATTAACGCATGAAATTAGTTCCAACGGTATACTAAATTTACTATTCCTCCTAAACGCTGTAAAGTGAAGGCGATAGATATAAATTCAAGGGCATGGATCGGATTACAATCAAAATGGAAGTCGGATTAGCTATGTGTATTCCACTGTCCATTCGTCCGCAAGATAATTTTATTTTTATGCCGTGACAATAATCAAATGAAACTATGAGAAAGTTAATTGAGTTTACTAATAAATTACTTCTGGCTCTATATCATTAAAATCTAGAAATGAACATATAATTATTTTTATTATACGTGATTTTTTTACTAATCAAAATTTTACTAATTTTTTACTAATCAAAACTTTATTGAGCGAAGTAATTTGAACAGTGAAATAATTTGAACAAAGAAATTGATATAAGTTATTTTTGTAAAAGTTAGTAGTTTTCATTTAATTTTTTATTCATCTCCTGATTTATTTATAGAGAACTATTATTATAAAGTAATATTTTGATAGCATTTTAAAATGCAGCTTTTTAAGTGGTTGTGTTTGAATTAATATTCAAATTTTAAAAAATCACGATGTTTAGAGAAATTAAAAAAAAAATTTCGATAAATTTTTTTTTTTAAAATCGCTTATTTTTAAATTAAGTGATGGATGATAAACTACAACATACTTATAGACTACAAATTAGGAATTTACTTAATTATGAAAAAAGTTTCGTTAATAATTATCTTATTTGACTTGCTCCTACTTATTACCTTATCATAAGTATATTATATATAAATAAAATAAGTTATTCTCATTAATTGTTTATTTAAAGAAAATGTTATACTTACAAGAAAAAATTAAAATAAAATTTTATTAACAGATAACTGCTCTTTGGGTTACATTTTTTTTACAAAAGATAACTTTGTTTTATTATTTTATCTACTTAATACTAATTAAGAAAAATTTAAAAAAATAAAAGAATTTAAAAACATGTTTGTTAAAAAAAAGTGTGGTAGTTTTAATATTAATTATTTTTATGGAGCATTCAAAATATAAATAATTTTACAAAAATAAAATAAAAATAATTGTAAATAAAATGCTATTAATGTTTATTACTAATATTTTTTACAGAATAATATTTTTAATAATTTTTAAATTAAGTTTTAATTTTTTCTTTTTTACCTTTTTCTTGGGTAAATTTTTTTTAATTACAGATGAACGTGATGCCATACAGAAAAAAACTTTCACAAAATGGGTTAATAAACATCTTAAAAAGGTAAAGATCGATTTTTAACTTCATTAACTAACAAATATAAAAATTTTCTCTGTTTCATTTATAATTTATTGCAAATTAATACATTAAAATATTATGATAGATTTGTAATATTCAAACATGTTCTTTGAGACACATTACTGTTGGTAATTTTTATTATTTTCAACAAACAAAATTCATGGTATCATGTATAAATTCAATGAAGATACAAGGAGATTACAAAAGTTAAATCTTAATTTAACATTGTATGTAAAACGTTTTTAAAACTTTCTTAAAAAATTTGTTTAATGCATAAAACTTATGAATAACAAAAGTTGTTAATTGATCCATTCTAAAAAATGTATAAATTCCTGTCTAGCAAAATACCTTAATTTTACAAATATTTTAAATACTTAAAATATTAAAAAAATATGATAAAATATTGTTCATTATTTTTACTTCTACAATAAAATTTAAAAAATCGAACTTTCTTTAATTTTAACTGATTTCGCAAATTTTTGTTTGTTAAAAATCAACGAAAAGTCGTTGTCGCCACATATCATCTCCGAAATTCAACGTGAAGTTTTAAAATATTTTTCTTTAAAAGCATGTTATTTTTTTTTGCTTAAAATATAATTTATTTTGAATATAAATGTATTTATATAAATGTATTTTTATAATAAAATTTTTATAAAACATATCTGTCACAATTTTTTTCCACCCCGTTACCAAAATCATGTACCCTGGACCATCTCAACCTTTAAATTAAGGTTGTGTGAGTTATTTAATTTGGACTTATAGTCTCGACACTATCTCAAAATAAAATTGCGGTTTTTCCATATTTTATATATATATACTTATATATATAGAAAAAATCCATTATTTTTTGTTGTTGTATAAGTAATCAATTATAACACTTTGTTAATTCATATTTAAAATAAATTGAATTGTGTTTCAATGGGAGTTTAAAGTTTAATAGAATAAGAACTACAAATTTTTTCGACATGTGTTTTGAAAAATTCTCCTGCGTTACTCGTAAAAAGGGGTAGGTATGTATTATTATAAATTAAATTAGAGTTTAAAAATTAATTAAGTAAAGAAAAAACATATTGATTATTTTAGAATTTAGTATAATAATTTAAAAGTTTTGACCAAAAAATGTTATTTCACCAAATATTTTTCCCCTACGTTACTTTCCACTTCTTTTCCATATTAAAAGTATCGCAAGAGAAGTAACGTAGTTATATATATTTTATATATAATATAAAAAAAACTAGAAACGAAGATTAATATATCTATAAATGCAAAAATATAAATATTTATTTTCTTCTATATATAGTGTCCTCCGATAACAGTCATGATGAGCCTAGTGCAGGCTTTTTTAAGTCCCAACAATTATAATTAGTAAAAAAAAAATGCCAATGTATTTTCATATTTAAACAATTTTTGACGGGGTATAACAAAAACAAAATATATTCATTTATTTTCTAAAATTGCTTTTAACTATGAATCTAAAGAAATTTTATGATATTAAAAAAAACTTAAAATTCGCCTTCGTTGCTATTTATCATCGGCGTTACCAATTCTCCAACACGTTACTCTGCACATTTTTATCAATATTTTTTAAAACTAAAATTTTGTAAAACTTTCTTAGAACTATTTTAAGTTTGATATATTTACTATTAAGAATTGTAAAATTTAAAAAGCTAAACTTTATTTCACCAAAATTATTTAAAAAATAAAAGTACAAAATTATTAAATTGTCATTTATTATACCCGTGCATACATATATGACATCGGGTATATTAAAATTGCTCTTCCGTTTGTAACGCATCGATCTAGACGAGCTAGATATTGTGTCAAAGATACGTATCGGCTCAGAATCGAAAAATAAGTCGATCTAGCTATTTGTGTATGGCTGTCCGTGTGTTCTTGTGTCAGCACGATAACTCAAAAACAAAAGAAGATGCAGTTTTGAAATTTTGAAATAATTATAAAATTAAGTTAGAAAAATGTTTTAAAATATAAAAAAATATTAAATTAATATTAAATATCATAATTTTAGAAGAAAAAAATTAAATAGGAAGAACTATATATTTAAATACAAAACTGTTAAAAATTCAAATTTAAAATTATCAGATTCTTTTGACAGTTAACATATTTTTCCAAACAAAAAAAAAACGATTATACGATGGTTCGATGGTGGGTTGAATAGTGTATGGTATTGTTTGTAAACATACCAAGTTGAAAACCTGCGTACCAAGTTGAAAACCTAGTCCACCTTGTATGGGCTACATAATATTTTGTGTGTAGACTTTGTACTTTGAGATTGATGGATAATCATCATTATGAATATGATGATTATTATCTATCATGATGAACATTATATGAATATGATTATATGATGCTTATTTTGCTTAGATTTAATATATTCGTGAATTAAAAATTAAATAAAAGAGGTAGAATTTAAAAATTAGAGCTAGAGTTTTGAAATTCACACAAAACATTTTTTGGACATTTTTGAGGTTCCCTATTCTTTTTGGTTAAAACCAAACCAAAGCTGCCACACAAGTTATTTAAACCAATATGAATTTCTTCAAAAGTAATTGTACCAGGAAGATGAAAATTATACACGGTTAGTTTTATAATGAATCAAGCACTTATATGAAGTTTAGATAGCGCCGAGACTATAAGACCAATTTAAATAACTCATGCAACCTTAATTTAAAGGTTGAGATGGTCCGGGGTCAGGAAAATTATAACCATGTCAATAGGAGAAATAGTTTATTATAGGTGATATAATGTTTATATTTCGTCATACGGGTATCCCAGAGTTGACACAGTCTATCTTCTCTCTTCCTCGTTTTTTTATTATTTTAATAAACAAAATTCAAAAAAGTTTTTCAAAACAATACAATTGTAATCATAGTTACTATATACAATAATTTTCAAAAAAAATTATTTTCTCAAAAATTTGATGGCTTAGTAGTTAGAACGTCAGCCTTTCATTTGAAAAGTGACGGTTCAAATTTTGGTCAGACTTTTTTTTTTGAAATTCATCTTTTTATTATTTATTCTCTTTGTAATTAAATATATTTATTTTTTATACGAGAAATTCTTATTTTATAGAAAATTTGACAGAAATCTCTATTTTAGAAAAATTTATTTTAATAATTATTCATTTAAGTTTTTCAAAACATAGAACTTCATAGTTACTATACACAATACATTTCAAAAAAAATTAAAATAAACAAAAATTCGATGGCTTAGTGTTTACATCGGAATTTTTAATCAAAACGTCTCGGTTCAAATTCAGGTTGGATCAACATTTTTTTTTTAAATACATCTTTTATTTTTATTTATTCTTTTTGTAATAACAGATTTTTTTGAATTTTCTCTTAAACAGTTCAATGGCAAACCAAAATGGGTAATTATATCATATAAAATTTATTATTTTTTATATGAGAAACTCTTATTGATTTCATACTCGTAGTTGGTATGCACGGGTATCTAAAAGTTGACAAGGGAAACTATAATTTTCTTTTTTCTTCTTTTTTTTTAAATTTACTAGAAAACTTGATTTAATCAAATATTTTAAAATATTATTTACATTTGGTAAGTTAACTGTATACATGTTTGTTAAGTAGAAGCATTCTTAATCAATGGTAGAAGTTAGCTCAAAAAAAGATGAAATATATGTAAACACAAACAATATTTCTAAAACTTAAGGCAGTAATACATACATGGTTTATTTAGTTTACTGTTGGCTTGTTGTTTTGCTGTCTGTTTTGCTTTTTTAAAATGTAAGATTTGAGAAGGGAGGTGAATCAAAACTTATTTTTATTACGTGGTTCTACAAATGCCCATTTTACTTAACTACATTTTAGTTATTATGGTCAAGCAATGGCTTTTGCGCAACGTTGTTGACAAACGTGACGTTAAATTTTTTATTTTGAAGAAAATATTGAAATATAACAAGGTTTAAATTAATTTTAAAGGAAAGAAATATTTATGATTTCACAGTTAGGTCACTGGTTAAAGTGGCGGCTCTTCAGTCGAAAAAGTTCGGATTCATATCCTGGTCAGATTATATTTAATTAGACAATATTGTTTATAATTGATGTCGTAAGGTCAATTTTAACTGCAACACCTGAAAAGGAATTTACTCATTTATCAAATGGTTTGTAGTAGGGAACTGTACATAAATAAATAAATAAATAAAAATTTATAAGTACAGGTGTTGTTGTTAAAAGAATATTTTTAACAAAAACTTAAATGACTGATATGAATTAAATGAATGATCAAAAATATGTTTTAAAATAAGCTGATTAAGCGCGAAATAAACATATTTATTTAGATCAAATGGGAATTCTAAGGTTTAACTAGTATCCGCGTAGGACCAAATGACTATATATAAAAGATAGCTGGTGTTGCCAGCTTTAAAAAAATATATAGCTTTAATGGCGCATATTATCCTTTAAGGACGAAAAGGACATTTAAAAGTATCCTTGTTATTTTAGTCTATTTTACAAAAACCGTTATAAATAGCGATCTGTTGAATATATATGTATTCAATTCAAGCTAATAATTAAGATGACGGTCTGGAGAATATTTTACCGTTTATTTGATGACGATAGGTGCTGCCGTTTTGGAGATATTGTAGTTCAAAGTTGAAAATTTTTGCAAAAAAAAAATTTTTAACATCCTTTCTCTAAAACTCATATTTTTCAAAATTTTGCAAAGAAACCCCCTAAATATTTTTACATCGTTGGAAAGCTCTTATTTTTTGCTATAATTTGGGCATACATAAGGTATGTCTATATTAAAGCGTTTAGAAGATATAAGCATTTATGAAATCAAAATTTTTTTGCAAAAAAAAAATTTTTAACATCCTTTCTCTAAAACTCATATTTTTCAAAATTTTGCAAAGAAACCCCCTAAATATTTTTACATCGTTGGAAAGCTCTTATTTTTTGCTATAATTTGGGCATACATAAGGTATGTCTATATTAAAGCGTTTAGAAGATATAAGCATTTATGAAATAAAAATTTTTTTGTTTTGTAATTTTTTCTGTATAAAAAAAATGTTGAGATGTTTTACAATTTTTTCAGCCGTACTTTTTAAATGAATTAAATAATTTTATTTTTGAAAAAAAAAATTTTAATATGTTATAAATATGTTTCCAGGTATAAAAAAATTCCAAAAAAAAAAACAATTCCAAAAAAAATAATTCCAAAAAAAAAATTCCAAAAAAATTTAATGACAAACTATTTTTTAAAAACAGTAATTTTTTACATGCATATTTCAACAAATAAAAATTAAAAAATAGTGGGGGCTGCCGCCCCCAAACCCTCGCTTAACAAATTACTGAAACCCTGATTTTGAATCCAACAATAAAATCCCTCCTAATTCAGAATCTCACGTATACAAATATATAAATATTCTGAAAAAAACGTATAATCCTGTAATTGTAGCCAACTATAAAATCTCTCCTAATTATTTTTTACATGCATATTTCAACAATTAAAAATTTAAAAATAGTGGGAGGTGCCGCCCCCAAACCCCCCGCTAAACAAATTATTGAAACCCTGATTTTAAATCCAATTCTAAAATCCCTCCTAATTCAGAATCTCACGTATACATATGTATAAATATTCTGGAAAAAGCGTATAATCCTGTAATTGTAGCCAACTATAAAATCTCTCCTAATTATTTTTTACATGCATATTTCAACAAATAAAAATTTAATAGTGGGGGCTGCCGCCCCCAAACCCCCGCTAAACAAATTATAGAAACCCTGGTGGTTGGTGTTCGTTCTACGGTTACGTTTTGTGAACCAACAAGAGTAAATACTAAGTATAATAAAGCAAAATTTACACTATGTATAAAATAAGACAAAAAGTTAAAACGAAAAAAAAATACAAAAATTAATTTTAAAACGTATAGAAAATATTTAACAGATGTCAATGTTCCTCTTTTCGTCTTATTTTTACAAACACATAAACACATACAAAACCAAAAATTTTTACTTACTCCATCTTTCACATTTTATCTATTGTTCACTCATTCTTTAATAGTATAAATCCTGCTTGATATCTGTTTGAAAAATTAAAATGCTTGAATAAACTTGAATATAAATTAGTAAATAAGTTTGAATTATATGAAAGTTCCGTAGAATTAGATCAAAAGTAAACACAATTCCTTCAAATCGGTTATGTATTGATATATTACTTTAGCAATGATTACACAGTTGATTACACGATTACGCGTACAGGTCAATCTAGTATGATATATAATATCAAACTTTTCATATCTGGCATAAAATGGCATTGTGCTTTGCTTAATCTAACATAATTTAATAGAGCAAATACCGCAAAACTATGTCTGTAATTATATATAACTATATATGACTATTTAATTTATGCATTTTTACACACGTAATAAATTCAGATGAAATATCATGCAAAAGTGGTAAATAAATTAAAATCCAAAAAATTTTTGTTTGTTTTTTTAATTTATTAAAAACTAAATATTATCAAATTTAGTGAATTAAAATACAAACAGAATGAAATAACATTCAAAAAAATTATTATAATATGAACGATTATGTTTTGATTCTGTCGCAATCGATCTGCAGCAAAAACATTTTATGGCCATCTGGATCTGGTTGTTTTAAAAGCATTAGTTTCATTTGAAAGATTTGCTGAATCAGTACGTTGTGTTTTAATTAAATTTAATGCTTTCGTGCATTCAGTTTTCTGATTGTTGGGGTTATGCTCAATGTTTTCCAAAACTATCATTATAGATTTTCAAACTTTTTTTGTAACAATTATAATTAATTTTATTTAATTATCAATTATATAACTAAATTTATATCTATATAGCTGCTTTTGTTCCAAAACGTTAAGTAGTTTAGTAATAATCCTTTTTCCACAAATAAGTTTAAATTCTCAACTTGCCATTATTTCAATAATAATTTTAATAAATTATTATATAGTTTAAAGTTGTATACTATCACTCAAATTCAAATTACTAAATGCAACTAATTGATTTTTGTTAAATCTTAATTGAATTATTTATATTTATAATTTAAAATATTCATTTACTAATCAAATTAAATCTATACCAGGGGTGCCAACTAATTTTCCCAAATTAACTTCGCGTAGTAATAAGCGTGTGCGATCTTCTTTACGCTTTGTGGTAACTGCAAATCGTTGATCGCAGAAACTATTTAGGATTTATTTTTTTTTATAGTTAGGAAATAAAGAGTCAGCTGCAAAATCTTTAAGCAGCTCACTCTAAATATCTAAATAGATACCCAGTTTTTTAAAATTGCACCACCACTAAATTATTTCTTATTATTAGCAGGAAAAAAGCATGAAACTATTAATTGTTGTGATGAAAGACACGCCTAAGGTTGAATAACTTTATAATTAAAAGTAATTTTAATTATAATTTTAAATTTATAATTTAATTTAAATTCGTAATTCACTTTTCGACGAAGTGATTAAATTTTTTTGTAATAAAACTCTATGTATACAAGTTAAGCACTTCATTTATTTTTAGCACATTTTCAAAAGATAGGTATTGCAAAAAAAATTATTCCAAGGAAGAACTTTTTATGTAACCCCATCCAGCCCCGCAAAGCTCCATATTTAAATTATTATAGCAATATTTTATTTAAGTTTATTTATTATTAAATTTGACGGTAAAATATAGCTGCTTTTATAAGCTTTATAAATATTTAAAACGCAAATTCATAGGAAATTCATTATGCAAAATTTTTGGTCCCTCATATCGTCTGAATAGCTCAAGTTAGAAACTTGAAATTTTGGAAAATTAGATCGTTACAAATTAGTAGGTGTCACTTAAGAAAATAAAGAAAAATATGTTACGCCCCTGTTAAGAAGCTGTAAGGGGTCGAAAATTGAAATTTTCCTATTTTTAAGCACTTGTAACTTAAATATTCGTTTAAATTTTTTATAAGTAACATATTAAATTTAAAGATCAAACATTATATATTAACATGTTCAACGGTTTTCCTGAAATTTAAAGGAGGTGTTCAAAATTCGGCAAGTGTCTCTTAGTTTTACTTTGATGAACTTTAAAAGTCACTAAAATGTCGTGTTAATAAGACTAATTCAACCTTAGGCTTCATTATTCGTTGGTTAAAAGAGTTTTGCGACCCATCACGAAACATGTTTTTATTACCTACGTTAGATGAATCCTTGAATATTAAAATTAAGTTGGTCTCCGTATCGTGATATTGATATTTCTCGTATTGAATTAGTCCAAAAGAAATTTTCAAGGTTCGCTTTACGCAATCTATTATGGGCTGATCCAATAAGTCTTCCACCTCATGAAGCTAAACTCTTACTAATTAATCTCACTTCTCTACATTTATCTACGCCGTTTAGTTTTATATAGCACACTATTCGACAGACACACTATTACAGGAAGTTTGAACCTATTACACGAATGCTAAGAGACCAACTCACTCCCTGCGATACAAATGTACAGTTTGGTTACAGGGATGGGGATATTGGAGGATTTGCGATTATGGTAGAAGTTATATTGGATTTCTTGATTGTGAGAGATGAGGAAAATTGGATGGGATATGAGGAATAAAGATGTTAATGTTCTAAAATTTGGCTAAATCGTACATATATAAATTATCAACTTTGGCGGAATACATTTACTTATTTCTTTAAAAAACTAAATTTTACAATTTGTACTATATACTAAATTTGATAACAAAAAAAGAATGCTTACACAACAAAAACACAGTTGGTGTTTTATTAATAGTGTATAATTAAGTGGAATGTGTGATATGGACTTGAACTTGAATTAAATTTTAAATATTTACAAATTAATTTTGTCATTTAGGAATTTCTGTTTTAATTTATGTTTAAAAAAGTTTCTTGATATGATTGGTGAAAAAAATGACTGTGTTTATTGAATGTGGTGCAACACCTGATTATTGGCTCATTTCTTCCATATTCTTTTCTATGTATATTTTCTAATAAAAATTTAGTATTTCTTATATACATGACTAGATTGTGTAATCTAACCTTATATACTAAGAATTGTACGTCAATATTTTTTTATGACTTCAAAAGTAAAGCAGGATGAAAGCATTTGCCTGCGTAAAGATAAGGTCAACATATTCAATGCTTTAAGACTTACAGAGTAGCTTTAAAGAGTAGAATAGTCTCTGGTAGGATTATATTGGTTTTTCAAGAAATACAAAAGGCATTGTTTCTGAACGGATTCTATTCTCTTGGAATGTAATTAAAACGCTGGATCCCATACAATAATATCGTATTCTAGAATAGATCGAACTATCGAGCAGTAAAGAACTTTTATCACTGCTGGGTTATTAAATTCTTTAACCCTTTTCTTAATAAAACCTAACATTTTACTTGCTTTGGAAATCATATGATCTTAATGAGATGAAGGTTAAATTTATCGTCCAGAAGAAGCCAAGATCAGTCATACGGACACCTTATGAAGAAGTGTGATATCTATTGTATAGTCGAAAAACATTGTAGATTTTTTTGTGTAAAGCTTATGACTTTGCATTTCGCTATGTTAAGTTCTAATTTGTTGTAGAAGCACCATTCTTGTAAAGAATGTAAATTTGATTGAAATTTGATTCGCACATTCAGAACTGTTTGAGATTGTTTTGAGAAAAATTCAAAAATTTTGAGATTGTCATTAAATGTAATATGTGATACACCCTCTAGAGCTTTTTAAAAAGATCTGAAAAATATATTAAATAGAAGTGGGCCAAAATGGCTACGGTGTGAGATTAATTGTGTTTGATAAATAACTTTTGAATTTATAATTTTGAGTTCTTTCAGTAAGATACGAGTGCAGCTAAGAAAAAGAAGAACCTCAATACGTAAAGTTTCAAGTTTTTTAAGCAAAATATTGTGATCAACAAGATCGAAAGCTTTGCTCAAATCCGTGTAAATAGCAATTTTGGAATAGTTGATTAGATAGCTATACCACGGTAGTTTTCGACGGAAGTTTTGTCTCCCTGTTTATGAATGGGTTCCAAAAAGGAAGATTTCCTCGTAAACGGAAAAATGCCTATTAAAAAATTGATCAAAAATAAAACGAAGCGGTTGTGTCAAGTAATTGGCACAGTTATATAAAAAAGAATGTGGGATCAAGGCGGGTCTTTTTTTGTATCAAGGTTGGTAATTGCTTTAAATATTTAATTTTCCAAAATATATAGATCTGTAATAATGGAATTAGATCTATTAGGGGAGTAAGAAAAAGCGAAACTAATGGCTTATAAACTTTTTGAAGACAATTTGCAAAGAAATTACAGATTAAGTTAGGACAAGAAGAAAAAACATTATTTTTAGACATTGAACTTGGATATCCATTAGTTTTTTAATATTGTTTTAATGAAGTCAAAAAACTTTTTTGGATCTGTAATTAATTTATTTCCAATTTAATTGACATAATTATCGTATGCTCGATTTAATTTCTGTTTAAATTCTAAAACAAGATCCATGTACCTGTTCTGTAAATTAACATCTGGGTCCTTTGTAACTTTAATTTTTTTGTACAGTTTGTTGATTTCGCAATGACCTAATTTCTCTATTAAGCCAAGGTTCCGTTGTCTTATTTTTTTTATGAATTCTTAGCAGAAAGGGCTAAATTCAATTATAAAAAAAAATCAATTTTAAATTTTACTTACAAGTTTTCATTAATTTTGTTGAAAACTTGTAAGTAAAAGATCGAAATTGATGAGTTAATATCCTGTTGTGTTAACAGTTCGACCTAATTTAAAATTGATAAAGCATTGTTCAAGTTTTGATAATCAGCGTTGAAAACTCATATACAATATTATTTCTGTAAGATTTCGTTAAGAGTGACATAGAAGTGGAAATTTCGAAGATGACTGCGTTATGTTGAGGAGTGTTACTGCACCATCAGCAAGTTTTACCACCACTCTGTAATATGCATTTCAAAATGCAAGATCTAACCTTCTATTGTTTTCATTAGGGTAATTTATAATTTATTGTAAATCATTACCATAAAACTCCGTATTAATGTCAAAATCTATTTATCATGAAAGTTAATAGGTAATTACAAATTATATGAATCATCTTCTATAATAGATAAATTCGAAAGTAAACAATTCATAGGTAAAAAAAATTATTACCTAAGTTTATTCTAATAAATTCAATTTCACTAAAATATTTAAAAACTCAGAGAAACTGAAAAAAAGTTTTTTCGTTCCTAAAAACTCAGATAATATTTACTTCAGCAAAAAAAATGCTGAAAATCATAGTACAACTGTCAACATGTTCTATCACAATTGCAGTGGTTTAAGAAGTAAATTAAAAAATCTTATATCGACGCCAAATCCTGCAATTTTAATATCCTAGTTCTTACAGAAACGTGGTTAAACGTTCTTACAGAAACGTGATCAAATTTGAAGCTTCTATATTTATTTCAAGTTAAAATCTTTATCACTATTTGAAGATATTTTCCATCTTCGCCGTACTTTCGTCAGCGGTAATCTGCAGTATAAATTTGATCGAGTCGGGCGGAAATTGGAAAATCGACTTGGGAGGTGACGCTGATCAAAAGCTTGCCTGCTTTCAGTGGTTACAAACACAAAGTTAATATGTAGGTGTTATTTATATTTTATAGGTGTTTAGGGTATAATAAATGATAATATTATAAGTAAATTATTTTTTCAAGTCATTATTAATTATGTATAGAAACATAATGTTGGAGTTTCAATGTTAACGTTTAATTTTTTTTAAGAAATATAAACATTGGGGAATTAAATCTGATTTATAAAAATGTGAAATTTTTTAATTTTTAATTCTCAATAGATATTCAATGGAGATGGTTCTCAAATTTTTAAGCAAACTTAAGATTTGGAATTTTTATCGAATTCGTATACTTTTTAATTATGGGGATGGCTTCAAGTCACTTTTTTTAATGAAGTTTTTAGTTTTAAAGCTTTATTTACGAATGAAAAGTAAAAATTTGAACATATTTGTTTTACTGTTTGAAGAAGGTAAAAAAATACTTAGTTTTAATACAAAATATAGAATTTTTGTGCTTATTTAAAAAAAATACAATTTTTTCTCTCTACGCTTTTGCTTTAGCAGTGTTTGGAGCTTTTTAATTTTATTTCCTGAGGATCTAACATCTGCCAAAATTTAAAATTTTTACCTTGAGCCGTTCAGAAAATACGAGGGGCCAAAAATTTTGCGAAAATTAAGGTTCGGTATATTTTAGTACCGCATGGCTACTAAATATACCGAAACACTATAAATTTAAGCTATACATTTTTATAAAGCTTATAAAAGTAAGTATTATTCAGATATAACCTTATAGAATTCGTGTTACAAAAATTAAACAGGTTTTTTTCGCTATTTGGAGAGGCTGTAGCTTTGAAACCTTCGGCAAATGTTGAAATATTGGAGCTTTGTATATTAATTTTGTCTATTAATAAAAAACCATTTGGACAGTAAAAGGCCTCTAATTTTCTAAAATTTTTGAAAAACTTTATAAATATTTTGTTTATTTTGTTTATTATATGAAAAAAGAAAATAGTTTTATATGATAATATAACTGAATCTAACAGTTGGTTGTTCGGAAATTTAAAATTTTTCTATAGTAAATTTAGTTTATATTAAAATAAATGATTTTTAATTTTTTCAGAAAATACAAAACAATTATGGTTATTTTTTCCTTGTTGTAGCATTTAATAAAACAACTCTCTTAAATATTTTATCTCTATTGTATAACATATTAACCTCTGTTAAACAATTAACTGAAACCCTGATTTTGTAATCAATCCCATAATATTTGCTTAAAAAAAAAAAAAAAAAAAAAAAATTGACCCACCCTAAAAGTTGGTCCGAGTGGTGTCCAACTTTGCCAAGTAACTTGCGCTATTACTTTACCTGCCCAATTTCAATTTTAACCTTGTAGCTTCATTAGTTATTAAATTGAAAAATGTATGGCAGCTGCCCGAAAATGGGGCCGTAACATTTTGAAACTTCATATAAGTACTCAATTCATTATATCACTAACCGTGTTAAATTTTCATCCTCCTAGTATAGTTAGTTTTGAAGAAATTCATATTGGTGCAAAGAAGTTGTATGGCAGCCCCCCGAAAATATGGCCGTAAAATTTTGAAACTTCATATAAGTGCTCGATTCATTATAAAAATAACCGTGTTTAATTTTCATCCTCGTAAGTATAATTAGTTTAGAAGAAATTCATATTGGTGCAAAGTAGTTGTATGGCAGCTCCCCGCAGCCTTGGTCCAATTTTATTCTTTTCGATACGTACCCTTGACACTATATCTAGCTCATTTAGATCGATGCGTTACAAACGTAGGAGAAATTTTATTATACCTGATGTCATATATTTATGCACGAGTATAAGAACCTAGATTTTGTGGTTTTATTTAAAATATCCGTAAGGAAAATTACATCTGCTGTGTCACGTCATCGTTCCAGCGAGCTTAGGTGGATTAATTTTAACCTGTGCTCATACGGGGTAAGTTGTTTGGGTCATCCTAGTTTAGCTGATGGAGAGCAAGCCATAGGAGCTTGTTCTTGACGTTTTCGGAAAGCAAAAATTTTATATTTTTTAACAAAAATAAAACATATAAAATGAAAACAAAAAATTTCCCGTTCCCTGCAGTAGTAATAAAATATTTGCATAATTGCGTTGATGCAACGCTATACCACGCGAAATGTCAGCGAAAATCACGCGAATGTCAGCATCAAAAACAAATAAATATACAAAGATTATTTGAATAATTTCTAATCACTGTTCATGATGTTAAAATTTACTCTTTCCAAGATCTTTTCATTTCTAAGTTTCAAAATTCTTTAAAAAAAATTATATGGGTATAAAGACATGGTGAGATCATTTTCATTTTGGTTTTTATTTAATTGTCTTTCTGTTGAAGTTCTTAAAAAAGTTGCGCGTTATAATCTAGTTTTTTAGTTGCTTTTGATCAATTTATATCTATAGATATGTATAAGAAAAGAGGTGGTAATATAAACCTGTATTTTTTTGTTAATCATTTAAAGAATGTGTTGTTTTTAGTAAAACAATTTTGTTTTTGATTTTGACTATTTTTATAAAATAAAAAATTTTGTGTAGTTTATAAGAATATAATAAAATAACTAATAGCGCAGGCATCGGTGTGCCTCTCAAAGAATTAAAAATAAAAGAAAAAATAATTAATTACAAAAATTTTTTAGACATTCTTTTGAGTCAAAGCAGTACTTTGCATAATTGGAAGTAATACACTACCAAAATTGTTTTGAGTAATCGTTCAGCCGATGTGTGTTAAAAATTTTTTAAGACTTTCT
Source organism: Dolichopus griseipennis (assembly GCA_963082915.1). Taxonomy (NCBI): domain Eukaryota; kingdom Metazoa; phylum Arthropoda; class Insecta; order Diptera; family Dolichopodidae; genus Dolichopus; species Dolichopus griseipennis. The sequence continues at coordinate 52,239,864 of OY720445.1, read as the reverse complement.
TTTGGAACAAAACAGTTTTCGAAAAATTTATTTGCTTCCAAAAAAATTTTCGACCAATTACGTTCCGATGTTGGTTAATAATGTCAATTGGTCAAACCATTTTTATTTTAGAACAAAAATGTTTAAATTTTACCCGATTTCGCAATCCGTTGGAGCAAAAATTTGAACCCAGAAACTCTTTCCATACGTAAAAACCTTTACATACAAATTATCACGATAATCGATTGAGCAGTTAGGGAATCTATACGCTAAAAACATACAAACATAAATTTAAAAACATTCACTTTATATACAGATTAGGTCTTGAAACGATGTTGTAGTAAAATTGAATAGTTTTTTAACATTTTGTTTTCTACAACAAAAGAAAAACATTGATCGTTCAGGCTTTAAAGTTTGAACTGTTTCAATTTTCCTTGCGGTATTTGGGTTCTACTAAAAAATCAATGATTACCTTTTTAAAAATTGAAATTTTATGCTTAATTTTTATGTAAATTAAGACATTATTTTATTAAGAATTTGAAATGAAGAATAATGTTTTACTTAAATTATGTGTTTAAACATTTATATTAAGACATATAAATTTAGTCAACATTGATAATTCGTATGTTATTTTAATTTAAATTTTAATTCATTTAAAATAATCAATTTTGGTATTTATATTTTATAATACCCTACAAGCGTCCATATGTAATAAATTGTTAGAATGCTTTTGGGATATATACTTCTGGAGAGGGGTTGTCTATTAGGTTGTGAGCTATCAAGGTGATGATAAATAAATAAAGAATATATTAGTCCAACTCTAATAGTTGAACCCAACTCTAAAATCTTTTCTAATTCAGAATCTGGCATATTCATATATATTTTTTTATTTACTCTGAAAAAAGCGGAAATCTTGATTTAGAATCCAACTCTAAAATCTCTTAATATTGTATATACATACTCACATATAAATATTCTAGAAAAAGCGGCAATGCTGATTTAGAATCAACCTCTAAAGTCTATTCTAATATTGGATATGCATATAAACATATAAATATTCTGGAAAAAGCGGCAATGCTGATTTAGAATCCACATCGAAAGTCTGTTCTAATATTTTGAGTATACATATACACATATTATATTATAAATATTCTGGAAAAACAGCAATCCTGATTTTGAATCCAACTCTAAAATCCCTCCTAATTCAGATTCTCGTGTATGTATATAAATATTTTGGAAAAAGCGAATAATTCTGATTTTGTAGTTAACTCTAGCACCTGTAATTATATTTTTACATACATATTTTAAAAACAAAAATTTTAAACTATTGGGTTGCCACCTCCAAAAATCTCTCCAAACAAATTACCAGAACCCAACTCAATATTGTGTCCAAGTCATTCTTTCATTTTTAAATACATATTTCAGCTGGAAAACAAAAAGGCAAAATAAATGTATGAGAAACTAAGTATGAAAATGTATTTTTTAATAAAATTGTTGTGTCATTTTTGTATTTATGTTCTCTGGTTAGGAAAATTTTGTAATGCATTTTTTGACCACTAGATAATTTATATATTCGGAAACTTTGAAATATATGGTACCGTTATATGATGATGTCATCTGGATAGCTTACAAACCCTTTTAGGAAGTATATCCTGCTTTTGTAGTAGTAACATTGAATTATTTTGAAACAGAAAATTTAAACTGGTTGTCGCAAAAAATATGGTTGTGCAACACTTCTACTTCCTAGTTTCAAATTGGAAAATGAAAAGAAGATACATGATAGAAAAAAAAAGTTTTTGATCTTAATTAAGTGACGGTCTCTCAGTTAAATTTGTAAAGCATTTGCTTGGATTTTTGTCTTTTGGTGCAACATTTTGCACACCTAAAAAATAGAAGGAGTTACACCTTTAGAAAGGTGAATTATTTTTGTTGGTAAAACTTGATTGTTTACAATTCTTTTTTCTAACGTTTTTAGCAGTATAAATAGAGGCGCTAAAAAAATGCAAGATTCATTCTGAAAAAGGATGTTAAAAAGTTGAAAAGAAAAAAATTCCAAAAGTAAAGATATTTTAAAGAAAAGAAAAATTGAATTTTGATGAATTGACGAATTGAAATTTATTTCCCAATATACTCATTAAACTTCACTTGTCGTGGAACTTCGTTTAATTTTAGAAATACCTTTTTTTTATTATATAAATACTTGTTTTTAAATAAATGACAAGTTTTAGAGAGTAGCGTTTTTTTTAAGCGTAGCTACTATTTTCTTAATACAATTTCTTAAAATCCAACAATGACTGCATCGGATCGTGATATTTTTTAGTTTTGGCGCTCGACGTTGTCTGTAAGTAAAAAAATAGCGTAAATAAATGTAATCAATTAATTAAAGTTTTTTTTAAAAAAAACAAGTTATGCCCGTAGTTTTTCGCACATTTTCAAAAAATTTTGTAAAAATGTGCTTATATAGTTTTACCCTGTCCGTCCGTTCGTATGTTTACAAAAACTTTTACATCGTTTGAAATAGGGAAAAGAAATTTTGATCACAACTAGGTATTGCAAAAAAAATAATTTCATAGAAGAACGTTATTCTGTAGCCCCACCCGTTACGGAGCTACAGCACACCAATTTTTAAATTGTCATAATAAAAGTTCTGTTAGGTGTATTTTCAATCTGAATGGTTTTACGTTCAGATAGATATCGACTAACAAGTAACAAATTTTCCCATTTTTCTTATGTGCTTATCCTGATGTGCATTTTGGAATGAATTGGTGTTGTTGTTCGAAATTGGTTAATATATAAACTGAATATTGGTACAAAGATGTTCTGCCCGGTTTTTCTTATGTTCATGAAGTTTTGAAGGAATTAAAGTATTCGTCTGGATAGCTGCCACACGGCTCCCAGACCTTAACCAACATACCCTTAAAATTAATAGAAAATAAAATATTATAAATTATCATAACCAGAACAAAAAATATTTTATTTATTTTTAATAAAAGAAAAAAAAAAAAAACAAAAAAAATAAAATAAAAAAAATTTGTTTTATGAATTTAAATTATTTTAAATGTTAATGAATTAGTTCATTTCAGTTTTTAAAACTCATAGTACATTTTCTGAAAATTTTATATAAATAGTAAAATATTTTGATATTAAAAATTAAGACTATGCTTGACAGGAAAGAACATTTCTGTAGTAAATATTCATTAATTTTAGTCAAAATCTGAAACAACGGCGAAGGTCCAATCTACGCTTTGTTGCGGTGCTTGATTTGCTTCGAAAAGCAAATACACCAAGCAATGTAATCAAAGCAATTTCAAAGTTTCCCTCATTCCTGAAATGAAACCAGATGAAATATATATTTTTTAACTTAATTAGTTAAAATAACAAAAAGCAAAAAAATAAATTTTATAATGTGCATTTGATAATGTAAAACTCAATTCAAAGCTCAACATTTACTTAATACAATTTTATGTACATATAAATAGGTATATGATTAAGCATGTCGAGTAGGTACATCGTAGAATATTGGCATCAAACAAGTATTTCAATTTGAATCTAAACAAAGATTGTGTTGAATAACATATTTATACAAAAAGTTAATAGATGAATAAATAGATCATAATTGAAACAAAATAAATCTATAAAAATATTTCAAATCTTTTACTAACAAACCAATTTATCGAATTTAATTTTAAAAATTTAAAATTTAAACAATTACGTAATTTAATAAAAAAAAAATTCACCAAGAAGGTTTGAACTAACAACCCCAACATTTTATCAAATTCAAAACAAACAAAAGGTAGACTATTTAACTTATTCATCTTAAAAATTTTAAGAAACAACAAGTAATTGTCATTTTTTTTTTGTGTATCTATTACTAGAATCGAAGCATAATCTGCGTAATACAAAATGTAACGGTTGTGATTTTATTTAAGAAAATGATATTGATATCCAATATATGTATATAATGAAATTAGAAATAGTTCTTAATTAGAAAAAGTTTTTCTTTCAATTGACCTTCCGTCATTCTGTGTCGGACCAACAATTAGTTTTATATAAGTATTAAAAGATTTTGATATTAAAAATTAATACTATGTGCTTCACAGAATCATTTCTGTAGTAAGTCTTCATTACTTTCATTGAAAATACTGATAATCTGTATTAACGATGAAGGTCGAATAAAGCAATGTACGGTCTGTTGATTTGCTTTGGAAAGCAGATAAACCAAACAATATAAGTAGTTAATTTCGACTAACAAGGAAAATTTTTTGGTTTTCAAATAATTATTTATATTTTACTTATCCATATCTAGATTGATTCCTTATGTTTTGGTGAAACATTTGATTGTTAATAAACATTTTTTGGAAACTTTTTTAATTTCATTTACTATGATAAATGTTTCATTTACAATAGATAAAAGTGGCAAAAGGTTTCCTTTTCTTAGTTTTATTTAATTGGAAAATTGTTTCATTTAATCGGAAAATGCAGTATTATAAGGTTCCTTCATGTATATAATAAAATATTTGTATATGTATATTTTTGTATGTAATCGAAAACTTCGTTTAATAAATATATGTTTTTGTTCAAAATTACTTTACTCGTTTTTATATTATAAAAAAGTTTTACAAGGTAAAATATATTATTAATTTTTAAAATTGTTATATTTATTTATTAAATGTTGTTTTTTATTTATTATGTCTTTCATGCAGCACTGGAAATATGCAGCCAAGGTATAGCGAATTACCAAAAACAGAAATGCGGAATGCGTCTTATTTGCTCGATAAGATATATTTTTTTTTAATTTTTTGTAATTGTCACGAATATTAAATTATTAACGTGCACATTTTTTAAATTTATGTAAATTATATTAATTTAAACGATTATTTTTATATTTTTTGACCACGTTAATTTAATGTTTCTAATTAAAGTTAACGTTATTAAGTTTATTTATAATATTAGAATAATATATTTTTAATTATATCTAAATAATAGATAAAAGTGGCATTTTCTAAAAGAAAAGAAATTTTTAAGAGCCTTAAGTTCTCTTGCCCTAACTTGAACGCGAGGACTAATGAAAATAATTATATTCCACGAAAATTATATGAACATTTAATTACTTCCTATTTGCATGATATTTAAAACAAAATTTATCTTTAATGTAAAATTAAATATTGTTTTTCAATTTATTTGAAAAAATCCAAATTTTTAAGATCATTTCCATTTAGTTTTTCCAATAAATATTAACTCGTTAGAGCATTATTTTAAAATTGTCACTATTAATTTTCTTATCTCATTAATATTAAAGCTATTCAACTTTTTTTCAATTAGATTTTGGTTAAAAGAAAGGGTAAAGAAAATTTCTCTTAATGATTTTCTGCTGAACAAAAACCATATTTATAAATAATAAATAATGTGGTTCAAACAAACACAGTTATATTCTTAAATAAAGTACACGCAAATATTTTTTGTTAATTATTAATTTAATTTAATTAGAATTCAAATTATAATTTATTTTTTAAGCATGCTGCTTTGCTTACCATCTTATAAAAATTCAAACAAAATATTGATAAAAAATTTATTTCTTTTTTTATATATATTATTCAAATCATCGAAACAACTTTACCTACAGACATACACATTTTTACATGTTTGTGTATCAATCAATGGCTCTCCCTGTTGTCCACCAGCTGTAAGTTTCTTTTGATCCGTATAAATTATTTTTAAATTCAAAATAAAAAAATGTTTAATTTTTTATAAAACTTTTTTAATTTCATTTACTGATGAATCACATTTTATTGAAGTATAATCACTTTTTCGTTCATTTGTATTTTCATTATTTGCAAATTTATTTGAAATATTTAATCTTTTATATATATGAAGCAAAGAAAAAGCGAGTAATATTTATTTTTGGAAATACAAGTATTTGGTCTACGACATGCATACTTCTTTAGTGCTTGTGCTTGATTAACCTAAGAAGTGTTTTTTAATCGAATTCGAGCAATGAAGAAATTTGAAATTAAATGAAAGGAAAACTACTCGATTTTTTATTTACTTCAAATTTATTTTGTTTTATTTTGCTATGAATATAACATTTTGTTTCAACTACCAATTATGAAGCCAAAAAAACAAGAAAAGCTTTAAAAAAATTGCTATTCCTTTTGCAAGTTTTTAGTCAGTTAGATAATCCTTTATTTTTTGCAATAATGGTAGACAGATTTATCTGGGGAAGTTCGCTATCTTAAGTGTTTTCCAATAAAATATTTTTCAATAAAATAAATTTTTTTTTAATTACATTCATAATAATCATTCATTAACGATCCTTTGCAAAGTACTTGGTTCTTGTACTGCGGTTCGAGCAATAAGTAATAATTTTTAATTTTGAATAATAGTTAAAACGAATATTATTTCTAATGGAAGAATATTCAAATGGGAGACCAAAAATTAAATGTGAAAAAACTATAGGGTTAATTAATCAAATTTTTAAAAATTATAATTGATTATAAGTCTTATATAAGTATTATATAAGTCCATAGCCTAAAATAACATTTTTTAATTATTATTTTAATTCTAGTTAAGAATAAATATATATATATATAAAAAAAAATAAAATATTTATATTATTAAAGGTAATTATGCTGTATTATTGAAGCTAGTTATTTAAATCTTAGTATAGGATGAATGATTACATGGATGTTATTTATAAATTCGTCCTTAAAAATTTAACAATGTGATAACTAAATAAAATAAATAATTAACGGGTAGGGGTACGTATCGTCGAAAAATAAATCGATCTAGCCATGTGTGTCCGTCCGTCCGTCCGCACGATAGCTCAAAAACTAAAGGAACTTGTTTTTTGTTAAAATCGGACAAAGGCTTCGGGCAGCTGCCATGCAAATTTTTTGAATTTATAAGAATATTTTCAAAATTAATAGCTCAATAGAAAATAAATAGAAAAGCAAACAAAATGAAGTTAAATTTGAAATCGTTTCATGGTGTAGTGGCTAGGACATAAGATTTTTTTATTAAAATGTATCGGTTCAAATCCATGTTGGGGAAAAATTTTTTTTCTCTTTATAATTAAATATATACATAGATTTATTTTATATATGAGAAATTCTTATTTTATACAAAATTTGACAGAAAACTCTCATTTATTTTATTAATTATTCATTTTTCTTTTTATTATTTTTATAACAAAATTTAAAACCGTTTATATATGTATATATTTTAAGTATATATGTATATATATATATGTATATATTTAAAGTATGAGAAATTCTTATTTTATAGAAAATTTGACAGAAAACTTTCATTTATTTCAATAACTCATTTTTTTTTTTATTATTTTTATAATCAAATTCAAAAAAGTTTTTCAAAACAATACAATTGGTACCATAATTTTCAAAAAAAATTTTAAAAAACAAAAATACGGTGGCCCAGTGGTTAGGAGTGTTAGGACGTCGATCTTTCAATCGAAAATTATCGGTTCGAACCTCAGTCAGATCATATTTTTTTTTTAATTCATTTTTTATTTGTTGATTATCTTTTTTTTTATTTATTCATTATATTTTTAATATTTTTGAATTTTCTGTAAAACAGTTCAATTGCAAACCAATAAAATAAAATTAGTTTTTTTTTATATGAGAAATTTTTATTTATTTTATTCATCATAGTTGTTATGGTATCTAAAAGTCGGCAAGGGCAACTATAATCTTCCTCGTTTTTTTTAAATCAGCATCCAATTAACAATAGAGCATTGGTGTATGATAACAACAAAATGGATTCTAGCATCTTAATTTTTCAATTTCGTTTTACAAAAATCTAAATTTTAATTAAAATTTAGGAATTAGTGTATATTTAATTTTTTTCTTATTATTTCATTTATAACTTAACTTAAAAACAGATGTTATGAGTAATATAAAAGCGTAGAAATATTTTAAAGCTAGTTTAATTAAATTAAATATTTATGATTTTAATTTATAATAAAATAAAATATAATTTTGATGACCAGTCGAACCATTTGGTCTAAATGATTTAAAATTAAATTTCGAATTTGTCCATTAAATTGCTATTATTTCAGTGTAATAATATACTATAACATACGTAATACAAACTTTCTTATTAATTTACATTATAAAACAATTTATTTTTTTTTTGCCTTTCTATCATTCTTTTTATTAATAACTCTTACTTATACTTATTTTAAATTTTATCAGTAAAATTTATCAATATTACTTTGACAACAGTGAGTGTAAAAAATTACGCATCTAGTTTGAAATTATAACTTAAACAATTTTTTTTTTGAGAATGTGAATATTATGATTTTTTTAATTTGATTTGGTAAATAATTATAATTTTTTCAACAGTTGTAAAGACAGTTAATTTTTGGTTTGTCAGTTCTGAACAAAGATAGGTAGAAGTTACATTTGTTACGAGTGTTGTAATTGTGTATATCTAAATTTTGTTGAAGTGTGAGATTATGTTTAATTTTATTGTTCATAATTTTAAACCCGAGCATATAACGCTCACTCTTTCAGATGTTCTCGAAACTTAGATATTTCGGAAAATAAATTAGGTTAGTAGAATGTCGTATGGGTGATATGTATTATTTTAATTGCTTTTTCAGTAGCACTTCAATCTTTTTTAAACAAATTTGTGGCGTTCCACTCCAAATTGGGTTAGCGTATACGACATTGGATAAGATATAAGAAGAATAGATAACATGTAGAGTATTCTAGTCAAAAAATTTTAAGCCTTTGATTGAATACATACATACGGAAAAATTTTTTGTGTCAAAAAACAACATTCCCGTCCCACTTTATATTCGAGTCAATTACAAGTTCTAGGTAGTTATGACTACTGACAACTTTAATTCTTGTATTTTTAAATATAAAGGTAGGCTCATTAAAAACTCGCCTTTTTTGTGGGAATTTTCTTTTGTTAATTTAGATTCCGATAATAGTGTAAATATAATAACTATTTTTATTTTTTGTTCATGATAGTTTTATTGTTTTTGGTGCACTGCACTGCTTGATATAATTAAAATCATTACCCTGAAAAGAAAAGCTTAATCTTTTTTTCTTTTTCATTTTCCCTACATTTTCTTTTTTTAAATTTTTTTTTCAAAATTTACATACAAAAACTGTTTTATGTTGCATTATTAACAACATAAAGAATTTTTGCAATTGTTCACATTATTTTTTAAAATTAAATTTCATTTTGTTTTTGTCATTTTGTTACAGGCCTCCCGACGTGTTGACGATCTCTTTGAAGATTTGCGTGATGGACATAATTTGCTTTCTCTCTTGGAAGTTTTATCTGGCGAACATCTTGTAAGTATATAACATTAAAATATTAAGAAATTAGTTTGTTATTTGTTTTGTAAAAAATAAAATAACATTAGTTATTTTCAAAAATTAAGCCAGCGTTCACACAAATTTTAATTGTGTGTAATATATTATGTGTATTGAATTGTATAAAATGTTTGATTTTTGTAAAAATACACCAAATTTGAATGTATGATTTTAATGGAATATATTATATAAGTTCAAAACATCTTTAATAAATTAAATTATTAATTGTTTATTTGCTACTTACATTTAATGAAATATAGTTTAAAATTAATAATCAATTTTACTTTCACATGAAATATTGATATAAAATATTTTTTTATTCTTATCATACATTGCCTACGTGTTAGGATCGCCATGTTCATGCAACAACATACATTGCTTTTGGAGCACATATATTTTATTTTTCTTTTTAAATTAAAATACAACTTTGACTCGCAATTTGATAAAAGGGTGATACCTTATTTCCATTACGTCCACAAATTTAAGATGAATTGAGATGGTAGTTCGATTACCTCTCACACATCTCCCAAAACTTAACAAGCATATCTTCGGAATTAATAAAGATAAAAACTTCCATTTTAATAAAGGCTGTTTTTCCTTGTTTCCTTTGATTCCTTCAAATTTGAGATGATTTGGAGTGCTAGTTTAAGTACCTTTCACATATCTCTAAAGATCTAACAAGCATATTTTCGAAATTGGTAAAGACTGAAGTTTGGTACAAAGATGTTCTGCCCGGTTTTCCTTATGTTCATGAAGTTTTAAAGGAGTTAAAGTAGTCGTCTGGACTGGATAGCTGCCACACGCCTTCCCAGACCTAACCAATATACCATTAAAATTAATAAAAATAAAAGCTTCAGATTTGGTACGAGTTAGTTTTGTTTTGCTTTCATGACGGTTTAAATGAATTTTGTAAATTTTAATATGAATTTAATAAACAAAATTTATCAAGGGTACGTTTGGTATTTTGATTATTATTTATATATTTGTCAATTAAATGTGTTTTGTTGGATGTGTTTGTTCGACTATAAGGAAATAAAATAATAATGCTATGTTTTATAAAATAAAATATCATAAATTATCATAAGCAGGGCAAAAAATATTTTATTTACTTTTTATTAAAAGATTAAAAAAAATTTTAAATAAATTAAAAAAAAATTTTAAATAAATTAAAAAAAAATTTTAAATAAATTAATTTAAATATTTATGAATTAGTTCATTTCAGTTTTTAGAAGTCTTAAAATATTTTATTAAAGTTTTATATTATTATTAAAATATTTTGATATGAAAAATTAATACTATGCTTCACAGTAACATTTCTGTAGTAAGTCTTCATACCTGTCATTGAAAATACTGAAATTCTGTATTAACGATGAAGGTCCAATGAAGCAATGTACGCTCTGTTACTTTGTTTGCTTTACTTTGAAAAGCAGATAAACGAAGCAAAGTAATTGCAAATCCTAATGCAGTATTGGGTGATAATTTTATAAAAAACGAGGAAGAGTGTAATAGAGTAGACTGTGTGAACTCTGGGATACCCGTATGACCTTAACATATACATTATATCATCCGGTTAATTACTTTTAGCTTTATTAAGTGTAGTGGAATACTCATATAAAATAAAGAGTTGTATGACAGCTACTCGAACCCTCTGTCGTAGACCAACCAAATTTTGCAGAAACTTTGGCCATTACACTAAACAATTTTTGGCAAAAATTCAGACACCCAGCTTCATTAGGTGGAGAGTAATGCTTATATAAAATAAGGAGTTGTATGGCAGCTACTCGAACCCTCTGCAGCAGACCAACCAAATTTTGCAGAAACTTTGGCCATTACACTAAACAATTGTTGGCAAAAATTCAGACACCCAGCTTCATTAGGTGGAGAGTAATGCTCATATAAAATAAGAAGTTGTATGGCAGCTACTCGAACCCACTCCACTAGACCAACCAAATTTTGCAGAAACTGAGCATTACTCTATACCTTTTAAAGCTGCGTGTCTGAAATTTTGTCAAAAATATTTTAGTCAAAGTTACTGCAAAATTTGGGTGGTCTACTGCAAAGGGTTCGAGTAGCTGCCATACAACTTCTTATTTTATATGAGCATTACTCTTTACCTATTGAAGTTGGGTGTCTGAAATTTTGCCAAAAATAGTTTAGTGTAATGGCCAAAGTTACTGAAATTAGGTTAGTCTACTGCAGAGGGTTCGAGTAGCTGCCATACAACTCCTTCTTTTATATGAGTATTACATTACACCTAATAAAGCTGGCATGTTTGAAATTTTGCCAAAAGTAATTAATGTTTGTAATAATAATGATATAATTTTTATGTAACGGTCATACGGGTATCCCAGAGTTGACACAGTCTACTCTACTACACTCTTCCTCTTTTTTTAATAAAATTTAGAAAATAGAAAAAAGTTTTTTTAATTACATATTTCTAATTAATTAAATTATTTCAAGATAATTCTATTAATACTTTCTTTACAAAACTTAATTGTGTGATAAACGTTAAATTGTTAATTTTATTATAGAGTTTAAAGCAGAAAAAATTGACCATCAGCAATTTAAAACCTTAATATTTTTTTTATTCTAAAATTTTATATTTTTGATTAGATAATATTTTTAAATGTTTAATTACAATATTTCACTTATTCAAAGTGTTATTAAAAAATATTAATTTCATGTGTTATAGCCCAGAGAAAAAGGAAAAATGCGTTTTCATATGTTACAAAACGCTCAAATGGCCCTTGATTTTTTGCGATACAAAAAAATAAAATTAGTTAACATACGTGCTGAAGACATTGTTGATGGCAATCCAAAATTAACGCTTGGTTTGATTTGGACAATTATTTTGCATTTCCAGGTGAGTACAATAAATATTACATATTATAAAATAGAGTTAAAAGTGGAAAATATAATTATTTATTTCCAATCATTTGCGAAATGATGGAAAAAAAATAATTAAAATAAAGTAAAAAATTAAATGTTAAAACTATAGTGATGTCGTGTTACTTTTCTTCTAAAAAAAATTTAATGATTTTGTCACATTTTTTGATTCTTAAGTTATTTTATATATTTATGAATTATTTTCATATAAAATAACCTTATTCTGAAAAACTGGTATAAAAATTGGAGGCCATTTTTATGCGATAATTTTTTAAAACTAGTTTTGTTATGAGCTTTTTTTGGTTTTTTTGGAATTATTATTTGTCATCATATTATTCATATTTAAATGTAATTTTCCAAGTGAGGTTGTTGAAAAAAAGAATTTAAGAAAAAAAAGATTCAATTGAAAATATATTTTCTCTAAATTTTTAAAATTTAACCCAATAAATTTTAATCTATATTTTTCTAGTCAACAACTGGTACTTTTTTTAACTGCAGTTACCTAGTTTATTAATAATAATGATAGAATCCAACATTTTAGAACAGATATTTTTGTTTGAATTTATTAATTATAATAACACTAACAAAATGTCAGAAACTCTTTAGTTTTAAGTTAAATTGTTCTAAGTCTTAGTATGTTAATTTTATATAATTGCTGCTGAGGTTTCAGCCAGTCTCTTTTCCTCAACAAACAATTTAGAAGAAAAAAAATTAAATTATAATACAAAAATTTAAAATATCAAATAAGAAAAATTTTCAATAAAACTTAACAATAAATTAAGCAAATATTATATAAATAACTTGTATTTGTTAGAGACAAATAATATGAAAAAACAGCTAACACAAAAAGGTAACTGAGAGAAAGAAAAGAAAATTCACTTAGTTCTTATTTTAATATATAATACATTAAATAAATGTCGTTCTGCTGAAGTTGTAGATAAGAAAATTTAAACAGAAATTTTTTGTGAAATTAAAATTTAATAAACATTTTTTTTAAAAGTTATTTAAAGATTGATCATAAATCCACTTTAAATAGTTTAGCAATTGAAATTCTAGTAAATGAGGGGTAACGAAAATAGAATAAAACAGTACTAAAATAGGACTAAAGTGTAACACTAAAGTGTACTAAATTTTTAAAATAGGATTTTATAAACCCAAAAACTTATTATTTTTAAGAATCTTAAAATTTTATACAGTTTTTTTTTTCATTTTATCGTGTATAAAAACATTTAAATTAAAGAAATAAAACATAAAATTAAAATATAGAAAAAAAAAACAAGTTTTAATAAGTTTTGAACATAAGTAATTTGTATTATTTTTATAATTTTCTGGTAAATGGATAAAGTATAAATCATTGATTAATCAATGAAATTTAAATATATTTGTTTTATTTTATTATTTATTATATTGCTTAACACAAACAGTATTTTACAAAAAAGCATGCATGTAACAATTAAAAATATATATAATTAAAATCAATATAAAAAATTACATATTTACCAATTAAAACTAAAATTAGAATTAAAAGTTAAAAATTCTAGTACCACAAAAAAAAAAACAAAAATAATCCAAATAAAAACGATTGTATAATTTTTGTTTTTGACAATGTTTTGAAAGTGTAAAGTCAATATTATGTTTGTGTTGGTTTTGTTACCTATAACAAGGAGGAACCTATTAATTGATATCGGAGGCTTAATTTTAAATTGAGTTTTGCGCATAATATAAATGGCTGAATCACCCTCTTATTACATTGTACGTGGTAGGAGAGTGGAACTGTAGAAATAGGCAGGATTGTTGTTAGCTGGTAGGACAATGACAAAAAAATAGTGAACATAAACAACTTACGTAAAAAATTGAATAAAAAAACGGGATATCAAGAATATCAAACTGACAAGAAAAATTAAAGTGTTTTTTTATAACTAAGTGCTCTAAAATAAACCTACGGTTATTTGCGATGATTTTTTGAATTCATTCAACATAAAAATTTGATTTCTTTAAGTTAAGAAAAATTGTATACTTATTATTATTTAAATTAGTAATGTGCAAATAATATAATACAACATGCATAGAAAAGTGATATTATAAATGAAAATTGATCATTAATAATATACTGACACTAATGTCATTTGTGAACGAGTTGATGTAAGTTTAATTTGCGTATTTTTAAAGCGACAAAAAATGATAAATACTTAAACCTTATGGTATTTAAAAATAAAGTATATAATATGTATGTATATATATATAATACACAAGAGTTGAGACTTGAGAAGACCTTGCCAACAGGTAACATGTAAAATAAATATTTCACATCTCAAATTATAATATATTCTACATACACTAAATAAGGATGGCAATACTCATATACATTTGAATTTATTTTTTTCATGATTAAAACAATATAATCGAAATAGAGCCCAACAAAATTAAAATTAGAAAATAAGGAGAAAGAAATTACTTGAATAACGAGCAAGAGTAGTAGAGACTAGAGTAGACTCTGAGTCAACTCTGAGATATCCGTAGGACCGTAATATAACCATTATATATAATATTTTTATTTACTTTTGGCAAAATTTCAAACATACAGCTTTATTAGGTGTATTGTAATGCTCATATAAAAGAAGAAGTTGTATGGCAGCTACTCGAACCTAGTGCAGTAAACCGTTCCTCTGTCCGTATGATTACAAAAACTGTTACATCGTTTGAAAAAGAGAAAAGAAATTTTAACCACGAGTAGGTATTACAAAAAAAATAATTTCGTAGAAGAATTTTTTTCTGTAGCCCCACCCGTTACGGAGCTGCAGCCCCCCAAAGTTGGGAACAGCCCTTTATTCAAATTGTTATAACAAGAGTTATATTAGGTGTATTTTCAATCTGAAAACGGCGAAAGATACATGGTTTTATAAACTTTATAAATTTTTAAAAGACAAATGTTTAGGGTTGCCATACGGTACTAAAAATTACCATTATGCAAAACTAAATTTTTGCAAAATTTTTGGCTAGACATATCTTCTAAACGGGCCAAGCTAGGGTCTTGAAATTTTGGGAGTAGTTAGATCCTCAGAAATAAGAGGAAGTCCGTTAATAAATTTTTTTTGTCACGTCCCCTGTTTTGCAGCTATAAGAGCCCGAAAATTGAAATTTTGCTATTTTTAAACACTTGTAACTTGAATACCTGTTCAATTTTTTTTTTGTGATTTACAAAATTGAAAGCTCTTTAATTATATCAACATGTGTCAAAGGTTGGTCTTAATTTTGAAAGATGGCGAAGCTACTGCCCCCGCAAATTTCAAAAAAGCCCTATATTTAAATTGGTAGGTATATTAAGAGTTCTGTTAGTTATATTTTCAATCTAAAACAGGCAAAAGAGAGCTGCTCTCTTAGGCTTTACAAAAATACATCACTAAAATGTACAGGGTTGCCATACGGTACTAAAATTTACCATTATGCAAAACTCAATTTTTGCAAAATTTTTGGCCCGATATATATTCTAAACGGTTTAAGTTAGGGTCTTGAAATTTTAGAAGAAGTTAGATCCTTAGAAATTAACAAAATTTTTTTGTCACGTCCCCTGATTAGCAGCTATAAGGGCTCGAAAATTGAAATTTTGCTTTTTTAAAAAACCTGTAACTTGATTACCTGTTAAAATTTTTTTTTTGTTAATATACAAAATATGAAGGTCCAACATTATACTTTAACATATGTTAAAAGATTTTCTTAAATTTAAAAGCAGTTCATTAAATTGAAGAAAGTGTCTCTCAGTTTTAAGC
The DNA here is from genome assembly GCA_963082915.1 of Dolichopus griseipennis. Lineage (NCBI taxonomy): Eukaryota > Metazoa > Arthropoda > Insecta > Diptera > Dolichopodidae > Dolichopus > Dolichopus griseipennis. The sequence continues at coordinate 52,223,885 of OY720445.1, read as the reverse complement.
ATTTTTGCCTAAATAGTAAACTTCTAAGTAAAATTCCAAATTTTGGTATAATTTTTCTTAGAATTTTTTTATCACAGCAAGAATGGTTGAAATTACGAGACACTTTCTTTAATTTTAAAGACCCCCATTAAATTTAAGGAAATCCTTTAACACATAATTTAATTCTTTGAACCTAAAAAAAGTTGTGGGAAGGGGAAAAGTGAGGATTAGATCCTTGAGAAATTGGGCATGCTTCCCCATAGAGGGGCTATTAGGACTTAAAAATTAAAAAAATTACTGTTTCTATAAGTAAGTAGGAACTTAGTCACCAACGTATTATTTCTTAAATTAAACGTTAACATTGGAGCTTCAACATTATATTCCGATAAAATACTCAGTATGAAACACTATATTATTTTGAAAATGTGCTTTTTAAAAACACTTGGTTTTTTCATCACTTGTTTTAATATAGTACCAAAGTATATTTATTGTTAAGAAGTAATTTCACTTGGTAGTTTCATGTTTGCTTATGTATTTTATTACATAAGTATATTCTATTGGTTATATTATGATTCATTGTATCGAAGGTCTTCTTTAGATCAACAAATTCCGAACATACAAAATTTCTTTGAACTAATTTATTTACAATTGAGTTGGTGGGTTCTAAGACTGCAGAGACGGTTTCAATTTTCTTTTGAAAATTAAATTGTTTTGTATCAATCCTAAAACTTTTATATTGTCTTATAAATATTTACAGTACGGCTTACAGTATACGCTGTCTTGAAATAAAAAATCGGGCTTACGAAATTATATATATAGATAGGTCTATATATATGAGTGAAAGCAGCATTGCTTTACTCTCTGTAACCGATGCAAGCAGGATGTATATTGATATGTTAGAGGTTAGGATTGATATGTTAATATATATAATATAAATGAAGCTAGTAGAATAAGATTAAAATCAGAGACTCTGATAGACCATATTCTTTCAGATCTTAAGACAGATCAATTTGGTTTTGATATAATTTTTCATGATATTTCTAACCTAGATCATAAAGCAGTATGTGTTGAAATTAAATCAGTTCTTTAAGAATTTTATGCAATGGTGCATAATCAAAATTTGATTATTTAATAAGCAGTATTAACTATGCTAAATACTCATATCTGTTGGAATATCACTTAAATAATTGTCAAAATATTGATGAATTGGTTAAAGCTATTAATTTAAAAAATGCTTGTGCAAGTGTTAAATATATCAGAAATAAAAAAAAAAAATTGTTTTTGGATGTCCATTTTTAAAACGTTGATTCATAGGGTTGCCATACGGTACTAAAATGCACCGTTATGCAAAACTAAATTTTTCCCAAGTTTTATATCTCTCATGTCTCCTGAATGGTTCAAGCTAGAAACTTGAAATTTAGAGAAGTAACTTAAAAGTGGAAGTCAGATCTTCGGAAATTAGTACGATTCGGTTAAGAAAATAGTTTTGTCACGTCGGTTGTTTAGGAGCTGTTAGGAGTCGAAAATTGAAATTTTGCTAAGCAATTGTAAATTAAATAACCGTTCAAACTTTTTTTTAGTAATATACGAAATTTGAAGCTCCAACATTATATTTTAATATGTGTTAAAGGATTTCCTTAAATTTAATGGGGTCTTTAAAATTAAAGAAAGTGTCTCGTAGTTTCAACCATTCTTGCTGTGATCAAAAAATTCTAAGAAAAATTTTAGAGGAAACTTAGAGGACGAATTAAAGTATCTTGACACCGCATAATTTTGAAAGGGGTGAGGTGGGGTTAGTTTATCGAGAATCATCATAAGTTTGCCTACTAAAAATTTGGGAACTTTCCTTATTGAAGGGCTATTAGGACTTAAAAATTTCTAATTTTTATAAATCAGTGTACTTAGCCAACAGTGCATTTCTTCCCAAAATCAGTTATTTTGAAACCATTAACAAGTTAATAACGGTATTCTTTGTTGATTATAAGTCAAAAGGGTATACTAAATTTGCCATTACGTTTATGATGCAAAGAAGGAGGGGGTAGATATAGATGCAAATATATGGATCGGATCAGAATCGAAAAAATAAATCGTTTTAGTTATGTATGTCCGTCCGTTCGCCCGCACAATAACTCAAAGAATACAAGAGCTAGGATTTTAAAATTTTCACAAATTAATTTTTATGCACTAGTCATCGCTATTGAAATCCAGCAATTTTGCTTCACGTTTTGTAGTAGCTGCCATACAATTTCTTTTTTTATATGAAAACGAAGAGTGTAGTAGAGTAGACTGTGTCAACTCTGAGATACCCATATGACTGTAATATAAACATTATAATTATGATACCGAAGCTATTAATAAATAAACTATATAAAAATTTTTATAATTGTCATAGTGTCTTATAAAAGCATAAATGATATTTGTTTGTTGTAAATATTAAACAAATATATTTTATTACAAGTTAATATTTCTTAAAAATTATTTTAAATTCCAATGTTTTTTGGATTAGTGTCACAGAATACAGATTAAGTCTCATGTCTTATATTTATGACAAGAGATGTTGAATGCTCCTGTTATCAATAATTGTAATACTAATCATAATTATAACATATGTATAATTATGTAATTGTGCATGATACTTAAAATGTGTAATGATAAATGATACTTAAAAACTACTAAATTTGTCAATGTATTTTAGAAATACATTTATTGCATGTTTTGCATGTTTTGCATTTGTAAGCCTTTCAAATAGGTACATATACTAAGAATTTAAATAATTTTTAATTTTAAAAATTTTAATTATTAAATTATATGCTAAAAAAGCTAATCAAAGCATTTATGTTTGAGGTGTATATTAACAATCATCAAATACTATAAATCTATATATACTATCTCAAATTGATATTTCTTTCAAAAAATTTATGAATATTATTGCCACAGATAACAGCAGAATTATAATATGTACTTATTTAAAACAGAAGTGCTCAAAATTATAAAAGATGAGAATTAAACAGTTCTAATTCTAATATTTCAATCTGAAATTAATCTTTTCCATTCCTGTAACCAGGATCCGATAATATTTGGGATGTTAATATGATTCCTATAAAACTATAAATTAAACAAGAATTTTTAAAAAAAATGAAATTCCTAAAAATTAATTTATACATAAAAAAATACGTAAATTAAAAGAAAATATTTAAAAATTATTTAGAAAATATTGAAATAAGTAAGCAAAGTTTGTAAATCATTCAACAATAACTGCAGTACAATAAAAATTAATAACTCTAAGGAAAAGTAATTGCTGCATGTGTGTAAAATTTGAATGAGTTGTATAAAACGTTCTAAATTTGTAATTTTGTTACATGTTCTTTTGCGTTTTTAGTATTCTGAAATTAGTTTCATTATTTATGTCTTACGATAGAACTAATAAAAGCATTTATGGTTTTCAAATAAGTAATGGATTTTTAATATTAATTTGAACCAATCAGTTTAGGGTATTACTAAGCTGGTTGCACAGACTACCAGACTAGGTCGTTCTTTACTTGATTTGATTTTATTTTGAATTAAGTGCATATAATATTTATGTTAAAACTCTGTTGCCGTCCGCATAAAAACTCTGTCATTGAAACAAAATCTTTTAATATACCTGTACATTTTTAAACAGATTTTCAATTTTAAAACGTTTTGAATAAATTGAAATTTGCATTTCTGTTAGTTATTCATGTTTATTTTGGAAAATGTAACTCTGCTAATTAAATATGTATCATTGTTTCAAATTATAAAAACTAACTACTAGAGATTATAATAAATGTATGAGGTTTTATTTTAAAACACAAAAAACGATGTAAAGTTGAAAAATATACTGTACCAAAAATTGTTTTAAAGTAGTGAATACATATAAACAAACATAACTTTGTAGAAGACGTCTCTTACCTAGCTTTATGATTGCAATAATGTCATATCTCAGAAGTTGTAATTAAAAAAAATAAAAAATTCTATTTTTAGTTTTTCTCCTTTATTTTCTAATTTTTAATATACTAATATTACTTTGATTTTTGTGTTTTATATACTTTGGCTTTAATCTAATTTTATTTTGAATGTAAGATAACTTCATACCTATAAATATTTTAATTTGTTTTCAAAGTAATAATTTTGACATTTTTTCAATTTTAGAAGGTTGATTCGTTAAATATTCATAATAAGAAAGAAACCTTAGTTCAACCTACATTAAAAAAATCGACATATTAGGAAAAAAGTAATAATTTTTAAATATGTATTATTTTTTTCAAAATGGTAATACATTATGCATATAACGTAGGCGCGTAACAATTCAATTATTCTCGACGTTTATTTTTTACTGAACAGGTTTGTAACTCATTTAATTTCATTTTCCTTGTTAATTTAAATTTAGAAAATTTTTTTTAAATTCAATGTAAATATCCATTTTATCTGTTTATGTAAGATTAGACATTTATTTTTAAGTATAAACAAGCGATAGAATCTTGATTTTTTTAGTAAACTATTTTCATTTAAATAATATTATTTATTAAATTCATTTAAATAATATTAAATATAAATTAATTGAACAAAACATAAAGAAAAAAAAAAATAAAAAAATCTATTAATTTTATATGTATAAAAATAAAATATAGAAATAACATTAGTATTAATAGTTAAAAACACAAAAATTTAATGACTAGCATTATATCTTTTTTGATTCTCCACAATTTCCTCGATTTTGATGATAGTTCGCTGGTGGCAATTCGCAATGAAGAGACCAGATTTACATCCGTCATATTGGAGCGATAACGAGACTTAATAAATTTCATTCTTGAAAACATTTACTCCCACAAATAAGTAGAACCAAATATAACTAAAACTTTTTGTGCTAAATTTGTTAGTTTTGAAAATTTTTCAGAACTTAACGATGCATAAAAGTCTTATCAATTTCGTTGCCTTGAAATTTTCATTTAGTATAGAATTGCTCTGTAAGTCAATTAATTCCAACTGAATCTCTAAAGAAGCCTTTTCAACGTCAAAAGAAAATGGTGAAGAAATCAAAGATAAATTATCTTGCATCTTTTCGACGAAAGAAATCCGCATGTAAATCAGATAACAACTTTGATTTGATTTCACATGGTCATATATTTCATGTATAAATAAACCTTTTTCTTGAAGTTTAATATTAAGGACGTTCAAATGCTCCAATAAATCAATAGAAAATGTAAAAGCATTTAACCACTGATCACATTTCAATTCAAGAAAACTATTATTATCTTTCATTTCCAAAAACAAAATTGTTTGATCTTTTAATTCCCAAACTCTTCTTTCGCCAAACTTAACCAACGTACGGCTGTATAATATGGAATATCAATATGCTCAGCTTTAATATCTTCCATACAAATTCGCGATGATTTAGCGCACGATCGCGAATATAATTAACAATTCTCTTTACAACGCTAATAACATGGTTAAATTTTAAAACATCTTTGCAAAGAACTTCTTGATGAAGAATACAATGAATAAAATATATTGCCGAATCGGGTTTTGCGGTTTTAAGTTGATCATTTATTTTTTTTAATAATCCAACATTTTTTTCCGTTAAATTCGGGCCCCCATCCGTTGTAACATTGATATCATTTTTCCAAGATAAACTTAATTTTTCAAAGCAGTCATTAACTTCATTGAGCAGATCTTCACCTGTCTTTCATAGGATGCATTTTGCCAAAAGTAGTTTAGTGTAATGGCCAAAGTTACTGCAAAATTTGGTTGGTGTACTGCAAAGGGTTTGAACTTTGAATAGCTGCCATACAAATCCTTTTTTTATATGAGCTTTACACTACACCTAATAAAGCTGATATGTTTGAAATTTTGCCAAAAGTAATTAATGTTATTATATAATAATAATGATATAATATTTATATAACGGTCATCCCAGAGTTGACAGTTTTGCTATTTTTAAATGAAATATGTTAATTTTTTTTAATGTAAAATATTTATTTTTTCTAATAAATAATAAATTTTTTATTAGAAAAAAAGTTTATATTTCCTAATAAAAAAAATTGCGTAAATGTTTTTTATAATTTTTAAAAAAAATCTTTAATTTGAGTTCATTTGAGTCGCGCATTGTATCGCTCAACCCATGAGCGGACTCACTATTTAAGTTGAGTCGAAATTTGAGCTTTTTACAACCCTGATTAGAAATAATAAAATAAGTGAAGAAAAAAATCAAGCGTCAACACCAGCACATTTCCGAAACTACACGATGTTGTTAATAATACTGAGTTTTGGATTAAAAATATATATATAAAAATAAATAATGTTATTATAATTTATTTATTTTATCAATTCATTCTTTATTCTGAATAATAGTGGTATATGTATATATTTAGAATATAAGCCCAATGTAATGAAGCAAAAAATCAAGCGTCTTTTAACATGAATGAAATATAATGTTAGAGCTTCAATGTTACATTGAAGTATTACAACGTCTAACTAAGTAACTGATTTTTAAAAACAAGGAATATTTTATTATGAGGTCCTTAATGTTCTTTATTACAGCATTAATTGTAGTGGTGATTTGAGTACTACCAAAATCTCGCAACAAGCAAAATCTAAGAAGCATATTTCTGAAATTAATGCAGATTCTAACTTAAAAAAATATAGAAGCTTTAATTTTGGTACAAGATGCGTTTTTTATTTTTATATTTTAAAAAATCGTAAAACTTACTATTATATGAGTTACGTGTAAAATTGAATAATATTAAATATTGAAAATATTACCAGCTTCAAAGTTTTACAAAAATGATAAAGAAATATAAATTTCATTTATGGGCGAATGCATTTAGACACAATTATATTTCAACAACAGTATTTAATATTTTTAACTTTAAAAAAGAAATCCAATTTGGATTGTTTTGTCTATCCAGCTATTCATATTTTTATATGAATTAGATATGAGAGAATGAATTCGTATTATATTTTGTTAACATGAATTTATAAAATTCTGACTCTGATATTTATAAATCTGATCCTTTTCATTAGTTATTGATTACTCAAATGAATAAATTTAAGCATAACTTTAATAACGCTAATTTAAATGAAATGTAAGAAAAGTTGATACAAACCATTATTTGCAATTAATAATCTGTAGTTGTCTGTTTGTTTTTTCAGGAGATTAAAACAAATTTGTATTTACAGAATAGTTATTTTATTACATTGTTTTTAAATATTAGTGATTTTTGGATAAAAATTAGAATTAGAATTATGTATAATAATTTCGGTATGTTGTTTTTAATCGTCGAAAGGAGACAAGGTAAGTATGGAAGAGTATAGAAATATATGTGGTCAGCGTCCCTTCATGTGTAGATTCACAATGTCCGTTCTTCCGTCCGTCCATCCGTCCGTCCGTCCGTCGGTCCGATAACCCAAAATCTTAATTAGCTATCTTGATGAAATTTATACTGTAGGGCAAGTAATGAAAGTACGCCGGGGATTGTATATAAACGAGATCACCTATCTGTTCGGATTCTGGAACTTTTGATGGCTTAACGAGACCCAAAAACACGATAAATCAAAAACTAATGAATCTATCTCGATGCAATTTATACCGTAGGTTACTAGTATTGAAAGTACGGCGGGTTTGCATACGGTCGAGATCGGACCTTGTGTTCGGATTCTAAAAACTCTTGATCGAATTGAGGCCAAACGGGCATAATTTCGAAGCCAATAAAGATAAAATCAAATTTGGTACAAGAGGGTTTCTTGCTATTTCCTTTATGTCCTTAAAATTTGGAAAGCAATTACAGTAGTGTTTCGGTTACCACCTACAGAACTCCCAAGACTTTAAAGCATATTTTCGAAATTAATAAAGATAGTAAATTTGGTTTGAGAGTGTTCTTTACTATTTCCTTTGGGTTCTCGAACTGTGAACTCAATTGGAGTGGTGGTTCAGGTACCTTTCTTAAACTTCCTAAGGTTTAAAAGCTTGTCTTTGAAATAAATAAAGATAGCATTTTAAACTAAAGATAGTACTGATGATGAGATATTTAATTAAACTATTTTCAGAAAAATTTTATTAAAATGAAAATATATACGTATCAAAAACATTTCAAAATTTTTTCGTAAAACTTGAATATTTATATAAATTGCTTGATATATCTTTTTGAAATATTTTGTTGAATGGATATTTAAATATAAAAAGATATTTCTATGACATCGTTTTTAATTTATACCATAAATATCGGTTTTATTATAAATATTAATGATGTATATAATCAATATATGTATAGTCAACTAATTGTGAATGATTAACTAATTTTTTTGAATTTATTAAATTAATACATATACTAAAAATTAAAAGTATTTGAATTTAAAATTCCTATACTAAATTATGTGATAAAAGGCAAATAAAATTATTAATATTTCTAGATTATTTTAAATATGAAATAAATAAATTTTATTACACATTAATATTTCTTAAAAATTACTTTGAATTCCAACGTAAATTAGTGTCACAGATAATAGATGAAATCTCATCTCTTATATATGATAATTGATGTTGAGGGCTCCTGTTATCAATAAGTCTCACAATCATAATTATAATATATGTATAATTATGTAATTGTGCAGATTCTTAATTTGTGTTCACTGCCTATTAAATGTACTTGTTGCAAGTATGTAAAATTTATTGTAAAGCTAGAAATCTCAAATAGATTCGAATCAGGTAATTTGGTTTACGCGATTTCGATTTACACACCAGTTGTCATCAACAGAAAATCGCTGATAAAGTGTACTAGGATTTCAAATTATTTTAATTTTAAAAAGTTGAATTACAAAATTTTGTGACAAAAAGCTAAATAAAGCAACAGTGTCTATAGTTTATATTGAAAACCGTTATATTATATAAACCTATATTTATTATCTCAAATTAATATTTCACTCGAATAACTTTAAGTTTAATGAAAATTGATGCAACAGATAATAGGAGAAACTCCTTGCTCAAAACTCCTTTTCATACATAAAGAAGATGGAAATTAACCAGTTCTAATTCCAATATTATAATTTTAAATTAATCTTTTCCATTCCTGTAAACTGGACCAGGTCATATTTCAAGGAAAAGTAAATATGATTCCTTTCAAATTTAAAGAATTAAACTACATACTAAAAATTTAATAATGTATAACTTACGAAAATAGTAAACTAAAAGAACAAATGTAAAAATTATTCAAAATTGAAATAATTAATCGAAGATACTAAAGCTCTGCATGAATTCATTCAAATCCAATTCAAGCATTTTATAAAACAAGTGATGATAAAAAACCAAGGGTTTTTAAAAAAGCACATTTCCGAAATAATATAGTGTTTCATACTAAGTATTTTATCGGAATATAATGTTGAAGCTTCAATATTAACGTTTAATTTCGGAAATATATACGTTAGTGACTAAGTTACTGCTTACTTATAAAAACAGTAAATTTTTAATTTTTAAGCCCTATTAGCTAATCAATGGGGAAGGTTGCCAAATTTCTCAAGGACCTAACTTCATCTAACCAACCCCACCCCCCCCCCCCTACCTCTCCACTTTTGTGGTTTCTAGGAATTAAACCAAAATTTGGAATTTTACTTAGAATTTTATTATCTAAGCAAAAATGAGTAAAACTGAGAGACACTTTCTTCAGTTTAAGGAACCGCTTTTAAATCTAAGAAAAGCCTTTAACATATGTTAAAATATAATGTTGGACCTTCAAATTTTGTATATGTATTAATAAAAAAAAAATTGGACAGGTATTCAAGTTACAGATGCTTAAAAATAGCAAAATTTCAATTTTCGAGCCCTTATAGCTTCTAAACAGGGGGCTTGACAAAAAAATTTTGTTTACCGACTCCTACTAGCTTTTGAAGACCTAACTTCTCCCAAAATTTCAAGGCCCTATCTTAAACCGTTTAAGAGATATGTGGGACCAAAAATTTTGCAAAAATTGAGTTTTACATAATGCTAAATTTTAGTACCGTATGGCAACCCTATAAATTTGATCGACATATTTTTGTTGAGTCTATAAAAGCAGCTCTCTTATACCGTTTTTCGATTGAAAATAAACCTAACAGAACTCATATTATATCATTTTAAATATAGGGCTTTTTCCAACTTTGGAGGGCTGTAGCCCCGTGTCAGGTGGGGCTACAGAAAAAAATTCTTCTACGAAATTATTTTTTTTGCAAAAACTACCCATGGTTAAAATTTCTTTACTCTATTTCAAACGGTGTAAAAGTTTTTGTAAACATACGGACAGACGGACGGACAGAGTGAAGCTATATAGGCACATTTTTACAAAATTTTTTGAAAATGTGCTAAAAACGAGGAAGATTATAGTTGCCCTTGTTAACTTTTAGATAGTGCGTACCCACTATTATGTATTAAATAAATAAGAATTTCATATATTGCAATTGAACTGTTTGATAGAAAGTTGACAAAGTGACAAAAAAATTTTGTTAACCAACTCCTACCTACGGACCTAACTTCTCCCAAAATTTCAAGGTCGTAGCTTGAACCGTTTAGAAGAACCGTGTGGCCAAACATTTTGCAAAAATTGAGTTTTTCATAATTGTAAATTTTAGTACCGTGTGGCAACCCTAAACATTTAGCTTTTATAAAGTTTGTAAAACCAGCTATCTCTTGCCGTTTTCAGATTGAAAATACACTTAATTGAACTCTTGTTATAACAACAATTTAAAAATAGGGCTTTTTCCAACTTTGGGGGTCTGTAGCTCCGTAACGGTTGGGGCTACAGAAAAAAAATTCTTCTAATTTCTTTACTCTATTACAAAGGTGTAAAAGTTTTGTAAACATAAGGACGGACGGACGAACAGAGTGAAGCTGGCACAATTTTTCGAAAATGTGCTAAATATGATTCTGTCAAATTTTTTATAGAATAAGAATTTCTCTTATAAAAAATAAAAATATTAAATTACAAAGAGAATAAATAAAACAAAGATAAATTTTAAAAAAAGATATGCTCTGAACGAGATTCGAACCCACACTTTTCAATTGAAAGGCCGACGTCTTAACCACTAAGCCTTCGATTTTGTGTTTATGTTAACTTTTTTTTGTAAATTATTATAGTTGCTATGGTATCAATTGTTTGTTTTGAAAAACTGTTTTGAATTTTTTTAATGAAAATATGTATAAATGAAAAAATATTAAAAAAAATGATTAATTTTTAATATAAATAAGAGTTTTCTGTCAAATTTTCTATAAAATAAAATTTCTCATACATAAAATAAATACATATATTTTATTAAAAAGAGAATAGAAGAAAATAGATAACAAAAAATTAATTTAAAAAAAAAACATTTTGCCCCAGCCTGGATTTTAGGCCTGTTCTACTAGAACAATTCCACTAGAAACAATTCCACTAGAAACAATTCCACTTGGTATAATTCCACTAGACACAATTTCACTAGCGCAATTCGACTTGGTATAATTTCACTAGGGAACAATTCCACGTGGTATAATTCCACTAGCGCAATTCCACTTTTCATTAGCCCAACGCATTTAGAGTTTAGCCGCGATGGCGATTGTGTCTAGCGGAATTATGCCAAGTGGAATTGTTTCTAGTGGAATTGTGTCTAGTGGAATTGTTCTAGTGGAATCGACCGGTCACCCCAGCCTGGATTCGAACCAAGACGTTTTGACTACAAGTCCCATATCCTAACCTTTACACCATGAATCGATTAAAAATTTAACTACATTTTGTTTGTTTTTCTATTTAATTATTAATTTTGAAAATATTAATATAATTTCAAAAAATTTGTATGGCAGCCACCCGAAGCCCTTGTCCGATTTTAACCAAAAACGAGGAAGATTGTAGTAGAGTAGACTGTGTCAACTCTGGGATACCCGTATGACCGTTATATAAACATTATATCATTATCATTATAAACATTAATTACTTTTGGTAAAATTTCAAACATACAAGCTTTATTAGGTATTGTAGTGTAATGCTCATATAAAAGAAGGAGTTGTATGGCAGCTACTCGAACCCTCTGCAGTAGACCAACCAAATTTCGCAGTAACTTTGGCAAAATTTCAGACACCCAACTTCAATAGGTATAGAGCAATTCTCATATAAAAGAAGAAGTTGTATGGCAGCTACTGGAACCGTCTGCATTAGACCAACCAAATTTTGCAGAAACTTTGGCCATTACACTTAACTATTTTTGGAAAAATTTCAAACACCCAGCTTCAATAGGTATAGAGTAATGCTCATATAAAAGAACAAGTTGTATGGCAGCTGCTCGAACCCACTACAGAAGACCAACCAAATTTTGTAGAAACTTTGGCCATAAAACTAAACTACTTTTGGCAAAATTTCAGACACTCAGGGCCGGTCCTTCGTACTGTACTTTTTCCAAAAATTTTAGTACGATTAAGCACCATGTTTTATGTAATAGTTCTAATAGTTTTATGTAATGTATACCTATTCTATTTTAAAAGGTTTTATGAATACAATACAATTTATCAATACAACTTATCATAACTTATAAACAAAGTACTTAGTGTTATATTTTATTTTATTTTGTAGGTGCCAGAAGTGGCAATATTATATATAGTCAAGTTCTAAAAGTTAAAATTTTCTATGTTTTGTTTTTTAAATTTAATTTTAAGACTTTATAACATATTAATAACAATTTGTAGTAGCTGTGCAAAAAATAAAACAAATGAAGATGCCGCAAAAATTTTTTTTTTGTATTTTAATTATTAATCCTATACATATATTTTCATTGAAATTTTATACTTCTAAATTTAATTCACTTTTTGGTCTGGTACAAAAAAAAAACAAAATAAAAAAAAATTTAAAAATACTTTAATCTATTTGTTCATTGAACATTTAAAGTAGTTAAAAATAATAAAAAGAAAGAAATAAGTCGGCGTATATTAATAATTCAATTGAGTCACGAGTCATAACCGAAAATGAATTACATTTGTACAGAAAGTCGATTCATATTATTGCCGTCGTAAGTCACAATGTTAAATATTTTATTTGGTTTTATTTTTTGAAAAAATACAAATTATATGTGCTAAAAATGATAAGAATTTAATTTTGAATAATAAGTAATTGTTTTATGAAATTATTGTATGAATTTACTTATACTAAAGTTACTGCTTTCAATTTACCATTTTTATTAATTTCGAAGATATGCTGTAAAGTCTGAGGAGTTGTGTGGATGGTTCCCGAACCACTACTCCAATTAGTCCCAAATTGCAAGGACACTAAGGAAATAGGAAGAAACACCCTTGTACCAAATTTGGAGGTTCTATCATCATTGGTTTCAGAATTATGCTGGTTTGGCCTCAATTCGATCAAAAGCTTCTATAATTCGAGCTCAAGGTCCAATCTCAACCGTATATAATCCTCGTCGTGATTTTATTACTAGTAACCTACAGTACAAATTTCATCAAAATTCGTAATTATTTTCATAAAATAGTATCATTTTTGAGGTATCGTAATTTTGAGTATATGTTCGTTAGCCCTTGAACCCATCAAAAGTTCCAGAATCCGAACCCATGGGTCGATCTCGCACATATACAATCCCCGCCGTAGTTTCATTACTAGTAACATACAGTTAAAATTTTATCAAATGTCTCTATTAGTTTTTTAGTTATCGTTCCTACGGATGAATGGTCAAACGGACATCGCTTAATCGACTCAGGAAGCGACGCTGATATACTATTCAAAATATGTAGCTTCCTTCCTTTCCACAAATATATACTATTTCATATCTAGCGAAAGGAAGCAATTCGGTGTTTGGAAACACCATATTAAACTTAATAAACTTTAATAGGTAAAAGGCTATTTATTAGGTGTAGGGTAAAAAAAAACAGTTAAATTACATCAAATAAATTTTAAGTTTTTCTTTTAAAAACTAAACTGTTTTTTTTAATTTGTTTTCCAAATATTTATTTGTATTAAAACCAGCAGGAGAACCAGCAGGAGTTAAATGTTGAACAAAAATACATAATCAGCTCAAGCTGTCGAGATTTCTTCCTATAATACCACAATCTATGGTGCACGTAAACATCCATATATCCATACAAACATTAATAATTACGTAGTGTATGTATATGTTCAAATTCCTTCTCTAAATGGACTGGAATTATTCTTTAAGGTCTGAATAAGTTGTCTGAATGAGCAGGATCATAGAAAATATCGAAACGAACTAAATATTAATTGGCCTAAGCCACAAATTATTTTAAATATTGATTGAATACATATTTATTAAATATTGATTGAATATATATTTATTAAATATTGATTGAATAGAATTTTTCAATTACTTATTTATTAAATTATATGCAATATAACACTGTATAGGTAAAGTTAAATATCGGCAAATGGCATCTTTATACAATCATGTGGTATAATTGAAAAGATCTTGACGAGCTCTACAACTTTTTTTTGAGAATGGTGTTTCCAGATCGCCCTGCTTGGGTGCTGGAAATACTTTTAAGAACTTACAATAAAAGTCAGCGATAAAATGATTTTTTAAAATGTCATGTGATGAAATCAAATGTTTTAACTCTTGCAATGCAAGCACGCATTCCTAGTTCTATTATAAAGATATGTAGTCAAATTGTACTTGTTCAAGTACATACGTTTAATTTTTAAGGTTTTTATTTGAAGTTGATTAACAAAAAAAGATGACTTAGAATTTTTTTAATTGGCACAAAATTTACTAAAAAAGTACGTATATTATAAACAAAATAGTAATATTATTAATTTAATAAATAGTATATATTGTGCCAAAATCGAAAATAAATAAATAAATAATTAATTCAGTGTCACTGTTAAATTGAGGATTACTTTAATTAATTTTCTTATCAATCTAAAACTTAACTGCTTTTCAGATTTCAAGGAACATTTCACTTAACTTTCAGAATGATATTATATAAACATATCGTAATAAAATATGAAAATTTATTAATTTATTTTATTATCTTCTTACCATTATAATAATAAAACTATTACAATATTAATTCTTTTTTTAAAAACCTCTATTTAATTTTTTCAATTTTTTAGATATTTAGTTAAAGAATAATTAGTTATTTAGATTGTTATTTAGATAATTTATTTAATATAAATTGAATTTCCAACCTACAGCCTACATTTTTTATTTAATATTTTATTTTGAATGTCGATGATAATTATAAATTATCATAATTTAAAAATATATGTTGTTCATAAGTATTATCTTATTATTTTTATAAAATCTTTATTTAATTAAATTCTAAAATTAGAAACTTAATTAGTTCATAAAATATGAACTTTCCTCTAAAGTTTTTATAACTTAAATTAAGTAAAATAATATAAATACGATTCTAATCAAAAATTTTATTTAATTAATAATTTCTTTGTTTTTAACATTTAACGTTTTTGTATCCATTTAAAATATAAAATCTTGTTTTTATAATGATCTCCTAAACTATTTCTGAATTTTAATTTTATAAATGAATAAATCTTTAAAAAAACTTCTTACTATATTCAGTAAAATAGACAGATGTGTTGGTTAAATTCTAAAATATTTCAAATTATTTGGTTTGTTGTTACCGCGCAAATTTACTATATTTGGTACTACAATCTTATATTACATACATCTGTTTGATATCATTGAATATCTGAAGTTTGAATATAAAAAGCTAACAAAAAAAAAAAAAATCAAATTTAAATTGGTAAAGTACTCTACAAATACTAAGTTTTTTCTTGTAATATTTTATAATCTTCACTTTCTGATTGTTAAGTGTTAAAATTAATTTGGTTATGTGAGTTTTTTGTGGGTTTTTATTGTAAATTTTTGTTTTTTTCATGCTTTTTTGCAATAGTTATTAGACCCGCCTTCACATAATATTATAAATTCCATTCAAATTAGAACGTAATCTGTTTTTAATAAAGTTAAAACATTATTTGAAAATACATTAAAAAAAAAAGAGTTAGTTGTTGATTTTGCTACACCATTTAAGGTAAAACGGAACCACCTAACTTTATTCATTGCAATCAAATCAACAGAAAATCGGAAGATCATTATTTAAAATTATTATTTGATTTTTTGAAATGATTTTAAATAAAAACAGAGGCGTATCGAAATATTTTAATGTATATATGTAGGTGGAATTTTTTTAATGTATATTTTAGAATATTTTTGAAAGGGTGCAATAGATTAGGTTTAATGATGTTTGGTTTTGCTTTATTAAATTATTGTTGATTCCCGTATCAATTTAGTTGTACATTTTAGAAAAAGAGAAAATATGGATTATTTTGTATTTAAAATTCTGCCAGAATAACTTTTAATGTTTATTGAATTTATTTCAAAATAATTGTAAGTTCAAAATCATTTGGTGTAAAAAGTTTTTTATTTAGAATTTTTTTTTTAGTAATTTTTTTTTTTTTAAAAAATAATTTATTACATTTGGTTTTTCTTAATGAAAATTGAATTTATTTTACATAATCTCCCTTTTGAATTTAATAGTTTGAAATTGCAGTAAAAAGTTTCTTTATTTTTTTATACTTTTTCCTTTTTGTGTTAATTTAATATTTAATAATAGACTTGTTTTTAATTACAATATTGCATATTATGTAACAACTAATTATAATTGAAACCTTAACGAATTTAGTTTTGATTTATAGTAGTTATGTTTATTTTTCTAATTATATCAATATAATTATATTGAACATTTCAGTACCCCTACATTAAATTTGTTAGTTATTATTATACAGTTGCTTTAAAACCGAAAAAAATCATGTTAATATTTTCTCTATTAAGGTATTTTATCAGTATCATGTATTTGAAAACATATTTTTCTCTTAGGAATAATCGAAAGGGTATCGCTTATTTTTTCTAATTAATATACTTTTAGTAGATTTAAAGCAGACTATCACCGCTATTCTGAATTCCCTCGTACGGCTAAGCCGGAATTTAGAATCACTAAAAGTTTTTGTTCGTAGCGTAGCCAATGTTTCGTAGAAAGTCTACGAGTGAATTTAGAATAGTGGTAGAAAATTTTTTTTTAGTATTCATCATAAAATCGTATAATGACTAATTTATCAATAAATTATTTTTTTTTAAATTGTTACAACTTATATTAGATAGAATGCAAAACATATATGTAGGTATAAGTTGTATTGAATATTTATCGTTTGATATAAGTTTTGCGTTCTAACTTACTAACTAGTCGTAACAATTTCATACACAATTTCATAATTAAATTCATTTTAAAATATTGTGACCATATCTTATCCATATTTTAAATTATTCCTTATCATATAGCTTTTTATTGATTATGTATAAAAATAAAGCTTGTCATAATATATTTTTAAAAATATCTTTTTAGTGATAAATGAACTGATTAAGTTTAAACATTAATTCGATATTTAGTTTGATTAATTCAAAAAAATTATTTAATTCAATAATCATCATTTTTACTTAAAAAACTGAATTCAAACGTCAAACTTGCCATTGTAAATTTAATTTTCTAATACGGAATTTAGAATCACTAAAAGTTTTTGTTCGTAGCGTAGCCAATTTTTCGTAGAAAGTCTACGAGTGAATTTAGAATAGTGGTGGAAAAATTTTTTTTAGTATTCATCATAATATCGTATAATGACTAATTTATTAATAAATTATTTTTTTTTTAAATTGTTACAACTTACATTAGATAGAGGTATAAGTTCTTTTAATTGCTGTTAAAACTTTTGTACAATTAAAAGAACAAAACACACGAAATGTAGTTTAAAACCAGGAAAAGTTTAAAAGCGTAATATTTTTTGTTTGGGTTGAACTTGAAGTATTCTTAGTAAAACTTTGATGAAGTTTGTAATTTTACTTTCAAAGTTTTGAATTACAAATATCTAATAGAAGAAAAAGTAAACATATTATACCATAAATAGGAAATAAAGAAAAATTTAATTTCAATGTACTAAACGTCAAATCAAATTAATAATTTTTATTTGTAATATCTGATTACTTTTCAAATTCAATTTTAGCTTTTCATAAGTTAACCTTATGCATGTAGCTTATTCGCTGTTAACTAATTTTTAATAAAACACGTCATTTATAAATTTATAGTACTATCTATTGTTTACGTTTGTTGTTCTATGTGTTGGTTTTAAACAATTAAAATTAAAGTTGCGTAATTGTTTATTTTAACCATTTTTGATATTGATATTTTGTTTTTTTTTTCAACCGGTAAAAATTGTACAAAAATATATAAATATTTGTATTTAGTTTATTTTTATTTATTTCATATATTCATGACAACCAAAATCAAAACCATTTTCGTTCAGTCAGCTTAACATGCTTAGAAGACAATTCAATAAATATCAATGAAAAAATAAAAAAAAAATAAAAATTTATAAAATATCAAACTTGTAGTTATATTTTTGGTCGTTGATTTTTTACAACTTAATTTTTCTTTTTATATTTTTTTTATGATTTTTATTATTTTGTTTATTTTGTTGTTACATTAAATACAGGTGAATATTTTTTCAACAGGTAAATCAGTTTAGATATTACTCTTGGCCGTGACGGTTCTATGTTTCTTCTTATTCTTGTGTTTTGTTTTTTTATTGTTTTATAATATTAAATTTAACGAACAACGGTAAAGCAAGAATTTTTATTAAAAAACTAAAATATAGGTTTTTTAAAATCTGTCATGTAGGAAACCTTTTTTTTTTTTTAAATTGCTAAATAATTATAAATTTAAAATGGGAAGTGCTTTTTCCTTGTATTATATAGAAAAATAAAATGTCTATATAAAGTGAGAAATTATCAAAATAATGATTTAAATTTTCATGTGATTTAAATTTTTACTCTAATTAAAATTTTTACAAAAACGAAATTAAAATCTTTAACGAAATAAAATAAAGGATACTAGACATAATTAAAACTATTGTAATTTATTAATATATAATTCATTTAATCAAAGTTGAAGTTGTATATAAAAAACATTTTATACTATAATGTATAAAATCGACGATGAATTTCGTCCACGAGGACGTGTATTTATGAAAGCAACACATGAAAGTAAAACAAGTACTGTTCCATTAACAACAACATCAACAACTTCTGGTGCTTTAAGTGATCGTAAATCTAGTTTAAAACGTCCAAGCATTGATCGTGGTTCAGCTATAACGACATCATTAGATGACCGTAATTTAAGATTTCAACATGAAGTACAACATGAAAAAACCGTTGAAGCCTTAATTACTGAATATCCAGCTGATGGTAACCATATTGGCCATATAACAACTGCTAATTTCAACTTAACCCCGAAACATTCAACCACGGAACGATACCATACAACATTAAATGATGGTCGACATACATCATCAACATCTCGTGAATTATTTATTGAGCAACGCGGTGCTAATAATGGTAATACTGTAACAATAACACCAAATAATGAACATTTAATACATACTGCACATACTAATGTTATGGTTCCACAAAATGTTAGTTCTTTGCAAGAGGTTACACGTAATAAACGTTTATCAACTGAAGTGTTGGGTTCCAGTTTAGAAACTACAAAAACATCACATAGTGACTCCTGTGGTCATCGTCGTACAACAACACATATTGTACGAAAAATAACAACAATTAGTCGAGCTGAAGAACAGGCTCAGGCCGAAAACTTATTGCAAAAATCTTCTAAAACGAATGTTAACTATTCAACAGTAAGAGCTATTGAACCGAAACGCCCAAAGGTATATATGTACATATAATTTATGAAAAAGAAAAATTAAGAAATATAAACAAAAGAAAAAATGTTAGTTAAAAATGCATTTTAACCAACAAGCGTTTCGTATTTCTGTTGGTTTTTTTTTAGTTTGTGTTGTTATTTGTGGAGTTATATACAGTATTGCTCTTTGATACCTAGTTGCTTTGTTTTATGTTGATATTTAATAAAAAATTTTATTCATACACTGTATTAAGTTTCCTGGAGTTTTAAAAACAGCTTATAAAGTAATAAAATGACTAATAAGTATAGATGAAATTAATTTTTAATTATACCAGCATAAAAAGGTAGGTGACGTATGAACGGTCTTAAACTAAGGTTTAAAATAGAAGTAAATTTCTTTAAAAACAGCATAGTTTATTCATTAAATATGGTGGGAATACAAAAAGAGATATTAAAACGTTATTGTTAACTTTTTTGAACTCAGAATTATTATTTGAAATTGGGTCTTAGTTTACAGATATATTTTTATCTATAGTTTTATCTATACTTTTTATGCAAAAGTTGTTTAGTTTTATGGCCAAAGTTAATGCAAAATTTGGTTGGTCTACTACCAAGGGCTCGAGTAGCTGCCATACAACTTCTTATTTTATAAGAGCATTACTCTATACCTATTGAAGTTGGGTGTCTGAAATTTTTCCAAAAATAGTTTAGTGTAATGGCCAAAGTTACTGCAAAATTTGGTTGGTCTACTGTAGAGGGTTCGAGTAGCTGCCATACAACTCCATCTTTTATATGATCATTACACTACACCTAATAAAGCTGGTATGTTTGATAATAATGACATAATGTTTATATAACGGTCATACTGGTATCCCAGAGTTGACACAGTCTACTCTACTACACTCTTCATCATTTTTCTATAACTATACATATATAATAATAATGTATTCAAATTCATGTATAATAAATAGTTTAAAATAAAAAAAAGAGTAAAAGTTATCTACCGTATCAGGTTATACTTTGTACGTAAAATATATCGATGTACAACATTCGTTAAGTGTAAATTATTTGTTCTTTCAAGTATATATTACATATTTCAAACTTTGGGGTTAGTTTTTGAAGTTTTTACGGTCTACACGTATATATATATCTATTCATATATAGTTTTTATTAGTAAAAGTTAAAATATACACTTACTATTCTTTTACTCTTTACAATTACAACCTTATTTCAATTTTTAACTTTAAGAACTTAGTTTTTTATATTCTACTTAATTGTTTCCGTGTTTGTAATAATTAAATTAAAGTGATGGTTTTCTTCTTTTGATTCAAATGAATAATCATAAACAACAATAACTTGTATGATTATTTTAGCATTATAATATGCTTTTCAAATAAATTAAAAATTTTACTTTAATTTTTTGTGTGCTAACAGCTAATATCCGTTGCGACACATAATGTCTCATAGATGTAATTTTTTTAAAAAGGTTATTTAAGGCTAAAAAAAAATTTAAAAATAATTAAAAAACAAACGTTAACGTAATTCAACAAACATTTTTTATAGACTTTGTTTTGAGTTATAGCAAAATTGGAAATAATTCGCTTTAAAATTTGGTTTGATCCATCGCCAGTATGGGTTAACAAATGCCAAATCTACTAAAAGGGTCAACCCCATTTTCGTTTGTAACACGTAAACAAAAAAAGTCAATCGGTCAAACCTCTAAATACCCAAAAAACGTTTTATACCAATTTTTATAATAATCGGCTAAGATGTTTAAAATTCCATACACTACAAACATACAAATTTACAAACAAATATTTGCTTTTATATATATATATCGATTGATGGATGGATATTGTATGTTCTGTTTAGGATTGTACTTAAAGAAAAAAGTTTGTTTAAATAATTATGGTCTATCAAACGTTGTGTGAGTGATCTCCAAATTATCTAGTATTTAAAGAGAAGAAAATTAGTTTGTTTGTCCAATATTCATGTAAAAACAGCTGGTCGCCACCAAATTTTTCAGAAATAATTCTAGGAATCCGAAGGGTGATATTGTCAAGTTTAACATGTCAACAGATTCCATTTTGACCAATTGACTTGACACTTAGAATTTTTGTTAGTTGGAAAATATTTATCAATTTCAGCCTGGTGGGGTTTAAAAAAAAATTTTGTTTCCGATTTGTGCTTAATTTTACACGTTGATTTCGTAGTCCAAAAAACAGGCTGAAACAAGTTTTGTTTGAAAAATTTATTATACAAGTATTACCTACTGAGGAGTCCAGTACTGTTGGATGGACGAAACACTCCATACTGACTTTCTTTTTTAAGTCAAAAATGCTGGTGTTGGCATATAACCATGTCTAAATGAATTCTCTGATAAATTAAATATATTTTTCATTTATAATTTCGAGTAAAACTTTAATATTTTAGTTTTACGAATTTTCAAACTAAGAAAAAACAAAAATAATTCAAATATTAGTGTAATAATAAAAATATACTTAGCGAATTTGGTTGCAATATATAAATATATAATAAATATATACTAAATATTTAACCCGTTTGGAATGACTTCTAATGACTTCTTTTTTAATTTTGTTTTGTAGTTCTGCTATTTGATTAATTTAATCGTTCATGTATTTTCTATTACCACAGAAGCTGAATTGAATAAGCTTCATAGAAAAATTTTATTTTCAGTTTGGTATAATGAATTAAGAGTATTAAAGCAAGTCTGAATCAAAAATTTGTTTAAGCTTCGTTAACCCATTTTACAAGAGCGCGCCTACATTAAAAAGTAGAAACATTAACTTTTGTTTTTTTCTTATTCTATAAAATGTTTTAAATGCAAATTTTTAATATTAATGATTATTAAAATAAAGGTTAGGAATATTAGAAATTTTAATAATTTGTTTGAATTTTAATTACAAAACATCTTCCATCCATACACTTTTTCGCAATTCATTGCTTTTAAGTTACTTTGCAATTTTTATTGTTTAAAAATAGATTTCTGTGTCAAATTACAGTTAAGCTTGTTATACCCGTGCATACATATATGAACATCGGGTATATTAAAATTACTCCTCCGTTTGTAACGCATCGAAATATACGAGCTAGATATAGTGTCAAGGGTACGTATCGAAACAGCATCGAAAAGTGAATCGATCTAGCTATGTGTGTCCGTCCATCCGTCCGTCCGTCCGTCAGCACGATAACTCAAAAACTATAAGAGCTAGAGTTCTGAAACTTTCACAAAGTAATTTTTAGACAATTTGTAGGTTCCCTATTATTTTTGGTTAAAATCGGACAAGGGCTTCGGGTAGCTGCCATACAAATTTTTCGAAATTATATGAATATTTTCAAAATTAATAACTAAATAGAAACCAAATATAAAAATAAACAAAATGTAGTTAAATTATTAATTAATTCATGGTGTAGTGGTTAGGACATGTTACTTGTAGCCAAAATGTCTCGGTTCGAATTCGGGCTAAGGAAATTTTTTTTTTTTAAATTCATTTTTTGTTATCTATTTTCTTTTTAATAAAATATATGTATTTATTTTAAGTATGAAAAATTTTATTTTATAAAAAATTTGATAGAAAACCTCATTTATATTAAAAATTATTAATTTTTTTTTAATATTTTTATAAAAAAATTCAAAACTGTTATTTAAAACAAACAAGTGTTACCATAGCAACTACAATTATTTAAAAAAAAAATTAAGATAAATAAAAACTCGTTTTGTTGGCAAAATATTAATTGTTTTATGGTGTAGTGGTTAGGACATGGGACTACATAGTATTCGAAATATTTCGGTTCGATGTCTGGCTGGGTCAAGATTTTTTTTTTTTTTTTAAATTCATCTTAAAACTCTCATTTATAAATTATTTATTTTTTTTTAATACATTTTTAAAAAAATTCAAAACAGTTATTTAAAACAAACAATTGATACTATAGCAACTATAATAATTTAAAAAAAAAATTGAGATAAACAAAAAGTCGATGGCTTAGTGGTTAGGACGTCGAACTTTTAATTGAAAAGTGTGGGTTCGAATCTCGTTCAGAGCATATTTTTTTTTTAAATTCATCTTTTTTTTTAATTCATTTTTTTTTTTTATTCATTTTTTTTGTAATTAAATATAAAAAAACAAATATTTTGAATTTTCTGTCAAACAGTTCAATTGCAATATATGAAATTCTTATTTATTTAATACACGCACGGGTATCTAAAAGTTGACAAGGGCAACTATAATCTTCCTCTTTTTTTTAATAAAATCTATACCGTACATATTTGCACAACAATATTGTTGTGAATTATACTTAATACATATGGTATTTTTATAACATTTTTTCCAAAAAACCATACAATTCCCTAATAAAATTGTAAACCATATAACCTAACCTAATTGTAAATATGCAAATGCATGTACATAATTTAATTCTTTCATTTTATCAAATATATTATTTTAATTGTAATAGTACCTTGTGTGTTTTGCTGCTCATCTTAATAGGTTTTTATAGATTTAGATATAAATTAAAGCGTTAACGAATGGACGTTTCCGGGCAACGCCTGATAAATCTGCCAATATACGAATAGACAAATTTTAATTTTACTAAACAAATTTAAATACAAATTGGTATTAAGTTTTTAAATTGAACAAAAGTTTTTCGTAACAAAAAAGGTGCAATAGATAAATTGATATTTAAAAAAAAAAAAATTTCTATTAATAAAACAAGTAAATAAGTTATGTAGTTTAATTAGTTTTCATTGTCTACTGAAAAATGACGAATAAAAATAATTTTAACATTGTATGTAGTATGTACTTATATATACCTTTTGAGTCCTGATTTAAATCTTCATAAAAATAAATATGTATTAACATATGAAAAACATAATTAATTATAAAAACAACTGTCTAATTAGTTAAATTAAATAAAGTTTTGATATATGTATATATTTTACTTGTAGAAATGATTACATGAATATTAATTTTAAATTTTATTTAATATACACATCTGCTTGTACTTATTGTTTATTAAATTTTTATACATAATTTTTCACTAACTTTTTTATTTTACATAACAAATAAGTTATCACAAATTGTCTTTCTAATTTATAATTTAATTTAATAAAATACAAGTATAATGATATGAATGTTTGTCTAATATTTAAAACTTATTGATAAATTTTAAGATTTGAAGAAACACATATTTTTTTTAAATTTTTTATAATACCATTTTTATACTCGTGCACATAAGACCGCGGGTATATAAAAATTGCTCCTCCATTTGTAACGCATCGATCTAAACATGCTAGATATAGTGTCAGAGGTATATATCGGTTCAGCATCGAAAAGTAAATTGATCCCGCTGAGTGTGTCTGTTCATCTGTCCGTCAGTACGATAATTTAAAAACTAAAAGTGCTAGAGAAACTGAAAACTCTCTCAAAGTAATTTTTAGACAATTTTTAGGTTCGCTATTGTTTTTGGTTAAAAGAGCTGCCATACAACTTTTTTGAACCAATATGAATTTCTTCAAAACTATTTATACTTGGAAGATACACGGTTAGTTAAGTTTCAATATTAATATGAAGTTTCAAAATGTTACAACTTAATTTTCGGGGAGCTGCTTTAAAAATTTTTTGAACCAATATAAATTTCTAGATTAATATTACAAACGGAAAGTTATATAATAGGGCAAGCACATTTATAAAGTTTCAAAATGTTAAGGCTTAATTTTCGGGGATCTGCCATAAAAGTTTCTGATTTTTGCTTATATATCTTCAAAACTATGTAAACTATAAAGTTGAAATTAAAAGTCACCAAGTAAAGTAATATGGCAAGCTCGTTTGCAAATTTTGAGATTTTTCGGGTGTAAGCTAAGTGTAATTGTCAAGGAGATAGTTGGAGTTGGAGTTTGAAAAAATTAGGACCCCATTTTTGGGAAGCTGCCATACAAAGTTGTCAATCCGATAAATGTGAATCTAATGAAGATACGTGGTTAAAATTAAACAAGTGATGAAAAAACCAAGGGTTTTTAAGAAAGCACTTTTTCAAATTAATATAGTGTTTCATACTGAGTATATTATCGAAATATAATGATGGAGCTTCAATATTAACGTTTAAATTGGGAAATATATACACTGGTGGGACTAAGTTACTGCTAACTTATAAAATCCGTAAATTTTTAATTGTTAAGTTCTAGTAGCCCGACCGTAATAGCCCATTAGGTTCTAGAAATTAAATTGTGAATTCCACCAAAATCTGGAATTTTACTTAGAATTTTACTATCCAAGCAAAAATAGTTTAAACTGTGAGATACTTTCATCCATTAAAAGAAAGGCTTTTGAATTTAAGAAAAACCTTTAACATAATATGTTAAACTATAATGTTGGAACTTAAAATTTTGTATATTAATAACAAAAAAATTTAACAGATATTCAAGTTACAGGTGTTGAAAAATAATAAAAATTTTCGTTCCCTTATAGCTCTTAAACAGGGGGCACAAAATGTTCTTAATCGACTCCTATAAATTTCTAAGGAGCTGACTTCCCTCAAAATTTTAAGTCTCTAGCTTGAACCATTCACTAGATATCTTGTACAAAAAAATTAGCAAAAATTGAGTTTCGCATAATGGTTAATTTTAGTACCGTATGGCAACTCTATGCATACATGTGATGTGTTTTTGTAAAGCCTATAAAAGCAGCTTTCTTTTACCGTTTTTTTGATTGAAAGTATACCCTACAGAACTTTTATTATACCAATTTAAATATAGGGCGTTGGAATTTGCGGGTAAGAATGAAACTATATAGGCACATTTTTACAAAATGAAAATGAACTAAAAATGGGGAAGTTACTTGTAATAGAGGACTACATTAATACTACAAAAGGTTTGGATACAAAACATACCTAATATGGGTATAAACATAGTTCTTAAAATACTATAGTATCAAAACCACATGTCTGTCGATTCTATAAATTTAAAAACTAAAATAATGAGAACGAGCATAAGGAAAGTGAAAAAGCTATTATGTTTTTAGAAAAAAACTAGCACTTTAAATATTTATTAAAAATACCATGATACAATAGTTCAACAGAGACTACATCCCTGGCTCAATTATCGTCGAAATTTGAGTAATGAACTTATTTTGTGAGCAATTAAAACTAAGGTTTCGTACTCTTTTATATGTTAAAATAGTTTTGCTTAATTTTTATATTAGAATGTTTAAATCTTGGGAAAAAAATTTCGGTAAAAGTGGGTTAATATCTATAATTATTTTCTTTGTTAATGTTATGTATATTCTTCCGCAGAGGGGTTGTGAGCTATCAAGAACACGTCATCACATAGCGTTTTTCTATATCTCAAAGTTTCCGAATATATAAATTATTAGTGGCGATGCCGCCATCTAGTGATCGAAAAACCTTTCTAAGATAACGGTTATATTTTGCCTGTAAGACAGTAAACTGGAACACTTTTCTACATTATTGGAGGGTATGATGCTATTTTTAATATACATCTTGTTTCATCTGAATCGGTGCTTCCGGTTTTGAGATATTACAATTTCAAGTGGAAATAAAAAAAAAAAAAAAATTTTAAACTTTTAATAAAAGCACTATATCAAAACAGTACCACCGATTTAGATGAAACAAGATGTATATTAAATACACCATCATGCTCTACAATATGGTAACGGTTTGATTAAAATACTACACAATATTAGGAAAATTTTGTATTGTATTTTTCGCTACTGGATGGCATCGCCACTAATAATTTATATATTCGGAAACTTTGAGATATGAACCCTGATTCTTGTAGGCGTAGCATAAGATCAGTATCACAAAAGTGATGATTGGCTATTCTTGAAGGCTCAAAAACGATATTGACGCCATGTTGTTATAGTATATAGGTATAGACTCAAGTGTATGGATCGAATCAGAATCAAAAAATAAATCGATCTAGCTATGTATGTCCGTGCAAAAACTAAAGGAGCTAGGATCTTGAAATTTTCGCAAATTAGTTTTTTTGCAATAGCCGTCATCGCTATTTAAATTCAGCCATTTTGCTCAATGGGTTCGGATAGCTGCCAAACAACTTCTTTTTTTATTTGAGTATTACTCTGTACCTATTACAGCTGCTTATCTGAAATTTTGCCAAAAGTAGTTTATTTTTATGGCCAAAGTTTCTGCAAAATTTGGTTGGTCTACTGTAGAGGGTTCGAATAGCCGCCATACAACTCCTTCTTTTATATGAGCATTACACTAAACCT
Organism: Dolichopus griseipennis; assembly: GCA_963082915.1. Classification (NCBI taxonomy): domain Eukaryota; kingdom Metazoa; phylum Arthropoda; class Insecta; order Diptera; family Dolichopodidae; genus Dolichopus; species Dolichopus griseipennis. The sequence continues at coordinate 52,195,913 of OY720445.1, read as the reverse complement.
AATGAAGCTGGGTGTCTGAAATTTTGCCAAAAATAATTTAGTGTAATGGCCAAAGTTACAGTAAAATTTGGTTGGTCTACTGCAGAAGGTTCGAGTAGCTGCTATACAACTCCTTCTTTTGTATGAGTATTCCACTACACTTAATAAATCTGAATATTCGAATTTTGGCAAAAGAAAGTAACCGGATGATATAATGTATATGTTACGGTCATACGGGTATCCCAGAGTTGACTCTACTCTACTACACTCTTCCTCGTTTTACCTACATATGTACATAAAAACAATTTAGTTTAGGTTCCTGAAAATTTTCATGTTTTAAATGAAAAATTGTATATACAAATATTTGAGTTAAGAAGTTACCTAAAAACTTTCATATGTTTTAAAAAAAAATAAAGAATTTTAAAAATTTTGATTTCAGTTACTTTTAATGAAGTAACTACTTATAAGATTATACAAAAGGATTTGAGTTATTTTTTATACTTCTAAAATTCTGTATTAATTGTTGACAATAACAAAAACTTGAAAGTAACAACAATAAAAATTATAATGTATACCAACTTTACAAAAAATAACATCACCTCTTAAAAAAAAGTCTTCAAGAATAGGCAGATGTGAAGAAGAATAGCTTCGAAGCGCTTCGTATGAAGTTATGAGCCTTCAATAAGCAGGGTGATAAAGTACCGTTATGTGATGACATCATCTAGGTAGCTCACAACCCCTCTGCGGAAGTATATCCAATGTTAAAACTTACAAAGGAATCAATTGATGTCGATTTTTGTTAGTTGGCTTCTTTAATAAATACGCATTTTCACTTAGCTCTTAATAACAGTATTTAACCTATAGTTTTGCAATTTGAAAATTTAAAAAAATAAAAATAATGTTTACGTTGTTGAAAAAACATAAAAAAAATTTTTTTTAATTCACATATGCACATAAATAATACACCAGAATTAAAAAAAAAAAAACAAAAATCCGACTTAATATATGTGTTAAAATTTTTTAAAACTTATTATATTATATATATTTATAAGATCTTGAAGAAACCAAATAGGGGGCTTTATTTTCGATTCCCACACAATTAACAGAAAAAAATTAAATAAATTCAAAGAATACAAAAAAATTAATAGATTAAATTTGTCCACAGCACAGAAACTTTTTAATATTCTACAATTATATAATTTTTTATATAGATTACGTCATTATCCAAATGTGTTCCTTCAAATTTTTAAAATTACATTTATATAAAAGAAATTTGTTAGTGTATTATTTTCGTGGATGTTAATTACAAAATGTTCTTTAATTAAAAAATAACTTCGCAAATTAAAAACATAAACTCTTAGTTAATTAATAAAATTACAGTGGAAACTCGATTAACTGGGCATTCTACTACTTGGTAGAATTTTTTTCTCTTTTTACGAAAAATTTTGAGTTTTCGAATTATTGTTCCAACCCTTTAGAAGATATTAAGCATTGAAAAAATTTGGAACAAATGTTTTTAGCATAACGTTAAATTAAAATTTTTAACCGTATTTGGATAGCTACAACTTTCAGATTCAGAAACAATTTTACCTCTTGTGCTTGCAAACTGGGTCTTTCAAACATCCGAATGGACGTAGTGGGACAGAATGAAAATAAAAAACACATTTTTAGTAATATAATTTTAGGTTTTTTTTTTATTAATTTTATGCCATGTGTACAAAAAATCAAGGCTTTAAGTAACTTACAAGTAACAATCAACATTCATCATCTTTTAAAACAATTATGTATAATTATAAAAATTTGATATGGATGGTTAATCAAGTTGTAAAAAGTGACTTACCCTTTTATAGAAATTCAACAAAAAAATTAAATTTTGGATTCCATTTTACATTTTGTTTATATCAAGTTTTATTTAAGTTTTAATTAATTTAATATTTTTGAGATGTGTGTTTGTATTTTTATAACTTTTTAAGAAAAGTTTTTTTCTTGCAAAATCTTTACATTTGTATTATTGGTATTTGTAAGCAGACCTCCTTCATTTACTCCTACTATTATTCAACTGACCTTAACCTAAATAGTCTGGTATGTTATTTTAAACTTAATTCAATTCTCTCTAACAATAAAAAATTTAATTTAACTTAAAAATTATATTTTTATGTATATATATGTATACATATTTATAATTTATTTGTTAAGCACTTGAATAGAACAAATATTTTTTTGCTCAAATTTCAATTTCAGGGAATTGGAAATATTTAAGCCATCATTTTTTTATATCTATAAACTTTAACTACTATTTTGTTTCAATACTACTTATTTATTAAAATAATATTATTTAACATTAAAATAATTTTGAATTTTTATACCCGTATGACTATAGGTCAAAGGGTATAATAAATTTGCCATTACGTTTGTGGCGGAGAGAAGATAAAGGGTAGATAAAGACTCAAGTGTATGGATCGGATCAGAATCGAAAAAAAATCGATTTAGCTATGTATGCCTGTCCGTCCGCACTATAACTCAAAAACTGGAGGAGCTAGGATCTTGAAATTTTCGCAAATTCGTTTTTTTGCGATAGCTGTCATAACGTTAAATCCAGTCATTTTGGTCTATGGGTTCGTGTAGCTGCTTTAAACTTCTTTTTTTATATGAACATTACTCTATACCTATTAAAGTTGGATGTCTAAAATTTTCCCAAAATAGTTTAGTGTAATGGCTAAAGTTACTGAAAAATTTGGTTGGTCTATTATTGCAGGGGTTTCGATTAGCTGCCACCTAATAAAGCTGGTATGTTTGAAATTTTGCCAAAAGTAATTAATGTTTATAATAATAATGATATAATGTTTATATAACAGTCATACGGGTATCGTAGAGTTGACACAGTCTACTCTACTACACTCTTCCTCGTTTTTCAATCAAGTTGAAATTTATAAAAAGTGGTAACTTTAAAAGGTAATACAAAAACTAGGAAAAAATTATTATTTTTTTTTTATTTTATAATTAAATGAACTAGATTTTTATAAAAAAAGAGTTTAAAATAAAAGTAATAGCTAATAGCTTAAAGGTTATGTTTCATTTACTTTTTTCGAAGAATGAATTCAATAGTAAGCAAACAGGAATATCCCTGCGGGTTAAAAAAAAATGATATTAAAAATTTCTGACAAATAAATTCTGATATCAATGATTTTATTAATTTAATTTTAATGTCAACTAAAAAATTAAACTTTAAATCTCATTTTAAAATTTCTTATTTGAAAAACTATTTTTATGTTTTTAAAAAATAAATTACTTGTTCTGTTCATTCCCTTGCGAAGAAACGGTCACGTGTATATTGAAATTGCACATCCTAGGTTTCGTGTAGTTGCCATACAAATATTTAGAACCACTTTGAATATCTTTAAAACTAACAATTTCAGGAGGTTGAAATTGAAACAGAAAAAGTAATACAATATGGCAAGAACTTCTATGAAGTGTAAATTTGTTGGTAGTTCATTTTCGAGGTGTTTTAAAATTTTAGAACCCTGCTAATATATCTTTGAAAGTAATTAAAATTTTTTGAAACAAAAGTAAAAGTAGCTATCATACAGACTGCTTGAAGCAGAGTATATAACATATATCTTTGCAACAAATAACACTAAAATTGAAAATTACTATATATGGCAGACAATTTTGCGAGGTTTTAAAATATTTGAACCACATTTTTGTAAAGCTGCCATTCAATAAGTTTTCAACCCGATTACTTTACATCGAATCATACTACATTTCAAAAATTAAAATTTTTGTTAAAGCTTGGCGTTGGGCATTACTTGTTTTGAAGGTGGGCTAAACTTTTAAGCAAATTCTGATTAAATCTTGAGAACAGTTTAACTAAAAGGAACGATTTGTATAAAAACAAATAATTTTTAGAATCGTATCATTTTGCATTTCTTTTTTCTACAAGACTCTTAAAACCAAAATGAAAAAGTTTAGATGGTGTTAAATATGCAATTTCTAATTATAAAACTTTATTTGAAAAATAAGTTTGAACGGGTTTTATAAAAATAAATTTTTTCTTAAATTTAAATAATTTTAACTTTCATTTAAATTATTAATTTATTTTTCATATTCATATATATATTTTTTTTAAATTTAGATCTCCGATATAGTTGTTGGCAAAGAAGACAACGTATCAGCACGCGAAGCTCTATTAAGATGGGCACGTCGTTCAACAGCACGTTATCCAGGTGTTCGTGTAAATGACTTTACAACCTCTTGGCGTGATGGTTTAGCATTTTCAGCTTTAATTCATCGTAATCGACCAGATTTGCTTGACTGGCGACAAGCAAGATCTGCTCGACCTAGAGAACGTTTAGAAACCGCATTCCATGTTGTCGAAAAGGAATATAATGTAACACGTCTACTTGATCCTGAAGGTGAAAAAATTTTTAATTCAACATATGTGAAAATAATACAATTTTTTTGTTTAATATTAATTCATAATTTTTAGTACATTTTCCAAAAATTTTGAAAAAAAAGAAGCTTATAGTTTTATTCTGTCTATCCGCCCGTACGCTCACAATACTTTTACACCGATTAAAAGTAAGAAAAGAAATGTTAAACGTGGTATATTGAAAAAAGAAATATTTTTAAATCATATATTCTCAACCTGGAAACGATAAATGATAGCTGTTTTAATAAGCTTTATAAATATACGTAACACAACGGTAGCTTTGTTCAATGTTATGCAAAACTCAATTTTTGCATAATTCTTGAATTTCTACATTTTATAAACGGTTTAATCTAGGAACTTTAAATTTTGAGACGATTTAGATTTTACAAAATATGAAAAGTATATAAAAAATAAATTTAAAATATATATTATAATTCTTTCCAGAAAGCTTTATAGTATGGCCCTTGGTTTACGACTACAAGCCATAAGAGGTCAATTTTTAAACACCTATAATTTCTGTGCAACCTGTAATTTTTTAACTATTATATTATAATAAATAGAGCTTCAAATTATATTTTAACTTGCGTAAACAGTTTTTTTTAACTATGACTTTTCATAAAATAGAAGAAATTGTATGTTGATTTTTTACAATTTTTCTTATAAAATAAATTTCAACAAAAATTCTAAAAAATTTTTATAAATTTATTTTTTAATATATTGTTACAAAACTTATTATGGACTATTGTTTAATTGTGAAAATGTGTTTTTTTTAAACTTTTGAGTTTTCTCATTGTTTGTTTTTATAAATTTTAGATGTTGACACAAATGAACCTGATGAAAAATCAATGATAACATATTTGTCATCATTGTATGATGTCTTCCCAGAACCTCCATCAATACATCCGCTATTCGATCAGGATTCACAACGCCGCGTACACGAATACAAAGAATTAGCACATAATTTTATATCATGGTGCCGTGAGAAAACTGCCTATTTACAGGAACGTTCATTCCCATCAACATTGATTGAAATGAAGCGCTTATTAAATGATTTAAATCGTTTTCGTAATGATGAAATATCACCAAAGAAACGTGAAAAAACCAAATTAATACAATGCTATAAAGAGTTAGAACGTTATTTTGAATCAATTGGTGAAGTTGAAATTGATCCAGAATTAGGTCCGGATGCATTAGAAAAAGTATGGTATCGTTTGCAAACTGCTCTCTCTGAACGTGAAATTATTTTACAACAAGAAGTTGAACGTTTGGAACGTTTGCAACGTTTAGCTGATAAAGTACAACGTGAAATTAAGCATTGCGATAATAAAATAACTGATTTAGAAACACGCATAATCGAAGAAAGTCGTCGTATTGAACGTTTACATCCAATTGATGCTAAAAATATTGTAGAAAATTTAGAAACCGAAATTAGACATTTAGAAGAACCAATTCAAGATATGAATCAAGATTGCCATATATTAAAAGAAGGACGTTATCCACACGCAAATGATTTACAAAAAAAAGTAACAAAGCTACATCAAAGATGGGCCCAATTACGTACAACATTCCATAGTAATTTAGTACAGAAATTATCTGGCCTTAGATATCCTGTCCATGAAACAACTGTCACACGTCAAACGCGTACCGTTGTTGAAGCAAGACAAATCGATACGAACCCATATTTTAGAGATTTACAAGAATATACTGAATGGTGTCAAAATAAATTGGTAATCATGAATTTTAATTATTTCGTTTTTAAAAATTGTTTTCTTTATTAGTTTTAACTATAATTTTAAAATTTTTTTTCAGAAACAATTAATGGCTGCTGAGTACGGATCTGACTTACCCTCAGTTAAAGCTGAGCTAGAACACCATCAACAAGAACATAAAACCATCGATCAATTCCATTCGAAAATTGCTCATGCTGAAAGACAAGAATCTAATTTTACCGGTGAAGAACTCAACTTATATCAACAACGTTTAAATGGATTACAAAAATTATACGCTGAGTTATTAAGTACTTCGACAAAACGTTTGTCTGATTTAGATTCTTTACAACATTTCTTAGCCCAAGCATCCGCTGAATTACAATGGTTGAATGAACGTGAACAAACAGAAATTACACGTGATTGGGCTGATAAAAATCTTGATATATCATCGGTTCATCATTATTATGAGGTAATTTTCAATGAATTTTATTATAAAATATAATTGATTACTATTTCTAATACATTAAAAAATAAACATGTAAATTAATATTTACTTTAAAGCTTAAGTTGCTTTGTAAACAACTCTTAAAATATTTTTAAATAAATAACTAGAATTAATTATTATTAATAGAAACCATCAGTAACTATTATTTTGTATAAGTATTACAAATATTTTTAAAAAATGGTTTATTTTAATTTTATTGAAATTTTTTCAAGCGTACCTATGGAAATGGAGATGAAGTGAGTAATAAACTAATTAGTCAATAAAAATAGTTGCGATAATACTAATAAATTAAGTTAAAGCACTACCTATGTGTTCGAGTGCCTGGGTTAACATTTTACAGATTATTAAAAAAAATTACAATATATTAACGTCTGGCTTTTTTAATTGCTATATTCTATTCATATTTGTATAAAAGCAAATAAAAATTAAATTTAGTTTATTTATTTTAATAGACAGGATATTTTTCCTGTCTCAAAATATAATGCCTTTAAAAATCACGTGACTTATATTAATAAACATCGTATTTTTAAATTTCGTACGTGTCTCAATTTATTTTACATACAAAATTAAGCTTAAGTTAATGGAAATTTAAAATTTTATACAATCTCCCACACTGCAAAAAAGGAACAATTAGGAGCACAAGTTAATTTTCTTGAATATCGAAAACAGTTTTTACTTAAAAATAGATTTGAGTTCAAAGTTTCATGATTTTATTCTAATATTTATGTCCTAAAATTCGCCGTTCGATTATTCTCGAAATAATTCCTTTTTTAAAGATAATACATACAAATGGTGATTTTTTAAAAAAAATGTGGAATTTTGAGACACATACGTAGTATTAAACAATTTAAAAAACTTGAAAATTTTTGAAACAGTTTTAAATTAAGTAATTTGTTTACCAATTTATATTAGTTGTGGTAGTTTTTACTATTTTACAATTTTTTAAAATAACTAAGTATTTTACATGACATCTTAATTTATTTCCTAGAATCTTATGTCTGAATTGGAAAAACGTGAAATGCATTTTGCAACAATTTTGGATCGAGGTGAAGCTCTTCTATTGCAACAACATCCAGCATCAAAATGTATTGAAGCTCATTTACAAGCCCTGCAATCGCAGTGGGCATGGTTATTACAACTAACATTGTGCCTTGAAGTGCATTTAAAACATGCAACAGAATATTATCAATTCTTTACTGAAATAAGAGATGCTGAATCATGGCTTGCCAAGCGCGATGAAATTTTAAATACCAAGTATTCACAATCAGACTTTGGTTTAGACCAAGGTGAAGCATTGCTACGGGGTATGCAAGATTTACGTGAAGAATTAAATGCTTTTGGTGAAACGGTTCAAACTTTACAGCAACGTTCTCAAACAATTATCCCTTTAAAAGCGCGTAAACAACCTGTAAGCAGAAATTTTCCAATCCAAGCTATTTGTGCTTATAAACAACAAGGACAAGTGGCATTAGAAAAAAGTGAATCATGTACCTTAATTGATAATTCAGGACGTGTTAAATGGAAAGTAAAAAATTCCAAAGGTGTTGAAGGTTCTGTCCCAGGTGCTTGTCTTTTAATGCCACCTCCAGATCAAGAGGCAGTTGAAGCCGCAGAACGTTTAAAAAGATTATTTGATCGTTCTGTTGCCTTATGGCAAAAGAAACAATTACGTTTAAGACAAAATATGATTTTTGCTACAATACGTGTTGTTAAAAGTTGGGATTTTGAACAATTTTTGGCAATGGGACCTGAGCAACGTACAGCAATTCGACGTGCATTAAATGATGATGCTGATAAATTATTGGGTGAAGGTGATCCAAATGATCCTCAATTGAGACGTTTAAAACGTGAAATGGAAGAGGTGAATAGATTATTCGATGAATTTGAAAAACGTGCTAGAGCGGAAGGTAAAAATTTTGATGTATTTATTTTCAACTTACAGGAACTAATTCATTGACATTAAAATTAACAAATTTACTATGCGGTGAAAATTTTAAATTATGCTTTTTCAGACCAAGACATTTATTTTAAACCAAAGATCTTGATTTCAATCAAAACTATTATATCCAGAAATTTAAACAAACTGCTCGTTAAGATTTTTTAGAAAAAAGGCAAAGTAAGGTTCTTAATTTAATGATATATCATTAGGTATCAATTTTATGTTTTAAATATAATTTTTACTTAAAGTAATTCCTACGGTATTAAAATATGAAAAAAGCTCTTTGTCATTTTTTTAAAACATTTTACTAATTATCTTAATTAATCCGTAAACGTATTTAAACTGAAATAAAAACATACTCATTTGTACTCGTTTAGTTATTATATAATTAAGTGTGGGATGAAAATTACGCATCTAAATAAAGTTTTCGCTTTCATTGAAGTTTTCTATTGGCTGAATAAAATTTAATGTTTTCTTCATCATTTTTTTTAATGGCATATATAATAAGTCACGTATATGAACATTATAAGAAAAGACAAAAAACTAATCAGTAGTAACGTATTAGAACTCAATGTAGAGAGAACAACTTTGAATTAAATATTATTTTTTTATATAAAAATATATATTTAGGGAAATTTTTATTTCTTAATTTTTATGGATTGCATTTAAACGACCTTTACTAAACAAATGTTCAAATATTTTAGTAAAAAGGTTAAAGGTAAATAAGTAATTCAAAAACAAAAAAAAAAGTATTTTTGTAAAAAGTATCTTCTGAAATTTTTTTAAATTTTGAAAAATAATTTATTTTCAATTGTAAAGAAAACTTAATTTATTTAATTTAGAAAAATGGAATTTAAGTTTTAAAATTCTGTTAAAACTTTCTTTTTTTAATTTCTAATGTAGAGGAAAGCAAACAAGCTAGTCGTCTCTTTACTGAACAATGTCTCAGTATTAAAACGAAGCTTGAAGATATGGCGAGAGAATTGGATCATATTATATTATCACCTATGCCACGTGATTTAGATTCATTAGAACATACTAACCAAATACATGAAGATTACAAACGTCGTTTGAAATTACTTGAACCGGAATTAAAACATTTACAAGAAACATTCCGTACAATTGCACTAAAAACACCAGCTCTCAAAAAGAGTTTAGATAATTTAATGGAATTATGGAAGGAATTAAATACTCAAAGTCAATTACACGGCGATCGTTTGAAATTACTTGAAGGTTCTTTAGCTGGTCTAGAGGATAATGAACAAGTTATTTCAGAATTAGAAGGAATGCTAGCAAAACATCAAGAGTTACCATCACATGAAGATGGCTTGCATCGTGTTTTTAAAGAATTAACACGAATGCAAGACATAATAACGCAACAACAGCCACAAATGGATAAAATGAATGATGCTGCCGATCAATTGGGTCGTATGGGTGTACCAACTAAAGTATTAAGCGATTTAAAACGTCTACATTCAAATGTTGAAAGACTAAATACAAGATGGAGTAGTATTTGCTCACAATTAGGTGAAAGGTAAGTTAATAATGTTTTTAATTCTTTAACTTTGTTTCAAATTTGCTATTTTAATTTGTTTTTTATTTCAACTATTTAAATGCCTAACGAGAAACTTATTGTCAATAAAATATTTTTTTTAAATAAATAAAATAAAAATAATACGGAGAGACAATAAAATTAAAAAAAAAATCTATAAAAATAAGAAAGAAGACCAATGCGAGAAAAAATAACAAAATAAACAAATATATATATTAATTAATATATTATAATTTTTTTTTTATGTTTAATATGAAGGTTTCATTTAAAATTACTATGTATTGTCATGTCAAGGTATTTAAACTCATCAACTTTTTCCAGTTTCCGATGTGATATATTTACATTTTGTGATGGAGGATTCATATCAATAACTTTATATTTTTTCTTTGAGTTATTTATTGTTAATTTTTGAGTTATCGAAATACTTAGTTCAAAATTAATTTTCTTCTGTAAATCTGAGTAACTAGTTGTTGGCTCATCACAGAATGACGGAAGGTCAATTAAAAGAAGAACTTTTTCTAATTAAGAATTATTTCTAATTTCTTATATACATATACATATTATATTGTATATCAATACCATATTCATAAATAAAACCGCAATCGTTACATTTTGTATTACGCAGATTAGCCTTGGATTCTAATAATAGATACACAAAAAACAAAACAAATGACTCATATAATTTCTTGTTGTATCTTAAACATTTGAAGTTCAATAAGTTATCATCTATTAATTTTTTGTATACATATTTGCAAAGAATGTTATCAAAGTGAACTATGAAAATTAAATTCGATAAATTCGTTTGTTAATGAAAGATTCGAAATTTTTTTATAGGTTTATTTTGTTTCAATAAGGATCTATTTCTCCATATATTAATTTTTTGTATACATATTTCCAAAGAATGTTATCAAAGTGAACTATATTAGATTTTGAAGTTACAAATTGTTAAAGAAACTATTCAAATAAATAAATTTTATTTGTAATTTTTTTTATTATATCTAATTAAGTTAAAAAAAAATATATTTTGTTTTATTTCTATGGCGCATTTCATTTGGTTGTATTCCAGGGATGAGGGAAACTTTGAAATGGCTTGTTTACATTAATTGGTTTATATGTTTCTCAAAGTAAAGCAAGCAACGCAACAAGGCGTACATTGGGTTTTGCCCATATTTCAGATAGATCATTATTGAAAATAATGAAGACTTACGAGTACTACAAAAATGTTCCTGTGAAGCCATAGTCTTAATTTTTTATATAAAATGTTTAACTTTTTATATAAAATTTCCAGAAAATATACTGTGGGTTTTACAAACTGAAATGAACTAATTCATAAACATTTAAAATAATTTTAAATTCATAAAAAGATTTTTTTTATTGGTTTTTTATTAAAAATAAATAAAATATTTTTTGGATTGTTTATGATAATTTACGATATTTTATTTTCTACATAAAACAATTTTCTACACATCCAACAAAACATTAATAATTAATTTTTATAATAGAGCACATCTAACAAAACACATTTATTGAATGCGTTTGTTACACCTTATTTCCTTGGACAAATATAAAAATAATTATAAGCACTGAACAAAAGGCAAAAATCATCTGTACCTATGGAGAAATATTTCTGCATCAATATTAAAACCATACAAATATAATATAAATAGTAACGGTCTAGTATACTACCATGGGGCACACCCTAGTGAATAAAGTTTACCTCGCTCCTAATATTAGCAATCTGAGTAAAATGTTAGCGATTAAGTAAATACGATTCAAACCATATTGCAGAATTTTAAACAGTATATTCGCGGATCATTCGTATCAAATTTTTTTGAAGTCCATGAACAATCGTGCTTACGCACTTCATTTTGTCTTTCAAATTCTGTGCATAATGAATTATGCCAACACAGCTACTTCAATATTGGATTTGTATTTTTATCTGTATTTCATGTTCAAGATACTCATAAATATGGATGTAAAATACTTTTTCTATAATATTTGAAAGCATGATGCAAGACAAATTTGTCTATAATTTATAGTTAATTTATTGCAAGTATTGAAAATAAGTACAATTTGGGTTATTTTAATACTGTATGCCGTATGGGTACATACTTTACATTATTGATTTATTAACTAATAAAGAAACAGATTCGCTAATATTATCTTTACATGCTTTTAAAAGATTGGATGGTATATTGAAGGAATGAAGCAAATTTGAAATATTTAATTTATTTATTTATTGTCTTAGATATTTCGTACTTATTACTTATTAGTGTATACATGAATTCGAAAGACTTATTCAAATTGTTCCTGTAGAAAATATTTTATTCTTACAGCTTTTAGCAAGTATTTCACCAATAGTGAAAAAATACAGATTTAGTTTATCATTATCAATTGCTGTCTCATTTTATCCCTTGTAATAATGTTATGACATCTTTCTTATTTCTGAATATTTGTAGTAAATTGGTGCAGAATATTTTAAATATCTTGAAGAATATCTTGATTTAATAATAAAGGTATAATGAGATGATATAATTTTTCCAAATTTATTGTTTCGAAATTTTGTTGCTAATATTTAAGTTGTTTTTAAGTTTTTCAGTTATTAGAAAATAAAATATCCAAAATTATCATAAGCAGGCCAAAAAATATTTTATTTATTTTTAATAAAAAAAAAAATTTTTTGATGAAATAAAATTTACATATTAGTTTATGAATTGATTCATTTCAGCTTTAAAAATCACAGATGATTTTCTGGAAATTTTAAATAAATCGTAAAACATTTTGTAAATAAAAATTAAGAAGACTATGCTTCACATGAAGATTTGTGTAGTAAGTTTTAATAATTCGCTTTGATGCATTGCTTACTTTGCTTAAGCAAATAAACCAAGCAATGTATCAAAGTAATTTCAAAGTTTCCCTCATCTCTCTCACATTTCGCTTTTAACTCTACCTCATCTATCCCACTTCCCAGCATCTTTCCCTCATAATCTTTTGAATATTTTTCAATTTAAAAAAAAAAGAAAATGGTGTTAAGTTTGGGCAAGTGGCTTCGGGTATACAATACATGAGTTCTATGCACCATAGAAGCCAAACAAAATAAATTTTTTTTTACCTAAATTAGGAATATTAAAAAATTTCCAAATAAAATTTATAATTTGCATTTGATAATGCAAAATTCAATTCAAAAATCAACATTTATTTAACACAATTTTACATAAATATAAATAATAGATACATTATTTAGCAAGGTTGAGTAGGTAAATATAGAATGTTAGCAACAAACAAGTATTTCGATTTCAACCTAAACAAAGGAACAATATAGAATGTATAGCAATATTTTTAAAAAATATATAAACAAAACATTAATAAATAGAGAAATAGATCATTATTGAAACAAAATAAACCTATAAAAAAATTTAAAATCTTCTATTAATTTATTTACTAAAATTAATTGCTTAAAGTACGCACTTAAATAAAAAAAAATATTAATTGAAATTAAAAAAAATTTTTACCAAGAAGGGATTTGAACTAACGACCCCAACATTTTATAAACATTTTTATAAAATACGAAACATATAAAAAGTAGACTAACTAACTTATTATCTTCAAGTTTTAAAGATACAACAAGAAATTATATGATTCATTTATTTACTATTATTATAGTATCTATTACTATAATCGAAGCATAATATGCGTTATATAAAATGTAACGGTTGCAATTTTATTTAACATACTTTTAACATAATGTACATAATGAAATTAGAAATAGTTTTTAATTAGAAAAAGTTCTTTCAATTGACCTTCCGTCATTCTGTGACAGGTCAACAGCTAGTTACATATATCGCGTAATTATATTGTCATGGCAAATATGGAAACCAATCGAAAAAAAAAAACATTTTTTAAATTTATTTACTGTGTCAGTGTTGATTAATAATTTTAGGAGTTACATATAAATATTTATACCCGTGCATATAAATATTTATTTGTATATTAAAATTACTCCCCTGTTTGTAACGCATCGATATAGACGAGCTAGATATAGTGTCAAAGGTACGTATTGGATCAGCATCGAAAAGTAAATTGATCTACCTATGTGTGTCCTTCCGTCCATCCGTCCGGCAGCACGATAACTCAAGCACAAAGTAATTTTTTGGCAATTTGTAGGTTCCCTATTATTTTTGGTTAAAATCGGACAAAGGCTTCGGGTAGCTGGTATTTTTTGAAATTATATGAACCTTTTTAAAATTAATAACTAGATAGAAACTAAATAGAAAAACAAACAAAATTAATAACCGCTTCATGGTGTAGTGGTCAGGACATCAGACTTTTAATTAAAACGTTTCGGTTTAAATCCAGTTTAGGTAAATTTTTTTTTTTTAAATTCACCTTTTTTTTTATTTATTCTCTTCATAATTTATGACCATTTTTATTTATTTGTATGAGAAATTCTTATTTTATAAAAAATTTGATAGAAAACTCTCATTATTTTAAAAATTATTCAATTTTTTTTTATTACTTTTATAACAAAATTCAAAACAGTTTTTTAAAAAAATTGATAATAATAATTGTCAAAAAAAATCAAGATAAGCTAAAATCAATAGCTTAGTGGTTGTATAGGACGTCGGCCTTTTAAAAAAAAAGTATTTTTTTGTTTAAACGCATCTTTTTTTTTTATTTATTCTTTTTGTAATTAAATATAAAAAAAACAAATGCTTTGAATATTCTGTCAAACAGTTCAATTGCAAACCAGAAAAAGTAATTATATCATATAAAATTTGAGTAATTATATCTTAATAAAAGTTTTATTTTTTATATGAAAAATTCTTATTTATTTAATGTTAGTATGCACGGGTATCTAAAAGTTGACAAGAGCAACTATAATCTTCCTCGGTTTTATAATACTTAAAAAACTTTCATTATCCATACTCTGTGAATAATTAGTAGAATGATATAGTTATATTGCTGAATATTCCACAATGACCACCATCTTTCTTTGGCTGACAAGTGTAAACCGATATATAATTACTAATTAGGAATATTAATAAAGTCTGCTTGGGAAGAAAACATTAATAGAAGCTAAGAAGATTTCAATTGTGTCAATTATATTTTTTAAGCTTCGTCCTTAGAAAAAGGAATTTTAATGTGTTTGAGTTTAAGTTTATGTCTTATAACGTTTTATAAAATGGACTGCATGAATTCAGAAATCGTTTAAATATATCAATACTTTTAACGCAAATCGTTTTACTTTCCGAATCTCTGCGGATAAATACTTCTTCATTTTTAACCCATGCACATTTAATCAAATGTTCTCTTTTCAAATCTCACGCCTTTTTGAATAAATACTTTAGTGCTTTGGTAGACATTCAATAATGAAAATTGGTTTTTTAGAATAACATATGTGCAAATAGCGTACTTATGAATATAAAATTTTCACCTTAATTAACCATGAAATTTTATTTAAAGTTTTTTTGCATAAATTCAATAATAATACCAGATGGTTTTGCTATTTCATCATTCACGCTACTCTGTTTCCTAAATGCATCTTTAAGTTTATTGTTGGGTTTAATATCAAATTTTTCCCATAGACTGGATGCAATATAGGTAAGATCTTTATTTTCTTTTTCAGAAATGACATATATATTATTAAGTGATATTTATTTATCTTTGTGAATTAATAATTCTATTTTGTTTAATCTTGATTTCAAAATATTTACCTCATTAATCAGTTTGACATTTTCTTCAATAAGATTTTTAGAAATAACTTAATAGTCATTAAAAGTATATATAACATTATGAAAGTATAAAGAAATTACTTGAGCGCATCATAAAAATTTCTTAATTCAACACATCAAAAATAATAAATTGCTGTAAATTTTATTAACCTGATTCAAAAATCATAATATACAGATCTTATATAAAAAGTTTGCAGTAATAAAAATATACATAAAACAAAGAAAAATAAGTTTTTCGTCAAAAGGAAGTAATAAATAACTTGATTAGTTTTTTTTTCTATTTTTTTATTTCTGTATTGTTTTTTCATATAATATGTACCTGTTATAACTGCCACCATTCAACAGAGACATGAACTTTTTAGAAAATTTTGTCTATATAGTTTAGTTTTGCGTCCGTCTGTTCGTCTGTCTTCTTACACCCTTAAAATAAACGAAATTTTACCAACGGATAAATTTTGCAAGAAAAAAACAATTTCATGGTGAACTTTTTTTATAGCCCCACCCGTTACAGAGCCGGAAAAGTCCACACTTTAGGGGTCAAAAATTGAATTTAGTTATTTTTAAACACCTCTTACTTGAATACCCAACACAATATTGTATTGTGTTAAAAAATTTTCTTAATTGAAAAGCGCTTCCTTTAAATTGAAGAAAGCGTCTCTTAATTTTGAACAATTTTTGCTATTATAATCAAATTCTAAGAAAACATCAAAATTTTAATACAATTCACAATTTAATTCTTTTATCCTGAAAATTATGGAGGCGGGGTTCGATGCTTGAGAATCAGCAAAAGTTTGCATACATAATTTCGGAGCCTTTTCGATTCAAAGGCTATATTTGGTCTTAAATATTAAAATGTATGCGTATGAAACGTTGTGTATAGTTTTGGAAATGTGCTTTTTTTAAAATCCTTTTTTTTCATCACTTGTTATGTTTAATTTGGATCGTTTTAATGCTTCATTGATTTTTCATGTGTTTGCTTGATTGACTACTTCATATCTTTAAAAGATTTGTTATTTAACGATAAATTTCATTATTCTATTGTTCTCTTACTTTTAAATATAAACAAATAAATTTCGTTATGTTGTCGCATAAAAATTTTAATCGAAAAAAATGTACATATTTCTAAGTAGGTTTTATTTTAAAAGAATTTAATTTTTGAAATTGAATTTTATGCAATTAAACTTTGTTTTTGGAGTAAAAACAATGATTTCGTATGTTTTATTGAAAGAATTGGTTGTAAAATATTACTGTTAAAAATGCTACTTGGAAATTGAAAATTAATTAAATCTAAACAAAACAAGTTAAAAAAAATTTGTTAAACTAAAGTTAACATAGTATAAACAATAAATCATGTTTTAATATTAAAAACCAGATTTTTAGACTGCATTTATTTATATTTCTATTATCAAATAACTGACTGAAAGTATTTTTACTGCCAGAATATATAATAAACAAGTAAAGAAACAGTCAGTCGGTGCAACCGACTTAGAAATACCCTACACCTATTTGGTTCAAATTTAAGGACATATCCATAAGTCATTTTAACACCATAAAAGCTGTTATTAATTTGATCGTAAGACATAGCTAACCAAATTAACTTTATAATACTAAAAACATTTTCTAATTATATTATCTATTAAAAAATATTACAAATTCTTACTAATTTGTCTATTTAAAAATATTCAAAAACAAGCAAACTTGAAATAAATGAAAATATATTTATTCCAATTCAATTACAAAATGAAAAAATTCTAATTATTAAATTTTGTGATAAAAAGATAATCAAAGCATAATATATTTAATAATCCAAATTTTTAAAAATTGCAATTATTTTAAGTGGTTAGTTTATATACCTAATAGAAAAGCTTACAAACGCAAAATATGCAATAAATGTATTTCTAAAATACAATTACAAATTTAGACCTTTTCATATAATTCATTTAAATATTCAAATAAATTTTACATAAATGCAGCAAGTACCTTTGAATATAGCTGAACCACTACAATTAAGTCTAGATTTCGGAGACACATAGGACATAGGAAATATATTCTTTGGCTTTGAAATTAAACTCAACCAGAACCAATTCCCATGGTACTTTCATTACTAGTAACCTAGAGTTTAAATTTCATCAAAATACCGGCATTATTTTTTGAGTTATGGTGTTTTAAGATATATGTTTGTTAGTCCTTGAACTTGTCAAGGGTTCCAGAACCCCAAACCATGGTACGATTTCGCCCATATGCAGTCCCGTCATACTTTCAATACTAGTTAACCCTTGTATACAATTGGAACGTTCTATCTTAATTTTAAGTTACTAGTTTTATTAATTTCGATGATAAGCTTTTACACATTTGGGGGTCTAAGAGAGGTCCTGAACCACCACTCCAAATGATCCCAAATTAGGGGGGCATGGAAGAAATAGTAAAGAACACCCTGGGCCAAAAGCTTCTACATTTGTTTCAAGTTACTATTTTTATTAATTTCGAAAATATGCTTTAAGGTCCTCGGAACTGAGTGCCTGGTCCCCGACCCACTAGTCCAATGGGGTCCAAATTTCAAAGACACTTACGCAATTGGAAGGGACACCCTGATACCAAATTTGGAGGTTATATCTTCATTGGTTTCGGAATTACGCTAGTTTGGCCTAAATTCGATAAAAAAGTTCTCAGTTCCGAACCCATTGTCCAATCCTCACCGCACGTAATCACCGCCGTAGTTTCATTACCAATAACCTACAGCACAAATTTCATGAAGATAGCCTCATTAGTTGTTGAGTTATCGTGATTTTTAATATATGTTCGTTATCCCTGACACCGACTAAAAGGTCCAGAATCCGAACCCATGGGCTGATTTCACCCTTATACAGCCCGCGCTTTACTTATAGTACTAGTTAACCCTTGTACACAATTTAAACGATCTATCTTAATTTTAAGTAACTATTTTTAGTAATTTCGATTATAAGCTTTTAAAACTTGGGAGGTCTGAGAGGGGTACTGAACCACCTCTCCAATTGATCCCAAATTAAGGGAACACGCAAGAGATAGTAAAGAACACCCTTGTGGCAAATTGGAAGCTTCTACATTTTTTCAAGTTGTTATCTTTATTAATTTTAAAGATATGTTTAAGGTCTTCGGAAATGTGTGACTGGTCCCCGACCCAGTAGTCCAAGGGGACCCAAATTCTCAAGACACTTAGGAGATAGGAGGGGACACCCTGATACCAAATTTGGAGGTTCTATCTTCATTGGTTTCGGAATTATGCTCGTTTGGCCTAAATTCGATCAAAAAGTTCTAGGTTCCGAACGCATGGTCCAATCCCGACCTTACGGAATCCCCGAAGTAGTTTCATTACTAGTTACCTACAGCACAAATTTGATGAAGAAAGCGTCATTAGTTGTTGAGTTATCGTGATTTCTTATATATGTTCGTTAGCCCTTCGATCGATTAAAAGGTCCAGAATCCGAACCCATGGGCCGATTTCGCCCATATGCAATCCCCGCCGTACTTTCAGTCCTAGTAACCTACAGTTAAAATTTCATCAAGATAGCTCCATTATTTTTTGAGTTATCGTGCCTACGGACGGACGGACGGACGGACGGACGGACGGAAGGACGGACGGACGGACGGACGGACATGGCTATATCGACTAAGGCGGTCACGCTGATCACAAATATATATACTTTTCCATATCTAGCTCGCTTCCTTTAGGTGGTTACAAACACCATACCAAAGTTAATATACCCCTTTACCTATTCTATAGGTTTAGGGTATAAAAAACACTAGGACAAAAATTAAATGGTTAAAGTTACAAATAAATCCTTAGTTAAAAAATTATTGCTTTGCTAAATGTAAAATTCCAATCTAAAATTTTAAACATATTTTTTTTTTTAGATTAAGGGCCGTTGAAACTGCAATAGGATATTTGAAAAATGTCAGCACTGGTATTATTAAAGAGGAAACATGGATTGATGGTGCAACACAAAAATTATCTGTTATGCCAACAGCTACATCTGCAATTGAAATTGATGTAAGTTTTCAAACAAATAAAAGTGCTTTTTTTTCCTCTACTCCACCATATTGTTTTCTTGCTCTCTTTTTATCGCACCCAAAAATTAAATATAATTATTTGTTTTTTTTAATTCAAAAAGAAATCTTATAATTGTAAAATAAATTAGTATGTTTAAAAAAAGAGATATACAAAATGAATAATAATATTGTTATATTAAGTATACAGGAATTAATCAACTCTTCGGCACACTGTATTCAAAAACATTCAGGAGTGAAGAATATTCGCAGGAAATATTTTTATAGGGTTTCCAACACATATACATTTTTTAAATGAAAAAAAAAGTTAAACTATGCACCAGGCTTTTTCTTCCAATAAGTCAGTATAAAAATAATAATTATACTCCAAAATTGAAAACTATTTTAATACTATTGTTAAAGTTTAACACTGTACTAAGTTTTTAGAAATTTTCATTTTCAACTCTTTGAAAACAAAAATCTAATTTAAAGTCGTATCAAAAACACAAAATAAATTCAATTTTATGTAGTTGTGGAAGTTGTTGTCCAAAAAGAGAAACAACGGTGTTGGAATTATGTAAAATGAATATTCTGTTATACAGTTTTAATTTTTTTTAATTTAAAAAATCTTGTTTTATAAGTAGAAATATTAGTTCAATGTATTATTGTAATTTTTTTTTTAACTTTGGGAAATATTATATTATTAATATTAAAAGGTTTTTAAGTATCGTAATTTAATGTACTTATAAATTAATGGTTTTATTATCTTTTATATAATTTTTCTTTATTGTCCGTCTACTTTGAACAATTCAAGTTATTGTACAATTAACCAAATTTATAAAAAAAAAAAACTGTTGAAGGGAAATATAAAATTTTTAATTTTTGTTGTAGTTAAATGTACATACTTTTCTAATAAATATTATTTTAATAGTAATTATATGCACAAATATTATTATTTTTTATTCACGTAGGAACTTTATTTAATTTTTTTTTTGTATACTTTATATCTTTTAAGTAGTATCCGATTTTAGAAAAAAATAACATATTGCATATTAATTTTGTTGTATATATTTTAATATAAATTTGTGATTAAAAAATGATAATTTGAATTAAATAAATATAAAATAATTTATTTCTATACTTAAGTTAATAATTAAATATTCAAAATATTAATGGTTTAAATATAAATATGTAATAGATTAAAATTAAAAAATTTTTCTTTGAAAATTAAAAAGCTAGTTAATAATTTACAAAATCTCACAAATTTATTTTAAACAAACTTGCACTACTTCCATTATTATAGCACAAAACATTAAAAATTGTAAACGTTGTTTTACAAACTATTTTCACAACTTTTATAGCTATTTATTTACTATCATATCGAGTAATAAAATTTATTTAAAAATAAAAAATAACATATAGTAGTAGAAAATTAATACAATTTTTTTTATTTAAAACATTTTTGAAAATTCTTCGATATTTGAAATTCATCACAAATCACTCACCGTTAATTTGCAAACAAAAACAAAAAACTTTACAAAAATTACAAAAAAAATTAAATTACAAAAATTTTTTGAAAATGCATCATTACTACACCGAAAAACAATAAAAAAATGTGTTTTTTTAAACATATTTTGAAATGCAATTATGCACCATAAAACAATCAACAATGGGTATTTTATGTAATTGTATTGGTTAACACACAAAACTAAAATCAAATAAAAAATGTTCATATAAAAAATACCATTGCATTCAAATTGGGTCGGCTCATCCATCCTGTTTATCAAAAAAAAAAAATTTAAAAAAAAAACATATGTCATCCACATCATTAGAATTTACTTGGACAAACTATTGAAAGAAAACCAAAAATTGAGCAAGTTAATCGTGATGGCGGTCGTTTAATTCGTGAAGCTAAGGTAATTTACAAAATTTTATGTTTTTTTTTATGTAGAATATTTTCAAAAAGATATATTTGTTTCAAATTTTAATATTAAACAAATTTAAATAAAACGTTCTGATAAAATTAATATTTTATTTAGTATAAAAATTAGATATATAATATGTTCATATTTTTTTTTCCTGTAGAGTGGTATGTATGTTTTATCATATTCTGTTTTTTATTAAATGAATGAATTTTCTCATTTGTGAAAATGACAAGATATATAATGAATTTATATGTTTCGAAATTGAACGAATGCTTATTGAGTATTTCATTTAATTTTACTATTTAGATTAAATTTAGTTTTTGAAAATATGAGGACGCTGTGTGAATGCATTTCAAGCAAATAAACAAATATTATTATTTAATGCTTTTTAACTAAAAACGAATCATATATGGATTAATATTTACTATTAATAGAAAATTATTAACTTTAATTGCAAAGTTATTTAATAAATCTAATCCAATTTTTCACTTTAAATAAAATACTGCATAGGGAATTGTTTCTAATTGTTATTTATTAATTAATAATTTAAATTTATTATTTTTAATGATAACAAATTGTAACCCAATATTAACATTGTATTGGTGAATATAAAACGATTATATAAATACTTGTATTTTATTTTATAAAGAGCACTAAATATTATTTATATACAAATTAATCAATGAATGAAACAATAGTATGTAATTATAGTTATAGTATTTTACCTATATTGACATAATTTTAACTAACTTTTAATAAAATTAATTCTTAATTAACAACACTACAACAAAAAAAAATCAACTAACACTACATGTATAAAAATAAATATATTAAACTGTGAAAACCAAAAATAATTATCAACTTATATGGAAATAACGGAAAAATTACTTGGACAATTCATCAAAATTTTGGATTTAATTGCTATTTGCTAAATTTATCGAATGCAATTTCAATATAAATAATTAAAAAATTTACAAAAAAAAATTTTGGTAAAACACTATGCCGCAAATTACTCAATTGATCAATGAATTATGTTCAAATAAATCGAAAAGATTTATGATAATAAATGTCTTCACTATATTGATTGGTTAGTTGAAGCTAGACCATCATTTTCACCACCACGTCGTGATTTACGTCCAAAAGATGCTGATCCAGGGGCAACTGAAGTATTCAGTCAACGTTTAGATATAGTAAACAAAAAATATGAAAAATTATTGGAACTTTTATCACAAAGACTGAAGACGGCAATTGAAGTAAATGGTGCTGATGGATTGGTAAGTTTGTATTGAAATGTTTTTATGTTTACATTAATATTTTAAATTTACATTGTATATAAATCTGATAATTAAAATTGTAATCAAAAACAAAGTAAAAAAGTTGATTGATCATTACTAGAATATTCCCATTGGTAAACAAATGTAATTTAAATATAAACGAAGAAGATTATATTAACCCTTGTAAACTTTTAAATACTCGTGCATATACTATGTATGTTTAAAATAAAATAAACCATTAATTAATTTCCTTATGCTATTACATGTATTAAAAACAAAAAAAATACAAAAAATATAAAAAGAAAAAAAAATTTGACCCTACCACATAGATTTTTATACCCGCATGACTCTCAGCAAAGACAATATACTATACAGACCAGGGCTGTCACATTTTGTTTATTAGTATGGGCTGATTTGGTAAAAAAAGGGCTAAATTAATATAAAAAGGGCTAGATTATTAAATGCAGCAATTTCAAATATTGAAACTTAATATATTAATGAAAAATGATTTTAAAATTCTACAAAATTTTCCTTTCAACGAATTTTTTTTTAAATACTTGTCCATTTTTCCATTTATTTCCTCAGTTTAAAAATCTATATAAAAAGGGCTAATTATATGATCTACATAAAAATCCACTTAAAAAGTTTAAGCTTTTTGCAAGTGAGGAAAAAAACCAAAGGTTTTTAAAAAGCACATTTTCAAATTTATACACGGTTTCTTACAGAATATTTTATCATTTATTTTTATAAAAATATATATAAAAATGAATGATAATATTATAAATTAGTTATTTTATTAATTTATTAATTATACGACTAATAGTGAAATACTTAATATTACCCAAATGCACTCAAGAAAACCTGTTAATAAGTGCAAAATATAATGTTGGAGCTTCAATGTTAACGTTTAATTTTGGAAAAACATACACTGGTGAATAAGTTACTGTTATATATAAAAACATAAAAGTTTTAATTTTTAAGACCTTGTAGCCCTTCAATGGGGAAGGTTCCCAAATTTTTGCTTAGTAAACTTATGATGGATCTACCCACCCCCCTCCCGTCCTCACCATTCCATTTTTTTCGGTTCTAGGAAATCAATTGTGTACTCCACCAAAATTTAAAATTTTACCTAGAATTTTATTATCTAAGCAAATATGTTGGTTGATCTTGCTATTTCTTCCAACTTGTTATGCTTTTCTTCAAAACGCAAACTCCAAACTTGAGTAAGCGGTTAAATTTTTTTCATTATTTGTGCATAATCCAACATAAAATGAGGCTTTGGTTTGAGTGGTTTGTTGAAAACATTTAAAAATATCTACGATGTTCAGTAATTAGAGTTTCCAAATGTTGACTTAAAATATCCTTTACTTCCTTATTCACATTACCTATTGAATTAAATATTACTTAAAAAATAAAAACATTTAAAAAAAGAGGAAGAGTGTAGTAGATTAGATTGTGTCAACTTTGGGATACCCGTATGACCGTAACATATACATTATATCATCCGGCTAATTACTTTTGGCAAAATTTCAAACATACAGCTTTATTAAGTGTAGAGGAATACTCATATAAAAGAAGGAGTTGTATGGCAGCTACTCGAACCCTCTGCAGTAGACCAACCAAATTTAGCTGTAACTTTGGCCATCACACTAAACTATTTTTGGAAAAATTTCAGACACCCAGCTTCATTAGGTGGAGAGTAATGTTCATTTAAAATAAGAAGTTGTATGGCATCTTCACGAACCCACTGCAGTAGATCAACCAAATTTTACAGAAACTTTGGCCATAAAAGTAAACTACTTTTGACCGTAACATGTACATTATATCATGCGGTTAATTACCTTTGGCAAAATTTCAAACATACAGCAGCTGGTCCAACCCTCTGCAGTAGACCAACCAAATATTGCTGTAACTTTGGCCATTACACTAAACTATTTTTGGCAAAATTTCAGACACCCATCCCCTCCTTCTCTGCGTCAGAAACGTAATGGCAAATTTATTATACCTTTTGACTATATAGTCATACGAGTATAGAAACAATTCAATATTTCTTTGAAAAATGTATAGATTCTTATCAATTGTAAAATCTATATAAAAAATATTCTATTTCACAGAAAATAACACTTCTGACATCATTCATTTTTTGTAAATAGATTTTCGAATCGCGGTTCAGTAAAAAAACTTTTTACATTTTAATAGTAGTAGTTTAGTAAAAAAGTTTATCGTTGTGCATATCTCCTGATAACATAAAATAAAAATTAGTAATGAAAAAACTTCCATAAAAAAAAATTATGGAGATATTAAAAAAGTTTAACTACTTACTAATTTATATTTAAGTATTTTCTATATTATAAAATATTGTAAAGCAATAATTTTGTTTGTCAACAGTCAACATTTTGTCAAAAAATAATTAATAAATAATGTATGTTTTATGAATGTGAGTGATCATATAAAGAGTTCAATGGTGGTATGGAGAAAAAACGAGGAAGAGTGTAGTAGAGTAGACTGTCAACTCTGGTATACCAGTATGACCATTATATAAACATTATATCATTTTTATTATAAACATTAATTACTTTTGGCAAAATTTCAAATATACCAGCTTTATTAGGTGTAGTGTAATGCTCATATAAAAGAATGAGTTGTATGGCAGTTATTCGAACCCTCTGCAGTAGACCAACCAAATTTTCCAGTAACTTTGGCCATTACACTAAATTATTTTTGGAAAAATTTCAGACACCCAGCTTTATTAGGTAAAGAGTAATGCTCATATAAAATAAGAAGTTGTATGGCAGCTATTCGAACCCTTTGCAGTAGACCAACTAAATTTTGCAGTAATTTTTTCCATTACACTAAACTATTTTTGACAAAATTTCAGACACGCAGCTTTAATAGGTATAGAGTAATGCTCCTATAAAATAAGAAGTTGTATGGCAGCTGTTCGAACTCTTTGCAGCAGACCAACTTAATTTTTTCAGAAACTTTGCCCATAAAACTAAACTACTTTTGGCAAAATTTCAGACACGCAGCTGTAATAGGTACAGAGAAATGCTCATATAAAAAAGAAGTTGTATGGCAGCTACCCATGGACCAAAATGGTTGGATTTAAATAGCGATGACGGCTATTGCAAAAACACGAATTTGTTAAAATTTCAAGATCCTAGCTCTTTTAGTTTTTGAGGACGGACGGACATTCATAGCTTAAACGATTTTTTTTTCGATTTTCGATCCGATTCATACATTTGAGTCCATATCTACCCCCCTATTTCTCTGCGTCACAAACGTAATGGCAAATTTATTATACCCTTTGACCTACAGTCATACGGATATAATAAACTGAAAATTCGTTATGGTTAAATATTAAAATTTTACATTTTATTAGATAAATATTAAAAAAATTTCTACATTAATAATATTAATTATTTTAAAATTATTTTATTAATTATATTTTTAATACTCACCAATATAATTCTTTCGTTATAATCTTAGGCTTCTTGTACATTTCAAAGTTTGTTTTTATACCCGTGCATATATATATGAACATCGGGTATATTAGATTTGCTCCTCCGTTTGTAACGCATCGATCTAGACGAGCTAGATATAGTGTCAAGGGTACGTATCGGCTCAGAATCGAAAAATTAGTCGATCTAGCTATGTGTGTCTGTCCGTCCGTCCGTCCGTGTGTCAGCACGATAACTCAAAAACTAAAAGGGCTAGAGTCTTGAAATTCACACAAAGTCATTTTTAGACAATTTCTAGGTTCCCTATTGTTTTTGGTTAAAATCGGACCAAGGCTTCGGGGAGCTGCCATACAACTTTTTTGCACCAATATGAATTTCTTCAAAACTATTTATACTACGGGGATGAAAATTACACACGGTTAGTTTTATATTGACTCCGGCACTTATATGAAGTTTCAAAATGTTAGGGCCCCATTTTCGGGGGGCTGCCATACAACTTCTTTGCACCAATATGAATTTCTTCAAAACTAATTATACTACGCGGATGAAAATTACACACGGTTAGTTATATAATGAATCGAGCACTTATATGAAGTTTCAAAATGTTAGGGCCCCATTTTCGGGGGGCTGCCATACAAAGTTTTCGATTCAATAACTGTGAATCTAATAAAGCTACAAGGTTAAAATTAAAATTGGGCAGGTAAATTAATAGGGCAAGTTACTCGGCAAAGTTGAACATCACTCGGACCATCGGACTTTTAGGGTGGGCCAATTTTTTTTTTTTGTTTTTTTTTTCTTTTTTGTTTTTTTTTTTTTTATTTTTTTTTTTTTTTTTTTTAAGTTTAAGTTATGGGACAATGAATGAAAACTTTTTTTTTTTTTTGTGATTTTTTTTTTTTTTTTGATTTTTTTTTTTTTTTGTTAATTTTTTTTTTTTTTTTTTAAGCTAAAGTTATGGGACAATGAATGAAAATTTTGTTTTTTGTTTTGTGATTTTTTTTTTTTTTTTGTTAATTTTTTTTTTTTTTTTTACGTCAAAATTATGGGGCAATGAGTTAAATGTATAAGGGAAGTAAATTACGGTTTATTTTATACACCATAGTGGGTATGCACGGGTATCTAAAAGTTGACAAGGGCAACTATAATCTTCCTCGTTTTTTTGTGAAATTAACGTTTATGGTGACATAAGAATCGAAAATAAATGAAACAGTATTAGTCTCGTTCCTTTAATACATCGGTATTGTAAGTAATATTCAATACTTCTTCTGTAATACGTGGCTTAAGAAATAAATAATTTAAAAATGTATTTGTTATATTTTATAATATTAAAAAAATTTGAACTAAAATTTCCTTAACGACAAAAGTTTTTTAAAAAAATAAAATAATAGAATTTTTTGGTTTTAATAACATATAGGGGAATAATTAAATTTATTTCCTACAAAATTTATATCTTAGTATTTCATTTTTTAATTATCATTACATATGGAACTTTTCCATTTATTGAAGTATATCGTACCGATTAAATCTTCATTTTAAGAACACTCTCTTGAATTAAGGCTAACCCTTAACAAATTTTTAAAAATAAAATTTGGGCTTCAATTTTTGTAAATTACTTAAAAGTAATTTGGGCATGTAGGAAATAAGTAGTTTCTTAGATGTAACTTATTCTAAAATTTTTAAATTTACAATTTAAGCCATTTGAAGTAAGGAGGAGAGGTCTATAATTTTGCATAAATTAAGTTTCGCATAGCGGTGTGTCATGTGGCAACCCTATATCAAAGTCGATAAAAGCTCGATATTTAAATTGTTATATCAAGACCTCTCTAGGGTATAATTTCAATCCAAAAGTGGTGAACGGCAGCTGCTTTCAAATTCTATATTATGTAAAATAAAAATAATGTAAAAATGCACAGTTTATGCAAAATTTTCGCCACCTCATATCTTCTAGATAGGTTAAGTTAAAAACTTGACATTTTATGAGGATTAAAATCTTTAGATATTAGAATGAGTAATTTAAAAACTGTTACTTAACCCATAAGACTTAAAAATAAAAAAATTTTATTTTTTAAGACCTTTAACTTAGACCTTTAATGTATTATTAAGGTTAAACGTGAACTTTGCAGCTCTAACATTATATTGTTATCGACAGATGTTAACTAGTTTTCAATGAATTGATGAAATAAGTAAATAAAATTATGAATTCATTTTTATTTATATTTTTAACTTAAAATTCAGTAAAAACATTGAATGTTTTGGAAATGTGCTTTTTTAAAAAATCTTGGGGTTTTCATCTCTTGTTTTTATTATATTCATTATGTATTTTAAAAAACATTTAGAGAGTAATGAAAAGCTAAAGGTTGTACGTATTGTTGTACTTATTGAGAACGATGTAATTACCGCAGTTTTTATACGTTTAAGTAATATATATGAACTATAAATAAATATTTATATAGTTCATATATATAATATAAACCAAATTTTTACGCGATAATTTGAAAACATTTAAATTTTAGCTATTAAAATGTTATTGAAATAAATCTTTTTTAGTTAACCGAGAGTACTAATACCGAATTCGGGAAAAAACCTCAAACATTTAAATGTGTTTTTTACATTTCAAATTTGCAAAACGCTTTTTTAATTAAATGGTTTAATTAAATTGAAAAAAAAAAAGAATAAATTATATAAACAATAAAAATTCTAGACAAAGAGTTTGAATAAATTAAAATCTAATAAAATATTCCAAAGCTTTGTGAAATTATGTACACAGTTCGTTCGTTTAATAAGACTGTAGATTTTTTTGATTGAAAAATTTTATAAACATCCATAGACAGATATTTGGTAAACGTCCTTTCTCTTACAAACGTAGGGCATTAAAAAATTTAAGTATTACCTATACAGTTGGTTTCATGAGAGTGTAAATTGTTTTTATTGGAATATTTTCAATATTAAAAAATTTTGCAAAATTGAATTTTGCATAACAGTAATCGTATGGCAATCCTCTATATTTGCATTTAAAAAATTTTAAAGCTATCTTTTACGGTTATTAGATTAAAATATATCTTATCAAACTGTTGTTATAACTGTTTAAACATAAGATTTTTTTCGACTTTGGGTGTCTGTAGGTCCGTAATGGGAAAAGTTGTTTCATGAAATTTTTTCCAATACCACCTTTAGTAAAAATTTTTCTCTTTAATTAAAACTGTGTAAAAGTTTTGTAAACATACAGACGGACGAACCGAGTGTAACAATATATGCTCATTTTTCCAAAATTTTTTTAAAATATGCTTAAAATATCTTATTTACGAACATAATATTACAGTTATAAAAAAGTTCATAAAATCTGCTAAAAGACTAAAAATAAAATTTTTAAATAAAAGTATTCTATAAATTGTTTTTCTTTTACTATACAATCTAATTCGCGGTGCACGTTGTTGCGCCTCTCAATGAACTTTTATACCTATATTACAAAGGTTAATTCAAGATTCAAATTTAAATTTTATATTTTAATACCTTATTGATTCTACTTTTGTTACACAAAATTATTTTAATGTTAAATTTATCACAATTTTATTATATTTAAAAATTAATTAATTATAATTTGTATGTATTTTGTGCATAGCTCATCATCACAACTGCATGATTGCTATTTAATATAAATATATATATATATATATATATGTAATGTTGTATTAGAGAACCACAATAAATATATTATGCCATAAATCAAATAACCTTAAACAATATATTAGAAATAAATATAGAACCTTAAAATTTGGTATATTATTTGCTGTTTTAATGAAATTTAAACTCTAGTTTACTAGTAATGAAAGTACCACTCCCTACTCCCAACACCTTAAACCATATATTCGAAATTTGGTATAACTGGAAACGAAGGATTGTGTTCTCGAAATTTAGACTTAATTGTAGTGGTGTTTCAGATGCCTCCTTAAAAAATCCCAAAATTAAGAAGCTTACCTTCGAAATTCATGAAGATAGAAACTCTAAATATGATACACGAGGATTCTTTCCTATTTCCGTTTTTATTTAACTTTTATATTTTTAAAAGGCTAAAAATTTTACCATAAAACATATTATTGTATTATATTTTATAAATTAAAAACAAAATATTTTTTTAATAAACAATTAAATTTCCCTTTTTTAATTTTTATTATGTCATATATTTTATTAAATTATTACCATAAGTTATATATAGTTAAGAAATTGTGTACGATACTCAAGTTGTTTTCAAAGGTACTTGCTGCCTGAATGTAAAATTAATTTTTATATTTATATGAATTATATGAAAAGTTCTAAATTTTTCATTGTATTTTAGTAATATATTTATTGCGTATTTTGCATTTATAAGTTTTTCTAATAGGTACATATACTAAGAATTCAAATCAATTTCAATTTGAAAAATTTCAATTATTAAATTTTGTGATCAAAAGCTAATCAACCCATTAATGGTTTTAATTAACATTAAAAACCATCAAATTATATAAACTTTTACATATATATTATCACAAATCAATATTTCTTTTGAATAAATTTGAGTTTAATGAAAATTAGAGACACAGATAACAGCAGCATTATGATTGTAATACTTATTTATAACAGAAGTGCTCAAATATTTTTATCATAAATATAAAACATGATAATCAACCAATTCTAACCGCAATATTTCAATCTGATATTAAACATTTCCATACCTGTAACTTGGATCACGTCATATTTTAAGGAAAACTAAATAGGATTTCTGCAAATCTATAAATTAAATCAAACCAAATTTTCAAATTAAAAGAATTAGAATATTAAAATTTGTACTATGTACATTAAAAAATAAATAAACGAAGAGAATAAATTTCAAAGTTATCTAAAATTTAAATAATTAATCAAAGGTACTAAATCAATTAACACTAAATGCAGCACAACAATAATTAATAATTTTGATGAGAAGTAATTGCTGCATGTGTGTAAAATTCTATTGAATTGGATAAAAAGTTTTAAATATGTAATTTTGTAATTGCATTTTGTGAGTAGATTTATTTGAAGATTTTTTGTTTTTTAATATTTTTAAATAGAAAAATTAATAAGAATTTTTAATATTTAATAATAAAATTAATAATAAAATTTCAATTATTATTATTATTATTATTAATATATTTGTCTAGAATGAGGTGTAACAAACGCTTTCAATTAAATGTGTTTTGTTGGATGTGTTCAATTATAAAAAAATAAAATATTAATGTTTTGTTGAATGTGTTTTATTTTTAAAAATAAAATATCATAAATTATCATAACCAGGCCAAAAAATATTTTATTTATTTTTAATAAAAAAAAAAAACAAAAACAAAAATAAATAAACTTTTTTTATGAATTAAATTATTTTAAATGTTCATGAATAAGTTCATTTACTCTATTAAAACTCACAGATCATTTTCTGGAAATTTTTTATAAATAGTAAAGCATTTTGTAAACAAAAATTAAGAAGACTATGCTTCACAGGAACATTGTGTAGTAAGTCTTAATTACTTTCAGTGAAAATCTGAAATAACCAAAGAACGCTTTGTTGCATTGCTTGATTTGCTTAGTTTTGAAAGCAAATAAACCAAGCAATGCAGTCAAAGTAATTTCAAAGTTCCCTCATTTCTTTCTTATTTCTGCATCTTTCACTCTTCCTTGCATTTTTCCTTTATCCCTGCATATTTCCCTCATCCCTGCATCATTCCTTCATAATTCCTTTTAATTATTTTTTCTATTTAAAAGGAGTTAAAAATCGAAAAAAAATGGTGTATAAATCGGCAAAGTGGCTTCAGGGGTGTACACTTCATAGAAGCCAAACAAATATATAACGTGATTCGGTATATTAAAAAAAAATCCATATAAAGTTTATAATTCAAAATTTATAAGTAAAGCAAAACGCAATTCAAAAATCAACATTTAATACAATTTTACCTACATATAAATACGTAAATTTTAGCATGTTGAGTAGGTACATTATAGAATGTTAGCAACAAACAAATATTTTGATTTGAATCTAAACAATGGTTGTGAAAACTATGTATAGCAATTTTTTTAAAAATATGTATACAAAACATTAATAGATGGAGAAATAAATCATTATTGAAACAAAATAAACCTACAAAATATTTTATTAACAAACAAATTTATCGAATTTAATTTTAAAAAATACGTAATTGAATAAAAAAAAATATGAATTGAAATTAAAAAAAAATTTCACCAAGAAGGGATTTGGACTAAGGACCCTAAAATTTTATCAAATTCTAAAAAAATGTAGACCACGTAACTTATAAACCTTCAAGTTTTTAAGATACAACAAGAAATGATGTAAATCATTTGTTTTTTTTTTGTTTATCTATTACTGCGTTATGCGTTAATCTGCGTTAAACAAAAAATAACGGTTGCGATTTTATTTAAGAATATGGTATTGATATATGTTTATGTATATAATGAAATTAGAAATAGCTTTTAATTAGAAAAAGTTCTTCTTTCAATTGACCTTCCGTCATTCTGTGACGGGCCAACAGCTAGTATTATAATAAAATTATAATAAATACTTGTATTTCAATGTACTTAATTGTAAAGCATGTAATTTTTTTTTTTTAATTTTTTTTTATAATTTTAAATTTTAAAAATTATAAAAGTAAAATTAAATTTGAAGTCATGTTCTGTTGTGTTTTTGTTATCATATCCTACATTGCAAAATAATTCGTATCTTCGTGTAATACCCACTTTTAATTGATGGTGCTGTTATAGAGTTGAATGTTGTCAACTATTTCAGTTCAAAACTAATAATTCTAATATATATTCTGAAAAAGGCAAAAAAATCGCCCTAATTAATAATTTCACAAATACATAATATATGTTTATATTATAAATATTAAAAATTAGAGTCGGTTTAAAAATCATAGTTTAAATAATTTTTTTAGCGGGATTTTGGGGATGGTAGCACCCACTACTCTAAGTTGTTAAAATATATGTATAAAAAAAGCTTCATTCTAATTAATAATATCACAAATCTTTTATCCTAAAACCACTAATTCGCGTGTCTTAATGTAATGATGAAAAATAACATTTATCAAATTGTATATAAGAATTCAAATGATTGGGTGATTAAACCGGTGTCTAGTAATTAGTTTTAAGGTTGTAAGGCGTAGATTGTGTTCGTTCATTAGCAGGCTTTGCTGTGTGCATTGTATGTATATTTTGAAATTTTATATTTTAGTAAATAAATATGTGAGCAAGTGTGTATATAATATTATTACAAAAAGAGCAAATAAAAACTTTTATTTATTAAGTAATCCAAATTTTTTCTGAATAGAACAAGTGTTCAGTAATACATTCAAAACATTGACCATAGTTTGTTTTTCTCAAAAATATTTCATACTAAAAAAGTTGTACACCTCCGTTTTTTTTAACATCTCTCTATTTTTCCCTGTCTATGGTTTAATCTATTTTTAAATTTTTTTGATTTTAATCAATGAAAAATCTATAAAAAAATTACAATTAGCTAGTTAGTCGTTAGTCTATACTATAATTTAAGTTACACTTCATGAACGTATTATGAAAAGGTATACTAACTTTTCCATTGGGTGTTGTAGAGGAGATAGGGGGGAAAAAAAGGAGGTGTATGGATTGAATCAGAATCAAAAAGTGAATCGATAATCTAAGTGAGCTAAAGCTCTTAAATTTTCACAAATTCATTTTCATGCAAGAGCCGCCAGTTTGTTCAACGGTAACGGGAAATGAGCTTAACTCTATACATAATTATGCTGGGGGTCTAAAATTTTACTAGAAGTAGTTAAGTTTTATGGTCAAAGCTTACGAGAATTTAGTTAGTGGCTGGCTTGTAACTATCGTACAACTTTTAGTTTTCTATTAATTATTTAAATTGTTAACAAAACCGGATCATTTTTAAAACTTGGAAAATGGTCAGTTGGAAAATTTGGTGATGAAATCGAAATATGTAAATAATATTTCTACTTAAACATTATCTTATTGTCAACATCAAAAATATTTGATTATGTTTTTGAATATTTACAAAATTTTATCGAACTTCTGAAGAAAAAACTGTTATTATTGAAGACAAAAGTTAGAGCGTATTTTATTAAACGCATATTTATCAATGAAAAAAGTAAATTTTTGAAAATTAATTTTTACTTAATGATTATGTCAAAGATAAAATGTTATGCTAACTCTGTTATACGAAATCGTTAGTTTTTTCAAAGATTTATTTCAAAATAACTAGTTTATAGTTTGTTTTATTATTTTACTACATATTAAATAAAATTTTATAAAACAGCGGTATGACATGTTTTAATAGTGCATCATATGACAAAATTTTAAACATACTTTCAATATAAGTTTAAATATATTTGGAGAATTTATTGTTTGGAATTTGTTTATTATTGTCTCTTCATTTAATTATTGTTACAGTTTCTCTAACATTTTAAATTAAAATTATTCAGCTTTTATTATTCTTTATTATTATTTTTTATAATTATTTTCTTCTCTTGACAAAAAATGAAAAAATACCACAACACATTACACAAGTACCAATACCTATAATAGAATTTATAAAATAAATAAAAAAAGCATTAAATAAGCAAATCGAATTAACAGCTATGATGATTCTAAAAGCTTATTTTGAGATCACGCTCTCTCAAATAAATTAATTTTAATTTTGAACGAATGTTTAATTTTACTGTGACTGTTAGCGATTTTTCTATTCTCCAATCCCACGCGATGTATATTATTATTTTTTAATTCAAAAATCAACAACAACAAGTGTAAAGCTTGTATTTCACTTAACATTCAGTTTCGAAATGGTCGTCGTTGCGTTTGGTCGTATAATTAAGTGTTTTTTATTCTAATTTTCTTAAAATTCAAGTGATAACATATTATATTACAATTACAAAAACAAGGCATTTATAAATAATTTTTAAGATTTACTTTAATTTATTTTTAACATTTTAATGTCAAACGTGAAAAAATAAAGAAATAAAAGTGATTTTGAAATTTTGCATCATAAAAAATAAATAAATAGAAACATATATTTAAAATTACAAAAAAATTTGATTAATATCTTAACTTTACTAAGTAATGAAAATATTGTTTTTCGTTATTAAATAATTTAATTTACGGTTAAATAACTATTAAAATAAATATTTATAAAATTATGGATTTTTATTACCATTGATAAAAATGAGCTTTAATTTTTAAAACAAATATAATTGTTTGCAAAAAACACATTTGCACAGTTTTAAATATTTAGATACTTGAATGCAAATACGAGTAAAATAAAAAAATAATACATACATATTTAATTTAAAATGTTTCAATAAACTAAAAATAGAATTTGTTTTAGGTACCTATTCTAATGTCTCATTAAAAAAAAATTATGTTTTACAATTAAAATTATTATGATATATTATCATTAGGTACCTGGAAGTTTTAAAATACAGTTTTAAAAAAACTAATTAATATAAGAGTCTATAATCGGAATACAAGTTTAAAATTAAGTTTATTACATTTTTTTTGTGGGAAAACCAATTTTTTGATAAGAATGATGTCATTTTTATTTTTTAGTATTTTTTCTCTTAAAAAGACGATTAAATTTTGATTAGATTAAATATTGATGTGCGAGGGTTTTACAAATAAAATGTACATTGTGATACAAAAAAACATCAAACTATGTAAATTTTAATAGTAGTTGTTAATTAAGGTGACCATTTATTTTTTTCGTCTGGGTATATATTATTTTTTTAATAAATATAAATGATTCGATTGATCCCATTTTGGATTTAAAGGAGTATATAATTTCGAAGTGTAAACGAAAGGCGTATAGATGTAGACGATCTTGGGAATTTGTTACTGTGTTAATATAAAAGTAAATTGCTGGTATATGAAACAGTTCTTTTAATGTTTCAAAACTTTTAAGCTTAAAATGTTGAAAATTTTCATTAACCAAAAATTATGATGGTAGATCTTTTGCATTTAAAAGTGTTTTAGTATAAAAGTAAATTGCTGAAATGGTGATAGTTCTTCTTTCAGATAGTCTTCAGATCTACCTTAAATTTTTTATTTTCTTTACTTTAACAATTATTTACTTTAACAAAAGTATATATTGAAAAAAATATTTTTTTTTATTTTATTTTATTTTTCTAAAGAAAACTATCGTTGTTACAAAGCATAATGTTGTTATAAAGGTATAATATTTTGGTGTTTTAATTTTTAAATCATTTTTTATACCCGTATGACTATAAAGTCAAAGGGTAAAATAAATTTGCCATTACGTTTGTGACGAGAGAAGGAGGGGGGTTAGATATAGACTCAAGTGTATGGATCGGATCAGAATCGAAAAATAAATCGATTTAGGACATCATACTTCTATGTTTGTCCGTTCGTCGGTCCGCACGATAACTCAAAAACTAAAGGAGCTAGGATCTTGAAATTTTCACAAATTAGTTTTTTTGCAATAATTTTTTTGCCGTCATCGCTATTTAAATACAGCCATTTTGTGGGTTCGAGTAGCTGCCATACAAGTTCTTTTTTTTATATGAGTATTACTCCGTACGTATTACAGCGCGTTTTGCCAAAAGTAGTTTAGTTTTATTGCAAAGTTTCTGCAAGATTTGGTTCGTCTAGTGCAGTGGGTTCGAGAAACTGCCATACAACTTCTTATTTTATGTGAGCATTACTCTCCACCTAATGAAGCTGGGTGTCTGAAATTTTGCTAAAAATAGTTTAGTGTAATGGCCAAAGTTTCTGCAAAATTTGGTTGGTCTACTGTAGAGGGTTCGAGTAGCTGCCATTTAACAATAATTTTTTTTAAACATTTAATTAATAATTTTAAAATAAAACAGTTCTAGATAGGAACAGCATATAAAAAAATTTTCTTAACATTTCTTTAAATCTTGCTGTTTTCTTTTGTGTGCTTATAAAAATGTTAAAAGTGTTATTCGATGTTAAAAGTGTAACTTTATAAACAAATACAAATACCCCATATATTTTGATTTATTAGCAAGGCATTTTACAACAATTAAGAAACAGTCAGTCGGTATAGAAATACCCTACACCTATTTGGTTCAAATTTAAGGACATACCCATAAGTTATTTTAACACCATAAAAGCTGTTATTAATTTGATCGTAAGACATAGTTAACCAAATTAATTTTATAATACTAAAAACATTTTCTAATTACACTATCTATTAAAAAATATTACAAATTATTGCTAATTTATCTATTTTAAAATATTAAAAAACAAAAAAACTTGAAATAAATGAAAATATATTTATTCCAATTCAATTACAAAATGAAAAAATTCTAATTATTAAATTTTGTGATAAAAAGGTAATCAAAGCATAATATATTTAATAATTCAAATTTTTAAAAATTGCAATTATTTTAAATGGTTAGTTTATATACCTAATAGAAAAGCTTATAAACGCAAAATATGCAATAAATGTATTTCTAAAATACAATTACAAATTTAGACCTTTTCATATAATTCATTTAAATATAAAAATAAATTTTACATAAATGCAGCAAGTACCTGTGAACATAGCTGAACCACTACAATTAAGTCTAGATTTCGGAGACACATAGGACATAGGAAATATATTCTTTGGCTTCGAAATTAAACTCGACCACAACCAATTCGCATGGTACTTTCATTACTAGTAACCTAGAGTTTAAATTTCATAAAAATATCGGCATTATTTTTTGAGTTATGGTGATGTTTGTTAGTCCTTGAACTTGTCAAGGGTTCCAGAACCCCAAACCATGGTACGATTTCGCCCATATGCAGTTCCGTCATACTTTCAATACTAGTTAACCATTGTACACAATTTGAACGGTCTATCTTAATTTTAAGTAACTATTTTTAGTAATTTCGATTATAAGCCTTTAAAACTTGGGAGGTCTGAGAGGGGTACTGAACCACCACTCCAATTGATCCCAAATTAGGGGAACACGCAAGAGATAGTAAAGAACACCCTTGTGGCAAATTGGAAGCTTCTACATTTTTTCAAGTTGTTATCTTTATTAATTTTAAAGATATGCTTTAAGGTCTTCGGAAATGCTTTAAGGAATTCGGAAATTCATAATTAATAATTATTTGATAAAAAAAACTAAATTATAGTATAATAAATACTCAGTATGAAACACTATATAATTTTGAAAAGGTGCTTATTTTAAAACAATTAGTTTTTTTCATCACTTGTTAACTTTTCTAATTACTAAAAATGAATGTTTTTTCATTTAAAAAACCAGTTATTTTTTTTTTCGATGTTGAATAAAGTTTAATTTTAAGATGTGGGGTGGGACTCATTATTATCAAAGCTACCCAACGATCAATTGATTTAAAATAATAATTTGTTTTATGATTAGGTATTTATTGTAGATTCGCTTTTCGTTTTCATTATTTATAATTTTTTAATTATTATCATTATTAAAAAAAATATGCTAAACTTTGTTTTTGTGTTTGACGTTTATGTGTTTTTCTGAGAATTTTTGGAAGTTAAGCATTTCTTTTAAATAAAAAATTATAAATTGATTAAGAAATATAAAAATAAAAATATAATAATAAAAATAAAAATTAAAAATAATACAAATCATAATTAAAAAAAAATACAGGAGAAAAAATAAGGATTTTATTGAAATGTTTTTAAATACCATAGAAACCCTCAATTGTGTCCATAATTAATGTAATTTAAATTAAATATAAATATACGAAAAGTCACACAAAATGAAATGTCATTTAATTTTGCTGCAAATCGTTCAGTACAACTATAGAATTAGCTTTACCGTTTGTATGCTTTGACTTTGTTTCTTCCCGAATCAGAGAATTTCAAAGTGAAATACAAAAGAAAGTTTAAAATATACATAAATTACAGTTAAAACTGAATGAAAACAAAATATTGTGTTAAAAAATTTTCTGTGCATGTATTTTAATGTTATTTAATTAAAAAATATAGAGTTGATAAAAAATAAAGAATAGATATGTAAGAATGGCTAAGAATGTTTTTATATTTTTACGTAAGACTGTTGCCAGGGTCAGCACTTCCATATATGCAAACGGTGCACAGGGCTCCAAAATTTTTGGGGCGGAAAATGCTTAATTTTCATATGTAAAAGTATGTAATGTTGTATGTAAAAGTATTGACGTTCAATTCTTAGTAAATAAGATTAGACTAAACAATGTAGTCAGAAATACAAGAAACACTAAATTTTTATTAGAAAATAACACACAGAACAGAATACGGAAGAAATGAGCCAATAAACAGATGTTGCACTATATTCAACAAACACAGTCATCTTTTTTCATCAGACATATCAAGAAACTCTTTTAAACATAAATTAAAACAGAAATTCCTAAATGACCTAAATACTTAAATTACCTAATTACTTTGTAAACATTTAAAATTATTTCAAGTTCAAGTTCATATACATATCACATACATTCCAATTATTTATATCTCATACTGTGTTTTTGTCCTGTAAGCATTTTTGTTTTTTTTGTTTGTGCATTTTGTTAGCTTTAAATTTTTTTTGGTTTTTTTCAATAGCTGTAAGATATTTTTTGTAAAAACCTTGTTTTGGTTCAATTCAAAGTTAAAATTTTATTAATTTAAAATAAATGATAAAATTTTAATCAATTGCAAATAATTTTAAATAAAAATACGTTCATCAAACCATAATATAAAATTTTTGTTTTGTTTGTTTACATTCTCTTGTTTGTTTACGAAATTGAAATGGGGTTAAGTTCCCTATAATCGAACACTTAACGATACTTGCGACTTTAATTAGTCATAAATAATGTTTATATTGACCGAATAACTAGTTTTATATATCAATCGAAAGTAAATTTAATAACCTTTCGAACTAATTAAATTAAATTATACAAATTATTAATAATTTTATTTAAAAATTACTAAAAAAACGCAAATTTGCCTATAATCGAACATCAGTTGCCTATTTTCGAAAGCAGATATTCCTTTGTTCGAACACAAATTTTTTTAAAGAATTACTATTAAAAATACCATGTTTTCATTTTAAATATTGTTATTTCTTATGAATTCAAACTTTATAAAAACAAAGATTAAATAACTTAATTTAATTTAATAGTTTTCTGGATCATTAAACTATTTCCTAATGTTTTCTTCCGTTTTATTACACGCCTTTTCTGGATTACGGTTGAATATTTCCTTATGCCTTATGATATTTCCTAAAAATATAATTTTTGCCTGGCCTGCCGTTGGTAAAAGGGGTAATTCTTTTCTCCTCCCTTACTTTTTTGGACCACATCTTGGAGCTCTTCTGGCTTTTGTGAAAAGTGGGTTGGTTACGAAATCTCGCTTTTCTAAAACTCGCGTATCAAAATAACGAGTTTTACAACCAAAAAATTTTTTTTTTTATTAAAATGATTTGGACGAAAAAGAAACTCAAAAAAATAAAGTAAATCTACCAAAAAACATATCAAATAAAAATTTCATAAATATTATTTTTAAAAGCAAAATTTTTGATTTTTGATTTCTTTTTTTAACTTTTTACTTAATTTTTAAAGAAAAGGGTACAATCCTATATTTTTTCGAATTGAACTCTAATCGCTTCTAACTCAGAATTCAAGAAATTAAATAAATATTCTGGAAGAAGGCAACATCCTGATTTCGTAATTAACCCTGATGGACTTTACATAGGTGTTAAAAGTTCTCGGTATACCTATATATGTATAAAAAAACTAGATTTCTAAAATACATATAAAATTAAAAAGGAAATTGGCTAGAAAAATCGGTCAGCCCGAAACCCCGCTAATTTAATTATTGCTAGATTTCGCATCCAAAACTAGAATCAAAAATTAAGATTAAAGAGTCAGCAAATAATATAATATAATTAAATAAATTATTGGAACCCTAATTTTGTATGCAATTCCAAAATCTCACTGAAATTTTCATATAAAAGCATCAAAGCATTTAATATAATGGGGGACTCCCGCCCCCCAAACCCGAGCAAACTGATTATTTGAAGCCAGATTTTGTACCCAACTTTAAAACCCTTTCTAATTTCTCTTCATACATAATAAGTCAACAATAAATTATTTAAATTGTTTTTCCATTTTTTCGCGATAGTTTTAAAAAATTTAGCAAGAAAACGAGATTACGAACGCTCCCGCTGAAAGCCGCATTTAGCCAAATTCACAAGTTATTCTACAATTCATTTTTCTTCGCTCTGAGTCAGAACTGTATAGTCCATTTTCATTTTCTTATCTTTGTTACCGGAATTTGAAAGAGTTTACTGGCGTCCCTAACGTTCAAAAACCCTTCCCTGATTTTACCGAAAGCAACCTTCAAAGAATCCTCGCTATATTGCTGGTGAAACATTTTCATTTTGTTTAAAAAATTGTTGTGTAAAAACTTAAAATCTGAAGAAAACGTTGTGTTCGAATAAGGGAATCTAAAACTAATTTGGATTGCCTAAATTCGAACGCCGTGTTCGAAATAAGAAATTTGTGTATTTTAGTTTCCTTTGTTCGAACAGGTCAAAAATATAAACAAATTTTTAATATTTTCCTTCAATTTTTAAGAAAATTCAATAAATAAATATTCCTTTGCATGAATATATAAATTTTTAAACAATTTGCTTAC
Organism: Dolichopus griseipennis; assembly: GCA_963082915.1. Classification (NCBI taxonomy): domain Eukaryota; kingdom Metazoa; phylum Arthropoda; class Insecta; order Diptera; family Dolichopodidae; genus Dolichopus; species Dolichopus griseipennis. Next base: position 52,153,718 of record OY720445.1, on the reverse strand, counting down.
AGATTTCATAAAAAAACACTATTTTCTGCAACCCTTAAAACTTTTTTTTTATTAGCAATTTCAATAAAAAACGCAGTGTTTAAAAACCAGTTTTAGCGATTTGTGAGATAATTAACTTATTTTTTGTTCTGATTTTTTTTGTAAAGAGTAGGGGAAACTTCAACAAATAAATTAAAAAAAAAACCGTTTTTAAAATAAGTTAAATGTTCTAATTATACTAGTTTTTTTAAAAAGTGTTCGATTATAGGACATGTTCGAAATTAGGCAACACCACCCTGTCATGTATCCATAAAAATATACATAAAATTTTTGTGTAGAATACATTTTTTTTTGTATGTAGTAGCAACTTTATAGGAAAAACAGTTTAGATAACATCTTTTTGCCAAGGATTATGGTTACTCTATCAATACTTGTCTAAGTATTATGGATGACTTTCCCAGTAACTTATCGTTTTTTCTTTGTCACACGAATAGTATTTTTGTATCTTCTGCCTATGCTCTAACTTTTGCCCAGGAAATTTTTCTAATGAAAATTAGTCTTAAAACACACACATATTGTGTTAATGTTTATTCATTTGTAACAATTTATTTTGAAACTATCGCAAGATAGAAATTACATGAAAATATCGCATGCGAAAATTTGTTGCTTAAAAATAAAGTATGTATCACTATGTGCAAAATTGAAAAAGTGCGCTTCATCCATTCATAAATTTCCAATAAAAAATAAAAACAAACTATATGGAAGCCAGAGCGATTTTGGTGCAGATTTGAAATTTTGCGAACTTCAATTATATCATAGAGAGACACTATTAGTTTTATTGTATAAGATACTTTTTCATGATATATTATTTTTTATAAGAGAGAAAATAAAAATTATTTTAATTTCTGTCTGTCTGTATTCATTTTCATTATTCAGATTAGTACGCAAGTTATATGTTGGAATGTATGTTGGGTTGTCTTGGAATTGTGTAAGTTGTAAGTATAGTATTTGTAGATTTTAAAAAAAATATGGTTTGAACTTAGAAAAACATATCTCTAATGGAATAGAATCTGATATACATAGATGGAAAAGCGTTAGTCGAAGAAATTCAAAACTTTTCTAATTTGTTTTAAAATGAAGAGGTAGGTACTCTTAATATCCTATAGCAATATCTTCTTCTAATATTATCCAAATTTGTTTATTGATGTTTTGTTGGATTTTATACTTTTAAAAATTATACTATACAAAATACAAATTCTTCAATTCAAATATAATGCAATAAAAAAATTTAAACAAAAAACTAATCAGAAACTGCTTATTAAATATTCCCATTTATTCAACTATAAATAATAACAGAAGAAGTGCATACAGGCATAAGAAAATGCATATTCTAATGTTCACATTCGAATGAGTCTGGTACATTCTTTTGCTAGATGGTAGTGTCACACGACTGCAAATCAGTGTAGCGCCAAATTCTCTTGATTGCGACTATTTTATCATGAAGTTGCGATATATTCTTCTTTTTGTACTAATATTAAGGCGGACTCTTTTGATAGTATGTAATGTAATATTATTATGTATTAATAATTTTCGTTCATTCGTAATTTTTTTAAAATCAATATCAGGAAAAATTTATTTTATAAACTAAAAAAACTAGAAATTCGTTTAATTTTCTCAAGGTTATCAGTAGGTATAACAAATTTGGAAAAAATTATTTGCAAATGTCAAGCACCTAAAAAATGTAATATAATTTTTTTTTAATTCAACACAAAAAATTTTTTTCATTATTTGTATTTTTGCTTATTAAGTATTCAATGCTATTTAAAAGAGTTATTTTGTTATATAGAAATAAGCAATTGCCCAATGTTCATGTGTATTTTTTTATTTTCTATTTATTAAAAACGAACGATGTTTTTTCATTTAAAAAACCAGTTATAGTTATTTTCGATGTTGAATTAAATGTAACTTTAAGATGTGGGACTCATTATTATTAAAGCTTATAAACGATGAATAGATTTCGTCATCAGTTCGTTTTTATTAATCCGGTTTTCAGTGTTAACTTTTTTAATTTTTTTTTCTTAAAATTCGATAGCTTTATATGTGCTTTATCCTCTGTAAGTTTGTGAATTTTTGATAGGCTTTTTAAATTATTCTATATAATTATATATAGGTTTCCCGTTTAAATTTTTTGCACTTTTGGCAGTGAGAAATATTAAACATTCTTATTTTTAAGATTCATTCAATAATCATTGACTTAAACTTGAAAACAAATCACGTAATTATTTTAAATGAATAAAATTCTATTATTTATTTTATTAGTAGTGTTTAAAGATTTTGAATACATATATAACAAATTTTAATACTTTCATGGTCAAATATCAAAATGTAAAATATATAAATTTATAAGCTCTTCATATAATTTATATTTTTATAGCCACAAAATAAGTAGTAGAATTTTATTTTTGATAAAGTATTATATTTTGACGATAAAATTAAGTCACAATATTTGAAGGTCTTATTTTTTTTAAACATGACGTCATATAAATTTATGTAGAATTTTTTATATCTTTTATGAATTGTTATTTTTAATTTTAAACTGGTCAGTTAGACCTGTTTATTAACAAAAAAATAAAAGTGATATTATAAATTTTCAAGAAAACTTTGTTAAGAAGCTATAACTTGTATTTTTTAAATAGTTACCTGTAACTTGAACGCCCGCCCAATTTTTTTCAATATACCTACCAAAATTTAAGCTCTAACATGATATTTTTCATAATTATAAAGAGTTTTCTGAAAATAGAAGAAAGTGTCACTTGGTTTTTTACAATATTTTGTACAGTAAATTTCTAACAATAGTTATAACTACTATTATTCAGAAAATATTCTTAATTCAAAACCTAATATGAAAACCTTATTAAAAATCTTTTTTTTTATTTTTTGGTTTCTTTATTATTGCTAACAAACGATTAATCACTACACCAGCCGTTTAGTTTTTTAGTTATTGTTAAACATTTTAGGATGAAAAAAAATTTAGCCTCTTTTTTTTATCTTTTTAATTTGATTTATGTAAAATGATATTTTTTACTTTTTAATTTTTATTTTGGTTTTTTTTTCTAGTTTTTAATTATTTGTAATGTTTGGATAAAAAAGGAAATGTGCTATTTTAAAGAAAACTAGGAAGGAAAAAAATTAAAAAATTATCCAACGAAAGCCTTAGATTCAATTTTTACAAATAGGTATCTCACATTTTTTAGACCAAAATTGAAAGTGGTATACATATGTATCAATCAATTTTCTGTTAAATTTTCCAATAGAAATTTCAGTTTATTATCTTATAAATAAAATTGAGTAAATTAGTTAATATAAATATAATATTTTAACTAAAAGTTTCCAACAATACTTACTTTTTTAATAAATTTTTAAAAAATATCTTAAATAATATTTGTCTGGAATTTTGACTTTCTTTTTGACTTAACATATGGTTTCTTTGCTTTCAGGAGTAAAAAAAAGTCTGGCAGTATTTTACAGTCATATGATTTCTATTGAGCTTTTCAAATTCCAATATACATACATTTATGATTTCCATATTGACTTGCCAACAACTGAAAAAAAGCTTTTCCTGTTTTTGAATGTATATATTTTAATTTGTATTCGATTCAATATGTGCTATTTTTTTTCTCTTCTTGATAGTACTATATAAAAAAATATTTATTTAAAGTAATATTACCAGTACTGTAGTCTATATTCTCTAGCATTTTTTATTTAAAAAATTTATTTGTTTTTTGGTATATAAATTTTAAATTTAGTATATCATTAAAAGTAAATGTTAAACACGAAAACATGGTTAGTTGAAAATCCAAATTAATTTTTCTGAAAAAGTTGATAATTTGAAAATTATAAATTGTTCTCTTTACTTTTCTTTTTAAAAAGTTGTAATTTAAACGAAACTAATATACCTATATGTTTTATTTCTCTATATTTTTATAATTCCAAAGTTTTATTTACAATTTGTATTTATTAAGTACATGAATTGTATTTAATATAAGTAATTCTTTGCATATAGCAAACATCAGTAAAACCGACAAACTTTTCCTTATTACTATTATTAATAATTATTATTTATTAAATATTTAAACTGTATTTGCATATATGTATACCGCCAACACTTGTTTTTACCTTTCTTTTACTTTACTTCAATTTCTTTCTCACATTAAGTTATTTTTTGTGAGATATGGAAAATTTTATTTTAAATAAGCTTTTTTGTGTAATTTCCGAATTTTCCTCTAGAAATTTCATAGTGGATAAAAGAAAACTTGAAAATGAAACGATACTATTATATGTGACATGTGTTAATCCAAATTTCTTGTTCAAAAAATTAAAAACTGTTTGTAGTGGTATCGTTGTCTATCGCACATTCAGTGTACAAATTTTTAAAAAAATGACGTGTTATTTCCTTTATTTAGTGTTAAATAAAAGTAAAAAAAAATTAGTGTGCAAACAATTTTTTAATATTGTATTATTGAATATTACTTTCAATTATCATTCGAATTTCAAGGTTTATTTTAATTTCCTTCAACAAAAAAAAGTGAAAATAGGTTTATCTTAAATTTTATTCAAAACCATTAGATATATTTTCAGAGTGATATTACAACATAATTTATTTTAAACTCTTTGATAAAAAAAAGACAAGTAACGAGAAAAATTAGTGAAAATCAAGCGAAAATACCGCAATGTTATAAATTAAACAGGAAACAAAGGAAAATATTGAATTTTCATTACATTTGTATATATGTAGTTAGAAAATTTATAAAAATCAATTGTGAAGAATAATATACATATTTAATTTAATTATTGGGAATAGTGAAAATTATTATTTTTACGAAATAGTCACAAATATAAATATAATAGAACGGATTTAGACTGCACAAAAAATAAAGAAATAAAAAGCACAAATGAAAAAAAACCCTTAATCGATTGAATCATCGAACAAAAAAATAAAAGAACAATAATGTGTTTAAGGATAAAATTTCTTGACGTTAAATATCTTTTACTACTTATATTTTAAAATATGTTAAATTTGACTAAAATAACTCACAATAAAGATGTATTATGCTTTTTAAAAAAGAAAGTTTTGTAAAGTAAAATTTAAAACTCTGAAAATAAAAAATAATTAAAAAAAAAACTGAAAACTCTAAAAAATGTCATCATCAATCCAAAATCAACAAGATGATTACAATTTTAATTATGAAATTAGGGTAGGAAATGGTTTAATTTTATTCTTAATTTTATTTTAATAAAAAAAAAACTTTAAAACACAATTTTACAGCGCTATGCAGAAAGCTTGCAAAAACCGCTTAGAACATATAAAGTTGACTTTACCATAAGTGGCTCAACTAGTGATGGTTCCCAAATAAATAATCAAAATGATGTTGGTGATGATATTTATACATCTTCTTATAGCACAAAGTAAGTATAGATTTTTATTTATATGCTAATTTATTTAAATAAATAAAAGTACGATTTATACAATCTTGATATTTTTTCTTTTAAAATAGCTTTAATTTGAATATAGTTTATTAAGTTATTAGCAAATTATTTATTTTTTATTATATCAGTATAAATTTGATATTTTTATTAGAAACTAGATAATACCGGCCACCCGATGAGGATTACTTTGCCTCTCAATGGGTTTTAATTAAAATTAATGTTATTGAAAAAAAAATAAAATAAAAATTACACATGGTAAATTGTGTCGAAATTTTGCCGCAGATAAACGGACCTTGAAAATTTTTTTGAGACTTATTTTTTGAGTCAAAACAGTAACACGCATGCAAAATGTGAAGTCAATCGATCAGAAACAGCTTTAATTTAGAGCGAACTAACTAAAAAATCTTTTAAAGTTGTTGGGCTTCAATAAGTTACCTTAACTCGAAAAAATTCTTTCTGAGATTTCAAGCATACAAACATACAAATAAACAAACATTCGTTATTATATTTAATGATTTCTAAGTCTCGCATTTGATCTGATATTTCGAGTTAATTGGTTGGATTTTTAAATAAAAAAAAAATGTAAAAAAAAGAACCACATTATTAATTTTTTGGGGGGTATCTTAAATTTTTTTATATAATATGTATAAATTTGTTTAGATATGACCTAAATTCAAATTATAATTTTGTTCTTGTTGAAGAAATCAGGAAGTGTTCATTTCGGAAGTTAATGTTTTCTTAAATAGTTTTTGTACAGAAAACTCACAAAGTCTACGGCTGGGTGGCACAGTGGTTAGAGTGCCGACTTTCATGCGAGAGGCCCCGGGTTCGAATCCCAGTGAAAGTGAAAAAACTTTTATCTGGTTTTCAACTCGACTCAGCTACCATTCGCCTTTGGGTTCAAATTAATGGCATAATCAATAATTAATAATTATATATCTTTAATAAAAAATACATTAATATAACAATATAATCAAATGCAAAATATAAACAAATAATTTAATTGAATAATATAACTCGCAGATGCAGAATACCATATAACTAAAATACAAAATATTACAATATTAACAAAAAATAGAATTGTGAATATTGAAAATCTAAGACATTTATACATGTTATAAGGCGTAGTACTATCTCATGTTTAAATTGTATGTGGAATTCATTTGATCAGTTCTAATATATGAATATATCTCCCCAGTTCCGACATGCACATATATATAGTCAGGCTGTTTATCCTATCACAGTGAACAGTTAGCACGTAGAGGTGCCGGCAAAAAAAAAAAAAAAAAAAAAAAAGGCAAGGGTATTTTATTTTTTATATTATAATTTTAGCTAAGCGCAATCTTCCTAATTAATATTTGTTCCTAATAAACCTTCTCTTTCTAATATTTCCAAGAAAAATAATTTTTCTTAAATTGTATTTTACAATAAATAATTAGAAATTTATAAAAAATTATTTGACTATATTTAGTTAGTTAATTAAAAATAAAACTATTATATTTTAATTAAATATTTTTTTCTTTGTAGATTTTGCACAACTAAACACACCACAAAAACTGATTATGAAAGTACAGATCTTATGAATCATAGTAATCAAAATCGTGACACTACACCATCAAAACGTAATGGAGACTCATCATTACATGCAGCCAATAATGCCTCTTCAGTTCAATTCAATAAAATTCTTAGTCTTAAGAGAGTTCAAAAATCAAATGAAAAAGTTGGTACTGAGCAATCCCGACAATTTTTAGATATTCCTGGAATCAAAGATCCGAAAACTGGGTGCATATTAACTGTTGGTGAAGCAATACATCTAAGAATATTAGATGTTAGAACTGGTGAAATATTTGTTAATGGTATAAAAATTAATTTACAAGAAGCGGTGAAAGAAGGATTTGTTGATCCAAGTTTAGCAAATGATTTGTTACAACCAAATGCTGGTATTGATCCAGAAACTGGACGTAATTTATGTTTACTAGAAGTAATACAAAAAGAAATATCAGAAGCTGAGAATGGTTATGAATCAGCTGAGAAACGTATAAAGGTAAATGATGAAGTAGACCAATTCACTAGTAGTGGTAGTGGTCATATAAATAAAATTACCAAAAGAGTAAATAATGAGCGCCCAAAAAGTATTGTTGATGCTATAACTGATGGTGATATTGATGCAAGAACCGGTTTGTATAAAATTGAAAGTGATGGAGAAACAATGAGTATTGCTGAAGCATATGAACATGGTTATTTAATTAAAAATGAATCAGTTTCAATTAAATCTAATTCACTTTGTTTGTCCGATGCCATTTCACATGGTTTAATTGAAAATAGCGGTTGCATTTCAGATCGTAATTCTGGTAATAAATTTAGGCTTGATACAGCGATTTCCAATCATATAATAAATTCTAAATGGCGTGAAATTGTCGATGCAAAAAATGATCAAAAGGTGACACTAGATGACGCCATTAAATTAGGAATTCTTAATACGAAAACTGGAAGGTATGTTAATCAAGTGACAAAAGAAAAATTAACTTTTAACGAAGCGCGTAATAGACTATTAATTTTAAAACCTTTAACTTTAAAAGACGTAGTAGATTTGAATTTATTTGATAAAAATACGGGTAAAATAACAAGTCCGATGCGTCGAGAAAAATTAACTATAATGCAAGCTATAAATGCTGGTGTTTTAGACAACGCAAATTTAAAATGTATAACAAAGCAAAAAGGCGAATTAATTACTTTGCAAGAAGCAATCGTTGATGGCGTAATATTACCATCCGAAGTTAAATATTGTGATTTTAAAACTGGTGAAAAGATTTCAATTCCCGAAGCTGTAGATCGTGGCCTTATTAGTTCTGTACATCAGAAATCCTTGTTTAATATCGACGGTTTCAAAGATCCATATAGCAATGATTTTGTTAGTTTTAATGAAGCAATAGGTAGGGATATTTTAATTCGTAAAAATGGTGATTTTTTAATAGATTTTGGCAAAGGAAATTTATTAGATTTAAAAACCGGTGTTAAATCCGAAATTGTGCGTGCTGAAGTAAATGAAATGTTTAATCGTCCGATTGGTGTTCATGATGCTAGTGGTAAAGAGTTAACTGTTTTAGAATTAGTTTATTTAGAGTTGTTAGATCCAAAGACTGGATATTTATTAGATCCCAAAAGTAAAATACCAATTCCATTAGATGCAGCTATTCAACGTAAATTTATAACCCCAGATGGTGCCTTATTATTAAGTAGTCTATTGAATATAACATTGACAACAGAAACTGTTACTAAAACTATAAAACGCTATGTTACTGTAACATCAGGAACTCAACCCGAAGAAGTCGTATTAAGCTTTACAGAAGCTGTACGACAAGGTTTCATTGATGAAGCTCGTCAATTATTCAAAGATCCTAAAACGGGCAAGATATACTCAATACAACAAGCTTTGAACTACGGTTTATTAACACCAGATGCTGCAAGTAATGTGCCTGAACCAAATAGTCGTAAGAATAAAAAAACTACTTTAACCATAGTTACAACCCAAATCATTCCAGAACCTGATCCAATTAAATTAAAATTTCAAAATATTATTGAAAAATCTGTCGAAATTCCAATACCGCAAAAGGTGGACGTTAAAATTCGCCCATCTTGGACGAAACAAGAAACAAATAATTCAATTGTCTCAGAATTAATTACTACTGAAAAACAACATCATATAACCGAAAAACATTCTTTTGAGTTACCCCCCGAAGGCTGGCTTTTATCTCAAGCTATTGAGCAAAAACTATTAGACCCAGAAACAGGCCTTTTTCTAATTCCTGGTACAGACCGATTGGTTAGTTTTCAGGAATGTATTCAATTACAAATTATCAATAAACATTCAGTTTGTGTTATTGATCCTAAAAATAACCGTAGAACTTCAATTGAAAGAAGTTTTGAAAAAAAAATTCTTGATTCAACAGGCAACTATAAAGATAATAAGCAAAATATTTCTATGAAAGAAGCCATAATGACAGATAAAATTATTTTAGAAAATCCTACCGACATTGATTTATCCAACCAAAAAATTATTTTAATAACAAAAGTAACTGGAAAATCTGACATAATTGAAGTATCAGATCGCTTAAACGAAAATCCACCTCAATTTGTGCCAATTACCACAACTTCAAAAAGAGAACTTCCTAGTCCTGAACCAATTCAAATAACTCCAGGTGCAATATACGACCCTTCTACAGCTTTAGTTATATTCACACAAACCGGAGAATCAGAAAACATTTTAAGTGCTGTTGCAAGAGGACTTATCGATCCAAATCTTGTTAAAATTACTGATCCAAAAACTGGTGAACAAATAACAGTAGCTCAAGCGATTTCTAAAAATTTAATTGATCTAAAAACAGGTGATGTAGTTGATAAGACAGGCAAAAAATTAGATTTAGTTAGCGCGGCTAAAAAAGGAGTGCTCGCTGTATTTGGCGCCCCTTTAGTTGCTGCTGAAGGTGCTCTAAAAACTCTGCGGTTTGTGACGGATCCAAGAACTGGAGAACAAATTCCTGTCGAAGTAGCATACGAACGAGGAATTATTTCCCGTGATGAACTTTCTTTTGATTCATCGAAAGGTTCAACACCAACTCAAACGAAAAGTCCAGATCACAAATCTATTAGAAAAATAACTGAAAATTTTATTAATTTAGAAAAAGATGAAAAATCAGGTATAGGAGTAATAAATGAACCAAACTATATGATATCAATAGGCAAAGCAAGATCCTTAAGCCCTGGAAAAGAATCTAAATATATAGTACTGCAAAAAATGAGGAAGCAAATATATAAACCAAAAGATGCTCAAAATAAAGGAATAATTGATGAAACTACGACTGCGATTTTAGAAAATAAATCAAATTTTATATCAAAAGATGGAGAAGTATTGACAATATCGGAAGCGCTAGAAGCCGGTTTAATAAATGGTAAAAAGGGTAAAATAATTGATCCACAATGTGGCGATGTTCTTAACATTGGGGAAGCTGTTGAACGTGGAATTATAGATCCACAAGGATCTAATAATATTCTGATTCCTATTGCTAAAAGTATATCTATTCCACATCTGAGGGATCAAGGTCTAATTGATCCAACAAATGCAAAAATCGTACACCCTGAAACCGGATCACCGTTGTCAGTTAAAGAAGCTATTATATGTGAAGTTTTAGACCCGAAATCAAAACTTTTGAAACCGATATCAACATTAGAAAAAGCTATTGCAGAAGGAATTGTAGATGAAAACGGCTCCACTGTAAATACAAAGAAAGGTACTATTGATTTACTTGAAGCTATAAATCAAAAAGTTTTTGACCCAAAAGATACTGGAAAATCATTAGAAGAAATTCCACCTGTTGGTATGACATTCGCGGTAGCTGTTAAGAAAGGTTTATTTGATTCTTCAACAAATGAATTTATCCATCCAATTACTAAAGAACGCATTCCCATTAAACAAGCTATCGATGAAAATCTTATAATGGCTGTACCTTATCCTCCAAATCAGGATTCAATAGAGCTTAATGAAGCTCTTGCTAGTGGTCTTGTGCATACCGATTCAGGCGTAATGAAACATCCTAAAACTGGTGAAACAATTTCTATTGAAGAAGCTATTGATAATGGTGTGTTAATAGTGAAACCACTTCCAGAATTCGTATTATCTCATTCAACCGGTCCTGTCACTTCTGTAACTGAAACTATTACTTCAGTTCATACTGTTACAACAAAAACAATTGCATTGTTGCAAGGCTATACCCTAGTTAATAATAATGTTAAAAATCTTCAAACTGGAGATGTAATTTCGATTGAAGAAGCTAAAAAACAAGGAATTATTTCAGACGAATCTGAAACCAAAGAAACGGTTGCTACTAAAGAAATAAAGCAAAATTTTGCTGATGCAGTACGTGACGGTTTAGTAGATGTAAAAGAAGGTACGTACACTGATCCAAATTCTGGTAAAACTATTTCGGTCAAAAATGCCTTAGAACAAGGAATCCTAACAATTGAATCAGAAATTCTTCAAACAGACAAAACTGTTTTAAAAGCTGTGGAGAAATTGCCTTTAAGAAACATGACAATAACTGAAGCTTTTGAAAAAATATATGATGAAAAAACCAAAAAATTTAAAGACCCTGAAAATGAAAAACGATTTTTGACTTTGAAAGAAGCTATGCTCGAAGGAATTGTTAATCCGAAATCAGTTTTGTATGATATTCCTTCCGGAAAAATACGTACGTTAGAGGAGGGCGTTAAGGAGGGTTTAATTAGTTCTACTACTGGTGAAGTCAAACAAAAATCTGGAAAATCTATCAATGTTAAAGAGGCAGCTAAAATGGGGCTCTTAGCTGTTGTTGGAGCACCTGTATTAGCTGGTATTGCTGTAGCTGATGTGGTTAAGAAAGTTGTAAAAAAGTCTGAGTCTAAAGATAAAATTTCAAAGGAAAATGAAAAACCTATTCCAAAAGAACGTTTACTTGAAAAACCAATCCTAATTAATAAATCATCCGATGAGGAGCTTGAAGTTCCAATTGAAAGAACTAAAACAGAAAAAAATATTGTAATTTGTGAAGAGGAAAAATTGAAGCCTAACGAATCAATTCAAATAGAAATAAATACTAAAAGTCCAGTAATAAAAGAAGTTATTGGCAATGTAACTGAAACTGAAAATTTTGAAACCGAAATTATCAATAGGTTAGCTGACAAAAGCACTAGTGGTAAACCAAAACAACTAACAGTTGGAAAAGCCGAAAAAATACCAGAAAGCAAAACTCAAGTGAAAGAAAAACCAAATAAATTTACTTTAGAAAATGCATTAGTTTCTTTGACTGCAGAAAGCGTAATAAATAAAACAGGAAAAATTGACCCAGCTGAAATATCTCAACAATCAAAACAACATAGCTTAGATGATTTTTTAGAATCTGAACGTCTACAATCTCTTTCTAACAAAAATAACTGTACAAAAACTACTAATTTTGATATAGCTTCTTACTTAAAAGACATCAATATGAAGCTTACTGAAACTGAAAACGAAAAGCCAGAAAAAATTACCGAAATAATCAATTTAATTACCGGATCAGCACCTGAAATAATTGAAGGAGAAACGGTACATACCGTAAGTTCGACTGTAACCACCAAAACTACTACGATTGAAACCATTACAACTTCAGAAAAACAAAACCCGTTAGAATTTAATGTTAGTTCAATATCTAAAAATCCTCAAATATTCGTGAACGACTTTTTAGAAGATGAACGTAATGCCTCATCCATAATATCAAGTTCTACAACTACATCTAGTGACCCAAGCGTCGATTCTGCTATAACAGTTATTGAAACTTATTCAATTGTAAAAGAGGCAAGTGGAGAACAAATTCCTGAAAGTATTTCACCAGAAATCATTTCTAAACCAGATGTAACTCCTGAAGATGTAAAAGCTAGACCCCTAAAGCCAGAAAGCCTTCCAATTGGTGATGCTATCTCTCAAAATAAAATTAAACCTAATGAATGTAAGATAATTGTAGATGGAGAGGAACAATCAGAGAATGTTCAGACGCTTTTAGCCGAAGATAAAATAAGTCCTTTAGATGAAGTTCGAGTTATTGATGAACATTTAGTAGAACTTGAAAAACCCCAATATTTAATAGGTGTTAATGACGAGCTTACAATCGAAAAACTTTCGGAACTTGGAATTTACGATCCCCAACAGCAAATATTTATTGACCCTAATACCCGTCAAAAATTATCTTTCCAAACTTTGGTTTTCGAAATGAATATATTTGATACAGCAACAATATTAGTTAAAAATTTATCGCGAAATAAATATGAAACTTTAGATGTAGCTTTAGAGCGTCCCTTACTTGATAAGCATACGGGTCATATGGTTGATCCAAAAACGGGTAAAAAGATTTCGTTTTTTGAGTGTATAGAACGTGAGTGGATAATCCGTGGTACTCCAAAATTCGAAATGGTAGCGCCAATCGAAAACATAATTGATTCCAAGACAGGTTTTGTTAGCTTGGACAATGGTCTAATGATTTCTTTATCCGATGCAGTAAATTCCGGTGTAATAGATATACAAGCAATATCAGCGCGAAATCCAGTCAGTGGTGAAGTTATTCCTCTGCGTATGGCAATTGAGTTGGGTGTAGTTGATTTAAGTAGTGGTACATTATTAGACATAGCTACAAATGAAGCAATGACAATGGAAGATGCATATACACGTGGGTTTTTAGTACCCGGTGCCAGGAAACCGATTTCGTTAGAGGCCGCTGTAAAGACAGGTCTTTATGATCCAGAATCTGGAAAAATTCTTGATATTGAATCCCAAAATCGTGTTGATGTTGAAAAATCTATCCAAATAGGTTTAGTCGACCCAAAGATTTCATTAATTGTCGATACAAAAAATAATACTTCTTTACCATTAGACAGTGCTATACAAGATAAATTAGTCGAATCTGAAACTGGACGGGTGAAAGATACGAAATCTAATGAGTTGATACCTTTTAATATTGGTATTGAAAGGCATTTACTTCAAACTAATACTGTTGTGTGGAGTTTATGCGAAGTTCTTCAAAAAGAATACTATAATCCACAAAGTGGTATGGTTTTAAGTCCAATCACTGGTGAAGAAATAACTATTGAAAAAGCTATTAATTGTGGTTTAATTGAACTTGATTCATCTTTAATTAAAAATGAAGATAATGATATTCTCATGTCTGGTAAGAAAGCAATAGAAATAAATTTAATCGATACCGAGAAAGGAAATCTTACACGACCAAAACTAACTCTTGATCAAGCCTTTGCAAAAGGTTATATAGTGAGTACAAAAAAACCACTTTCAATTGTTGATTGTATTCTTCGTGGTCTGTATGATCCAAATAGTGGTAAATTTAATATTGACGGAAAATATATTACCCTAAAAGATGCCATTCTAGCTGATGAAACTATAAATCCAAATGAATTAATAATTTTAGATCCTAGATCTGGTAATATAATATCAGTGGCAGAAGCTATTAAATTAGGCTATTTAGATCCTTTAGCCGGATTATTGGTTGATCCATCTTCTGGTTTTAAACTCACTCTAACAGAAGCTTTAGAAAACCGAATTTTAATTCCACCGAAACGTAAACGTAGTTTACCAGATGCTGTTTACGGTGGTCTCTATGACCCAAAAACCGGTCAATTCAGTAATACAATTACAAGAGAAGTACTCTCAACTGAACGTGCCATTCGTAGAGGAATTCTTGATCCTGAATCGACCATTGTAAATACAAATGGCAAAGTGCTACCATTCGAGCTTGGAGTGCAGGACGGTCTTGTCGATGCTAAACGTGGGACTGTGCAAGACAACTATGGAAAACATATTGATTTTAAAGAAGCTTTTGATCGCGGTATTCTTGTTGAAGCAAAAAAACCATTAAGTCTGTCTGAGTCTATTGTTAAAAATATCTTTAATGAAGAAACAGGTCTTTTTGTGGATCCTAAATCTGGAAAAAAATTGACATTCAGTGAAGTTGTGAAAGAAAAGATTATCGATTCCGATTCTGTTCAAATTAAAGATCCAAAGTCTGGTGTTTATAGGGAGCTTCATTTAGTAGAAGCTATAGAAATGGGTATAATAGATCCACAAACAGCAATAGTAACGTATAATAACCAAAGATTAACTCTACGACATGCTTTTGAAGTGACAATTCTCGCAGATAGTAAAGCTCCGATTAGCATACAAAGGGCAATCCATCAGGGACTTTATAACGATAAAACTGGTAAAATTGTTGAGTCAAAAAGTGGTCGTAACATAACTATATTAGAAGCTACAAGAAAATTTATTATCAACCCTCAGTTACCATGCTATTTCGATGAACAAAATGAAAAAATGTTTACATTAGCTGAAACATGTCGATCTGGTCTTATTGACAGACGAGAAGGAATTTTTAGAGAACCAAGTAGTGATGTTTATGTATCTTTAAATGAAGCTCTTTCTTTAGGTTTAATTGTCGATATTGAAAGTGCTAGTTTTGGTCTGTACGAGCTTCTTGCAATGAAATTTTATGATATTGATAGTAGAAATGTAATTCAACCAGTTAGTAATCGCTTAATGACTCTCCGAGACGCTTGTGTTGAAGATGTTGTTAGCACTTCCTCAAGTTTAATTAAAGATATGCGTACAAATAAATATCTGAGGTTAGGTAACGCTATTAAAGAAAGACTTATAGATGATTTGGATGGAAGTTATGTGCTTCCAAATGGTAAAAAACTTGATTTACAACAAGCTCGAGCTCAAGGATTAATTGTTTCTAATAGGAAATTATTAACTTTTGAATTGGCTTTACGAATGCAATTATATAGACCGGATACGGGAAAAATTATTGATCCATCAACAGGAGAGTACTATGATCTTGCTGAAGCTATCGATAACGGACTAATTAATCACGAGACAACTGTATTTAAAAATTTTGTTACAGGTATTGATTCTTCTCTCAAAAATGCAATTGAAAATACTGACATTGATGTAAAAAAAGGTAGAATTTTAGATCCAAAAACAAAAACATCATATAATTATCAAGTAGGTTTTGATAAAGGTACTTTGGTTACAGTTCATAAACCGATTACAGAACGTCCAATAAAATCACGTGAAGATAGTATTGAACATTTAGCCACCTCACCGTTAAGCAAAGTTATTAGTAAACCGCGCGAAATGTCCCTTGATGAAGCTATCCGATATGAAATCATAAATCCCCAAACTGCAGTTGTTAAGGATTTCATAAAAACATTTAAATTTATTCCTTTGTCACTTGCAATTAAAGAAGGTTCCGTTGATATATCGAAACGTTGTCTAGTTGATCCTAAATCAAAAGTTTTTGCATTTGATCCTATGTTGATTGTATATATAAGTGAACCAATTTCATTTGATGATGCGGTACAAAATCACAGCTTAGATTTAATTTCTGGAAAATTAACATATATTCAACCATCAACAATTGTTACAAAAACAACAACTGCTAATAAAAATTATGACATTAATTTAAAAAAAGATTCAGAAATTGAAATAATTGAACCAAACATATTAAGTCTTAAAGATGCAACAACAAAAGGTCTTTTAGATCCAGATTCAGTGTTCATTAAAGATCGTATTAAAGAAAAATTAGTTCGTTTACCAGAAGCATTCCGCAAAGGTCTTATAGATGCTGAAAAAGCGAATGTATTAGATACAAAAACTTCAAAATTATGTAACTTACAAATGGCTTATGAATCTGGTCTAATTGTCACACCAAAACGTGCATTTGGTTTGCTTGAAGCCATACACTATAAATTATATAATCCCACTACTGGAAACATAACAGATCCATTTCAAACTAGTCCAGAAATCTTGAATAGTAAGCGTTTAACATTAAATGATGCCATACAAAATGGTTTAATTGATCCATCATCAACAATGGTACGCGATACTGTTATTAATAATAGTGAAATTGTGCCATTACAAACAGCGATTACAAATGGTATTATTAATGCTATCGATGGTAAATGGATTGATAAAAATGATGAAAAAAATCATTTAGATTTGGTAAAAGCTACTGAAAATAATTTATTACTACCCGCTGAACAAAGGGTAAGTTTATTGTTGAAAATGCCAAAAGAAAATTTTCATTCTATTTTTTTAATAAATAATTATTTTAAAAATAATTCACTCATTTTAAATAATACATTATTTTAATTTTCGAATAAAAACAATTCGTTTTCTAAAAATTAAATGATTTTTAAAACTCATAATTTATTTTTCAAACTATTTTTAAATATTTTTCAATTTTACTTTGACTTAAAAAAATAATCATTATTCACATATTTTCAACAAAATCGTTTTTTCAATTTTCATATATTTTCAAAATTAATTTTTTTTTCTGTCTTAGAATTCATTTTTCATTAAAACTTGCAGTAAATAGCATGTTTTCAATTGTGTTTTTTATTAATAATTTTTACTAATTTTCGAATAAATATTTTTGTACATTTGCATACAAAAAGGAAATTTTAGTTATTTTAATTTATTTTAATAATTTAAAATTTATTTATTAAATAATTAAAAACAATTAAAAAAATAAATAAGAACTCTAAAAACTATTTTTAAATAAAATTTAAATTAAAAATAAAATTCTAAAATATTGCAGAACTTTTTGAAGTAATTGAAATATATTTTAAACATTTAATAGATGGATTTATTCAGAAAAAACTTAAGTAATTTAAGTTTCATAAAATTAATATACAAAAACAAATAACTAGTCCAAGGCAAAATAAAAAAAAATTTAAAAATTATTGAAAAGAATACTTAATATTATTTAACAGATACATTCTTTATATCATCTTCACAATTTGCTTGAAAAAATTTTGTTAAAGTTTTGGGAAAATCTTCTTAGAACTAAAATTTATTGTATGTCCAAAAGAAATAAATTCAATATTGTTAATGTTGCATTAAATAACATCTTCTCTGTTTTGCATTTGTTAAAAGCAAAAAAATGTCCTATCAAAAGCATGTTTTCTTTTTTTTTTCTGTTTTTTTTAATAATAAAATTTGCTTAACAATAAAAAAAAATAATAAATTTTTTTTAGCCACTTATTGCATGGAAAGTTTCTATATTTTTAATTTCGAATTTCACTAACTTATTTGAATATCTAATGATTTAATTTGGTATTTCCTTAAAACTTTCAATTTTCATTGTTTAATTTAAACAAATACTAGAATAGGTTTTTGAATATTCATTACACTATTTAATTTTCTTAAATTTTATAGTGTAATTTTATAATTTTCTTAAAATTATTAATATTAATGGACTAATAAGAGGCTTCGGTGGTGTATTGTAAAAACATATGATTTAATAACCGAAAGAATATATGTTCGATTTCCGCACAGGGAACAAATTTTAAACGGCTTTTTAAAATTATTAAATCGCTTTAATATTTATATTTAAATTTATTACTGAACGCGTAAAATCTTTTTAAACTAATCGCTTTTTAATTTTGCACCATACAAAAACTATGCTTAATCCAGCATTTAATTTGACAGAAAATAATAATTTTTTATTTTTCATTCTTTTTTTCCGAAACCGAACAATTTATTATTTTGAAAAATTCGTTTTTTCAACCGACAAAATTTCCAAGCATGCCTTGTAAATTTAAAAGCATACCTGTGCCTTTAGCATACCTTTTCTTTCCACACCTGAAAATGCAAGGGACTGTTTAAATAATAAAAATAAATAAAATTTATAAATAAAGCTGCAAAACCTACAGTACAATTTTGCAGCATTTTTTATTTTCAGTGCTTTAATTCATTATATAATGATCTGAATGGACTTCATTTTACAAATCTCTCTCGTGTTCAAATATATTATATATGTATCATATAATTTAATATAAACTCTGCATAAAAACATTTAAATTCTTGATTTCTATAAAAAGAATGCGTTGTACAAACTATATAAAACTTTATAAATGAATAATAAAGTTATATACAACAATATAATATTCGCATTCAATAATGTTGTAAAATTCTGCGGAAATACACACTCTAATAAAATGTATCTAGTTTTATATAGTGTAGTGAACGCAAAACATGATGCAAAAAAGTGTACGATATTGTACCTTTACGAATTTGCTATTGTTGGTACTATATAAATATTGTAAATGTTTCATTCTATAGTAAATTTAAACCCCCTTATAACGTAATTTTATTGGTAAACAAATTCCACGCCATTTTCCAAAGCTTCAATAGTGAATTTCTAAATTTTTGGGGGGCTAACAGTGGAGGTATTGCGAGATTTCATAGTAGAATTGGATAATCAAAAAAAAAATTTTTTTTAAAGTTTCATTATTTCGCTCCCTAAACTTATGGTCTAATGTCATACCATTTCTTTTTAGACTTTTCTAATTTTTTTTAAAATTTTTAAAGAAAACCGGTAATTAGATTTTTGGGACTTTTGCATTTTCATACATATACAGTAAAGAGAATAGGAAGAGGGATAAATTCATACATGTAAACCTTTTTAAAATGAAATATTTCTGAGCAAAATAAAATCTCTTCAATTTTTTGGTGGTATTGGTGAATTCCTATTTAATTAGAAGAAATTTAGAAGATTAAAAATTAGAAGAAATTTTGTTTACTTTTTAAATAATAGTATAGATTTTCGCATTCGTAATAATTGGTAGTAATATTATATATATACAAATTCGCTCATATATGTATTTGCTAAAACAATTAATTTTGATAGCACATAAATTTACATATAACATACACAGCAACCGTACACGGCAATAATATAAACACACGCTTTACATATTTTTTCAAAAGTAAATTAAATAAAATAATTATTTTTCTTATATAAATGTTTTTGCTACAAAGTTTTTAAAATGTTGGGAGCTGCCGCCGCTAAACCCCTGCTAAACAAATTATTGAAACCCTGATTTTGAATCAACGGATTAAACTTAAAATCTAAAATAAAAAAATTAACTTTTCTGAACTCAAATTCAGTATTTCAGTATAATGACAGTTTCCAATATATGTATAACGGAGGTTTGGAAGCAGCAGCCTCCACTATTTAAATCACTTTGTTATTAAAATAGTTAGCAACGACTTGTAGAGTTCGATTCAAAATAAATGTTAAACGTTTTTTCCAGAATATTTATATATATATTTATATATATGATTCTGAATTAGAAAAGATTTTAGAGTGTGATTCAAAAGGTAAATGAATTTTTTTAATTTAAGTATTAAATGCAAAATCTAGCTTCAATAATTGAGTTAGGAAAGGTGGTTCGGGGGAACAGTTCCGTTATAAAAGTATAATATTGTTTAACATATTTTATTACAGTTTATTAACAAGATTAGAAACTTATTAATATACATTACAAATCAAATTATGCAAGAAGAAAATCTTGTAAAATCCATCTTGAATTTATTTCTACGTTTTTTAATAATAAATATTTTGTATATGTATTTTAAAATTCACGTTTTGAGCATTTTCTATTCATGAAAATAGAATAGCAAGAAATTAGGTTCATCAATATTAAGAAAAATATATTACCATTTCTTAGTCAAAGATTTTCGACATATAATTAATGATTCAAGTAATACACTTCTGCTTCATCATTTCTCATTTACTTGTAATATTTGTTTACCCTTGCGCGTACAATATTATATTAAATATTATACCAAGCTCTTGATCATATACGTTATGTTCCTACATATAATTATTTTATAAAATATGTAATGAGAAATGGATATTTATCGTGTGCGATATATTATTGCCGAGTGCGTTTCTGCGCAATTTGTATTTGCTGCAAAAATTTAATTTTTAAGAAATATATGAGCGAGTCTGTATATATAATATTATAACAAAAAATGTTAAAATATATACAGCATGATTATTAAGTAAAGAAAATCTGTCTTAACAGAATAAAATGGTCCACTGTACTATATAAATTAATTTTTTCTCAAAAATATTTCATTGTAAAAAGTTTATATGAAATTGTTCCTCTTTCTATTATCTTTAATTTATGATACAATACATTCATTTCTATTCCTTCAATTTGTACAACCAAAGAATAAAAAATTCTAATGAAATCTAAAATGTATAGTTGTACACTGGACTATACTATACCGAATAATTTGGAAAATGTTTATTTCACCAGAAAATATACATACATCGAAACTTAATGTAATATACGTATAACAACATCAACCATACATTTCATACATTTCATACATTTTTTACATCGCAAGTTGCGAAAAATATTATCAGTATCGTATAATAACTAGTACACTAACTATTTTGTAAAAAATTTATGTCTGCAATACATATTAATTTTTTATAATACATAATGAAAAGAGCAGATAGAAAAAAAGGGTTTCATAAGGTAAATTATATAAAGTAATTTTGTTTTCGGATAGAGCAAAAAAAATTTTCTTTCAAAGAACAGAACGAATTTAAAATTAAAATAAAAATAAATTTAGTTCTTTGCCGGATCCAATTCAAAATTGGAATAAATTTTCGCCCGCCATATCTTGGGGTGTAAAGGTTGGGTCGAGATGATTTAAAAAACCTAGTTCCTAATGTTGTAGCAGAAACTAAAATGGGGGAAAAATTATAATGGTCCCGAAAATTTTTGAAGGCTATTTGTTGGCCCTGCTTGGAAAACGAATTTTTTAAAGTTTTATTGCTTTATTTTGGTTCTACTAAAATTTGGTGAATTTTAAATTATGTCGGTTCGACTCCAGAGTCCTAAGGTAAAATTTCCTTATTTTTTCGCATGTGTTAAAAATTGCAAAATGGAAAAGAAGAACTGAATTTTTGTAAAAATTTTTTTTTTTTTTTTAAGGACAAAAGTCGAAAAGGAAAATTATAAAAATGAATTCCAAATAAAGTTTTAGGACGGTAATGTTATCCGAAACAATATTTTTTTGTTGCAAAAAAAAAAACAAATATTTCATATATCATATATTTCAGATATCGTTTTGTTTCGGACACCCGATAAAAACTTATTACGTTAACCAACAGAAAAATTTAACTAAGCAAAATAAAAAGAAAAAAATTAATGCAATAACACGACAGTTAGGAGTAAAATTGCAATAAAAGAAATGAAATACAGTTGGCCAAAAGCATTTGAAAAGCATACTTTGAAAAAATAGTACTATACATTATCATTAATAATTAATACATTAATATTTACTCTAATTACATTACTATACCTATTTTCTGCATTTCCTTCAAAAAAAATTAAACTAATTATTACTTGGCTTTTTTCATATATAAATTATGCAGCGCTTTCAAAAAACATAACTTGAGATGGATGAAAAATTGTTTATTACAAAACTGTTTATTAAAAACTCTAGACATATTATGCTATAATGAATGGATTTGAAATTATTTTTAATACAATATTACGAATTTACATCACTTACATTTTCATTCCCAAATTTTCGTACCGGGAAATAAAATGGCAGAGATCTTTTTGGTTTCTCATTATTTACATTTAAAAAAAATTACAATTTTTTATAACTAAGTACTTAAAATTATTTGAGTATTTATTTTTCAATACAATTTTAGTTTTTTATACATAGATATTATATTAATATTATACAAATATTAGTTTAGATTTGAATTTCAATTAATTTTTATTTATGTGAATGTAAATGTAATTATTATTATTTGCCTTTTTTAATTTTGTAATAATTTAATATGCACATTTCCATTTTATTTTAATACTTAAACTGTAATAATTGATTTGTCTTAGCAAAATTAATTTCACTTATTACTTTATTTATATAGATATATAATGCCCTACCCTACATGTATATATATAAATTTTTATTTCTAGTATTTTATTTATTTTTATTCTATTTAAATATATATTTAATGTTTTAAATACAACAAAATATTTATTAGAAACTGTGATTATGAAATTCCCAAATTTTTATAGTTTTGAAGATAAGAAAAGTCCTTCTAAATTTATAATAAGAAAAAATAATAACATTAAATATCACTAGCAATCACCAATTTTAAATATAAATATATTAAGTTTATTAACATTGTGCATATACAATATTATTTTCTATTCATAAACAATTCCAATCGCTTCCAAAAAATATAAATGTCGAATTATTATACAATTGAGACATGGATTTAAAAAAGATAATTGTGGATAATAAATTTAAAAGAATAACAAACTAATTTTTTAACCTTAAAACAGTACTAATAAAGGAGCATGAATGTTTTTAATTTTGTTTTAATGATTTGCAATTATAATAATTAAAAGTTAAGGAAAATTTTAAGAAAGTATTACGCTATAAAAAAAGAGATTCAAATTTATAAAAAAAGTTTTAAATTAGAAATGAGTATAGAACCTTGCAAACAAGAAAACGTCTATTCGTACTTTTTCTAATAAATAATTAGAATAATAATTAAATATAAACAATTAAAAATCATTTTTTGTTTTGTTTTTTAACATGTTTGTTTCCGTTATAAAGCGCATTTTTAAATTATACAAAAATTTCTTACTATGCAAGTTTCTTTGCTTAAATTGCTTATAAATCATAATAGTTATTGTGCAAATGCAATATTTTTCATGAGTGTTTTGCTTGTTGTTTGCACGTTTTTCATATTTTACTTTGTTTCCGTTGGTTTCTTACTTCGTTGTCATTTGTTTTAATATATAATTATTTAAAGTGTGAGTGTGCTGAAATAATATTTTAAATTTGTTAAATAATTTATTTAAAGGTTGTGACTTTTGGTTTTGGATTTAGTTTTTATAAGCTTTCAATATTTATGATTGTTTTTACTAGATTTTGTTGTTTTGTATCTTTTTTAGTGTAAAGTTTTATTTTTTATTATAATTTTAAATGTTTTTTGTTATGTTTATTTAGATTATTTTTATTTAGTTTTAAGTTAATTTTAATTATACTTTTAAATATTTGTTTTGTGTTTTTTTATACGACGTTTTTTAAATCGGCTTTATTCATAACATTATAGTTTTCAGATTTTTTCAATTTATAATATTTTCAATATATATTTTTTTTACACTCTTTACATAAGTTTTAAAAATATTTCAGAACAAAAATTTCTATTTTTTTTTTTTTATTTTTTTCAACTTTATATAAATTTTATTTCCTTAACTTATTATTAGATCTAGAACTGTTTGTTTATTAATTATTTAATTGTTGCTAACTTGTATCTATTTTTTTCACCACTTTTTTTAATTAAACAAAAAACAAACTATCAAAATACATAGCAAGCGGTATTTGAAAAATTCAATTTATGTGAAGAAACAATTACTGGACTTCTTAAATGGATAGCAACAGTTGAACAAAAAATTGCTCGTGTTGGTGGACCTAAAGAGAAAATTGATGATTTAAGAAATCAAATTAATTCACTTAAAGTAAGAAATTTATTTACTATATTTTTAATATGTTTTCATTAAAATTTTGTCTTTCATTGATTTAGCAAATCAAAGATGAAATTGAATCTCAATCACGACCAGTCGCTTTATGCCTTGAACAAATTCGTCAAATAGTACTCACAAGCGGTGATGTTTTATCCGCTCCGGAAGTAACTTCGCTGGAAAATTCAGGTCGTGAATTAAGGGGACGCGTCGATACAGCTTCAAACCGTACATTAAAATTATTAAAACGTCTTGAAGCATCACGTGATGAATTAAGTAAACTTAGTTCAGAACTTGATATATTCTCAAATTGGTTACAAGTAGCAAGACGTACATTAGAAGATAAAGAGCGTGCTCTATCTGATCTACACCGTTTGTCATCACAATCAGAATCCATTCGTGAATTTGTTAGTGATGTTATTGCTCATCAAGCAGATCTTCGTTTTATTACAATGGCTGCTCAAAAATTCGTCGATGAAAGTAAAGATTTCTTAAATGTATTAAACGAATTCCGTACATCATTACCAGAACGTTTACCTCATATTGAACCTTTAGCATCTTCAGAAAGTCCAATCCGTCAAGAAGTTTCATTAGTTTCAACCCAATACAAAGATTTACTTCACCGTGCTAATAATTTATCAGATCGCATGTCTGGTTTAGGTGGTCGTCAGCGCGAATACCAAGATGCTGTAGACAAGGCCAGTAAATGGTTAAGAAGTATAGAACCACGAGTAACACAAGTTTTATCAGATCCAATAGCAGCTGATCCTCAAACGGTTCAAGAGCAAATGAGTGATGCTAAACAATTGCATAATGAATTTTTACAACAAGGTCGTTTGGTCGATAATGCTCAAAATGCTTTAGATACTCTCTTAAGATCGTTACAAGGGCAATTGAGCCCATCAGAAGTTTCAGCATTAGAAATTCCTGTTGAAGAAATTAAAGACAAATATAATCAATTGGTTGAAGCTTTAGGTGATCGTTGTAAACTTTTAGATACGGCTTTGATTAAATCACAAGGTGTACAAGATGCATTAGACGGTCTTATTAGCTGGGTTAATCAAGCTGAAGATAAGTTCAACATGCAGTTCCGTCCAGCATCACTTGTAAAAGAAAGATTACAAGAACAAATTCGAGAACATCGCCAATTGCTGGCTGATTTGCAATCACATCAAGCCAGTATTGACAGTGTTACTTCATCAGCACATGATTTAATGCCAACTGCTTCAAATGCACGGTTAGTGAAAAAAATAGAACAAAAATTAAACGATGTAACAATTAAATTTGAAAAATTATTAGAAAAATCTGTGAAACGTGGTGAATTCTTAGATGATGTTTTATTACATTTAGTCAAATTTTTGCAGGATTCATCCTCAATTGAACAGGAGCTATGCACATTGCAAGAGACTCTTGAAAGTCGGGAAATTGGTTCATTGGATGCCGGTCAATTATCACATCGTATGAGTGAAATGTCGAGAATGAAAGAAAAATTAAGACCTTATTTTGAAAATTGCGTTAAAACAGGTAAAGATTTAATTTCAATGCGAGATGTAACCGATAGCGGGGGTGTCCGTGATCGCGTTAAAGCTTTAGAAAATCAATGGAAGAATTTCGATACGTCACTTGATGAAAAAGCTAAATTATCAAAACAAAAAGCTGAACAACTTAATGCTTATGAAAGTCTAAAAGACCAAGTGTTGGCATGGTTAGCAAGTATTGAAGCAAGAACACATTCATTACAACCAGTAGCAGTTGATATTGACTTAATAAGACGTCAAATTGATGAATTGAAACCTATTCAAAAAGATTATCGGGATTATGGCTCGACAATTGATAAAGTTAATGATTTGGGCAGTCAATATGATGCCCTTACACAACCAGAAAGTCCTGGACGCAAACGTTCAAATTATAGCCCTGTAAAACGACCTAGCCCCAGTCGACGTCTCTCTAGTGAAAATCGTACCCCAAGTCCAACAAAAGGAGGACAATCAGTTTCACCACTTTCACCTGGTTCAAGCGGTTTTGGCAGTCGTCGTTCATCTCAAGATGGTTTCCAAATTAGCGAATCAACTCCTATTCAACAACAATTAGGTGAAATTAATAATCGTTATGGTTTAGTTGGAATTCGACTAAATGATCGGCAAAATGAATTAGATAATTTAAAGGAAGAAGTTAAAAAACATCAAGATAATTTGAAAACATTGCTAACATTCTTGGAAAAATCCCAAAGACAAGTTCCTTATGAACAAATGGCTAGCAAGGAAGAAACTGAACGCTGTGTACGGCAAATTCGAAAAATTTTGGACGAAATGTATGAAAAACAAAGTTTATTGGATTCAACGAAAACTCAAATCAAGGATTTGCTTCGTCGTAAACCGGATGTTCCAGGTGCTGATTGGTTAAGAAATGAAATTGAAAATGTAGCTGATCGTTGGAAAACTTTATATGATTTATGCAAAAATAGAATTGATTTCTCTGATCAACTTCGTGACTTTTTGGACACCCATGATAATTTAAATAATTGGCTTAACAGTAAGGAACGTATGTTGACCGTTTTAGGTCCTATTTCTTCAGATCCTAGAATGGTTCAAAGTCAAGTACAGCAAGTGCAGGTGTTAAGAGAGGAATTCAGAACTCAACAACCTCAATTAAATCACTTGCAAGAAGTTGGTCATTCTATTTTAGACCACGTGAAAGAAACTTCACCTGAAGCTCAGTCTGTGGTTAAGAAACTGCTTGACTGCCAAAAGAAATGGGATGATCTTGTTGGTCGGCTAGATGAACGTGCTAATAGTTTAGGAGGAGCAGCAGACAGCAGTAAAGAATTTGATGCTGCTTTGAATCGTCTTCGGGAAGCTTTACAAAGTATAAGCGACAATCTTGACGCACTTCCAATCGATAGAGATCACCAAGAAAACTTACGTAAAATTGAAAACCTAGAACGTCAATTAGAAGGTCAACGTCCATTACTTGCTGACGCTGAACAAGCAGCTGCAGCGCTTTGTAAGGTACTTAGTGATCCAGCTTCTAAAGCAGATGTAAATAATCGTGTCGGAGCTTTAGAAAAACAATATCAAGCTCTACAAAAGAAATTGGATAATCGCAAAGCCGAAACCGAAGGCACCTTACGCGATGGAAGGCAATTTGCGGAAAGTTGTTCAAAGACATTAGGATGGTTGGCTGGAGAACTCGCAAACTTATCAGAGCGATTATTAGTTTCTGCTCATAAGCCAACTTTACAACATCAAATAGATACCCATGAGCCGATTTATCGGGAAGTAATGGCACGGGAGCATGAAATTATTATGCTAATCAACAAAGGAAAAGATTTAGCTAATAGACCAGGGCCGACTCCTGATCGTACAGTTCAAAGGGATCTTGAACGCATTCAACAGCAGTGGGATAAATTAAGAAGAGATGCTGTAGATCGACATTCACGTTTACAAACTTGCATGGAACATTGTAAGAAATATGGAATAGTTTCAGAGTCCTTTCTTTCATGGTTACGCAGCGCTGAAGATAAATTGGCTGACCTAAGACCGGGTGTTTTAAAAAAATCTCAAATAGATCAAAGATTACGTGAATTGCAGACATTCCGTAGTGAAGTATGGAAGAAATCTGGTGAATATGAAAATACTAAAGGTTTAGGTGATGCATTCCTTACAGCATGTGATATAGATAAAGATTCTATTAAAAATGAACTTCAAGATATGCGAGAACGTTGGGATCGTTTAAATAATGACCTTCTTTTAAGAGCTCAGGAACTAGAAGCTTGTGCCAACCGTTTAGCCGATTTTATGGATGAGTTACGAAACTTAGATCATTCAGTTGGACGATGTGAAGATCGGCTAGCAGCTCATGATTCTTTAGGAGGTGCAGGTAAAGATCCAAAATTGTTAGATCGTGTTAAAGCTATTCGAGAAGATGTTACGGTTTTAAAAAAACCACTTCAAAATTTAAGACAATCAGCTGCAGATATTGGTAGTGAGACTCGGGCAGCTGGTGGGGATGCAGATCATTTACTACAGGACGTTGACAGTTTAGATGATCGAATTGGTGATATTTTAGATCGACTAAATGATCGTTGTGGAGAATTACAGTCCGCAGCTACAGCCGTTTCACAATTTAATGAACAAGTTAAAAATTTAGGATTAGATTTGGCTGATTTAGAAAATCTTGTTGATAATCTAACACCACCTGGTCGTGAAATTAAGGTTGTCCAATCACAAATTAAAGAAGCTAGCATTGTTTTAGATAAAATTGATCAAACAGCTGGGCGTGTTAGTGAATTGGAAAGTGCTGGTGAAAGTTTAGTAGAATCGGGTTTCTCTCCAGACACAGCGCAAACAAGAGATCAAATAATAACTTTGAAGAAAATTCTTTTGAGACTGGAAAATCGTGCTAAAGATCAGGAGGAGAACTTACATTCTATTCTTAAAGATCTTCAAAGTTTCTATGATGTTTATAGTAATCTAATGGAAGATTTGAAAGATATTTCTGATGAAGTAAAACGCATGAAACCAATAAGTTCAGCTTTGGAAGAAATTAAAAGTCAACAAGAAGACTTTAGACGTTTCCGTGATCGTAAAGTTGAACCATTAGGCCAAAAAGTTTCAGGGATTAATAGAGATGGTAGAGATTTGGTTAGATCAGCTCAAAGTGGCGTTTCTACTGTGGTTATTGAAAAAGATCTAGAAAAAATTAATGACAAATGGAATGATCTTAAAGAGAAACTGAATGAACGTGATCGTCGTTTAGATATTGCATTACTACAATCTGGCAAATTCCAAGAAGCTCTTAATGGTCTTTCAAAGTGGTTATCTGATACTGAAGATATGGTTGCCAATCAGAAATCTCCGAGCGCAGATTATAAAGTTGTAAAAGCGCAATTACAGGAGCAGAAGTTTTTAAAAAAAATGCTTTTGGATCGTCAAAACTCAATGTCATCATTGTTTACATTGGGTAAAGAAGTGGCATCAAATTGCGAACCATCTGAAAAGAATGCAATTGAACGTCAGCTTAAAGAGTTAATGAATCGTTTTGATGCCTTAACTGAAGCAGCCCAACAACGTGAAAAAGATTTGGAACAAGCAATGGAAGTTGCCAAACTGTTCCATGACAGAGTAACCCCTTTATTACGTTGGTTAGATAATACAGAACGTTCTGTTAAAAATATGGAAATGGTGCCAACTGACGAAGAAAAAATTCAACAAAGAATACGAGAGCATGATAAGTTACACAACGAAATTTTGTCCAAAAAACCGGATTTTAGTGAATTAACTGATATTGCTGGACAACTAATGGATTTAGTTGGAGAAGATGAAGCTGTTGCTTTAGGAGAAAAAGTTAGCACAACTACGGATCGTTACACAACATTAGTAGAAGCCAGCGAAAACATTGGTCGTCTTCTAGCTGAATCTCGTCAAGGTTTACGACATTTAGTTTTAACATATCAAGAACTTGTTGCTTGGATGGAAAGTATGGAAAAAGAATTCCAACGCTACAAAATTGTTCCTGTTCATACTGAAAAAGTACTTGAACAAATGGATCACTTAGTTGAATTAAATGAAAACGTTGCAAATCATGCATCAAGTGTGGAATCAACCGTAGATGCCGGTTCAGAACTAATGAAACATATTAGTTCAGATGAAGCAATTCAACTTAAGGACAAATTAGATTCCTTACAACGTCGCTATGGAGAACTTGCAAATAGAGGGGTTAACTTATTAAAGAATGCCCAAGAAGCACTGCCACTTGTTCAACAATTCCACGAAGCACATAATCGTTTAATTGAATGGATGCAAGGTGCTGAAAGTGCACTTGCAACGAGTGAACCTCGTCAAAACGACATCTTACGTTTAGAAACGGAGTTAGCTAATATGCGTCCTGTACTTGAAACGATTAACTTAATTGGGCCTCAATTATGTCAAATTTCTCCCGGTGAAGGTGCTTCCACAATTGAAAGTTTAGTTACCCGTGATAATCGCCGTTTCGACGCCATTGTTGAACAAATTCAACGTAAAGCTGAACGTCTTCATTTAAGTAATCAACGTGCTAAAGAAGTAACAAACGATATTGATGAATTATTGGAATGGTTCCGCGATATGGACTCAAGTTTAAGAGATGCTGACCAACCAGCTTTAGATCCACATTTAGTTCGTGCACAATTACAAGAACATCGCTCAATAAATGATGATATTTCAAGTCAAAAAGGACGTGTTAGGGATGTCACAGCATCTGCTAAAAAGGTACTAAGAGAATCTCCTCAAAATGATTACACCACTGCTCTTCGTGAAAAACTGGAAGATTTAAAAGAAGTTGTCGACACCGTTGTGCAGTTATGTTCTGAACGATTAAGCATTTTGGAGCAAGCTCTTCCATTATCTGAACATTTCGCTGATTCCCATAATGGTTTAGCTTCATGGTTAGATGAAATTGAACATCAACTATCATTACTGGGTAATATGCCATCATTAAGACCAGAACAAATTGTTGCACAGCAAGATAAAAATGAACGGCTTCTTCAGTCTATTTCAGAGCACAAACCTCTTCTTGATAAATTAAATAAAACAGGTGAAGCCCTTGCTGCTCTGGTAACAGACGATGATGTGGCAAAAATACAAGAAATTCTTGATTCCGATAACGCTAGATATTCTGCACTTCGCACAGAGTTAAGAGAACGTCAACAAGCTTTAGAAAGAGCCTTACAAGAATCTTCGCAATTTTCAGATAAATTAGAAGGAATGTTACGTGCTTTAGCAAAAACATGTGAACAGGTAGAAAATCTTGATCCAATTTCAGCAATTCCCATTAAAATTGTTGAACAACTTGAAGACAATTCAGCTATTGTTGATGATTTGAACAAACGTAGTGAAGCATATGCTGCTGTACAAAGAGCTGCCAGTGATGTTATAGCTAAAGCTCCAAATAAACAAGATCCAGCTGTTAGAGATATTAAAAAGAAATTAGATAAATTAAATGAACTATGGAATGAAGCACAAACTGCCACGAAAAAACGTGGTAAATCTTTAGAAGAAGCTCTTTCAATTGCTGAGAAATTCTGGAAACAATTACAAGCCGTTATGGAAACATTAAAAGAACTTGAAGAAACGTTAAGTTCACAAGAACCGCCAGCAGCTCAACCTCAGGAAATTAAAAAACAACAAGTTGCATTACAAGAAATTCGGCAAGAAATTGACCAAACTAAACCAGATGTTGATGAAGTTCGTCGGAAAGGGCATAATTTAATGTCATTATGTGGCGAACCTGATAAACCAGAAGTAAAAAAAAATATTGAAGACTTAGATCATGCATGGGATAATATTACAGCTTTATATGCTAGGCGTGAAGAAAATCTTATTGATGCTATGGAAAAAGCTATGGAATTTCATGAAACATTACAGAATC
The DNA here is from genome assembly GCA_963082915.1 of Dolichopus griseipennis. Taxonomy (NCBI): domain Eukaryota; kingdom Metazoa; phylum Arthropoda; class Insecta; order Diptera; family Dolichopodidae; genus Dolichopus; species Dolichopus griseipennis. The sequence continues at coordinate 52,121,915 of OY720445.1, read as the reverse complement.
TTCTCAAGTTTTTCGCCCGTGCCGAAGAACGGTTTGCCAATTTAGGACCTATTGGATCTGATATTGAAGCCGTTAAACGTCAAATTGAACAACTTAAACATTTCAAAGATGATGTAGATCCGCATATGGTGGAAATTGAAGCTTTGAATAGGTATGTTTTTCGTTGTAATTTAAATAAAACGATTATTACTAATAATATTTTTTAATAATTATTTTTGCAATATTTCATTACAAATTGGACTTAAATAAATATCAATTTTTTTTCCTATTAATGCCATCTGAATAAAATTTTATTACTTTTTTTAATAAAATTTGATTCTTCATTTATAAATAAAAAAATTGTTGAATTTTTGAAGATCGATTATCAGGCAAGAAATTTTAGAATATTTTTTTTGAAAATTTCTATTTGTGTACACAGTTTGTAATATTGACTTTTTTTGATGTGTTGTGTAAAAAATTTTAATTGTTGTTTAATTTTTTGTTGTGAAACATTAAGTTTAATAAAATTATGTAATGGTCTTTTTTAACGTTTTTAACATTAACTTTTTAAACATTGAATTTGAATTAAAGATACATACATATATATTTATATACATATATATATAAAAATAAATATGTATATGAATAAATATCTATTAACCACTTGCAAATATGTCTTCTAACTTATTCCTACATTTAGACTCATCAATTTATACCCAGTATATACATACCTATTTTCAAAAATAAATCGCGTTTTTAAAATATTTTAAATCACTTGATGAAAGTTTTTCTAATTATTTTATTTCATAATAACGACTTTTTTGGAATGAATATACAAATTTTTTTTTTTTCTGAAACTTGTTCTTATAATGAAAGCTCGAAAAAGGTATCCATCTTTAAAATAAATTAATCTAGACTAATCATTATATAATGCTTTATATATTCACTATCTTGGTTTCTAGTAAAAAAATTAATACAGAAAATATATTCATAATATATATATATTACCCAAAAACCAGTATTAAATAATTTTTTGATAAAATATTAGACCATATAATATTAACGTTTTATTAATAAAATAATGAGGTTTATTCATATATGTAATACCTTTGAAGTTTGAATTCAATCTTGAGTTATGCTTGCTTATTTTCTTATTTGTTTAAAATTATTTTTGCAAACGCTCAGTATTTGTAGACGTACAGTAATTGTAATGCATTCTTCTAAGTACCTAAATAATTTAATTGTAAAGTTTTTTGTTATTTAGCATACATATGTATTTTTGCTCATAATTTTTAATTACAAGAATCACCAATTAATTCAAAAAATAATTTGAAAAGCAAAAAAGTATATATTTTTAATATTTTCATTTTCGAATTGTAAAAAATTTATGGTTTTACATGAATTTTAGGTGTTACAAACGATGTGCTTTCAACTTGTGCTTGAAACTAAACAATCAAAATTTTAATTCCTTTTGAAATAATTAAAAAAGTTTAGCAAATTTCATCTTTGGAAAGCTATAAGAACACATTTAATTACTTTTTCATAAAAACATTTCATTATTGTTACTGATTTCGAACTCCAAACCATTGTGTCAAACAGCCCTCATATTTTTGTTTGTTTGTTAATTAATTTAATATAAAAAATAAATTTCCAAATTGAAAACAAAACACTTTTGCATGGTGCACATTTTAAGCAAGTGAACCAAACAAATTTTTATTGTTTTTTTGCTATATTTTTAAATTTTTGAATAAAATTATGTGTAAAATAGTTTTATAAAGGTTTTTTAAATGTTATATTAAATAAATCTAAATATATTTGTTTACTCTTTCACCTAAATTAAATTAAAAAACCCTTAATAATAAATTAAAATATATTTGCACTATTATTCTAACATAATTTAGACAAGCTGCTGAGTTAACTGAACGTACTTCAATTGAACAGAAGGCATCAATCCGAGAACCGCTAAATGCCGTTAATCAAAGATGGGATAATCTTTTACGGGGTATGGTTGAGCGACAAAAACAATTGGAACATGCATTATTACATTTAGGACAATTCCAACATGCTCTCAATGAATTATTAATATGGATTGAAAAAACAGATTCAACTCTAGATCAATTGAAACCGGTAAGTAACAGAAACACAACAATTTTTAGTTATAACAAAGGTTAATTCTTTTTATTTGTTAAAGATACCTGGAGATCCACAGTTGTTAGAAGTTGAACTTGCTAAATTGAAAGTTCTTGCTAATGATATACAAGCACATCAAAGCTCTGTTGATACGTTAAATGACGCTGGTCGTCAATTGATCGAAACGGAGCGCGGTTCTTTGGAAGCTAGTAAAACGCAAGAAAAACTTCGCAAATTAAATGATGAATGGAGAAATCTTCTTCAAAAATCTTCAGATCGACAACATGAACTAGAGGAAGCATTGCGCGAAGCACAAGGTTTTATTGCTGAAGTCCAGGATATCTTAGGTTGGTTAGGTGATGTAGATGCTGTTATTGGTGCTAGTAAACCAGTTGGAGGTTTACCTGAAACAGCAACCGAACAGTTAGAGCGTTTTATGGAGGTCTACAACGAACTAGAAGAAAATCGTCCTAAAGTTGAAACATTGCAATCACAAGGTCAAGAATATATCAGAAAACAAAATCAATTGAAGGTATCATCAAGTAATTTACAACATATTTTAAGAACTTTAAAGCAACGTTGGGATTCTGTACTATCTAGAGCTTCTGATAAAAAAATAAAATTAGAAATTGCACTCAAAGAAGCAACCGAATTTCATGACACTTTACAAGCATTTGTTGAATGGTTAACTCAAGCTGAGAAACAATTATCAACCGCTGCACCAGTTTCAAGAGTTTTAGAAACAATTCAAAACCAAATTGAAGAACATAAAATATTGCAAAAAGATGTTAGTACACATCGGGAAGCAATGTTACTTTTAGATAAAAAAGGAACTCATCTAAAATATTTCAGTCAAAAACAAGATGTTATTTTAATCAAAAATTTATTAGTTTCTGTTCAACATAGATGGGAACGCGTTGTGGCTAAAGCAGCAGAACGTACTCGGGCTTTAGATCATGGTTATAAAGAAGCACGCGAATTTCATGACTCGTGGATAAATTTAGTACAATGGTTACAAGAAACTGAAGAAACCTTAGATCAATTAACCGAAGAAGCAACAAACTGTAATGAAGCACAAAAAATAAAGAAATTCTTAGACAAATTAAAAGAAATTCAACGGAATTTATCTGCCAAACAATCCCAATACGATACAACAATTCGGTCTGGTAAGAATCTCGTTGATAGAGCTCCAAAGGCTGACGAACAAGTTCTTAATAAAATGTTAGTTGAACTTAAAGAAACATGGACCAGGGTGTGTTCTAAAAGTGTAGACAGACAACGTAAATTTGAAGAAGCATTATTATTGTCTGGGCAATTTTCAGATGCCTTACAAGCTCTAATGGATTGGCTTAAAAAAACCAAATCACGTCTTGTTGATCATGGTCCTGTTCACGGGGATTTAGAAACTGTAACAACTTTAGTTGAACATCATAAACATTTAGAACAAGATTTACAAAAACGATCAGCACAAATGCAACAAGTTTTACGAACTGGACGTGATTTGGAACGCTCTGGGGACAATCGTGATATATCAAAACATTTAACAGAATTACAATCATTATGGAGTGATGTCGAAGATTTAAGCTCGAAACGGGGATATCGTTTACAAGATGCTCTTAAGGAAGCTGAACGTTTACATAAATCTGTTCATATGCTATTGGAATGGTTATCAGAAGCAGAACAAAAATTACGATATGCGCAAGCTGCACCAGATGATGAAAATTCAGCTAGAGACTTATTAGAAATTCATTCGAAATTCATGAGAGAGTTAAGGGAAAAAGAACTTGATAAAGATAGTACATTGCAATTAGCACAAAGTATTTTAGATAAAGCACATCCTGATGCAATACCAATTATTAAAAATTGGATGACAATAATACAATCAAGATGGGATGAAGTATCACAATGGGCAATTGGTAGAGAAAATAAATTAAGAGATCATTTACAATCATTAAGAGATTTAGACGATACCATTGAAGAATTATTAAAATGGTTGGCTGGTTTAGAAGCCACTCTTATTAGTAATATAATATTATTTTTGTTTTGAGTGATAGTATACTTCTATAAAAAAAATTGCTTTTTTAGATCTTGAACGTGAATCATTACCAGACGAAATAAAACCATTAGAACAATTAATTGTTGATCATAAAGAATTCATGGAAAATACGGCAAGACGTCAACCAGAAGTTGATAGGGCATGTAAACCAAAACAGCCGTTAGCTGGAACAAAAGAAGCACGAAAACCAACCAGACCTAGCAAAACACCTGTGTATGTATTTAAGAATATTAGTTAGATTATATGTGGTTATAATTTATATTTATGTTTTCTGTTAATTTTTTTTTCAAAAAGATTTTGAAATAGAATTAAATGAAATTTTGTTATATTGGAACTTCTTATGTCTAGTTATAAAATAACGGAATGAATTTATTTTATAAAAATTTAATGTTTCAATATTTTTGCTTTTTATACCCGTATGACTATATAGTCAAAGAGTATAATAAATTTGCCATTACGTTTGTGACGCAGAGAAGGAGGGGGGTAGATATAGACTCAATTGTATGGATCGGATCAGAATCAAAAAATAAATCGATTTAGCTATGTATGTCCGTCCGTCCGTTTGTCCGTCCGTCACCACGATAACTCAAAAAATAAAGGAGCCAGGATCTTGAAATTTTCGCAAATTAGTTTTTTGCATTAGCCGTCATCACTATTTAAATCCAGCCATTTTGGTCAATGGGTTCGGTTATATAACGGCGATACGGGTATCCCAGAGTTGACACAGTCTATTCTACCACACTCTTCCTCGTTTAATTAAGAAGTTATAATTTAAATAAATCTTTAAATAATAAATTATTTAATTTACATAAAAATTTAACTAATTATTTAAAGATTTAGTTTTAAATTTATCTAAAATTAAGTTATTTGAAAAAAATTTAAAATATTATTTTGAATGTTTTGTGTTTCTTTTTTTTCATTTTATGCTTCATCACAATATCTTGTTTCCCGTTTTATTTATATTATTTGTTCCTGATTTTTTATGTTAATTTTTATGTATTTTCCTTTAAATATTCTACTATTGGTTTTGTATTCTTGCACAAATTTTTTTGGGAAACATAAAAACATGCACGGTAAAATATTTCAAAAATTGCTCGTTGAAAATATTGTCATAATGATTATGAAATTAAAAAAAAACTTAGACGTGGCTCAAGCCATGATATTCGCGAGCAATCACCAGATTATTATAGTGCATCCAGAAGGCAAAGGTTCGTTTATCTTTTTTTCGAACTTATCAAGTATTTTATTTTTTTCTTGTGTCTAATTTCTTTTGTTGTTTTTATAATAATTTTAACTAAATTTCCTGTAAAAATTGTAATTTAGAAACTAATTGAAGCTTTAATTAAAGTACGGAATTATTAATTACATGTTTGATCAAGTTAACTATTTTTTAAGTAATATTTTTTGAATTGGTGGTGGATCATAAAATAAACTTTGAATATTTGTGAAATCTTTCATACAATTTTTCTAAGGAACGGTTTTTTACGGTTTCAATTTGCTAATTTTTTACGTTCTGTTGAACATTGCAGTTTTCAACTTGTTATTAATTTGAGTTAATTTATTCTGAGTTCCAAAATGCTAATTTTTTGCAGTTTTCAACTTGTTATTAATTGCTAATTTTTCGCGTAACTAATAATTAATTTAGCATGCTTAGTATAAGCTAAATTTAAATAACCATTAAAAATTTCTTTTTAAATTTAAAAAGAAATCTAAATAATAATATATATTATATAAACGTATAAATTTCCTAAAATTAAAAATTAATTTAAAGTAAATTTTACCATTTTCACGCAATCATAGTACTAAGTTTCTTCAAATACAAAATAAAAAAAGTTTATCTAAAAAATTTCTTAAATTTTATATGTATAACTCTGCAAATAAAGGGTTTATTTAATATTTCAAAATAAAAATTTAATTCGTACAAAATTTTACAATTATGATATTTTAAATATGCCTGTCTTTAAAGGTTTTATTTGTTTTTTTTAATAATTAACATTTCAATAATTTTCAAAAAAAAATTTAATTTTATTTCACACATCATTTTTGGTCGTAACTTATTTTTTATATATTGCACTTTTACATTTAAATGAAAAATAAATTAAATAAAAATAAATATTTTCTTCATTAACGAAACCAAACAATAACATGTCATCTAATTGTATTTACCATTAAAATACTCAATATAACACTACAGTTTAAAAGTATCTGGTGAACATGGATTAAATTCACGCAGAACAAGGTTAATATTTCTATTATTATTAATAATAAACATAAAATTGTAGAAATAAAACAAATTTAAAAGTCTTCAACAAAAAAAAAACTAAAGGCAAAAATTTATAAGTGCATTCAGATATTTAAAATAAAAATAAAAATTCGAAATGATGAGTAATTTAACTTTTGCAGTTGGTTCGACTAGCTGCCATACAACTTCTTCTTTTATATGAGCATTACTCTATACCTATTAAAACTTGGTGTCTGAAATTTTGCCAAAAATAGTTTAGTTTTATTACCAAAGGTTGTGCAAAATTTGGTTGGTCTACTATAGTGGGTTCGAGTAGCTGCCATACAACTTTTTCTTTTATATGAACATTACTCTACCTACATCTAATAAAGCTATATGTTTAAAATTTTGCCAAAAGTAATTAAATAAATATATGTATGTATATATAATTTGATATTGTACAATTACAAAGTTGTAATTAGGTTCATCCAAAAATTCCGATCCGAGACGATGGATTTTTGTATAGCCAACATATCTTAAAACTATATACCTAAATATGTTCAATAAAAATAAAAAGTAACTACAAAAGAATTGATACTGTTGACGTGATTATTTTTAATACTAATATACATTTAATAAACAAAAATACTTTACAGATTATATATCTAGAAATCAATCAAATAACATATAAATTGAAGGTTTCAATTTTTTATTTGATTATTTAACTTACGTAATTACATAATAAATTCGCGTTTTTTATAACTGAGTGCATTTGTTATTTTAGTCCATGTTAATATTTAAATTATTGATATTTTATTGCTTAGAATTTTTATAAAAATTGCATTGTACCTATTCTGTTATTATCATTTTGTAATGTTGTTATATTTTTTCAATCCATTTATGCTTTACATGTGTATGAACTAATTTTTATAATATTTTGAAATCTAATTTTACTACTTTTAATATTAATCATTTTCCAAAATATATTTTTAGTTTAAGCATGATTTTTATTTTAACTTTTAAAAGATTTTATCTGAATTTATTTTTCTACTTTTGTTTTTTTTTTTCATTTCATTTTGTTTTTTTATTAATTTACATTTTGTGTATGTGTAATAAATAAAACAAAAAAATTCAACTTCAAAAAACAAAAATAAAAATCAATTTAAATGCGAATGTTTAAAAAAAATAGTCGAATTAGTCCAAGTCGAGAAAGGGATACACCAGATAGAATTCGTTTACCACACTATGGTCCAAGGTTTTCACCAAGGTAAGGAAAATAAATACTAAAATTCCTTTTTATAAAAACATAAAAAAAGTTTTTTTTCTTCAATAAAAAATATTGCTGTACTTGTTTTCTATGCAAGGTTTAATTAAATAAAATATAAAATTTTGTAATTAATGCGTGTACTTTTATGTAAAAATTTAAAATGGGTATTTTGAAAAAATTAAAACGTCAAATTTTGGAAATACCTAACCTTAATTGTAGTAGCTTGTTGTAAACATAATAGCAATTATATAATATTAATTGTATGTTGTTGGTTAAAGGCCTTTTTAGACGACCAAATAAATATGTTGAAATTCGTAACAAATTTCTATATAGCAGAAATGTCGTTCTTGTAATATTTTTTTCAAATTTATTTTGACATTTCTCGAACATATTTATATTTTCAATTTTATACGAACAAATTAAACTTGCTAGTTTTGGAATTTGATATTTTATAATTGTTATTTCAACCAAAACGGTTTTAAAATTAATAAAAATTATAAAAATTTTAGAAAGGGTAAAATTATTAAAAACATTGGGTGTAGCAGTACCCAGATTAGTAGCAGCTCTACTTCTGTTATCCAAAAACATTAAAGAAAAGAAAGAGAAGAGTATGGCTCAGAAATTGGCTGCTATCTAGAAATTCCGGACAAAATATTTCTAATTTTGTATTGAACGAACTGAAATTGGAACATCTTACTGATTTTAAAAACTTTTGCAGGATGGATGTGAAAACGTTTAATTTTATATTATGTACCTTTCTACATTTAATATTGTTTATTTTTATATTACCTATCTTCCTTTTTTCCATCCATTATAATTTAAAAATTAAAATACAAAGTTAAGCAAACAACCTTACACCACAGGAATTTAAATTAAAAATAGGTACCAAAAAAACAAGCAAATGACAAGTAAAGAAATGATGTCACCACCAAATAAATATTACAAAATAGAAATATTTTCATAATATTTATTTGGTAAAAAATATGTTGCCAAATTTATTCATGTTCACATGGCAACATTTTTTGCTTAATAGAAATTTGTTATGAATTTCACCATACTTATTTGGTTGTATAAAAAGGCCTTAAGTCTATTAATTCATATAATCGTATAAACATTTACAAATAAAGAAATAAATAAAAGTAATTAAAAAATAAGAGGTTTTTTTTTAAGTAGGGATTAGGTTTTGTAATTATTGTTTCAAGATTTATTGTTTTAGATAATCAAACTTGATTAAAAAATTTAATGTTCTTAATAATGTTCCACAATAGTTATTTTATTATATATAAATATTTTATATAATGTTTATATAGGTACTATATAGAATATATACCAACAATAATTAAAGTTAATTTTATTTTTAAATAACGCTTATTATAAATAAAAATTTAATAGCAAATAAATTTGTAATACAATTTTACTATTTGTACAAATATGCAAATAGTAGTAAGTTCCCGCATCCTCAAATACATCTGTTTAACATTTTGAAATTTATAAAGTATAAAGCAAAATCAGTTTCAAATAAAATATAATAAAGTTTTAAACGAAAAACTTTTCTAGTGGTAAAGTCACACATACTTCGTTAACCTTTAAAAAGCGGCGATCTTTCAAATTACGCTCCTGTCTAATTTGGTTTTTGTTCGATAAAAGGCCCTAATTTCAAAAGTCATCTCACTGTCGTTTTTTAGAAAAACAATTTTTCACCTTTGAGGTAAGGAATATGGAGTGTTTTTTTTTAAAGTAGTATACAAAATAGGCAGGCTGCTTATTTAAAAAAAAAATGTTGGCACTAAAATTGCAATCTAAGACTACTGAATGTAAGTTCAATTAGTTTTCTTTTTTGATTACTTTGCTCAAAAAAAAAAGTTGTTTTAAAGAAATATATTATTAATTTCAGTAAAAAGTAAAATGTAGTATTATTACAAAAAAAAATTTAATCTGATTGTTGCTCTTTATTAGTATACAAACTTTTACTTTAATTTTTCAAAAAATTCTTAAAAACCTAAAAATGATCATAGAAATTGCTCTTTGGTATTACCCAATTTATTTCAAAAGCTTATCAGCTCAAAATATTAACTTAAAAAACAGAAAACATATAGACAGAGAAGTATTTAGAAGTTAAAAACTCTTTAGATTAAAAGTTTTTGTAACCGCTAATTTTTGCTAACATACGCATATTTGATAAAAAATTGTTAGTGATAGATGGTTATAAGAATTCGATGTACAAGAAAATTATGAAAAATAGTTAAAAAGGATGCAGTAAAAGTAATAAAACCAATTTAATTATTTAAATCTATTTTAAATATAAAATTGAAATATAAAAATTTTTTATAAATTTTTTTGAATTTAATAAAGTTCTTTATAAAAATACTTATCTAAAAAACTGTAATAAGCTAGATAAAAAAAATTAATTAAAAACAATTGTTTTATTTTACAAACGCATTACACTAAATAATCTTTTCTTACATGAAATTGTTTTACAGTTTTGTTACCATTTGTTATTATACAATAAGTATTTAATATATAGGTACCATAATAAAAAAAGTTAAATCTTACTTATAGTAAAAAAATTTATTAAATTTTCAAATAGTGTTTATAAGTAAAGTATAATTAAGTAAAAAATAATTAATATTGTTTGCAAAGTTTCTTCTAATTTTTAAATAAAAAAAATATCAGTATCGAAAACAAATTTTTGCTTTCTCCCACAAACATTCACAATATTTAGGAAAAAATTTAATTAGGAAAAACAGAAAAGTTTAAAATCAGAATTAAATCGAAAATATAATTACAGCATTTAATTAATTATAAACAAGAAAAGAGTAATAGTGCCTTTAAAAATGATGATAATGCAAATTATTTAAAAAGAAGCACATTTTTTCAAATTTTTTTGAAAATGTGCTAACAAGTAGTTTTTGTTAAAATTTGGCTTAAAAATATGAAAAAAAAAACATTAAAAGGGAAGTATAAAACTTAATTTTATATTATAGCTGTGTTATTTTTTTCGTTTGAGCTTTGCTTTTGTGTAGTCCTTGTATTGCTCTTTTTCATAATTTCATTAAGACATGAGAAATTAAATGTTTAGCAATTTTAATATTAGTTATATGTATTATTAAATTAAGCAATGTACCTGAAGCTGAATTCCGATCACCGCGTGCAAAATTGCTGTGGGATAAATGGCGTCATGTATGGATGTTAGCATGGGAAAGACAACGTCGTTTACATGAACATCTACTATATTTGCAAGATGTTGAAAGAGTTCGTAACTTCAATTGGGAAGATTGGAGAAAGAGGGTATGTTGGAAAATCTTTTATGTTTGTAAATTTTTACGTTTGGTTTATTTATTTTATTCATAATTTGCTAGTTCCTTAAACATATTAACAATAAAAAATCACGTCTAACTGATCTTTACCGTAAAATGGATAAAACTAACGACGGTTTGATCCCAAGAGATGTTTTCATTGACGGAATTGTTAATACTAGTAAGTATAATTGAAAAAACGAAAAGAAAAGCTTTTAGATTTAATTGTTAACCAAATAAAATTAGAATTTGATACATCACGCCTTGAAATGAGTGCTGTTGCTGATCGATTTGATCGAAACGGTGAAGGTTTAATTGATTGGGATGAATTTATGGCAGCTTTACGTGCCGATTGGCAAGACCGAAAACCATTAACAGAAAATGATAAAATTCATGATGAAGTCAAACGTTTAGTAATGTTATGTACATGTCGTCAGAAATTCCGTGTATTCCAAGTTGGCGAGGGTAAATATAGGGTAAGAATAAATAATACAAAAAATAAGTATTGAAAAAAACATAATCATTTATTCATAACCATTTAATATTAATGTACTTTGATTTTAGTTTGGTGATTCACAAAAATTACGGCTAGTACGTATTTTAAGAAGTACTGTCATGGTACGTGTTGGAGGCGGTTGGGTTGCACTCGATGAATTTTTACAAAAGAATGATCCATGTCGAGGTAAGTTTTATTATTTAAATTAGAATAGCATTTTTATCTTTTTATATTTAAATACAAAAAGTTAAAATATTAAATTGAAATAATATATGTATATTTAATTAATAAGAAAAATATATTTTGCTCACAAATATACAATTCAAGTAAATTTTAGTAAATACACGCTGAATTTTATTTTAATAAACTTGAAGTTTGGGTTACAAAAAAGAAAAAAATAAAAAAATTAATTTGCTTAACGAATAAATTTTTTTGTTAAACGTACTTTTATAAAAACACGAAATTAGATAAAATCAATATTTTAAAATTACATGGTTTCAGTTTAATTTAAATAGTTGCAAATTTTATCACCAATTGCAAATTTTAAAAATATCTATAATACTAATAATTCTGAATTTATATAACGTAACATTTTTAACGAAAATATAAAAAACAAAACATCTACATTAATATGCAAAATATATTTAAGTTATTAGTATTTAATTTATTGATCTATATAACTTATCTAAATAAAAAAAATTAGAAAATCAAAGGAAATGGTCATTCAAATTTTTTCATCAAATTTTTTGTTCTAATAAATTTTTTCAATATTAACTAGAAACAAACATTCAACTAAAACTTATCATTTAAAATAACATTAATTTAATAATTTTTGATCCTGTATTATTTTTGAATTAGTTATGCTTTTTATTTTATTTTTTTAACACAACTTTACGCAAGCAAATTAATTATTAAAAATTTAAAATAATTATGATATAAGTTGAAAATTAATTTTAAAAACAACATTTTTCAATTAATTGCAATTTAACACATTACTATTATGTAAAATTGAAAATATATTAATTTTAATATTTTTTATAAATTCCAAAAAAAAAATATGCAATATAATTTAAAAAAAATATAAGCAACATTAGATTTATTTTGTTTATTGACTTTGTGGTGGTTTTGTTAATTTAATAATATATTGGTTTAAAAAAAACAATGGGTTGAATATTAATTTTTTTTGATTTGCAATATTCATCTTAAATTTTTAATCTAGAAATTTTATAAATTACTTCTTGTTAAGAGATTTGTTTATCTTCTCGATAAAATAGTTGAGTTAAATTCGTGTTAAATAATTATTCATTCAAATTATTTGATTAGTTGTAATGAGTTAAAATTATTCATAATTTTTTATTTGAAAATGTTATAATGTGTATATTGCATATTTTTTTTAAATTAAGTTATAAAGTACCAAAATATTAATAAAAATAATTGTTTTCTATGTATTTTTTCTTCTCTTTACAATTTTCAAATTGTATAAATTCACAAAATAATATGTAAAACATTTAAACAATATACGACGGTTTTCGTATTTTGGACGGTATTGTCTCATTTCCAAATCATTAATAACTATCCTACAAATTGAATTAAAATGAATCACTGCTTTTTTAATTATAAAATAATTATTTATCATTTTGATATATTTATATTACCTTTTTCTTCTACTTTTGGTTTAAAAAATTAATTAAATAAATTATTCTTTGTTTATTTTTATTTTTAAAAAATATTGTTATAACTTTTGACTTTTCGAATGATGTTTTACCTCCTCCTTTATAATTTACCTTCTTTAATCGCATGCACTCTAAAAATTTTTCTTAATAATATTTTATTTTCGAATTTTTTTGTGTATAATTGGAAATTTCTTAAATTTTTATTATTCTGTGGATTTCGCTTATTTATATAAAACAAAAATTTAATATATAAGTGGCACTTGTATTACCAATACCAGATCCAAATGATCCGTCACAACACGAATCGTGCTGTCCCTTATGTAGAATGACTATGAATGAATTAATCGCCACTGCAACGAAATCGGGTAATGAAAATATTCTTGCCAATACAACTAATAGTAATTTAAATACAATCGGTCAAATTAAAATGTTTTGTTTTCGTAAAAATAATCATAAATGCTGTAAAAAAAATTGTAATTCTGTTTATAGCAGTAATGTGGATTTTATTCTGCTAAAAAGATAATATATAATAATTTCATTACTGAATATAAATTTAAAAAATTCAAACTTAATGAAAGAAATTTTATCATAGCATACAAAGATGGATCAATCTTTAAAAAAGTAGTTCAATACTATATTACTGAAAATTTTTATTAATGTTGAGAAGAGTGCACAATTTTCAATTTATTTTATACATATGTAGTTTAATTTCGAAAACTACATTTCCATTTATAGTTATTATAAAAAAGTTGCAATTATGGTTATTTTTAAAAACATTTAATAACCAAATTAAAGTTTAAATTCTATTAAAAGTACAAAATGTAGAAAAAAAATTATTTTCTCAAGAATTAAGTACCTATTCAATGATAATGATATTTAAAATTAATTTAAGAAAAAACTTTGTTCCTATTAAAGAATTTAACCAATAATAGTGTGTTATGTTTGCAAATTATTCTTTATTTTAAAATGTTTTTTTTGATATTTAATCTATTATTGAGCGTTTGAATGAAATGTATATGAAATAAATAAAAAATCGAGTAGTTTTCTTTTACTTTCACTAAAATATATTTGTGTTTGCTAATACAAGTATTTCATGTGCGACATGAATACTTTTGCAGTGTTAGTACTCGATTAACAAAATCTATGGCAAAATTACAAATAATTCAAATAATAAAATTAATAATAAAAATTATAATAAAATTTATAAAAAGTATAAGATTCAAAATTTAAAAACAGATGTTTATAAGAAAGAGTAATAAATCCATAGAACTTACAAAATTACAAAAAAGGTATTAAATAGACGTGCATTAAAAATTGAATAAAAAAAATATAAAAATAAGCAGTCAGCTTAACCGAGTACTAACACTGAAAAAGTCTGCATGTCGTAAAAGAATAAACAAATTAAAAGCAAGCTACACAATTTTTTATTTATGTTTTTAATTTTTTATTTTAAATAAAGTGTTTTAAATGTTGTTATTAAACTCTTTAAAAATGCCTAATAATAATTTAATATTACCTAAGTATATTTTATTTTAAAGTTAATAAAATTATTATTAATATTATTTGTTGATCTTTTATATGATATTTTTTGTTTTTCTTAAAACGGCCCATTCACACACAATATTGTTGCTCAATATTTGATAGTGTGCAATAAAATTTATCATCTGTGTGTAGTATTGGCACATTGTACAATATATTGAGCAACATTCAAAATTTTATATTTTACTCAATATATTGTATAATTTTTAATAATTCAATATGAAATAATGAATCAATATGCTTAAAGTAAGTTTAAAACCTTACTTTTTTTTTGAAATCACATTATTAATTGAATTAAACTTTGTTTACATAAAGGTAGATATAGTAATTTTTGGCATGAAAACAAATCAATATTTAAATTTGGAATTTTTTTATGAAAAATTTCCACAAGTTTAAACAAAAGTTTTTAATAACAAAAATTTTAATAACTTTTTAGATTTAATTGAATGATTTAAAATTAAATTTATAAATAAGGGTATGGTACAATTTTTTAACATCTTGTGCACATTTTTTCTGTCCTTGCTAATGAATTATCATTTAACAATACTAATTTTTTTTTTTACATTTATAACTTTAAAGATTTATACAACTTCCTATCATAATAGGTAAATACTAGAAAAATAATTTTAATTTAGTGTTACTTTAAATTTGACATCTGTTTTTTTATTTTTTAATTGTATAAATGCATGATTGACATGTATAGTGAAAAAAATACTTGTCTTACAACTTATTGAGGATAGGAAAATTCTTTCCTCCTACTATTTTGAAAAATTTGTGCTATTGACTGAAAATAATCTATGTTTATTGATTATTTTTATGAGTTGTGAAGAAAGAATTTTTTAGGTTCTTCAAATAAAACATTCTATATATATTTATTATATGATCACTAATTTTGATTTGTTATGAATATTAAAAAAATTATTTGTTATATGATAGATAAAAATGATTTTATAAAAATAAATTGCATATTATAAATTTTTGTACAAAAAAACAATAAATATAAGTATGTATGTACCTATAACAACATTAATAATAAAAACCAACAATCCATATATTTAACTCTAGAAGAAGAGAAAACCCAATAAAATACTTAATCGGGGATACTCGTACGAACATATTATTAACATTATAATATCAATTCTTTTTGAAAAATTTCAAATACACAGCTTTTTAGTTCTACACAGTTATTATTTACCTTAACAACCTTGACAATTTTAAATGAATTTGTGAAAAATTCAGAATTTTAGCTACTTTAGTTTTTGAGTTATTGTGTGAACAGACTGGCAGGCGGACGAACACACCAAATCCACCAGCTTACTTTTCGGTTTTGATTGTTCCATATACTTCAGTCTATATATTTTTCGCCCTGCTCCTTTACAAAGTAACAAACGAAATGGATAATTTTGCACGGGTATAAAAAAGGAAAATGAATTAAAAATATTTTGATATTGAATTTTCGATAAGAATTCTTAAACTGAATGTTAATTTATTACTATTTCAGGACTATTATACGTATTTTATAAAAAAAAAGCTATGCTTTTTGATTATTGTATTTAATATAAAACAGATAATGCAAGCAGCAAAATCATAATAATACAAAACTGTCAAATTTATAAATAATTCAGATTATTTTGGGAAACGAATTTTGAAAAGTTACCTTTGTTATACCAAAACATAAAAAAAAACAAACAATGTTATAGTTCTCTCAATAATAATTTTCTATTGTTCAGTCTAATACAAGCCTTAATAGTTATTAACTGGTTGGTACACGTATATATTTTAAATAAACAAATTTTTAAGGTAAATTACAATTCAAGAGCGCTTCTTAAAGATCAAAGCAATTTTTTACGAAATATAAAAAAATGAGGAAGAATGTGTCCGGCTACATAAGAAATTAAAAAAAGGCTTTTAATCAATGTCCGACTATTAGCTAAAATCGAATAATTACGTTTAAGATCTTATTTAAAAAAAACTATTAAATTTTTCAACTAAAAGGAATATGAAATATAAAATTTGGTTATTTTATAAACTAATAAAATATACGGCTCCACCCTGTTCGTTAATTTTAAACTATAAAATATTTTTTTTAATGAATTATTTATATAAGCTTTTAAAAATTTTGAGAATTTATAATATGAATGTCAGAAATTAGTTTCAACTATACCTACTAGAATGTGTTAAAGCTAATAGTGAAATCACACAAAGTTAACTACTTTTTCAGTATAAAACTTACTGATACCAATCAATAATGGTCACCATTTTTTTTTTTTGAATAACATTCATGTTAGTCTTATATTGTATATAATTAATTTTTTTAACTCATTTAAAATTTTAACCCAGTTTAAGTATTTTGAGCTTAAGTAACAAGTAACAGCTTACAAAAATGTATAATATCTTTATTTAAGGTATTTAAAATTATTTTTAATATTTGATATTAATAGTTGTACCTATAGGTACAATAGCTTTAAGTAATTGTGATGAGGGACATATAAATATAACTAAAACTGTAAAAAAAATAAAAGTAAACATAAATTAAGGTTTGAGTTTTCTCTAGTTATTTTAATTTAGTTTAAAACAAATTCGTGACATTTAAGAAAGTTACAAATTCTAGTTTAAGAAATTATTTTTAAATGAATAATTTCCTTTTAGATGGTCATGCTCATTAGGCATTATAATTTAACTATAAAATTTATACACTTTAGAAAAACATAAATTTATTGTATATACATTCCATTGTTCCTCGAAGTTCCAAATCTTGAAAAGTTTTTGCGAATGTTAATGTAAGTAAGTAGGAAAAAAATTTTTGATATAAATTTTTCATGTTTTTTTTTGTTGTTTTTCATTAATATTTTTACATACATACGCTTTGTTAGAACTATCTATCTCTGTATAAATTTTTATTTCTTTAAATAAAAGTAAGAATTAACAAATGTATCTTAAAACGTATTGAACTTAAATTGTTTTTTATAAAGTTAACAATTAAGTTTAAAGGTTTAAAATCTAAAAAATTTTATGAAGAATTTCATTGAGGAAATGTTGTATATAAACATTTCTTCAATGTTGTTCCTTTTAAACCAAAATATCAAAATTAGATCTAACCACATTATTTTGGTTTTTAAGCAAGAAGTTTCTTTTACATTTTTATGAGAATTACGTTAATAAATAATCAATCGATTCGCTTTTATAAATGAAATTTAAGTAAAAATGATAACAAAACTAACATTTCCGCGTACATAGAATAAGGTGATAAGTATTCAACAAAGCAATATACATAATAGCTTGGAAAAACAGGTATAGTTTTCTTTTTAAATTGTGGGAGTTGAATGAAATGGAAATTCTAAGCTCTTAATTTGTGCTTTGTTATAAAATTTTAAGTTTTATCAAATTTTTTCTTGTTAACCCTTTTTCTGTTTTTTGTGTGTGGTTGATTATTCATAACTGAAATAAGTCTCTTACCAAAAGGGAATTTCAGAGACAAAAATTGCATGGTTTCCTTGCTATATATAAAAGAAGCGAGGTTTTATTCAAAATTTAATTTAAAGTAACTTTATTGTAGTTTCGACTCGTTATGCATATATCATTAGTCATTTAGAATTTATTTATAAACATGTATGGCTTATCATAATTATTATATAAAATATTTTTTTATTTCTTTTTCAATCAAAGTTTTTTAATTTAAATAAGCGTTAAATATTTAAACTAAATAAATGTATTATATTTTTTTATATTTTTCTTAATTTTAAATATTAATATATATATAAAAATATTTTTTTAAACTATATTAAATTATTTTATTATTTGGTTTTGATTTGATTTGATTTTTTTCTTTTTGTTATTTCTTTTTTTTATCTTTCTGTTTTTTTTTTAATTATGATTAATTTGCTTTGCTCTACAAAAAACACAAAAAATAACTCCTGAATCGAATCCCCTAACACACAAATTTAATTCTTCCTATCCTTATAAATTTCCTTAAGTAATTTTCTTTATTATTTCCGTAATTAAATTTTTATTCTAAAATACTTAAATTCTATAATATAACTATATTATAATCATATAAAAATTACACACACTTAAACAAAATGAATTATACACAAATTTTGGCTATGGCTACTTTCTTAAAATTAAAAAAATACTTAAATATTGAAAAATCCCATCAAAATTCTACTGTACTGTGTATGTGATCTGCAATGATGCAATAAATTTAAAATAAAAACAAAATGGCGATCTGGAAACACCTTCTTTCAAAAATGGCGATATACTTATTATAATATGATTTGGTGATGTTTGCTGCAACAATTTTAATATCAAACAATGCGTAAAATACTGATGTGCTCGCCCTAAATGTTCTTCTTTTGTATTTAATACAATTAAAAATTAATTTTATAATTTGAAATTAATGGAACAAACAATAAATCAATCAACCAAATAAATTAATTAATTTTGTGCAAATAATATTAAATGCACACATTCATTTATACTTCTACCGCAAATATTTTATATGTGGAAATATGTGTGTAAAAAACTACAGCCAAAGGTAGAACAAATATTGAACTACGTGAACAATTCATTTTGGCTGATGGTGTAACACAAACAATGGCTGCATTTAAACCCAAATTATCGGCAAATTCATCAAGCCGTGCCGGTTCACCATCATTTACTGGTAGTACTACTGGTCCTATAACAAAGGTAAAAACAAAAAATTACAAAAGATATTAATACAAAAAAAATAATAGCAAAACAAAACATGAAATTTAAAACCGAAAAAATTAATTAATTATTAATTTTGTGTTTGTGTAAAAATGATTTTTTTTTATATTTTTATAATTTTTTTTTTAATTTTATTGTTTTGTGTTCATTTTTTTTCTAATATTAAAATATATAATTTATATTTTGCTCGTTAGTGACTAAAGACACGTTTTTTAATTTAAAAATGTAGTCCAACTTTAAGTTAAAAGGTAAGTTAATTTAAAATGAAAAAGGTAGCTTTTAATCAAAAATAGAACAATTATATTAATAAAACATATTGAGTTAATTTTGCATAATTTCTATCAAATTCAAATGCATTTCATGTTTTTAATTTATATTTGCTAATTTATATTTTGAATTAAAAAAATCAATTTAAAAAACAAATAAGCAATTTCACATACATATACCTATAAGTATTTGTATTATTGGAGTAAAAAAATTTTATAGTATCTATATTAATTCTTGTTTACAAAACAAAATTTATAATTTTTTAATTACTTTTTTTAATTTTAAAGATTTGATATTCTTGGAATTTTATATTTAGGGGATAATAACATACATGTTGTTTACGTAACATATTGTCAAATTATTCCTAGGAAAAATTAAATTTTTTTTCATTGTTTGTTTTCAAATTGGTTTGAAATACCATCTACCAAAAAAAAAATATATTATAGTATTTTAAGATTATACATTTCTTTCTTTATTTTAAATAATAGTTGTATAACTTAAATTGTTTAAGTTATTAGATAGGCTTATTGAAATTTATTACTTTTTAAGAGAAGTGGAATTTTTGCTTATAAAAATTAAATTAATTTATGGGATAATTATTAAATAAATGTGTTATTTCATTGAAAAATAATGAATATACATTATGCATATTTAGTAAATTCAATATGTTTGTATATAATGCAAAATGCAGTTTTTGTTTTTTTTAAAGTTTATTTTAAAATTTAATCTGGTCTAATTTGAAATTGTGTGTTTTTTTTTCACTTTCGATTAAATTATAAGTTTTTAATTTGACAAAGCATGACTTTAGATTATTTAAATTAATTAATTTTTTGTATTATATATTTTATACCACCGTTCTCTATTATTTAGTAAAAAAAAAAATCTTATAGAATAGCACAGTTTATCAAATATATATGCACTATACAAAAAAGAAAAAGATTATATAAATCTAAAACTATATGATAAAAGATTTATAAAACATTACAAATTACAGAATTACTTCTACCGAACTTAATTTTGTTTTAATTACAAAAATTAGAATATAATGTAAATATTTATTTAAAAAATTTTAAATTATCTTTTAAAATACTGTTTTCTTTTTGGTTTTTTCATTTATCTATTTCTCTTAAACAATAATTAAATATATTTTTCAACTCAATTAGGTTTTATTTTAAAATAGTAAAATTAAAATATTAATTAATTGTAACTGATTTAAAAAAGAAATTGAAACTAATTTTACAAATTCATGTTTTGAATTTCATAGAGACTTGAAATTATATAACATGACTTTCTTATAATATATGAATATTATTAAACATTATAGTTATAGCCGCTAAATTCAAAATTTTTTCACTTTATAATACATAATAATTTTTTTAACGGACGTTTGTTTGTTAAATTTTTTCGTCCCAATGTTTGTTAATTTTTTTTTTATTGCTTTAACTGTGAATTAATTTATTTCATTTATTGTTAAAATGATCATTACAAATATGTTAATAACGAAAAAACTTTGATTTCTTAATTTTTTTTCCAATTAAAATTAGGAATAATTAGGTTAAAAAACATTTTTATATTTTAAATAAAAAAAATCCAAAAACAAAAATTAATTTTTAGTTGAAGAACACTTAGCCGAATTATTACCAATATTTGAAAAGCTTCGAGCTCAGGAACAAATTCCTTGCGCGTATCCATTGCATATGGGCGCTAGTGGTACCATGTTCGTACGAAATAATAATAGTAAATCGGTACCATTAAGTCCTCATGCACCACATTGCCATCCTTCAACACATTGGGTAAGTTTTTTTTTTTTTAGAATTACAAACCAATTTAATTGAAAGAAAAATTCAAAAGATTTACTTCATTAAAAGAAAATCAAAATATAAATTTTAGAAATTTTTTTTAGTGAAAATCAAATACATATTTACTTTTTTCAGTATATCGTCGGCATTAAATTTACAGAATTTTTAAAATAAGGTTTTTGAAAAAATAAACCTAATTATATATTTTATATTTACGGTTTAAACTTCATTTAAACTTATTATGTTTTCAATAATGTAGGTTCGAGAACGTTCAACACGTTCAAGTGGTATGTCACGTCCATCAAGATCATCTTTATCTGCATCAACACCAGATTCATTAAGTGATAATGAAAGTAGTTTGGGTGTGGCTGGGCGGTATACACCACGAAAAGTATCATACACTCCGAGATCTGGTTTAACACCAGGGGGTTCAAAACCGAATTCAAGACCAGCAAGTAGACAAGGTTCAAAACCACCGTCAAGACATGGTTCTAATCAATCATTAGATAGCACAGGTTAGCACTATAAAATGAAGATATTTTTTTTAACTAAATATAATTTATTGCAAAACTTTTAAGACGATGCACCATCACGCATTCCACAACGACGACCTACGAATTTTTCAACGACGCCAACTGGGACAACTAGACCAGCAAAACTACAAGTAAGTACACCAACATCATCTCGAACTAACGGTACTGCTTCAACAACACCAAGTAGAAGAACTATGTCAGGATCAGCAAGTCCTGCTCCCACAAGGTATTTTTTTTTTTATTTATTTATCTTAGCTTTTATAAATTAATTTTAAAATTCATTTAAAAAATCATGATAAACGTAAAACAAAAAAAAAAAATTGTTTACAATATTTTTATGAAATCTTATATCACACTATAAATGTAGCTTAGTTTTTTCTTTTAAATTTTAAAATTTTTGTCCCGGGAACGCGTCGTATTTTTTTAATACTTTGTATATTATACAGAGTGAAAGAAAGAATGTACGATCAAAGAATATTTGTATAATTAGAAGTTCCACTCTTAAGCTACACCTCTAAAATATTTGCTGGTTCACTTATTGAATGCATTTTTCTCATAAAATTGTAAGGTACAGATTGTTATAAGAATCAATATGTATTGAAAAAGATATGGAAAATTTCAAAATTTTTAATTTTTTTCTGATAGAAAAGGCTAAAGAATAAATAATAAATATTAAATAATTAATAATAAATAAAAAATAGTAAATAATAAATAATAAAGAATACAGAATAAAGAATAAAGAATATAGAATATAGATTTGGAATAAATTTATTTGGAATAATAAATAATAAATAAATAATTAATAAATAATAAATATTAATAATAAATAAAATAATAAATTATAAATTATAAATAATAAATAAATAAAAAATAATAAATAATAATAATACATAATAATAAAATTATTATTTTCGCTTGTAACAATTCATTTTTTAACATCAAAATAACAAAAAAAAGGTTTTTTAAATATCTCATGCTTCGAAGTGCTTCGAAAAAATGAATTGTTAGAAGCGAATAGGACGCAGCATCGGTTAATTAAAATAATATCTTCTTTTGTTACACTGTCAAATATAAAGTAAATCGAGAATTAAATAAATAACATATATTTTTTTAAATCTTCTGATTAAACTTCCAAAGATACATAATTATCAAAATAACGTTTTGTTTGATTAGAAGTCTCATCGATTGATATTCCTAGTTTATTTCAGCTACTTCATCTTTAATATTATTTAAAGTTTCTTCATAAAGCGGTTTCAAATAACTTATTCTTAAATTAACTTCACATGGTGTTTTTTTGTCTGTATATTTTTCTAAAAATTTAAATGTTTTATATTATTCTAAATTCAATAAAGGAATATTAACTGCAACATTTTATTAGCAGTTAAACTATATTAGCTTTTAACCCTTTTAACTCCCGAATTTTTTGTTAATTTGGTAGTAATAAAAATTTATAGTTTAACGTAAACAAAGAGTGAAACTTCTTTGTATTAGATATTTTTTGGTACGATTTACGGTTGCAATAATTATACGATATATTTGCGAATTTTATCTTTGTAAAAAAAAGAAGTAAGAATCGAGTACTAGGTAGCACTGAAGAAGTCTGCATGTCGTAGACGAAATACTGGTATTTGTAAAAATGAATAATTTTAGTGTAATTAGAAGGAAACTACTCGTTTTTTATTTCTTTCATGTACATTTCATAGTGTTCAGTAAGATTGCATTTGACATGTTTTTTTTGTGTTACTGAAAAAATGGTAACAATTTATTCAAAACTGATTTAAAATTGATGCAATTGTTATTTTTTTAAAATTTTACAAATTTATAAAATTTGTCTAAAAAATATTTATGTTTTATTATTTTTTTTTATAAAATTATATTATTAAAAAATAGTAGATAGCTTTTGAAAATTTTTTTTAAATGTATGCAATTATTCAACTAATTAATGTATTTATCTAAATATTAGTACTTTTATATAGTTTTAATTTATGTATTTTTTTATTTTATTTATTTTCATATAATTTCTTTAATACCATATTAATCATCTTCATTAATTAACAAAAACACAAAAATCTTTGCATAATATAAAATTATTGGAAATTTGAAAATATCATTAAAAACTAATACAATTGGATCATTTTGATTGAAAAACTAAACAAATACAATTATTAATCAATAAACTAATAATTGCAAATAATTGGTAACACTTCATTAAAAAAACATCGTTGTCACTAAAAAAACATATTTAATAATATTTAAAAAACAACAGTATTGGTGGAATTAGTAGATCATCTAGTATACCTGCATTAACTGGTATATATAGGAGGTAAAAGAAATAAAAAAAACATTAATGTACAAAAATAATAGTTAAAAATTAGCTCGAAAAATAAAAACATATTTTAAAGTACAGTATTCTTTAAAATGCCAAAATAATATTTATTTTTATCATATTGCATAATTTATCATAATACTAAATTATCAGACTGTACTCCGCCCTAAATTTTTAACCGGAGAAAAAAAAATTATAACGGATATCTATTTTTAAGATGAAAATTAAAAGTTGGACTGGCTTGGTTTTTTTTTTTTGCTAATTGTTAAACTGTTAAGCTAATAAGGGGTTAGTGACTAAATCCACAAACCGAAATCCAGAAATAAAAAACTTCAGATTTTACCCTTTTCCGAAATATAAATAAATATAAAAATTTAAATAAATACAATTTCATATTATGAATATTGTGGAAAAGGGCATAATCATTTTTTTTATTCAGTCTCTTAGCCCTTGCAGCCCTTGTGATTTTTTTTTTTTTTTTTTTGGCAAAGTTGTTATGGATTTTGTTTCATGTTGGAACAGGGGGTAATATTATATTCGTATTATTAGAATTGATATTAATGAACTCCCTATATAATTTAAACTATAATTCTATATAGAATTTAAAAATTTGATTCTTCGATTTAGTAATAGATAAGAAGTTCAGCTTTTAAGCATATTCTAAAGGAAGTTCACAAAAACTAAAATGCTAATTCTCTTACAGTATCGAGAACTAAGTTTTTTAAAATACGTCAGTCCTAGTTAAGGTTTCCAAGGTACGAGGTTTCTCCATTTATTATTTATTTTTTGTTTTTTTATTTATTGTGAATCAATCATATATATTTAACAGATAATTTATTGCGAAGTGCAATGTTTTCCGAAAATTAGCACGACAGATTCGGGAAATGCTTTTAGTTGAAAATAGTTTTACCTTGGAAAGTTTGTATTTCATTGTTGCGAGCTAACTTTAGTTGAACTTTTGTATTAATTTCTTGATATTTTTAATACCCTAAATTAGCTAAGATAATATTAATAAAATATTAAAAGTTATCACGTATAAAAATAATATGTTTACTTAATAATTTCATATACAAACACAGATTGATAATATTTACTCTTCAAGTTTAAATTTGTTTAGTTTATAAGTCATAATATTTATTTATAAGTCATAATATTGAAGGCTTTTTGCCTAATTTTAGTGTTATGTAAGTAAGTAATATACGTAAATATTTTTCTATCTAAATTAATAAAAAAAAAAAATCGTTCAAATTTGAAAATTTTAAATTTAACTTAAAAAATAATATTAGCTGGATATTTATTTATGTAATAATTTGGGGTACTTTTAGATGTTATGTAATATATAATTGTTTTGCTTTCAGTGTTTAGTTTAAAAGGATTTGAGTTATTGTGATAAATTTAAACATAATCAATAAAAATCCTCACATAATCAAGCCTCCACAAAATTTTTGATTTGTATTATTTTAATTTGGTCATATTCACATATATCCCATTTTTTTATAATTTACATTAATTCATTCTTTGTGAAATCTCTCTGCAAATAGTGCCTTTTATATATTTTTTTTTAATTAGAAGTGTCATAAAAAAAGACATTTTAAATGATAAAATTTAGAAATTAATTCATTTTCAAAAATTTTATTTTTGGAATTTAGTCGAAATGTTATATCAAGGATTCCAATTAGGCAAACATCCGTTGAAAAAGCAATACCTCAATCACCATGTAGTAATTCTAGTTCGGCTTCGAATAGTCTTCTTTTAACTAGTTCCGGGTAAAGTAAAACATTAAATAAATAATAAATGTTCTGTTTTATTTTCGTTTTATCAAAATTTAATTTATTAAATTAAAAGTTTATATTTTATAGCTTACGTTTTTATATATGTATATTTATTTAATTTTTTAATTTAAATACTGTTTTATTTTCTGAAACTTTAAAAAATGCTTTCTAATCATTGAAATACGTACTCATTACTATTTATTTTAATAAGTTTCATTGTCCTCTGTTTTGTTTTTTATAATAATTATTTATTCTTTATGTTTTTGAATTTTAATTAAATTTAAATATAACAACATCGATAGGAAACTTAAAAAGCAAAACCTTAAAAAACTGTTGCTTTTTTTTGTTACTAAACTGTTTCCTAGCAGCTCTGCTCGCTATAAACATGTGTTTAATATTAGTTGTTCGTGAAACTTTCCTTCAACAAAAAAATGCTTTCCAATCATTGAAATAACTTCATTACTACCTACTTTAATAACTTACTGTTTTGTTTTAAATAATAATATTTATATTCGTGATGTTTTTAAAATTTTTAAATTTTAATAAAATTCAAATATGACATCGATGGCAAACTTAAAAAAAGTACAATCTTGAGAAAGTGTTGTTTGTTAGTAAACTTTTTTCAGCTCTGTTCTCTCTCAAATTGTGAAATACAATTTGTCTTATATTAATTATTTGTGATGTGATAATATTTGTCTCTTTTTATGCGATTTACGGAATTATTAAAAGAATTCTCAAATCATTGTATGCAATGATTATTGATTAGATTTTGTAAACGAAACCCTGAAAAATCTTATTATCTTTTATGTGGACTAAAAAAATTATTTATTTTTTTTATTTGTTTATATGTTATGTACGTTTTTATTCTTTTTTAATTTGTGTTTGGTTGTGAATTAATTAGTTAATACTTTTTATATTATTTTGTGCTTAATTACTTTTTTATAGACAATATTAGATTGTATTAATAATATTTTTTTATTTTTTTAACTTAAAAAAATGATCAATAGGCGTAATATAAGTGGCAGCTCAACGCCATCCGGAATGCAAACACCTCGAAAATCATCAATGGATCCACCGTCACATCCACCACCAAGAAAATCACGTGGCGGTACACCAACGCAACATAGAGAACCATTTAGGCTTTAAAACCAGATTTTGTGTTAAATTAAACTAAAGCCGTATATTCTTCATAAAAACAATTAATATGTATATAAAAAATAATATTAAAAATTGCATTAAAAAAAGCTCAAAGAAAAAAATACTAAAATACAAAAAAGAAAAATGATAGTGTTGAAAAATTAAATTTTATACATTTGAATTTAATTTAATTTTATTAAAATTAAAATGGCAAAAACTGACAGCTTTTGAATATAAAAATTGCATTACGTAAATGCATAAATTTTAAAATTAAATTATAAATAAAGCAGCTATGTTGTTAAAGCAGATGTATGTTAAATACATTTACGTTCAAATAAAATATTTAAACTAAAAATATAATTCAAATTCATTCAAAAAAGACAAAATAATTAAATATTAAACAAAAATAACTAACAAAAAATTTAAAAGCAAAAAAAAATTAATTAGTTTTTTCTTTATTTTTATAAAAATTATTTATTAATTTTTGTAATAAAATTAGCATCCAATCTTGTAAATAATCTAATAGGTAAATAATAAAACAAATACAAAAATCTGTTAATAAATATATAAATATTTAAAAACGAAAGCAAAATTAATATTCTTTTTTGATTCTAAAAAAGTACACTTAATTAAAATAAAAATAATTTAAAAGAAAATTCCCGTATTATTTAAAATAATCATTGGAAAAAAAGTAAAGTCTTTGATATTTACATAATTATCATTTTTTTAACCTTTTTAATATTTAAATTATTTTATAAATTATAAAATTGATAAATAATTTTCTTGTGCAAATGAAATCGCCAGTTTATTTGTATGACAAAATTTTTATTTACTTCAAATTATATCAAGTTTCGAATTTTTCGTTTTAATTTACAATATGTAGAACCTTAATTTATCCAAATCGTCAGTGAATATATAGTTTTATAATATTGTAAATTATAACAAAAAGATATACTATTAAACGATAGACGATAACTAATATATTTAAGTATGTATACATATACTTAGTACTATACATACTTTAAATTGCATAACGAAACTTCTCTATGTCCTTATAAAAAAATAAATTTTTAAGTTCTAATCACAGGAACCAAAGTTTCTGCTTTATTTTTAAAAATTTAATAATATTTACATATTTAAATTTATGTAAATCCTTCTTATCTTATATCTATTTATGTAAATCCTTCTTAACTTATATTTTTATAATTTGGAAAAACTATTATTTTTTTTTAAACTTCATGAAATATAAAGTAATCAATTTAGTTTGATTAATTAAAAGAAAGAAAAAAAATTATTAAAAAAATAGAGAGATGTTGAAGAAAATAAAAAAAAAAATAAAATATTATTTTGTTATATAAAAAAAAATAAAATAAAAAACTATTTAATTGTACAATCGCATAGATTTTTCTTCTATACAAATTAAAAAAAAATATTAAATAAAAATTTACTAAAAAAGTCATAATATTAAGAATTTAACTATTATAATTACGTTTTATAATTTAAAAGTATAAAACACTTTATTAATATCGTTTTTGTTTAAAACATTATTCAAAATTCTATTTTTGATGAATTTACTGTATTCTTTTTTTGTTTATTTTAATAATTGAAATTAACTTAACTAATTTTTTTGTTTATATAATACCTATTAAAAAATATATTATTTTGTAAAAATTAAAATAGTTTTTTGTTTATTTAATTAAAATACAAAGCAGATGAAATTAAAATAAAAAGATTTAAAATTAAAAATTTTTAATCTTAAAATAAATCAAGAATCAACAAATTTGCAAATCTATTTTTTTTCTATCTATAATCTATCTATTTATTTTTTTATATAGTGTTTCTTCTTATTTTTTTCCCTCCTTCAAATTTGGAACCATTAGTAGTAGTGGTAGCTCCTAAGATCTGCCAACATTTAAAAGTTTATCTTTGAAATTAATACAGATAATTAGTACAGTAACTTAAAATAAAGAAACAACTTTCAAATTTAATACAAGGGTTTTTTTTTTTCATTTTCCTCATATTCCTGAATTTTGGAATCAATTGGGGTGGTGGTTCGGGTATATCTTACGCAACTACCCATCTTACGCATCTAACTAGTATATCTTAAAAATTGACAAAAAGATAAAAACTTTAAATTTGTTATAAGAGTGTTCTGCTTTGTTTCCATTACGTTCCTAACATAAAGGATTAATTGTTGATTGTGGTGATTCAGGTGTTTCCCAAACTCTTACAAAGATCTAACAAGCATATCTTCGAAACTAATCACGATAGAAAATTTAAAACACATTTAACACTTTTATATTTTTAAAAGACTAAGAAGGTAATCACATTTTAATATAAAACATATTTAATTACAAACTAAAATATTATTTTTAATAAGAATACTTAAATTGTATTCAAAGGTACTTGTTTCATCTATGTAAAATTATTGATATATTTAAATTAATTATATGAAAAGTTCTAAATTGGTCATTATATTTTGCATTTTATTTTCCGGTTTTTAAATTTGAGTTACTAAATTTTGTGACAAAAAGCTAATCAAAGCATTAATGTTTTTAGTTTACATTAAAAACCATCAAATTAAATAAACCTATTATAAAAATTAATTTTCCCTGCAAATAACTTTAAGTTTAATGAAAATAGTTTTACAGATAACAGGATAATTATTATTGTAATACTTATTTATAACAGAATTGCTCAAAATTCCTTATCATAAAAATAAAAAATGAGAATTATCCAATTCTAATCCCAATATTTGAATCTAAAATTAATCTTTTCTATACCTGTAACCTGGATCAGGTTCTATTCCAAGAAAAAGTAAATAGGATTTATATTGATTAAAAGAAATAAAATATTATAAATTGAATTATGTATAACATTAAAAAATTAATAAATTGAGAGAATAAATTTAAAAATGTTTAAAATTGAAAAAAATAATCAAAGGTACTAAATTTTTCAACAGCAAATGCAGTACAGCAAAAATTAATAATCTTGAACAGAAATAATTGCTTCATGTGTGTAAAATTTTATTGAATTGTAAAAAAAGTTTTAAATCTGTAATTTTGTAATTGCATTTTAT
Source organism: Dolichopus griseipennis (assembly GCA_963082915.1). NCBI lineage: Eukaryota > Metazoa > Arthropoda > Insecta > Diptera > Dolichopodidae > Dolichopus > Dolichopus griseipennis. The sequence continues at coordinate 52,091,638 of OY720445.1, read as the reverse complement.
AAATATATTTATTTCATTTTCTTTTGCTTTTTTATATTTTGAAATAGATAAATTAGTAAGAATTTTTAATATCTTTGAATTGATATATTAATTAGAAAATGGTTTTAGTATTTCAAAATTAATTTCATTAGCCATGTCTTACGATCAATTTAAAAAAAGCTTTTACGGTTTTAAAATGACTTATGGATTTTAACTACATTCGAACCAATTAGATGTGGAATATTTCTAAGTCGGTTGCACTGATTTTATATTTTGAAATATTCAGTCAATTAGCAAAAATTTAAAATTGTTGCATAGACTACATTAATTACAAAACAGGAAAAATCCTTAGCATGTGGTGCCAATTTAAATATGTATTGTGAAAATTGAGAGAACAATTAATTTTTATTTCGTTGGTTAACATTTTAGTTCTTTATTACCAAATATCCCTAATTTATAATAAAATTGTGTGAAATATAATAAAATAATCTATGTCAAGTTTTAATAGGTTAAAAGATTGTTTTAAGCTTTTTGATGTCGAGTCGAAACGGTTGACTTGAAATTCTTAGCAAAAAGCCAGGACTGAAAATATTCGAATTTGAAGTTGATACAGAACTACACATTGACGTATCGAAAGATTGAAATTTAAATTTTGAATTGAACGACCTATTGACTTGAAATTTTATATAAATGCTCCTCTTAGTTAACGGAATTTGTTGTATTAAGTTTGGTTGGAATATATTAACTTATGTCGGCCAGAATGCTAAAATTATATTTCTTTGTATTTGACATAATCAAAATTAAGTCCAGTTCCGGATTGCACCATTTTTTCTATTTTATCTCCAACCTCATATTTTCTAGCAATTTTATTCCGGTTATCTATAATTTTTTGTGTTTTCAGATTGAATTTTTATAATATCTTTTCTGGCTTCCTCTCTTATAGCTTCTCTGTTGTTATCATATTCTTTTATCCATTCTTCTTCGATTATTTCCACTAACGGTGTTGTCTGAATTTCGCGATGAAATGTTGAATTTGTTGTTTGTAATGGTTTCGAAAACAACGATATAATTTTTCGTGATCATCATGAGATAATTTAGTTAAAGCTGCTATAGTAGTCGAATGCAATCTTTCTGTTTACCCCAAAGGTGGTACAAATTAGCTTAATGCTCGTGCTACCTTGTTTACCTTGTACGCTGATTATTGCGTTGAGTCTATCATCTTTATGTTGCGCCTCACTTAAATTTTTTAGAAATCTGCTATAGTTACTCGTAACACACATGCTAACTGGATTTTGGCATGGCGCGTGGACATGCTTCATCTAGCTCGACACATCTGTGCTCGACAGTATAGTCTCTAAAAGCAAGGCCCATCAGGCGACCCTTGTGTCTAAATCCTTCTTCTTTAATGTGCACTCAAACGCCTTGCAGTCGGTTAAAAACTTAAATCTTTGTCCTAGAAAAAAAACTCTAAGTTGTTTCACAACTTTAATGACTGCCAGTAGTTCGAGTTCGTAGCCGCAATAACGGCATCTGTGGTTTTGTTACTGAAGAAATGAACCGGATGTCGTTTATTGTCCTCCTTGTCCCTTTGTAATAAAATTGCTCCATACCAATCTTTCGATACGTCAATGTGTAGTTCTGTATCAACTCCAAACTCGAATATTTTCAGTCCTGGCTTTTTGCTAAGAATTTCTTTTATTTCGTTTATTGCTTCGATTTTATTACCCTACACCTGTGGAATAGCTAAAAAGGTATATTAACTTTGGTATGGTGTTTGTAACCACCTAAAAGAATCGAGCTAGATATGGAAAAGTATATCACACCTATTCTAAATTCCCTCGTAGACTTTCTACGAAAAATTGGCTACGCTACGAAAAAAAAGTTTTAATGATTCTAAATTCCCCCGTAGAAAATTAAATTGGCAATGGCAACTTTGATGGTTGAATTAATTTTTTTAAGTAAGAATGATGTTTATTGTTTTCAAATTTGTAGTAGGTATCTAATAATTTTTGAATATTATTTTGAGAAAAAAGTATTTTAAGATTAATTATAAATAAAAAATAGTAAGATATTTCATATCATTATACCCTACACCTATAGAATAGGTAAAGGGGTATATTAACTTTGGTATGGTGTTTGTAACCACCTAAAGGAAGCGAGCTAGATATAGAAAAGTATATATATTTGTGATCAGCGTGACCGCCTGAGTCGATTTAGCCATGTCCGTCCGTCCGTCCGTAGGCACGATAACTCAAAAAATAATGGAGCTATGTTGATGAAATTTTAACTGTAGGTTACTAGGACTGAAAGTACGGCGGGGATTGCATATGGGCGAAATCGGCCCATGGGTTCGGATTCTGGACTTTTTAATCGATCGAAGGGCTAACGAACATATATAAAAAATCACGATAACTCAACAACTAATGACGCTATCTTCATCAAATTTGTGCTGTAGGTTACTAGTAATGAAACTACTTCGGGGATTGCGTAAGGTCGGGATTGGACCATGGATTCCAAAGACCTTAAAGCATATCTCTAAAATTAATAAAGATAACAACTTGAAAAAATGTAGAAGCTTCTAATTTGCCACAAGGGTGTTCTTTACTATCTCTTGCGTGTTCCCCTAATTTGGGATCAATTGGAGAGGTGGTTCAGTACCCCTCTCAGACCTCCCAAGTTTTAAAAGCTTTTAATCGAAATTACTAAAAATAGTTACTTAAAATTAAGATAGACCGTTCAAATTGTGTACAAGGGTTAACTAGTACTATAAGTACAGCGCGGGCTGTATAAGGGCGAAATCAGCTCTTGGGTTCGTATTCTGGGCCTTTTAGTCGGTGTCAGGGATAACGAACATATATTAAAAATCACGATAAATCAACAACTAATGACCCTATCTTCATGAAATTTGTGCTGTAGGTTATTGGTAATGAAACTACAGCGGTGATTACGTACGGTGAGGATTGGACAATGGGTTCGGAACTGAGAACTTTTTGATCGAATTTGGGCCAAACTAGCGTAATTCCGAAATCAATGAAGATATAACCTCCAAATTTGATATCAGGGTGTCACTTCCTATTTCGTTAGTGTCTTTGAAATTTGGGCCCCATTGGACTAGTGGGTCGGGGACCAGCCACTCAGTTCCGAGGATCTTAAAGCATATTTTCGAAATTAATAAAACTAGTAACTTAAAATTAAGATAGAACGTTCCAATTGTATACAAGGGTTAACTAGTATTGAAAGTATGACGGGACTGCATATGGGCGAAATCGTACCATGGTTTCGGGTTCTGGAACCCTTGACAAGTTCAAGGACTAACAAACATATATCTTAAAAACACAATAACTCAAAAAATAATGCTGGTATTTTGATGAAATTTAAATTTAGGTTACTAGTAATGAAAGTACCATGGGAATTGGTTGTGATCGAGTTTAATTTCAAAGCCAAAGAATATATTTCCTATGTCCTATGTGTCTCCGAAATCTAGACTTAATTGTAGTGGTTCAGCTTTGTTCAAAGGTACTTGCTGCATTTATGTAAAATTTATTTTTATATTTAAATGAATTATACGAAAAGGTCTAAATTTGTAATTGTATTTTAGAAATACATTTATTGCATATTTTGTGTTTATAAGCTTCTCTATTAGGTATATAAAATAACCATTTAAAATAATTGCAATTTTTAAAAATTTGGATTATTAAATATATTATGCTTTGATTATCTTTTTATCACAAAATTTAATAATTAGAATTTTTTCATTTTGTAATTGAATTGGAATAAATATATTTTCATTTATTTCAAGTTTGTTTGTTTTTTAATATTTTTAAATAGATAAATTAGTAAGAATTTGTAATATTTTTTAATAGATAGTGTGTGTGTGTCCCCCTAATTTGGAGTCAATTGGAGTGGTGGTTCAATACCCCTCTTAGACGTTCCAAAGAACGTTCCAAGATAGAATATTCCAATTGGGTGCAAGGGTTAACTAGTATTGAAAGTATGACGGGGACTGCATATGGGCAAAATAGAACCATGGTTTCGGGTTCTGGAATTTTTGGAAAGTTCAAGGGCTAACAAACATATATCTAAAAAACACCATAACTCAAAATCTAATGACGCTATTTTGATGAAATTTAAACTCTGGGTTACTACTAATGAAAGTACTGCGGGGATGGAGATCCGACAATGTGCTCTGATTCAAGATGCTTTTGATCGAATTAAGGCCAAACGAGTATAATTTCTAAACCAAAGAAGATAGAACATTAAAATTTGGAACACATGTGTTTTTTTCTATTTTTTTTGTGTCCGTAAAATTTTGAATGAATTGGAATAGTGGTTTGCGTATCACCCACCTACTTTCAAGATAACAAAATGGGGTTTGAAACTGGGTATTTTATCATTTATATAAAAATAAATGATAATATTATAAATTAGTTATTTCATCAATTTATTAATTATGAATAATAGTGAAATCAATACTTAGAATACAATCCCTGTTAACAAGTGCGAAGTATAATGTTGGAGCTTCAATGTTAACGTTTAATTTTGGAAAAACATACACTGATGAATAAGATACTATTTTATAAAAATATAAAAGTTTTAATTTTGAAGAACTAGTAGCCCTTCAATGGGGAAGGTTCACAAAATTTTGCTTAGCAAACTTATGATGGATCTGCCCATCCCCCTCCTGCTCTTGCCCTTCCATTTTTTTAGGTTCTAGGAAAACATTTGTCAACTCCACCAAGATTTGGAATTTCACCCCTAATTTTATTATCTAAGCAAAGCTGGTTAAAACTAAGAGACAATTTCTTCAATTTAAAGAACCTCTTTCAAATTTAAAAAAAATGTTTAACATTTCTTAAAATATAATGCTGAAGCTTCAAATTTAGTATATTTTAAAAAAAAAATTTGAACAGGTATTCTTGTTACAGGTGTTTAAAAATAGCAAAATTTTAATTTTAGAGCTCTTATAGCTTCTTTACAGATGGCTTTACAAAAAAATTTTGTTAACCGACTCATATTAGTTTCTGAGAAGTTAAATTTTCAAAAAATTTTAAGACCCTAGCTTGAACCGTTTAGAAGATATGTGGAGCCAAATATTTTATCGTTTTTGATTTGTGGAGCCAATTAAAAGTTGAGTTTCGCATAATGGTAAATTTTAGTACCGTATGGAAAACCTATAAATTTTAGCTGTGAATAAACAAAATATTTTTGTGAAGCCTATAAAAGCAACTCTCTTTTGCCGTTTTTAGATTGAAAATACACGTAACAGAACTTTTGTTATACCAATTTAAATATAGGGCTTTTTTGAAATTTCCGACCCTAGCTTGAACCGTTTAGAAGGTATGTGTGGTCAAAAATTGAGTTTTGAATAACGGTAAATATTATAATCGGATGGCATCACTTAAGATTTTCCATTTTATTTATAAACTTTATAACCAGCTATCTTTTGCCGTTTTCAGATTGAAAATACACTTAACAGAACTTTTGTTATAACAATGTAAAACTAGGGCTTTTTCCAACTTTGGGGGGCTGTAGCTCCATTACGGATGGGGCTAAAGAAAAAAGTTTTTCTACGAAATTATTTTTTGTGGAATATCTATCCGTTTTCTTAACTCTATTTCAAACGGTGTAAAAGTTTTGTAAAAATACGGACAGACGGACAGAGTGTAGCTCTATAGGCGCATTTTTACAAAATTTTTCGAAGATGTGCTAAATTAGGTTTTTGGTTCGTTTGTCTATTAAAATTATTATTATTTGAATTATTGTATGGTCTGTTCAAATTATTATTATTATTATTTTAAGTAGGATAGTGTTGACTCCCAGTAGGGTCTATTAGTTCTGTTCTATTGAAATTTCTTTGAATTGGTTTTGGTTGTTTTCTGAAATGGGTCGTTCTATTGTTTTGTTGTGTGTTTCTATAATTGTTTGGTTTATTATTATTCATTTGTTATTTATGAAAGAAAAGCTTTTCAATATTCTTATTTGAAGTAAATCAAATAGAATAAATAAAGTTAAAATTTAGTTGGAGTATACACCATATTTAAAGCTTTTAGAACGAATGTAGAGATTTAGAATATATTATTTGAATACATTCGAAAATTTTAATAAAGGAATATATTTGTGGAGATCTCTATTCCGTACATATTTAAGACTTCGTTGGCAAGACCAACTATTTTGTTTCTAATTGTTCTTAGTAGAAGTTTATGGGAAGGAGTTCGTACCGTACAGGGAATTATGGACAATATCTCTTCGACAATGTTCATAAAATCAAAAAGTAATCCATATTTGTGTAAGTCTCTCACTGTGTCAGGTACGCGCAATGAATTAAAAATGTCTATTGTAGTAACAGTTGGAGCATGGGGTTCGGTCATTATTTCGGAAGTTTCGTTTATTTCTGAGATTTGACACCAATGAATGCTAGGGCCTTTTTCATAAAACTAATAGTGTAATATTATTAGTAAATTTACTATTATTTTATTAGTTATTAGTAAAATTCTGTTTCATATAGGCTAATATTTTATTAGTTCTACACTAATGATTATTAGTGAATTCTATTATTGCAAAGCGCGTTTCTAATTCATAACTAGTGATTATAAGTGAATTCTATTACTGCAAAGCGCGTTTCTGTTTCATAAAACAATTAGACTAATACTTATTTGTCGCTACAATAATAATTATTTGTAAATTTTTATTAGTTTAGAAAGACCACCAATAAATTCATTGTTAGTCTTTTAAATATTAGATTTATATATAATGAAAGTTCAAACTTTATATTGCATGCAATAAACTTATTTTTGTTTAGTAAATATTCTTAAATGTTTCGCAAAAAATTAATAAAAAATTACGCATTATTATACATACCTTACATTAATCAACATTTTATTTTGGTTACAACTTAACATCTCTGATAATGAAAGTGATTATGAAGATTATTTGATAATAAGGAGAAGTAGTGTATTTAATATAAACTAAATAATTGAACACTCAAATAATAATTATTAGTGACGAGTCTATACTAATAATTTATGCTTTGCAGTAAAATTTTTTTAATTGCACAAAACTTTTATGAAACAAAAAAGTATTACTCTATTTTTATTACTTCTAATAATTATTAGTTTATTAGTATTACACTAATAGTTTTATGAAAAAGGGTCTAGTTGTCGAATTATCTAAACTATTTGGAATTAATTTGATTTCTTCTAATTCATTGTTAAAACTCGAGCGGATATTGTTAATTTTAGTTTTAATTTTCTCGATTAGGGATGAAGGATAAGAGATTTGTCTTTTTGACATTAACGATTTATATTTGATTAAATGGAAAACAAAGTTTTATTTAACAATAAATCGGAAAAAAAATGTTAGTAAAGAATAAAAAATATAAAAATCACACTTACATACAATTGATTTAGGTCCTTTTAAGTATGTCAGCGTGTTGATATTTCCTTAGGTTTTAAAACACAATTCGTTTTCACAATTTAAAGTTTGATGTTTCTTATTTATTACGAAAATGTGAGTTATAATTTCAATTAGTTAATTTAATTTAGTTTATTTAATTTTTTTAAATGAGATTAATCTTTCTTACTGTTTTTTTTTTGCTTAAAATTTTTACTTATTTAACGTAGTTTTTCTTTTATTTAAGGTTTAGTGTTATTAAACCACTTTATGTTAAGATTATTTAATATAGTTGATTTATTTTTATTTTTTTTTTTATTTTTAGAATTTATGTTTAAACACTTTATATAGAGAGCTACAGTTTTGAAATTTTGACAAAATATTTGTCAAACAATTTGTAGGTTCTCTATTATTTTTGGTTAAGATCCGACCAAAACTTCGGGTACTTTTCGAACAACAAACTTTTTAACGCCAATATTTTCATATAAAAATTTGAAATTTTGCAGTCTCAACATGAATTTGTATGAATTTTTTTTTTGTTTTTTTCTTTGTAGATAACAAATCTTTATATGATGATTATTATCTATCATGATGATCATTATATGAATATGATCATATGAAGCTTATTTTACTTAAGTTTAATATATTCGTTAATTAAAAATGAGTAAAAGAGATAGAATTGAAAAATTAGAGCTAGAGTTTTGAAATTCACACAAAACATTTTTTGGACATTTTTGAGGTCCCTATTCTTTTTGGTTAAAACCGGACCAAGGCTTCGGGGATCTGCCACACAACTTATTTAAACCAATATGAATTTCTTCAAAAGTAATTATACCAGGAAGACGAAAATTACACACGGTTAGTTTAATAATGAATCAAGCACTTATATGAATTTTCAAAATGTTGCGGCTTCATTTTTGGGGGCTGCCATACAACTTCTTTGCACCAATATGAATTTCTTCAAAACTAATTATACTACGAGGATGAAAATTACACACGGTTAGTTATATAATGAATCGAGCACTTATATGGAGTTTCAAAATGTAACGGCCCCATTTTCGGGCAGCTGCCATATAAAGTTGTTAATTCGATAACTGTGAATCTAATGAAGTTACGAGGTTAAAATTAAAACTGGGCAGGTAAAGTAATAGGGCAAGTTGGACATCATTTGGACCAACTTTTAGATTGGGCAAGGTTTTTTTTATTTTTTATATGGTATTTTTTTTTTTTTTTCAAGCAAAAATTATGGGATAATGAGTTATATTTTTTTTTAATATATTGCTATTATAAGGGAAATAAATAACGGTTAGTGGGTATGCACGGGTATCTAAAAGTTGACAAGGGCAACTATAATCTTCCTCGTTTTTATTATAATTGTTAAACGATAAACCATCGATTTAATTTTACCTTAATATATAAGTGAACATTACAAACGATAAACTGTCGTTTTAATAGTTCAGAATACGAGATGCTTTTTTGCTAAAAAAAATCTGCACGACTGCGCCAGTTACAGATTTGGTTTTTATAATGATTAAAAAAAAACCAAATTATATTTTTAAAAACTTTGATTTGTTAATTAGAATATTGCAGGTATTTATATTAAAAAAGATGTGTTGTCAGGAAAACATACTTTATAAAAAGAAATTTGAATCACGGAAAAATTATAATTGAAAGTTTCCCAATAGTTATTAATTTTAATTTAATTTACTTTTGCTGACATTGCGTCTGTACAAAAAGGTGAATAACATATAAATTTAATTTGTCATAGGTCATTAAGAAATTTTAATTTTAATTTACGTTTAAAAGTGTATCTAGAAATTTGTGTTGAAAAAATTGAATGTAATGCAACATCTGTTTATTGGTTCATTTTTTCCATATTCAGTTCTATGAGTATTTTCCACTAAATATTTAGTGCTTCTCGTATTTCTTCCCATTTTAAAATTATCTAAATGCTAAAAACTGAACGTCAATGTTTTTTCTTCAGACGTCAAAAGTAAAGCAAGGAAAAAGAACATGCCTGTATGCGGATAAAGTTAAGATATTTAATGAATTAAATCTTACGAGATAGCTTACGAGATAGCTTACGAGATACGAGATAGGCAGAATTGAAAAATCTCTAGGATTATATTGATTTCGTAAACCAATTAAAAAATTGCTTTTGCACGGATTCTATTCTATCAGAATGTATTTGAAATGCGGGATCATGCGGGAAATGCGTACTAAGGAACAATAAAGAGCTTTAAATACAGCGATGCTGTTGAATTCTTTAGCTCTTCTTTTTATATACCCGACCATTTTGTTTGCCCTTGAAATTGTATAATCATAGTGAAGATGGAAATTCAGTTTATCATCCAACAGAATCCCTAAATCGGTAATATTTTTACCTCTTTCAAGGTTTACATTATTTATATTATAACCGAAAGTAATGGTAGATCTCTTACGTGTAAAACTTATAACCTTGCATTTTTCAATATTAAGTTCTAACTTATTAGAGAAGCACCATTCTTGAAGACTATTTAGATTTGTCTGAAGTAGTGCAACATCGGAACTCTTTTTATTTACATGATAAATCTTGAGATCATCAGCAAATGCAACATGTGACACACCGAAAAGTTTACTAGAAAGATCGGAAATGAATATATGAAACAAGAGTGGACTTAAATGGCTACCTAACGGTACTACTGATGTAACATTGATTGGGTTGAGTCCTTGAAATTTGATATTTTGTCTTCTATTTGTAATATATGAGAATATCCAATAAAGAAAAGAGCCGGAAATACCTAAAGTTGCAAGTTTGTTTTGTGGTCAACACTATCGAATGCTTTACTGAAGTCCGTGTAAATAGCATGAACGTGGTGCCCGTTTTCCATTTCATTAAGGATTTCAGAAGTGTAGACTAAAAGGTTTGTTGTTGTGAAAGGTTTGTTGTTGTGCAGGGTGTAATTTTGTCTATAATTATGTTGTTCGAACAACTTTGGAACAGTTGATAAAATAGCTATACCACGGTAATTTTTGACGTATGATTTATCATCCTTTTTGTTGATAGGGGTAAGATAAGAAGATTTCCAGAAAAGAGGAAAAATACCTACGGTAAGAGATTTATTAAAGATAAAATGAAGCGGATAAGTGAGATAACTGACACAGTTGTATAAAAAAGTCGGTGGAATCAGGTCAGGTCCTATACCTTTTTTGGTATCAAGTTTAGTGATTGCTTCAAATATTTCAACTTCGGAAAGGTATAAATCCGTAATAATAGGATTTGAATTATTTATTATTTATCTGTAATTAATTTGTTGCCTACGTTAGTGAGATATCTATCATAAGCCAGGTTAGATTTTTGTTTAAATTCATAAGCAAGATCCTTGTACTTGTTTAATAAGTCATTATTATGCTCTTTTGAATTTTTCATTATTTTGTATAGTTTATTGCGTTGGTTCACTGTTCAGCCAAGGTTCGGTTGTCTTGTGGTTTTTGGGAATTTTAGGAACAAAGGAGTTAATTTTCTCAAATAGCTTTGAATAGAATCGAGAGATAATCAAGTCAATATCCTGTTCGGTTAATAGGTCGCCCAAACTGATGACTGATAAAGCATTATTAATGCTTTGATAATCAGCATTAAGAAAGTCATATACAAAAATATTATTGTAAGATTTGGTAAAAAGTGGTAAAGCACTGGAAAATTCGATGATGATTGCAATATGATGCAAGGCGTTTTTAAAAAGGTTTTCTGAATCATCAGCGACCTTTACCACAACTTTATCATACGCATTCGTGAATGCAAGATCTAACCACTTGTAATAATTATTCGGAAAGCTGATAGTTTGGAGTAAATCATTACCATAAAATACATTACTAAGATCGAAATCTATTTCGTCCTGAAAGTTGGTTGGTAGTAAGAAGTTATCAGATTCGTCAACAATAAAAAAATGAAGAAGGACGGTTAAAGGACGGTTCCCCTAAAATTATAATTGAATCATCCTCATTCATATTTGATATAACATGCTGGTATATCTCGAAAAATTCAGAATTTGAGGAATTGCCAGAATTAGGAGTAAAGTAAACAATACCAAGGTATAAAAAATTGTTACCTAAGTTAACTTTAATAAATTGGTGATCGAAAGAGTGGTAAGTTTTAGTGATTAATGCCACACTAGATGATTTATTTTTTACTGCATGTTTCAGTGATAGCCAGAATATTAAATTCACGTGACTTAGCGTCAATATATAATTTCTTAAGTTTTCCCCTCATACCACTGCAATTGCGGTAGAATAATTTCAGTTTTTTAGAGGAACTGACGTTGTATTGCCAGTTTGCCAGTATTATTTGAATTTATTAAGTCTAATACATTATAAGTCATACCAAAGTGTTTTTTTTTGTAATGTAACTAATTTTTTATATGTGGCAAGTCTAATTTTTGTTTTCAAATCAATTAATTCTGAGCAATTTAAGTTGACATCATTGTTTGTGAAGATTATTGGGTTATTCAGTTAACTTATTGATATTTAATATGTCTCAATTTAAATTTGATTATTAAAATATAACTATTTATCTCACCAACAAGAATTTGATGATCAGAAATATTTGAATTTAGGTGAGTAATGTTTATATTTACTTGTAGATTATTTGTTATAATTTGATCTTAACAGGTACCTGATGTTGGTCTGGATTCAGTTTGATCACGAAGTTTGATCTGAAAAAGAATCCATAGCTTTCAACAATAAACTTGAAGACTTGGACATCTGGATCGGTATTATTCAATATATTATAATTAAAACCATCATTTAAGAAAGAAACATACTTACATTTCTTGCTTAGATTATTTAGGTTTACTTTTAGTAGATCTTTAAAACTGGTTGTTAAATGTTTGTCTTTTTCAGGTGGTCTGTAAATTGCAGTTAAATTAATTTTGTTATTAGAATAATCAATCGTAGTTGTTATTAAGCTGTTGAATTCAACACAATATGTATTAAGTTAATTACACAATATGTAATTTAAAGTGAAGTGTTTTATGAATAAATATACAAGCACGTTTTTTTTTTTGCATGACAAAACATTATTATAATTATTAAGATTAATTAAATTAGTATCAAATTCATATAGCCATGTTTCGGAAATAACAATTTCATGCTTTAAAAGAATCCAGTATATGTGCTATTTTGACTATTTTGTTTTTTAAACTTCTCGTATTAAGGTATACTATTTTTAGTATTTAATATTTTATTAATTTGTGTAAATAAATTTGATTTGTGCTACATAGTTACAACTATTATTTACTTGCGTATTTAATGGGAATGTAAAATTCTCACTGTACATCATTTAGATTGTTTACTGATAATACTCTAATAACCCTACTTTACTTTTCTCAGATTTCCTAATTGTTCAATATTTGTTTTTTTAAATATTCATTACTAAATTGCACAAGCATTTTTGGTGACTCACCTGAATTTTTTGAAATATTTTTTTTTCTGTAACAATATTTGACATCGCCCAACTTGATTTGAACTCCTAACTTCCTTACTACTGTTGTTACAATATCTTCAGGCGAACTTTCTTCCAAGCCATTAATTCCAGATATCTCTAACATGATGATTTTTTTTTCTTGCTTTAGTTTTTCAATCTCAATATGAGTGCAGTCTAATCTTTCTTTCAATACAGCATTCATGTTTTTTAAAACTATGTTGTCTTCCAGAAGATGGTCCAATTTTCTTTTAATGCATTGACTTCATTTTTGACATCACACATTTGATATTCATGCGTATTAATTTTTTGCAATATTTCATTCAGTTTGTCCACAATCACCTGATTGTTCCCTTTCTTGGTCGTATCCAGAACCGACTTATGTAGATCATTTACAGTTGTAGTGGTACAAGCATTATTTATTATACCTGTAGACCGACGTTTTCTCTTATTTGTTTTACAGATATTGCATAGCTAATATTTTCCATCACTGTCTACATATTCTTCGTATTCTGCAATACCCAACCCAGAGCTATGACTATGGAACCATTTCATACATTCTCCTTCACATTGTATTGAGCTAACTTATTTAAAATTAAATTTTACTTTGCATTCAAAACAATTCGCGATATTCTTAGCTGACATTTTTTTGACGTATCTGCTAGTAATAACAGCAGTAGATGCGTTTTAGCTAAATTAAGCGACAGTAGACAGTAGATGTTAGATTATACCTTGCAAATTTTCACGATAAATCAAATGATGTTTGTATTGGTGGAAAAACAAATATTTCGCTAAAAATTGTAGTATGTATATGCCGTTTCAGCGTCAGTTAGAGCTTTTTTCAGCAGTTCTCCTAAAGCTATGCAATAAAATTGTGATAAGTAAAAGTTTTGTGCTTTTGAGTATTTTAAATTAAGCTTAGCGGTTAGAATATCAGTTATGTTTAAATTTCAAATTAAAACAGTAATAAGCTTAAGATATTGTGCTTACTGTTCTTAATTAAATATGAAAAGTTTTTTTTAAAGTTTGGTTTAAATACAAAATTAATATTATCAAAGTTTAAGTTTGATTTAATATTTCCGAGAAAATTGAAAAAAGTTTTATAAATTATAAAAAATAAGCTTAAGCTATTGAGCTGAATATTTTTAATTAGATATGAAAAGTTCTTTAAATTTGGTTTATACTTAATATTATCAAAGTTTAAGCTTGATTTAATATTTACGTGAAAAATTTAAAAAATTCAAAGCTGATAAAGCTCGTCCGTTATGTTTGAAAATTAAGCTTCCAACTGCCATTTTAAAGTTGAAAAGCTTAAAAATTCGATGGAAATTTTTTGTTTAATTATTAACTTAACTGCAAAAGTTTTGAAAAAAATGAAACAAATAAACGTTTGAAATTATATTGTTAATTTTTTTTTTTTTTTTTTTAACTTGATCTTGAAGTTTTCAATAAGTTTAAGCTTGATTTAATATTTCTGTGAAAGTAGAAAAAAAGTTTTCTATTTTTTTAAAGTTTTTCTTTCAAAAGACGGAATGTCAATTGAAAGAAAAACTTTTTCTAATAAGAATTATTTTTAATTTCATTATATACATGTACATATATTGCATATCAATATTATTTTCTTAAATAAAGTCGAAACTGTTACATTTAGTAATACGTAGATTATATTTCGATTCAAGTAATTGATACACAAAAGAAAATGATTTATATAACTTCTTGTTGTTTCTTAAAAATTTGAAAATGAATAATAAGTTATGTAGTCTACCTTTTGTATGTTTTAAATTTGATAAAATTTCTGGGTCGTTAGTTCAAATCCCTTCTCGGTGAATTTTTTTTTTTAATTTCAATTAATTTTTTTTTTATTCAATTACGTACTTGTTTAAATTTTTAAATTTAAATTCGATAAAATTGTTTGTTAATTTTTTTATAGGTTTATTTTGTTTCAATAATGATCTATTTCTCCATCTATTAACTTTATGTAGACATTTTTATGGACATAAAATTGAATTATGAGTGAGTTTTGCAAATTAATTTTTTGATTTTTTTTATTATACCTACCTAATTAAGTAAAAAAAATATAATTACTTTGATTACTAAGGTGCAGTTCATTTGGCTTTAATTCAGGGATGAGATGAGGGAAGCTTTGAAATTGCTTTGAAATATTGCTTGCTTTAATTACTTTCCAAAGCAAAAAGCAAGCAACGCAACAAAGCGTACATTTGGCCTTCGCCATTATTTCAGTTTTTAACTGAAACTAATGAAGACTTACTACAAAACTTTTCATGTGAAGCACAGCCTTAGTTTTTAATACCAAAATGATTTACTATTTATTTAAAATACCCAGAAAATCTTCTGTAATTTTTAAAACTGAAATCAATTTTTTCATAAACTAAAAAAATTTTTTTTTTATTTATTTTTTTTTATTAAAAATTAATAAAATATTTTTTGGCCTGCTTATGATAATTTATGATATTTTATTTTCTAAAATAAAACACATTCAACAAAACATTAATATTTTATTTTTTAATAATTGAACACATCCAACAAAACACATTTTAATTAAATGCATAATTAAATGCGTTTGTTACACCTCATTCTAGACAAATATATTAATAAAATTAGATATGAAAAGTTTTTATAGTTTTGGTTTAAATACAAAGTTAATATACAAAACTAATATCAATGTTAAAATTAAAATTGAAAGACACTTTTAATGTGTGTATAATATTTTTTATTTTATTTAAACATCTTTAAATTGTGATTTTTTATTAAGCTGACAAAAATTTGATTTTTTTTTGTTCTGTTCTTTTTACAACTATTGCTCAATGGCATAATGCCCCCAAGCATATGTTTTTATATTATCTTCAGTTACATATCTTTTATTATCTAATAAACTTAAAGCTACTTTATTTAAATTTTGTGTATAAATTGTATGTAAATATGATCTAAATATTTTCATTTCTTTAAAACAAGTTTAATTTTTTAACAATCAATTTTTATAATTATCTAATGTTAAAGAATTGACAACATATTTCTTTATTCCTTTAGCTTTTTTAATAGTTTTATTTTCATATGTTTGAAGGAAATACATTTTAGATTTTAATTCAATAAATTCAGAAACAATTTTCCCATTAAATTCATCTTTAAAAAGACCTAGAACTTTTTTATTCATTAGAGGAAAATTAAATAAATTGACAGATGGATAATCTGATGTATCAAAACGTTTTGGTATTTCATTAAATATGTCAGCGTAAAAATCATTTGTCTGTATAGTATAAATGAAACTGTCAGTGTCTATATAATTTAAAAAAACCTTACTACCATATTTAGGTTTAATATAATCATAATGAAAATCATACATAAGAATTTTAGATTGTTCGAGTACCGTAAATCCCAAATATATAGGCTTGTCATAACATATATTTGTATGATTAAGCTGAATGGCTATCAAGTTTTCAGTAAATCTAGAGTGACTATGATAATTTGGTTTTGCTATTAACGCTCGAGCACCTAAATGTCTTCCTTGACTTTCCCAAGAGGTAGCTATTTTGACAATTTTTCTTTTATCTACATTTTCCATTGTTTTACCAAAAACAGCATTATTCGTTAATTTAAAATAATCTTTTTCAAAAGCATTTTCAGCCATTGACCTGTGTGCGTTATTTAAATCAATATATTTTTTTAACCAATTGCTTTGTGTGAATTTTAGTACTTTATAAATTTTTTTGAGAATCAAGCCGTTTCGAAGACACTGTTTTAAGTTTCGATAATAGATAATATATTTGCGTTTGTTTGTTAAGTCAACTAACAGTTTAGGAATTTTACCTTTCGGTGCAACTTTGTTTTCAGCACAAAAAGGAAAATCATTGTGCAAATCATGTAAATGTTGAGGGTAATCTAAATCCACTTCTAAAACGTAACCAGTTTGCGAATCATCGGCAACTGAAAGCACATCAATATTTTCAGGAGTATTAACCCACTGAAAATCTTTATGAGGTAAATATTGGATCATTGCCCATCCATATAAATTGTTGGCATCTTCATATACTATATATTTGGAAGGTTCGTTTTTTTATAAGATTCCCCCATAAATTTATTATTTGCCACTGAATGTCTAACTGAGCACTGACTAATTCCACCACGTATCCCTTTTTTAAAAAAATTATACATATCAACATCAGTTAACAACTCTAATTTCATATCAGTGTATTTTAACATAGCCGTCCATGACAAACCTGGTGTAGTGTAAATATTTGCAGGATCTAAAGAATAGATTTTGGAGCATATTTTTCGAAAATTTTCAAAAACATCAGTCAAAATAAGTACATCTGTTTTAAGGTAAAGTTTAAGATAGTCCCATAAATTTTGACATTTAAACGTATTCCATATACATTAACTGTATGAATGTAGTCTTCATCGGAACATGGTGTGTTTGTCATTTGATTGGTAAAATTGTCTTGTGACGGTAAACATGTTTCGTCAAGTCGTTCAATGTAATTTAAATACTCATAGGGAAAAACTACCTTTCGAGTCGAGTCATTTCATTATTATTTAATTCTTTTTTTATATGAATCAAATCGTTTTCATTTAAATTTTTACACAATGAATCAAGGCTGGAAGCCATAAATCTGAAGCTATCGAGAAAACGTAAATAAAATGAATGATTATTATCTATTGTAATTTTTTTAGATAATGAAATATAACGTTCTTTATTATTCAAAGGAATGACACTAATATGTCCATTCACTTTGTTTAGTTCTTTAAATACTCGTAAAAGATGACAATCATAGCCGGAAAAATTGTGAAAAAATATTGGGAAAAAATTTGATCGTCTATACAATAAGTTGCAATAAGAATGAGCAGGACCTCTATAATTGCCAGTAAAGTGGCAAAGGTCACTAATTCTATTATAAAATCTAAATGCTTACCGCATATGTGACACGTTTCTTGAACCAATTGTTCTAGCTGCTCATCCAGTGTTAGCGGATTCATCGGTTTTGAACTCATAAAGAAGGTTGAAAATAATTCACTGCATGTTTTTGCCAATGATTGGATAAATTCCTTAGCACAGTTAGCTCCAACAAATTCTTTGAAACAGCTTAGACCATCATCAAAAGAACATTTAATGTAGTAAGAGAAAGCTACTGGAACAGGTTGATGAATGTTTGTTGTTGAAGACATCGTGGAATCAGAATTGCATGTTGCAATAGGTTGTAAAATACTCTCAGCATCGGCATAAATAACAAAAGGTGTTTTCTGTTGTTGATAATTCTTAAACTCCAGTGTATTTTTTTCAACAGACGGAAGCTTTGTAACTACTTTATTGCATTCGGGTTTGTGTAAGTCACGTTGTTGTAATGTATGAAAATGTTGCAAGCACATATTACAAATATAAATATGATGAGTATTCCTTGTTACAGACCGACTTATCAATCTTGATAAATGTTTTATGTAAACAAAATGAAATTTTTCATCCCTTTCCAAAAGCAATAGATTGACATGAAACTTTTTTTCACATTTTGTCAAATAAAATGGCCCTACAACCTCATATTTCTTATTAATGACTTCCAATCCAACAAAATTTATGCTTATGTCATTGTTAAGTTCTTCGAATAAATTTAGTTCAGACAATTTAGTTGGAAATTGCATATTGCCAAAATTAAGTTGTAAAACATCGCCAAACTCAAGCTTGACTATGGGTTGAGAAATGTCACTAATTTTGTATGAAGATGTTCGTTTTGCATTTTCAGCGCAAGTTTGTTTCTGTAAAACAGAAGTTATCATTATTGTGGATATTAATGCAGGCTTTTTTATCTTCTATGTTTTTTTGTAACTTAATATAATTAGAAACGTGGATTGGTTCATATTTATTAATATTTATTTCCACGTGTAAAATTCTAATTAACGCCCAGCCACTATCTTTTTCTTGGAAGTCTTCTGCTTGTTGTTGAATAACGTCTTTAGCATTTTCAAAAAAATCATTAAGACCGTCTGCCTGTGTAATGCTTAACATTCTAGTTTGAAAAGATTTGATTGATATATTTATCTCTTCTTCTGTTGGTTTTATATATTCACCGAAAAGTTCAAGATTCGCCTTAATGACATTATGTTTTTTTAGTGATTGTCTCAACAATTCAATGATTTCGGTTTGAGCCTTTTCTAAAAAGTGTGATGGGTTTAATATGCCTTGATCATCATTATATCTAATAAATGTTTCTAGTCTATTTTGAAAACATTTATTAATACACCTAACATTAGTTTAAATGACTTCTGCTGCATTTTTCTTATGTTCATTTGTCCGAATGTGGTAATTCCACAAATTATTTGAGATGGCTGTTTTACACTTTTTGCAAAATTTTGTATTTTCATAACTTTCTCTGTGGTTTTTTATATGTTCTAATAAATTGTTTTTTCTATCAAATGCTTTTTGACATAAATCACATTTATGTTTTAATTGTACATTTATTGAACATTTATGGCTTTTTAGATTGTCCGGCCTTGTGAAAACTTTTTTGCACTCATTGCATTCCGGTTTCATTTTTTTATTTGCTGAACTCATTTTTAGTTGTTTTTTTTTTTTTTTTGTTTTAATTTAAGTAAAAATTATTTGGCAACTAAAATGGATTATAACATAAGATCATATATATATACTTTTAAAAATCGCCGGGTATTTACTTATTTTTTTGCACCGCACAGCTGCAGCAGCCTTCACAACTTTTTAATTTATATGATATTTTTCAAAATACTGCAACAATGTTGTTTCGTATTAGAATTTTAACTTTAAAAAACAAAAGAAAAAAAAAAATGCATAAATCCAACTTTTTACCCTTGTCAACTTTTTAATTTATATTATATTTTTGAAATACTGCAACAATGTTGCATCTTATTAGCATATTAACTTTTTTAGAAAGGCGCGCCGCCCGCATTACTATTCTAATCATAAAATCAAATAAATCTATAAAAATATGTTTTTGGCACCGCGCAGCTGCAGCAGCCTTCACAACTTTTTAATTTATATGATATTTTTCAAATAGTGCAACAATGTTGTATCGTATTAGAATTTTAACTTTAAAAAACAAGAGAAAAAAAAATAAAAAAATTGCATAATTGCATAATGAGTTACTTAGTTGGTTTTTATTTTATGTTTTATATGAGTAGGGAAGTCATAAATAAAGTTTTTCATATATAAGAACAACAATTTTCCTTTACTATTATTAAAAATTATTTACTTTATTAAGAGTACATAATATTACAAAATAAAACAAAAAATATGGTAAGATATTTGTTTTTTTTTTTTTGTTTTATATTTTTAATTTTCTATTTTCTATAGGCTGGTTTTTTAAAAAGTTTAATGGAATTGGGAGTGGGTTCGAGTGAAAAATATCATAATACTGATATTTTATACCAAAATAAAATATACGAGGTGCTTTCCTGGCGCTTTCTAGAAACGAAAAAAGGTCAAACGGTGGTGCTTTGTGAGGTAGAAGATTCAATAACCAATGAAAAAATTATATTTTTCATGCCGGACAGGTTTTCAAAAAAAGTAACAAACGAACCGGAGTTAGAGGAATTGAATAGAGCGCAGTTTTATTTTAAATTTTTGGGACGGGATAAAGACAAACGAAATATGGCATTATTTCAATTAATTCCATCGATTGATATCGAATTGCAAGAAAAATTTTTGAAATAAATAAAGTTTAATATTAAAAATGTTTTTTCCTAAATTAAATTTGTTTCTTTTTTTTTTTTTATATTTATTTTCAGATACTTATGATGGTGCTAAAGGGGCCCCTTGGCGCGAGGGGCCTGTATTCAAGATTAGTCTTGGTCTGTGAAGGTCCGCAAACGGTCTGTGAAAGTCCGAAAAGGTCTGTGAAGGTCCGAAAACGGTCTGTGAAGGTTCGAAAACGGTCTGTGAAGGTCCGAAAACGGTCTGTGAAAGTCTGAAAACGGTCTGTAAAAGTCCGAAACGGTCTGCGAAGGTTCGAAACGGTCTGTGAATGTCCGAAACGGTCTGTGAAGGTCCGTTAGTAGTTTTAAAAATTTACTGGTCTATAGTATATCTAGCTATCCCCACTTTTTCTTATGAAATCAGAGTTATAAATAAAAGGCTAGCTTTTTTAAAATAAAAAAAATATTCTAAGTGCTAAATATTTTGTATGTTCCAAAACATATAAAATAAAAAAAAAACAAAAAACAAAAGAAATATGGTGTCTTGTAATAAATGCAGGGGTAAAATAAAAGGTGAAACGGGAATTCAATGTTCGGGAGTGTGTAAAAAAGTTTTTCATGAAGCTTTGAAGTGTTCAGGATTGGATCTATCGACAATTAATAATGTGTACGCAAATAACAATTTAAGATTTATTTGTGACGATTGTATCCTGTACATACAAAACGCGGATTTGGTTCTGCAAAACATGGACTCCGCGGTAACAAAAAATAGTGAACATCTAAAGGAGTATAAAAATGAATTTGAAGCTGCTCTTAAAAGAAATGAAAGTGAAGTCATAAATTTACTTATAGATATAGAGTCTGCTATAGTCTGCTATAGAGTCTGCTATAGAGTCAGGTTTTACAAAGAGATTGGAAGAAATTAAAAGTGAACAACAAATCGTCGGTTTAGTGCTTATTTCGGACAAACGCCATTTTTAGTTTTTTGCACTAAGCACGTTTTCAAGTATTTTTGGGAGTGATCTTTCAGAATTTCTCATCGGATTTATCCTATCTTCAATAGTTTCAGAGATAATGAGTGATCGGTTTCGTACAAATCCTAATTTTTTCCGGATATTTCCTGTTTATTTCGGACAATTCCAAGTCTTTAGGACTTATCCGCTTGACGCCATATTATTTTCTCAAACTTAATTGTGAAAACTAATGAAAGACTAATCCATATGAAATGGAAATGTCTTAACATATATATTTATTTTTTTTGTACGTATTTCGGCTTAATCCATTTATTGGTTGTTTATATGTGTTAAATCTATTTAATATATCCGAACAATTCAAATAACATATCAGTGCTTATTTCGTACAAATCCATATACTTCCACATATCAGTTAATTTTTAGTGCGGAGTTGTCTGTGAAGTAAATATTTTTTTTAATTTTATTTCGTACATCCCAATATAACGGGTATGATAATTTACAAAAACTATATAAAGTCCATTTTTATTACATAAAAATAGTCATTCTTTTGTGAACTATTGAGGTGTGAACATCTAAAACTAGATTTCTTCGATATAGAAAATTCAAATCTTAGAAGTTTACCGTCCACTCTTAGTCCAAATTTGACGCCAATTCAAAAAAAAAAAAAACGTAGACAACCAGAATTATGGAAGCGTAATATAAAAAAAAACTCAGAGAATCAGTACAGGCCTATTTTAATGAAAATGGAAAGAAATTTGAAGAAAACAAAATGAAACCTCGTTGTAAAAACACATGTTTCTATATATGTTCAAAAATTTTCGCTGAAAGCGATAGAAAAATAATTTTTGATTCGTTTTAGAGTCTAAATGACGACGAAAAAACCATGTTTTTTTTTAAGTTTGTAAAACAAAATGATGTAAAACGAAGACGTACAGATAAACCGAAAATAAATCGATCAGCATCATTCAAATACTATTTTGCACTAAAAGATCATATTCATCGGGTTTGCCGCCTTTTTTTTTTAAATACCTTAAGTATTAACAAGGCAAGAATTTATTACTGTTTTGCCAATTTATCTGATAAAAAAACTGGATGCCCTACTTTAAGAAAAAAGGGAAAATGTATAAAAAAACAAGTTCCAGAAGAACAACTCGATTCAGTGAGACAACATATTGAGAGTTTTTAAACTGTGCCTTCGCATTACTGTCGCTCCCAGTCTTCCAAATTATATTTAGAGTCTGATCTTACTTTAGCAAAAATGTTTCAATTATACTTAGAACAATGTGAAAATCCGGTTAAGATATCTATGTACCGAAAAATATTTAATGGTGAATACAATATCTCTTTCTACAAGCCTAAGAAAGATATATGCGATAAGTGCTATTTGTTTCAAAGGAACGTAGCACCAAACAAAGAGGAACAAAATATGTATGACAGCCATATAAAAGAAAAAAATGCTTGCAGAGCTGAAAGGAATTTGGATAGATCAAACATAATTACAAAACATGCAGTCATATGCTACGACTTGCAAAAAGTTTTTGCCTTACCGAAGGGTAACGCATCTAAATTTTATTAATTGCGAAAAATTAATACCTTTAATTTAACCGGCACCTGCATCTTACCAGAAAGTACAAATATGACTTATTGTTCTATATGGTCTGAAGTTCATTCGGGGCGGTCTGGTAACGATATATGCAACGCATTAATAAAAATTTTAAAACAAATCACTAAAGATTTTCCAGATGTTACTAAAATTACATTATGGAGCGATAGTTGCATTCCTCAAAATAAGAATAAAATAAACTCTTTTGCATTAAAAAATTTTTTGAACCAACATTCCAAAATAAATACATAATTCAAAAATTTTCTTAGCCTGGGCACTCCAACATTCAGGAAGTTGATGCAGTTCATTCTGCATTAGACAAATACTTAAAAAATATCGAAATTCATAGTCCGCTCCATTTAGTAAAGCCTTTGCTGAAATACTCTACAGCAAATGTAAAATTAAATGTGTTACAAATGACTAAAAATGACTTTCTATCATATTCCACTCATGCAAGCAAGCTAAATCAACAAATGTTCCATTTAAAAAAATTAAGTTAATTTTATACGATAATGATGGTTTTCTATTAAAACACAACACATCTTTTCTGGAAATAAAATATAAGGTTGCTTCTCTCTATCACAATGCTTTAAAAAAAAAATTAGCGACACCAAAGGATATATTTACTATTATAATAACAGCTGTTTGTCCGGAATCTACCATATCAAAAGAAAAGTTAGCAGATGTCAAGAAATTGCTACCGTACTTACCCGAAAACGACCAAAAATACTTTAAAACTTTATTAAAAATTAAAAACTAAGAAAGCTATTGGTTTTTTTTTTGTTTTGTTATAAAAGTTATTCTAATTTTTATATTGGAAAAAAGTAACTGAATAAAAATTTATTTAGGATTAAGATTTAATATTTATTTTTAATTTATTTTAATATAAAAACAACAAGCTGTAAATTAAAAAGCTATCAAAATAATATTTATGTTTTATACTTGGTGTTTAAAAAACTGAAATATATTTAATTTATTAAATAAATGTATTTTATTTTGAAATTAAGCATTAAAATTAATTAAAAACAAGTAAAGAAACAGTCAGTCGGTGCAACCGACTTAGAAATACCCTACACCTATTTGGTTCAAATTTAAGGACATATCCATAAGTCATTTTAATACCATAGAAGCTGTTATTAATTTGATCGTAAGACATAGCTAACCAAATTGACTGTATAATACTAAAAACATTTTCTAATTACCCTATCTATTAAAAAATACTACAAATTCTTACTAATTTATCTATTTAAAAATATTAAAAAACAAACAAACTTGAAATAAATGAAAATATATTTATTCCAATTCAATTACAAAATGAAAAAATTCTAATTATTAAATTTTGTGATAAAAAAATAATCAAAGCATAATATATTTAATAATCCAAATTTTTAAAAATTGCAATTATTTTAAATGGTTAGTTTATATACCTAATAGAAAAGCTTATAAACGCAAAATATGCAATAAATGTATTTGTAAAATACAATTAAAAATTTACACCTTTTCATATAATTCATTTAAATATAAAAATAGATTTTACATAAATGCAGCAAGTACCATTGAACATAGCTGAACCACTACAATAAAATCTAGATTTCGGAGACACATAGGACATAGGAAATATATTCTTTGGCTTCGAAATTAAACTCGACCCCAACCAATTCCCATGGTACTTTCATTACTAGTAACCTACTGTTAAATTCCATCAAAATACCGGCATTATTTTTTGAGTTATGATGTTTTTAAGATATATGTTTGTTAGTCCTTGAACTTTTCAAGGGTTCCAGAACCTGAAACCATGGTACGATTTCGCCCATATGCAGTCCTGTTATACTTTCAATACTAGCTAACCCTTGTACACAATTGGAACGCTCTATCTTAATTTTAAGTTACTAGTTTTATTAATTTCGATGATAAGTTTTTACACATTGTATAAGAGTAGTATAAGAGAGGTTCTGAACCACCACTCCAATTGATCCCAAATTAGGGGGGCACGCAAGAAATAGTAAAGAACACCCTTGTGGCAAATTGGAAGCTTCTACATTTGTTTCAAGTTACTATCTTTATTAATTTCGAAAATATGCTTTAAGGGCCTAATAACTGAGTGGCTGGTCCCCGATCCACTACTCCAATGGGGCCCAAATTTCAAAGACACTTACGAAATAGGAAGGGACACCCTGATACCAAATTTGGAGGTTCTATCTTCATTGGTTTCGGAATTATGCTCGTTTGGCCTAAATTCGATCAAAAAGTTCTAAGTTCCGAACCCATTGTCCAATCCTCACCATACGTAATCACCGCCGTAGTTTCGCTGCCAATAACCTACAGCACAAATTTCATGAAGATAGCCTCATTAGTTGTTGAGTTATCGTGATTTTTTATATATGTTCCTTAGCCCTGACATCGATTAAAAGGTCCGGAATCCGAACCGTTGGGCTGATTTCGCCCTTATATAGTCCGCGCTCTACTTATAGTACTAGTTAACCCTTGTACGCAATTTGAACGATCTATCCTAATTTTAAGTAACTATTTTTAGTAATTTCGATTATAAGCCTTTAAAACTTGGGAGGTCTGAGAGGGGTACAGAACCACCACTCCAATTGATCCCAAATTAGGGGAACACGCAAGAGATAGTAAAGAACACCCTTGTGGCAAATTGGAAGCTTCTACATTTTTTCAAGTTGTTATCTTTATTAATTTTAAAGATATGCTTTAAGGTCTTCGGAAATGTGTGGCTGGTCCCCGACCCACTACTCCAATGGAACCCAAATTCACAAAACACTTAGGAAATAGGAAGGGACACCCTGATACTAAATTTGGAGGTTCTATCTTCATTGGTTTCGGAATTATGCTCGTTTGGCCTAAATTCGATCAAAAAGTTCTAGGTTCCGAACCCATGGTCCAATCCCAACCTTACGCAATTCCCGAAGTAGTTTCATTACTAGTAACCTACAGCACAAATTTGATGAAGATAGCGTCATTAGTTGTTGAGTTATCGTGATTTTTTATATTTGTTCGTTAGCCCTGAAACCGATTAAAAGGTCCAGAATCCGAACCCATGGGCCGATTTCGCCCATATGCAATCCCCGCCGTACTTTCAGTCCTAGTAACCTACAGTTAAAATTTCATCAAGATAGCTCCATTATTTTTTGAGTTATCGTGCCTACGGACGGACGGACATGGCTATATCGACTAAGGTGGTCACGCTGATCACAAATATATATACTTTTCCATATCTAGCTCGCTTCCTTTAGGTGGTTACAAACACCATACCAAAGTTAATATACCCCTTTACCTATTCTATAGGTGTAGGGTATAAAAATTATTGAATTTAAAAATATCGATAATTTGCGTAAAAATAATTGTTAAAAATTTCATGAACAATTTATTTCTTGTTTCGGACAATTCCAATTTTTTTGGACAACTCCATGAACATGTACATAAAAATTTCTTAGTCATGGGATTTAGCCAATGATGAAAAAACATGGTCTTAGAAAATGCTTCATAACTAACTTAAGACTTAAATTTAATTCTTAAAATTTTCAAAATTAATAATAAACCCTACTATAAATTAATAGCGAAAATTTGAATAAAATCTATAGAGTAGTTTTTGAGTAATTATACTTTTAACTTTAAACTCGTTTTCTCAATATTTTGGTCGTTGGCGTTTGTCCGAAACGAGCACTAAACCGACGAAATGGAGCTACGTAAGATGGAAAAAATTACTGAAGTCTTTCAAATACAAAGCGATAAGGTGAATGAATCGTTTAATAATGTATTGAAACAAAATGATGAGGTATACAAAAAAATGAATAATGTAATTAATGAAAATATTAATGTGGGTCAAACTGTATCATTTGCTGATATGGTAAAAAATAAAAAAAATATTGGAATGAAAATGAAAAAAGAATTACCTTTGATTGTTAAGCCAAAAAATAAACAAAAAAGTGAAAAAACAAAAAGTGATCTAAATACAAAGGTTGATCCAAAAAATCTAAAAATCAAAAATATTGAAACTAAAACCAATGGAGCAATATTAATTGAAACAGACACAATTGAAGAACGTAAAAAAATAAAAGTTGAATTGGAAAAGAAAATGACATAAAGTTACGAGATAAAAATACCAACGGTCATTAAGCCACAAATTGAATTGGTTTATATGAATAATAAATTTAGTGATGCCGAAATAGTAGAAAAACTCAAAAAGCAAAATTCCTTTTTAGAAATGTGTGATATGAAAGTAGTTAAAACATACGAGTTGAATAAATATAACAAAGTAATATATAATGCAGTAATTGAAGTAGATAAAGAATTTTTCCCAAAAATACTTGCGAACGAAAAATTATGTATAGGATGGGAAAAATGCAAGGTATTTGATGCTATAAATATACAAAGGTGTTACAAATGTAAAGGGTTCAACCATAAATCAGCGGATTGCAAGAATAAAGAAACGTGTCTAGAATGTCATCAAGAACATAAAACAAACGTATGTAACAAAGAGGAAATAAATAAGTGCATAAACTGTATAAAATACAATGAGAAACTAAAATTAAATATGGATATTAATCATAAGACTCTTAGTAAACTATGTCCTGCATATCAATATAAACTAGGTTTAAAAAAAAAGGCCATTGGATATTAGCAACTAAAGAACATAGTTGTTGATCAAATAAACCAGGAAAATTGTATACAAAGAAATAAAGAAATTACGAATAAAAATACTTATGAACCAAAACATTATATAAGTACTTATAAAATTTATCTTAATGCCAAAACTTTAAAAAAAGATAACGTAATTAACACCGAAGCTAAATTAAAAGAAGATATTAATGTTAATTTGATAGTAATCATGATAATATTGATAATATCGATAATAACAATAAAAACAATAATAATTATAATAGCAATAATAATAATAACAATAATAATAATAATGATAATGATAATAATATGGAAAATAAATTGGATATTGTAAGAAAGATTATAACAAAAACGGAAGAATCCAATAAAAAATCTGGTCAAAGTCAAAAAAGCAGTGTATTACTTAAACTATTTTCCTTCAAGAAGATATTTAATGCCAACAAGAAAACTTGCACAATTCAAGTTAACAAGAACAGTAATAATAATATATGGTTCTCTGACAAAGATTCCAAGGACATCGTGGCAAGAGATTCCAACAATAAACTTCATCAGAATGAAAATATTAATAATAGTCAAAATAAAAATAATAATATTGCTAATAATAATATTACTCTTATGAATAAAGATATGCCTAAAGATGAAAGACAACTTGTTGTGCCAACAACTAAATATGCTAACTGGATAAAGGGTGAAACGATAAACGTAGGCAGTAGTGAGATTGCAAAGTCAAATAACAAAAGCTTTATTAATCCACTAGCTCCACCGATTGTCAGATTAACTAGAAATGCGATTATATCTGGTGACAATATCTATGCTATTTCTCGGCTTAGAGAACACAGAATATACAACAATGTTAGATTATTTTTGTCGTATTTTCATGATCATGGTGATATCTGTTATGAGGGAATGACGCAAACTAGTCTACAAGTACTTATACACCAAGAAGGTTTGCCAAATAACCATCAAGAGCTCTCTAACCTATACTTTAATTATCATGAAACTACAGGAGTATCAAGAAAGGAAGTGCTACAAGAGCTAGCTCATTTTAGGAGACATGTAGAAAATAAATACAGAGAGAATGTGCAGAGAGAATCATGGCAAAATTATTTGATTGGAAGACCATGATGATGAACAAACTATTGAATTTGAAAATGGTGCATTTTAATGCTAGAAGTTTGAGGAAAAATCTAATCGAAATTGAAACATTTATAAAAATTAAAAATGATGTTGATATTATCATGGTTGGAGAAACTTGGCTTTATTCAGAAGAAAAAAAATACTTTAATATTCCTGGGTATACAGCATCCTTTATCTCTAATAATTTAAGCAGAGGAGGTGGCTGCGCAATATATGTAAAGCAAGGTATTAGTCACAAAGTTTTGGAAACATCTATTACGTTCAATACTATTGTAATTTCTTTAGAAGATACCAAACCTACCATTAATATTGCCGTATGTTACAAAAGCCCGTCTGAAAACAATAAGGCATTTATAGAACATCTAGATCAGCTGTTCAATAAGTACAAAAATATAATTGTGGTTGGTGATACTAACATCGATTTGCTCTCTGAAACGGACGCAAGCAGAATGTATATGGATATGCTAGATGTTAACTCTGTTAACATAAATAACATGAATGAAGCTACTAGAATTACATTAAACTCAGCGACTCTGTTAGATCATGTTCTTTCAGATCTTAAGACGAATCGATTTGGTTTTAATATCACTTTGCATGATATTCCTAACCTAGATCATAAAGCAGTATGTGTTGAAATTAAATCAGTTCTCAGAAAACTTGGAACGATGGTGTATAATCAAATAACAAGTACTAACTATGCTAAATACTCATATCTGTTGGAATATCACTTAAGTAGACATACTTGTCAAAATATTGATGAATTGATTAAAGCTATAAAATATTTCAAGGACACTAGTACAAGTGTTAAATATATGAGAATTAGAAAAAATAATTCGTGGATGTCCAGAGAAATTTTAAAACTAATTGAACACAGAAATAAATTGCATAAGTATCATAAAAAATACCCAAATATTGCGGAGCGTAAAATAAAATATAATGAATTAAAAAACAAGGTTAATGTAGAGATAAAGAAAGCAAAGCAAAATTATTTTAATAGAAAATTACAAGAAGCTGGTTCAAATACTAAAAAGATATGGAATATTCTGAACTCTCAGATAGCAAATCAAAAAGCAGATAGTAACAATATTATAAAGGAAATAATACAAAATGATAAAATTTTAAATATTAGCAAAGACATAGCCAACGGCTTTAATGAACATTTTAGTAATGTTGGAAGAGAGTTAGCTGATAAAATACAAACTAAAGAAGAAAATATAATAAAAAATAGAATAAATGAAAGTTCCATGTTCTTGGTACCTACTAATGAAATAGAAGTGCTTAATGTTATTATGAATCTAAAAGATAATTCACCTGGCTCAGATAATATAGCAGCAAAAGACTTAAAAGCGGTAGCTGAGATAATATCTCCGATAATTAGTAATTTTATTAATGACAGCTTTCGCACAGGAAACTATCCTAGTTTATTAAAATGCAGTACTGTGATTCCAATATACAAGAATGGTTCTCGCTTGGAAACATCTAATTACCGGCCGATAACACTCACTAGCTGCATGAGTAAAATTTTTGAAAAAATAATTAATAAAAGAATATGTGAATTCATTAAATGTGCTGGCGGATTTGACATCAATCAGTTTGGCTTCCAAAAGTCACATGGAACTGATGTAGCAATCAATGATTCTGTGAAATCTATTATTGGACATCTTGATAAAGGAAACTATGTATGCTCTGTTTTTGTAGATCTGAGTAAGGCATTTGACACAGTGGACCATCAAATATTGTTGGACAGATTATATGAAATTGGAATAAGAGGACTACCGCGTGAACTACTAAGAACGTATTTGACAAACAGATTTATCAAAACGAAAGTTAATGGTGTTTGTAGCAATGAACGTGCCATAAATATAGGTGTCCCACAAGGGTCAGTTCTTGGACCTACCTTGTATCTTTTGTATGTGCATAATATGCAATTTTCTAACATTAAAGCTGATTATAAAATATTTGCTGATGATACATTGCTTATCTATACAGCAAAAAATGCGGAAACATTAGAAAGATTGGTTAATAATGACTTGAAATTATATATGAGATGGTTAAATGGAAATAAATTAACAATGAACATTGAAAAAACAAAGTACATGATTTTTAAACGTCTAAATAAGCCTGATATCAATCCAAAAATTTGTATTGATAGTAGAGAAATTAAAAGAGAACAAACTTATAAATATCTCGGTATTATAATAGATGACAAATTATCATGGAATGATCATGTTAATTACATTATAAAAAAGATCAGCTAAACTATTATTTCATGCACACATCATGTCTCATATAAGATACAATGTGGCGACATGGTCGTGTTGTTCAAATACATTAAAAATGAAAATGAAAATATTAATAAACAAAGCAATCAAGATATTATACAAACTAAATTGGCGAACTCCAACTGATGATCTATACAATAATACGGGATTCCTTAACTTAGACGAATTAATAATATTGGAAAAGGCTAAAATTATACATAAAATAGAAAATGGTGTTACTAAAAGTAAAACTTTATTACCAAGAAGAAGGAATATTCACAATTACAACACAAGAAACATGGGAAAGCTATGTCATGAAAAAACTAGAACTGAATTGGCTAGAAACAGTAACTTTTGCTCATCAATAAGAATTTACAACTATCTTCCGGAGAATTTAAAGAATTGGAGTAATATAAGTCGCTTCACATTTAAATTGAAAATATTATTAAAAAACGATCAGGCTTTATTAAAAAAATTTTTAGAATTATAACTAAATTAATATTTTATTGTTAAATATACATTAGGGTATACTAAAAATATATATTTAATTTTTGTATTTATACTCCATAACTGTATATATATATATATATATATATATATATATATTATAATTGCTAAGACTCTTATACCAATTTTAAGTTATTGTCTAAGTCTAGTATATTGTAATTTTATAACTGTAATATCATGAATTTATAATAAATAAATAAATAATAATAATAATAAAAAATTAATTTTTTTTTATTATAATAAAGAACAAAATGAATAGCAACAACAACAACAACAACAGTGGTAGCAGAAAAGCTATAGTTGATTTACAATTTGTTATTGGAAATAACAAACAATATTTTTTGAAAGAATTTTCTTTGATAGCTGATGGTTCTCTAATACCAGTGTTTTTTATATTTAAAGCACCGTACTCATTTGAAGAGTTAAATAGTGATGTTAAACGACAAAATGAGCACAACAAAAAGAACATTAATAACATGGATTGGAATGATGGCTTGATAGAGTATTTAAAAGTTAAAAATGTCTTTGAGGAACATTTAACAACAATATTTGATGTTGTTTATATAAAAAGTCTTAAAAAAAAGGGATTTTTAGACACTTTTATTTCAAATTCAGTAAAAGTTATCAATTTAGATAACAAAACTCCATCTCTACAGAAACTAAGAAATTACATCACCATTTGCCCTCACCATAATAATATAGAAAATTTGTTGCAAAGATGTGCTGTAAAAAATTGTATAAACTTGTACATGTATTTAATAAAAGATAATAATAATAATTGGCTTTAAAAAATATTTGTTTTATTTATTGTTGCGCAATATATTTTTTCAGACATAAACAATGGTATTTCATAGTCTAGAATAATTACACTGAGCTATATGTAATTTCATAGGAATATAAAAATCTTCTTGTTCCAATTTCAGTTTATTCCTTTCAATACATCTGTCGAAATACTTGAATACATATTCCCGCACATTTAATTCAGTTCCATTGTTATATGACATCACTGCTTGTATAAAGTCCAACATAAGGCAAAAGCGGGTGTACTCATCTAGTTACAATGTTAGTTTTTTTAATTTGTTCTGTATGATTGAATTTGAGTGGAAATTTATTTGAATTTAATTTAGGTTGAATGTTTGTAAAATCTACATAAAAAGCATGCCACTGCAAATAATTCATCTCGCTAATGACTTTGCGATGACGTTGAAAAATTATTGTTGCAGCTAAATTTTCAACATTAATCCAATTTGTATTTTTATTGTTTGTTTTTTATCCAAATAGTAAATATAGCTTAATAAAAGATTTTTTTGTTGTGCTTCGTCGTTATCGTTGTTGACATCGTTGTTTTTTTTGTTTTTCGATAAATACTTCAGCATTTGATGTTGGCTCCATGTTTTTTTTAAACTGTTAAAGTTTTATAACTCGAAAGTTTTGTATTTATAGTTTTTATCGTATAAATTTTTTGAAAATTTCCCGAAACATTATTTGTATTTTTTTATCGTTTTTGGGTGGGGATGACATTGTGTTGAATAAATTAATAAAATTTTTCATGCTCTTGCATTTACATCGCATCCATAAATATACACAACAATATTGTCCACAGACTGATGTAAGGTCATTTTGTAAACGCTTATTGTTGAAAACAAAACATTTGGATTGATTTTGTAGAAATTTCACAATCTCATTGTAGAATGGTGGATTTCCAAATGAATCAAAATATTCTATACAGCCTTGAACTGGTACGAAAATTGCTAACCAATGTGTTCCTTTTTCGGTAGAAGTGTCGGTGTTTATTACTAAAATACCAGGTTTTGAAATATTTTTCGGTATTTGATCAAGAGCAAAAACACCTTTAAATAATTTACTTGTGACACTATTACATTTCAGCGCTTTCGTTATCTGAAGTGTATTAATTTTTTTGTAAATGAGAAATATCAATTTGCTGAGTATTTCCACTTATGCATGCCGTTAAAAATTCAACTTTAAGTTTACCATTTGTGAACACTATATCGAATATTACAGGCAAATTTATTAAATTATTAGTTGTTTTTTCATTTTCCATATGTCCAAAAGAGTAATTCTTGATGTCCGTTCTTTTTAAATCTTTGGTTGGGAATTTATACTTTAATTCCTTTACAATAGTTTTACATTTTTCTTTTGTTCCAGCCACAGCAAGGTTTTTAACAAATATTGTATTGTTATCATCCGTACAGAATGATAAATCTACTAGACCGTATGCCATTTTCAAATGAATAGAGATGCTCCACTATGCTTCCTTTTATATGTTTACGTAGACGTTGTGATTTTTATCAATTTCGAAATTGGCATCGAATTCTGCAAACACAATACATGTTAATGTTGAAGTTAATGGAGAACTGAGTCTTGCTTCAATCTTTACTACTCCCTGGTTTAATAAACTTTGACATGTATCAGTTCCAAAACCATCTGGTGATAAATCAAAAGCTAGTATTGTATAACCTTTTGAAAATAATTCTTTTGAAATTTGATGGCCTTTATCAGAATGATGTATACCTGTTCCGCTAAATAATGTTAAATATGCACGAGAATTGCAATTGTTATTCGATGTAAAACTGGTTTCAATTGCAGAGTTTGGTGTAGGCACTCCATTCACATATAATTGAAATTGTGTGAGATTTTGATGATCGAAATGGTATGGATTTTTTGATCTTTTACCATTAAAATTTTCATTATTAACCATACAAAATAAAAGAGCTTTTGGTATTTGCCCTATAAATATATTATCCAATGATATGTTGGATGTATTAGCTGGAATTGTAAATGTTTTGATTTCACTTCTCGTATAAAAATATTTTGCGTTAGCCTTTCCCAAAACAGTATTATGTGCTATTAATATGCTAGGATTAATTGTTGAATGTTTCATGTATAATGTAGCTTCAAGAATTTTTAAATAGCTTTCATTGAATCATTGAAAAATAGAAAAAAATTTTGTTTTTCTAATGCCAAAGCAATTCGAATGTCAACGTTATTTAAAAGTAATTTGGAAGTGTTGAAAAAATCTAGATGTAATTCTGCCATTAATTCTACTATTGTAGAATTATTGTATAATTTTTGCTTTGATTTAGAACCAGAATTGTTAAAATCATTTACATTTGGTTTATCCAATTCCCAACCAGTTGCTTCCAGATGTGTTTGACTGGAATCTGTACCATAATTTAGTAAAGTAGTTAAGTATGCTTTATAATGGTATAATGAGTCTGACGGAGTGATGTTTTTTCCATTTAGAGTTACATTACATTGTTTAATTAAAGAGTGTAATAAATTATTTACAACACTGGGCTGCGGGGCTGCTTTTGCATCAGCTCCGGTTCCTACTTTATCATTTGCACTCCAAACTAATCCATCTTTTTTTAATATTTTAATTTTAAATTTTAAGTAGGTTGACGATAAATCTCGATATGTATCTCCATTTCCAAGCGAAACAAATTCAATAGTTGATGGTGACGCCTCTAAAGAAGCTAAAGGATTGTATGCTACCTCTTCTGAACGCAATATACTTGTTTGTACTGGTAATGATGCAAAAAGATCAACTTCAGATTTCATACACTCCATATTTAATTGAATATATCAGAGGTTTTAATTTGCTTTTTTCGTCGCTTCGACTTTAAATGTGTCTTTTTAGAAACTGCTCGTCGTTTTATACTGCTTCGTCTTTTTATGGCTTTTCGCCTTCCACCATACATCGAATACAGTTGATTAACTACTGATTTTCTTAGATTTTTCATGCCACCTTTACTTTGATCAATTACAGTTTCTTTTATGTTTGCACCAGATGCTATATCATTTAAAATATTTTTACTTGTGTTCATAGCCTCTATTTTAATTAAGTTCCGACCTGATGTAAAAACTGGTTTTAAGTAACGAATTAAGCTTCCAAAACCACGACCTCTTTGATTAGCTAGATAAAATTGTAATAGAGGTCCAATATCGTTGATTCCTCCACCTACTTGAGAGGAATAATATCTCACGTAAGCTCTTTCCATGTTTGATATGATATCATATTTGAGTAGTAGTATTTATATTGTTTTTTAGCAATCATTACTTTTTAAAGTGCAGTACAATTTTTGTTGGATAGTAACTGGAAACAAAATTTATTCCATCGCCGTATTGGTTGCAAATTTTAATCGCTATCGTTTCAAAACAATTTTTTTCTATAGGTATGTATTGGACATTTTCAAATTCAATATTTGTAGGTATTCTGCAATTTTCTACGTTGATAGCTCTTAATGTACGTACTTTGCTACTTCCAAAAACAGATGATTGAACTTTATCTGAATATATCATCACCATTCCATTAATTTCATCTTTATTATTAGCAATAGCTAATTTAAATAGTTCAGGTAATTTTGTTTTGAAATTTTTTATATTTTGTTTCTGTCGAAATAATTCACTTAGCAATGTTTTTATATTATAACTGTGATTAACTTTTATAAAGAAGCTGTCTTCATCAAAAGTTTGTGATATTCGAATTAAACCTTTTTTGTTTTGATCTGCTACTTTTTGAAAAGTTACATTATCATAATTTTTAGTATTAGAGATATATGTCAAAACTTCATTAAAAAATTCTTTGAAAACTTGGTTTCTAGTAAATCCCGCATTAGGAGTTATATTTTTAATAAGTGTTGGCAAAAAATTAAATTTCCAATCATCCAAATGTAATTCCGAATCGTCATATGAATAATATGTGTAATCTATAGATTTGGTTACTTTAATTTTTTCAAGAGGTTTTTCAATGTTTCTTACATAAACATTATACTCTCCAATATTAATAAGAGCACAATTCTCCTTGTTAAATTTTTCCGTTTGTAGGAAATCGTTCAGATAAACTTCTGAAAGACCTACTTTTCAGTTTCCGTTTCTTAAATCAAAGTGAATAGGCAATTTATTTTCGAATGAAGCTAAAGTGTTGTCTGGAAAAAGTTTTAAATTATCATTACTAAACAATGTTACATAGAAGTCATCTTGACTATCCATCTTTGTTAACTTCTTTTAAGACATAAAATGTTGCACTATTTATATGTTGTCCATTCCGGTGTTGATGATGTTTTTAGTTTTGGACTTCTTAGTAAAGGTTTTAATTTTCGTTTTTTTGTTTCAGGAAACTGTGAAAGTATAGTTGAGGAAATTGAACTACCGGCCGATCTTAGTGTCTTCTTTTTTTCAGGAGATGGTACAGCAACGGTAATTACATCACCACTTGGTGTTTCAAACATTCGATAATCAGAACTTAGAGATGGTCTTTTTACTAGTTTTTCGTCTTTCAACATTTCAATTTGAGCTAATTTTCTAAATGAATTTTCCTCATCTAAATCGATATCCATATCTGAATACGCTTTTTTAGGATCATATTCAAACACTTCATCAGTAACTAATGGTACAAAATTAGTCTGTGTTGCTGTTGATTTGTATTTAGGTAATTCAGTTTCTGTAAATGCATTTCGTTTAGAAAAGAATTTTGTTTGAGTGCCTGTATCAAATGTAGGATTATTAGCCTTTTCTGGTAATTTTTTTCCGTGTCTTTTGTTAATTCCATATTTGAGGAGATTTTGACGATATAAGTACCATTTTTGCAATGGTTTTAAGTTTTTATCATATAAAACTTTTTTCATTTTTTGATCTAATAAATCCAAGTTTTTATCATCTTGAAATAATTTACTAAATTTTGAAAATATTTCTGGTGACATAACAATCATTCGCTGCATTATGTCTTACTGAGTAATTTCCCTATTACACCAGATAATATAGTTCCGATTAGAGTTGGTAAAAACCCACCATGTTGAACTAATATTTTTCTTTTGGCTTTTATACTTTTCTTAGCACAGGCTAGAAATCTTAATTGTTTTTTATGTTTTTTTAATTTTGCTTTTTGTGCCGATGATATTTTATTATTACCATTTAATATATTGATTGCAATTTCAGCAATAGTTTTTATAATATCATCATCACAATATTTAAGAATATTTCTACGAAATATCTTGTTGTTGCACTTTCCTAGTACATGTAATATATGTTGGTTTTTCTTCAATCGTTTCATACTTTTGACAGTTGTTATTCAAATCACCCGTATCACAGAAACATATACAATATTCTTTGGAAAAAATATTAGTTCTAATACGAAATAAATCGTTAATGTCTTGTGTTAAATCCAACACAATATAACCATGAGGTTTTGATGTTGACTCATTATATACTCTCAAGAAACCCTTTATATTTTCTGGATATAGTTGCCTAGCAAGAGGAAAAATTTGCGATTTGTCTCGAGGATTTTTGAAAAGCACTAAATATTTACAATTTAATGAAATATCTCTTGAAAATTTTCCCTGATGAAAAACGTTTTGTGTTAACAATATAATAGATAAATTACGATGGTGTGAACCTTTAGTAAATAGCTCACATACCTCTTTATTTGCAGAATCTAACATTAAGTCATCTAGAACAATTAACGTAGGTTTATTTTCATTACCACTAAATTCTTTTGGGATACTGGTATAAAAGTCTATATAGGGAAAAGTTAGATTTTTTGGAATAGCAGAAATTTCTGGATTACACCATTTTATTGTTTCAATTTTCGGAGAAATCAATCTATCAATATTTTCAATTAAATTACACACAAATGTTGTTTTCCCACATCCAGATGGTCCCGCTATCATCATTGTAAATGGATGAATAAAATTAATCATTTTTGGTCTGTGTCTGATAAGAAACTGAATTTAAAATACAATTTAGAGAACATATAAAAGCAGCGAACATATTCTTAGTATTGTCATTTTGAATTATGGAAGTGGAGGAGTTCTTAAATATTTATTCCTCCGCCATATTAGATGATCATAAGAAACTAATATTACATCTATATAAACACATTAAAAACTTTTCTGGAGTAAAAAAATTCACTTCAATTTATGGTACTCATTTTACCCTTTGTCCGTGGGCATATGATAATTCTACTTCTGGACCGGACACATGTTAATGTCACACAATAGAAAATTATAGAATCACTTTAGAAAATTTAATTAAATGGTACGAGAATAATGTCGAGGCTACAAGTCGTGTCAGAAATTCATAGAGGCGCTAGAAGAAACTTTACACGAAGAAAATTTATTCAAAAGGGTTTAAATGATACTTGGCAAATTGATTTGGTTGAAATGATTCCATATGCAAAATTTAATAAGACATATAAATATTTATTAACCGCTATTGATACATTTTCAAAATTTGCGTATGCTGAACCGATTAAAAACAAAAGCGCTGATAATGTTTTAATCGCAATGAAAAATATTTTTAAGCGTGCTGGTAAAAAACCAAAAAATTTACAATCTGATCAAGGTACGGAATTTTTCAACAAAAAATTTCAAAATCTAATGAGGAAATATAAAATTAACCATTATCATACATATTCAGAACTAAAAGCATCAATTGTAGAACGTTTCAATCGCACCCTAAAAAACATGATGTGGAAGCAATTCAGTTTACAAGGCACATATAAATGGTTACCTATTCTGCCATCGCTAATAGAAAAATATAACTCAAAATATCATCATACAATTAAACTTCCACCTAAAAATGTTACAAAGAAAAATGAGAAATTTTTATTAAAAACTGTCTACAATAAATTAAAAGTATTCCGAAAAGCAAAATACAAAGTTGGAGATTTTGTTCATATAAGTAAATTTAAAGGTATATTTGCAAAAGGTTATCAACCTAATTGGTCAACAGAAATTTATACAAAAGCGAAAATAAAAAGAACTGATCCAATAACATACAATTTACTTGATTACACACAAAAACAAATAAAAGGCAGTTTTTATGAACCTGAACTTACATCTGTTAAATTTCCTAATGTTTCCCTTGTAGAAAAAACAAGTAAAGAAACAGTCAGTCGGTGCAACCGAATAAAGAAATACCCAACACCAATTTGGTTCAAATTTAAGGACATATCCATAAGTCATTTTAACACCATAAAAGCTGTTATTAATTTGATCGTAAGACATAGCTAACCAAATTAACTTTATAACACTAAAAACATTTTCTAATTACACTATCTATTAAAAAATATTACAAATTCTAACTAATTTATCTATTTAAAAATATTAAAAAACAAAAAAACTTGAAATAAATGAAAATATATTTATTCCAATTCAATTACAAAATGAAAAAATTCTAATTATTAAATTTTGTGATAAAAAGATAATCAAAGCATAATATATTTAATAATCCAAATTTTTCAAAATTGCAATTATTTTAAATGGTTAGTTTATACACCTAATAGAAAAGCTTATAAACGCAAAATATGCAATAAATGTATTTCTAAAATACAATTACAAATTTAGACCTTTTCATATAATTCATTTAAATATAAAAATAAATTTTACATAAATGCAACAAGTACATTTGTACATAGCTGAACCACTACAATTAAGTCTAAATTTCGGGGACACATAGGAAATAGGAAATATATTCTTTGGCTTCGAAATTAAACTCGACCACAACTAATTCCCATGGTACTTTCATTACTAGTAACCTAGAGTTTAAATTTCATCAAAATAGCGGCTTTATTTTTGAGTAATGGTGTTTTTAATATATATGTTTGTTAGCCCTTGAACTTTTCAAAGGTTCCAGGACCCGAAACTATGGTAAGATTTCGCCCATATGCAGTCCCCGTCATACTTTCTATACTAGTTAACTCTTGTACACAATTGGAACGTTCTATCTTAATTTTAAGTTACTAGTTTTATTGATTTCGATGATAAGCTTTTACATATTGAAGGGTCTAAGAGAGGTACTGAACCATCACTCCAATAGATCCAAAATTAGAGAGGCACGCAGGAAATAGTAAAGAAAATCCATGTGCCAAATTTGAAGCTTCTACATTTGTTTCAAGTTACTATCTTTATTAATTTCGAAAATATGCTTTAAAGTCCTCGGAACTGAGTGGCTGGTCTCCACCCACTACTCCAATTGGGCTCAAATTTCAGGGAGACTAAGGAAATCGAAAGAGACACTCTGATACCAAATTTGGAGGTTCTATCTTCATTGGTTTCGGAATTATGCTTGTTTGGTCTAAATTCGATCAAAAAGTTCTAGATTCCGAACCCATGGTCAAATCCCGAACTTACGCAATCCCCGAAATAGTTTCATTACTAGTAAATAACAGCACAAATTTGATGAAGATAGCATCATTAGTTGTTGAGTTATCGTGATTTTTTATATATGTTCGTTAGCCCTTCGATCGATTAAAAGGTCCGGAATCCGAACCAATGGTCCGATTTCACCCATATGCAATCCCCGCCGTACTTTCAGTCCTAGTAACCTACAGTTAAAATTTCATCAAGATAGCTCCATTATTTTTTGAGTTATCGTGGCTACGGACGGACGGACGGACGGACATGGCTATATCGACTAAGGAGGTCACGCTGATCACAAATATATACTTTTTTGCATACCTAGCTCGCTTCCTTTAGGTGGTTACAAACACCATATCAAAGTTAATATACCCCTTTACCTATTCTATAGGTGTAGGGTATAATAATAAGAAAAAAAGGAAATCAAGTTTTGGTTAGGTGGCTTGGCTTTGATAAAACCATGGTTCATGGATAAATAAAAAAGATATTATTTAATGAATAATAATTTATTAACTTTTAGTAAAACATCCTATGATGTTATTTAATATTAAAAACAACTTTTTAAAACCAAGTTTTATATTTTTTTTTTTTTTTTTTTTTTTTTAACTTGAACTTGAACTTGATCACGTTTTCAATTTCTATTCGTGATGACGTCTTTATATTATTAAGAATATAATTTCAAACGTTTATTTGTTTCATTTTTTTCAAAACTTTTGCAGTTAAGTTAATAATCAAACAAAAAATTTCCATCGATTTTTTAAGATTTTCAACTTTAAAATGGCAGTTGGAAGCTTAATTTTCAAAAATAACGGACGAGCTTTATCAGCTTTGAATTTTTTAAATTTTTCACGTAAATATTAAATCAAGCTTAAACTTTGATAATATTAAGTATAACCCAATTTTAAAAAACTTTTTATATCTATTTAAGAATATTCAGCTCAATAGCTTAAGCTTATTTTTGTTAATTTATAAAACTTTTTTTTAATTTTCACGGAAATATTAAATCAAGCTTAAACTTTGATAATATTAACTTTGTATTTAAACCAAATTTTAAAAACATTTCATATTTAATTAAGAACAGTAAGCACAATATCTTAATTTGAAATTTAAACATCCTACTCCTACTGAAAAAAGCTCCTACTGACACTGAAACGGCATTAAAAAAGCTCCAAGAGCTTTTACTGACGCTGAAACGGCATATACATACTAGAGATCTGCACAAATATATTCCTTTATAAAAATTATCAAATGTATTTAAATACTGTATTCTAATTCTATCCATTCGTTCAAAAAGATTTAAATATGGTGTATACTCAAACTACAACTTAACTATATTTATTCTATTCGTTGTATTTCAAATACAAATATTGAAAAGCTTTTT
This sequence comes from Dolichopus griseipennis, assembly GCA_963082915.1. Classification (NCBI taxonomy): domain Eukaryota; kingdom Metazoa; phylum Arthropoda; class Insecta; order Diptera; family Dolichopodidae; genus Dolichopus; species Dolichopus griseipennis. The sequence goes on along the minus strand of OY720445.1, from coordinate 52,049,482 downwards.
TTTTAACAAATACTTTGATGTTTTGAAAATCAAATTTGAATACTTCAAAACATTTTAAAATATACCAAGTATACTGAGTACTCTAAATACAATGACAAAGAAAAAATAAGATAAGAGAACAAAGAAAAGATAAAAAAACAAACAAAGATAGTGAGAAGATGTTTTGAATTTTTATAATCAATTTATAATGATCGTTCGTTATTTAATTTTTATTCTAATACAATTTCTAATTGCAACAACATCATAATTTCGTGATGCTTTAAAACTTAGTGATATAATAGTTAGATAATTAATTAGATAGTAATTAGTTTTAAAATATTTAAATTAGTGATAAGTTAATTTTAATCTTTTTAAAAATGAATATAAACGAGCCATCAAGTAGTGCATCTCTAGTTGAAATAAATTCAACGATCAAACAAAAAATTATCAATGGGGAGTACAAAATATGTGAAAAAAGAGGTAGGAGTAAGGTTTGGAGCATATTTGGAAAAATTGAAGATACATTTGGAAACGTTATAGAAAATAAGGTGGTGTGCAAAACCTGCAATAACATTTATTCATTTTGCGGACAGTGCACTTCAAATTTAATAAAACACAAATGCTACATTCAAAAACAAAATTCAACAATAGTTCCTAAAACATAGTTTCATCAACAGATAAAAAAAAAGAAATTGTAATAGCAATACAATGGATAATAGAAAGTTGCCGATCCTTTAAAATAATTGCAGATCCCGGGTTCAAAACACTAGCCGAATTTTTTATATATATTAGTTCAAAATATGGAGAGAATATTGATCTTGACAAATTATTACCTCATCCTACAACAATACCGCGGAACATAGATGTTTTATACAGTACTTTTTTTGATAAAATAAAAAGAGAGCTTAGATTAATTCAAAGTGGACTAAGTTTTACAACCGATCTGTGGACAGATAATTATTTGAGAAAGTGTTATATGTCAGTAACAGTCCATTATATAACAAATGGAAAATTATTTAATCGGCTTTTAAGTTTAATTTCGATGGAAAATGAAAGATGTACAAGTAAGAAAATTTAAAATTTATAATTCAGAAAGTAGGCGCCATCAAATTATTTCATATTTTATTTATTTAGTAAATTTTTTGTTTAGTTAAAAAAAGTCAAATTTTTATTAGTTATGAATTATAACTTAGGACTAGAAGTTGTATCTAAATAAAATAATTTAATTTATTTAGGCAGAAATATAAAATCAAAATTTATAAACGTACTTACTGATTTTGAATGTAATTTAGACAACATAAATATTGTGACTGATAGAGGTTCAAATATGATAGCAGCTTTCAACGAATATAATCATATTTTTTGTTTTAACCACTTGCTTCATAATACGATACAAAAATCCATAAGCGCAGTACCTGAAATTGATGAACTTTGCCGTATTTGTTCCAAACTTGTAAAATTTTTAAAAAATCAGGAATTAATTCTAGATGGAATTCAATTTATTATTTAATTAACTCTGTAGAAAAAAACTGGATTGAAATAACTAACATATTACAAGATCGCAATGAATTACACAGAATTGACAGTCTGAATATCACAGTAATAAAACCACTTGTTCAAATACTAAAAGTCTTTGAAGAGACATCCAAGGAGGTTGAAGGTGAAAAATATGCAACCATTCATTATTCGTATATACATGTTAATCGTTTAAAAAAAACCTGTGCAATAAGACCAGAAGATTCAAGTCTTATTGAATCCATAAAAGAAAAATTAATATTATATTTAAATACAATAGTTTTAGATAATATTTCAATTTTCCATAAAGTTGCATTATATTTGTTCCCTCCAGCAAATAAATTACTAACGTTTGAAGAAAATGAAAAAAATTTAATTAAAAATAAGTGCAAAGAAATTATGAAAATTTTTTTTAGATGAACCTACAAATAAATAGATGGCACTGTAAGTACGTCAAATATATCTACATTTAATGAAGAACTGCTTGTAGATTTTGTTCCACGAAGAATATTTACGGATTCCGATGACAAAATTTCAAACGAAATATTATTGTATGATAATACAAATGTAATTTTCCATGATGGGTTTGATGTATTACAATGGTGGCACTTACATCAAGCTGAATTTCCGTTAATTAGTAAAGTTAGTTCTAAAATATTAGCTACACCAGCTAGCAGTGCCTCGTCAGAAAGAACTTTTTCTGTAGCTAGAAATTCAATTTCTGAAAAAAGATTCTTAATTGGATACAATTCTGATCTCGTGAATAAAATAATGTTTTTACATAGCAATATAACAATTGCAGATATAGCAGATACATTGGGAAAAGAAGTCTGGGTTGAATAATTTTTCAACTGAATTTTTTATAAAATAATTTTTGAATTGAATTTTTGTTATATTTATATTTCATTTTTATTTTTGAACAGAATTTTTGTTATATTTATTTTATTTTAATTTTTGAACTGAATTTTTGTTAAAATTTTTTTTTTTTTTTTAATTTGAACTGAATTTTTTTTGTTTGTTGAATAATTTTTTATATTAAGTACGAATACTATTGAATTTAATTTATAATAAAAATCATTTACATAACATTATAGTGCTTTATTTTTAAATATTACTGACTATACTTATATAACTAAAAACCTTAATCAATTTAAATAATCAATAATTTAATTCCGCCTTCCGGGTTTTCTGTGTTTCTTTTTCCTAAAAAAGAAAGAAAGAAAGTCAAATGAAATTTTAAAATAATAAATGGTTTTACCTATGTTTTCTTTTTTTTTTTGGAGCACTCAGGACTCGGCGGAATTTCGTCAGTTGACTCTTTATCCTATAAATAGTTTATAGTTAACTTTTATTTGTAATGGTAATTGACTAAAATACATACTTTAGCTTTTATAAAATTATTTGAATGGTAAATGTTCAAAATGCTTTGTGAACATTCACCGCTATCGTCGCACTGGTCCGTATCACCAACAGTAACTTCGCTAATTTTTTTTTTTAATATAGTATTTTGCAGTTGTAATTTTTTATTTTCATCTATTAACTCTAAAATGACAAAAAAAAATTAGAAAATAATAAAATATATAATTTTAAAATATGTTCTCACGTAAAGCATGAAATTGAAGGCTTTCAATAGTTTCTTCAAATGTTAACTCTTCAACTTTAAATTTTTCCGACATTATTTAAATCAAAAATCAATAAATGGTTAAAGGTCAAAATGCAAACGGTAAATGAAACTAAGTAGGTTTTAGTAAGTATATTTACTATTCAGATCATTCAGATCTTATATTACATACAAGTATACAATTTCATAATTCATAATCCACTTTACATATTCATATATTTGAACGAATAGAATTAGAATAAAGTATTTGAATATATTCGATAATTTTTATTAAGCAAATATATGTGCAGATCTCTAATGTAGTACATATAACTGATAACATAACATACTGGATATACAATAGACAACAAAAAACAAAAAGAAGATAAAAAAACAAACAAAGCTACATATTACTCATCGATATAATACATACTGGTTATACGTACTACATATTAAAATTTTTTTTATTATATTTGGTGTACTCGGTATATAGATACAAATACTATAAATATTTTTATTATATTTGGTGTACTCGGTCATAACCTACAATAATTCAAAAGGCCTGGACATCTAAAGAAAAAAAGCTCAAAATAGGACTCCCGCAAATGAAATTTACACGTAGTCTTATGGGAAAACGCGGGAGTCCTGTTAAAAATGTTAAAATAACTCAAAAACTACTGATTTTTTTTAATTATGTTAAAAGAGTAAATTAAAATATCATCTTTTTTACATCATTTAGTAACAAAAAAAAATTTTAACTTTAATTTTTTCATTCATAAGTATGGATTTCAAAAAATTGCTTCCAAAAAAAATTTTAATAGGAAAAAGCTTCTTAGAAGCTTTCAAAAAGATTATTAATGTCGTACATTAATGGTCAAAAAAAAAGTTGTGTTCAGTGGGAATTTGAATGAGTTTAATTATTTCATTAGAATATTAAAAATTGAAAAATATAAATCATAAATAAATGGAAATAAAAAAATAAGTAATTAAATAAAAAAAATTAATATATATATATTATAGATATTTAATAATTCTCGTTTCCACACCACCGTAGAGGTAGAGAATATGGCTCGTTTTTTTTAAAGTGGTATCCCCAGTAGGCCTAATCCACTTAAACTAAAAAATAAATAAAAAAAAAACATATTAATATATATACAAAAATATAAATAAAAAAATAACAAAAATTTAATGAAAAAAAAAACAATTCATTTATTTAAAAAAAACATTCATACAATAACAAAAAAACAATTCATTATGTAAAAAACCAACATTCATAAAATAACAAAAAAAACAACAATTCAGTTATGAACAAAAAACATTCATAAAATAAAAAAATAAAAAAAAACAGTTCATTTATGTAATCACAAAATTATATCACAAAATTTAAAATATTGCCTTTTTTAATTAAATTTACTTAATTTTCTATTTTCCTTGTCGCTTCTTAAAATGTCATTTTTATTTTTGACGAAATTATTAAGTAATATATTTGAAAAAATTTTACCAATTTTGAAAAATATATCGCGACTACGCGTACCACATATACACGTCGATTGCAAATCTATGTCATACTTACCTATTCCAAGACTTACAAATGTCAGTTTAATTAATAATCCTTTTTGATTTATGGTCTCGAAAAATTTTTCTTTTAGGTCATAGCTCCGTAAAATTTCTTGAAAAATAGCAGTCATATGGAAAAGAAGATAAAGCACCTGATCAGTCGGTAAAGAAAGACCCCCTCTGTCTAGTTCGTCAAAATAATCTGAGCCCGATTCAGTTCCCCTTTCTTTCAAGAAAATTGATTTGCAATTGACGCATTTAATATATTTTTTTAGTGATTTTGAAGCATAGCCTCCCACATACAAATTAGATTCGGGATCGAAATCTGCTTCACATAAATAGTCGGACGAATCAAAAATTTTTGTTCTATAACTTCCGTATACGAAACATGATAACTTGACCCAGCTAAAGACCGATAAAGACTAAATCTGTTTTCTAAGTTATCAGTCTGGAATTTCCCTAACAAAACAAATTCTACCTGAAGTTCCGTTAAGGAAAAATTTACTAAATCTATTAACGTTTTAGTAGTAAATACTAAAGCGTTTAACGTATCCTTTTTAAGACCATTTTTATTATTTTCATTCCAAACTGATAACCAATCACAGAATTCTTTTAAAAAATTAAGACGAAGATCGGTTGTCTTAAATATAGGTTTACCCCATTCATTTCTAGTTTTAATTCCTTGAAATTTACCCCGGGTATTACATATATCCCACCATTTTCTGATAATTTCACAGAAGTCACCAGTCGGCCGCATTTTTTCAGATTCTTTTAAACAAGCTATTGTTGAGTGGTGGAATATATTATCTACTAGGCGAACATTTTGCCTTTGAATTGAAGTTGGATTTATAGATTTCCTATTTAATTTATATGCTTTTTTAATTTGAAGATGTTCTTCTTTTTCAAATATTTCCGAAAAATGCGCAAAACGGGCATATTTGATTTCTTTTGAATGGAAATCAGAAAACATTAGAACTTTATTTGGTGCACAAAGCCAATTGTTTCTAATATTTTTAAAAATATGAACAGTGTCATATTGTAAGTATATTTTACCCTGACCGTTAGGATTTGGAAAATAATTTTGTCTGGCAGTATTAAAAATACTGAACATATTTTGATTAATTTTATTGTTATCAGTTATGATAACCAAAACCGTAAATCCCTTTCTTTGAACAAAATCAATAACCTCTCTTGTAGTATCTGCCAAATACTGGCCAGTCGGACGGAAAACAGGAAATAATCGAACAATTTCTTTAAAATTCCCGAAAACAGACTTTATCATAAAAGCCATAACGGTCTTCGCAACTTCTTTGGTGTTGTTATCAGCCATTCCTACAATATTGTTCGATTTATATTGTAGACCTTGACTTATGTGAATTTCATCTATTAAGATGGCTACATATTTTTCACGCTCCGTTAAGGATTCGGAAGCTGCTTTTAAATAGTTGTCATCATTTATGTCATTTTTATAATTGGGTGTTATGTGCAATTTTGAAGATAATCTTCGAAGATGCCGGCTGGATGGAAGAGTAAGAAAATTTGAAATAATAGAATAAGTAGATCTAGAGTGGGCAAAAATTAAAAATGACATTACGATGGTATCACAACTGTATTTAGGTACTTTTAAACCTAAAAGGTGAATTTGGTCAATAATAACATTTAATTTTTCGCATTTTTCAGTATCATTCTCTGAAATTTGGTATAGTTTAAGAAGAAATGATGCTTCTTCTAAAAGAAGCGAAGAATTATTTTCAGAGTCTGATAGCACGCTATTAAAATACGATACTATTTGCTTTAGCTGAGACCAAAATACAAGTTTCGTATTTTCCGGCAAAACATTTTTATTTAGTTTTGTTTGAGTATTACCTGTAAAGCAGGTAACTAATAAATCATTATTAACAACTATTCTGAATCTAAAAGAACAACCAAAGTTTTCGTTCTCATTTAAAATGTACAAAACTAAATTATTTTGGCCAGTATATAAGGCCCAGTTATTTAAATTTAAATTTACGTTTTTATTAATATTTAAAACTAAATTACCAAAATTTAAAATTAGATCTTCATCTATATTTGAATTTTCATTAACAGAAAGTAATTCTACCGAGTTCTTGGGGAAAATACTTGGAACTGCATCTGGCAATAATCGCGTCCTTTGGGATTTATCTACAGTTAAGCACGAATCTTCAAAATGTAATTTACAAACGGTACTATAGGCTGTTGGTTGCCAGTTCGTTCTTCCAACAGCGTTTACCCATAATTTTTTTAAATTTTCTTTTACCGGAAATTTATAAGTTGTAACGTAATTCGTGCTACTGTTATAATTGGATTTACATCCAACAACCGAGCATTTACGACCCATTTTAAATAAATTATTAAAAAAGGCAATATAAGGCACTTAATAATTGAATTAACTTTGTTAAATTTCAAATATAATGTTTAAGAAAGTTAATTCAATTAAAAAACTTAAATTAGAAATTTGATAACTAAACTACAAGTACCTTTGTATTGTATATAAAATAAAATATTATTGAAGTATATTTAAAAAAAAAAAATCTTTTATTTATAAAAATTATTTATTTCTTTATTAACAAAAAATATTTAAATATTATTTTTAAAATAATATTAAATTGAGATCAAAAATATTATTTTATTTTATTAAGGTACTTGTAAAATACTACTCTACACAATTTTACACTACGCAACTACTTTTTATTTCAAACTGTACTTATTAGAAAAAACTTTCTTACCCAGAATGTGGTACTCCTTTTCCAATTCTTGCTTGGAAATGTGCTGAAAAAAATGATTTCAAATTTAATTTTTTTACGAGTGAAAAGAGAATTCTTTAAGCTTTATTTATATATAAATTTCATAATTTTTTATTAAATTTATATATATTAAAACTTAGATTGAATTTGAACTACTTACCGAAATCGTTGAAAAAATTTGAAATTATAGCTTTTAATTTGAAGGTTATGTTCACTAAAAAACATGATAAATGTCTATTCAAATATTTTTTGAGAGTGTCAAAATGGCGGTGATTTTTAATACTTAAAAAATCATTGAATATATTTTGCTGTAAATATATTAAAAATTTCGAGTTGAAAGCTGAAATTTTGATATGTTAAAGAAAAAATTTCAAATTTTATTTTAATATAAAAATTAAAATATTTGGACAATTATTTCATAGGGAAAACTCTAAAAGAAAATTTTAATTTTACCTAAAAAAAAAACATAAACATAAAAGTGCAAAAATTTTTTTAAGAAACGTCATTTGGAAGAGCTTTTTTTCACACACTTTAACAATGTGTACTAATACATTCAAATATTTTCGATGTCCAGGCCTTCTGAAAGAATTAATGTAGGTGGTGACTCGGTATATAATACAAATAATATAAATATTCTATTTTCGTGTACACATAATAAATCAAATACATACTCATTCTATTCTACAATAATTTTGTATTTCATTTACTCTATTCTATAATCATTTGTAATGAATGCATTTGGTTTGAAAGCTTTCAACCCGCTTCTAATATTGAATCTTATAAATTAACTATTAATTATCAAAATGTACGAGGGTTACGTACCAAAACCAAAAAAGTTTTCTTAAATTCTAATATTTTAGATTTTGATCTATTTGTTTTGTCTGAAACTTGGCTTACTTCTTCAATAAATTATCTTGAAAATTTCCCTTCTTCTTACACTGTATATAAAAAAGATAGATATGAATCTTCTTTATCTCATAAGTTCCCCGATGGTGGTGGTGTACTGATAGATGTTAATAATACTTTCTGTTCTTCGCAATTGTTACTTTCTCAGTGTGATTCTACTGATAGTGATACATTCAAAAAACGTAATTATTTTTTTATCTAATTTTTATTTTTTTAACTAATTACAAAGTAGAAACTGAGTCATAAGTTAGTAAATTTATTATTGATGACATAATTCAATGCGGTGACTTTAATTTGCTCAATATTAAATGGATTCCGCATCATGACGAATCCTACTGGATTCCATAGGATTTAGTTAGTAATATTGAGTGCCTTGTAATTGATTCTTTTAATTCTCTTAAATTTCAACAAGTATCTTCAACGTGAAATAATCGTGTTAGGCAGTTAGATCTGTTATTTACGTTTTTCTTTTTGTTTTCTAATATTGACTCAGCACTTTCGTATCGTTTTAATTTTCTCAAAGCCTATTTTGATGCTATCAATAATTATCTAACTTCTTATTATTTTAAATTTTTGACCTCTTTAATTTTAATGTTGCAGTTGACCATTTCTACAAAATTATTCAATCCATTATTATACAGTTTTTTACATTAGTTATTGACAATAGTTACAATTCGAGTCCGCCGTGGTTTACTAAAAATCTTAAAAAATTGAGAAATAGAATAAATAAAGCTTGGCGCAAATCCATTAAAAGCAATAAATAATTACGATTTTAAAGTTTTTAAATTTATTTAATGAATTATTATTATTATAAATATATTTGTCTAGATTCTAGAATGAGGTGTAACAAACGCATTCAATTAAATGTGTTTTGTTGGATGTGTTCAATTATAAAAAAATTAAATATTAATGTTTTGTTGGATGTGTTTTATTTTAGAAAATAAAATATCCAAAATTATATAAGCAGGCCAACAAATATTTTATTTAGTTTTAATAAAAAAAAAAAAACAAAATAAAAATTTTTTATAAAATAAAATTTATTTATTAGTTTATGAATTAATTCATTTGACCTTTAAAAATCACAGATGATTTTCTGGAAATTTTAAATAAATAGTAAAACATTTTGAAAATAAAAATTAAGAACACTATGCTTCACAAGAACATTTGTGTAGTAAGTCTTAATTATTTTCAGTGAAAATCTGGAATAAGAGCGAAGGCCTAATGTACGCTTTGATGCATTGCTTGCTTTGCTTAAGCAAATATACCAAGCAATATATCGAAGTGATTTCAAAGTTTTCCTCATCTCTCCTTTAATTCTCCCACATCTCGCTCTTAACTCTCCCTCATCTATCCCTCATTCTTGCATCTTTCCCTCATAATCTTTTAAATATTTTTCTATTTAAAAAAGTTAAAAATGGAAGGTTGGGAAAGTGGCTTGGGGTATACAATAAATACCTGATTTCAATGCACCATAGAAGCCAAACAAAATAAATTTTTTTAAACTTAATTAGATATATTAAAAATAATCCAAATTAAATTTATAATTTGAATTTGACATTAATTACTTTTGGCTAAATTTCAAACATACCAACTTTATTAGGTGTAGTGTAATGGTCATATAAAAGAAGGAGTTGTATGGCAGCTACTCGAACCCTCTGCAGTAGACCAACCAAATTTTGCAGAAACTTTGGCCATTACACTAAACTATTTTTGACAAAATTTCAGACACCCAACTTCAATAGGTATAGAGTAGTGCTCATAAAAAAAAGAAGTTGTATGGCAGCTACTTGAACCCTTTACAGTTGACCAATCAAATTTTGCAGCAACTTTGGCCATTACACTAAACTATTTTTGGCAAAATATCAGCCACCCAACTTTAATAGGTATAGAGTAATGCTCATATAAAATAAGAATTTGTATGGCAGCTACTCGAACTCACTACAGCAGACCAACCAAATTTTGCAAAAACTTTGTCCATAAAACTAAACTACTTTTGGCAAAATTTCAGAGATCCAGCTTTAATAAGTACAGAGTAATGGTCACATAAAAAAAGAAGTTGTATGGCAGGTGCTCGAATCCGTGGACCAAAATGACTGGATTTAAATAGCGATGACGGCTATTGCAAAAAAACCAACTTCTGAAAATTTCAAGATCCTAGCTCTTTTAGTTTTTGAGTTATCGTGCGGACGGACGGACATACAAGCTAAATCGATTTTTTTCGATTCTGATCCGATCCATACCATTGAGACTATATCTACCTCCGCTATTTCTCTGCGTCACAAACGTAATGCCAAATTTATTATAACCTTTGACCTAATAGTCATAAGGGTATAATTAGACCAAGACGGGATTTGAACTAACGATCCAACATTATATACAATACGAAACATACAAAAAGTAGACTAACTAACTTATTCATCTTAAAATTTTTAAGATACAACAAGAAATTATATGAGTCATTTATTTATTTTCTGTGTACTTATTACTAAAATCGAAGCATAATATGCGTTATACAAAATGTAACGGTTGCAATTTTATTTGACATACTTTTAACATAATGTACATAATGAAATTTGTCTGTCCGTCCGTCCGTCCGTCCGTCCGCACGATAACTCAAAAACTAAAGGAGCTAGGATCTTGAAATTTTCGCAAATTCGTTTTTTTGCAATAGCCGTCATCGCTATTTAAATCCAGCCATTTTGGTCCATGGGTTCGGGTAGCTGCCATACAACTTCCTTTTTTATATGAGTATTTCTCTGTACCTATTACAGCTACGTGTCTGAAATTTTGGCAAAAGTAGTTTAGTTTTATGGCCAAAGTTTCTGCAAAATTTGGTTGGTCTACTGCAAAGGGTTCGAGTAGCTGCCATACAACTTCTTATTTTATATGAGCATTACTCTATACCTATTAAAGTTGGGTGTCTGAAATTTTGCCAAAAATAGTTTAGTGTAATGGCCAAAGTTACTGCAAAATTTGGTTGCTCTACTGCCAAGAGTTCGAGTAGCTGCCATACAACTCCTTCTTTTATAAGAGCATTACACTACACCTAATAAAGCTGAATGTTTGAAATTTTGCCAAAAGTAATTAATGTTTATAATAATAACGATATAATGTTTATATAACGGTCATACGGGTATCCCAGAGTTGACACAGTCTACTCTACTACACTCTTCCTCGTTTAGTATTAAAACTAATCAAAAACTTTTCTGGAAATTTGTCAATTCTTGAATAAAAAGTGATCAATATCCCTTGTGTATGATTTATAAAAACTCTATTAGTAGTGATTCTAATGTCATTCCCGAATTTTTCAGAGACTTTTTCTCAATTCTCTTAAAATTTTAATGATTTAAACAAATTTCCTTAAACTACATTGAGGCACAAATTCATATAAACTGTTTTAGTACGAAATATTTTTGAGAAAAATAAACGATTTGTCAACGTTTTGAATGTATTAGTGAACACTTATTATATTCAGAAAAGGTTTTGTTTGTTTATAAATAAAAGTACTAGCAGGGCCTCTGTGCAATTGCACAGGTTTTTTTAGGCATTTTTGCTAAAATATTTTATCTCTTCTAGCATTAGATATCTAATACTGTAATTTTGAAGTACTTTGTAATACCGAGTTTCTTTAGAAAGTTGTTTATAATTTCGACAAATATTTAAATTACGTTTTATATAAAATTGCTTAAAAAATTCAGATTTTTAAAAATTTATTTTCAAAAGCTTTACTAATTTGATTATTCAGAAACTTAAAACTTAATATTTTTATTACTTCGAAATTTTTCTAGATATCATACCCGCTTTCTTATTACAATTTTAACAAAAATAAAAAAAATACGAAACATATTAATTTTTGTTTTATATTTGCATCTATATTATATTTTAATATATTTGCCTCTATATGTTGCTGTTCTATCAATACAATTGATAATCGAATTACATTGTATGAAAATGAATTGTGATGTGAAATAGCTTAATCTTGCTTGCTAACATATTTGTGTATTAGTAGTTTGATTGGTTATCGTTTTTAAAAAATAAAACATTGCAATTAAGATATTGTACTTTATTAAAAATATTGAAAAAGATTAATATATGTATATCAAGCTCTAAATATTTCAATTTATGACTCATCTGTTTGTAATATTTGAAATAAACAACAAAAAACACCACACCACTGTAAAACCTATCATGTAACCTATTCCGTCAAGCCACATGATGAGTATGGGCAAGTTGCATTGACGTAATCTTCCATTATAAATAACGCAAGTGAATATTACTCAGTTCCACACGATTTTGTTTTAAGTGTCACCAATTTATGAACTTATGAATGTATGTGTAAAATTTAGTTCATTCGAAGATAGTTATCGTCGGAGAATGTTTAGTCAACTGATTTTTCAAAAGCGGAAAGTTTTTGTAATTTTTTATTCATATAAAAAAAAAAGGTTTGTAGCTACCTAAATAAAAAAATGGATTTGTAGATAATATAAGAAATTTAATTTTTTATTTACATTGAGTAGTAGGTAATTTTATTTTACTTATATAATATCTAGGTCATTTAAAAATGGATTATTATTTTAATTAACATCTGTGGGACTGAGCAAACATTCATAAATATACAATTTTAAAATTAGGTTATAAATCTGTTCCTTAAACTAATTGTCTTTTATATCATTAATTATTTTTTGTTATTATTTATATTAATTAAATTTTATATTTTATCAATCAAAATATATTTATATATTTAATATAATACAAATATATTTGTTCATTTTTGTTTTTTTTTTAGTATGTAGTTTGAAAGATAAAAAATAACAAATAGAAATAAAACCTAATATGGTAATCTTATATTGATTTTTATCAATTTCCAATACCAGAAATATTTTATATTTTGTCCGGTCTCAAATTCTTTTTATTTAAGATGCACACAGTTCAAAAATCTTTAAATAATGACAAAAAAAATCATATTTTTGTTTGTATCGGTTAGTGCATCGAGTCTTACTAGTAAAATTTGGTTGCAACGAAACCGGTTTTTTGTGAATACAAGAATTACGAAACCGGTTTTGGTGTATACAGAATTTTCACCGATTACATCAACATTACGTCGAAATACCTCGATGCAGCAGTTGATACCAGCCATGTGGCTTGGCTGATTCCGATAATATATTTGTTTTGTACACTTTGATGTAAAAAATCTTCGAAAAAATTTAATAGTCGCGTTCAGAATGAAGTTACGCTACACTGAATCCCAGCGGTGTAGCAGCTAGCGCTAAATTGTTGTATTGAAAAATTTGTAAAAAAATTAAATGACATTTGATTTTGTGTGACTTTTGGTATATTTTTATTTTATTTAAATTATGGACACAACGGAAAATTTCTATGGTATTCAAAATCAGTTCTATAATTCTATTTCTATCCTTATTATTCTTTTATTTAAAATATAATTCAAATTTTTAAAATTAATCAAATGCGTATATTATTTTTAATCTTAAATATTTTATTTTATAATAAATTTATATTTTAAATTTCATAAGAAATGCTTTACTTTCAAAAATTATTAGAAAAATCTTGTAAACAAACACTTATTACATTAAAATGTAAACCTTTAAACGTCAATTGAAAATCGCTACACAATACAATTCGTTCAGTAGAAAATTTTATCGTGCGTTGCACTTTTCTTGTAGCGCTAGATGTTCATTTTTTTTCTGTATAACACAAAAGTACAATTTTAGTTAAATTTACTCACATTTGGTTCGATTTCAGTCTTAAATAAAATAGTACTTTTATTTTACACGAAAACATCACAGAATTGATTTGTAATTTTATAAAACGTCAAAATTTGGAACTGCTTGATTTGTATTTAAAAACATTCAAACAATCAAAGCAATTGTTAACTTTATTTCAGTTAAAAATAGAAAAAAAAACGTTTTTAAATAAAAATTTGACGTTTTATAAAATGAAAAATAAATTATATGATATGTTTTTATTGTGTAAGACTAAAATCATACCAAATGTGAGTAAAGTTAAATAAAATTGTACTTTAGTCTTACAGAAAAAACGACGTTGGCAGCCCTATACACTTTACACTCATAATTGAAATTAAACGTTTTGGTTCTCTTATCTGTTTGTCACTCTTTCTTAAAAAAATCGGTTTGTATTTTGTTATGAATGTGTACGTATGTACATTTTTTATATTTTAAAACATTTTTATAATTATTTGACATTATTTACTTAATTCTTTGTTATTTTATGCATTATAGTTTTATTATTTTTTCAAATCGTAATAATCTCAACGTTCTTTCGTGTCAAGAAAATAAAAATACAAAAAAAAACATGACATTTAAGTTTTTCAACTTTCCCATTCACGACTCAAATTCGCAAGTACGCATACCAAGTTGAATACATCGTGTATGGGGTGCATGGGGTGCATGCAACAAAACAGGTTCATCGTGTATGGGGTGCATGATAATAAATTTAAAGTTATGTTATGAGAATTGTCGTCACTATAATTTTGTTGTGCAAAATTTTTTTACATGTTGGCAAGGTCTCGCCAACTCTTGTGTATTATATAAATCAGGGATGGCATGAGACAAAACTTAAATGTACCATTTTTGCCTTTTAAAATGTACCATTTTTATTGAAATTGTACTAGTTTATTTTTCAAACTTTTCGAACTAAAATTTTAATGATATCTATACTATATTCATATTCAATGGATAATATATTCATAAAATGGCAAAAAAAAAAAAACAAAATATTTTTTTATTAAATATTTATATTTAAATTATTTAAAGTAATTCACAGTAATATTTAATAAAACTAAATAATAATTTAATTGACAGCAATATTTAATAAAACTAAACAAAAAAGAAAGTTTACAAAAATAAAAATATAATAAAGTCGATAAATAACAGAAATTAAAATATAATACATTCATTTTAAATTGTAAAAAACTAATATTATTTTATAATATTTATATTTTGTCAGTCACAAGATTAATTCTTCTGTTTGCTGATTAATATTTTGATTTAATATTTCCTTGTCAATATTACAATTGAAACAAGTTTCTGAATTTGCCTTTAAAAAATCCTTTGATTTTATTAATCCTGCAACTGTTTCTATTTGAAGACGATTTCGACATTTTGTTTTTATTATGTTTTGGTAGGAAAATACTCTTTCTACTGTTGCAGATGAGTGTGGCAATGATAAAATTCCTTTGGAATCTTATAAACGTTTCCAAACATCAATTGGCCCATTTGATTTTTAATTCCACCTACTTCATTCCAAAATTCTGTAATTGACTTGTTTTTAAATTTTTCAACTCTTCATATTCTGCTATACATCGAAATTCTTGATTTATTATCTCAGCACGTTCAAGTTCTTTTTTGGGAAATAATTGTAAAATTAAGGGCAGAATACTATTTTGTCCATCTAAAACATTTTCTGGTGCAAACTTTGGTATAAAATTAAGAATTTCGTTTTTAAAATCTACTTTATTTCTTAAGGTTTCGCAAAATGTAACGTAAAAATTCCGTATATTTAATAAAAATACATTCATTTCGTTTTCAGAAAGAACCAATTTATTTTGAATAATAAGAGCATCTACTTCAACTCCACAATAAACTTTATTAAGTTGTAAAAATTGTTCATAGTTATTGAATTTTATGTTTTCTAGTGAACTTGAATCTATGTAATGTTTGTTTAAAAAATTCCTACAAAATTGTTTTATTACATATTTTAGTCTTGATATATATATATATATGCATTCTATAGTCTTCAGACTGCATTTCTACATTCAAATCATTTATGATTTTTAAAGTATAATTCAAAAACAACATGTACATTTTAAATATTAAATCTTCTAAGCAGTGAGATATAAATGATATATTTTTATTAGCATAGTGAGTTTCGAAATTTCCCAAATTAAAATAATGAGTTAAAGGCTTCCATTGTTCTAATAACCTGGCTATAACAGCTTGTCTAGAAAGCCATCTTATTTCATGATGACATAAAATTACATGTAAACTGGTACCGAAATACTCTTGAAATTCTGCAAATTTTTCCTTTCTGTTAGGACTGTGACAAAAATTAAGATTAACATCTTTAATGAATTTATCTATATATTTTGGAAGTTTAGAAAATGCTGCTTTTTTATTTTTTATACCCTACACCTATAGAATAGGTAAAGGGGTATATTAACTTTGGTATGGTGTTTGTAACCACCTAAAGGAAGCGAGCTAGATATGGAAAAGTATATATATTTGTGATCAGCGTGACCGCCTGAGTCGATATAGCCATGTCCGTCCGTCTGTCCGTCCGTAGGCACGATAACTCAAAAAATAATGGAGCTATCTTGATGAAATGTTAACTGTAGGTTACTAGGACTGAATGTACGGCGGGGATTGCATATGGGCGAAATCGGCCCATGGGTTCGGATTCTGGACCTTTTAATCGGTTTCAGGGCTAACGAACAAATATAAAAATCACGATAACTCAACAACTAATGACGCTATCTTCATCAAATTTGTGCTGTAGGTTACTAGTAATGAAACTACTTCGGGAATTGCGTAAGGTCGGGATTGGACCATGGGTTCGGAACCTAGAACTTTTTGATCGAATTTAGGCCAAACGAGCATAATTCCGAAACCAATGAAGATAGAACCTACAAATTTAGTATCAGGGTGTCCATTCCTATTTCCTAAGTGTCTTGTGAATTTGGGTCCCATTGGAGTAGTGGGTCGGGGACCAGCCACACATTTCCGAAGACCTTAAAGCCTATCTTTAAAATTAATAAAGATAACAACTTGAAAAAATGTAGAAGCTTCCAATTTGCCACAAGGGTGTTCTTTACTACCTCTTGCGTGTTCCCCTAATTTGGGATCAATTGGAGTGGTGGTTCAGTACCCCTCTCAGACCTCCAAGTTTTAAAGGCTTATAATCGAAATTACTAAAAATAATTACTTAAAATTAGGATAGACCGTTCAAATTGTGTACAAGGGTTAACTAGTACTGTAAGTACAGCGCGGACTATATAAGGGCGAAATCAGCCCAACGGTTCGGATTCCGGACCTTTTAGTCGGTGTCAGGGCTAACGAACATTATAAAAATCACGATAACTCAACAACTAATAAGGCTATCTTCATCAAATTTGTGCTGTAGGTTATTGGTAATGAAACTACGGCGGTGATTACGTACGGTGAGGATTGGACAATGGGTTCGGAACTTAGAACTTTTTGATCGAATTTAGGCCAAACGAGCATAATTCCGAAACCAATGAAGATAGAACCTACAAATTTGGTATCAGGGTGTCCCTTCCTATTTCGTAAGTGTCTTTGAAATTTGGGCCTCATTGGACTAGTGGGTCGGGGACCAGCCACTCAGTTCCGAGGACCTTAAAGCATATTTTCGAAATTAATAAAGATAGTAACTTGAAACAAATGTAGAAGCTTCAAATTTGGCCCAGGGTGTTCTTTACTATTTCTTGCGTGCCACCCTAATTTGGGATCAATTGGAGTGGTGGTTCAGAGCCTCTCTTAGACCCCCCAATGTGTAAAAGCTTATCATCGAAATTAATAAAACTAGTAACTTAAAATTATGATAGAACGTTCCAATTGTGTACAAGGGTTAACTAGTATTGAAAGTATGACGGGACTGCATATGGGCGAAATCGTACAGGAACCCTTGAAAAGTTCAAGAACTAACAAACATATATCTTAAAAACACCATAACTCAAAAAATAATGCCGGTATTTTGATGAAATTCAACACTAGGTTACTAGTAATGAAAGTACCATGGGAATTGGTTGTGGTCGAGTTTAATTTCGAAGCCAAATAATATATTTCCTATGTCCTATGTGTCTCCGAAATCTAGACTTAAGTGTAGTGGTTCAGCTATGTTCAAAGGTACTTGCTGCATTTATGTAAAATTTATTTTTATATTTAAATGAATTATATGAAAAGGTCTAAATTTGTAACTGTATTTTAGAAATACATTTATTGCATATTTTGCGTTTATAAGCTTTTCTATTAAGTATATAAACTAACTATTTAAAATAATTGCAATTTTTAAAAATTTGGGTTATTAAATATATTATGCTTTGATTATCTTTTTATCACAAAATTTAATAATTAGAATTTTTTCATTTTGTAATTTAATTGGAGTAAATAAATTTTCATTTATTTCAAGTTCGTTTGTTTTTTAATATTTTTAAATAGATAAATTAGTAAGAATTTATAATATTTTTTAATAGATAGTGTAATTAGAAAATGTTTTTAGTATTATAAAGTTAATTTGGTTAGCTTTGTCTTACGATCAAATTAATAACAGCTTTTATGGTGTTAAAATGACTTATGGATATGTCCTTAAATTTGAACCAAATAGGTGTAGGGTATTTCTAAGTCGGTTTCACCGACTGACTGTTTCTTTACTTGTTTTATTTTTATTTTATTTTATTTATTAAACCAAAACAAGGTTTTTACAAAAAATATCTTACAGCTATTGAAAAAAACAAAAAAAAATTAAAGCTAACAAAATGCACAAACAAAAAAAAAAAATACAAATTTGATTACTAAGTTAAAAATTTACAATGAAAAATTAAAAAGTTGTACTATATACTAAATTTTAAAACAAAAAACGTTAGAATAGTAATGTTTAAATTCCGTATCTATTTTTCTTATCTTATTAACACTAACTCTAATGCACTTTCTTTCAAACATCCGTATCTTCTCCATTAGGCTTGCACTAATGTTGTACCATATGGGTGCTCCATATGTTATAATTGGTCTTATTAAAATTAAATATGAAATAACTTTAACTCGATCAGGTACATTTTTATTATAAAACAATCTTTTCGCCGCCATAAATGCTTTGTTGGCTTTGGAGATTGAATTTTTTATATGATCAATACAGTTAAGATTTTGGTGTAGATGTATTCCAAGATACTTAATTACTTTTTTTCTTTTTAGGCGTGTATTATTACTTTTTATTATAAAATTTTTCCAATTTCTTTTTATGTTCGAATTAACCTTATCTACTGTATTTCGAAATAGTATTGTTTCGCATTTATCTGTATTAATTTTAAGGATCCATTTTTTGCAATAGCCAGAAGTAGTATCAAACATTTTCTGTACATTTATCTGAGCAGTTTTAACACTTTCACTAGCTGAGTATATTAATAGATCATCGGCATATGCTAACGCGAAATTAAATCCTGATAAGCTATCTAGTTGCTTTAATAGTTCTATTATATAGATTGAAAACAAAATTGGGGAATTTACAGTGCCTTGCATTAATCCTTGTTCTATTGAAAATTTATGACATAAGTTTTTCCTTACTACGAATTCATTGCCTGTTACCATGTCTAAGACTAATTTTATTAGATATTCAGGGAATCTCAGTTTTATTAACTTGTATATTAGTCCTTCTATCCAAATACTATTAAAAGCCTTTTCTAAATCTATAGCGCAGGCACCTACACAAAATTTTTTATTGACATACCAACAAATATCTGATGTTAACTTTGTTATGGCATGAACTGTTCCATGTTTGTGTCTAAATCCAAATTGATTTTCTGGTAGTAGGTTGTGATCATTAATAAACATGGTAATTTTATCATTAATTATAGTTTCATAGACTTTGCTAATATTAGGTAGCAAGCTAATAGGTCTATAATTATTTGGATTTTTGGGATCCTTACCAGGTTTTTTAAAAAAGATAACTTTACCTATTTTCCATGATTTAGGGAAATATGTAAAGTTAATGGCATTATTAAAAAAATCACATATTGGGCTATTATTTTGTTAGTTAAATTTTTAAGTACTATATTTGGGATATTATCAATTCCTGTTGAAGTTTTGTTGTTAAGACATTTGAATTTGTCCGTTAGTTCTGCTATTGTAGTGAATGGGCTATTGTTGTAACTCTGATCGGAAGATTTATCTAAATATGTAAAAGTTTTTAATGTGCAATGATTATTTCTACTTTCTAAAATATTATTTTTCAAAATGTTAATATTATTGGATATTCTATTTTGAAAAGAACTACTAGGAAAATTTTGAATTTTATGTGTTCTTTCAAGATGTGAACCTA
The DNA here is from genome assembly GCA_963082915.1 of Dolichopus griseipennis. Taxonomy (NCBI): domain Eukaryota; kingdom Metazoa; phylum Arthropoda; class Insecta; order Diptera; family Dolichopodidae; genus Dolichopus; species Dolichopus griseipennis. The sequence goes on along the minus strand of OY720445.1, from coordinate 52,029,076 downwards.
GAATTTTATTTATACTTATATTATCTTCTATTATGTATTTATTATCGGGTGTTTTTTTTAAAGTGTTTATATCTCTATCTATCTATTATAGGTCAATATTCAAGCAACTAATATTGAAATTTTCTTTTTTCCTAAATATTTTATTTATTTCTGGGAACATGCTATGACTTTTGGTGGGGTTAATTTTTTTGATTCTATTTTCCCAGTAATTACTAATTTCTAAGTTTATTTGTTGTTTGATTAGTGTGTTAACATTTTTTAGTAAGCTTTTTAACAATATTATCTCTTGTGTTGTAAAATCTAACCTTTGTCTATAAATTCTATGTATGTCGTTTTGTAAATTATTTTTCTTTTTTAAAAGTCTTTGTAATTGGATTGAATTGTATTTTTTAAGGTAATTTTTTGAATTAGAAACTGTGGGAATTGTTTCTTTTATAGTTTTAAGAATTATTGTATCTATTTTTTGAAGGTGCAAGTCTATTTCTGTTATTGGGATATTGGCATGATCGATAATTTTGTTTTCTTCATTTTGATATGTTATATCGAAATTTTGATCTAATTTTTTCCGAAACTTTTTCCAATTTGTTTTATGGTATATATACCTAGGTTCATTAGTTAGTCCTACGTTTTCAATATTAGCGTTATCGAGTTTTATACGTATTTCTATTGCGCTGTGGTCGCTATCGTATGGTAAAGTAGGCAATCTACCTAAAGAATCAGTGTTATTTATTTCTAACCTAACATCTGATATACCTATGTCTAAGTAGGAATTAGCTCGTGGATAGGTAGGGGAGTCAGAATGCAATAATTTACATTTGTAAATTATTTTATTATCTTCTAACCAATTAAAAAGTTGTGACCCTCTACTATTTCGAACTTCATTTAGCCAAGCTTGATGTTTGACGTTAAGATCAGCTAAAATGTAAAAATTATTTAAATTATTTAACTTTAATTTATTAAATACTAAAGAGAATTCTTCTATGAACTTATGTTGGTTTTGCTGTGAAGAATAAATACTTATAATATATAATTTTTCCCTATTGTTTACTTTAATACATATAGTGCATATTTCTATGCAGATAAAATGTTCGAAAGCTTTTTTTTTTACGATATTATATTTAATGTTGTTTTTAATGCATATTGCTGTACCACCACCTTCACTTTGATTTTTACGATCTCTTCTAATGAGATCGTAATTATCAAAATGTAGATTGTGCTTTTTTTTTAATTTTGTTTCGCTCATACAGAGAATATCAGGTTTATTGTTTTCAAGAAATTGCATTAGAGAGAATTTCTTATTATAAGAAATAAGAGAGTTTACGTTAACAGCAATTAATTTGAGATTTATGTTGTTAATCATTGTTAATATTTATTTGTCGGTTGGGTAATCTTTTTTGAAATTTCAAATAATGTATTAATTTTTTTAGAATGATTATCTATATTTTTTTTCATTTTTAATATACTATTTCTAATTTCAGTTAATATGCTATTATTATCATTAGAATTATTAGTATTATTGTTAGTAGTATTTTTATAAATATTATTTGTGTTATTATTATTATTAGTTTTTAATGCATTAGCAAAAGAAATGTTAGGTTTTACAAAATTGTTACCAAAATGTCTGTTTTTTATATTTTGTTTTGCTAGTTTTCTGACTTCTTCTCGTTCCTTGAGTCTTTTTTGGTATTGTTCGCACTTTGTGAATGATGCTGGATGCCCAAATTTTTTACATAAGGTGCAAAATAATTTTTCTTTTGGGTCTTCAAGAGTAATTTTGCATTCCCCTGGCTGATGACTTTCTCCACATTTAACGCAGCGATAGTCCATTTGACAATTTGAAGCTGTATGCCCAAATCGCTGACATCTCTTGCACTGTAATATATCTGGTTTTTTAAGCTTCTCCCAGTATATAATCTGGTTCTCAATTGCCTTTATTTTCATTAATTCGTTTAAAGTGCTTTCGGCTGAAGCTTGGATAATAAAATACGGGAGAGTATTGAATATTATGTTGTTCATAATCGAATGTTTTGTTTTTAATCTTGTTACCGTTTCGAATTTAATATTTTCGTTTTCGAAATTTTTTAATAAGTTCAGTACTTCTTCCTCCGTGTAATGCAAACTAAGGCCTTTTAGTAACATGGTCAATTTTTTTTCGATTTTCGGGGTATATGTGTAAAAATTTGTTTTAGTGTTTTTTAATATGTTGTTAATTAATTTATAATTATCTAAATTATTAGTGTTAATATTATAGTTGAAATTTTTATTTTTTTTAATAGAAAAATCATTAGTTTTTAATTTAATAGCCTTAGTTATATCTTCTATTTCTGTCGTAAAGACATTTATTTATAGGCGACATTTTTGTTTTGTTATTGTTATTTTTATTGTAATTATTAGTGCCATTGGTTTTATTATTAATTGTATTATTTTGGTAAGTCTGAATTTTATTCTTATTTTTTAGATTTTTTTGTGATATAATTTGAATAAAATTTTCAAAATCATCCTCCATATTGTTTTGGGAATCTTCAACATTATTATTTAGTTCGGGTATATTTATTTCGGAATTTTGATCAAATTCCTCGTTTATAGATAATGATTCGTCGGCATCATTGTCGTACTCGTACTCCATGGAGTTTTCGAAGTCATTATCTTCGAGATGATCTACCTTATCGATATGTTCACTTTTTTGTTTGCTAAGTTTAAGTATTATTTGTTTTAGTTTTTTCAATTCTTTTCTTAAAAAAATATTTTCTTCACGAATGTCTACAAATTTTTTTCTATTTTTTTTTAAACTAATAATATCATTGCTGCTACTTGAGCCAGCTATATCACTGTCTATTTTTCTATTCATAATTTTATTTAATTTGGTGTTAATTATGATTTTTAAATCATTCTCTACATTATTTTTATTGTTCGATTGCATGGATGCAATCCAAAAAAAAATTAAATTGAGCTTAAATAATAGTTTTTATTGTTTTATGTTTTTTTTATTTTTATTATTATATAAAATATCAATAATTTTTTTTTTTTTTTTTGTTTTGCAAAGTAAATTCGAAATTCATATGTTTTACTATTAATAAATAACTATATAGAATTCGATCGCGATAAAAACACGACTTATCTCGTTGAAGGTTGAGATGGAACTCTCGAATGTGTGTGATATGTATATGAACTTGAACTTGAAATAATTTTAAATGTTTACAAAGTAATTAGGTAATTTAAGTATTTAGGTCATTTAGGAATTTCTGTTTTAATTTATGTTTAAAAGAGTTTCTTGATATGTCTGATGAAAAAAGATGACTGTGTTTGTTGAATATAGTGCAATATCTGTTTATTGGCTCATTTCTTCCGTATTCTGTTCTGTGTGTATTTTCTAATAAAAATTTAGTGTTTCTTGTATTTCTGACTACATTGTTTAGTCTAATCTTATTTACTAAGAATTGAACGTCAATACTTTTTTTTATGACGTCAAAGGTAAAGCAAGATGAAAGCATTTGCCTACGTGAAGATAAGGTTAACATATTCAATGAATTAAGTCTTACAGCATAGCTTGGAAGAGTAGAATAGTCTGTAGGATTATATTGGTTTCTCAAGGCAAACAAAAGGAATTGTTTCTGAACGGATTCTGTTCTATTGGAATGTAATTGAAACGCTGGATCCCATACGATGTTACCGTATTCTAGAATAGATCGAACTAACGAGCAATAGAGAGCTTTTGTTACTGCTGGGTTATTAAATTTTTTAGCTCTTTTCTTCATAAAACCTAACATTTTGCTTGCTTTGGAAATCATATGATCATAGAGAAGATGGAAGTTAAGCTTATAGTCCAGAAAAATGCCAAGATCGGTTATACTGGACACCCTTTCAAGAACTATGTTATCTATTGCATAGTCGAAAAACATTGTAGATCTTTTACGTGTGAAGCTTATGACCTTGCATTTCGCTATGTTAAGTTCTAATTTATTGTAAAAACACCATTCTTGCAAAGAATGTAAATTTGATTGAAGTAATGCCAAATCAGAACTGTTTTTGATAGCGTGGTAAATTTTAAGATCGTCAGCAAATGCAATATGTGATACACCCTCTAATTTTCTAGAAAGGTCTGAAATAAAAATATTAAATAGAAGTGGGCCTAAATGGCTACCTTGCGGCACTCCTGAGGTGACATTAATTGTGTTTGATAAATAACCTTGAAATTTAATATTTTGAGTTCTTTCAGTAAGATAAGAGCAAAGCCAAGCGAGGAAAGAACCTGAAATGCCTAAAGTTTCAAGCTTTTTAAGCGAAATATTGTGATCCATACGATCGAAAGCTTTGCTAAAATCCGTGTAGATAGCATCAACTTGATAACCATTTTCCATTTCATTTAGTATTTCCGATGTGTAAACCGTAAGATTAGTTGCAGTAGACGACCTTTTCTAAATCCATGTTGTTGTTCGTTTAATTTTGTATTTATGACAGGTGTAATTTTACTAACTACAATTTTTTCGAACAATTTTGAAATAGTGGATAAGATAGCTATACCACGGTAGTTTTCGACGGAAGCTTTGTCACCCTTTTTATAAATGGGGGTCAAAAAAGAAGATTTCCACGCATACGGAAAAATGCCTGTCGAAAGCGATAGATTAAAAATAAAATGAAGCGGTTGCGTCAAATAATTGGCACAATTATATAAAAAAGAAGGTGGGATCAAGTCGGGTCCTACACCTTTTTTTGTATCAAGGTTGGTAATTGCTTCAAATACTTCGTTTTCAGAAAGATATAGATCTGTAATAATTGAATTAGATCTATTAAGTGAGATAGGAAAGCGAAATTGATACGCGAATCTAATGGCCTATAAACTTTTTGAAAACAATCTGCAAAGAAATTACAGATTACATTAGGGCAAGAAGAAAAAACATTATCTTTAGACATAGAACTTGGATATCCATATGTTTTTCGCTTTGTATTAATGAAGTCAAAAAACTTTTTTGGATCTGTAATTAATTTATTACCAATTTCATTGACATAATTATCGTATGCTAGATTTGATTTCTGTTTAAATTCTAAAACAAGATCGTTGTACCTGTTCAGTAAAATAACATCAGGGTCCTTCGTAACTTTAATTTTTTTGTAATGTTTGTTGCGTTGATTACGCAATGTCCTAATTTCTCTATTAAGCCAAGGTTCTGTTGTTTTATCTTTTTTACGAATTTTTGGCACAAAGCAGTTAATTATGTCAAATATTTTTAAGTAAAAGATAGAGATTGAAGAGTTAATATCCTGTTGTATTAACAGGTCGTCCCAATTTAAAATTGATAAAGCATTATTAATGCTTTGATAATCAGCGTTAAAAAAGTCATATACAATATTATTATTGTAAGATTTCGCGAATTGAGGCATAGAAGTGGAAATTTCGAAGATGACTGCGTTATGATGAGGAGTGTTAGTGAACAGGTTGACTGCATCATCAGCGAGTTTTACCACCACTCTGTCATATGCATTTAAAAATGCAAGATCTAGCCACTTATTGTTTTTATTTGGAAAATTTATAATTTGTTGTAAATCATTACCATAGAACTCCAAAATAATGTCAAAATCAATTTCATCATGAAAGTTAATTGGTAATAACAAATTATCTGAATCATCTTCTATAAAAGATAATGATGGACGATTGAAATCGCCAAAAATAAAAATTGAATCATCCTCATTCATTTTAGATATAATATCGTGATAAATATCGAAAAATTCAGAATATGAGGAATTGTCAGAATTTGGTGGAAAGTAAACAATTCCTAGGTAAAGAAAATTATTACCTAAGTTTACTCTAATAAATTGGTGATCGAAAGTGTGGGAGGTCCTAGTGATTAGTGGAATACTAGAAAGGTTATTATTTACTGCAAGTAAAACCCCGCCTCCACGGGTGCAGTTTGTAGAGAAAAAATCCCTATCCTTTCTATAAATCGACCAATTATTGTCCAGTATTTCTACATTTATGAAGGAATCGTTTAGCCATGTTTCGGTAATAGCAAGCACCACGAAGTCACAAGACTTAGCATCAACATATAATTTTTTTAGTTTACCTCTCATACCACTACAGTTGTGGTAGAAGATTTTGAGATTGTCACTAAGATTACATTTATTATCTGTTGGTTTTAACTTCTTAAAGCTAGATCTTGTATTTACTAAAATAAGATTAGTGTTAATGTTATTTTCTTCCGCTAAGGGGACGAAAAAAATCATTACTACTTTTCCTAATTTTTTGCAAATAATCGATTCTCTTACTTTTAAGAAGAAGAAAGATTAGAAGAAGTTTAGAAGAAAGATTAATATTGCGACAAATACAACCCTGCACGAATAAATTTGGTATTAACGCTTTTAGTTTAGCTTGAACACCATTAAATTGGCCCATCATCACGGAACAATTATCGGCAGTAAAGCAAAGCATATTTTGTAGTGGAATTTTATGTTTCTCAAGCGATGTTAAAAGTGCATCAAACAAACCTTTAGCCGATACATCTGTTACAGGAATTAAATCTAAAAAACGGTCGCAGCATTTATTATTAAAAATTCTAATCACTATTGCTAAATTTTTTGAAAGTGTTGAATCTGGTACTTTCATCTATAATTAAAGAATAATATTCATCTGAAACTAATTTTGAAATATTTTTGCAGTTCCTTGGACCTACTACAGCTCTTATTATTTTTTGTGCTTTATGCCGATGTATATTCATATTTTGTATTATCTTTGAGTCTGGAATATTTATTTTTAGTAAATTATTTAAATGATTCAAGCATGTAAAAGGCAAGTTGTGCTCAGCTACAAACAAACTTAATTTAATTTCTAATTCTTTACTTTTAATTGCAATGGATTTGTTTTGATTTACTACCGTAAAATTTTCTATATTTAACTTAGACTTAGCAGCTGCAATATTTTTCTTATGCAAACTACTTTCTGCATGTCTTTTAATATGATTGTAATTACCAGCTATATTAGAGTTACAAAATTTACATTTTTTTCTATTTAAATTTAAACATTTATCATCTTTAATCAACCATTCCTTAAATTCTTCAATCCATTCTTCTTTTACTTTTCTAATTTTTGGTTTTTCTTTTTTTTATCTGTGCTTTTATTCTGACTACATCATAACATAATGAAATAACCAAAAAAATAGTTAGTAAAATAAAGCTTACGTATAATTTAAATTATAATAATACTTCTTGTCAAAAGAAATTTCTTGTAAGTCTGAAATTACTTCTGCTGCTGTTGTGTTATTATTTGTGTCAAAACTTTCAGCATATTGAATTGACGAATTACATTCAACCATATTTTCTTCGTTTGTATCTGCTGAACTTGGTATAGTTTTTATACCCTACACCTATAGAATAGGTAAAGGGGTATATTAACTTTGGTATGGTGTTTGTAACCACCTAAAGGAAGCGAGCTAGATATGGAAAAGTATATATATTTGTGATCAGCGTGACCGCCTTAGTCGATATAGCCATGTCCGTCCGTCCGTCCGTAGGCACGATAACTCAAAAAATAATGGAGCTATCTTGATGAAATTTTAACTGTAGGTTACTAGGACTGAAAGTACGGCGGGGATTGCATATGGGCGAAATCGGCCCATGGGTTCGGATTCTGGACCTTTTAATCGGTTTCAGGGCTAACGAACAAATATAAAAAATCACGATAACTCAACAACTAATGACGCTATCTTCATCAAATTTGTGCTGTAGGTTACTAGTAATGAAACTACTTCGGGAATTGCGTAAGGTTGGGATTGGACCATGGGTTCGGAACCTAGAACTTTTTGATCGAATTTAGGCCAAACGAGCATAATTCCGAAACCAATGAAGATAGAACCTCCAAATTTAGTATCACGGTGTCCCTTCCTATTTCCTAAGTGTTTTGTGAATTTGGGTTCCATTGGAGTGGTGGGTCAGGGACCAGCCACACATTTCCGAAGACCTTAAAGCATATCTTTAAAATTAATAAAGATAACAACTTGAAAAAATGTAGAAGCTTCCAATTTGCCACAAGGGTGTTCTTTACTATCTCTTGTGTGTTCCCCTAATTTGGGATCAATTGGAGTGGTGGTTCTGTACCCCTCTCAGACCTCCCAAGTTTTAAAGGCTTATAATCGAAATTACTAAAAATAGTTACTTAAAATTAGGATAGACCGTTCAAATTGTGTACAAGGGTTAACTAGTACTATGAGTAGAGCGCGGACTATATAAGGGCGAAATCAGCCCAACGGTTCGGATTCCGGACCTTTTAATCGATGTCAGGGCTAAGGAACATATATAAAAAATCACGATAACTCAACAACTAATGAGGCTATCTTCATGAAATTTGTGCTGTAGGTTATTGGCAGCGAAACTACGGCGGTGATTACGTACGGTGAGGATTGGACAATGGGTTCGGAACTTAGAACTTTTTGATCGAATTTAGGCCAAACGAGCATAACTCCGAAACCAATAAAGATAGAACCTCCAAATTTGGTATCAGGGTGTCCCTTCTTATTTCGTAAGTGTCTTTGAAATTTGGGCCCCATTGGAGTAGTGGATCGGGGACCAGCCACTCAGTTCTTAGGCCCTTAAAGCATATTTTCGAAATTAATAAAGATAGTAACTTGAAACAAATGTAGAAGCTTCCAATTTGCCACAAGGGTGTTCTTTACTATTTCTTGCGTGCCCCCCTAATTTGGGATCAATTGGAGTGGTGGTTCAGAACCTCTCTTAAACCCCCCAATGTGTAAAAGCTTATCATCGAAATTAATAAAACTAGTAACTTAAAATTAAGATAGAGCGTTCCAATTGTGTACAAGGGTTAGCTAGTATTGAAAGTATAACAGGACTGCGTATGGGCGAAATCGTACCATGGTTTCAGGTTCTGGAACCCTTGAAAAGTTCAAGGACTAACAAACATATATCTTAAAAACACCATAACTCAAAAAATAAGGCCGAAGTTAGATCCTTGAGAAACTTGGCAACCTTCCCCACTGAAGGGCTTTAACAACTTTAAAATAAAAACTTTACTGTTAGAAGTAAATTTTATAAGTAAGCAGTAACTATTTCCAAGTAAATATTTCCAAAGTTAAACTGAGTATGTAATACAATATAATTTTGAAAATGTGCTTTTTTAAAAACCCTTGGTTTGTTTTCATCACTTGTTATTTTTAATTTTTAATATGGCTGGAAACTGAAAAGAAAACAGGAAATGGTCTGTTTAACTTTTCAAGTATATTTATTTCCTACTTGCATATAACATATGTTTAAAAATTTTAACGTGAACGTTATCTCCTAGCGGAAGTTTTTTTCAACATTTTGAAATAGTTTCAAAAATATTCCTACTATAACGTTACTTGTCATATCCATATTTATGAAATTTGAAATTCTGAACTTTGAAAGAAAATTATAGTACATTTAGAATATTTTTGTAATTTTCTTCTAAAGAAAAACATAAATATTTAAAAATTTCTTAAAATCGACAAAAATAATTCTATTTGCACTAAAATTATCAATTTGTACCAAAATTATCAATTTGTACCAAAATGGTTTCGTGTGTACCAGTGTACTTTGTTAAATGGAATTGTGCCAGTTTTGGTACAATTGTACCATACATACCATCCCTATATGATTTATTTACCCTTTTTGTAATAATATTATATACCCCCTTGTTCACATATTTATTTACAAAAAAATAAAATATCAAAATATACATACAATGCACACAGCAACGGACATTTATAAGACAAGGGGATCTCAAATATAAAGATAGGGTTTAAATTGATTCATATGATAAAATGAATAAGTTTATGTGTAGAGGTAAAATGACTTACATTCATAACAAAAGATTGTCTATTAAATTCTAAATATTATTAATAATCATAATAAAGATTCAAAAATATTTTCTAAAATTCTTTTAAAAAATTTCAAATGTTTTGAATATGCAGATCTAGACTATGTTTCTGTCAAATATTCGAACTTTTTCATAGGCATTCGCAATTTTTTCTAAAAAACTATTAGTTATTTAAAGTAAAAACTTTCATAACTTTTAAAAGGTTTGAAAAAAACCAGGGGTTTTTAGAAAATACATTTTCAAATATTTTATATAATGTTACATACTAATTCTTTTGTCGGGAGAGAAAAAAGTTCTTCCATGGAAGCTATTGTTTTTGCAATACCTACCATAGTAATAATTTCTTTATTCTATTTTAAACGATGTAAAACTTTCTGTAAACATACGGACGGGCGGACGAAAGGACAGAGTATAGTTTTACTGGCACATTCATGGGCACATTTTTACATAGGCAATTTTTTTAAAATGGTCTAAAAAATGGTTTTTTTGCGTCTATTTAAAAAGCTCTAAACGTTTCTTTCTTTTAATTGCAAAATTTTTACTTTACACATTAAAATCGTAAATTTTTTTAAGAGATTTTTGGAAAATATTGTTGATTGATGATTTGTGATTATGATTAAAGTTTTTGTACGTTCATTGTACGTTAAAAAATTATTATGAAAGTACGTTCTTTTACCTCTATAGATAAACATATGAATTTTTATCATATGAATCAATTTGAACCCTATATTTAATTTGGGATGGTCTTATCTTATAAGTCATGTATCGCGTATACAAGTTATTTTATTTTGAATAAAAAATGCGTTTTTAAAAAACAACTATCTTTATTGTACGAAAGTTAAATCAATAATGAATACAAAATAATTATATTTAAATTAATTAAAAGATAACTCGTATGTTTTGTCCACGTGAATTATGTTTTCGTGTGTTACACGTAGACATAGCGTCAGCATAAATTATGTTTGTGGGAAAATATTTATTGGAATAATAAATATTGGCAAAAAATGTAGTTTAAGCTTTTGTGAAGTTAACACCTCCGCCTTGAATCTCGAACGTCCTCGTTCGATTAGTATCAATTTCATCTTCAAAAATATTGAATTTTGCTAATGGATGTTGGTTTGTCTTCAATGAAGTTGATTGGCTGTGCTGTTTGAATTATTGTTTCTGGCTGTTCCGTATTATCATTACTATTGTTTGATGTTTTTGATTCGGTTTTAGTTTTATTTGTGTTTTTATAGATCCATACACATAAAATCGATACTGTGATGAACATGATGCTTGTTATGGTAAAATTTACATTTGATTTAATTCCGGCTTCAGTGTTAAAAAGTTTAAGATGTTTCGTGTTGTTGACTTGAAGTTCCTTCATCATTTCGAGTGATAAAAATTCGTTTAGCTGCATTGGTTTTTGATCTATTTTGATGGTTCCCTTATATTGATTTAAAAATATTATTCCTGGTGAGATGTTTTCTATGGTGCTAATATGGTGACTGTTTATTAATGTGCAGTTTGGTTTTAGACTTTTCAGTAGATGTGGAATACATGACGAGTTATTTACATTGTTAAGATTGTCATAATTACAAATAGTTAGTTCGTTAAAATTTTTACAATTTCTTATTATTTCAAAAATTTCATTTTTACATTTTAAAATTTTTTCATATTTAAATTTAATAATTGAATTTCCATTTTTAATCGCTCTAATTATTAGTTTTTCACAAATTTCATTTTGTACTTTTGGTAAACTTATTATATAAATTAACATAGAGTTATTTGATGCAATTTTAATTTCGGATAATTCTAATGCCTCTTCAATATTAACAAATGGTATATTTTCTTTACTTAAAAATTTTTCTATTACATTAATTTCTGTATTTGACAAAATATATGAATTTATTACGTTAACTTTAGCCCATTGTAAGGCGTGTTCAATATTTACAATTTCTTCATTTATTAATTCTAATTTATATTTTAAGTTTAAGGTAAAATCATTTATTTGTTTATTATCCTTTCTTATAGTATTTAACATTATATTGTTTGCTCTAGTTACATTATTAATTCTTTCATTTATTAGATTATTAATTATTAATTGTTCATTACTATTTTCTAGAACATTATTAATTTTTTGTTTAATTAATTTAAAATCGTGATGGTCGGGTGATCCCGCGACCCATTTCCAAGCAGTACCTAAAAAGTTTAAAGAGCGTTTTTTACGTTTAATTGGTTTAAGTTTGTTTAGTGAAATTTTAATTCGGTTTATTGTTTCTAAAATATAAGGATAGAGAACATAGCTAGAGTTTAATGTGTTTAATGTCGTGTTTTCGATGTCTTCAGTTATTCTTTCGTAATAGTCTAGGTCAATGGTATGTACAATTTTTAAAGTGCCAGATTGTATTTTGGCAAAACCTTCTTTTATTGCAATCATCTGTGAGTTCGTGTAGTCCAAAATTTGCGTATTCGCTAGACATGTTGAAAGGTTGATCCTAAAAGAAAATTAAGATTTAATATTATTTTTGGTACAAGTTTTCCAGATTGAGTTTTAATGGTTGTATCGTTATTTTCTGCTACTACTTCTTTTCGAAATCTTGGTGATAATTTTGAACCTATTCTTCGGTTTGTTTTTACGTAGATTATGTCGCCTATTGAATAATTTTTTATTGGTTGTTTTTTCTTATTGTGATATCTTAAATCTTTTTCTTGTTTTTCTTTTAACTTTTCAGAATTTTCTACGCGTAATTTTTCTAATTGGTGGGGATCAGTGGTGACACGCCTGCCAAAGAAAACTTCTATTGGTTTTTTTCCCCGTTGTAGAGTGTATTGAACAATTATATGCATACACTGATTGATCGAGTAGTTCGTTAAAAGTTCTGCACATTTTGTCGGCTTTAACACATCTCATAATTTCACTTAGGGTAGAGTGGAATCTCTCCACTTGACCGTTTACGGAGCTAGAATAAGGTGGTGTAGTAAATATTTCGATTCCTAACTGGTCTTTCAACATAAAGTTTATGGTGGCGGAATTAAAAGATTTTTCATTATCCATTACGACTAATTTTGGTATACCGAATGCGTAAAGAATTTGTCTTAGAGGTTCTCTTATGTGTTCTATTGCTTTTGATTTGAGTATTTTACATTGTACATATTTTGAAAATTTATCTAATGCTGTAAGGACTAATTTATTTTCTGTAGAATAAATGTCAATGTGAATGATTTGTCCTGGGTATTCAGGTATTGGTGTTGCTTTCAACTCAGGATTTTCGGGTTGTCTATCATATTTTTGTTCTTTACAGACACTGCATTGTTTGACAATTTCTTTTATTTTCAGATTCATTTTTGGGAAATAAAATTTTTGAAGAAGTTGTTCTTTGTTTTCTTTAATGTTTCTGTGAGCTCTTTTATGTTCTTTAATAATTTCTTCGTCTTGTCTTTGTTCATTTGTTAAGTCCTCAACTTTCGTTTGTGTGAATCGGACTTTAAATTTATTAAAATGTAGAGGGTAAATCTCCTGTATTTTGCCCATTACTAATTCATTTGTAAATAAACCGTTTATTACTGAGGGATTAAGATATCTTTTTAAAGCGGAAATTAATTCTTGTTCAGAATAATGTGGTTGGGTAAATATATGTCTATGAAATGTAGGAAATGGAATTTTGAATTGGTAACTTCTTTCATCACCTGTTAACATCCAAATTTGGTTTTTAAAAGCGTTTATTGGTGATTCAACCGCAGGGATTAGATTGTGTGACGAACTTTCGTCGCTGTGTACTGTTGTAGTAACAGAATTGATTTGGCTATTTTGTGGTGGTCTTGAAAGAGCATCAGCCACTACATTAGCTTTTCCAGGTTTGTAAATCAATTCATAATTATATTCTTCCAGGATCGCTTTCCAGCGTTTCATCTTGGAATTATTATTTTTATTGCTGAGGGCGTAAGTCAGCGGTTGGTGGTCCGTGAAAATTTTTACTTTAGCAGATCCGTAAAGGTAGTTTCGAAGAGAATTAAGTGACCATATTATAGCTAACATTTCTTTCTCATTAGCTGCGTAACTTTCTTCAACTTTGTTCAGTGTTCGCGAAATAAAAGTTATTGGTCGATCTTCTTGACTTAAAACGGCGCCAATAGCGTAATTTGACGCGTTTATTTTAATGAATGCATCTAGGGCTTCTTCATTTAGTTGTATAGGTTTTTTTGCGGATTGATTCTTAGTAATCCGTCCATCTTCCGCTCTTAGAAGGGTCGTAAGGGGTTTTGCGAGTTTCGCGTAATCTCTTACGAACCGTCTATAGTACCCAGAAAGTCCAAGAAAAGATCGTAGATCCTTAAGGGTTTTTGGGCTTGCAAAGTTCATAATAGTTTCTAGTTTCGCTGGGTTTTTCTTAATTCCTTCTGACGAGACTATGAATCCAAGAAATTCTACATTAGTTTTGAAAAACTCGCATTTATCGAGTTGAACTTTCAGATTGGATTGTTCAAGAGTTCTAAAAACTTTTTTGATATTATCTAAGTGACTTTCTTCATCTTTGCCAAAAATGATAATATCATCGATGTATACGTAGCACAATTTACCAATAAATTCCCTCAAAATATCGTCGAGTGCACGTTGGAAAATCGACGGAGCATTTTTCAGCCCAAAAGGTAGTCTGAGGAATTCATATTTTCCGTTGTTAATGGAGAATGCTGTCTTTTCAACGTCTGATTTTTTTAGTGGTATTTGGTGGAAACCACTTTTTAAGTCAATAATCGTAAAGTACTTGTTTTTCCCTAGTTGAGAAAGTACTTCGTTGATTTCTGGTATGGGGTATCGATCTGCTATTGTTACCTCATTTAATTTTCGGTAATCAATAACCATACGATATTTTTTTTCTCCACTTTGATCCATTTTTTTAGGTACAACCCACACGGGTGAATTGTATGGAGATCTGGAAGGTCGAATAATTCCGTCCTCCAATAATTTTTGTACCTGTTTTTCAACCTCATCCTTTAGGGACATAGGGTATGGATAGTATTTGCTGTATACAGGTCGGTCAGTTGTAGTTCTTATTTCCCCTTTAACTTCTGTTGTGTAAGTTAATTTTTCGTTTGGTTCTGAGAACAAACTTGGAAATAATTTCACTATAATTTTAATTTCGTTTTTTTGATATTCGGTCATATGATCGGTACGTATATTAATAGTATTAACGGCTTGAGATTTTTGTTGTTTTATGCGAATTTTTGTTTTTCCCTGAACTAGTAGGTAATTATCTTTAGTAAATATGACAGCTGATAGCTCCTTGAGACTATCGTTTCCAAGGATACCATCGAAAGTAGTTAGACTGGGTAAAAGGAAGAATTTAAGTTGAATGTCGTTTATACCAAAAAGATTTATTAAGGTATGATGAGTAATCTTAACGTTGCCTGCGACTGAGTTAGCTAAAAATGAATTGTTATTCAGAAGAGGTTTTTTTACTAAGTCAGGTTTGATATAGTTCTTGTTAGAACCGGTATCAATTAGAATTTTTATAATTTTGCCGCTCTTCTCTCTGCATTCAAAGAAAGGCAGTGAAGAGCTGTTTATTCTAAAAAATGAATATCTGAAACTGGTTCAAAATCAAATTGTTGGTCATCTTGATTTGTATCTGGGTTGTAAGGATTTCCGGTATCAGAGTCGTTATAAAATTCCTGTCCTTCTAATATTTCGTTGTATGCTGTTTCGTCAAGGTAGGTTGTCTCGTCCGGTTGAGTCTCGATATGGAAATTTCTTTGGAATTTTCCTCCTGCTGCGTGTGTTCTTTGAGATTGTGGAGGTGGTCTTTTCCTAATAAATTGGTTTTGCTGTTGCCTGTTGAAATTATTTGGACCTCTTGTTTGCCAACTTTTCATTTCTATATCCTGTATTGGTGGAGCCGGTTCAAATACGTAGTTGGCTTGAATGACTTCTCCTTGAGTTGGTCCTTGTTGTTGTGTTCTAACATTTGATCCAAATTGTTGTTGATGGTTGTAGGCTGAATGCTGGAATCTTGGATTTGGATTAAAATTCTGAGGTAAATAAGCAAGTTGTGGATAAAATGGGATTTTTTGTTGTGGTTTTCTCGGATTGGGTGGCGGATTGTTGTGGATAATTTTTGGTCTGTAACTGTAGCTGTTATTTGCATGATGACTTCTATAATTTTGATTTTCCAACTTTAAGCAAAGATGTAAAGCTTCGGGTAAATCTGAAGGCTCGCGTATTGCTAGTAACCTTGGTAAATCCCCTTTCAGACCACGTATAAACGTGTCTAAAGCTTTGTCTCTATAGGTCTTGGTTAAGAGATTTAAGGTTTCAGGGCCGGCATCTAGGCAAGCTAATTTATCCAAAATTAAGGAAACGTGAGAGTAAACAGCTTGGAAAAATTCCTGTATTGTGAGATTTCCTTGAATTAAAGATGTCATCTGATATTCGAGAGTTCTCAAATCTCTCTTGTCGGCATAGTGTGAAGATAAACATTTTGATATTGACTTCCAATCCAAAGGTGTGTTAAACGACTCCAATGCAGTATTTGCGTTTCCTATGATCTTATTCCTTATTACGCTCAAAAAGCCGTAATATTGAGGGGATCCTCTTTTTGGTTCGTAAATTTCTAATACGCGTTCAACGCTTTTTTTCCATGCAGAAAATTCGCCTGGAATTCCAGAAAAATCCCTAATATATTTGACAATGTCAGGTATTTGGTTTAGTTCAGCTAAATTTCCCCTTAAATTTGGGTCAATTACTTGGTCAGAAATTGGTTGATTATTTGCGTTTGGGTTAAGGAATGAGCCTATTATTTCACGACCTTGTACGTGTAGTACTCGGTTGACAATATTCGTGATAACTGTCTCCAGCTCTGGGGTAGTTTGGACAGATGTACCAGGAGCTGGTGTATTATTAGTCTGTGGGTTAAGAACTGGGGGTCTTATTACTGGTGGGTTACTCATTTTATAGGTCTTATAAGGAAACGTTTCGATTTGGAAGTTAAATTTTATATTTTATTTATTTATAAAAGGAAAAAAATTCTTTTATTCTTTTTTATTTAGAAATTAAAAAATAGGAGTACTTTCCCAACGAAGAATATTATAATATTCAAGAATAGAAAATAAAGTTCTAGAAAAGACGTATTTAATTTAAAAAAAAATAAAAATTTTATAATTTTATATAAGTACTATAAGTAAGAAATTAATATTTTAAATAGTTGTCTGATTATAATTTTGTTAAAAATTTTCTTAAAATTTATTTAATTTTAAATCTTATTAATTTTAAATATATTCGATTTAAGATTCAATTTATTTAATTCTATAATTTATTTGTTTAGACTTTAATTTATTTAAAAATTTTCTTTAAAATTTCGTCTATTTAATTTTATATTTAAGCATTTAATTTAAAATTCACTTAATTAAAAATTTTAAAATATTTAAATAATTTTAAAGTAATATTTTAATTTTAAAATGTATTTAGTTTACAATAAAAAATTTAAAACAACTTAAAGTAATATTTTTGTTTTAGTATGGAAATTTATTTATCTTATATTTATTTATTAATTAATTTTTCCAAAATTTTTTGATTTCTTTTTTTATAACTTTTAGTTAAATTATTTATTTTATATTATTATTATTATCTTATATTTATTTATTAGTTAATTTTTTCAAAATTTTTGGATTTCTTTTTTTATAAATTTTTAGTTTTAATTTATTTTTATTCAATTTTTCAAAAAAAATATTTTTAATATTATTTATTTTATGGAAATATTCAGAAAACAATTTAATTTAGTTTAATGTAATTTATTCTTTCAAAAATATCTATAATTTATTCTTAAAAAAACCAACAGAGTTTTATTTTTAATTTAAGTATTTAATTTTAATTTTAGTTTAAATATTTTACTTTTAATTTACTTAATTTACACTTAATAATAATAAAAAATGTTCAAAAACTTACAATAGTAATATTATTTTCATCACGAGTGGCTGATAGAACTGTTGTTACCTCCTTTTCCTCCGTTAAGCGGCTACTTAGGGGCCTTTATTTCCTCGAGATGATGGTTGACCAAATTGAAAATTTTTGCACTATTTCAGGGCTGTCTGCGAATCTTGCCTTGCACTACTTGAGGGCTTTTTGAAGTTCACTTATTTCCAATGGTATTTTGCACTGTCCAAGTGTGTTGAAATTTTGCACTAATTTTTTAGGGCTGCTTATTTCCGCAAATAGAGATTATAGCACTACTTAAGGGCTCTTTTAAATCTCTTTGAAAAGTAAAATATTTTTTTAATTTTAAATTTTTTTTAATTTAAAATTTTTAATATTTTAGTTTATTTAAATTTACTAAATTTATTATTTTACTTTTCACTTTTGCACTTTTACACTTGGTCCCTGCTCGGGCGCCAGTTATTTTATTTTGAATAAAAAATGCGTTTTTAAAAAACAACTATCTTTATTGTACGAAAGTTAAATCAATAATGAATACAAAATAATTATATTTAAATTAATTAAAAGATAACTCGTATGTTTTGTCCACGTGAATTATGTTTTCGTGTGTTACAGGTAGACATAGCGTCAGCATAAATTATGTTTGTGGGAAAATATTTATTGGAATAATAAATATTGGCAAAAAATGTAGTTTAAGCTTTTGTGAAGTTAACATACATATTTACTTTTTAAACTTTAAATTTGTGAAAATATGGCAATGGTTGTGTGTACATATTAAGAGTTGTGTGCGTTGCTGTGTGCATTGTATGTATATTTTGAAATTTTGTTTTTCAGTAAATAAATATGTGAGAGAGTGTGTTTATAATTTTTTAACAAAAAGGGTAAATAAATCAGCCAAGCCAGACGGGTTGCATCAACTGTTGCATCGAAGTATTTTGACGCAATTTTGACGTAATCGGTGAAAATTCTGTATTCACCAAAACCGGTTTCGTAATTTTTGTATTCACAAAAAACCGGTTTCGTTGCCATCAAATTTTACTAGTGATACTGGATGCACTCACCAATACAAACAAAAAAATGTTTTTCTTTTTCTTTTTTTTTCATTATTTTAAAAATTTTTGAACTGTGCGCATCTTAAATAAAAAAAAATTGAGACCGGACAAAATATAAAATATTTCTGGCATTTGAAATTGATAAAAATCAATATAAGATTACCATATTAGGTTTTTTTTCTATTTGTTATTTTTTATCTTTCAAACTAAACACAAAAAAAAAACAAAAATCAACAAAAATATTTGTATTATATTAAATATATAAATATATTTTGATTGATAAAATATAAAATTTAATTAATATAAATAGTAACAAAAAATAATTAATGATATAAAAGACAATTAGTTTAAGGAACAGATTTAAAACCTAATTTTAAAATTGTATAATTATGAATGTTTGCTATTATTATTACTCTATGGTAATATTCATATTGATTCCAATGTAGTATTTAATTATTTGATTAAGCTTGATGATAATTCTTTTCCTGGGACAGACGGCACCCAAACATATTCTTAAAAAACTGTTCATCTTCATTATCTGGTCCTCTTTCTTTATTATTTAATGTTTCTTTAACTTCTGGTATCTTCCCTTCGATTTGGAAAATTGCCTTGATTAGACCAGTTCAAAAAAAAAAATTTAAAAAATTATGTAACTAAATATCGTCCAGTTGCTAAACTTTTTTCTATACCTAAACTCTTTGAATTAATTGTATTTGATTCTATTTATGATCACTGTACTTGTTTCTCTGTCGCCTTTTCAAAATGGCTTTGTAAAACTTTAATCTACTGTTACTAATCTCGTTGAATCAACATCTACCTTTAGTAATATGGTAGATGGTTTTAAAACGGATGTAATTTGTACAGATTTTGATAAAGCTTTTGATTTGCTTCCACATAAAATTATCATATTTAACTTGAAGAAATTAGAATTTCCTACTTATATCATAGATTGATACAGTGTCTGTTTTAGATTCTCTTTATCATCCGAGTTTGAAGTTCCCACAGGAGCTCCACAAGGTAGTCATCTTGGTACTTTATTATTCATTATTTCTATTAATGACGTTTCTTCTGCATTAAATAATATTCACATTAAAATTTATGCAGACGATATGAAAATTTATAAAAAAATTGGATGCATTAACATTACAATCCGATCTGAATCTCTTTAATAACTGTTCTTCGAACAATAATCTTCAGCTCAATATTAATAAATGCGCCCTTATGACTTTTACACGCCGGCTGCGTCCTACTTCTTATCAATATTCATTTAATAGCCAGGTTTACCGTCTAACCCAAAGGAATTAATGAAATTATTTGTTAAATATCATGAAGGTTTCGGGGCCTCTTCTAAATCGGTCGAAAAAGATCTACAAGCCTATTGCAGTCACCTTAAAAGCAAAAGAATCGATTATTTACAAAGAATTAGAAAAAGTAGCAGTGACTTTTCTCGTCCCCTTAGTGGGAAAAAATAGCATTAATACTAACCTAGTTTCAGTTCATACATCATCTAGCTTTAAGGTACATAAAAATAAAGATAATAATAAACTTAAAATCTTCTATCATAATTGTAGTGGTATGAGAGGTAAGCTAAAAAAACTATATGTTGATGCTAAGTCCTGTGAATTCAACGTGTTAGCTTTTACCGAAACCTGGCTAAATGATTCCTTCAAAAATCAAGAAATACTGGACAGTAATTGGTCAATTTACAGAAAAGACAGGGATTACAATTCTACAAACTGTTCCCGTGGAGGCGGTGTTCTTCTTGCAGTTAATAACGAGTTGTCTAGTACTCCATTGAATACTACGACATCTATTTTATTCGATCATAAATTTATAAAAGTGAACTTAGGTAAATATTTTTTATACCTTGGAATCGTTTACTTTCCGCCCAATACTGACAATTCCTCATATTCTGATTTCTTTGATATATATCATGATATTATATCAAAATTGAATGAGGATGATTCAATATTCATATTTGGGGATTTCAATCGTCTTTCACTATCGTTTATAGTAGACGATTCTGATAACTTGCTACTACCAATTAATTTTAATGACGAAACTGATTTTGATATTATCAGTGAGTTTTATGGTAACGACTTACAGCAAATTATCAGATTTCCTAACAAAAATAATAAGTGGTTAGATCTTGCATTTTCTAATGCATATGATAAAGTTGAAGTTAAACTCGCTGATGATACAGCTAATTTATTCTCCAACTCACTTCATCATAACGCAGTCATCTTTGAATTTTCTTCCATCACGCCACTTTTTGCTAAATCTTACAATAATAATATTGTATTTGATTTTCTTAATGCCGATTATCAAAGCATTAATAATGCTTTATCGGTTGTTAATTGGGACGAACTGTTAAGACAACAGAACATTAACTCAACAGTATCTATTTTCTATATGAAATTATTTCATATAGTCAACTCCTATGTACCTAAAATACGTAAAAAGGATAAGACCACAGAACCGTGGCTTAACCGAGAACTTAGGACTTTGCGCAATCAGCGCAACAAACTTTATAAAAAAATTAAATTTACAAAGGAGCCTGATACTAATTTATTAAATATGTATAAGGATCTCGCTTTAGAATTTAAAAACAAATCAAATTTGGCATATGACAATTATGTATCCGAGATCGGTAGTAAATTAATTACGGATCCAAAAAAATTTTTTGACTTTGTCAATACAAAACGAAAGACTTGTGGGTATCCAAACTCTATGTCTAAAGACAATGTTTTCTCTTCAAATCCTAATGTAATCTGTAATTTCTTCGCAGATTGCTTTCAAAAAGTTTTTCGTCCGCTTGACGTATCCATCAATATCCCAATTTCAAACTCGGTCAGTAATACTAATTCAATTATAAAAGATTTGTATATTTCGGAAAATGAAATTTATGAAGCAATTAATAACCTCGATCTTAAAAAAGGTATGGGCCTGGATTTAATTGCTCCTTCTTTTTTATACAATTGCATTAGTTATTTGACATATCCACTTCACATTATATTTAATATATCACTTTCGTCAGGCACCTTCCCATCTGCTTGGAAATCATCTTTTTTGACCCCTATTCATAAAAAAGGAGACAAAGCTTCTGTTGAAAACTATCGAGGAATAGCCATCCTTTCGACTATCCCAAAATTGTTTGAGAAAATTGTGGTGGGCAAAATCACACCTATTATTAATATGAAACTAAATGAACAACAGCATGGTTTCAGAAAAGGTCGCTCTACTACTACAAATCTTGTAGTTTACACTTCTGAAATCTTAAATGAAATGGAGGAGGGTTACCAAGTTGACGCAATTTATACGGACTTTAGCAAAGCTTTCGATCGTGTTGATCATAATATTTTGCTGAAGAAACTTGAAACTTTGGGCATATCTGGTTCTTTCTTGGCATGGCTTGGCTCTTATCTTACTGGAAGAACTCAGAACATAAAATTCCAAAGCCATTTGTCAAACCCAATTTATGTTACTTCTGGTGTGCCTCAAGGTAGCCATTTAGGTCCACTTCTATTCAATGTATTTATTTCAAATCTTTCTGAAAAATTATTAGGTGTATCTCATATTGCATTTGCTGACGATCTTAAAATTTTTCATGTTATTAAGAATAACTCTGATGTTCAATTACTTCAAGAAAACATGCATTCTTTACATGAATGGTGCATATCCAATAGATTAGAACTAAATATTAAGAAATGCAAGGTCATAAGCTTTACACGTAAAAGAAATACAATACTTTTCAATTATTCAATAGACAATTTAGCTCTCGAAAGGGTGAATAGCATGACCGATCTTGGGATTCTTTTGGATGATAAATTAAATTTTAATCTTCATTACGAACACATGATTGCAAAGGCAAATAAAATGTTAGGTTTCATTAAAAGAAGGGCCAAAGAGTTTAATGACGTTAAACAAGAGCAGTAAGAGCAGTAACAAAAGCACTTTATTGTTCTTTGGTTCGATCTACTTTAGAATATGGTCACATTGTTTGGGATCCGGCATTTCAAACACACTCTAAAAGAATTGAATCTGTTCAAAAACAGTTTCTTTTATTTGCTCTAAGAAACCAATATGACCCTTCAGAGTACTCCACTCTTCCAAGCTACATTACAAGACTAAATACCTTGAAAATGTTAAGTCTTGCATCACGCAGGGAAATTCTTTCATCCTGCTTCACTTTCGACATCTTAAATAAAAATATTGATATTCAGTTTCTAACGTATAAAGTCAGAATAAATAACGAAGTTAGACAAACAAGAAACACTAAATTTTTGATTGAAAATACTCACAGAACTCAATACGCAAATAATGAACCTATAAACAGATGTTGCACTACATTTAATAAACATAGTTATCTTTTTTCAACAGATATATCTAAAAACACTTTTAAATATAAACTTAAGCAAAAATTTTTAAATGAACCTATTTTGTAAAGTTAATAATAAAAGTTCAAGTACATATTAACATATTATATGATATTATATCATAAGTAATTACGTTCATACAGTGCTTTTGCTTTTTTGTTTTTGTTCGGTAAGCATTTTGTGTTTTTTGTTTAAATTTTTAATATTTTGTACAGTAAAAAAAACTTTGTATTGTAATTTGACCTAAATATTCTAATTTTTATTAATTGTTCTTACACTTTTTTTTTTTTTGTAAATTCTGTTTAAAATTTTAAATTATGAATAATAGTATAAGATATTTTCTTTTTTTTTTGTTTGTAAAAACCTTGTTTTGGTTAATGAAATAAATAAATAAATAAATACTTTTTAAATAAACAATCGTTAAAGAATAATTTTTATTTGTGTAACTGTTATTTTAGATATATCTTTGACCTTTGTCTTTTTATTTTGAGTAATTTTTATTTTTTATTGTAATTATTAAAAATATTATTTTTTTTTTTACTTTATAATTTTTGTTAACTTGTTTATTAATTTTTTATTTTGTTCTTCTAAATGTTTAATTGTAGCTTATTAATTTTAATATTTATTTAACTTTTTATTATTTTAACTATTTTTATAACTTGCTTGAATTAAGCTTGTAAATAAATAAATATATAAATAAATGTATGATAATGATTAATTTTTCTTTTATATAATTTTCAAATTGTCAATTAAACAAGTGATGAAAAAAACCAAGGGTTTTTAAAAAGCACATTATATAGGGTTTCTTACTAAGGATTTTATCATTTATTTTTATAAAAATATATATAAAAATAAATGATATAATATTATAATTTAATTATTTCATCAAATTATTAATTATAAATAATAGTGAAATCAATAGAAAATCTGTTAACAAGTGCGAAATATATTGTTGGAACTTCAACGTTAACATTTAATTTTAGAAAAACATACACTGGTGAATTAGTTACTGTAAAACAATTTAGTAGTTGAAAACATACAAGTTTTAATTTTTAAGTCCTAATAGCCCTGCAATGGGAAAGGTTTCCAAATATATGCTGAGAAGACTTATGATGGATCTGCCCACCTCCTCCTGTCCCCACCTTTCCAGTTTTTTAGGTTCTAGGAAATAAATTGTGCACTCTACCAAAATTTGAAATTTTACCTAGAATTTTATGTGTTGAAATATAATGCTGCAGCTTTAAATTTTGTATATTTGTAAAAAAAATTCGAACAGGTATTCAAGTTACAGTTGTTTAAAAATTGCAAAATTTCAATTTTCTAGACCTTATAGCTCCTAAACAGGAGACGTGACAAAAAAATTTTGTTAACCGACTCCTTCTAGTTTGTGAGGATCTAACTTGTCCCAAAACTTAAAGACCCTAGCTTGAACCGTTTAGAAGATATGTGTGGCCAAAAATTTTGCAAAAATTTAGTTTTGCATAATGGTAAATTTTAGTACCGTATGGCAACCCTAAATATTTTTTAAAAACCAGTTATCTTTTGACGTTTTCAGATTGAAAATACAGATACAGAACTCTTGTTATAACAATTTGAATATAGAGCTTTTTCAAACTTTGGGGGGCTGCAGCTCCGTAACGGGTGGGGCTACAGAAAAAAGCTCTTGTAAGAAAATTTTTTTTTGCAATACCTACCCATGGTTAAAATATCTTTACTCGGTGTAAAAGTTTTTGTAAACATACAGACGGACGGATAGAGTAAAGCTCTATAGGCACATTTTTACAAAATTTTTGAAAATGTGCTAAAAACTCTTTACTTTGATCAGAGTGAATATTTTTTGGTATACCTTAAGCTCGATTAATAATTTTTATTAAAGCATTTAAAACATTTTCAGATTTTTTTTTGTTTTAACAGTTTCAGCATAGGCGTATTTGTATAAAGTAGCAATAACCGTAAGCATATTGTTACGTAAGCAAAATGCATTCATCTATTTAAACAGTCAATTTATAAACTGTACTTTTAAATTTTAATCGCATTCCTTAAAATGCATAACTGTACTTTAACTATCAAATTTCGTAAACGCTAATTTACGAAAATAACAAAACAAAAAACCAAACTTGATTATAACCGTATGATTCTAATCAAGTTAAATATTGTCATGTATTAGAATTTTGTTTACGTAGTATTTTATCCATTCAAACATAAAACAAATTGAATTATAAAATTTAAATTTGTATTAAAATCAGTCTGTAAGAACAACTCAAATAAACAACATAAAACTGGCGCAGTCGGTGAAATGAAAAAAAAACTAACTAATTGTACAAGATTACAATTAGAATAAAACAAAATTATAAAAATTATAAATAAAATAAAAAAAAAATAATAAAAAAATAATAATTAAAACAAAAAAATAAAAAAAAAATCTGGTCATCACCAACAACAATTGGATCTCCCGCAGCAAAAGCATTCATAACAAATAATTCATCTGTGTCAGCATCCACCAATTTCGGATAATATTTTGATCATCATCATCATCAACAGCAACATCAGCAACAACAGCAATATCATTTGCAACAACAAAGACAACATTTACAACAACAATTTCAACAAACCACAAATACAACAAATAGCTAGTTAATTGGTTCACAGTGACAAGAAACAGCAACATTGGTAACAACAACATTGGTAGCAACTACATTTGTAACAACATTTACCAAACAAAAGTTAAGTAATATTTTAAAATTTTTACTATTAAAATTTCCAAATAAAAGGAAAATAAAAATCCTCAAACCTTATTATTATAAAAAAAAAAAACAAAAAAAATAAATCAAAGTATTAATTCTCTTCTAATTAAATTAATAAAATTTTATTTATTTTTATAAAAAAAAAAAAATTTATTCAAAATTTTAAAACTTATTATTATAAAAGTAATATTATCCCAATATTATTTCAAATAGAGGAAATAAATATTATTAAAATTCGTGTCTTAAATAAACTTCAAAAAAAAAATATTATAAATAAGATCTCTTTTTTTAAAATATTTCTAAGTAAATTACAATTACAAAAAATAAATCGTTCTATAGTGAATTTTATGATTTGAATTCAATTATAATTCTTTTTATAATTTGAGTTCAATCTTTTAAATTTTTTAACTCTAGTTCAATTAAAGTTTAATTGTGAATTCTTTCTACAATTGTTGAATTTTAATTTAATTTAAATCTATCCTACTACTAAACAGGATATTAAACTTACTTTAATTTAATTATAATTTATAAGTCTTCATTAATTTTTTTGTTATATTTCTCTATTGCTAACGTCTTCTTTTGACAATTTTACAATTTTAATTTTGTTACATGTATTGTTTTCGAATACAGTTATTTTTCCTTTTTGGTTCATCAAGAAAACGAATTGTGAATCTTTCATAATTTTGTTTTAGTTACAGTTTATAGGTTCAAGTAAATCCTTAACTTCTACGTAAGTACTTTTAATTTTTTTTTTGAATAAAATCGTTAAATAAAAAAATAATAAGGCTCTTTATTTTATTTAGCTATTATTAGAATAAATTGCATTGAATAAAAATTTCTTTGCTTTACTACTATTTTATTTTATTAAACCTAAACAATTTTAAAATGTCTAACGCCAATGAAAGCGAAATTCCTAACTTCAACCTAATTGTGAAGTGCATCGCCCAATTGCCACCTTTTACTGGCGATCAACGCGACTTAACTAATTTTATACAAAGGATAGAATCCTTTATCCCACTTATAGAAGATCTAACGGGGTCTCAGTATTAAAAATTTCTTTTCGAACATATCCAAGATAAAATAATAGGAAAAGCTACACAAATCTTACTTTCTCACGGGCCAGTAGAAACATGGACCGAATTAAAATCAATACTAATAAAAAACCATGGAGAAACCGTCCAAATTTTACGTCTTGTAGACAACCTAATATTAGTTAGGTGTACGTCCACAATAAAAAATTTCTATAATGAAATTTACTTTAAACTAACACTTATCAACAACGCGTATTTGCTCCAAGGGGGAGACAATAAATAAAATATAGAAGCAAATAAAAGAATTGCTCTAAACACATTTAAAGATAATTTACCCCAACCAGTCAGGGGAATTATTGTTAATAGAAACCCTACAACGTTATTTGACGCTTACGAGATTATAGCACAAAATGACTACTTATACTTTAAAGGTATTCAAAATAAAAATAATTATCCGAATAATAATAATGGAAATAAACAAAAAAAATTTAATAATTTTCTAGGGAAAAATTACAACCCTAATAATAATAAACAGCAAACCAATTTTAAAAATTCAAATTTCTCTACAAATAACCATCGCAACAATGGTTTCAATAAACGAAACTCATATAATTTTAACAATCAACAACAAACCAATTTCAAGAATTCAAATCTGCCTACAAATAATAATGGTTTTGACAAACGAAACTCACAACAAATTCATCATAATTATTCAAATCAGAATAGGTATAATAATTATGATTCTCAATCAATTAATCGTCCATCTAACATACAACCTTCTAAGTTTAATAGAACAAATAACTATTGAAACAATTATAACCGAAATCTAAATCTAGAACCAATGGACATTTCTATGAACTCAAATAATGAGACAAATACTGACTCAACTAATTTTCGCGTCAACGCCTCAAACAACTACCCTATATGATAATTAAACAAAAAAATCGACTACTTAGATTCATTATCGATACCGGTGCAGAGTATAGTACCATTAATACCAACGTCTGTAATCCTAAATGGAAAACCGTAATTAAACCTGTCCCACTTACGGCTTTCAATAGGAAACTTTCTTTAAATATTAGATGTAGGTTCCCTCTCTTTCAAATCTTTAATGAACCTAACTTCTTCGTTGATTTCCTGGAATTTCCGTTCCATAACAATTTTGATGGCCTAATAGGTAATAACATTTTGTCCTCACTAAACATTAACATTGACTATAAAGAAAGGTTACTTACAACACAAAAAGCTTCTATCCCGTTCTTCCTAAATTATGAAGAAGAACAGTACTACGAAAACAAATATGTTGATGATTCTATTAATGTTTTCAGTTTTAACCAGTGTGATTCTGATAACGGACTTAACTTTAATTTTCCATCTCACCTAAATAACAAAAATATTGCACAAATTAAATCGCTCTTAAATTATTTTAA
Source organism: Dolichopus griseipennis (assembly GCA_963082915.1). Classification (NCBI taxonomy): domain Eukaryota; kingdom Metazoa; phylum Arthropoda; class Insecta; order Diptera; family Dolichopodidae; genus Dolichopus; species Dolichopus griseipennis. The sequence goes on along the minus strand of OY720445.1, from coordinate 52,000,690 downwards.
GGATATTTTTCATCAAGAGAATGAAAAACTTAATTTTACAAGTGCAATTAAACATAGAATAATAACAAAAAACGATATACCAGTTTATTCGAAAGGATACCGTTATTCTGAAATCCATAGAGACGAGGTCGATCGTCAAATTAAAGAAATGTTACATCAAAGTATAATCGTTAATAGCATGTCACCATACAACGCACCTATTTGGATTGTTCCTAAGAAAATGGACAATTCTAACAAACAAAAGTGGAGAATTGTTATTGATTATCGTCGACTTAATGATAACACAGTCGATGACAAATTTCCAATACCCAACATCAAGGATCTTTTTGGGAAATTGGGAAATTGTCGCTATTTCAGCACGTTAGATCTGGCGAAAGAGTTTCATCAGATTGAATTCCACCCAGATGATCGATGCAAAACAGCATTCTCAACTAGAAGTGGCTATTATGAGTTCACTCGTATGCCCTTCGGCTTAAAAACCTCACCCTCCACCTTTCAAAGATTAATGAACCATGTATTAAGCGAATTTATCAATAAAATATGCGTTGTCTACTTGGATGACATCCTAATCTTCTCGTCATCATTCGAAGAACACTTAGTTTCAATAAAAAAAATCTTAACCAAATTGCGCGAAGCAAACTTAACGATTCAAATAGACAAATGTAATTTTGCTCAACTGTCTACTAACTTCTTGGGTCATGTAATCACCCAAGGAGGTATAAAACCTGATCCATCAAAAATCAGAACTATTCAAAATATTCCTCTTCCATCTTCACAAAAAAAGATAAAACCTTTTCTAGGATTAACCGGCTACTACCGGAAATTTGTAAAGGATTACTCCAAAGTAGCTTATCCGTTAATACGTTAATTAAAAAAAAAATCTAAAATTAATAAAATTGACAAAGAATACATCGAGGCTTTTAAAAAACTAAAAACTCTATTAACAACAGAACCCATTCTAAAAAACCCTGACTTTTCTAAACATTTTACACTAACCACGGACGCGTCTAACTTCGCTTTAGCCGCCGTACTAAGCCAAAATAACCACCCGATAGCCTATGCCTCGAGAACACTGAACAACCATGAAATAAGATACTCGACGATAGAGAAGGAACTTCTCGCTATCGTTTGGGCTACCAAACATTTTCATACTTACCTTTACGGTAGAAATTTTACTGTTCAATGTGATCATAAACCTTTGGTGTGGCTTAACAATCTTAAAGAACCAAACATGAAACTACAAAGGTGGAAGATCAAATTAAACGAATATAAATTTACAATAAACTATCTTAAAGGGAAAGACAATAAAATCGCTGATGGTTTAAGTCAAATCCCTTGCACAAATGAAAACTCTTGCGACAAAAGCGAATCAATAATCGAGCCCTCAATTTTACAATTTTTAAACGAAGTATAGACACATAGTGCACCAAACATTGACAATAATGATGAAATTATGACCACTAACGTTACGATGCACTCTACAACGAACAATGATAATGATGATGAAATCATGTCTACTGCAGCTACAGTACATAGCGCAAATGAAGATGACCTATATCATATTAAAATAACAGAAAAACCTGTTAACTTATTCAAAAATCAAATTTACCTAATCTTAAGTAATAACGAAAAATTCACCACGAAAATTATAAATAAAAAATGTCAAAATCTTCTCTATGTTACTAAAGATACTAACTTATTAGAAAAGATGAAACGCTGTCTACCCGAAAAAGGATTAGTATGTGTATACAGCGATAACATTGATATCTATCTCAACTTTCAAAACCTCTATCTTAAATTCTTTGCTAATAATCAACGTCTAAAAATATTAAAATCTAACAAAAAACTACAAGATATAACGGATAAAAATAAAATTCTTGAAATAATAAAAGCTGAACACCTTCGCAATAACCACCGCGGTATATCGGAGATTTTTTCCGAACTTAAGGAAATGTACCATTACCCTAAACTGCAATTACAAATACAAAAATTCATAAACAATTGTGAACCTTAGCGAAACATGATAGGAGACCTTTAAAACTCCCATTTGAGATCACACAATCTACATAAAATTCTGAGAAACTTTAAAGTAGACGGCAAATACATAGTCGATACGAGCAATAAAAGGAAAACTAAATATTGCAAAAAGCAACAAAAACGAAAGTTTAAATTTCAATAACCCCTATTACCTATTTTATTACGATTTTATTGTAACCAAGGATTAGATGCTTTATCATCACCATCAATTTTTATTATTAATTTTTTTACCAACTGAAAATATAGAAGTCTCTTTCGAGGTAGACTTCTTAAGTTAATTTTTATTATTGTTTTTTTCTCTATTCCAAATCCAATAAAAACTTCTTTTATAATTTTAGGAAATGGAACTACTACTTCTACTCATTCTCTCTATTCCACAAGCGTCGCTCCAATCTATACAAATAAGCCAACTCAAGGATGAAAATGGTTTTGCTATTATAAAATTGGAAGAACAAAAAATTATTAATAACTACACAAAAACTTTACACGTTGTAAACCTCACTGAATACCAAGAAATAATTGGAAACTTGTACCATAATTTCAATCTTCTTAATCTAAAAGAAACAAGCACAGAACACAAAATTTTAACATTATAATTGTTAAATTTACAACACCCTCTGAACTCACTGATACCCAAACTTGACGGGAAAATTAGAAATAAACTTGGACTAATTAACGCCCTGGGTACAACAATGAAATTTTTGACAGGCACAATGGATAACGATGACTCAGAACAAATATTCAAGCAATTACAAAATTTAAACTTTAACACCAGACAAGTAACTAATAAAATTAACGACCAAGTAATTATTAACAAAAAATTTTGAGAAAAATATCCACTCAATAGCCGAACACGTGAACAACCAGCAACTGGAAATTACTCAATACCTAACAAAAATCGAAAACCAAACTAACAACTTTATTGCAAAAATATCACAAACTCCTTTCACACTCCAACTTTTGGCACAAATGACCTCAATTAATAATCATTTACAACAAATTAAAGATATTATCTTGCTAAGTCGTCTGGAAGTTCTTGCTCACGACATACTTACAAACGACGAAATTCAAAAATACAACCTAACTATCGAAGAAATGCCATACATAAAAAGTACTATTTTATTTAAGGACGGCCTTATAATAATCGTCCTATTCCTTCCAAACTTCACTATCGAAACCTATTTTAAAGCTTTAGTCATACCATTCCCGAACGATAAACATGTGCAATTAGACACACCAATAAAAAATATTATTTTAAAAGATAAGGAAATATTTGAACAAAATAATAAAAAGGAACTGTTAAAGAAAAACTTACAATATCCAAATAATAATTGTATTAAAAACTTACTAAAAGGAAACAGTACATGTAACTATAAAATAAATGAAATAGAATCTATAGAAAAATTAACGACGAATTAATTGTAACTTTAAACTTAGAAAGAACAAAAATTGTACAAAACTGTATTAACCAAGAAATAATTATTAAAGAAAATAATTTAATTAAATTTAGCAATTGTAATTTGAATATTAAAAACAATGAATTTTCTAATAAAATTGTAAAATTTAAAGATTTACCTATTATACCAATTGTAAATGAATTAAATATAACAAAAACTATAAATAACTTTACTCTTAAGTAAATTTATGTAAACCAAATTGAAAACTTAAAAGCTATTGAATACTTAGAATATAAATCTAAGGTTAATTTTTATACTTTACTAACGGTTAAAACCCTATTTGTAATAGTAATTGTAATTATGATAATAAGCTACTGTTATAAAAAAACAAAGTTAAATGAAAATATTAAAATAAGTATAAATCAATCAGATGTAAAACCAAAGGAACTTGAAACAAGTCCTTTTTAAATTTTAAATTTTGGAGACCAAAATCTCTTAGGGATGGAGGTGTTACGTAAGCAAAATCCATTCATCTATTTAAACAGTCAATTTATAAACTGTACTTTTAAATTTTAATCGCATTCCTTAAAATGCATAACTGTACTTTAACTATCAAATTTCGTAAACGCTAATTTACGAAAATAACAAAACAAAAAACCAAACTTGATTATAATCGTATGATTCTAATCAAGTTAAATATTGTCATGTATTAGAATTTTGCTTACGTAGTATTTTATCCATTCAAACATAAAACAAATTGAATTATAAAATTTAAATTTGTATTAAAATCAGTATGTAAGAACAACTCAAATAAACAACATAATTATTTATTTATTTGACTCATGCTTAACTCAAACACGTTACAAATTCTATACTTAAAACTAACAAAGTGTAATAAAAGATATTAAATATTACAAAACTAAATTTATATAAAACAAGTAAAGAAACAGTCAGTCGGTGCAACCGACATAGAAATACCCTACACCTATTTGGTTCAAATTTAAGGACATATCCATAAGTCATTTTAACACCATAGAAGCTGTTATTAATTTGATCGTAAGACATAGCTAACCAAATTAACTGTATAATACTAAAAACATTTTCTAATTACCCTATCTATTAAAAAATACTACAAATTCTTACTAATTTATCTATTTAAAAATATTAAAAAACAAACAAACTTGAAATAAATGAAAATATATTTATTCCAATTCAATTACAAAATGAAAAAATTCTAATTATTAAATTTTGTGATAAAAAGATAATCAAAACATAATATATTTAATAATACAAATTTTTAAAAATTGCAATTATTTTAAATGGTTAGTTTATATACCTAATAGAAAAGCTTATAAACGCAAAATATGCAATAAATGTATTTCTAAAATACAATTAAAAGTTTACACCTTTTCATATAATTCATTTAAATATAAAAATAAATTTTACATAAATGCAGCAAGTACCATTGAACATAGCTGAACCACTACACTTAAGTCTAGATTTCGGAGACACATAGGACATAGGAAATATATTCTTTGGCTTCGAAATTAAACTCGACCACAACCAATTCCCATGGTACTTTCATTACTAGTAACCTACTGTTAAATTTCATCAAAATACCGGCATTATTTTTTGAGTTATGGTGTTTGTAAGATATATGTTTGTTAGTCCTTGAACTTTTCAAGGGTTCCAGGACCCGAAATTATGGTACGATTTCGCCCTTATGCAGTTCCGTCATACTTTCAATACTAGTTAACCCTTGTACACAATTGGAACGCTCTATCTTAATTTTAAGTTACTAGTTTTATTAATTTCGATGATAAGTTTTTACACATTGTATAAGAGTAGTATAAGAGAGGTTCTGAACCACCACTCCAATTGATCCCAAATTAGGGGGGCACGCAAGAAATAGTAAAGAACACCCTTGTGGCAAATTGGAAGCTTCTACATTTGTTTCCAGTTACTATCTTTATTAATTTCGAAAATATGCTTTAAGGGCCTAAGAACTGAGTGGCTGGTCCCCGATCCACTACTCCAATGGGGCCCAAATTTCAAAGACACTTACGAAATAAGAAGGGACACCCTGATACCAAATTTGGAGGTTCTATCTTCATTGGTTTCGGAATTATGCTCGTTTGGCCTAAATTCGATCAAAAAGTTCTAAGTTCCGAACCCATTGTCCAATCCTCACCGTACGTAATCACCGCCGTAGTTTCGCTGCCAATAACCTACAGCACAAATTTCATGAAGATAGCCTCATTAGTTGTTGAGTTATCGTGATTTTTTATATATGTTCCTTAGCCCTGACATCGATTAAAAAGTCCGGAATCCGAACCGTTGGGCTGATTTCGCCCTTATATAGTCCGCGCTGTACTTATAGTACTAGTTAACCCTTGTACACAATTTGAACGGTCTATCCTAATTTTAAGTAACTATTTTTAGTAATTTCGATTATAAGCCTTTAAAACTTGGGAGGTCTGAGAGGGGTACAGAACCACCACTCCAATTGATCCCAAATTAGGGGAACACGCAAGAGATAGTAAAGAACACCCTTGTGGCAAATTGGAAGCTTCTACATTTTTTCAAGTTGTTATCTTTATTAATTTTAAAGATATGCTTTAAGGTCTTCGGAAATGTGTGGCTGGTCCCCGACCTACTACTCTAATGGGACTCAAATTCACAAGACACTTAGGAAATAGGAAGGGACACCCTGATACTAAATTTGCAGGTTCTATCTTCATTGGTTTCGGAATTATGCTCGTTTGGCCTAAATTTGATCAAAAAGTTCTAGGTTCCGAACCCATGGTCCAATCCCGACCTTACGCAATTCCCGAAGTAGTTTCATTACTAGTAACCTACAGCACAAATTTGATGAAGATAGCGTCATTAGTTGTTGAGTTATCGTGATTTTTTATATTTGTTCGTTAGCCCTGAAACCGATTAAAAGGTCCAGAATCCGAACCCATGGGCCGATTTCACCCATATGCAATCCCCGCCGTACTTTCAGTCCTAGTAACCTACAGTTAAAATTTCATCAAGATAGCTCCATTATTTTTTGAGTTATCGTGCCTACGGACGGACGGACGGACATGGCTATATCGACTCAGGCGGTCACGCTGATCACAAATATATATACTTTTCCATATCTAGCTCGCTTCCTTTAGGTGGTTACAAACACCATACCAAAGTTAATATACCCCTTTACCTATTCTATAGGTGTAGGGTATAAAAAATCATGCAAAAAAAGAAAAAAAAGGAAAATAGAATATTCAATTAAAATAAGAAACAAAATTCATTAACAATATTCATTATAATAATAATTAAAGGTTTAACAAAAAACTAAATTATTAAACAAATTTAAGAATAAAATTGAATATGAAAAATAAAAAACAAATAAACAAAAATCAATAATAAACTAAAGATAATCCCAAAATTTTACCGATGCAAATATAAATCTTTCTTTAATGTTAATTTGGTTAGTTGAAGGTTAATACAGTGTTTATATTTATTGCATAAAGCCATCATTCTGTTAAGAGGCTCGTATTTACCATAATTGGTACAGTGAAACTGAAGATAAAACATGTTATGTGTTCTTAATCTAGAAACTGGACAGAAAACTACCCTATCAAGTAATTCCTTAGAAATAGTGTTGCCTTTGAGTAATTCTGTTAAAAATATTATATCAGCAACCTCACGACGTTTTTCAAGAGTGTTATGATTTAATAAATTTAGCCGATGCTCATATGGAGGGAGATTGAACGGATCTTCCCAGGGCAGATGACGAAGAGCAAATCTAAGAAATTTCTTTTGAACAGATTCAATCCTATTAACATGGACTCTATAAAATGGATTCCATACCTGGCTGGCATATTCCAAATTGGGTCTTACCAAGCAAGTATAAAGAGAATTAAGAACATAGGGGTCTTCAAATTCTCTTGCCCAACGCTTGATAAAACCCAGCATAGAATTTGCTTTATTTAATATATAGGTATAATGAGGTTGAAATGAGAGTTTACTATCAAAAAATACTCCCAAATCTTTAATTGAAGCAACAGATAGAATAGTTTGATTATTAAAAGAATAAGTACATGATAATTCATTTAAACGACGCGTAAAAGAAATAAAGGCACATTTAGTTATGTTAAGAAGAAGGTTATTATTAACACACCAGTTATGAAAACGGTTTAAATCATCTTGTAAAGCGAATCATCAAATGATTTAATTTTTTTAAAAATTTTCATATCATCGGCATATATTTTAATGTGACTATTGTAAATTAATGAAATAACATCATTTATCGAAATAATGAACAATAAAGGGCCAAGATGACTACCCTGAGGAACCCCAGTGAGAGCCAAAAATGGGGTTGAAATTATAGATCTAAATAGAATTGAATAACTTCGATCTGAAAGATATGAGGAAATCCAATTTATAAAGTATGAGGGAAAACCTAATTTTCTTAACTTAAAATTGATAATATTATGGGGAAGAAGATCGAATGCTTTACTGAGGTCGGTGTAAATTACATCAGTTTGAAAGCCATCAGGTTAGTGACGGTAGACTTATTTTTCACAAAGCCATGTTGATATGGTGATAAGAAGGTGACGCAGTGATCATAAATAGAATCAAAAACAATTAATTCAAAAAGTTTTGGAATCGAGGATAGTTTTGCTATCGGTCGATAATTAGTAATGTCATTTTTATGATCTTTCTTATGAATAGGTCTAATAAAAGCACTTTTTCAAATAGATGGAAAAACCCCAGTAGCTAACGAGCAATTAAATATGGTGGATAGTGGGCCAGCCAAAGAGGCAGCGCATTTTTTTAAAAATAAATTAGGGATACCATCACTTCCAGGACTTGGATTATCATCAATTTTATTTATGTAATTCAATACCATGTTAGAATCTATATTAATATTTGTAAGTGTAGTTTTCGGAAAATTTTCAAGGTGAAAGAAATTTGCTTCATTTACAGAAAAGGTTGAAGTAGAGTAACTAGAAGAAAAGAATTCACGAAAAAATTCGCAAATGATTTTGGAGTCATTACTAATAGAATTTTTATAATTGAAAAAGGCTGGATATTGATCACGTTTTCTTTTAGAGTTTACAAATTTCCAAAATTGTTTTGGATTGGCTTTGATATTCGATGACATATTGCGAACATAATTTGAATAAAGATTATCAGCCAAAAATTTAAATTCATTAAACAGAGTAAGAAAATAGTTATAGTCAGAATTCAGGTTACTTTTGACAAATTTATGCCAAGCTTTATTTTTTTTATTTTTTAATGTTTTGAGATTTTTATTAAACCAGGGTGGGCTGGATGCATTCGTAGTATCAACTACAAGAGGAACAAATTGAGAAATAGAAGACCGAATAATTCCATAGAAGTTATTAACAAAAGCATTTAAATTAGAAGAAGGAATAAATGAAAAATTATAAGAGGTCAAAAAATTATTAATATCATCGAAATTGGCTTTTACAAAATTAAAACGATGTGATAAAGTAGATTCAACTTTCGCAGGGGGAAAAGAGGAAAAGGAAAAACAAATAGGGGGGTGGTAAGGATCGATTCTGACTAATTCAATTGGGCAATCAAGAATAACCAAATCGTTCCAGTTCGTAGTGAAAATAAGATCCAATTGATTACCTCTATAATTGAATATCGAAGATACTTGTTGAAAGTTAAAGGAGTTTAAAGAATCAATTACTAAGCACTCAATATTACTAATCAGTTCTTTTGGTACGAAGTAAGGTTCTTCATCATGAGCAATCCAACTGATATTAGGTAAATTAAAATCACCACATAGGATGATATCATCATTTGCGTTGATTTTGCTAATATATGACTCAATTACTGATAAATAATTAGAATAAAGTTCAAAGTTAGAAGCTGGTGGAATATAACAGTTAATGATGAATAAATTATTGGATAGCAGTTCAACTTTAATAGCCATAATTTCAGTATTTTCAATTGATTCAGTTTGAGAGCAAGTCAATTCTGAGGAACAAAATGAATTTTTTATTGCGATTAATACTCCTCCACCTTTCGAAGTATTATCCAGAGTACCATATCTATCCTTTCTAAAAACATTAAAAGATGAAAAAAAAAGTTCTAAATTGTTAATTGAAGAAGTAAGCCAAGTTTCAGTTAAAATAAAAATATCAAAGTTTAAAAGGGTAGAATTAGAGAGAACCGTTTTCGTTTTGGTACGTAGACCTCTTACGTTTTGGTAATAGATAGATAATTTAGGTAAAATGTTGCAAGGATTAACTAAGGTAAGAGGAGATAAATTAATATTAACTAGATTTTCTCTCACTTGGGAGCGGACGAAAGTACTTATCATAATTTTCCCTTACCCTTTGAAGATAATTAATTCTGTTAGACGAAATATGAGAAGCATATGACTTAAGATCATTCAAGGCATTTACCGCAGAAATTCCAAATGTGTCATGATATCTAATAAAAATATCACGCAACTCATTAACATCAGTTGGCAATCCTTCTTGTTGAATAGCAATTTTCAGTGATGTATTAGTTTTTCCACCTATACAAACATCATTAGACTTATTATGAAGATAGGCTAGATAAAGTCTAACATTTTCAAAAATTCTGCTATCCCTAAATCTGGCTAAAACATACCTGCTATTATTATTATCTTCTAAAGATTTAAGTGTGACCTTATCAACAGGTGGCAAAAGAGGGTCTAGTACCGGTGGTAGTGTAGGTATAGAACTAGAAACATTTGAAGAATTTGAAGCTTTCAATACTTGAGATTTTTTTGGTAGTGAAGATTTTACATGAGGATTTAAGGTTTCACCTTGAACAAAGTTATGGTACTTAGTCAAAGTGGAAGAAAGAGATTTTTTTAAATTTAGAAATTTTAGTTTTAAGAAAAGAATCACTAACATGTTTATTTAAGGAGGATTTCGGATCATTTGAAAGTGAAGATTTCGATTTAAATTTAATTTGTTTTTTATTGTTAAGAGGTATATGATTAATATTATGTAAAGAGTTAATAGTATTATTGCTAGAGTTTAATCGATTATTTTTATCATAACAAGTAGAAGCTGTTATTGGAAGTTCAAGAAGGCTATTAATGTTATTTACTTTTGAGTTTGTGTTAGCAGTGAAGTTAAGTGTATAAGTATCACTAGAAGGAACTTTAGGTACATCGAAAAGATTCATTAAATCATTACCTGCATTGTTTGCTTTAACTGTATTAGAATTATTAATACCTGTAGAAGTATCAGTTATTAGTGGGTTAATTGAATTTTCAAAATTATTATTAGTATTATTAGCGTTAGTAGAATGTAGGTTAGGTTTAATTGTATATATGTTAGGTTTAGAAAGATTAGAATTTACATTTATCAGATTTAACGAAAATTTGGGATTACCTTTAGTCCTTAGCTGCTGTGGCGTAAGAGGTCGCTTAGGTTTATCAGGTTGCTCTGGTTTAACAGGTCTATTTGACGTAAAAATAACAGCATCCGAAGTCCATTTGGTAGTATGTGCTCCAATTTTGTCCCAAATATAACCATTATTGGGATCCAGTAACAACTGCATTGTACCATATGGGCCAGTTAATTTAAAACAGCGAAATTTAATGTTTCTTCTTTTAATACGATTTGGAGTAACATTAAGACAGGAAACTGAATTGACGCGAAACTCATCTTTTATAAATCGAAGTATTTTAATACAATCGAAGGAACGTGGAGCTCCGTTAATACAAATAGATGAATTTTTTAACTTCTCAATATTAGCTGAAGAGAGGTTAAAATTGTGTAGTTTCGATATTCTACGATCCCATTCATCTTCAGTCCATATAGTCCCAAATTTATGTACTATTATTGGATCCGTTTGAATACCAATATCACAAGTTTCCAGAGTATTTTGAGTACCAAATTCACATGTTGTAAGTGTACTCTGGACTCCTTTATTAAAAGTTTCAACCCTTTTGGAGTTAGAATCTTGAAGGTTTGTGAGCAGCTCCAATAAAAATAAATTTGTAGAGTTATGTAGTTGTTCTAGTTTTTCAACAAGAGAATTATGTTGAGAAGCTAACAGTTTGTTAAATGCAGATACATCAGCATGTTGGCGACTAGAACCAGCTCCGATGATATCTCTAATGTTATTTTCTAGGTTGGCAAAATGTTTAGGCAGATGTGCGAGAACTTCTGTTTTGATTTTTTCAACAGCATTGTCATTATTATTTTGGCCTGAGACACGGCTGCATAGTCCATCAAACGACTTCGCCATGTCCTGAAAAGCGTTTGTATTACTCACAATGGTGTTGTTAGTTTTATTACATAGTGATGTTTTTTCATTTGCAAGATCAGATATTGTTTTATGAATATGGTCAAACATACCACGCAACAAACCTTCATGGTTTTGACAATCCTCACAAATGAAAAATGAGTCAAGAGATGGATGGTACCAATCTCTGCTAAAACCCATACAAACTCCATGTAACTTTCTTTTACAAAACGCTTTGCAAATAACAAATTTGCTTTTCTTGTCAAAATCGAAACAATTTGCCAAATCGCATTTGTAACTCATTTTAAATTTGAAGTGTTAAAAAATTATACAAAAGAAAGAAAAAAAAAAACGAAGGTTAACTAAGTTTATTCACTTTAATAATTTAATTTATAAAAGTTTAAAGTTTTATTTTTTTTTTTTTTTTATATTTTATTTTTTTATTTTTAATTTTAATTTAAATTACTTAATCAAAGTGATCAAATTACGATTAAGCACAAGCCAAAAAAAATAAATAAAAGTACACAAAAATTGTTTTTATTATTTTTTATTATATTATTAAATTGTTCTTTTTAAAAAAAAAGCAAAATAAATTATGAGTGATCAAATTACATATGAAAACAATTGCACCACATTAAAATTTTATTTTTGTTAATTAATTAGAAAAAAAAAGACACTATTGTTTTCTTTTTATTTAAATAATTAATATAAACCGTAATTTCGCGAAAAGCGTGTGATTCAATTGAGTAGTTTGATAATACTGAATAAAACTATATATTTATAGCCATTATTGAACTTGGCATAAGGTATCATTTCGACTAAATCGATTTGCCATTTGGCATTTTAATCTTTTTGTTTTGATTTTCATCTACATTTTATTTAAATTAAAGAATTATGTCAACTCATCTAATTTTATTTTCATTTTCAAAAATGTTAAAGATATTGACATAATAATAATTATACATAAAATGAAAGACCAAGGCAAGGTTTAAACAAACCGTTTGCTTGAGTATTATCGGCTTTTATACTTTTCAACATTTTATACTCATGTTTAACACTGGCTTTATTTTCAATTTTAATTCATTTACTTAACAACAACTTCGCGAAATACTCGCCTATTCACTTCTTCTAAATTCTTTTTTTACATTTGTCGTTCCAATATCGGATAAAGCATTAATACTGGATTTAATGACCTCTTTTCTTTAATATGTTAGTTCCTTAGGTAAATATTTGTTTTAAAAACCTAAAAAGCGCTTCAAAAAAGCTCCCTAATCCTCGTACGCTTCAGTAAGTTACAGCTGAATGTAAAAAAGGGCCAATATCCTCCAAACTTTTCCTGATTGAACCAAATAATATTTATAGTTCGCTCGATAATGTTAAAATAAAACAAGTAAAGAAACAGTCAGTCGGTGCAACCGACTTAGAAATACCCTACACCTATTTGGTTAAAATTTAAGGACATTTCCATAAGTCATTTTAACACCATAGAAGCTGTTATTAATTTGATCGTAAGACATAGCTAACCAAATTAACTGTATAATACTAAAAACATTTTCTAATTACCCTATCTATTAAAAAATACTACAAATTCTTAATAATTTATCTATTTAAAAATATTAAAAAACAAACAAACTTGAAATAAATGAAAATATATTTATTCCAATTCAATTACAAAATGAAAAAATTCTAATTATTAAATTTTGTGATAAAAAGATAATCAAAGCATAATATATTTAATAATCCAAATTTTTAAAAATTGCAATTATTTTAAATGGTTAGTTTATATACCTAATAGAAAAACTTATAAACGCAAAATATGCAATAAATGTATTTCTAAAATACAATTAAAAATTTACACCTTTTCATATAATTCATTTAAATATAAAAATAAATTTTACATAAATGCAGCAAGTACCTTTGAATATAGCTGAACCACTACAATTAAGTCTAGATTTCGGAGACACATAGGACATAGGAAATATATTCTTTGGCTTCGAAATTAAACTCGACCACAACCAATTCCCATGGTACTTTCATTACTAGTAACCTACTGTTAAATTTCATCTAAATACCGGCATTATTTTTTAAGTTATGGTGTTTTTAAGATATATGTTTGTTAGTCCTTGAACTTTTCAAGGGTTCCAGGACCCGAAGTTATGGTACGATTTCGCCCATATGCAGTCCCGTCATACTTTCAATACTAGTTAACCCTTGTACACAATTGGAACGCTAAATCTTAATTTTAAGTTACAAGTTTTATTAATTTCGATGATAAGCTTTTACACATTGGGGGGTCTAAGAGAGGTTCTGAACCACCACTCCAATTGATCCCAAATTAGGGGGGCACGCAAGAAATAGTAAAGAACACCCTTGTGGCAAATTGGAAGCTTCTGCATTTGTTTCAAGTAACTATCTTTATTAATTTCGAAAATATGCTTTAAGGGCCTAAGAACTGAGTGGCTGGTCTTCGATCCACTACTACAATGGGGCCCAAATTTCAAAGACACTTACGAAATAGGAAGGGACACCCTGATACCAAATTTGGAGGTTCTATCTTCATTGGTTTCGGAATTATGCTCGTTTGGCCTAAATTCGATCAAAAAGTTCTAAGTTCCGAACCCATTGTCCAATCCTCACCGTACGTAATCACCGCCGTAGTTTCGCTGCCAATAACCTACAGCACGAATTTCATGAAGATAGCCTCATTAGTTGTTGAGTTATCGTGATTTTTTATATATGTTCCTTAGCCCTGACATCGATTAAAAGATCCGGAATCCGAACCGTTGGGCTGATTTCGCCCTTATATAGTCCGCGCTGTACTTATAGTACTAGTTAACTCTTGTACATAATTTGAACGGTCTATCCTAATTTTAAGTAACTATTTTTAGTAATTTCGATTATAAGCCTTTAAAACTTGGGAGGTCTGAGAGGGGTACAGAACCACCACTCCAATTGATCCCAAATTAGGGGAACACGCAAGAGATAGTAAAGAACACCCTTGTGGCAAATTGGAAGCTTCTACATTTTTTCAAGTTGTTATCTTTATTAATTTTAAAGATATGCTTTAAGGTCTTCGGAAATGTGTGGCTGGTCCCCGACCCACTACTCCAATGGGACCCAAATTCACAAGACACTTAGGAAATAGGAAGGGACACCCTGATACTAAATTTGGAGGTTCTATCTTCATTGGTTTCGGAATTATGCTCGTTTGGCCTAAATTCGATCAAAAAGTTCTAGGTTCCGAACCCATGGTCCAATCCCGACCTTACGCAATTCCCGAAGTATTTTCATTACTAGTAACCTACAGCACAAATTTGATGAAGATAGCGTCATTAGTTGTTGAGTTATCGTGATTTTTTATATTTGTTCGTTAGCCCTGAAACCGATTAAAAGGTCCAGAATCCGAACCCATGGGCCGATTTCGCCCATATGCAATCCCCGCCGTACTTTCAGTCCTAGTAACCTACAGTTAAAATTTCATCAAGATAGCTCCATTATTTTTTGAGTTATCGTGCCTACGGACGGACGGACGGACGGACGGACGGACATGGCTATATCGACTAAGGCGGTCACGCTGATCACAAATATATATACTTTTCCATATCTAGCTCGCTTCCTTTAGGTGGTTACAAACACCATACCAAAGTTAATATACCCCTTTACCTATTCTATAGGTGTAGGGTATAAAAATATATAAAGTTATAAATTGTTTTTTATTTATACTTTTTTAAAAAGGGATACAACTTTTGTGGGAACACTACTTCTGAAAAAATTTATTTTGTAACCATATCAAAATACTATCAAAAATTTTTTCGACATTGCAATACTGAATAATGTTAAATTCCTTTACTATCTCGTTGAAGGTATTTTTATGTTAAAAGTTCTCAAACATCTCACATCTTTTCGTCTTACATTCTAAGGTTCAATAATATCAGTGTATATACTCGTAAAAACATATCTGGTTTTTGTATAGGAATTAAATTTAAATTGTTAATTAAAAGTTTATACGATTCAAGTACTCGAGATTTAAAATGTTTATGTTCTTTTACCTTTGATATTGGTGAAAACATGTTTTTAAAAATAATTCTAAAGTATATGAGAAATTTACTCTTTATAGCTTAATACCTACCTTTGGTTTATTTAAGCAGCTAGGACAAATTTGAAGGAAAATCATCGAATTGTTCAGGTACATTATAGTTTTTGTCGTCATTTAAAAAGTTAAAAATGCCCCAAATCAATTGTTCCCTAACTTCTATTCTTTAATAACCCATATACGGTTTTACAATTATTAAAGAATAGATTATTTATTTTTAAATTATTACAAATATTAAATTAAAATAAGTATGTACTTTCAAGGAAATCTTGTTCTTTACCAGCAATAAAAACTTGTGTAATTTTGTCCCGCTCTTCACCGTAAACTTTTGGGATAAAGTTTTTAACATATTATGTAGTCAGAAATATCTATTTTCCAATTTGAATCAATCATGTATTTATCCATTTTATTATACCCTACACCTATAGAATAGGTAAAGGGGTATATTAACTTTGGTATGGTGTTTGTAACCATCTAAAGGAAGCGAGCTAGATATGGAAAAGTATATATATTTGTGATCAGCGTGACCTAATCTTAATGAAATTTTAACTGTAGGTTACTAGGACTGAAAGAACGGCGGGGATATCAAATCGGAAATCGGCCCATGGGTTCGGATTCTGGACCTTTTAATCGGTCCCAGGGCTAATGAACATATATAAAAAATCACGATAACTCAACAACTAATGACGCTATCTGCATGAAATTTGTGCTGTAATGAAACTACAGCGGCGTTTGCGTAAGGTGAGGATTGAACAATGGGTTCGGAACTTAAAACTTTTTGATCGAACTTAGGCCAAACGAGTATAATTCCGAAATCAATGATGATAGAATCTTCAAATTTGGTATCAGGGTGCCTCTTTCTATTTCCTTAGTGTCATTTGGGACCAATTGGAGTAGTGGGTCGGGGACCAGCCACATAGTTCCGAAGACCTTAAAGCATATTTTCGAAATTAATAAAGATAGTAACTTCAAAGAAATGTAGAAGCTTCAAATTAGGTACATGGGTGTTCTTTACTATTTCCTGCGCATCCCCCTAATTTTGGATCAATTTAAATTGTGGTGGTGGTGGTTCAGTACCCCTCTTAGACCCCCAAGGTTTAAAAGTTTATCATCGAAATTATTAAAAATAGTAACTTAAAATTAAAATTGAACGTTCCAATTTTGTACAAGGGTTAACTAGTATTGAAGTTATGACGGGACTGCATATGCGCGAAATCGTACCATGGTTTTGGGTTCTGGAACCTTTGAAAACTTCAAGGGCTAACAAACATATATCTTAAAAACACCATAATTCAAAAAATAATGCCGCTGTTTTGATGAAATTTAAACTCTAGGTTACTAGTAGTGAAAGTACCAAGGGAATTGGTTCTGGTCGAGTTCAAACAATGAGTGAGGATTCTAGAAGCTTTTGATCGATTTGAGGCCAAACGAGTATAATTTCGAAGCCAAAGAATGTATTTCTTATTTCCTATGTGTCCCCATAATTTAGACTTAATTATAGTGGTGGTTCAGGTGCCTCCTAAGAAATCCCAAAATTACAAAGCTTATCTTCAAAATTCATGAAGATAGAAACTTTAAATTTGATACACGAGGGTTCTTTCCTATTTCCGTTTTTATCTAACACTTTTATATTTTTAAAAGGCTAAGAATTTTACCATAATTTAAACAAAATTAAAATATTTTTTGTAATAAACCATTAAATTCCCTTTTTTTAATTTTTATTATATCATATTGAATTATTAATTGAATTATTACCATAGGTGATATATAATTAAGACATTGTGTACGATACTTAAGCTATATTCAAAGGTACTTTATGTTAAATTAATTTTTATATTTAAATGAATTATATGAAAAGTTCTATTTTAAAGTTCTAAAAGTTGTATTTTAGAAATACATTTATTGCATATTTTGCGTTTATAACTTTTCTGAAAGGTACAAAAACTAGCAATTTAAAATAATTGCAATTTTGAAAAATTTGAATTATTAAATATTTTATGCTTTTGTTAGCTTTTTATCACAAAATTTAATAATTAAAATTTTTTCACTTTTCTAATTGAATTGAAATAAATATATTTTCATTTATTTCAAGTTTTTTTGTTTTTTAATATTTTTAAAATAGATAAATTAGTAAGAATTTGTAATATTTTTGAATAAATAAAGTAATTGGAAAATGTTTTAGTATTATAAAGTTGATTTGGTTAGCTATGTCTTACGATCAAACTAATAACAGCTTTTATGGTTTTAAAATGACTTATGGATATCTAACTAAATTTGAAGCAAATAGGTGTAGGGTTTTTTAAAGTCGGTTGCCCCGACTGACTATTTCTTTACTTGTTAGTAAAAGAAGACAATGTATTTGCCGGGTAATAATTTGTAAAAGAATCAATAATTATTAATTGGTGGACTCGGACTATCTAAAGGAACGGTTATTATGTCTCCCGTTTCAGTTTCCAATATTTGTATATTTTGATTTCTAATTATTTTTTTTTTAGAAGTTCCCCAGCTGAAGCAGAAGATTAAAACATTTTCATGAATTTCATCATCAAATCAGTTTCTTTTTCTTATATCTCTTCTTCAGGAAATTGAATTTTAAGACTTTTAAATTTAAGAAAATTCGAATGAGTTTCTGCATCCCATCGTTAGACGTTTATTTAACAATATCTTTTTAAATTTTTTATCTAACAAATTGAGTTTAATGTTTGAATTTTGTTTCATTTAATAATAAATTTCAGGTCTTAGTAGTATCATTTTGTTAAACGATGTGTTATTCATTATATAAAATTACCGATTATTCCCGATAATAGTGCACCAAGAAGTGTAGATAAAAATTTCCCACGTTGAATAATAATTTTTCGTTTACTATATATTTCTTACGGCAAATAAGTGATCTCAATTCCTTTTTATACTTTCATAATTGTATTGTTGCTTTTATACTTAAATTACAATTACCTTTCAAAATGTTTAAAGGGATTTCTCAAAACGTTTTCATTACTTCAGAGTCACAATGTTTTATAAATACTTTATCAATTTTAATTTAAATTTTTTTAATAAATGCAATATTGTGGGTTGGCCTTCAAACCTGTCATATTCTCTACCAAAATGTTCCAATTGTTCTCTTGTACAAAAACACAAACCTTCTCTTAATACATCACTTTTTAATGGAAATATATCATTAACATTTTGAGTTAACATTAACATATATTCGTTGGATTTGACTTCACTTCATTATTTATTTTTCAAATGCTAGAATATACTCGTATATTTTATTTGGATATACAATATATTTACGATTGAGTAAAATATCTGTTGAAAATTTACTCTAGTGAAAAACATTTTGAGTTACAAATATTACTGACAAATTCCTTTGATGTGAATCTCAAGTAAACAAATTACATACATTTTATTATTTAGTTTTGATTTATATAAGAGATATTGAGCATTTTTATTCATGATCATGGAAGGTAAATTATATTTTTGTTCTTTACTGTAACTATCAAAATTATAGATTGGAGCAACTTTACTTGTTAATATTAGTTCTGGAATTAATGGTGTTTTCCCAAAAACTAATCCGAATGAAGCATATTTTTCTCAAACGAAAACGTTTAGAATTATGACAGTAAGTAAAAGATCGAAATTAACTGTCCCAATTGTCTTTATTTTCGTTCATGTGTAAGCTTAAGTATTCATTAAGAACTCTATGATTTCTTTCAATGGTTCATAATGTTTCATGGTGGTAAGCTGTTGAACATTAATGTTCTACATTTAACAAATTAAGGACTTCTCTCATTATTTGATTTTTATGTTCAGTTTCTATACCTGTTAGGATACTTCTCATGGGTCCAAATATCAGAACACAATTTTATTTGTCATTTTCTATAGTTTTTTATAAATTTTGAAATGTCTTTTGCCATTACTGTCCAATAGGATTTTGCTTTTCTCAACCGTATTTAAAAAGTTAATTATCACGATTTTAAATTTCTTTAAATCTTTATTATCTATTTCTTTAACATTTTTTTTATTAGTTTCTTTTTCTAATGCGCATAGGAATAACTCTTTAAATATTCTTTAAACCGTAAATCTAATTTGACTATAGATTTTCTTTTTTTAAATATTTTACATAAAATTTCATAATTAGTTTTTAATATTTTTGTTTTGGGAACGTTCCAGTTTTTTAAGATTTCGTAAACTTTAATATCATTTTTATTATTACCATCTTCCTCAGAAAATTGTATTTTATTTTGCAATTTTCCTTTTTACTTTCATTATTTTTATTTGATCTAGTTTGGACTCTCGTTACTTGTGCTATATTTTTTTTTTCATTTATATTTGCATGCGTAAATTGTAAATATTTTATGTTTATACCAGATAATGCATCTGCTACTACGTTTAATTTTCATAATATATTCTACTAGCAGATTTACCCGGCGTTGCCCGGGAGCGTACAAATTGTAAAAAAGCTAGTTTTGGTTAATTTTTCGAAATACTGATTTGGTTAAAAAGAAAGCCTCAAAAAATATTTGTGGAGTTCCATTAACACATTACGGCCAAGCAGCTTTTTAAAGGTATTTTCATTACTTTGCTATAAATTAGAAATGGATTAACCGATTGCCTTCAAGGTGTTCCTCTTTGAGAATGGAGTGCGTTCTATTAACAGATTTGGAATTTGTTAACCCATGCCGCCCCGACGATTGTCCAAAAAATAATTTTGGAAGGATATTACGCCCAATTTTGCGAAATCTTACTTGGTCAAAGTCTCAGAAAAAGGTCTGTTAAGTTCCGTTAACCCATTGCAGCACAGTAGATTTTTGCAGTTTTTTTGTTACTTTACTCTAAAACAGAAAAAGCAAAAACTTTAAAAAAAAAGCTTGCAAAACAGTTTTAACAATTATCTCTAATTTTTCGATATGTGGTGCTTCTTGACAATTTGGTGCTCCTTGACGATAGAGTTTAGGATGGTGGGTTTCCGGTGATTAATGTTAACTGAATTAAAATTTTTTTTTTTATTATTATTTAATAATTATGAAAAGTTTCAAGTGCAATTTGATAAATTTGTTGAAAAATTGCTAGAATAATTCTAATATAAACGTTTTAAAAAAATTTCTTTATTTACATTTTAAAATAAACATGTACACCATATCTCATTTTTGTGTTAACCCTTTTCAATAACATCAATTTAAATTAAAACTCCGTTGAGTGGCGGGGCAACGTGTGCCGGGTAATAGGTAGTTTACATATAAGTATTAATATACCCGTTTGACTACAGGTCAAAAGGGTATACTATATTTGCCATTTTGTTATTATACTATGTCAATAGTAGTTTTCTTGAATTGCCAACGTTTGAATAAAATATAGTCGATGGTTTAGAAAAGGTTTAAAAATTAGCTTTTCAACTTATATTATGTTTTGTACTTATCTGAAAGTTCTACTATGCTCTTCCTCGTTTTTTTATGATTTTATGAGAGAAATGTAGGCTTTTTTTTTGGAAAAACTATTTTAAAATACTATGTATTTAAGCATAATATATACGAAATTGAATTTTTTGTTTTTAGATTTTATTTGAAGAACTGCAATTTTACACGAATTAACTAAAATCTTTTGCAGCCTCTCTTTTCGACTGCAAAATCACCCTTTAAAATTGGACACAAATCAGAAACACAAAATATTTAAGAAACCCGGCAGGCCGAAATGGGTTAATTTATTCCAACCAAATTTATACAACTAATTCCGGTTGCTAAGGGAAACATTTGTGCAAAATTTCAAGTCAATCGGTCAAACCGTTTTGACTCGACATCAAAAACATTGAAAAAGCTTCATTGCACCCTCGTACCCAAATGGGTTAACCGAAATCGTTAACCCATTTGGGTACGCACACAAATCGGAAACACAAAATTTTTTGGAAGCTCGCCAAGGCGAAATGGGTTAAATTATTCCAACCAAATTTATACAACTAATTCCGGTTGCTAAGAGGAACATTTGTGCAAAATTTCAAGTCAACCGGTAGTCAGGCGGTTTTAATAATGAATTTTTAAATTTTTCAAATGCCCGGTGGCATTCATTACTCCTAATGAAAATTTTTTTCTCGTTAATGAGTTTAAAGGTTTTGCTGTTCCCGCAAAATTAGATATAAATTTCCAATATAATTAGGAAAAGCCACGAAATGTCTAGTTTCATATTTATATTTAGGTGTTGGATATTCAGGAATGAACTCAAATTTAGAGTAGTCTGGATATATACCTTAATTAGTACATTTATGACCCAAGTACGAGTATGTAACTTCTGCTTTGAAAAATTTGCACTTCTCAGGGTTTAATTTTAAGTTTGTTTTTTACATATTGAAAAGGCAGATTCTAGATTTTTTATATGATGTTTTTCTGAACATTCTATTACAATGTCGTCGTCCATATAAAGGAAACATTGTAAAGGAGTAGCACCTGCGAAGGCAAGTGACATCATTCTAGAAAAAGAGTCTAAATGGAATAACTTTCCATCTATATCTACCTAAGTGTGTGCTAAATGAGGTTATTATCTAGATTGTTCATCTAATGGTACTTGATGATGACCGGAATATAAGTCTAAAATTGAGATAAGTATAGTTCTACCAAAATTGTCAAGAATATCTACTATTCTTGGAAGTGGAAATTTATGTGCAATTAATTTTTTTATTTACCAACCTATAATCAATACACATTCGCCATTTGTTCTGATCACCTTTTTTCGGTACTAAAATTATTGGACCATTGTGGATTGACTAGGTTTCAATCAGAATGTTTTTAAGTAATTTGTCGACTTGTCTATTTATTTCTTCTATTTGCGTATGAGCTTGTCTATAATTTTTTATGTAAACTGGATTAACATCTGTAATCCGGAATTTTTAATTGTTAAAATTATTAACAGACACAGGGTCTGATTCTAATTGAACTACTCGTATATTGGAATATTCATCGCATAATTTAAGTAAGTTGGGTAAGTAAATTTTATTTGAATTTTTTGTAATAAGTTTATGAAGTTCTTCTTTACGATTTGAACTTATAGAATTTGATTTGTCAGACAATGGTAAAGTTTTTAATTCAATAATTTGTGAAATTAATTTATTTTCTGAATTTGTGTTCATAACGCGGTCAAATGTATTTTTAGAAGCCACTATTGTTCTTGATATGAATACTCCTTTTGAAAATTCTTGGTTTAAAATAAAACAGTCATTGTGAAGGTAAAGAGAATTTCCTTACAAGTTCAGAATGAGCTGGTTTTTATATTGTTTGATAATTGGGTCCACTAAAAATTCGAATTTCTAAAATTTTGTTATTGTTATGATCCCAGTGTTACCTAAACACTCACTCCACTCAGCCATCGCCGCACTGTTGGGTCACTGACCTTATTTTATAGATGTCTTGTAGGGACTAACACCTGTTCTTAATAAATCAAACAATTTATGCCTCCATTCAAGATTTCCCAACGAGAAACAAGGAGGGCAACAGATGCTCACCCCTATACAGTTGAGCTAGCCAGATGGCGTAACACGGCTTATGGAAATTCGTTTGTCATGCGGTTTTAATTATTAGTATACCTATTAGAAAGCCTTATAAATGCAAAATATGCAATAAATGTATTTCATTACAAAATACAATGAAATTTTAGAACTTTTCATTAATTTAAAATAAAAATAAATTTTACATTCATGCAATAAATTTTACAAACGAGTACACCTTTGAACACAACTTAAGTATTGTATACAATTTCTTAATAATTTATTATCTATGTTAATAATTCAATAAAATATATGATATATGTAATTAAAGTAAAAAAAAAAAAATTTCGTCGTTTACATATAATATGTTTTTTGGTATAATTCTTAGCCTTATAAAAATATAAAAGTGATAAATAAGAACAGATATAGGAAATAGTGTATCAAATTTGAAGTTTCTATATTTATTAATATCGAAGGCACCACCAATACAATTAAGTGTAAATTTCGGGGGTACAAATGAAATAGGAAAAAACACCGTTATACCAAATTTAAAGGTTATAACGGTGTTAGTAACTTATTTCAAGTTACTATCTTTATTAACTTCGAATGGCCCATTTTAGACGATGTACTAATCACATGTCATATTTACAACAGCTTACTTTTACCAGTTGTTACTATTTATACCTTTCTTTGTGTTAGTGCGAATATTTGTTATTCTGAATTGAGACTTGGTCTGAGCTGTATCGCGTATTTTATTTCGCACAAAGTAAAAAGTTGTAAATAAATTTATTTTTAAAAAAAATATACAATATAAATTATATTACAAGAGATAAGAAAACTATTTCCAATATTTCTATTTTATTTATTTTCTATAATTTTTTAAGTATGCATAAGCTACAAGTTATTGTGTTTATATTTTTTATTTCAAAAATAAAATTTCAAATTAAATAGAGCTACAAAATACTAATATATCAAAATTTTGGAAAATAATTTTAATTATTTTTAGGAAAAACAAATATTTTTGTTTCTTATGGAGGAAAAAAAGAAAATAGCAGCATGTTTATTAATTTTAGGTGGTGGTTCTTTGTTGGCAGAATCCGAAAAGAATTCTAAAAAAAGGAAATGGATTAAAGAATATAGAAAATCAAGACAAAATGCAGGAAATGCGCAGCATTTAATGTTTGATTTACACTATCACAATCTTTTGAGAATGAATGAAGATTGTTTTAAATTTATATTAGATAAAATAAGGCCAGACATTGAAAAACAAGACACGATAATGAGAGAAGCAATTAGCCCTAGAGAAAAGCTTGCAGTAAAGATTTTTAGCGACAGGTCAAAGTTTCAAAGACATTGGTTATAATTCGAAATTATCGCATTCATTTCTAAGTGCAGCTATTTTAAAAGTGTGTGAAACGATCTATGAAAATCAAAAGTATGAATTTTTAAATAAAATAACCATTTACACTTTTTAAAAAAATATAATAATTTAATTTTATTCATCGTCTGAATTATCTGAATCAATGATATGCTTCATTGCTAAATATAACTTATTATTAATGGTGCATCCCTCGATTTGTTTATTTCCATTTACATTAGTGTTATTTATATCAGTGGTACCTTCTATATTTATATTAGTGATATCTTCTATATTTGCCGGGTTTATTATTTGCATTTCCACTACTCTACCTCCTGTTGTTGAAGTTGAACATGTTGATTTTTTTATTTCTGCGAAGATAGTAATGTTTGTTGAAGTTACTGAACATGCTGGATTTTTTTATTTGTTGGAAGATAAAAAGTTCTGAACCCATAAAATTTTTTATTGCTAGTGTCTATGTATTTGTGAAATACAACTTGTTGGGCTCTTAGTTTTTTAGCGA
The DNA here is from genome assembly GCA_963082915.1 of Dolichopus griseipennis. Taxonomy (NCBI): domain Eukaryota; kingdom Metazoa; phylum Arthropoda; class Insecta; order Diptera; family Dolichopodidae; genus Dolichopus; species Dolichopus griseipennis. Next base: position 51,975,556 of record OY720445.1, on the reverse strand, counting down.
AAATGTGTTCTTCAATGGCACTACTGATCAAATTTAATCTATGGTGAGAGGGTGAGAGACAAAGTGGCAGAAATTTATGATTTTTAACAACTATTACAGTGCGTAAAATGGCGAAATACTTTAAGATCTTGGGAGTCAAGGGGGTGGTACGCAAACCGCTATTCCAATTCATTCAAAATTTCACGTACGCAAAGCAAATAAAAAGAAACACCTGTGCCCATAATTTTAAGGTTCTATTTTCTGGCCTCAATTCGATCAAAAGCTTCTAGAATCCGAACTCATTATTCGATCTCGACCAGGACCAATCTACTGTACTTTCATTACTAGTAACCTAGAGTTTAAATGTCATCAAAATAGCGTCGCAAGTTTTTGAATAATGGTGTTTTTTAGATATATATTTGTTAGTCCTTGAACTTTTCAAAGGTTCCAGAACCCGAAACCTTCCATTACTTCCATTACATATTCATCATAAATGTAAATCAATTCCGCATATTCTCTTACAGAAAAGAACACCATTTCATTTATTTTTTTTTAAATTTAAGTTGTACTAATTACAGCCAAATTTAAAATGAATAATTTAATTATTGAAATTATTTGCAATAAAATGCAGTTCCTAAAACCTGATTTTATAACGTAGCATATTATGATTAAAAATTTCTTTTATTTAATTTTTAAAATGCTATTTTTCTAATACATATTTTATTATTAATTATTAAGAATAAAATTTTTGTTACTATTCTTATAGTCGTAAATGTAAATTTGTTGTCAATATGCATATTTTGAATTTACGACCAAAAATTATGTAAAAAATCATTGCTAACTGAACCTGGTCGTAAATGTGAAATATGTGTAAAGTAAACGTCAACTATGCAAACTAAATTTTTTATTTACAATCAGTTTACCAAGTAGTAAGGTACAGTTTTTTGAGCGTTCAGCGTTGTTTTATTTTTATGATTAATAATGTAAGTAAGAAAATATTATGTCTTTTTTTGTAAATTAATTCAAATTTAAATTAACAGGAGTGAAACTGAAAGTGAATCACAAAGTTTGTTGTGGGACACATCCACCTTAAAACTACTAATTTGAACAAGATTAGCGAATTCATTTCAAAAGTGGAAAACAAAAACAATCTGTTGATTTTATATCCATTGCAAAACTAAAAAATTTACTTTTACGACCACAAAAATTTATTTGTAAATTGAATGTCTACTGATTGCAAATTGTTTGATCTTAAAATCATAATAAATGTCAAATGGCATATTTTACGTCAAAAAGTTTACATTTACGACCACACCTTATGTTATCTTCATATCAAAAGTGAATTTATATTATTTTGTTTTTATACCTTATTATCATATTTTTAATTGTTATTCATATTTTATTTTTGTTATATCATAATTTCAAGTATTTTATGCACATGGAAAGCCATATTTGTTTTTAAATAAACAAAATGTTATAAATGATTAAATGTAATTTTATCATACAAAAACAACAAATATTCAAATTTGGTTAAATTTATGAAATAAAAAATTTTTATAACTTGCAAAGTTTTTGAGCTATAAAAGTGCTAGTATACTCAAAACGCAGGGAAAGAGAAGTGTAATGTTTTGAAGTAAAATAACTGTTATGTTAATACCGTTATTTTCTTGATAAAAGAGTTTTATATGATATTTTTTTATATTATTAATTGATTTAGTTAAGGCCCCATAAATTCTAAGTATAGAAAATAGGCCAACACACCAACCTCACCATCCTCCCTCCCCCCGCCCACCGTTCATACAATTTTTTGTTCTGCTCGATATGACCGATCCCCCATTTTACGGAAGACCATCGAGTCGGGAACACCTTGTATATTTAAATAAAAATCTTATAATTTTTGAATATATAACTTTTTTTTTATAAAATCAAATTTAATCTATGCTTAACTTCTATACACAGACTTAATATAATATTATATAATATAAATTTATTTATTAAATATATATTTTTCTTTTTTAAATGAATTTTTTTCAATTAAAATTAAATTTAAAATAAAAATTATATTAAAAGTTAAAGCTTTTTTTTAAGTCACATTCTATCACGACCCAGATTTTTATTTATTATTCATATTTAAAATTCTATATAATATATAATTTTTTTTCTATATTCGAATTCAATTTATTATTTAGATATTTTTTTTTATTTTTAGCAAAATATTAAGAAGTTTTGTATGAACTTTGACGAGAAAAAAATATATTTCCCTAGTAGAAGTGTTACAAAAGACTAAATGTTGGACCATAACGAAACTCCAAGGTTTGGCAGTACGTTTAAAATTTATTTTTATTTCAAAAATTGTAAAAAAATCTTAATATAGTTACAATCCAAAAACATTAGAAGTTAGACTTTAAAAATATAAATGTAATTATTATAGAAAAAAATAATTATAATTTTCCTTCTAATGGATCCAAACTTTATTCATAATTCTAATAAATCTAAAATTAAAGCACTTGAAAATGGTACAATCTTGGGATTATAAACTTTTTATTGATTACAATCATATACAATATTTTGCGAAAATTTCTCTAATTCAAAATTTGAGTTTTTTCAACTTATTATTAAATAATTCCAACCAATAATTTTATATTATAATATTGTAATGAAATCGTTATTATTGATCAATATTAAATTTTTAATTGATCAGTATAATCAATAGCAAATTATGTACGTGTTTTATTTCTCAGTAGATTTTCAAAATGTTTACAAATTTTTATTACAATACAAAAAAGATTATTTATTTTGTAATAATATTTTTATAAGTATCTTTGGAACCATCACTTTAGAGTAAGTTAAATTAATTTCTCAATTTTCTGATACTTTTTATAGTTATGTGTTAAATAATTACTGGATTCAAATGAAACATTGTGTGTTATTTACCAATTTGACTTTCTTTTAAAATACGTAAATTTTAATGTATGAAATATTCGTTAATTTGTTTTTTAGTTTTATTATGAAAAGTTAGTTTCTTAAAAATAATATTTTTTATATTTTTTTCTATAAATTTTAATTTTTTTTTCTTTATTTTTTAAATTTTTATTGTATATATGCTACAATCTTAAGAATCAAAGCAAAAAAAAATTTAATATTAAATTAATAATTACAGAAGAACCAGATATCGGGCTCATTATACATTAAAGATATTCTGAAAAAAATATGATATAGATGATTTATTGGATATACTTCCGGGGAGGAGTTGTGAGCTATAAAGATGACGTCATCACACAACGGTACTATATATCTCAAAGTTTCCAAATATATAAATTATTAGTGGCGATGGCGCCATCTAGTGGTCGAAAAATGCATTACAAAATTTATATATTCGGAAACTTTGAGATATATACCGTTATGTGATGACGTCATCTTGATAGCTCAGAACCCCTTTCCAGAAGTATAGCCGTAAAATGATGATTTACATAATGAAGTTTTAATTTTTCAAAAATCCCTTTTTTAAGTCAAATAATAAGTATATTATAGTTCATATTACATTTTTTTATGAGACTATGTCTCTTTCTATCATTTTATTTAATTCTTTTTATAGAAATTTAGATTTGTTTAACAGTTGAACAATTATTTTATCTCCTTCTTTGTTTTTTTTGTTTCTTTTGTAACACAATTTTAAAAAATTCATGAAATCTAAAAGCATCACATAATGCAGCAGTTTTTTGTTGTTTTCATTCTAACCTCATTTTTAATATCTGATTTTCCTTGAATTATTATACCATTATTTAAACGATTTAATGTTAAACTTGACATATGATTTGATTTTTTTTCTTTACATAATTTTTTACTTGCTGGTTTTGTTGACGTTGAATTAGTTGATGATGGTGATGACGATAAAATACCACTTGATAAACATTGTTTTAAACCTAAACCAACTTCAGCAGCAATTCTAAATGCTTCAGGAACTAAAATATTGGAATATTGACTTGATGTTTCAACATATGCAGAAGCACCAATATGATTTGCTGCTAATAATGATTGTTCTGATGTAACAGGTATTCTAGTAAACTGTGTTGCAGAATTATAATTAATCGTGTTATATACACTACGATTATCTGTACGACATCCGCATAAAATTATTGGTGTAATACAACAATGACGCCTTATTTCAATACACCATTTGTTGATGGCAGATCTTAATGAATTTTGATCTCCAACATTAAAACACAACATAAATACATTTGCATCTTGATAGGCCAAAGGACGTACACTATCATATGCACCACCACCCGATGTATCCCATATTTGATAATCGACAGTTAAATCTGCAACTTTTTGTTGTGTTTGATATTTTTCAAAGCCAGTCGGAATGTAAGTCTAGAACCAAAAAAAGTTAAAAATTTAATTTAGTGTTTTAAAAATTTAAATAAAAAGAAAACAAAATATTTATTATAATATTTAACAAAGTTTTTCTATTTATAATTTCATATATAAGTGGGGTACATGCAATTTTATAATTCCTAATATTCTGGTATTGATATAACATAAAAATTTATCTTTTGTTTTGAAATATGAAAACTGAAATGTATTTACCTCGGAAAATATATTATTAACAAAACGTTGAACTAATGATGTTTTACCGCACTTTGCTGGACCAACTAAAACAATTTTAACTTCTTTGAAGGCGCCAGGCCTTTCTAAGGAATCAGTTTTTTCTCTTTTTGACATATTTTTTGATTTGAGGATTTGATTTAAGTTTAAATGAATACAAAATTTCTAAAGGATTCTGAAAATAAAAATAAAAAAATTGTTTTGGAGAAAAAATTGGAGAAAAAATAATATTCAGTAAATCATATGGAGATTTTTCTCTTTAAAATATAATATTACTGGCAAAGTTTAGACAAAATTTTATTTACCAATATGGAAACAACTTGCAGAGACAACTTTACTAGTTAATAATATAAAGATGTGTATATTCATTTAAAATTACTACTTGTTATTTTATCTACTTTCTTTATCTTCATAAAGGTAGTTTTGATTGCATTTAATATAATTTTTTTTCTGAAAAACATATTTTGGAATTTTATCAATCAGGCTTCAGCTTTAACACATGCTGCTATACAATATTTACAAGCTTCATTCGAATGGATATGAAAAGTTACGTTTAAAATTTAAAATATTATCATTTTTGAAGTATCTGATGAAACCTGCAAAACAAAAACGATCGTGGGCCAAATAATTTTTACAAATACATAATATTAACCAGAAATTTCATGGTTCCAAAGAAATATTTTTGTATTTAAATCATAAACTAATTAATTTAAATTTTGCTTAAATTTAAATTTAAAATAATTTCATAAGCCCATCAGCTTGAAATAGGTAAAAGATATATTAACTTTTGTATATGGTGTTTGTATATATATTTGTGATCAGTGTGATTTCTGAGTCAATTTAGCGATGTCCGTCTGCCTATAGGTACGATAACTCAAAAACTAATGGAGCTATCTTAATGAATTTCAGATACTGGAACTTTTGATCGGTCTAAGAGCTAACGAACATATACCCAAAATCACGATAACTCAACAATTAATGACACTATCTTGATGAAATTTGTACTAAGTTACTAGTAATGAAATTATGGCGGTAATTTTGCACGGTCGAGATCAGAGTATGTGTTGAAAACTAATTAAGATATAACCTCCAAATATGGTACAAGGGTGTCTCTTTCTATTTCCTTAGTGTCCTTAAAATTTGGGATCAATTGGAGTAGTGGATCAAGGACCATCCATACAGTTCCGAAAACCTTAAAGCCTTAATAATTAAAATAAAGATCTATCTTTCTAATTTGGTACAAGGGTTAACTAGTGAAGAAAGTACGGGGAAGACTGCATTAAGCAAAATCGGACCATGGGTGTACAGGTTCAGGTTTTGGAACTTTTGATCGGTTCAAAGGCTAAAATATATGCAAAAAACAAGATAACTTGAAAATTAGTGTCGCTAACGAGCATAATTTTGATACCAATAAAGATATAACTTAAAATTTGGGCCACAGGTGTTTCTTCTGATTTTTTTTCTTCTGTCCTTGAAATTTGGGAACAATTGAGGTTGTGGTTCGAGTGCCATCCTCACAACTCCCAAGACCTTAAAGCATATCTTCGAAATTAATAAAGATAATAATTAGAAATAAATATAGAAACTTTAAATTTGATACACTAGTGTTCTGTTTTGTTTCCATTACGTTCGTAATATTGGGGATTAATTCGAGTCGTGGTTAAGTTCTACTGTACTGTTTTTTTACTTGTTTGTTCTAACAATTTAAGCAATATATATGTGTATAGATATTTCATTAATTTTTTAAAAAACTTTAATTTAATCACTTTTCATTATAATCAGTATTATTTTTCGCTTTTAATAATACTGTTGTGATAGTGGTATTTTTATATATATAATTTTTTTTGGTTCCTTAGTGTAACATGGCCGCATTCAAAATGCTGGCAAGATAAGTAATAATAGAATCAAATAATTCTTTTTTTTCTTTATCAATAATAATTATATTAATTAATAAAAATTAAAAAACAAAAAAAGTACTAATGAATCATAAACATAAAAAAGAAAAAAATGGCTTCGTGCCAAAAGTACAAATTATAAACTAAAGGATGTGTGTAAGAAATTTAATCATGAGACTGTCAAATGTTCAGGAATTGAAAAATTTTCGGTGAACTTACTATACACCAACAACAATATAAAGTTTATTTGTGTCGACTCTATTCATTATATACAAAATGTTGATTTGGTCTTACAAAAAATGCGGTATCGGTTGATATTCCAAAATTAATGAATACCTTAAGGTATATAAAGAATTTGAACTTGCAATAAAAAAAAGTTAAAATGAAGTTGTGGAATTTCTTAAGGCTATTGAAACCAATTACATGAAGAGACTAGAAAAAATTAAGGCCGGCCAACAAAAAGAAATAGAGAAATGCAATAATTTACGGAAGTCTTTAAAATTGAAACAGAAAAAGTGAATGAATCATTTGTTAGTGCAATTGAAAATAATTATGAGATCTGCTAAAAAATTTGTGTTACCAATATTATAAATTCGAATATGGGAGAAAGGGTGTCATTTGCTGATGGAAAAAAAAAACTAAAGCCAGAGTAAATTTAAAAATGAAGAAAGAATTATTGTTAATAACAAAAACGAAGAATAAGCTGAAAACTAAAGATCAAAAAGTAATTTAAATACAAAGGTAGATCCAAAAAATTTTAAAATAAAAGTAATGGGATGATTTTAATAGAAACGGAAAGTATTGAAGGTCGTGAAAATATCAAAAAGCATTAGAAGAAAAAATGAAAAAGAACTATGATATCAAAATACCTGTGATTATTAAACCTAATATAGAAATTGCGCACATGAACAATAAATTTAGTGAAAATGATATTGTGGAAAACTCAAAAAACATAACTCTTTTCTACAAATGAGGTAACTCAAAGTATTAAAGATATACGCAGTGAAAAAATATAACATAGAAATGTTTAATGTAATTATAGTAGTGGATTATTCCCAAAATTGTAGCTAATAAAAAATTATGTATTGGATGGGAAAGGTGCAAGGTCTTTGATGCTGTAAAATTTTCAAGATGTTATAAATGTAAAGGATTTAACAATTGGGCTTCGGAATGTACTAATAACTAAACATGTTTGAAGTGTCAACACAAGACTAATGAATGCACAAATGAGGAGATTATTAAATGCATTAATTGCTTAAAATCGAATGAAAAATTCAGTTTGGGGTTGGGGGTTGGATGTTAATCATAAAACTTTCAGTAGATCATGTCCAGTGTATACAAATAAATTTAGCATAAGAAAACAAAAAATTGGGTAACAGCAATTAAAGAAACTAGAAAGTAAGATAATAACTTCTGCATTATACTTAAAAGTAATAGAAATATAAATAACACTATTGATAATAAAAATGATAAATTATCCAAAGCAATAATAATACAGAAAAAATAGTATTAGTACGATTAAAAATGATAGAATTGACCAAGCCAATGATAAAAGTAATAATAATATAGAAATTAAAGATTCCAAGTACCCAAATTGAAATAAAGACGAAACAATAAATCCACAGAACAAAACTGAAGGAAAAATAGATTCCTCCAAGTTCCAAGTTGATAGCAAAAGTTTTGTTGGTACCATGTCATCCCCAATTGTAAGGCTTGCAAAAAGAGCAATTGCAAATCGATATAGTGCATATGTTTTTTCTAGATTAAGGGATTACAGAACATATAACAATGTACATTTCTATTTAGCATTTTTACATGATCAAAATGAAATTTGCTTTGATGGTATAAAACAAACCAATATAAAGGTTCTAATTAATCAAGAAGGACTACCAACTGACTTTCTTAATAACTTCGGAGAATATATGACAGATACCACGAAAACATAGCAATCTGCAATAAAGACGTTTCGAATGATCTAGCAACATATAAATGACATGTTTATAACAAATATAAGGAAAATCTTCAAAAGACAAGAGAATCTTCACCAAATTACTTGATTGGCAGATGATAATGGCAGAACAAGAAAATATAATGCGAATTGGAGATCTCGAAATATTGTATTTAAATATATGTAGGATTAGAAATAAAATACTTGAACTTGAAACATTAATTAATGAATACGAAGAAATAATTATAGAGGTTTGGATTTATGATTATGAAAAAGATACCTACAACATCCCTAATTACCAAGCAGTTTACAACTGTAAAAGTAAAAAAAGTGAAACTGCCATGTTTATTAGAAATAATATTTATTTTAATGAAATATGTAAAGAAGAAAAATATAACTTTACTCTATAAAAATAAAAAAAGGTACATTTTATAAAGCTCCAGTGGAAAACAGCAAATTATTTATAGAGTTTCTTGAACTTAAACTGGTAGAAAGGGCAAATCAAATATTTTTTGCAGGTACCAATCTAAATCTATTTGAGAACTCCAATTAAATTATGAAGTATAAGTATATTAAAGCTACTTCTGGATATAGTATAGTTAATAAAGCGGAAAGTACAAGAAATAAAACTAACTCTATAGCCTTAATTGATCACATAATAACAAATATCTATCTGACCATCAATTGGCAATAGTAACTATTAAAGTAATTAATATTGAGAAGTCATCAATGAAAAAGTACAACATAAATAAAATCGATTAAAATTACATGCGTTCCATAGTAAAATACCAAATAGAAAGTAATAAAATTTTAGAAATCGAAACTTAAGTTAAAATTATACCAGAACCAAAAGAAATATGTACAAAGCAAATACCAATGAGAACTAGAAATAAGATATAGAAATAATAATTGGATAACACCTTTTATTCATGACAAAATAACAGTAAGAAAAACATTATATAACCAACATAAAAATAATTCGACAAATAGTGAAAAAAAGGAAAAATATATTAGAATGAAGAAAAAGGTGGAATAAAAGAAGAAAAATAAATTATAATGGAAAAATTGAATTATTCTACAAAAAATACCAACGAAGATAAACTGAAAATATTTTGATAAAATTCATATTCTGGGTTACTAGCAATGAAAGTACCATGGAATTGGTTCTTTTCGGGTTCAGATTCTAGAAGTTTTTGATCTAATTGAAGTCAAACTAGTATAATGTCGAAACCAAAGAGGGTAGAACATTATATTTGGGGCACATGTGTTTTTTTTCTTATTTGTTTTGTGTACGTAAAATTTTGGATGAATTGAAATAGCGTTTTGTATCCCACCGCCACTACTTCCAAGACCTTTAAGCATAATATATTCGAAATAAATAAAGATAAAAAAATCAAATTTGATACACTATTTCCTATTTCCGTTCTTATTTAACACATTTATATTTTATTAAAAGGCTAAGAGTTTTACTATTAAACATATTATGTATTATACTAGCTGTTGGCCCGCCATAGAATGACGTAGTTCATTATATTAAATTAGAATTTATTTTCAAAAATATATAAGTTCTTGGAATTTCGGAATAATGTATAATTTGCACTTTTCCAAATAATGGTGTAAAGAAAAAGAAAACAGGGAATTATTTGTAATTTATATGCATTTAAAAATATATCCTTCCATCCGGAAACGAATCTGGGTGTCAACATTTCGGAGTCAGACACTCTAAAAATGTATACTAATAAGAAGAAAAGAAAAACTGTATTTTAATTAGCTGTATTTTGTAATTAGTTTATAAAACTTAAGTAAATTTATTTTAGTCTGCTTAATTACAAAATGTGTGTTTATATATTAGTTTTTTAAAAATTTTTCCAAAACAAATTGGAAGATTCATATTATTTCATTTGAGTATTTTATTTTATTGATTTATTTCTTAGCCTGTTTTTAGTTGATTTTTAAATTTTTAGCTGATATTATTATTTATTAGTGTTTTGTGATTAGGGTTTTTCTTATATATTATTGCTTTCTTAGTTTTTTAATTTATATATAGTATTAGATAATTAATTGGCTTTTTATTTTAGAGTTTTTTTTTTAATTTGGTTGTGTTACAAATTATATATATGTATAAATATATATATATATATATCTTTTTTAACTATTTATCTAACTTTTTCCAATAAAAAATCTCTATTATAACAACGACCAATATATCGGCTTTCTATTAATTGATTATATTTTAAACTCCGGGAAGAACCGAAACTGGGGATTTTGAAATTTACCGAAATTAAAATTTTTAAGTCGAAAAAAATTGCATTTACTTTAGTTATTTTTTAATAAAAATTCAATTTAACGTATAAAAATTAGAATTTTTTTTTTTAATTTTCTACCCTCTTTAGAATTTTTTTATAAAAATAAAAAAAAAAAAAATTTTATATATTTTTCCCTTTATATGAAAACTTAATTTAGATATTTAAAAAAAATTACTTAGAAAACAATTCATAAATAATTAAAATAGATATTTTTTGGCGTACTTATGATAATTTATGATATTTCATTTTTTATAATAGAATACATCCATTTAATTCAATACACCATTTAGTAAACTTTACATTTGAAATAAATTGGCTGGGTGGTTAAGACGGTGGTGACTAAATATTGTATTTTAGGGTGTTAGGTTCAATTTCAATCCAGGGGAAATTTTTTTTAATTTTTTTTTTAATGCAATTAATTTAAATTTTAAAAGAGATTCACGTCTCATATGTAAATATCGTTAAATTATGAAATCTATTTGACAAAATAGGCTATAAAATTCAATATGAAATTTTAACAGAAAAAAATTTGGTTTTTACACTTGCACCTGTTGTACGGACAAGCTTTCTCTCTAATACAATAATATACATATATTATATTATTATAAATATTAAAAATTATATTCGATTTCAAAACCAGAAGGCACTACCGCAAGCCTTATTAAAATATTTTATATATATATATTAATTGAAGAAAAAAAAATAGTTAAACGGGATTGATTTAGAGTTAATTACAAAACTATTAAGACCATATTATTATTATACACTTATTTAATTATAAATGTTAAAATTTAAACAAAAATTTTATTTTTTAAGGTACCTGTGAAATCGAAAAAAAAGTTAGGGAAAATTTGAAATTGCTTTGGTTGCTTTGCTTGGTTATTTGCTTTCAAAGCAAAGCAAGCAGAGCACCAAAGCACATATTTGGCCTATACTATTAATTCAGTATTTCACTGAAATTAATGAAGACTTAAAACAGGAATGATCCTGTAAATCATAGTCTCGATTTTAAATGCAAAATGTTTTACTATTTATTTAAATTTTCCCAAAAATCTTCTGTGATTTTTAAAACTGAAATGAACTATTTCATATAAATTTAAGTTCATAAAAATGCTTTTTTTTTTTATTAAAAATTAATAAAATATTTTTTGGCCTGCTTATGATAGTCTTGGATATTTTATTTTCTAAAATAAAACACATCCAACAAAACATTAATATTTTATTTTTTTATAATTGAACACATCCAACAAAACACATTTAATTGAATGCGTTTGTTACACCTCATTCTAGACAAATATATTAATAATAATAATAATAATTTTATAAATTAAAAACTCAATATTTTTTTAATAGACGACGAAATTATTTTTGTTTTTAATTGTTATTATATCATATCTATATTTTATTGAATTATTACCATAGGTAATATATAATTAAGAAATTGTGTACGATACTTAAGTTGTATAAAATTAATTATATGAATATTTTAGAAATACATTTATTCCATATTTTGATTATTAAATTTTGTGATAAAAAGCTAATGAAAGCATTAATGGTTTTATAAAATTTATATTTATATTATTACAAATTAATATTTCTTAAGAATTCTTAAGAATAATCTTGAGTTTACTTATACAGAACATTAATAAATAAATAAATTAAGAGAATAAATTTAAAAATTATTGAAAATTGAAATACTTAACCAAGGATACTGAATCATTCAACAGTAAATGCACTACAGCTAAAAATCCTGAAATGAAGTAATTGCTGCACGTGGGTAAAATTTTATTAAATTGGATAAAAGTTTTAAATATGTAATTTTGTAATTGCATTTTACAAATCCATTTATCTCAACTTTATTTGTTGTTTAATATTTTTAAATAGATAAACTAGTAAGAATTGCTACTATTTGAATTGATAAAATAATTAGAAAATGTTTTTAGTATTATAAAGTAAATTTGGTTAGCTATGTCTTACGATCAAACTAATTATGATTTTAAAACGATTTATGGACTTCCTCTTAAATTTGAATCAAATAAGTGTAGGGTATTTCTAAGTCGGTTGCACCGACTGACAGTTTCTTTACTTGTTATTATTTATTTTCGTGTAGATATCAGTAGTGCATTAAATTATTTTCAAGGGCTAAAATTTGATTTTGTACCAAACTATAAAATTTCTCCTAAATATTTTTTTCATATTTAAATTTATTGTTTATGGTTTATTTTTTTTTTGCCTGTTACTCCTTGTGGGAGCATAGGGCATCAACTAGCCTCCTCCATTGTTCTCTATCATTTGCACTCGCCTTCATTTCTGCTATTGTGCTATTTATTCTCATGGCCTTGGTTTTATCTATTTCTAACCCGACTTTACGTGCTACTAGCTGGAGTTTTTCTGCTTTGTGTTGTATGTCACAGAATCTATGCGCCAGCAGTCATATAGCATGCGCATAGTCGAGGTCCTCAAGCTTCCGTGAGAGATCCCATCTTATACCCTTTTCAGAAGCGCCTGTTTCTAACATGACCTCATCTATCACAAGGGTGAACAGTAATGGTGAGAGTGGGCATCCTTGTCTTACTCCGGCATTCGTGGTGAATGTGTTGTTTATGTTATTATTGTGTAGAACGGCTATTCCTGCATCTTCTATTATTCGTATTATTTTCTCGGGTATTCTTTTCCTTCTCAATGCATTCCATATCGCCATACGGTGAACTGTATCGAAAGCCTTCTTGAAGTCAATGAACAAGAGGTATAGTGGAGAGCGCCATTCTACCGATTGCTCTATGACTAATCGAGCTTGTTTGTGTGATCCGTACAGCTTCTACTAGGACGAAATCCAGCTTGTTCATCTCTTCTGTTTTGCTCTATTTCGGCTTGCATTCTTCGATTTAGTATGGTTGCGATAACTTTGTATATGATATTCAGCAGAGTTATACCCCTCCAATTGTTGCAGTTTTGCAAGTCTCCTTTCTAGGGAAGTTTCACAATTAGACCTTTTTTCCAGGATTTTGGTATGCGATCTTCGGCCCAAGCTTTTGTGATGTGAAGTGCTAGTATTTCTGCTGCTATCTGCGGATCTGCCTGTAATATTTCTGCTGGGAGTGTATCTTCTCCTGTTCCGTGCGGCTCTGTTCCGTTTAGCGTCATTATGGCCTCTTTGATCTCAAGTAGGCTTGGTGGTTCAGTGTCGATGTTCATTTCCGGACTACTCGGAGCGCTTACTCTATCTATAGTAACGTTGTTAGTGTTGCTTATATCCTGGAAGTGTTCTTTCCATCTCTGGAGCTGTGCATCTCTATTTGAGAGTGGGATGCCATTTTGGTCTTTGATTGCTTGGTTTTGTATTTGTCTGCGGTTTGTAATTTTCCCTATTTGTAAGTATAACTCTCTTGGGTTGTTCTGAATAGCAGCTCTTTCCGCGCTTGTTGCGAGTTTTTCGAAGTACTTGTGTTTATCCCTCCTTGCAGCTTTCTGTACTTGTTTCGCTATTGTTTTGTATTCTGTTGTTATCGCTCTGATAGCTCTATGACAGATACGCTGCTTGAGTTCTCTTCTTTTCTTTATCAGCTCCCATGTTTCATCACTAATCCAATTTTTTCCCTCTGGTTGGATAGTGCCGAGGGATTGTTCTGCGATCTGATTTATACTCGTAACAACATCTTCCCAATTCTGCGATGCATTTGGATGTATGGTTTCTCTAATGGTGGTGCACATATTGGACTTAGTTTCGGTATTCTGCAGCTTCTGTAAATTTAAGCGTTTTCTCCTACTGGTGTTACCGTTTCTAATTGTTTTTAGTTTTAGCTTGAAGTCACCTGTTATCAATTCATGATCACTATTGATGTCAACACCTCTCCTATTTATAACATCTGTCATTGAGGTTATCCATCTTCTGCTTACATATATGTGGTCGATTTGGTTTCTGGCGTTACCACTTGGTGTAGTCCACGTATATTTGTGTATATTCTTGTGGGGGAAGAGTGTACCTCCAATCGTGAGGTTTAATGCCTGGCATATTTCAATCAGCCTTTCACCATTATTGTTCCTTGTGCCGCAACCATGTGTTCCCATTACCTTCCTAAGTCCATAGTTATCAGAGCCCACTTTTGCTTTAAAGTCACCCATTAGTATGATGATGTCTGATCTTCTAGTATTACTAAGGGCTGTGGTGACTTGTGCATAGAATTCATCTTTTATGCTGTCATCTGCATCTTCTGTTGGAGCATAGCATTGTATAACAGTGGTGTGTCGGATCCTGCACTCGAATCTCGCAGTTATAACTCTATCTGAAATTGGTTTCCATGTTTCTAGAGAGTGTATCATTTTCCTTGATATAACTATTGCTACACCACTTTCTGCATTTGCTTTCTTCCCACTATAAAGCATTTTGTTTCCCTTAGCCGTGTCATATTCTCCACTTCCCGTCCAGCTAACCTCACTAAGCCCTATAATGTCAATTTTATATGTTGCCATCTGATCTTTAAGTTGTGCCAATCTTGATGCTTCCCTAAGAGTGCTAACATTCCATTGTGCAAGCAGTGTCCTTTTTCGTGTTCCGAGAATCCTATCCATATTTCCATTATTTATCCGAGGCGTTGTTTCTGTTTCAAGAATCCTTATGTTTTCACTAAGCAAGTGATTAGTCTGCTGTAGCTATTCCACATGATTATATCACGCGATTTTCTTTCATACTCCTTTCTCTTGACGTACAGAATAGATGTTTGTTGGGTTATGTCATGTCTAATATGCATGTGACACTGGTGTCAATTTGAAATATGCATATGTTATAAATAAATTTATTTATTATTTGTTATTAAGCTATATGTTATACCAGGGACACGATTATAGGTAATATTTTTTATATTTTTTTTTTATTGTTATTAATTATTATTTTTCTATTTTAGATTTAATTTGATATTATTTATAGCATATAAAAAATATATATATTGTTATATATTTTTTATTTATATATAAAATTATAATATATATATTGTTATATTTAATATTTATTGTTTTTACCCAGCCAGGGATCGAACCCGAGACCTTTCGCATGAAAGGCCGGCACCTCAACCACTGTGCCATCGGCTGGATTTATCAGTTTAAGTTTTCATCATACTCAATCAAGAGTAGCAAATAACAATCACTTAGTCATTAGTGATTATCAGTATCATTTAAAAATTTATTGTAATATCTGATTATTATTTTTAATAATTTATTTTGTTTAATTTTTATTTAGTTACACATTAATTTACCTACTCAAATTTTCTATTAATATAAAATGAAGTTTTTTGCTGACTCCATCACTGGCAAATTTAAATTACATAAAATTTTTATATTACATTATTTTGATGGTTATTATTAATGCTTTGCTGGAATAAATCCAAATAAATTTATTTATTGAGTTAATTGATTTTTGAATGAGCATGATAATGAGTTAATTGATTTTATTTCATTGTCAAAAAGGCAAAAGCGAATCTTTAAATATTGGTCTTATTTTAATATGAACAATTGAAAAAAGCCAATTTGATTTTATTTCAAATTGCTATGTTTTTTAAATGTGCAAACAATGTAATTGTTATTTTTCAAAAATTTTGTGAAAAGTAAATTTGTTATTGATTGTTTTCAAAAGCAGGGTTATTTTAATTATCTGTTTCAATATTCTGAAAAAGTGAATACCTTGATTTTGAATCCAACTCCAAAAACTCTCTAATTCAGAATCTCACATTTACATAAATATAAATATTCGGAAAAGGGACAATCGTGATTTTGAATCCAATTCTAAAATTCATCCTAATTCAGCATTTTACGTATACATATGTATATAAATACTCTGTAAAAGGCGTATAACTTTGATTTTGTAACCATAAAAAACATGATTTAGCAAGATTTTTTCGAAAGCAAGGGTTAAAAAAAAAAAGATTTTGAAAAGCAAGATAAAAAAAGATTTTGAAAAATAAGATTTTTAAAAAACAAGATTTTTTTTTATCTTTTTAGCAAAATAAAAAAAAAACTCGATGTCGTACCTCTCCCATATTATATAGTATTATAACACATATAAACAATATTGAAATACAAATAACTAATATTACTCCTAAGAATCTTTGATTTAAACCTAAATATAGGTCTTTTAAAGTTATGGTATCCGAATCCAAAATTTGTGAAATAAAGAATTACAAAAGATGGAAAAAAAGCAATAAAATAAAAAAATTCATAGACAATAAAAACACTTCCAACACAATTTTAAAACATAATAATAAATTTCCTACTCAACAAAAAACACATCTTTTAAATCCGTTTGCTTTTCCTTTTAATAATCATACAAAAAAAACATTTCCTAGTCAAAACACAACAACTAATAGTTCTAAATACAAAAACTTTACTAGAGAAGAAACTTTAAAGCCAGCTTGTTTTAATATTATTAATAATACTAATAATAATAATAATAATAACAAAATAATAATACTGACAATAATAATAATGTTAATAATGATACAATTAATACTAGTAATAATAATAATAATAATAATAATGACAATAATAATAATGTTAATAATGATATTACTAATAATAATAATAAGAATAATATTGATAATAATAATCTTAATGCTAATTTCTCCATAAACCCTCTTTTACCTCCAATTGTAAGAATGACTCAGAAATCTCTAACGGAAGACTGTACCTATGCACTTTCCAAATTAAGAGATGAAAAAATTCTAAATTATGTGAGGCTATTTCTTGCATTTTTGCACGATGACAAAAATAATCACGTAATTGAGGGTAAAACAAGAACAAATTTACTTGTGTTGATACATAATGAAGGGTTACCATCAAATTACAAGGAATTTACGGCCTTTATTTTAAGAATCACATTAAAATTGGTTTCACTTCCAAACAGGTAGAAGAAGATCTTAGTGTTTTTCATAGTCATTATAATAGAAATTACTACAATCACTTGTATCAGTCTCGTGAAGATTATAATAAGTTTTTTCGGCCGAGCAGCAAGTAAAAATTTAAATTCAAAATTCTATATCGATTCTCTCACCAATTCAAATTTAGTTACACTGTCTAACCATAGTATCAAAAATAAAAATAGCGTTAGTTCCTCTAATAAACTGAAATTATTCTAATACAATTGCATTGGTATGAGGGGAAAGCTTAAAAAATTATATATTGACACTTCGTCATGTGAATTTAATATTCTGGCTAACACTGGAACATAGTTAAACCATTAATTCGTAAATGAAGAAATTTTGGAAAGTACTTGGTCGATATATAGAAAAGATCGGGATTATCTTGTTACAAATTGTTCCCGTGGTGGTGGTGTACTACTTGCAGCAAACAATACCTTATCTAGTGTAGCATTAACCACTAGGACTTACCACTCTTTCGATCCAATTTATTAAAGTTAACTTAGGTAACAATTTTTTCATCCCAATTCTGACAATTCCTCTTATTCTGAATTTTTCGAGATATACCAGAATTTTATATCAAATATGAATGAGGATGATCCAACTATAATTTTTGGGGACTTTAACCGTCCTTCTTTATCTTTTATTGTTGACGAATCTGATAACTTGTCTACCTACCAACCAATCAAGATTTCGATCTTATTATTGCATTTTATGGTAATAATTTACACAAAATTATCAGCTTTCCGAATAATTATTACAAGTGGTTAGATCTTGCATTCACGAATGCATATGATGAAGTAGTGGTAAAGGTCACTGATGATTCAGAAAACCTTTTTACAAACACTCCTCATTATAACGCAATCATCTTCGAATTTTTCACTGATATACCACTTTTTACTAAATCTTACAAAAATATTTTTGTATATGATTTTCTTAATGCTAATTATCAAAGCATTAATAAAGCTTTATCAGTCATCAGTTGGGACGACCTGTTAACCGAACAGGATATTGACTTGATTATCTCTCGATTCTATTCTAAGCTATTTGAGATAATTAACTCCTTTGTTCCTAAAACTCGCAAAAAGGACAAGACAAACGAACCTTGGCTGAACTGTGAACTTAGGACACTGCGTAACCAACACAATAAACTATATAAAATAATTTAAAATTCAATAATGACTCATTAAACAAGCACATGGATCTGGCTTTTGAATTTAAACAAAAATCTAACCTGACTTATGATAGATATCTCACTAACGTAGGCAACAAATTAATTTCAGATTCTAAAAAGTTTTTTGACTTCGTTAACACAAAACGTAAAACTTACGGTTATCCAAGTTCAATGTCAAAAGACAATACGTTTCTAATTGTCCTAAAACTATCTGCAATTTCTTTGCTAATTCTTTCCAAAAAGTTTATCGTCCACACGAGTCTCCATTTGATTTTGATTTCTTTAACTTAATAAATAATTCAAATCCTATTATTACGGATTTATACCTAATATTTATTCCGAAATTGAAATATTTGAAGCAATCACCAAACTTGATACCAAAAAAGGTATTAGACCGGACATAATTTCATCGACATTTTATACCCTACACCTATAGAATAGGTAAAGGGGTATATTAACTTTGGTATGGTGTTTGTAACCACCTAAAGGAAGCGAGCTAGATATGGAAATGTATATATATTTGTGATCAGCGTGACCGCCTGAGTCGATATAGCCATGTCCGTCCGTCCGTAGGCACGATAACTCAAAAAATAATGGAGCTATCTTGATGAAATTTTAACTGTAGGTTACTAGGACTGAAAGTACGGCGGGGATTGCAAATGGGCGAAATCGGCCCATGTGTTCGGATTCTGGACCTTTTAATCGATCGAAGGGCTAACGAACATATATAAAAAATCACGATAACTCAACAACTAATGACACTATCTTCATCAAATTTGTGCTGTAGGTTACTAGTAATGAAACTACTTCGGGGATTGCGTAAGGTCGGGATTAGACGATGGGTTCGGAACTTAGAACTTTTTGATCGAATTTAGGCCCAACGAGCATAATTCCGAAACCAATGAAGATAGAACCTCCAAATTAGGTATCAGGGTGTCCTTTCCTATTTCCTAAGTGTCTTGGGAATTTGGGTCCCATTGGAGTACTGGGCCGGGGACCAGCCACACATTTCCGAAGACCTTAAAGCATATCTTTAAAATTAATAAAGATAACAACTTGAAAAAATGTAGAAGCTTCCAATTTGCCACAAGGGTGTTCTAAACTATCTCTTGCGTGTTCCCTTAATTTGGGATCAATTGAAGAGGTGGTTCAGACCCCTCTCAGACCCCTCTCAGACCTCCCAAGTTTTAAAAGCTTATAATCGAAATTACTAAAAATAGTTACTTAAAATTAAGATAGACCGTTCAAATTGTGTACAAGGGTTAACTAGTACTATAAGTAAAGCGCGGGCTGTATAAGGGCGAAATCAGCCCATGGGTGCGGATTCTGGACCTTTTAGTCGGTGTCAGGGATAACGAACTTATATATAACTCAACAATTAATGAGGCTATCTTCATGAAATTTGTGCTGTAGGTTATTGATAGTGAAACGACGGCGGTGATTACGTACGGTGAGGATTGCACAATGGGTTCGGAACTGAGAACTTTTTGATCGAATTTAGGCCAAACTAGCGTAATTCCGAAACCAATGAAGATATAACCTCCAAATTTGGTATCAGGGTGTCCCTTCCTATTGCGTAAGTGTCTTTGAAATTTGGACCCATTGGACTAGTGGGTCGGGGACCAGCCACTCAGTTCCGAGGACCTTAAAGCATATTTTCGAAATTAATAAAATAGTAACTTGAAACAAATGTAGAAGCTTCAAATTTGGCCCAGGGTGTTCTTTACTATTTCTTCCGTACCCCCCTAATTTGGGATCATTTAGAGTGGTGGTTCAGGACCTCTCTTAGACCCCCAAATGTGTAAAAGCTTATCATCGAAATTAATAAAACTAGTAACTTAAAATTAAGATAGAACGTTCCAATTGTATACAAGGGTTAACTAGTATTGAAAGTATGACGGGACTGCATATGGGCGAAATCGTACCATGGTTTCGGGTTCTGGAACCCTTGACAAGTTCAAGGACTAAAAAACATATATCTTAAAAACACCATAACTCAAAAAATAATGCCGCTATTTTGATGATATTTAAACTCTAGGTTACTAGTAATGAAAGTGCCATGGGAATTGGTTCTGGTTGAGATGAATATCAAAGCCAAAGAATATATTTCTTATTTCCTATGTGTCCCCGAAATTTTTACTTAATTGTAGTGGTTCAGCTATGTTTAAAGGTACTTGCTGCGTTTATGTAAAATTTATTTTTATATTTAAATGAATTATATGAAAAGGTATAAATTTTTAATTGTATTTTAGAAATACATTTATTGCATATTTTGCGTTTATAAGCTTTTCTAATAGGTACATAAACAAGCCATTTAAAATAATTGCAAGTTTGAAAAATTTTAATTATTTAATATATTAGCTTTTTATCACAAAATTTAATAATTCAAATTTTTTCATTTTGTAATTTTATTGGAATAAATATATTTTCATTTATTTCAAGTTTTTTTGTTTTTTAATATTTTTAAATAGATAAATTAGTAAGAATTTGTAATATTTTTTAATAGATAGTGTAATTAGAAAATGTTTTTAGTATTATAAAGTTAATTTGGTTAGCTATGTCTTACGATCAAATTAATAATAGCTTTTATGGTGTTAAAATGACTTATGGATATCTCATTAAATTTGAACCAAATAGGTGTAGGGTATTTATAAGTCGGTTGCACCGACTGACTGTTTCTTTACTTGTTTTTATACAACTGTGTCAGTTATCTCACTTATCCGCTTCACTTTATTTTTAATAAATCTTCAGCTATTTTTCCTCTTTTTTGGAAATCTTATCATACCCCTACCTACGAAAAGGGTGATAAATCATACGTCGAAAATTACAGTGGTATAGCTATTCTATCAACTATCCCAAAGTTGTTTGAAAAAATTATTTTAGACAAAATTACACCCATCATAAATACAAAACTAACCGAAAAATAACATGGTTTCAGAAAAGGTTGTTCCAAAACAACAAACTTTTTAGTTTACACTTCTGGAATCCTTAATGAAATGGAATTTGGGCAACAAGTTGATGCTATTTACACGGACTTCAGCAAAGCATGCGATCGTGTTGATCACAAAATTCTACTAAACAAACTTGCAGCTTTATTTCGAGCTCTTTTCTTTACTAGATATTCTCCCATATTACAAATGTAACGCAAAATATCAAATTTCAAGGATTTTGTCGGACTCAACCCAATCAATGTTACATCAGTAGTACCGCTAGGTAGCCACTTAGGTCCACTCTTGTTTAATATATTCATTTCCGATCTTTCTAGTAAACTTTTCGGTGAGTTAAATGTTGCATTTGCTGATGATCTCAAGATTTATCATGTATGTAATTAAAAATAGTTCCGATGTTGCACTACTTCAGAAAAATCAAAATCGTCTACAAGAATGGTGCTTCTCTAATAAGTTAGAACTAAATATTGAAAAATGCAATGTCATAAGTTTTACACGTAAGATAACTCTTTATTGTTTCTTAGTACGATCTATTCTTGAATATGGAATTATTGTGTGGGATCCCGCATTTCAAATACATTCTGATAGAATAGAATTCGTGCAAAACCAATTTTTTTTTTATTTGCTTTGAGAAATCAATATAATCCTAGAGATTATTTAATTCTGTCTAGCTATCTCTTAAGACTTAATTCATTAAATATCTTAACTTTATCCTCACGCATAAAAATTATTTCTTCCTGCTTTACTTTTGACATGTAAAGAAAAAACATTGACGTTCAGTTTTTAGCTAATAATTTTAAAATTAACGAGGAAGAGTGTAGTAGATTAGACTGTGTCAACTCTGGGATACCCGTATGACTGTAATATAAACATTATATCATCCGGTTTATTACCTTTGGCAAAATTTCAAACATTTAGCTTTATTATGTACAAAGTAATACTTATATGAAATATGAAGTTGTATGGCAACCAATCGAACCCACTGCAGTAAACCAATCAAATTTTTCAGAAACTTTAGCAATAAAACTAAACTATTTTTGGCAAAATTTCCGGCACCCAGCATCATTAGGTGTAGAGTAATGCTCATATAAAAGAAGGACTTGAACCAAATGCAGTAGACCAACCAAATTTTGCAGAAACTTTGGCCATAACACTAAACTATTGTTGGAAAAATTTCAGAAGCCCAGCTTCAATAGGTATAGAGCTCATGTAAGGGGGGAAGTTGTATGGCAGCTACTCGAACCCACTGCAGTTGACCAACCAAATGTTGCAGAAACTTTGACCATAACACTAAACTATTTTTGGAAAAATTTTAGAAACCCAGCTTCAAGAGATAAAGAGCAATGTTCATATAAGGGGAGAAGTTGTATGGCAGCTAGCCGAACCCATGGACCAAAAAGGCTGGATTTAAAAAAGGTGTTGCATAAAAACGAATTTGTGAAATTTCAAGATTCTAGCTCCTTTAGTTTTTGAGTTATCGTGCAAACAGACAGACGGGAATACATAGCAAAATCAATTTTTTCGGTCCGATCCATACACTTTAGTCTATATCTACCCCACCTCCTTCTCTGCGTCACAAACGTAATGGCGGGTATAAAAATAGGGGCAGAAATTCGAGAAGCACTCAATTTTTAGTTGAAAATACCCATAAACAAATGTTGCATAACATTTAATAAACACAGTCATCTTTTTTAAACACAAATGTCTAGATACACTTTTAAACGTCAATTAAAATTAAAATTTCTTAATGACCTAAGACAATAATTTTAATCTTCAAGATATTATTAAACTTCAAGTTCACATTATTTTATAATTTTATAATTTAGTAACTTTTTTTTAACTTTATAAATTGCATTTTAACTGTGTTTTTGCTATGTATACATTTTTTTACAATCTGCGAGTACAAAAAAATAAATAAACTTTAGATTTTAATGTATTTAAATTTATGTTTTGTAATTAAATGTCCTGATAATTTAAAGTTTTAGCTATAAGAATTTTTTGTAAAAACCTTGTTTTGGTTCAAATAAAAATAAAAGAAGTAAAGAAACAGTCAGTCGGTGCAACCGACTTAGAAATACCCTACACTTATTTGGTTCAAATTTAATGAGATATCAATGTCATTTTAACATCATAAAAGCTGTTATTAATTTGATCGTAAGACATAGCTAACCAAATTAACTTTATAATACTAAAAAAATTTTCCAATTACCCTATCTATTAAAAAATATTACAATTTATTACTAATTTATCTATTCAAAAAACAAAAGAACTTGAAATAAATGAAAATATATTTATTCCAATTCAATTAGAAAAGTAAAAAAATTTGAATCATTAAATTTTGTGATAAAAAGCTAATCAAAGCATAATATATTTAATAATTAAAATTTTTCAAAATTGCAATTATTCTAAATGGTTAGGTTATGTACCTATTAGAAAAGCTTATAAACGCAAAATATGCAATAAATGTATATCAAAAATACAATTACAAATTTAGACCTTTTCATATAATTCAAAAAATAAAAAAAATATTTTGTTTTTAATTTTGTTAAATAAAAACGGAAATAGGAAAGAACCCTTGTGTATCAAATTTAAAGTTTCTATCTTTATGGCTTTCGAAGACAAGCTTTTTAATTTTGGGATTTCTTAGGAGGCACCTGAACCACCACTACATTTAAGTCTAAATTTCATTTTAAGGAACTATATACTTTGGCTTCGAAATTTTACTCGTTCGGCCTCAAATCGATCAAAAGCTTCTAAAATCCGAACTCATTGTCCAAACTCGACCAAAACCATGGTACTTTCATTACCAGTAACCTAGAGTTTAAATTTCATCAAAATAGCTCCATTATTTTTTGAGTTATTGTGTTATTAAGATATATGTTTGTTAGCCCTTGAACTTTTCAAAGGTTCCAGAACCCGAAAGCATGGCACGATTTCGCCCATATGCAGTCCCCGTCATATTTTCAATACTAGTACACATTTGGAACGTTCTATCTTAATTTTAAGTTAATATTTTTATTAATTTCGATGATAAGCTTTTAAACCAAGGGGGTATAACAGAGGTACTGAACCACTACTCCAATTGATCCAAAATTACGGGGACCCGCAGAAAATAGTAAAGAACACCCATGTGCCAAATTTGAAGCTCCTATATTTTTTCAAGTTGCTATCTTTATTACTTTTAAAGATATGCTTTAAGGTCTTCGGAAAAGTGTGGCTGACCCTCGACCCACTACTCCAATGGGGCTCAAACTTCAAGGACACTAATAAAATAGGAAGGGACACCCTGATACCAAATTTGGAGGTTCTATCTTCATTGGTTTCGGAATTATGCTCGTTTGGTTTAAATTCGATCAAAAAGTTCTAGGTTCCGAACCCATGGTCCAATCCCAAACGTACGCAATTCCCGCTATAGTTTCATTACTGTTAACCTACAGCACCAATTTCATCAAGATAGCTCCATTTTTTGAGTTATCGTGCCTACGGACGGACGGACGGGCGGACATGGCTATATCGACTCAGGAGGTCACGCTGATCACAAATATATATACTTTTCCATATCTAGCTCGTTTCCTTTAGGTGGTTACAAACACCATACCAAAGTTAATATACCCTTTTACCTATTCTATAGGTGTAGGGTATAATAAAATAAAAAATAAAATATTATAGTTGATTATAAATTAGGCGATGTTTTTTTTTTTTTTTTTTTAAGCGCTAGCTGTTCAACTGTTAGGCTAATAGGTATATGTTAGAACAGGGGGTCATATTATATTCGAGTTATTAGAATTGGTCTTATTGAATTCCACATACAATTTAAACATGAGATAGTACTCGGCCTTATAACATGTGGAAACGTCTTAGATTTTCAATATTTACAATTCTATTTTTTTTTTATTTTATAATATTTTGTATTTGAGTTACATGGTATTCTATATCTGCGAGTTATATTATTCAATTCAATTAATTTATTTGTTCATATTTTGCATTTGTAAACTTCTAACATACTGTTTTATTAGGTGTAGTGTAATGGTCTACTCGAACCCTCTGCAGTAGACCAACCAAATTTTCCAGTAACTTTAGCCATTACACTACACTATTTTATTTTGTTTTGTTAACTTTTTACATGAATTTGATCATATTTTCAATTTGTATTTCATGATTACATCTTATATTATTAACAATATAATTTCACCCGTTTAATTCAAAGCTTTTATTAAAATAAAAACATATTTACCAGACGCCACGAATATTCAAAATTTTAATTTGATTATAAAGATCATATTAATTCTCCAATTTTCACTCAAGCTTTGAAAACTACTTTTTGATGAAGTATTCAAAATAAACTTTAAAAACTTTTATATTGAACCGGTTAAGTTTATCTTAATATTTAGCAATTTTAATTTAATTGTAAAGCTTCTCAAAGAGCGTAATAATTCACGCTAGGGTTTTAACATGTTTGTTATGTTATATTCAGTAACATATAATATAGAGTATTCATCCAGAGTAAAGTCTGTTAGTAAATTCTTTTAAAAAATCACGTACTCAATAATCACGACCCATTTTACTCAAAAAATAAATTCTCATACTACGTACTCTAAAATTGAGTAGAATTTTTGAAACTCATGTTTTAAATAAAATTTTCTAAATTTTTATACCCGTATGACTATATAGTCAAAAGGTATAATAAATTTGCCATTACGTTTGGGACGCAGAGAAGGAGGGGGTAGATATACTCAAGTGTATGGATCGGATCAGAATCGAAAAATAAATCGATTTTGCTATGTATGTCCGCCCGTCCGTCCGTCCACACGATAACTCAAAAACCAAAGGAGCTAGGATCTTGAAATTTTCGCAAATTCGTGTTTTTGCAATATAACTCTATACCTATTGAGGCTGCGCTTCTGAAATTTTGCCAAAAGTAGTTTAGTTTTATGACCAAAGTTTTTGCAAAATTTGGTTGGTCTACTGCAGTTGGTTCGAGTAGCTGCCATACAACTCCTTTTATATGAGTATTCCACTATACTTAATAAAGCTGTATGTTTGAAATTTTGCCAAAAGTAATTAACCGGAGGATATAATTTATATGTTACGGTCATACGGGTATCCCAGAGTTGACACAGTTTACTCTACTACATTCTTCATCGTTTTTTTTTTTTTGGTTTTGTTAATGTAAATATTTTATTATATTAGATATAACTTATTGTTACTTTTGTTATTGTTTTATGTCTAAAGACTAAAAGTATAATGTGTATTATATGTCTATGATAATATTTACTTTATAACAAGATGTATATAAGCGTAAAATTCGTATATACATATGCATTCATATTTCTATGAAGTGGATGTAAATAATGCAATAGAAAAATGAATTTCATTTAACATGTGGCTGATTTTTATACCCGTATGACATTTGGTCAAAAAGGTATACTAAATTTGCCAATACGTTTTTGACGCAGTGTAGGAGGGGGGAAAGATATGGACTCAAAGGTATGGATCGGATCAGAATCGAAAAGTAAATCGAATTAGCTATGTATGTCCGTCCGTCCGCCGGTCCGCACGGTAACTCAAAAAATAAAGGATGTAGGGTTTTGAAATTTTCACAAAATCGTTTTTATGCAATAGCCGTCATCGCTATTGAAATTCAGTCTTTTTGGCCCACGAGTTCGAGTACTTGCCATACAACTTCTTTTTTATATGACTATAACTCTATACTTATTGAGGCTGGGTGTCTGAAATTTTGCCAAAATAGTTTAGTTTCATGGTCAAAGTTTCTACAAATTTTTATGGTCTTTAATGGTCAACTTTAATAATAAAATATAGTCGGTGTAGTGGAAGAGTTTCAAAGAGCAGCCTATCAACTTATATTTGCTCATAACTGAAAACATAATAAGTTGTGTATTTTACATTTTGGCAAAAGTAATTAACCGGATGATTAAAATGTTTATATTACGGTAATACGGGTATCCTAGAGTTGACACAATCCTCTCTACTACACTCTTCCTCGTTTTTGTGTTCTTATGTAATGGTTTTTTTCTTTATTAATATACTTGTAGCACATTTCATTCTGTCCATCTTTTTGTATCTTAATCAGAATTGAACAATAAAATTTAAGCTTTTTTTATGTATTTTTAATTGTAATGTAATGTTATATGATGTATTCAAGTTCGCTTTTAGCTGTAATATAAAAATTTTATTAAAAATAAATAAAACAAACCTGTTTATTTAAAAAAAATATTCGAATTTAATTATTTTTAATTTAAGAAAACCAGCTTTAAATTTTTTTTCCTCTACAGGTATGAATACAATCTACAAAGGTACAAATTTTCTTATTGTCTCAATTCACAAATTTCATAAGTCACATTGAAGTCAATTTTAAAAACAAGTAAAGAAACAGTCAGTCAGTGCAACCGACTTAGAAATATCCTACCTATTTGGTTCAAATTGAATGGAAAGTTCAAAAGTCATTTTAAAACCATTTTAAAACAATTACATATTTAAAACTTTTTATCCAATTCAATCAAATTTTACACACATGCAGCAATTACTTCTCTTTAGGATTTTTAGCTGTAGTGCATTTACTGTTGAATTATTTAGTACCCTTGATTAGTTATTTGAATTTTAAGTAATTTTTAAATCTATTCTCTTAATTTACTTATTTTTTAATGTTTTTTATAATTAAACTCAAATATATTCGAAAGAAATATTAATTTGTAATAATATAAATATAAAAATTTATATAATTTGATGGTTTTAAATGTTAATTCAAACCATTAATGCTTTCATTAGGTTTTTATCACAAAATTTAATAATCAAAATATGCAATGTATTTCTAAAATACAAGGACAAATTTAGAACTTTTCATATAATTAATTTAAATATAAAAAGAAATTTTACAACTTAAGTATCGTACACAATTTCTTAATTATATATTACCTATGGTAATAATTCAATAAAATATAGATATGATATAATAAAAAATAAAAAAAAAATTTCGTCGTTTATTAAAGAAATAATTATAATATAACATTTTTTATACCTAGTAAAATTCTTAGCTTTTTAAAAATATAAAAGTGTTAAATAAGAACGGAAATAGGGAATAGTGTATCAAATTTGAATTTTTTTATCTTTATTAATTTCGAATATATGCTTTAAGGTCTTTAGAACTGTGTCGATGGTCTTCGACCCACTACTAATATCACTACTATTACTGGAAGAGGCACACTGATACTAAAATTGAAGGTTGTATCTTCATTAGTTTCGGAATTATGCTTGTTTGTCCTAAATTCAATCAAAGACTTCAATGATCCGAACCCATGGTCCGATCTCGACCGCACACAATCCCCGCCATAGTCTCATTACTAGTAACATACAGCACAAAAATTATGAAGATAGCGCCATTAGTTGTTGAGTTTTCCTTAATTTTTTTATATGTTCATTAGCCCTTAGAACGATATGGTCTTGATTTGTTCCCTTATTGCCTTAAGTTTATTTATAAAAACAAACTATTTAATAATAGTCAAACTCAAAATCGCTTATCTTATTTTTTATTTATTCTACTTCAGTATGTTATGTTCTCATACATGTTTATTTATCCATTCATAATAATAATAATAATTATTCTTCTACTCTCATTCACAACAAAAACAACGCAGAAAAAAATGTTCCTCAATTTCTTACTTCATTTACTTTAGAATGAATACGAATAAAAAACGAGGAAGATTATAGTTGCCCTTGTCAACTTTTAGATACCCGTGCATACCCACTATGGTGTATAAAATAAACCGTAATTTACTTCCCTTATACATTTAACTCATTACTCCATAATTTTGACGTAAAAAAAAAAAAAAAAAAAATCACAAAACAAAAAACAAAATTTTCATTCATTGTCCCATAACTTTAGCTAAAAAAAAAAAAAAAAAAAAAATATTAACAAAAAAAAAAAAAATCAAAAAAAAAAAAACTAAATTTTCATTCATTGTCCCATAACTTTAGCTTAAAAAAAAAAAAAAAAAAAAAAAAAAAAAAAAACAAAAAAAAAAAAAAAATGGCCCACCCAAAAATTCCGATAGTCCGAGTGATGTCCAACTTTGCCAACTAACTTGCCCTATTACTTTACCCGCCCAATTTTAATTTTAACCTTGTAGCTTCATTAGATTCACAGTTATTGAATCGCAAACTTTGTATGGCAGCCCCCCAAAACGGGGCCGTAACATTTTGAAACTTCATATAAGTGCTCGATTCATTATATAAATAACCGTGTGTAATTTTTATCGTCGTTGTATAATTAGTTTTGAAGAAATTCATATTGGTGCAAATAAGTTGTATGGCAGCCCCCCGAAAATGGGGCCCTAACATTTTGAAACTTCATATAAGTGCTCGATTCATTATATAACTAACCGAGGGTAATTTTCAGCCTCGTAATATAATTAGTTTTAAAGAAATTCATATTGGTGCAAAGAAGTTGTTTGGCAGCCCCCCGAAAATGGGGCCCTAACATTTTGAAACTTTATATAAGTGCTCGATTCATTATATAACTAACCGAGGGTAATTTTCATCCGCGTAGTATAATTAGTTTTGAAGAAATTCATATTGGTGCAAAGAAGTTGTATGGCAGCCCCCCGAAAATGGGGCCCTAACATTTTGAAACTTCATATAAGTGCCGGAGTCATTATAAAACTAACCGTGTGTAATTTTCATCCCCGTAGTATAATTAGTTTTGAAGAAATTCATATTGGTGCAAAAAAGTTGTATGGCAGCTCCCCGAAGCCTTGGTCCGATTTTAACCAAAAACAATAGGGAACCTACAAATTGTCTAAAAATTACTTTGTGAAAGTTTCAAAACTCTAGCTCTTATAGTTTTTGAGTTATCGTGCTGACGGACGGACGGACGGACGGACGGACACACATAGCTAGATCGATTCACTTTTCGATGCTGATTCGATACGTACCCTTGACACTATATCTAGCTCTTATATTTCGATGCGTTACAAACGGAGGAGTAATTTTAATATACCCGATGTTCATACATGTATGCACGGGTATAAAAATATTACCACTGCAATACCAGTAATACTAAAAATACCTACTAAAAATAAGTAAAGAACATTTCATTTATTAATAAGCTGCAAATAAATATTATTTCTGAATAAATTTTCTGTTTAGCATTATTAATCTGCAATAAAACAGAATTTTGCAAAAATGGTTTAAAAAATTTGTTCGAGTTAAATAGGTACTCTATGTATATGATTTCTTTATGATTATATGTTACTTTATCATAATACCAAACATAGAATTACTAGTACTAGAAAGGCAACAGAGAAAAAATTTTCAGACAAATATAAAAAATAAAGTATGTGTACCGTTTCTATGTTTTAATAGTTTCTTCGCAAATAATTGCTTTTTGAAAGTGAAATATAAGAAATTGATTTTTTTTAAATTATTTTAAAGGCACTTTCGTTTTGGTTTCTGCTTTCCATTTTTCATTATTACTATATTTCTGTAAATTTTCCAAAAAATTAACTTTATTTAAATAGAACCAATTTAAAAATCATATTATAATGCTAAAATTTTTAAACAATAAATAAAATTTTAATTGAATAAAGGGTAAAGAAAAAACCTTTTAATTCTTTATTCGGAAACGTAAGTTATCTGGAACAGAAATGAAAAACCTCCTCATGGATAACATAAAGGTAGATTACATATCTGCAAGAGGTTCGTTCATATTTAAAAATAAAAATGTTTATATATTCATGAAAGACTATAAATACTTTTTGTGTTGTTCAAAAAAATATGATTTGTTTTTGATTTACTTATTTTCGTTTCCACCTGAAGATAAATCAAAATATATAAGTTCATTAAAATTCATCTTAAAATATACTTGAAAGATATTCCATTTTTTTTAAAAATAATTGACTGTAATTTCTTCTTCTAATATTATTCAAATTTGTTTCTTGATATTTTGTTCAATTATATTATAATATTAAAAAGTAAATATTTAAAATTAAAAGTAAATTAAATCTAATGGTAAATATCTTTATAAGAAATAACTTACAATGTACAAACTTTCCAATCCAAATGTATTTCAAAATAAAAATCTAAACAAAAAAACTAATGAGAAACTGCTTGTTAAACATTCGCATTTACTCAAATATAAATAATGACAGAAGAAGTAGCCGTACCATTTGTATGCGCATAAGAAAATGCATATGTATTTTTTTGTCTAAATACCTCAGAATAGGAAATCAAATTAGAAGAAAGGAGTGGGGACATCTTTTGCCATTTAGTTCTAGTTCTATATCAATATATTATATAAATTTAAAATATCAAAGATACAAGCCGTTTACTGATACTTTATCTCTTGCAGCGTCACTCTCCACATGTTCTAGTTAAATATCAAAAACACAACCTCTTTGCTTTACCAATAAAACCTCCGTTGTTAGCAGCGCCATTCTAAAAGCTTTCGCTCCTCCCCAATTTGTCTGGAACCGACCAATCTATACTCCTAATTTTAAAATTGTGTCAATAAACATCAATGATTATTGTAAAGTGATAGTCATAAATTAAAATCATATGTTTATAGTCAATAACGTAATCGTTACGTCATACAAGGTTTTTGAAAAGTATGGGCTTTTACTAATAGTCAACACAACACCATCAATTTTTGTGCGGTCTCAAATATTTCTTTTACGATACACATACATAGTTCAAACATTTTTAAATAATGACAACAAAAAATTGATGTAACAACAAAATTTTTTTTTTTGTATTTGTAAGTTTTTATTTGTAATCAAGGCAGATAATAAAATATTGGTTAAACAATTTGCCTTTCTCAGAAACCGACAAATCCCCTTCAAATCAAACCCGGGTTTATCGAATTTCATTAAAAATTAGAATTTCAACGGAAACAATAAATTTTTATCATTCATAAATCTAAGAATCAGCTGAGCTAAGAATCGCAGCACTCTATTCACAAAGTAATCATAAGGCATCACAAAAGATAGAACACAACGCAATAATGATGATAATGAAGATGGTGCTGATGATAGCAATAATAATGACGGCGATGTTGATGATAATGATGACTAAAATAACAATCCCCATTTCTATTATCATCATTATTTCAATCATTATCATTATTATCATCATCATCATCCTCATCACCATCATCATTTTTACTATAACTATCATCATCATCATCACCAGGACTCAGGAGGTAACACTAATCTAAAATATACATATTTTTCTATAGTGATTGCTTTCTTTCGCTGGGACCTGGATACAAACGTCGTACCTAATATGCCATAAACATTTATGTACTATACAATAAAAATAATATTTTAAAGGGAAACAAATATCGTCATACTTTATATTTCCATTTTAAAAATGTTAAAACATAAATTTCATACTATTCAAATTTAACTATTACCATAAAGAAATCATAAACATAGACATCTAGAACAAAAAATGTTAGTCAATTTTGTTGATTTGAAATCACCCCATTATCGTAAAAATATTAATTATACTATATTATTTATACGCTTTTCCATAATATATTTTATGCGGCTTTTTCACTTTTAGAATTCTAAATTAAAAAATAAAATAATAAAACAAATTTTTAATAAGATAAACAAAAATTTTTAATTATATTTTTAAAAACCTAAAAATTAAAAAAATTTTACATACCTATTTTAAACTAACGAAAATGTAAAATACATAGGTACATTAGAAGACTATTTATGGAATTATTTTCTAACGATTTGAAAGATTTGGAATAATGCAAGTAAAAAAATATAAACCAAAACAAAAGAAATTTCATTCTTCTTTTTCTATCAATATTTTTTTATTTTATAATCAAAATATACACAAACTGCGTACATACATGATACAGCGATTTATATGATATAAATACAAAAAAAAAAAACAAGTAAAAAAAAACAGTCAGTCGGTGCAACTGATTTAGAAATACCCTACACCTATTTGGTTCAAATTTAATGGGAAGTCCATAAGTCATTTTAAAACAATAAAAGCTGTTATTAGTTTGGTCGTAAAACATAGCTAACCAAATTATCTTTATAATACTAAAAACATTTTCAAATTAGACTATCTATAAAAAAAATATTAAAAATTCTTACTGATTCATCGATTTCAAAATATTAAAAAACAAAAACACTTGCATTAAATGAAAATATATTTATTTCAATTCAATTACAAAAGTGAAAAAATTTGAATTATTGAATTTTGTTTTTATCACAAAGCTAATATATTTAATAATTCAAATTTTCCAAATTTGCAATTATTTTAAATTGCTAGTATATGTACCTATTAGAAAAGCTTATAAACGCAAAATATGCAATAAATGTATTTCTAAAATATAATCACAAATTTAGAACTTTTCATATAATTCATTTAAATATAACAATAAATTTTACATAAATGCAACAAGTACCTTTGAGCTTAAGTATTGTACACAATGTTTTAATTATATATCACCAATGGTAATAATTCAATAAAATATATGATATAATAAAAATTAAAAAAAGGAATTTAATTGTTTATTAAAAAAATATTTTGTTTTTAATTTATAAAATATTATACAAAATATTTAAAATTCTTAGCCTTTTAAAAATATAAAAGTGTTAAATAAAAACGAAAATAGAAAAGACCTCTCGTGTATCAAATTTAAAGTTTTTATCTTCATGAATTTCGAAGATAAGCTTTTTAATTTTGGGATTTCTTAGGAGCCACCTGAACCACCACTTCAATTAAGTGAATTTCAGGGACACATAAGAAATAGGAAATATATTCTTTGGCTTCGAAATTGTACTCGTTTTTAATTTTGGGATTTCTTAGGAGCCACCTGAACCACCACTTCAATTAAGTGAATTTCAGGGACACATAAGAAATAGGAAATATATTCTTTGGCTTCGAAATTGTACTCGTTTGGCCTTAGATCGAACAAAAACTTATTGTCCGAACTCGATCAGAACCAATTCCCATGGTACTTTCATTATTAGTAACCTAGAGTTTAAATTTCATCAAAATAGCGGCATTATTTTTTAAGTTATACGGGTTTTAAGATATATGTTCGTTAGCCCTTGAACTTTCAAAGGTTCCAGAACCCGAAACCATGGTACGATTTCACCCATATGCAGTCCCCGTCATACTTTCAATACTAGTTAACCCTCGTACACAATTGGAAGTTCTATCTTAATTTTAAGTTACTATTTTTATTAATTTCTATGATAAGCTTTTAAACCTTGCGGGGTCTAAGAGGGGTACTGAAACTCCACTCTGATTGATCCAAAATTAGGGGAACGCGCAGGAAAAAGTAAAGAGCACCCATGTACCAAATTTGAAACTTACTATCTTTACAATTTATGTGAAGTTACTATCTTTATTAATTTCGAAAATATGCTTTAAGGTCCAATTGGTCCCAAATTTCAAGGACACTAAGGAAATAGAAAGACACACCCTGATACCAAATTTGGAGGTTCTATCTTCATTGGTTTCGGAATTATGCTCGTTTGGCCTAAATTCGATCAAAAAGTTCTAAGTCCCGAACCCATTGTACATTACCCACCGTACGCAATCACCGCCGTAGTTTCATTACCAGTACCCTAAAACACAAATTTTATGAAGATAGCGTCATTATTTGTTGAGTTATCGGGATTTTTTATATATGTTCGTTAGTCCTTAAAACGATTAAAAGGTCCAGAATCCGAACCCATGGGGCGATTTCACCCATTTGCAATCCTCGCCGTACTTTCAGTCCTAGTCACCTACAGTTAAAATTTCATGAAGATAGCTCCATTATTTTTTGA
Source organism: Dolichopus griseipennis (assembly GCA_963082915.1). Classification (NCBI taxonomy): domain Eukaryota; kingdom Metazoa; phylum Arthropoda; class Insecta; order Diptera; family Dolichopodidae; genus Dolichopus; species Dolichopus griseipennis. The sequence goes on along the minus strand of OY720445.1, from coordinate 51,939,973 downwards.
GTTATCGTGCCTACGGACGGATGGACATGGCTATATCGACCATACCAAAGTTAATATACCCCTTTACCTGTTCTATAGGTGTAGGGTATAAATAAAAGAGAAGAAAAGAAATATATACAAATGTACACACATCGATTGACATACAAACAAAAAATAAAAGAAACTAAAAGTTATAATAAAAATAAACTAAAATACGATAAAGTTGATTTTACGAAATAAAAAAACTTGTCTTTCTTTTTTGTTCTACGTGAATACTCTATGTATAGAGTTACTTTATGGTATTACCAACATAAGAATCTGATTCATTGTTTGTCTTACAGAAAGTACCTTCATAAAACTATACGATATCACACGATAGCCTTTACTTTTAGCCCAAGAGATTTAGAGAAAGAGGGTGTATATTATTTTAATTGAATTTTTTTCATCGGCATACTTAATATATAAAATTTCAAGCGGAATATAAATAAATTCCAAAGATTCAATATACAACACCATAAAAAATTAGTTTAGACTTTTAGTTTGGAATTGAAATATTTGTTATTATTCTTCTAAAGATTTAAAATTTAACTCAATTTTAATAAGACCTATATAAAAAATTATAAATAAGAAAAAAAAATCAGATAAAAAAGGTTCAATTTTACAATACCTTTATCTGAAGGGAAAATAATAGAAGTGAAGGCAGTAAGACAATACTATCAAATTTATTTTTCTTGACCTTTCTACTGACTAAAATGATGATATATAGTACATACCAAGTATCCATTCCTTTTACTTCGACTTACATAATGCTACCCATACATGGAGGACCTGGTCTTGAACTTGGTACGCAGGCATGGTTACAAACTGTACCACACATTTATCTATCTTATCATCGAACCATCACTTATTATTGTTTTTGTTTTTGTTTTAAAAAATATGTTAAATGTCAAAAGTATCTGTCATTGTTGAATATGAATTTCTAACAGTTTTATTTAACAATATAGTTTTGCCTATTTCATTTTTTTTTCTAAAATTATATTTTATATGTTAAAATATTTTTGTCACTTATATATCGTGTCAAAAAATTGAATGATACAAAATAAAAAAAAAATAAAATGACATCCAATCAACTTTCTAACCTTCAAAATGGTCTTTCAACTTGTCCATGCACGATTTTTCAATCATTTTCTCAAGTACCAGTTCCAAGTTGAAAACCTGTTCCACCGTGTATGGACTGCATAATACTTATATTATGCATAATACATATTACATACTATACTTATGTTTATATATTAAAGTATATATAAGCGTACATATCTTTGAGTAATGTAATGTGAATTTACTTTCAGAAAACGAAGTGTTAAAAGGTTCAATGCCTGTCAATTTAAATTTAAAAAATTATAAATAGAAAAAAAAAGTATATAAAGAAGGATATGTACATACCTAGACCAAACGCAGAATTAACTAAAGAAACCCTATTTTAAAATTCTGAATAAGTAAGCGGTTTTTTAATAAAAAAAATTTTCCAAGAAATTTTTGAAGAAATAAATTTTTCAAAAATTAATACCACTAATGGAATATGTATGTATATAACTATGTATGTATATAAGTTATAACTTATAACTATACAAATCTTCTAAGTTATTGGTTTTCTAAAAAATGGTAAATTATTTATGACTATAAGTTATAATACAAGAAGTAAATTATATAATATGTATGTATATAATTTTAGAATTATTTTTCTGTTGCCTTTCAAGAGAAACCTGTTTTTTGTTACTAAGAAACAAAAAGCATGTAAGAAAAAATACATATGTAGATTGTAGGTAGGTATTAACTATGCTTTAGGAATTGGAATTTAGCTCTCTGTAAGTATTAAAATACAACGCATATTATATTACAAGTTTTTTCAACAGTTCTAAATATAAAATAATATAAATTCTAAAATATTTAATCTATGTATGTATCTTTCAGATATATTTTACATTAAAAAAAAGATATGTATGCAGTTACCTAAACCATTACAAAAAGATAAAAATTAATGTGATGTAACAAAAAACAGTAAAAAAGTTGATTTCCAATTATGTATGTATGTTTACGCATAAATAAGATATTCGTATGCATACATACTATATGTCTGTATGTTTATAAGTAGGGCAAATAAAAATATGCTCTAAAAAATCCGTTTTAAGCGCTTAAAATATGCTCTAAAAAGTCTATTTTAAGCATTTAAAATATGCTCTATGAAAAGGATATCAAATACATAAAAAAGGATCCATTGAAGAAATTTTCAAATAAAATAAGTGTTAATAATGTTAGACTAGTAACACCATCTTCAAGAGTTGTTTAAATTTAATTTTAGTAAAACAGCAGATAGTTTTTTACTTTTTAATAAATTTTTTAATTATAATTTTTTATTTTAAAATTAAATTTAATGAAATAAAATAAAATTAATTCATGAACCTAAAATATTAAAAAAAGATAAAAAGATAAATTAGAGAGTAGAATAAGTTAAAATTAAATTAAATAAATAAACATAAATTAATTAAACATTAATTAAATAAAAATAAATTAAAATAAAAATTAATGCAAATAACGAAAATTTTACATCTAGTAAAATTAAAAACTAAGTTTAACTAAAATTTTGGTTGCAATATATCACAAACATTTCACTTAAATTTTTAAATAAGAAATTCTTCCGGTTCGATCGTAGGACGCTTTTGTACATTTAAAATCTCCTTTCTACATTAACTGAGTTAATTGGTGCGAATTTAAATGCAATAGCTTCGTTTGTCTTGTAATTTATCGTAGCATTTTGTATCGCTTTACCAGTCAAAGCTGCAGATATAGTTTTTAATCAAGTTGAAAGTTTCTGAATCAAGTTGAAATGAATAATAAAATAAATATGTATATGTACATGCATACATAGAGATTTCTTTAAATACCTAATACCTAAGTACTTGTTTATTTTGAAAGAATGATGTTTTAAATAAATAAATATCTAAATAGTGACATTGAATTTTATGTTTTTTTATGAAAAATATTTTAAATGCAAGAAAAATAAAAAAATTATGATCTTTTGAACGAAAATTGTCAAAATAAACCAAAATATGCTCTTAAAAGTTAAAATATGCAAAATATGCTCTAACAAGTGAAATATGCAAAAATATGCCCCAACAAATCTAGCTTAAAATTCATAATTTTTGTTGAAACGAATTACTATCTTGTTCATTTATCGATAAGACATAAGGAAAAAAAGATGCTAATGCATATTTTTATTTGCCCTATTTATAAGTATATGTAGGTGTAAGATATAAATTTTGTTAATTGGTACCTATTGCACAAAAAAATTAAATTCTGAAATTAAATACAGCAGAAGTAATTTTGAATAGGTATTATGTCATTAATGTAATCATTTACGTACATACCATACCTATCGTCTCTTTTAATACTAAATACATTGTAAAATTGTGTTTAATACTAAATCACATACCTAGAAATGAAATAATTATATCCAAATTGTTCAATATTAAAGATACATTTGTCTAAACTATTTCCTTTCTGTGCCCCAATGACTATTTGTCCAAAGGATAGGATAGGTATACTAAATTTGTTCATTACGTTTGAAAACTCAAAGACATGGATCGGGTCAGAATCGAAAAATAAATCGATTTGGCTATGTATGTCCGTCCGCTCGTCCGCACCATAAGTCAAAAAATAAAGGAGCCAAAATTTTGAAATTTTCATAAAATTAATTTTTATGCAATAGCCGTCATCGCTATTGAAATATGTACAGCCATTTTGCTGCACGGGTTCAAGTAGCTGCCCTGCCACACAACTTTTTTATATGAAAATTACATGGTAAAGCTGGGTATTTGAAATTTTGCCAAAAGTAGTTTAGTTTTATGGCAAAAGTTTGTAAACAATTTAGTTGGGGTGGTGCAGTGGGTTCGAGTCCTTGCCATCCAATTTCTTTTTTTATATGAGCATTACTTTGTACCTATTGTAGCTGAGTGTCTAAAATTTTTCTAAAAGTAGTTTAGTTTATGCACAAAATTTACGCAAAATTTTTGCAGTGGGTTCGAGTACCTGCCATGCAACTTCTTCTTTTATATGACCATTACACTATACTCAATGAATCTAGGTGACTGAAATTTTGCCAAAAATAATTTGGTTATATGGCCAAAGTTAGGACAATATTTGGTTAGTCTACTGAAGGAGTTTCGAGTGGTTGCCATACAACTTCATCTTTTATATGAGCATTACTCTATACCTAATAAAGGTAGATGTTTGAAATTTTGTCAATAGTAGTTAACTTTAATGACCAACGTCTGAATAAAATAAAGTTTGTGTACTGGAAGAGGTTCGAAGAGCTATAACTACCATAAAATAGATAAATAAAAAACAAATATATAATAATTAATAAAAAAATTATTGTTTTGTGTAGAGCATTTAAAACCATTAACCGTGTTATATTACTGTCAAAATTAATAGTTACGGTATTCGCAACACTGAAAAGAAATGGTTTAAATCTTATTTAAGTGATATATCGCAAATGACTAAAGTAAATGGTATTTATTCAGATGATATATGAGTTAACCTAGGTGTTTCCCAAGGCACTAAGTTAGGCGTTTGCTGTTTTTAATATATATTGACGACATTGTAAAAGTAGTCGAACATATTAAAATCGTCCTGTTTGCTGATGACGCTCTTCATTGAAGAATCTACTAGTGAACAGTGTGCTAAGAAAAAGAGTAGAGATTTTAAAAAGGTTAATCAGTGGCTAGGATGTAATAAATTAAAACATAATAAATTAACAGCTGGGTGGCACAGTGGTTGAGTGCCGACCTTTTTTGCGGAAGGGTCCTGGTTCGAATTCTAGTGAAAGTGAAAAAACTTTTCGGGTTTTCGACTCGACTCAGCTAACATTCGCCATTGGGTTGAAATTAATGGCATAATCAATAATTAATAATTATAAATCTTTAATAAAAAATACTTTAATATAAAAATATAAACAAATGCAAAATATAATCAAATAATTTTATTAAATAATATAACTCGCAGATATAGAATACCATATAACTCAAATACAAAATATTACAATATAAACAAAAAATAGAATTGTGAATATTGAAAATCTAAGACACATGTTATAAGGCGTAGTACTATCTCATGTTTAAATTGTATGTGGAATTCAATAAGACCAATTCTAATAACACGAATATAATATGACCTCCTGTTCAACATGTACCTATGGTATAGACCGGCCTATTAGCCTAACAGTTGAACAGTTAGCGCTTAAAAAAAAAAAAAACAAAAACAATGGTCATCAATGGTGATTTAAATAATAACTTGATTTTAAATAATATAAATATTGAAATAGTTAATAAAATAATATGTAGTTTAGGGTTTTTAGTTGATAATAAACTTAATTTTAAAAGTTGTATATCTAAAAAAATTTCAAAAATATTAAGGTCAGAAACCAATTATCAGTTATTAGTGCAACTAGGATTTTTAATACCATGATTAAACCGTATTTTAAATTTTGTTATACGCTACGCTCATATTAAAATGTAACAGATATACTGCAATCTTATTGAAGCTTGATACGTTAAAATGGCTAACAGTTAATCAGAGATTAAAATTTAATGTTTTATTGTTTTTAAAATTAAAAATAACTTAACGCTTAGTTATTTAAGTAATAGTCGGTCGGTGAAACTTATGTCGGTGATGTTCAAAATTATTTTTTTAATTAATATTTTCAATTTTCGTCTAAATTTTTTGAGATAATTTGTTATGCACATGAATATCTAAATGTAATAAACGACCAACGGTTGCTGACTAGCGTGCCCTATGTTATGTTAAGTGTTATTCACACATTGTAACATACTTCTAATTACAAATGCTTACATACAAAGGAGAAAGAAAAAATGAAACTGATAAAATGTAAATTATAAACAGAAAAAACAAAAAAATCAAAACGTATAAGAAATCTGTTGACAGGCAGATACAGAAAATTATAATAAAAACGTACAAAGCTATTTTTTACATTTCAGTATGTATACTTTTATTTTATTATCACTTACAGAACTAAAACTTTTTTATAATGTTAACTTAATGTTCTTTAGGTAACGAATTTCCTTTTATTAATTCTGTAGCGCAATCGTAGGAGAAAAAAGAAAATATATAAAAAGAGAAATTAAAATTATACCTTTCGTCCGACAGGCTTTTTTACTAGTATTGTATAAAATAGTGAGTTTACTAAATAAACGAATGAAAAAAAAAAAAAAAGGATAATTTACCTAGTAAAAAATTTATAGAAAATAACGAGGATAGCGTTCTTGATAATAATCGCAGCAAAATATTATATTGAGTATTTCTTCTATGTTGTTAGTACCACACTCTCAGATTATCAAAGATTTTTTATAAGTATTAATCTAAAGCCAATAAAAGAAAATATGTCCCACTTTAAAACCATCATTGATTATGAGAATATTGAAAAGAGTAGCCCCTGGATAAGACTTAATTCTATAGACAATTTCGATAATTTTGTTCAAGAACTCACTATAATAATTAATGAAAATACCCACACTATACCATTAAAAAAAACTAGACGCAAAAATGAATGGATAACGAATGAAATTATCCAAAAAATAAAGTTACGTGAATTTTATTATAAACACAAGAAAAAATATCCTCTTGATTCTCATATCGTAAACTTGTATGAGAATTGTAAGAAAGAAATAAGAAACCTTATTGTTCAAGCTAAAAAGTTATATTACTCGAATGAAGTAATCCGCGATCCAACTAACGGTAAAAGGCTATGGAACTTATACAAAAAAGCTATGTTTAATACAAATTCTACAAACAATGTTTCAGTTAAAGTACTCGAAAATGATAACTTTAAATTAACGAATGAACAAGAAATAGCTGAATTAATGAATAATTTTTTTACAAATGTTACAGAGGAAATAAATGTACCTTCTGATCCGATTGACTACACGTACTTGATCCAATTTCCTAGAAATATATACCATAGCTTAAACCTAATGCAAACTAACTGTGAAGAGGTAACTGCAGCTATTAATAAGTTAAAATCATCTGCAGCTACAGGATATGATGGTATATCTACTAAATTCATAAAAAAATTTTCCTTACATCTAAGTCCAATATTAGTAAAATTTATAAATAAATCTTTTCAAAATTCAATTTTTCCAGAGTCCTTGAAGATGGCAATTATTGTTCCAGTCTTCAAAAGTGGTTCTGCAACAGACAAATCCAATTACCGTCCTATATCAATCTTAAGTGCTCTATCAAAAATCTTTGAAATAATAATAAAAAATAGATTAGATTCTTTCCTCCAAACAAATCCAATTTTGCATAAAGAGCAATTTGGATTCGAAAAAAACTCTAACACTACTGCTGCCTGTTTAGAACTCACTAATTTTAATACCACCAATATAGATCGAAAAAAATATTTTGCCTGTGTTTTCCTGGACCTCCAGAAAGCTTTCGATTGTGTTGATCACCAAGTGCTTCTACATAAGCTTATAACTTCTACATAAGCTTATCAAATTTAATGAAGATCAGATTAATTTCTTCAAGTCGTATTTAGAAAACAGGAAACAGAGTGTTCGAATAAAAAATTATATCAGTACCGCTACAATAGTAAAAAAAGGAGTTCCGGAAGGATCCATCTTAGGCCCGGATTTATTTAAATTATATGTTGATGATATATCTCGGTTATTATTAATAGGGACTGTTCAACTCTATGCTGATGATGCAGTAATCAAATATGCTGCAGATAGTGAGGAATCCTTAAAAAGTTCAACTAGTCATGATCTATGTATCGTTGAGGAATGGCTTAATAAGAATAAACTCTTGTTAAATATTAAGAAAACAAAAATCCTAATTTTTGAGAATAAAATTTTAAGAAATTTTAATGTATCTTACAAAATTTATAATTTGGAGGTAACTAAAACGTTCAACTATTTGGGATTAATTTTAGATAGCAAAAAAAATTGAACACGTTAATATGAAAATTAGCCCTTACATTTTCATCCTGCGACGGCTTAGAAATTTACTCTCTAAGGAAGTTCTTAATATTATATATTCTTCGTATATTTTATCTAACATCACATACCTCAATCCAATCTGGAGTAGATCCACTCAATTTTCGTTAAATAAGCTAGATATCCTACATAAAAGAGCTGTAAAAATAATTCACTTTTATCCTACAAGATTTCCAACAAGAATATTGTATACAGAGCAATATTTAAGTTTCTCAAATATTTGTAAAAAAGAACTATATATAGTGGCGTACAAAATTATTAATAATGTAATAAAACATAATTTTATATTAAATAGGAATATTGATATACATAGTCACAACACTTGGAATAAGGCAAATTTTTATTTACAATTTTTCAAAAGTAATAAGCAAAAAAGTAATTGTTTGTACAATTGTCTAAAATCTTTTAATTAAACGAATTAAAAATAATTGAAAATCTTACAATTTTAAAAAAAAAAATAAAAACTTTCATTTTAGTATCACAAGAATGTGAGAACAATAATAAAATTTAGTGCAAAATAAAGATAATTGAATATGTTTATATTTTTCTTTTTTTTTTTTTAACTTTAATTATTTTAATTTTAATTATTTGATTTTAATCTCTAAACCTATAAAATACATAATGTTTCGTTTATATTGATATTGTCTGACGTTTGAACCTAATTTAAAAAAATTACGAGACCAAAAAGCTAAGGCTAGGGTCATTAAAAAAAAAAAACAATATTTTTTTTTCAGTGTATGTTATTTAAATATTACTATTACTCTATATAATGAATTACGAATACATTAATTATATTATTAAATTAAATATGAATTGTTATTATATTGTGAATTGAATAAAGAAAAAAAAAAAAAAAAAAAAATAGCCAATTATAATAATATAAATATCATTGATAATAGTAATGTAAACGTAAAATCTAAATTCACTAACTGGGTAAAGGGAGAAACACTGAATCTGCAATCTTCAATCGGAAACAATCTTCAAAATCGGAAAAACTATTTTATTGATGCAATGCAGTTGTAAGAATGACAAAAAGCGCAATTGAAAAAGGCGACGGTATCAACGCTCTTTCAAGATTTCGTTATCACAGAATATATAATAATGTGAGATTATTTTTGTTTTATTTTCACGATCATGGTGACAAAGGTTATGATGGTATAACACAAACATGCTTTAAAGTACTTATTAATCAGGAAAAACTATATGACAAGTACACCAAGATGATAGGACATAGCAAGAGTCGCAAGAAGAGTGGTCTGAAAACTTTGTATTTGAACATCTCCAGTATATAATAGGCTATTTGAACTTTAAGCGATGATTGAAGAACTAGGAGATATTGATATTGTAATTTTAAATGAAATTTGGTTATATTATGATGAAAAGACATACTATAACTTACCAAATTTTGAAGTAATTTTTATTTGTAGAAATCAAAATAGAGGTGGTTGAACCATTTTATTGCAAGAAGAATTATATAATCTCACAACAATTGAATTAACCAACACTATACCAAGAATTAAATTGGGAACGTTTTATAAAGTACCGAATGAAAACCACAATACTTTCCTAGAAATCCCTGAAAAAAGTTAGAACATTTCTCTCATCTATTAATTTTTGCTAATGTCAATACAAATCTGTTTAAAAATATTTGGACTTAATAACAATTTTTGTCTATAGTATCATTAATAAATTAGAGGCCACAAGAAGTACTGAAAACAAGGACACTTGAATTGGTCACATTATCTCGAATCTCTCAGATGAGGTTGAAATGAACTTTGATTTAAGAGACACAGCGATATCAGATCATAAAATTACTCTATCAGTTATAATACTATAGAACAAAGTAGTAAACGCATGGAAAAGGTTATTAAAAACAAAACTAATTACACGAAAATGTTTCATACTGTGGCCAAAAATTTGGAAAAGATTAGTATATCCAACTTGCAAAAGTTAATGGAAATTATTTAACATGCTAAGGGAAAAAGCACTACAAAATACACAGTCAGAAGCAGAAAATTCTTATATTTTAATAGAAATTTTACAAATTTCGAAAAAACGTCGTGATGCATATGACACTTTAAAAAAAGATATAACCAATCAAGAAAAACAAATCAATATTTGAAAATAAAAAAGGAAGCAAGTAAATAAATAAAATAAAGAATCAATATACTGAAAGAATGATCGAAAATGCAGTAAAAAATGCGAGAAAAATTTGGAAAGTCATAAACGGCACTCTTAAGAATAATTTTAGCACTGAAAAGGAAACCATAGAAAGCTTAGTAAATGAAAATGGACATATCGTAATAAAATGATAAATTCTTTAATTACATAAGTAGCAAATCGTCAGGAAGTCATACATATAATAACAAAACAATGTTTCTAGACCCAGTTATTGAAAACGAGATTCATAACCTGATAATGAGTTTGAATAAAAATGCGGCACCAGGACTAAATAACATCACAGTAGAGATCTGCAACATTTGGCAGTACTGATAAAAAAGCCTCTAAAAAATATAATTAACAATTTTTTTCGTGACGGTGTGGTTCCAGAATGTAGGAAAGAAGTAATTATCACACCTATTTTTAAAAATGGGTCAAAAACAACATGTTGAAACTGTAGGCCTATTTCAGTGTTAAACTCTATAAGTTAAGTCCTGGAAAAAGCGTTAAATAGCAGGATTAGAAATTTTAAAACTAAAATTATTGGGTTTGATCCTAATCAATATGGGTTCATTGAAAATAGTGGAACTAAATTGGCTATTAGTACAACATTAGACCAAGTATATGAAGCAGATGAAGGATACTATGTAGCAGCGGTATTTCTGGATCTTTCTAAAGCTTTTGATGTGGTGAATCACAACAAACTGCTAATGTTCATGGAGAATATGGGAATAAGAAGCTCCCTAAATAGACTAATAGCAAGTTACTTAGAAAATACGACACATTGGACAAAAATAAACCAATCATTTAGTGATAAATTGGAAATTAACATAGGCGTGCCTCAAGGTTCCTTACTAGGACCTTTATTTTACCTACTTTATATAACGAACATGTCTAAGTGGTAATTTTACCTCGAACTACAATATCTACGCAGATGATACAAAATTTATTGCTAAGGCGAAAAGTATTCTTAGCCTACAAACAATCCTGAATTAAGATTTGAACAAATTTTGTAACTGGTTGAATTATAATGAACTTTGAATGAACACTAAAAAAACTAATTATGTAGTCTTTAACCCAAAAAAAAAATAACTAAAGCAACCTGAATATCCTTGAAAACAATCAATTACTAAATAGAGTTGATTGTGTGAAATATTTAGGAGTACATACAGATGAAAAACGGAAATGGGATAAACATATAAGTGCAATAAAACAAAAGATATTTCCACTCTCTATGGCAATAAAGAGAACTGGAGGTGTATCAAAGAAGGTAGCTAAGCTTATATATCACGGCCACATCTTGTCGAAAATACTGTGTTAAATAACATTGTGGGATCAGTGTTCAAATTTCCATACGAATCAAATTGCAACTATTATGAATAAAATACTTAAAACATTATATAAATTGAATGTAAGAACAAATACAAAAACTGTGAATTACAAAGCCGAAGAAATAAACCAGATCATAGATTTCGAAAAATGTAAATTTATTTGGAAAATTGTGAGCAACCAAATAAAAACAAATTGGAGGCTAAGTCCCAGATTTAATACTCATAAGCACAACACGAGATATTAGGATCACCTTAATATACCTAAAGCAAAATCTGCTTTGAAGTATAGAAGTATGAAAATTTGATAAAACTATTGTATTATTAATTATTATAATATTATATTTTAAATTTTTTTTATAAATTAATTTTTTCACACGCATTTATTTCACAACTAGCTGTTGACCCGTCACAGAATGACGGAAGGTCAATTAAAAGAAGAACTTTTTCTAATTAAAAACTATTTCTATTTTCATTATGTACATTATGTTAAAAGTATGTTAAATAAAACTGCAACTAGTAATAGAAACACAAAAAATAAATAAATGACTCATATAATTTCTTCTTGTATCTTAAAAACTTGAAGATGAATAAGTTAGTTAGTCTACTTTTTATATGTTTCGTGTTTATATAATGTTGGGGTCGTTAGTTCAAATCCCTTCTTGGTATAATTTTTTTTTAATTTCAATTAATATTTTTTTTTATTTAAGTGCGTACTTGCTTAAATTAAATAAATTAATAAAAGATTTTAAATTTTTTTATAGGTTTTTTTGTTTCAATAATGATCTATTTCTCCATTTATTAATGTTTTGTATATATATTTTTAAAAAATGTTGCTATACATTCTATATTGTTTCCTTTGTTTAGATTCAAATCCAAATACTTATTTGTTGCTAACATTCTATAATGTACATACTCAACCTTGTTAAATAATGTATCTATTATTTATTATTATGTAAAATTGTATTAAATAAATGTATGTTGATTTTTGAATTTAATTTTGCATTATCAAATGCAAATTATAAATTTTATTTGGGATTTTTTTAATATACCTAATTTACTTTAAAAAAAATTATTTGGTTTGGCTTCTATGGTGCATTAAGCTCAGGTATTGTATACCCGAAGCCACTTGCCCAAACTTAACACCATTTTCTTCCATTTTTATCTTTTTTTAAATAGTAAAATATTTAAAAGATTATGAGGGAAACATGAAGGGATGGCGAATAGATGAGGGAGAGTTAAGAGCGTGATGTGGGAGAGATGTGGGAGATATGAGAGAAACTTTGAAATTGCTTTGAAACATTGCTTGGTTTATTTGCTTAAGCAAAGCAAGCAATGCATCAAAGCGACTAATTAAGACTTACTACACAAATATTCATGTGAAGCATAGTCTTCTTAATTTTTATTAACAAAATGTTTTACTATTTATTTAAAATTTCCAGAAAATCATCTGTGATTTTTAAAGCTGAAATGAATTAATTCATAAACTAATAAATAAATTTTATTTCATCAAAAATAAATAAAATATTTTTTGGTCTGCTTATGATAATTTTGGATATTTTACTTTCTAAAATAAAACACATCCAACAAAATATTAATATTTATTTTTTTATAATTAAACACATCCAACAAAACACATTTAATTGAATGCGTTTGTTACACCTCATTCTAGACAAATATATTAATAACAATATTTTTAAATTAAATTGTCTGAAATTAATTGATATATACATATATACATAGACATGTATGGGGATATATATATACATAGACATATAATGATATTATAGAATAAATAAAAAAAAATGTAAATGGGCAAGTGCAGCATTTTCATTATACCCTATTAGAAATCATGAAGTGCTTAAAAACAGAATACACTCATAAGTAATTTCTAAAACTAATAGAAAGATCAGTTAACAAGTATAATTATTCCGTACCTTCAACTACAGAGCGGAAGGCAGCAGAAGTTTTCTTTAGCAGAAATGTATAGTCTGATTATGCTCACTTTGAAAAAGCTCGGAAAGATAATATAGAAAATTAAAAACAAAACAGAAAATAGATTTAAAAAGTCATAATAACGAGCGTCAACCCATAAAAAACTATAATGTAGGAGACATTATCATTATCCGATCGAAAGTCCAAAATCCGAATCCATGGGCCGATCTCGTTCATATGCAATCCCCGCCGTACTTTCAGCACTAGTAACCTACATTTAAAACTTCATAGGGTTGCTCAACTAGTTTTTGAGTTATCATGCCTACAGGCGGACGGATTGACATGGTTAAATTCGTTAAGGAGGTGATCCTCATCACAATTATATATATTTTTGCATATCTAGCTTGCTTCCTTTAGGTGGTAACAAACACCATACCAACGTTAATATACCCCTATTTCACAGGTATAGGGTTTATAAACCCTATTGTTTGTGCATGCATACTGGTACCCAAATAAATAATTCTTTATTTTTGGTTTCAATTATAAATTGTTTTTTAGTAAAAATTCCAACACACTTTCCTACTTTCCGTTCGCTCTTCTGTCAATTTTTACAAACCTTTTACACCGTTTTACACAGTTTTTGCTAAATTCTTGACCCCTTATGTTGCAGACGATTTGAAAAATATCAACGTAAATGATTCAATTGGGATAGATGTAAGTTGTTTAGCACAGAAAGAAGCACAGAAAGATTCTGAAAATCCAAGAAATTATAAATCTTTAGAAACAATACAATTTCAAAATGAAGATATATTTGCAAGGGATTTATTTGAAAACAATGAACGAAATATTAGCCTAACATCCTTTTTACTTTTAAGAAGATATTTTATTTATGTATTTACTACTTAAGGAAACTTAGCTTATATAATTATGTACGTTTTAATAAAGTGGATAGGTCTAGTGGGAAACCATATTATTACATAATTTTATAAAAACTATTTAACATAATCATATCAAACGTAACCCTACACCTTAAAATATTAGAATGGAACTTAAACTACCTTTAATTCACACACAAAAAAATCACGTTGCTAACTGATAATTCATAACTGAATTATAACTAATTAAGAATTAAAATAATAATTTTAAGTTAGTATTAAGCTAAATCTCGTAAAGTGAAATTAAAAGGGAAATTAAAATAAATTAAATTAAAATAAAAGGAAAGTAAATAAAGTAATAAAATAAAGTGTAATTATAATTATTGAGAAAAAACAAACAAGGAATTTTTATTTAATCTTATAACTGGCGCAGTCGTTAACGGTCGAGTGAAAAAGATTTAGCTGACCGTTCGAACCTCAAACCCATTTTATATTTTGAAGTAAACATTAGGCATAAATAATTTTAAAAAAGTAATAATAAAAAAAAAAGACTAAAGAACATTTTAAGTTCAAAACTTTTATAAAAAAACAAATAAAAATTTTTACAGAATTTTTGTGACTTATTTTGAATTGAGTGCTAATTGTTAAAGAACTAAACAAAAAGAAAACTAAAGCAAAAATACAAAAATAATAACTACCTATTTATAACATTTCGAAGATTCTATAAAAACTAAAAAATAAATAAAGCTTAGTGCTGCTAATAAAAGAATAGATAGACATAGTTGTGCATTTTTTTTACCTACATTGGCTAAATATACCCAGATTCCAGATCATTATATAAAAATCATCAGATCATCTATAAAAAAAAAGCAGAGTCAAGATTATCAGCTCATCATACATTCAACATACATCTCCAAGGTGAAGGTCAAGTTCACCGTATTTTTTCAAGGTAGGAAATTTAATTAAAGATAAATACTAAATAAGAAATAATTAAAAAGAAAAAAAAAACAATACATGTTATGTATACATGGATTAAAAAAAAAAAAATTTACAAATACAATTTTTTATTTTATTTTTAATTTTAAGCTTAGAATAAATTTTATTATTTAAAAAACTAATACCTACATAAATAAAACATTTTTAAATAAAAAAAACAGTAAAAAAAAAAATTAATAGATTTTTAAGATTAAATTGATTTCTTTCTAATTTCTTCTATTTTATGTTTTTAAAATTTTTTAAAATTCTAATTTTTAAAAGAAAAATAAAAGATAGCTTTAAATTGAATTTTACAAAAATTTTATAAGTTTAATGAATGACAAGTTAGAACATTAAATAAGAATTAAAATTGTTTAATTGAGTGAATTCCATAATTTTAAATTTTAAATAAAAAAAAAAAATTTTTTTTTCAAATATTTTAAATAAATAATTTAATAAAAAAACAACCAAATTTTTTTAAACAAACACTGTTAATCAACAAATACTTCTTGAATTAAAAAAAAACGGACAAATTATCAGAAATCACAATCTTTTATCTGGGTTGTCCCTAAGAAAATGGACAATTCCCAAAAGCAAAAATGGAGAATTGTAATAGACTATCGTAAGTTAAATGACAACACTATTGACGGCAAATTTCCAATGCCAAATACTGAAGATTTATTTGGAAAACTGGGAAATTGCAGATACTTCTCAACTATCGATCTGGCCAAAGGATTCCATCAGATCAAAGTCCATCCAGACGATCGCTCTAAAACTGCTTTCTCAACAGCAAACGGGCACTTTGAATTTACCCGAATGCCGTTTGGCTTAAAAAATTCGCCATCTACCTTCCAAAGGTTAATGAACCACATTTTAAAAGATTTACTGATATTCTCCGCTTCTCTCGAAGAACATATTCTATCATTAAAAAAAGTTCTTCAACGCCTTCGCGAAAAAAATCTAAAAGTACAAATCGACAAATGCAACTTTGCAGAATTGTCAACCAACTATTTAGGCCACATAATCATCCAGGGAGGTATAAAACCAGATCCAAATAAAATAGTAACCATACAAAAAATTCCTCTTCCGTTAGATAGCGTATCCTCTTATAAAATGCCTAAAGAAAGATGGAAAAATTAAGAAAAACGATTCAGAATATATCGAGGCCTTCAATAAGTTAAAAATACTCTTAACATCTAACCCCATTCTCGTCAATCCTGATTTTAAAAAACCTTTTACCCTAACTACCGACGCATCTAATTTTGCACTGGGAGCAGTTTTAAGTCAAAACAGCCACCCGGTTGCTTTTGCTTCACGAACACTCAATAACCATGAAGCAAACTTTTTACGGTAGAAAAAGAACTTTTGGCAATCGTGTGGGCCACAAAACATTTTCACACCTACTTGTATGGCAGAAAGTTCTTAATCCAAACGGATCACCGCTTGTTTGGCTAAATAATCTGAAGGAGCCTAATATGAAACTTCAGACATGGAAAATTAAACTGAACGACTACAATTTTACCATTAGTTATGTCAAAGGGAAAGATAACATTATAGCGGATGGACTCAGTCGTCTTCCGTACAATAACAACCAAGATACAATAACACCAAATAAAGAAAACTCATTTCTGCAATTTGCGAACGAAATAAATTCTAGAGAACTCGATTTTGATGTGGAAGTTAGATCCACTGATGCTACTATACATAGTGCAGCCGAAGATGAACTAGACTACTTTCCGATTACTGATAAACCAATTAACCTCTTTAAAAATCAAATATACCTAATTGTTAGCAATAAAGATAAATGTACTATTAATTTTATAAACAAGAATTGCCAAAACTTTATTTATGTAATTGACAGCAACCTATTAGAAAAAATGAAACAATTCATAATTGATAAAGGATTAATGTATGTTTTCTGTGAAGACATACAACTATATGTGAAATTCCAAAACTTATATCGCCGTTACTTTGCAAATAATGAGAACATAAAAATCTTAAAGTCTAGTATTAAACTAATAGATATTTCAGATGAAAACGACAAAGTCGAAATTATAAAAAAAGAGCGTGTTAGAAACAACCACAGGGAAATAAATGAAGTATTTTTGGAATTAAAAAATATCTATTATTTTCCAAATATGCTTAGCGTGATAACCAAATTTATTAATAATTGTCCAACCTGTATTCTAGCTAAGCACGACAGACAACCTCCAAAACTGTTCTTTGAAATTATGAAGTCTCCCCACAAAATCAACGACATAATCCACATGGACATTTGATTCCCTTATAGGAACATTATGTACTTAACTATGATAGATAAGTTTTCGAAATATGCCACAATTCATAGGTTAAAAGATAGAACATGGATATCAATTTTGAAAGCCATAAAAGAAAGAATTATGTATTTTTGGAATTATGTAATTATGTATAAAATGCGGAAACTTTTGTTTGATAATGAAAAATGTATCACCCACGGTTTAGTAGAACAATTTTTAAATGAAAATAAAGTCGAATTTCACAGGACAACATCAGGAAATAAAACGGGAAATTCAGACGTTGAAAGACTGCATGGAACCTTAAACAAACACCTAAGAATTTTGGACACTGAACAAACTGACGACACAAACGACGAAATAGATAATAAGATATTTAAAATTATTATCACTTACAACAATACTATACACTCAACGACCAAATGCAGGCCAATCGATTTTATAAACAAAAAAATTTTTAGAGAAGAAATCGGATGATTAGCAAAAAAATTTGAAACTCAAAAAAATCGACGTACCGAACGAATAAACCAAAACAGAAATAACAATACCCATTTACACGATAATATAGTGTTTAACAGAGATATACCAAAAAATAAACCAAAATATAAAAAGCTCACAAAATTCAAAGCAGACCCTAAATATACGATAGATACTAGTAATAAACGATTGATAAAATATTACAAAAAACAACGAAAACGAAAATACAAACATCAATAAAAAATAATAACCATCAAACAAAACTTCAAAATATCTTTATAAATTAATAATATCTTAATCGCTTTTTAGGACATGCAACTGAAACTATTGCTCGTTTTGATCACCCCAATATACATGCAACCAATTCAAATCATACCACTTAAGGATGACAATGGATTCGCCCTAATTCAACTAGAAGAAATAAAAATTGTCGAAAATTACAACAAAATATTGCACATTGTTAACATAACTGAATATAGAGAAACAATTGAAAAAGTACAAAACAATATGAACCTTCTTCAACTAGATACAACAGATATAGATTATAAAATTTTAATTAGAGAAATTTCTAACTCACAACGTACAATAGACTCACTAGTGCCTAAAATTACTAAAACGACGCGTAAAAAATGGGGATTAGTCAATTTTTTGGGCAGCTTCCTAAAATTTTTGGCAGGGACAATGGAATACGAAGATTCAGACGAAATATTCAAACATTTACAAAATCTGGACATAAATAAAAAACAGTTGACAGATAGTGTTAATAAGCAAATAATCATCAACAAAAACTTACAAACCAATTTGAATCTAATTACTGACCACATCAATAATCAAGAAGCAATAATCCAAAAATACCTACAAGTAATGGAGAACACAACCTCCACGTTTCTTGAAAAAATAAAGCGACCAGCTCTTATAATGCGGTTATACACAGATATAAGTTCAATTCATAAACACCTCCAAGACATTAAAGACATTATTTTACTAAGCCACCTCGAAGTTTTAGCGCACGACATCCTGACGGAAGAAGAATTCCAGAAGTTTAATTTAACAATAGAAATTCTACCGTACAATAAAACCGGCGTCCTTTTTAATGATAATTTAATAGTTATTATTTTATACATTCCAAATTTCACTAAAGAAAAGTATTTGAAAACTCTGGTTTTACCATTTCCAAATGATAAGGACGAACAATTAGATGAGCCTATACATAATGAAATTCTAAAAGACAACGACATATTTGATCTTAATAACAGTATATTTGTTGAAGTATTTGTTGAAAAGTAGCTTAAGTTCCCCAAATAATGTATACAAGAAATTTATTAAAATCCAATAACACTTGTAATTACAAATTGAATTTAATAGAATCTGTAACAAAAATAAATGATGAAATGATATTAGTTGTTAATTTTCCAAAATCAAAAATCAATCAAAACTGCATTAATCAAGATATTATAGTAAAAGAAAATTTTGTTATTAAATATAAAAATTGTGAAGTAAAAATTAGAGAGAAACATTTTATAATAAAATAAATGAATACAAAGATAATATAATTTTTCCAATTATAAACAATTTTAACATTACAAAAAATTTTAAAAATGTAAGCTTAGAAAAAATACAATTAAAACAAATAGAAAACCTAAAAACCATTAAATATGTAGAGTTCGAACTAAAGGTTAAAAGTTATATATCATTAGGATTAATAATGTTGATTTTCATAATAAGTTTTGTTTTGTGTTTAACTGTTTATTGTAAATCAAAACAAACTTCAATTAAACTATGTTTAAAAAATAAGAAAAATTGTGAAGATACAAAATTAAAGGTACTTCAAACCGACCCATTTGCAAAATAAATTTCAGAGACCAAAATTTCTTAAAGGAGGGAGATGTTACATAATTTTATAACAATTATTTAACATAATCATATAAGACGTAAACCTACACCTTAAAATATTAAAATGAGAACTTAAACTACCTTTAATTCACACACAAAAAAATCACGTTGCAATCACACGTGATTGCAACTGAATTATAACTAATTAAGAATTAAAATAATAATTTTAAGTTAGTATTAAGCAAGATCTTGTAAAGTGAAATTAAAAGGGAAATTAAAATAAATTAAATTAAAATAAAAGGAAAATAAATAAAGTAATAAAATAAATTGTAATTATAATTATTGAAAAAAAACAAACAAGGAGTTTTTATTTAATCTTATAACTATATAAAAAAGCGCACCTTTTTTCTTATCGCAAAACGGTGGGGAAAAAGAAAATAAAATTATCATTAGGTAAATTATTATTTATCATATCTACAAATAGGAATAAAATACAAAAGACAATAATTTCAAAATTCATATTTTAAAAATTTTTATTTCAGTGCACTGAAAACTTTTAGGATTTTAATATGAGCATTATACAATATGAAAATTGTAAATAAAATGCAAATATATTTTTTCCATACTAAATAATAAATAAATAAAATCCGATATCTCTGTAATAGATTACAGATTATTAAATTACAGAAAACTAAGGTAGTTGGTAAGTGGGTACCAACATGAACCTGTAAATTTTTCGGAATTGTATTATGGCTTACGTAACAACTTGTATTATGGCTTATCTCTATGATAAACCAAATTCATTTTGTATTAATGAGGAAACAAATGCTATTTTAAAATCATCCTTCAGCAAGAATGCTGATAATAAAGAAGTTCAAATTTTATTCAACCGCTTTAATGAAGTTTTTGGCCTCACACCTGAGCAAACAAACTTTGATCTTAAATTTTATGCTTTTCAAGTTTCAAGACAATTAATAAGCCCCGTCGAGAAAGGAGGAGAGAAGACAGCTAGGAAATAGGAAAATATTATATAATGCAGACATGTAGGAAAATATTATATAATGCAGTTGAACTCGTAACATAGTTATGAGAACTTCAAGGTATTATATGACAAATTCTGAAACAACTTTTCAAATCCAACGGCCCTCAAAAGATGTGGGTTCGACATACGCTTAAAAGTCCAAAATATATACGCTATCCAGTAAAAAATATAGTTTCGAAACCTAAACCAAAGCCCCGGATTCCAATGGAAACAAAGAAACAAAGAACCAAAGCAACAGAAAATGGATATTGATTTTGCAACATGGAATGTTGCAACACTCAACAAAGAAAAACCGCTTAAATCCCTGGAGCAGCAGCATGTAACTTGTTTCGAATCGAATTATTCGAAACAAAATCAATTCGAAACAAAATTTTAACGGCAGCACGTAAATTGTTTCGAATTAAAAATGAACGAAACAAAAGTTTTACTTCAAAAAATTCCGTTTCGTTTCAAATTATCTTTTTTTACCTCTTTTGAAAATTGAAATGGTTTTTATTTGTTTTTTTTTGTTGTACAAAACTAAATATGTTTTGTACGTAATTTTTATCTTTGTTTAATCGTTTGAAAAATTAAATTTTCTTTTGTTAAAATAGATATTAAAAATGTAAGTATTAAAAACAATTGCATTTCATTAATTATACTTTAAAATTAATATTTGATAACTATTTGATTACTGTATATCTAATAACTATGTATAGCTAATGATTTTAATTAAAAATTGCTTTTTTCTGATGAAGATTCACTTTCAAAAAATATCATTTTTTCCAAAATTTTATTTTTATTTTAAATAGGTAGCTAAAATTATATTAATTTTTTAATATTTAATCCAAAAATTTCAAATATATTGTTTAAAATAAATTTTTATAAAAATTTACCTTTATTGTACTTTTTGCTTTAACTATATATCTATCGCACAAATTATTTTGAAATGACTAAAAAACTATTCGAAACAAAGCTTACGTGTTGCCAAAAACTTTCGAAACAAAATAAAAATTTCGAAACAAATGAAAAGTATTCGAAACAAATTTACGTGCTACCAATTTTTGACAAATTCGAAACAACACATTCGAAACAAGTTACGTGCTTACACTCCTGTTATCTAAACTGATAAAATATAAAGTAGCGATAGCCAAAAAATGGCACAACAAAGGTATATCTGATTTTAGGAGCCACTCGGTATTCCTCAGTGGAAAAGTTGGTAGAAAGAGAGAATTCTCCGTATCATTTTTAGTTGTTAACAAGGGAATCTAGATTTCAAACCGGTGAATGAAAGACTATGCGTAATCTGCATTAAAGCAAAATTGCACAATGCGTCCTTGATCTATATCAAGCACCTATCGAGGATAAACAGATCAAAGAGGATTTCTATAGTAAACTGGAGGCTGTCTCCGATCAATACCATCTAACGACATAAAAAACTCTGCTCGGGGACATGAATGCAAAAATTGTAAAAGTGATTTTAATCTATCACATTAGAAATTGGTTAAACATGATGAGGAATCATTTATCTCTAATGAGTTTAAACTACTTAAAGAGGCTAATGTATGGGCATGATGGTTTCCCAGAGAGTATTTTAAAAAAGTTTTCACATGCTTTTGAAGTTCCATTATCGAATCTTTTTACAACCAATAACAATCAATCAACATCAAAATCAACATGTGTCTTTATAAATAATATGGAATGGGATTTCCAAACTGATTAATCTACACCTATTTCTGCAAACCCTTTGATATTTTACCCCATAGTCTCATTCATTCTTTTCATTTTGTCAACCAATGATGTCTCTTCGTTTATTATTCATAGCAATATTAAGTGCATGCAGATGGTATGAAAATTTTAAAAAAAATATTAATGGTATTAGATATTAATTTACTACAATTTGATCTTTCTAAATTCTTTACATTATGTAACATGAATAATTTTCTTCTGAACGCAATCAAATATGCCTATGTGATTCTAATAATTTTAATTGCATTTAATTTCTTAACAATACAGAATTGACTAGAGCAGATTTCATATAAAAGTTTCGGTGTTCTATTTGATAGAAAACTAATCTTTAAAGCACACTACGAAGCCATTATTCATAAAATAAACTTAATACTAGGCTTTCTTAAACGTTGGACTAAAGAATTGCTGATGGGTAGTAAATACTAATCATTCATTCACCTCACCCAATCTAAAGACAATTTAAAACCCAAAATTTTTAATCAACCATCAAATATGTAATCTTTAATAATGTTTGTTTTAATAAAGTTTATTTTTTTTTTTAAATTTTTTTTAATTATGCAATTTGTTTGCAAGTGCAGTTTAAATAATTTTATTTAGTATGTAATCTAAGTAATTTGTCATTTTAAATTGTAATTTAATTTTAAATCGTAAGATTTATTTATTTATTTATAAAAAGTTCTCTATCATATACAATGTGATAAGTGAGTTATTCAGGGATTTCATATGGGCAAGATTGACCCCTGGGTTTGGCGTAACTTTTGATCGCTTCAAGGGCTAACGAGCATGTATGTAAAAAACACGATGACTCAAAACTAAAATCGCTACTTTGATGAAATTTAAACTTCAGTTTACTAGCAATCAAAGTACCTCAGGGATTTCTTATGGTCGAAATTGGACAATGCCTTCGGATTATAGAAGCCAATGATCGAATTGAGGCCAAACTAACATAATTTCAAAAATATTTAAGATAGAACTTTCAAATTTGGGGCACATGTGTTTCTTCTTCTTTTCTTTATGGATTTGGACCAATTGGGGTAGTGGTTCAGGTACCGCCCCAACTACTCCTAAGACCTTTTGGTATAAAATTTGGTATAACGATGTTTTTTCCCATTTCCTTCGTGTCGTCAAAAATTAGAGTTAATTGGAGTTGTGATTCAGGTACCTCCAAAACCTCCAAATTTGGTAAAACGCTTTTTTTCCTCATGTTTCTGAAATGTTGGAACAATTGGAGTGGTGGCTCGTGTTACGTAGAGATCCTCCCAAGCTCTAAAAAGCATGTATTCAATATTAATAAAGATAAAAACATTCAATTTTTATACACGAATGTTCGTTTTTATTTTGTGAAGAAAACTTGGGGAATTGGAAATGGAACAGTACACAATAGAATAGCGATCAACAATTGTTCAATTTTATTTTGAAAATCTAATGTTGAATTTAATTTTGAAATTTTAATTTGATAATGAGCGATGAAGCCCATTTCCAATTGAATGGTTTCTTAAACAAGCAAAATTGCAGAATATGGGCTACGGAAAATCCACGAACAGTTCATCAGCGACAATTACATCCCTTAAGTGTACTATTTGGTGTGATGTATTGTCTGAAAGAATCATTGGTCTATATTTCTTTGAAAATGCACATGGCGCCTCAGTTACGATTACTGGTGCTGAATATCGAACGATGCTGGACAATTTTTTGAGGCCAGCTGTAGAAAACCATCCAGTTGTGGTTTAAACAAGATGGAGCCACAGCCCACACTGCAAGGGACACAATGGTTCTGTTACAGGACCTCTTTGGCGAACGCATTATTTCGCGCAGAAGTGATTTCAATTGGCCCCCACGTTCACCGGATTTAACAGCGCCAGATTGTTATCTTTGCAGTTATTTGAAAGAAAGGGTATACGTAAACAAGACAGCGACCATAACAGAGCTAAAACAAAACATTCGCAATGAAATTCAAGCCATAACACTGGAAATTTTACGAAAAGATATGGAAAATGTACTGGAAAGAGCACGAATGTGCGAAGCCGGAAATGGTCACCACTTGCGGGATATAATTTTTCATACTTAAGCTAATAATATCCTCCATTAATATACTGTATAAAAAAAAAATAATAATAATTAACATTAAATAAAAAAGTTATTAAATATTTAAACCATATCGGTCGTTTTGCGCCACCCTGTATATCACTGAATTATTATCATAGGTAATATATAATTAAGAAATTGCGTACAATACTTAAATTGTGTTCAAAGTTACTTGCTTCAAGTATAAAAAATTCTAAATTTATCTTTGTATTTTAGAAATACATTTATTGTGTGATGCATTTATAAGCTTTTTTAATAGGTACATATAATAGGAATTTAAATAATTTTCAATTTTTAAAAATTAGAATTACTAAATTTTGTTAGAAAAAGCTAATTAAAGCATTAATGTTTTTAGTTCCTTTAGTTTACATTAAAAACCATCAAATTTATATATATGTATTACCATAAATTAATATTTCTTTCGAATAACTGAGTTTTAATGAAAATTTGAATCACAGATAACAGGAGAATTATGATTGTAATACTTATTTTTAAAAGAAGTACTCAAAATTCCATGTAAAAAATATAAAAGATGAGGATTAACCAACTTTATTCCTAATATTTCAATCGGTAAATTAAAAGGATAAATTTAAAAATAATAATTAATCAAAGGTACTAAATCATTCAACAGTACAGCAAAAATTAGTAAACCTGATGAAAAATAATTGCTGCATGTGTGTAAAATTTGATTGTATAATATAAAAAGATTCTATAATTTAAATCCGTAATTTCGTAATTGCATTTTATAAATACTTTTATTTCATGTTCTTTCGTTTTTTAATATTTTAATTATTATCTGATTTATCTAAGTACGAACTTTTAATATTTCTGAATCGATAATTAATTATGTCTTATGGTCAAACTAATAAAATCTTTTATTGTTTTAAAATGACTTACGGACTTTTAATTAAATTTGAACCAATTAGATGTAGGTTATTTCTAAGACTTACGGTTTCTTTAATTGTTTTATTTAATTTTATGTACAGTCCCCTACCACAGTCAATGTGATATCTGACTAAATTTGGCTTTCCTTTTCAGGTGTGGCAGTAAAATTTATTTTATATTATGATATAAACTACTTATAATGATATCAAATATAAATTATATTTTTTTATTTGATATGATCATAAAGTAGTTATATACATAGAGTATTCACGTAGAACAAAAAAGTTAGACAAGTTTTTTTATTTCGTAAAATCAACTTTATCGTATTTTAGTTTATTTTTATTTTAATTTTAAATTTTTTTTATTTTTTTGTTTGCATGTGAATCGATGTGTGTATATTTGTATATATTTCTTCTCTTTTTTTTCTTTTTTTTTTTTTTTTGTTTGTATATCATATGCATATCAATCGTCGATCATGTATAAATCAGTAAAAATACTCTATCTAAATGCTAGAAGTATTAAAAATAAACTCGATAATATAACCTCACTATTAGAACCATTTAACTATGTTGTACACATATTAATTATCACTGAAACTTGGATTTTAGACACAGAAATCGAAATGTATAATATTAATCACTATAATAAATTCCTATCTTGTAGAACATTAAGATCTGGAGAAGGTGCTGGAATATTTGTCCATGAAAGTATTAGGTGTTCAATGCAAGATAATTTTTGTGACGAATTTAATAATTTTCTATGCGTTACAATTTATCAAAACAACAAGCAACACAATATATCTGCAATTTACAGACCACCGGAAAACTCACCACAAATGCTACATTTATTTTATGAAAAATTGGATTCATACCTTGGAAATCTGAAAAATAATAATACGATAATTATTGGTGACTTCAACTTTAGCATCAATGACAGTTCAAATAGAAATGTTGAAAGTTACAAAAATCTTGTGGAATCAAATGCTTTTCTCTTCTGTAACAAAATGATAACAAGACCATCGTCAAATACTTGTTTGGATCATATACTCACCAATAATGCAAAAATGGGAATGAAAATATCTATCTTTCATCATGATATATCTGATCATCATGGAATTTTTGCAGAGGTATTTAGCATAAATATTAAACATAAACAAGAAAAACATCTAATAAAAATAATGAATATTGATAATGTCAAAAACCAGCTGAGTAAGTTAATAACCAGATGAAATCTAGTATCAAAAATATTATTAATGGCGCCACTGTCGTTAAAGAGATAAGATCAAAAAGAATTAAGTACGCCGCACCGTGGATTGATGAAGAATGTATTGAGATGATGGAAAGAAAAAATTATTGGTACAGAAAATATATAAGAAAAAGGAGTTCGGAGTATTTAAAGACCCTATTGAGAATACTTGATGAGCATGGAATTATGGATTCAGAGCTAAACTGGTTTAAAAACAACTTATCCAATAGGCTGCAGTATGCTGAATGCGAAGGAACAAAGAGTAGCGTTATGATAAATAGATCTGGAGTTATACAAGGAAGCTCTCTAGGACCGACTTTATTCTCATGTTATATAAGGAGTCTATCTAACATTAATATTTCTGGAATGCCTTTCATATTTGCGGATGATCTTGCAATAGTGTACACAGAAAAAACTTTTGAAAGTCTAGAAGTAAGTATCAATCTGGATTTAAAAATTGTTGGTGAATGGATGGAAAAGCATAAATTGTCACTTAATTTACAAAAAACAAAATATACCCTGTTTCATGGCGAAACCAACAGATAATATCAGTGTACAATATAACAGGTACAAAATAGAAAAAGTGATAAAATATAAATACTTGGGGGTTATTATAGACAGTGAATTGTGTTGGAGTCCCCAAATAAAAGAAATTACAAAGAAAGCAAGAAGAACTGCAGGAGTATTTAAGTATATAAACAAAAGAGTGCCAAACAACTTGAAAAGCGCAATATATTATAGCATGTTTCACAGCTCGATTTCATATGCAATACAAATATGGGGCAATACATATAATAAGGAACTAAATGCTGTGCAGAGACTGCAAAACAAAGCCATAAAAAACCTCTACGGATATCACAATAGAACTTCTACCAAGTATATACATAGAGAACAAAGTATTTTACCACTAGAGCTTTTAATAAAATGTAAATTAATTACACAAATACACATGATCAGGATTAATAAAATACACTCCAACACTATTCATACACTTAACAATCAACAACATGGATACAATACTAGAAGAGCGGGAAACATCAGGGTGATGTCATCTAAAAAAAGATTCTGTGGTAAGGATGCTGTTTATAATACTGCATACAAAATGAACAACTCGGAATTTAAAAAAATAAAGGATGAAGATGAATTTAAAAGAAAAATAAAAAATATGTAGTTAGATGAAATTTAATAATTAAAAATATATATTATGAACCTGAGTCGTAAAATAATAATCAGGGATTAACTTCACTATATATAAGAACTTCACTATGTAAGAAAAATGTAATATTTTATAATTCTTATATTTTTAATGATAATTATATTTCTTAGTGATATGATCTTTCAATTACTACATAAATGATAAACTTGAATTTAACTTGAATTTATATAAAAATTTTTTAATTTTAAATTAGCTTATATACATTTTTAGCTGTTATTTTTTTTAATAGTTTTTAGTTTTTTTTCTTTTTGTATTGTTGTTATGTTGTTGTGTTTTTTTTTTGATTCATTTTGAATGACATATTAGTAATAAGTTTGTAACACTCTATACGAGCGAATGAGCTCTCTTCTTGATATTTTTGGAAATAAATAAATAAATAAAATAAATAAATAAAAATGTACGTAGTTTGTGTATATTTTCATTATAAAATAAAAAAATATTGATAGAAAAAGAAGAATGAAATTTCTTTTTTTTTGCGTTATATTTTTTTACTTGCATTATTCCAAACCTTCTAATGGCTATTGCATCGAATACCAATACAGCCAACCTTTCAATTAAATCTTTTTCTGAGAATATAATGCCTAACTTATTTATATTTTTGTCATTAAGACCTATATTTCAATGTTTGATGGCGATCCATCTATTAAGGGAACTAAAATGGGACAAATTAAGCTTTACTCCACTTCTCAAAAATTTATAAATCTTTTGGTGAATTAAAATGAATATTCATTGCTACGTTTTTTCCATCTTCGGACCATTTACTAACACTTTTAAAATTCATTTTTAAAAATTGTTTGGCTTCGTTACGCAATTGAAACTGTCTATTAATAATGCTACATAAAAATAAATCTTGCTTTTCTTTTTTAAAGTTGCCTCAACTTTTTATTTTGATTTTTTAAGTAAATAATGTTTTTTTTTAAATTAAATTTTGTTTCTTAAAGAAAGCCAACCTTTTAAGAACTTTCGAACATTTTTTTATATAAAAATCTCCGTTCCTCTAAAATTTCAAGCAATGCCTGCAAAAACAACTTTTTTTATCTGATGAGACAGTTTAAAAATTTTCAAGTACATTCAAATTTCTTACATTTTTGTTAGAATAGCATTTAGTGGTTGAATAATTATTATTTATTTTCAAAGGTTCTCTGTATTCTAATTCTAAGAAATCGTCTAAATTGTATAAAGAAATACATACTCGTATATATAAAATACACAAATCTACATACATACATCGATTAACATACAAATAAAAAAAACCACAATAAAAATATTAAATAAAATTTTTTAAAAAGAAATCGTTCAACTTGATAAGGAAATTTAAACAATAAATATAATAAGTACATACATCCATTGACAAACAAACAAAATAAAAATAAAGCAAAGAAAAAATCTGTATTTGATTTAACTATGTATACCAAAAATAGGGTCATCTTTTTACGATAATGGGGTGATTTCAAATACATTTTTTGTTCTACATTTTTTGTTCTAGACGGATTCTCTATGTATATGATTTCTTTATGATATGATCTGACCAGGATTTGAAGCCGAGAATTTTCGACTCAAAACTCGTTACTTTAACCACTGAGCTATCTGCCAGATATAATTTTTATATTGTGATATAAAATATTAAGGCCAAGTTCCACATTTTTGGACAGAGACGGAGGCACGACTTTTTTCCGAGTTAAAAATTGCTTCCGAATTAAAGTTTGTATTTGAAAAAAAATCGTTGAATCAAAGGAAAAGTGGTTGTGTCCGAAAACAAGTTTATCTAGTACAACTTTTTTTAACTAAATTTTATATTAGTTTGTGTTTTGTCAAAAATAAAAAAAAATAAAATATTTAAAATTATAAAAAAAATAAGAACGTCGAAATTTCAAAAATATTCCGAAAATAAAAAATGTTATCTCTTCTTGGACTGTATACACATTTCATGTTGGCCCTTCTCATTTTAGCGAGAAAAAATACTGTAAAAGAGCTCAGCCTCAATTGAGATAATCGATCGGATTAATTGTAAAATTGAGTTAAAAAAATAAATAATTAAATAGCAAAAACAATTAGAAAATATTTGAAGTCCTATAACTATTCATCTACTTAATCTTGTTTTTCATTGTATGTGAGCTCGCTTGTCACAGTTATTTTATCAAATATTAAAATAAAATGTCTACTTTAATATATAGGTTAAAGTTTTTTGACGTAAGCCCATCTATATGAAATACTTATATATGAAAAATTTAATATTTATTAGTTTTTCTCCTAAATATTTATAAATCGTTTGAGAACGACAAAAAGTTTCCTGCATAAGGAAGGATTCATTTTTATACTACAAAATCCACCCGTATTTATTGATCCATTCAATATTTTACAAACAGTCAGGTTTTTATGATCATATTATAAGCATGTGTGAGTAATGAAAACATAGATACATTGTATTACGATTCCACATTAAAAATATTGTTTATTTACTTAAACCCAACAACAACCAATTTGAAACAATTATACTGATTTTATATATATATATATAACATCAGTACATTTGTATCACATCCATACTGTTCATATATCACATCCAATGTTGTTCAAACCGTAATTTTTTCATGATCATAGTATAAGCATGTGTAAGTTATAAACACATAAATATTATATATCACGATTCCATATCAAAAAAAATTGTTTTATTAAAATAATAACAAATTTGAAAATTTAGAGTTAAAGTTAAAATAATTTTCATTCATCACTTTATACTCGTATAATTGATGCTACAACACATGTATGATGTATTTTCATTGAATTTTAAATAAATGTTGCTATAAAAATAAAATAAAGTTGTTATTTAATACGAAATCTTACGCTTCGTTTCGTATTCCTATGATTTGACGAGTGATTTCTAGACATTTTCAATTTCCAATTATGTATATTCTTTTTTAAAAAAAAATTACTTTAAAAAGAACAGAATGGAACCGAAGAAGTCGAAATAAAAATATTTTTATTTTTTTCAAACTATGAACGGTACGGGCGACGGCGAAAGGATAGAAAAAAAGTCACTACAAGCAAAACGAAAATGTATTTTGATTCATTGATAACTCGATTAAATATTTTTCTTTTTTAAATTGATTTGTTTTCTTCTTTTTCTCTTACTTAAATACATGCGTATATTCACACTAAAAAAATTTTCTTATTTCAGTTATTTCTCCTGATAACCCAAAAGTAAAGTATGTACTTCTTTTCTCTTGAAATTAATAGGAATGTTGGGAAAAAACTCATGAGTTGTGCACTAATGGATTGAAAGTTCTTCTACTTCCTTTCAGAATTTTTTCAGTAGTGAGTATAAGCTCTGTTTCACTATCTTTTTTAATAATTCTTCAATAGAATTTCTTTTAATTTTATAAACTAAAAAAATAAAACTTTTTTTTAATCCTGAGTTTATTTTTATAAGCTTGTATAGATATACACTTTATAAAATTAGTTTGAATTTGAATTAATCTTGGTGTATCAAAATAATTTAAAACTTTACTGAAAAAATATTTTAGAATAAGTTTTTATTTTAAAATAATCCAAAATA
Source organism: Dolichopus griseipennis (assembly GCA_963082915.1). Lineage (NCBI taxonomy): Eukaryota > Metazoa > Arthropoda > Insecta > Diptera > Dolichopodidae > Dolichopus > Dolichopus griseipennis. The sequence goes on along the minus strand of OY720445.1, from coordinate 51,908,312 downwards.
TTTAGAATACGTTAAATTTTATTGAAAATTATTTTAATTAAATTTTTTTCTTATTTTAGTTTGGTTTCTTTTATACAAGTTAAGATTATTCACTCACTATACCTATTTCTTTTGTTAATTGTGTTTTATTGATTAAGATTTTAAAATATTAATAACAGGAACTATTTAATTCACAATTATTTACTATATTGCTAATAAGAACATAAATTTTTGTTTTTTTAAACACTATTATATTGTTGCATATTTCTTAAAAAATTAAAACAAAAATAAAATTTTTTATCCGTTATTTGTATATATTACATTATTATATGTTCACCCTCGAATGTTTTGACTTAAACTGATATTTTTTATGAATGACATAAAATACAAAATACATTAATACATTTTTAAATTACATACACAACACCAACTCAACAGCAAAGAATAGCTACATTACACAACACTGTAACAGTAAGTACAGTACAGTAAAGTACTGTACGAAAACCTTCGAAGATGTGTGTACTGTACTGTGTATACTCTGTCGAAGTACACCATGATAAAACATAAAACCTTTGACAGAACGCTATACACAGATTTGAAACAAATTATATCTATTGTAAGAAGTAGTTTCACTTGGTCAAGTGATCAAAAATGTTCTTGCTAACTATGCAAAAATTTACTCAAATTGTTGGAAGTAGGTATTAATAAGAATATTTCATGCATGTCTTTTTCATTTCAGGAAAATGAAAAAAAAAAAATTAAATTGAATTATAGTAAAATCGAAAGTAAAAAACCAATAATTTTTGTAAATTTTTTTATTTTTCAATAAATTTATGTAAATTTTAATTTTTAAAAGACTTTAAAATTTTATTATAGCTTTAGTTTTCTAATATATTTCATTTTCTGTCTGTATACAAAAGAAAAGGCTTTATTTAAATGTATTTGAATCGAATTTATTATCATAAATATGCCACGCTAAAATATTTATTTTTATTATCAAATTGTTTTACATTTTTGTTGAAATTTTTGATTACAAAATATATTCTTATTCTAAAATACATTTTTATAAGATAATTATTATCATATTTATCACAACACTAATAATTGAAATTATTTTTTAAATGCTCAAATAATTTGTTTTCAAAATTTTTTTCAATACAAATACTATCGAATTTATTAACAAACATAAAAATCAGCAGTTTCAAGATTTCCTGTTGGTTCACAGTTTGTACCTGGTGTTATATCTTCCATGTACTTTACAGAAAAGTTTTTTTTAAATGCACAAGCAAATTGAAACGGTGTCAATAATTTTGTATTTCCTCCACGTTTTCTTAAGTACCGAATGCATTTTCTAAACGGTCCTGATTCTAATTGCGTGTTAAAAGAAATTTAATGTTTTGTGATTTTAAATCTTTATGAAGATCTATTAATACATTGATGTTCTGTAACCAGCCTTTTAAAAATTTTTTTTTGAAGTAACTATTCCTGATCCATTAATAAAATCCATGTTGAATATAAAAACTTCCATTTCATGTAAAAATTGTAATTGACATTCATTTCCGAAAAATGGCCTTCAAAATTTTTTTGCTTCATCAAATTTACAAGAATTAAAAATGTAAAATAATTGATCGAATTTTTCTATTACTTCACCTGTATTCAATGTGGTAGAGGTTGTAGTAGCCCCACTTGTCAAAGCTTGAGCTGTATATGCTACTCGCATTTTCTGCCATGTGTAAATTTCTAACATCGTTCCAACAAGCTTTTTTATTATTGCCAAAAACGATATCATATTTTATGAAGTTTTTCCAAAATTAATTTAAAAAATGAGGTGTGTCGTACATATAATATACTTTATAGTTGTAGGCGATGAAATACGGAAATGAAGATGAAGTTCCCAATAATTTATTTAATGAAATTCGCTCCTTGGTCAGAAATTATTAGATGTTCTATACATTTAAAAATAATTTGTTTCAACATTATCGCGGAACACATTGAATTTACATAATAATAGCCTACTAAATGACTATATTTGTGTGTAATTCCTCGTATTAGACCAACTAAAACGTAATTTGCAGCCTGTTTTGTTTTATTCTCACCATCATCCTCCAAACCTATAATTTCTCCAGTAGATTCATCACAATATAAATTGGTTTTTAGGGAAACCTTATCTATGCAAACCAAACAATTTTCGTCAATATAATTAAACATAATTAAAATTAAATGTGTTGTGTTTAAGTACCTGTTCTAGCTGGAACTGATACGTTGTCAGAAATATAGCTAGCACCTGCAAGAATTTTTTTACCTAAAAGAATAAGAAACGTTATTTAAAAATTTCAGAGTTTTTATTTTACAAGTAGGTAAATATTTATTTTTACCTGATAGATTTTATGACTCAGTAATTGGTGAAACGCCTTCAATAAGATTGGTATTTTATTCTGTTTTTTCTGTAAAAATATTTTATTTATATAACGAATTTATTAAAATATTTTGATATTTTTTTAATTAAATATTTTGATAATTAAATATTCAGCTATTGCAGGAGCTATTAAAACATTTTCCAAAACTTTAACTTTTGAAAAAGATTTACTTATATTGGAACTGCATTTCTTTTCAAAAACTTTTTTGATTTTGCCAACTGGTCATCAGAAAAATGATTTTTGCATACAAGGTAATCATTTGATATTTTCGTGTTAATCAGATCGGTTCTTTCTCCTAAAAAATTAAAAACATCATATATATATACACATAATACTTAAAAAAAATATTTAAAAATATACCTTTCACTAGATTTTGGTAAACGGAAAAAATTATTTTCAGATTCATCACTTTTAAAACCGCACCACAAACATTTTGAAGTATATTTATCCATGTTTTACAAAATCTCATATAAATATGTAACTATTTTAAATATTTGAAATATTCACTACTGCTAAGATTAATTCGTTTAAAATAATTTAACACCATGTACTCAACTAAACAAAATTTCAAACGAGCCCGCCATTATACCTGGTACATTGTTCTCATACGTATACAATTTTCTGTCCGCCTTTAAAATTACATTACAATTTATAGTGTTGTTTTTTTTTCATACATTTTTTTCCTATACACAGTGAATATGAAACAAAAAAAATATATTGTGTATGCTTATATACACAGAGTTTTTTGATGTAAAAAATGCATTAGGTTTAGTAAAATTTTAGTAAAAGAGAGTGAACTTACTTCTTAACAATAGATATACTTTGATTTGAAACGCGATTCTATTTTATTTATCATAATTATTTTATAATAGTGTTAGGGGATCGAGGGAATTTGTTTCCTTTTTTTGGAATGTTTTGTCTGAAAAATTTGTGTACTAAGAAAATCCATTGATATTTCGAAATTATATTAATTTGAAAAACTACTACTTAATTATTTAGGATCTACTTTTTATTTTATTTAAAACTTTAAAGAATATAAAAACATATGTATGTATATAGACCTATGTCTAAGAAAAAAATTAAAATTTTTTTTTGTTTTTTTTTTATAACAAGAAAACTATATCTGGTAAGTATTGTTTATTATTTACCTATAAATGCAATAATTTTGAAATTTCTAGTGTGTCATAACAAGCGTACTATAAAATATTAATTTTTCTTATTTTCTTATATTAACAAAGAAAATCATTTAATTTATTCCAAACGTATTTTTACATCTTACCTATTTAACATTTTTCTTATTTTTTAATATAAAGGAAAAAATTTGATTTATTTATTCATTCCCAAAATTATTTTTACTTTGTACTACTCTATAATAAATATGCGCAAACCAGTCACGAGGCGTGACATTTTTGAGAAGGAAAGCACGCAAAGTAATATATTTTATACAAAGAAAGAAAAGTACGTTTTTTTTTTACGAAGGTGGTGGGAATCTTCAAAAGATCCAATGAGCCCCGTAGCTAGACATTGGTTGGCACTTGCTAGTTTCACCGACTAAACCACACTCATCCTTTAAACTAAACAATAAAAATATAAACAAATTATTAAATAAAAAAGAAAAATACTCTAATTTTTAAATTTTAGTTTTATGTATCTTTCAAAGTAAAATAATCTATTACTCTATCATAAATGTTATTTTTTCGTTTAAAATTTGAAGCAATTGCTTTTTATACCCGTATGACTATATAGTCAAACGGTATAATAAATTTGCCATTACGTTTGTGACGCAGAGAAGGAGGGGGTAGATATAGACTCAAGTGTATGGATCGGATCAGAATAGAAAAATTAATCGATTTAGCTATATATGTCCGTCCGTCCGTCATCACGATAACTCGCAAAAAATAAAGGAGCTAGGATTTAAATCCAGCCATTTTGGTCCACGGGTTCGAGTACCTGCCATACAACTTCTAATTTTATATGAGCATTACTCTATACCTATGGAAGCTGCGTGTCTGAAATTTTGCCAAAAATAGTTTAGTATAATGGCCAAAGTTACTGCAAAATTTGGTTGGTCTCCTGCAGAGGGTTCGAGTAGCTGTCATACAACTCCTTCTTTTATATGAGCTTTACACAACACCTGATGAAGCTGGGTGTCTGAAATTCAAATTTTGCAAAATAAGGTTTAGTGTAATGGCCAAAGCTACTGCAAAATTTGGTTGGTCTACTGCTGAGGGTTCGAGTAGCTGTCATACAATTCCTTCTTTTATATGAGGATTACACTACATCAAATGAAGGTGGGTCTCTGAAATACAGCGAAAATAGTTTAGTGTAATGGCCAAAGTTACTGCAAAAATTTGGTTGGTCTACTGCAAAGGGTTCGAGTAGCTGCCATACAATTCCTTCTTTAATATGAGCATTACTCTACACTTAATAAAGCTGGATGTTTGAAATTTTGCCAAAAGTAATTAACCGGATGATTTAATGTATATGTTACCGTCATGCGGGTATCCCAGAGTTGACACAGTCTACTTTATTACACTCTTCCTCGTCCAAGGCTAAATTTGAAAGAAGCGATTGCGAGCATCTGTTTCTTAGCATTAAGTTTAATAATTTGAAAAATTCGGAAAATGACATCTCCAACTCTGTTTCAATTTAAAACTGAACAATTTATTGAATATTTTTTTTATTTTTAAAATTATTGTCTTTGAAAACTACTTTCAGTTCAGTTTTTAATTCTGAAATATCAAAAAAGCTTGGATAAGAAGTTTATAAATTAGATATAAAATTTTCTGGAAAACTTTTTTCAAATCCTGCATATTTGGTATGATAGTATCTGAAAGTTTTAAAAATTAAAAATTAGATAAAGAACTAAATCTATTGTATAGTTCAAGAAGTTCAGTCGTTTATCGTCGGCTTCGGACGTGTTTATTCTTGCGGAAAATTAATTTAAAATAATTTAATTATTAATTAAGTTGATAATATAAATAGCTTGAATAGTAAACAAAAAGCATAAATAATTAATTAACTAACTAGGAAAAATCAGAAATTATAAATTTGTGATCTATAGAAATTTAAAAATTATTTTAGAACATAATGTTTTGTGAAGAACAATAATCATCCATAAAAAAAATGGCCGCTTTTTTAATTTTTCTTCAATATTTTTTTTATTTATAACATATATTTGCATTATAAAAACAACTTTTGTTTAATTGAGCATTTAAAATAAATAAAATTAAAAAACATCTTGCAAATTAAAATTTAACACTACTACTTACTTATCTACTTATTGGTGAAAATATATTTTTTTTTAATAGAATTAATTAATAAACCAAATTCTATTAATTAAGAATAAATTTACTTTAAAATATGAAGAAAATTAAAATGAAGCTATGTGATATTCATTAATATATATTTACATATATTGGTGCACATTAATAATTATTTGATTTACAATAACTAATAAACAAAAATGTAATAAAATATCTTAATTTTCTAATATTTAATTTAAGAACATTTTTTTTTTTTAATTTATTCACAATAATATCAACCATTAAAAAAAACTTAATATAATTTGATAAAAGTGAAATAAGAAAAAACTTGTTATTTTTCATATAAATACAAAGTGCTACATTTACTTTAAAATAAAATTCTTTATTTACAATATTCTAAATTAAATTAATTTTTATTAACATATGTATTTAAATAATAAATATATAAATAATTAAAATAATAAACACAAGGAACTAAAAAAAAAATACATATAACTAATTTAAATAATAAAAATATAAATAATTTAAATAATAAACACAATGAACAAAAAAACAAGTAAAGAAACAGTCAGTCGGTGCAACCGACTTAGAAATACCCTACACCTATTTGGTTCAAATTTAATGACATATCCATAAGTCATTTTAACACCATAGAAGCTGTTATTAATTTGATCGTAAGACATAGCTAACCAAATTAACTGTATAATACTAAAAACATTTTCTAATTACCCTATCTATTAAAAAATACTACAAATTCTTACTAATTTATCTATTTAAAAATATTAAAAAACAAACAAACTTGAAATAAATAAAAATATATTTATTCCAATTCAATTACAAAATGAAAAAATTCTAATTATTAAATTTTGTGATAAAAAGATAATCAAAGCATAATATATTTAATAATCCAAATTTTTAAAAATTGCAATTATTTTAAATGGTTAGTTTATATACCTAATAGAAAAGCTTATAAACGCAAAATATGCAATAAATGTATTTCTAAAATACAATTAAAAATTTACACCTTTTCATATAATTCATTTAAATATAAAAATAAATTTTACATAAATGCAGCAAGTACCTTTGAACATAGCTGAACCACTACAATTAAGTCTAGATTTCGGAGCAACATAGGACATAGGAAATATATTCTTTGGCTTCGAAATTAAACTCGACCACAACCAATTCCCATGGTACTTTCATTACTAGTAACCTACTGTTAAATTTCATCAAAATACCGGCATCATTTTTTGAGTTATGGTGTTTGTAAGATATATGTTTGTTAGTCCTTGAACTTTTCAAGGGTTCCAGGACCCGAAATTATGGTACGATTTCGCCCATATGCAGTCCCGTCATACTTTCAATACTAGCTAACCCTTGTACACAATTGGAACCCTCTATCTTAATTTTAAGTTACTAGTTTTATTAATTTCGATGATAAGCTTTTACACATTGGGGGGTCTAAGAGAGGTTCTGAACCACCACTCCAATTGATCCCAAATTAGGGGGGCACGCAAGAAATAGTAAAGAACACCCTTGTGGCAAATTGGAAGCTTCTACATTTGTTTCAAGTTACTATCTTTATTAATTTCGAAAATATGCTTTAAGGGCCTAAGAACTGAGTGGCTGGTCCCCGATCCACTACTCCAATGGGGCCCAAATTTCAAAGACACTTACGAAATAGGAAGGGACACCCTGATACCAAATTTGGAGGTTCTATCTTCATTGGTTTCGGAATTATGCTCGTTTGGCCTAAATTCGATCAAAAAGTTCTAAGTTCCGAACCCATTGTCCAATCCTCACCGTACGTAATCACCGCCGTAGTTTCGCTGCCAATAACCTACAGCACAAATTTCATGAAGATAGCCTCATTAGTTGTTGAGTTATCGTGATTTTCTATATATGTTCCTTAGCCCTGACATCGATTAAAAGGTCCGGAATCCGAACCGTTGGGCTGATTTCGCCCTTATATAGTCCGCGCTGTACTTATAGTACTAGTTAACCCTTGTACACAATTTGAACGGTCTATCCTAATTTTAAGTAACTATTTTTAGTAATTTCGATCATAAGCCTTTAAAACCTGGGAGGTCTGAGAGGAGTACAGAACCACCACTCCAATTGATCCCAAATTAGGGGAACACGCAAGAGATAGTAAAGAACACCCATGTGGCAAATTGGAAGCTTCTACATTTTTTCAAGTTGTTATCTTTATTAATTTTAAAGATATGCTTTAAGGTCTTCGGAAATGTGTGGCTGGTCCCCGACCCACTACTCCAATGGGACCCAAATTCACAAGACACTTAGGAAATAGGAAGGGACACCGTGATACTAAATTTGGAGGTTCTATCTTCATTGGTTTCGGAATAATGCTCGTTTGGCCTAAATTCGATCAAAAAGTTCTAGGTTCCGAACCCATGGTCCAATCCCGACCTTACGCAATTCCCGAAGTAGTTTCATTACTAGTAACCTACAGCACAAATTTGATGAAGATAGCGTCATTAGTTGTTGAGTTATCGTGATTTTTTATATTTGTTCGTTAGCCCTGAAACCGATTAAAAGGTCCAGAATCCGAACCCATGTGCCGATTTCGCCCATATGCAATCCCCGCCGTACTTTCAGTCCTAGTAACCTACAGTTAAAATTTCATCAAGATAGCTTCATTATTTTTTGAGTTATCGTGCCTACGGACGGACGGACGGACGGACGGACATGGCTATATCGACTAAGGCGGTCACGCTGATCACAAATATATATACTTTTCCATATCTAGCTCGCTTCCTTTAGGTGGTTACAAACACCATACCAAAGTTAATATACCCCTTTACCTATTCTATAGGTGTAGGGTATAAAAAATAATACTTATTATTTTCAAAATGTCGATCAACTGTCAATAATTCCTTCAATTAATAGTGTGGTAAATTTTAATGATGGGACTTGCGTATCGATCTATTTTATGTATATCAACTCAGTAATTTAATTAATTTAAAAACAAATATTAGTATTTTTATATAATACTAGCTAATACCCGGTGCGCGTTTCTGCGCCTCTCAATGGAGGTTTAATTGAAGTTGATGTTACTGTAAAAAGTTAACACAAAAATTACACACGGTTTACACATGTAAATTTTAAAATGTATGAAAGCAATCTTTTTAAAACGATTTTTCTAGGATTATTCTAGTAATTTTTGAAACTTTCTGTAATTCAAAGCAGCACAAACTACTTTCCAAATTTTGACGTAATTTACTTTAATGAATAATTTTTAATATAAATGAGAGTTTTCTGTCAAATTTTCTATAAAATAAAATTTTTCATACATAAAATATGTACATATATTTTAATAAAAGGAAAATAGAAGAAAATAGATACAAAAAATTAATTTAAAAAAAAAAAAAATTTTTTTTCTAGCCTGGAATCGAACTATATTTGGTTTCTATTTAGTTATTAATTATAAAAATATGTGTGGCAGCTACCCGAAGCTTTTGTCCGATTTTAACCAAAAACAATAGGGAACCTACAAAAGTAGTATGTATATGCCGGTTCAGCGTCAGCAAAAGCTCAGGAGCTTTTTTAGTGCCGTTTCAGCGTCAGTAGTCAGCAAAAGTTCTCCTAAAGTTATGCAATAAAATTGTGATAAGTAAAAAGTTTTGTGCTTTTGAGTATTTTAAATTAAGCTTGGTTGTTGGAATATCAGTTATGTTTAAATTTCAAATTAAAACAGTAATAAGCTTAAGATATTGTGCTTATTGTTCTTAATTAAATATGAAAAGTTTTTAAAGTTTGGTTTAAGTACACAGTTAATATTATCAAAGTTTAAGCTTGATTTAATAATTTCGTGAAATTTAAAAAAAAGTTTTATAAATTAAAAAAAATAAGCTTAAGCTATTTAGCTGAATATTCTTAAGTAGATATGAAAAGTTTTTTAAATATCAGTTATGTTTAAATTTCAAATTAAAACAATAATAAGCTTAAGCTAGTTTGAGTCATTGAGTATTATAAATTAAACTTGGCGGTTAGGATATCAGATATGTTTATATTGAAAATTAAAACAATAATAAGCTTAAGATATTGTGCTTACTGTTCTTAATTAAATATGAAAAGTTTTTTAAATTTGGTTTATACTTAATATTATCAAAGTTTAAGCTTGATTTAATATTTCTGTGAAAATTAAAAAAAGTTTTATAAATTAACAAAAATAAGCTTAAGCTATTGAGTTGAATATTTTTAATTAGATATGAAAAGTTTTTTAAATATCAGTTATGTTTAAATTTCAAATTAAAACAGTAACAAGCTTAAGATATTGTGCTTACTGTTCTTAATTAAATATGAAAAGTTTTTTAAATTTGGTTTATACTTAATATTATCAAAGTTTAAGCTTGATTTAATATTTACGTGAAAACTTTAAAAAATTTAAAGCTGATAAAGCTCGTTCGTTATGTTTCAAAAATTAAGTTTCCAACTGTCATTTTAAAATTGAAAAGCTTAAAAAATCGATGGAAATCTTTTGTTTGAATATTAACTTAACTGCAAAAGTTTTGAAAAAATGAAACAAATAAACGTTTGAAATTATATTGTTAATAATATAAAGGCGTGATCATGAATACAAATTGAAAACGTGATCAAGTTCAAGTTAAAAAAGAAAAAAAAAAAAATATATAAAACTTGGTTTTAAAAAGTTGTTTAACAAGCCACCTAACCAAAACTTGATTTCCTTTTTTTCTTATTATTTTTTCTACAAGGTAAACATTAGGAAATTTAACAGATGTAAGTTCAGGTTCATAAAAACTACCTTTTATTTGTTTTTGTGTGTAATCAAGTAAATTGTATGTTATTGGATCAGTTCTTTTTATTTTCGCTATTGTATAAATTTCTGTGGACCAATTAGGTTGATAACCTTTTGCAAATATACCTTTAAATTTACTTATACGAACAAAATCTCCAACTTTGTATTTTGCTTTTCGGAATACTTTTAATTTATTGTAGACAGTTTTTAATAAAAATTTCTCATTTTTCTTTGTAACATTTTTAGGTGGAAGTTTAATTGTATGATGATATGTTGAGTTATATTTTTCTATTAGCGATGGCAGAATAGGTAACCATTTATATGTGCCTTGTAAACTGAATTGTTTCCACATCATGTTTTTTAGGGTGCGATTGAAACGTTCTACAATTGATGCTTTTAGTTCTGAATATGTATGATAATGGTTAATTTTATATTTCCTCATTAGATTTTGAAATTTTTTGTTGAAAAATTCCGTACCTTGATCAGATTGTAAATTTTTTGGTTTTTTACCAGCACGCTTAAAAATATTTTTCATTGCGATTAAAACATTATCAGCGCTTTTGTTTTTAATCGGTTCAGCATACGCAAATTTTGAAAATGTATCAATAGCGGTTAATAAATATTTATATGTCTTATTAAATTTTGCATATGGAATCATTTCAACCAAATCAATTTGCCAAGTATCATTTAAACCCTTTTGAATAAATTTTCTTCGTGTAAAGTTTCTTCTAGCGCCTCTATGAATTTCTGACACGACTTGTAGCCTCGACATTATTCTCGTACCATTTAATTAAATTTTCTAAAGTGATTCTATAATTTTCTATTGTGTGACATTAACATGTGTCCGGTCCAGAAGTAGAATTATCATATGCCCACGGACAAAGGGTAAAATGAGTACCATAAATTGAAGTGAATTTTTTTACTCCAGAAAAGTTTTTAATGTGTTTATATAGATGTAATATTAGTTTCTTATGATCATCTAATATGGCGGAGGAATAAATATTTAAGAACTCCTCCACTTCCATAATTCAAAATGACAATACTAAGAATATGTTCGCTGCTTTTATATGTTCTCTAAATTGTATTTTAAATTCAGTTTCTTATCAGACACAGACCAAAAATGATTAATTTTATTCATCCATTTACAATGATGATAGCGGGACCATCTGGATGTGGGAAAACAACATTTGTGTGTAATTTAATTGAAAATATTGATAGATTGATTTCTCCGAAAATTGAAACAATAAAATGGTGTAATCCAGAAATTTCTGCTATTCCAAAAAATCTAACTTTTCCCTATATAGACTTTTATACCAGTATCCCAAAAGAATTTAGTGGTAATGAAAATAAACCTACGTTAATTGTTCTAGATGACTTAATGTTAGATTCTGCAAATAAAGAGGTATGTGAGCTATTTACTAAAGGTTCACACCATCGTAATTTATCTATTATATTGTTAACACAAAACGTTTTTCATCAGGGAAAATTTTCAAGAGATATTTCATTAAATTGTAAATATTTAGTGCTTTTCAAAAATCCTCGAGACAAATCGCAAATTTTTCCTCTTGCTAGGCAACTATATCCAGAAAATATAAAGGGTTTCTTGAGAGTATATAATGAGTCAACATCAAAACCTCATGGTTATATTGTGTTGGATTTAACACAAGACATTAACGATTTATTTCGTATTAGAACTAATATTTTTTCCAAAGAATATTGTATATGTTTCTGTGATACGGGTGATTTGAATAACAACTGTCAAAAGTATGAAACGATTGAAGAAAAACCAACATATATTACATGTACTAGGAAAGTGCAACAACAAGATATTTCGTAGAAATATTCTTAAATATTGTGATGATGATATTATAAAAACTATTGCTGAAATTGCAATCAATATATTAAATGGTAATAATAAAATATCATCGGCACAAAAAGCAAAATTAAAAAAACATAAAAAACAATTAAGATTTCTAGCCTGTGCTAAGAAAAGTATAAAAGCCAAAAGAAAAATATTAGTTCAACATGGTGGGTTTTTACCAACTCTAATCGGAACTATATTATCTGGTGTAATAGGGAAATTACTCAGTAAGACATAATGCAGCGAATGATTGTTATGTCACCAGAAATATTTTCAAAATTTAGTAAATTATTTCAAGATGATAAAAACTTGGATTTATTAGATCAAAAAATGAAAAAAGTTTTATATGATAAAAACTTAAAACCATTGCAAAAATGGTACTTATATCGTCAAAATCTCCTCAAATATGGAATTAACAAAAGACACGGAAAAAAATTACCAGAAAAGGCTAATAATCCTACATTTGATACAGGCACTCAAACAAAATTCTTTTCTAAACGAAATGCATATACAGAAACCGAATTACCTAAATACAAATCAACATCAACACAGACTAATTCTGTACCATTAGTTACTGATGAAGTGTTTGAATATGATCCTAAAAAAGAGTATTCAGATATGGATATCGATTTAGATGATGAAAATTCATTTAGAAAATTAGCTCAAACTGAAATGTTGAAAGACGAAAAACTAGTACAAAGACCATCTCTAAGTTCTGATTATCGAATGTTTGAAACACCAAGTGGTGATGTAATTACCGTTGCAGTACCATCTCCTGAAAAAAAGAAGACACTAAGATCGGCCGGTAGTTCAATTTCCTCAACTATACTTTCACAGTTTCCTGAAACAAAAAAACGAAAATTAAAACCTTTACTAAGAAGTCCAAAACTAAGAACTTCATCAACACCGGAATGGACAACATATAAATAGTGCAACATTTTATGTCTTAAAAGAAGTTAACAAAGATGGATAGTCAAGATGACTTCTATGTAACATTGTTTAGTAATGATAATTTAAAACTTTTTCCAGACAACACTTTAGCTTCATTCGAAAATAAATTGCCTATTCACTTTGATTTAAGAAACGGAAACTGGAAAGTAGGTCTTTCAGAAGTTTATCTGAACGATTTCCTACAAACGGAAAAATTTAACAAGGAGAATTGTGCTCTTATTAATATTGGACAGTATAATGTTTATGTAAAAAACATTGAAAAACCTCTTGAAAAAATTAAAGTAACCAAATCTATAGGTTACACATATTATTCATATGACGATTCGGAATTACATTTGAATGATTGGAAATTTAATTTTTTGCCAACACTTATTAAAAATATAACTCCTAATCCGGGATTTACTCGAAACCAAGTTTTCAAAGAATTTTTTAATGAAGTTTTGACATATATTTCTAATACTAAAAATTATGATAATATAACTTTTCAAAAAGTAGCAGATCAAAACAAAAAAGGTTTAATTCGAATATCACAGACTTTTGATGAAGACAGCTTCTTTATAAAAGTTAATCACAGTTATAATGTAAAAACATTGCTAAATGAATTATTTCGACAGAAACAAAATATAAAAAATTTCAAAACAAAATTACCTGAACTATTTAAATTAGCTATTGCTAATAATAAAGATGAAATTAATGGAATGGTGATGATATATTCAGATATAGTTCAATCATCTGTTTTTGGAAGTAGCAAAGTACGTGCATTAAGAGCTATCAACGTAGAAAATTGCAGAATACCTACAAATATTGAATTTGAAAATGTCCAATACATACCTATAGAAAAAAATTGTTTTGAAACGATAGCGATTAAAATTTGCAACCAATACGGCGATGGAATAAATTTTGTTCCCAGTTACTATCCAACAAAAATTGTACTGCACTTTAAAAAGCAATGATTGCTTAAAAACAATATAAATACTACTACTCAAATATGATATCATATCAAACATGGAAAGAGCTTACGTGAGATATTATTCCTCTCAAGTAGGTGGAGGAATCAACGATATTGGACCTCTATTACAATTTTATCCAACTATTCAAAGAGGTCGTGGTTTTGGAAATATATTCGGAAGTTTAATTCGTTACTTAAAGCCAGTTTTTACATCAGGTTGGAACTTAATTAAAACAGAGGCTATGAACACAAGTAAAAATATTTTGAATGATATAGCATCTGGTGCAAACATAAAAGAAACCGTAATTGATCAAAGTAAAGGTGGCATGAAAAATCTAAGAAAATCAGTAGTTAATCAACTGCATTCGATGTATGGTGGAAGGCGAAAAGCCATAAAAAGACGGAGCAGTATAAAACGACGAGCAGTTTCTAAAAAGACACATTTAAAGTCGAAGCGACGAAAAAAGCAAATTAAAACCTCTGATATATTCAATTAAATATGGAGTGTATGAAATCTGAAGTTGATCTTTTTGCATCATTACCAGTACAAACAAGTATATTGCGTTCAGAAGAGGTAGCATACAATCCTTTAGCTTCTTTAGAGGCGTCACCATCAACTATTGAATTTGTTTCGCTTGGAAATGGAGATACATATCGAGATTTATCGTCAACCTACTTAAAATTTAAAATTAAAATATTAAAAAAAGATGGATTAGTTTGGAGTGCAAATGATAAAGTAGGAACCGGAGCTGATGCAAAAGCAGCCCCGCAGCCCAGTGTTGTAAATAATTTATTACACTCTTTAATTAAACAATGTAATGTAACTCTAAATGGAAAAAACATCACTCCGTCAGACTCATTATACCATTATAAAGCATACTTAACTACTTTACTAAATTATGGTACAGATTCCAGTCAAACACATCTGGAAGCATCTGGTTGGGAATTGGATAAACCAAATGTAAATGATTTTAACAATTCTGGTGCTAAATCAAGACAAAAATTATACAATAATTCTACAATAGTAGAATTAATGGGAAAATTACATGTAGATTTTTTCAACACTTCCAAATTACTTTTAAATAACGTTGACATTCGAATTGCTTTGGCATTAGAAAAACAAGATTTCTTTCTATTTTTCAATGATTCAGACGAAAGCTATTTAAAAATTCTTGAAGCTACATTATACATGAAACATTTAACAATTAATCCAAGCATATTAATAGCACATAATACTGTTTTGGAAAAGGCTAACGCAAAATATTTTTATACGAGAAGTGAAATCAAAACATTCACAATTCCAGCTAACACATCCAACATATCATTGGATAATATATTTATAGGGCAAATACCAAAAGCTCTTTTATTTTGTATGGTTAATAATGAAAATTTTAATGGTAAAAGATCGAAAAATCCATACCATTTCGATCATCAAAATCTCACACAATTTCAATTATATGTGAATGGAGTGCCTACACCAAACTCTGCAATTGAAACCAGTTTTACGTCGAATAACAATTGCAATTCTCGTGCATATTTAACATTATTTAGCGGAACAGGTATACATCATTCTGATAAAGGCCATCAAATTTCAAAAGAACTATTTTCAAAAGGTTATACAATACTAGCTTTTGATTTATCACCAGATGGTTCTGGAACTGATACATGTCAAAGTTTATTAAACCAGGGAGTAGTAAAGATTGAAGCAAGACTCAGTTCTCCATTAACTTCAACATTAACATGTATTGTGTTTGCAGAATTCGATGCCAGTATCGAAATTGATAAAAATCGCAACGTCTACGTAAACATATAAAAGGAAACATAGTGGAGCATCTCTATTCATTTGAAAATGGCATACGCTGTAGTAGATTTATCATTCTGTACTGATGATAACAATACAATATTTGCTAAAAACCTTGCTGTGGCTGGAATAAAAGAAAAATGTAAAACTATTGTAAAGGAATTAAAGTATAAATTCCCAACCAAAGATTTAAAAAGAACGGACATCAAGAATTACTCTTTTGGACATATGGACAATGAAAAAACAACTAATAATTTAATAAATTTGCTGGAAAAATTCGATATAGTGTTCACAAATGGTAAACTTAAAGTTGAATTTTTAACGGCATACATAAGTGGAAATACTCAGCTAATTGATATTTGCCGTTTACAAAAAAATGAATACACTTCAGATAACGAAAGCGCTGAAATGTAATAATGTCACAAGTAAATTGTTTAATGGTGTTTTTGCTCTTGATCAAATACCGAAAAATATTTCAAAACCTGGTATTTTAGTAATAAACACCGACACTTCTACCAAAAAAGGAACACATTGGTTAGCAATTTTCGTGCCAGTTCAAGGCTGTATAGAATATTTTGATTCATTTGGAAATCCGCCATTCCACAATGAGATTGTGAAATTTCTACAAAATCAATCAAAATGTTTTATTTTCAACAATAAGCGTTTACAAAGTGACCTTACATCAGTCTGTGGACAATATTGTTGTGTATATTTATGGATGCGATGTAAGCGCAAGAGCATGAAAAATTTTATTAATTTATTCAACACAATGTCATCCCCACCCACAAACGATAAAAAAATACAAATAATGTTTCGGAAAATTTTCAAAAAATGTTTACGATAAAAACTATAAATACAAAACTTTGAAGTTATAAACTTTAACAGTTTAAAAAAAAAAAACATGGAGCCAACATCAAATGCTGAAGTATTTATCGAAAAACAAATAAACAACGATAACGAGGACGAGGCACAACAAAAAAATCTTTTATTAAGCTATATTTACTATTTGGATAAAAAACAAACAATAAAAATACAAATTGGATTTAATATTGAAAATTTAGCTGCAACAATAATTTTTCAGCGTCATCGCAAAGTCATTAGCGAGATGAATTATTTGCAGTGGCATGCTTTTTATGTAGATTTTACAAACATTCAACCTAAATTAAATTCAAATAAATTTCCACTGAAATTCAATCATACAGAACAAACTAAAAAACTAACATTGGAACTAGATGAGTACACCCGCTTTTGCCTTATGTTGGACTTTATACAAGCAGTGATGTCATATAACAATGGAGCTGAATTAAATGTGCGGGAATATGTATTCAAGTATTTCGATAGATGTATTGAAAGGAATAAACTGAAATTGGAACAAGAAGATTTTTATATTCCTATGAATTTACATATAGCTCAGTGTAATTATTCTAGACTATTTTATGAAATACCATTGTTTATGTCTGAAAAAATATATTGTGCAACAATAAATAAAACAAATATTTTTTAAAGCCAATTATTATTATTATCTTTTATTAAATACATGTACAAGTTTATACAATTTTTTACAGCACATCTTTGCAACAAATTTTCTGTATTATGGTGGTGAGGGCAAATGGTGATGTAATTTCTTAGTTTCTGTAGAGATGGAATTTTGTTATCTAAATTGATAACTTTTACTGAATTTGAAATAAAAGTGTCTAAAAATTGCTTTTTTTTAAGACCTTTTACATAAACAACATCAAATATAGTTGTTAAATGTTCCTCAAAGACATTTTTAACTTTTAAATACTCTATAAAGCCATCATTCCAATCCATGTTATTAATGTTCTTTTTGTTGTACTCATTTTGTCGTTTAACATCACTATTTAATTCTTCAAATGAGTACGGTGCTTTAAATATAAAAAACACTGGTATTAGAGAACCATCAGCTATCAAAGAAAATTCTTTCAAAAAATATTGTTTGTTATTTCCAATAACAAATTGTAAATCAACTATAGCTTTTCTGCTACTACTGTTGTTGTTGTTGCAATTCATTTTGTTCTTTATTATAATAAAAAAAAATTAATAACCTAGCCTTTTATTTAAAACTCTGATTTCATAAAAAAAAGTGGGGATACATAGATATACTATAGAGCAGTAAATTTTTAAAACTATTAACGGACCTTCACAGACCGTTTCGAACCTTCACAGACCGTTTTCGGACCTTCACAGACCATCTTCAGACCTTCACAGACCGTCTTCAGACCTTCACAGACCGTTTTCGGACCTTCACAGACCGTTTCGGACTTTCACAGACCGTTTCGGACTTTCACAGACCGTTTCGGACTTTCACAGACCATTTGCGGACCTTTACAGACCGAAACTAGTTTTGAATACAGGCCCCTCGCGCCAAGGGGCTCCTTGTTTCGAACCTTCACAGACTGTTTTCGGACCTTCACAGACCGTTTCGGACCTTCACAGACCGTTTTCGGACCTTCACAGACCGTTTTCGGACAAATAATTTAAAACCTTTATTTATACCTAATACGAATCATCTCTCAGATGCCTGCGAGGCCCCTTCGGGGCCTCGCAGGCATCTGAAAATCAATTCACGATAATTTAGGCTCACCTGCCGCACAGCCCATGACCGCACAGCCCACGACCGTACAGACCCCCGCCGTGGGAGGGGTTCGCAGCGTTTGGAAACATAGGAAACAAATGCCATACACTTGTTGCTTATTTTTCTTTTATCGAGTACTATAAATATATACTCGTATACATTTAATTGATTCTCAAATAAAAGCTTTGAAAAAAAAAAAATTAGAATTACAAAAATTCATTTCCCATTTCAATGCAAGTGTGTAATAGATTAAGAAATACGTGTGATGAATTCAAATTTTTACCTTTAGAGTACTATTAATTTTCTAATGATGCTAAAAAAAAAAAAATAAAAAAAAAAAAAAAGTATAAAAGAAGATTTGATTTTTAATTTGCCATTTGTTTTTTTTTAAATATTTCCTAACAATAAAATCAATTTAAAGAACCAAATGGAAGACTTTTTAGTAAAAGAACCTTTTGAAAATATTATTGGGAAGTGCGACGAATTCAATTTGAATTGTAGTCTAATTTTACATGGGCCCTTGGACTTAAAAACAACTCCAGGAAAGAATGAAATATTAAGTGTCGGACCAGTAGAAACATCAGACAAAATCAACAATACCCCAGAAAAAAAAATCTTTATTGTTATGATAAAATGCCAACAGAGATTGATCTAATCTGTACTTCATCAACCTCTCCAAAACAAAAAGACCTATTTTGTTACGAAAGCATACCAACAGAGGACAAATTAGAAATTAAGTCACAAAGAGCTATAAAGTTTGAAAATATTCAATTAAAAAAAAACATTATAATATTTTTAAAAAAAAATTTTTCTTTATTTTAAAATAATTGTATATACAACGTTTTATTTCAGGAATTTTTCTTGCGAATTAATTTCTGTTGCCGGAATCAGCTCAAAGATGGCCATGTTAAACTTTTTTTCATTTCTTCCCATAAATTTTAAATAGAATGATTCATCGTTCAGCTTTTTCAAATCTTCATCTGTTTTAACTTTTTTTGTTATTCGATCCGGCATCCAAATTGTTGTTTCTTCCTGAGTCAAAGGATTTTTTAATGTACACAGAAGAGCTCGGCCTCCCCTCGAGACATGTATAAATTTAAATTCTTGCACGTCGTACAGGAAATCGATAATTAAAATGTCTATTTTGTGATATGCAGTGTAATCACCTTTTGCACTTGTTACTATATCGTTAATAAAGTCCTTAAATTAAAAAAAATTAAAATTTTTTTTTTTTAGTATAAAAATATTATTTTTAATTTTAATTTTAAATATCTGATTTTTACTAACCATGTTGTATTCTTGGTTTAAATATTACTTTAGAAAACTGTTTAGCTTTATGATGAAAAACTGTTAAATTAGTATGTATTATATACTATTTTTTATTACGAATTTTTATTTTAATTTATGTCAAGAACATTGTTAGAATTTCTTTGTTAAAGCTTTTGTTTCTATTAAAAAAGTCATTATTGTTTGTTAACTTGTATATAAATAGATGTAAATTGAAGTAAATAACTTAAACAACAAAAACACTTTTGACAAAGAGGGAAGTTTTGAAGGCTGCTGCAGCTGCGCGGCGCCAAAAAAATATTTTAATAGATTTGTTTTTATGATTTTATGATTAGAATAGTAATGTGAGCGGCGGCGCGCCTTTCTAAAAAAGTTAATATGCTAATAAGATGCAACATTGTTGCAGTATTTGAAAAATATTATATAAATTAAAAAGTTGTCCCGGGGGGTTAAAAGTTGGATTTATGCAATTTTTTTTTTTTTTTTTAATATGTATTATGTACTCTTAATAAAGTAAATAATTTTTAATAATAGTAAAGAAAAATTGTTGTTCTTATATAGAAAAAACTTTATATATGACTTCCACACTCATATAAAAAATAAAATAAAAACCACATAACTAACTCATTATGCAATTATGCAATTATTTTTTTTTTTAAAGTTAAAATTCTAATACCATACAACATTGTTGCAGTATTTGAAAAATATCATATAAATTAAAAAGTTGTGAAGGTTGCTGCAGCTGCGCGGTGCCTAAAAAATATTTTAATAGATTTATTTTTATGATTTTATGATTAGAATAGTAATGTGGGCGGCGGCGCGCCTTTCTAAAAAAGTTAATATGCTAATAAGATGCAACATTGTTGCAGTATTTGAAAAATATAATATAAATTAAAAAGTTGTCCCGGAGAGGTTAAAAGTTGGATTTATGCAATTTTTTTTTTTTCTTTAGTTTTTTAAAGTTAAAATTCTAATACGATATAACATTGTTGCAGTATTTTGAAAAATATCATATAAATTAAAATGTTGTGAAGGCTGCTGCAGCTGTGGTTTTTAAAAGTATATATATATGATCTTATGTTATAATCCATTTTAGTTACCAAATAATTTTTACTTAAATTAAAACAAAAAAAAAAAAAAACAACTAAAAATGAGTTCAGCAAATAAAAAAATCAAATTGGAATGCAATGAGTGCAAAAAAATTTTCACAAGGTCGGACAATCTTAAAAGCCATAAATGTTCAATAAATGTACAATTAAAACATAAATGTGATTTATGTCAAAAAGTATTTGATCGAAAAAACAATTTATTAGAACATATAAAAAACCACAGAGAAGGCTATGAAAATACAAAATTTTGCAAGAAGTGCAAAACAGCCATCTCAAATAATTTGTGGAGTTACCATGTTCGGACAAATGAACATAAGAAAAATGCAGCAGAAGTCATTAAAACTAATGTTAGGTGTATTAATGAATGTTTTCAAAATAGACTAGAAACATTTATTAGAGATAATGATGATGAAGGCATATTAAACCCATCACACTTTTTAGAAAATGCTCAACCTGATATCATTGAATTGTTGAGACAATCGCTAAAAAAGCACAATGTCATTAAGACGAATCTGGAACTTTTCGGTGAATATATAAAACCAACAGAAGAAGAGTTTGAAAATATATCAATCAAATCTTTTCAAACTCGAATGTTAAGCATAACACAGGCAGACGATCTTAATGATTTTTTTGAAAATGCTAAAGACGTTATTCAACAACAAGCAGAAGATTTCCAAGAAAAGGATAGTGGTTGGGCGTTAATTAGAATTTTACACGTGGAAATAAATATCAATAAATATGAACCAATCCACGTTTCTAGTTATATTAAGTTACCAAAAAATATAGAAGATAAAAAAGCCTGCATTAATATCCACAATAATG
This sequence comes from Dolichopus griseipennis, assembly GCA_963082915.1. Taxonomy (NCBI): domain Eukaryota; kingdom Metazoa; phylum Arthropoda; class Insecta; order Diptera; family Dolichopodidae; genus Dolichopus; species Dolichopus griseipennis. Next base: position 51,886,494 of record OY720445.1, on the reverse strand, counting down.
ATAACTTCTGTTTTAAGTGGAGTTTAGTATCAGCCTTACAAACTTCCGCTGAAAATGCAAAACGAACATCTTCATACAAAATTAGCGACATTTCTCAACCCATAGTCAAGCTTGAGTTTGGCGATGTTTTACAACTTAATTTTGGCAATATGCAATTTCCAACTAAATTGTCTGAACTAAATTTATTCGAAGAACTTAATAATGAAATAAGCATAAATTTGTTTGGCTTGGAAGTCATTAATAAGAAATATGAGGTTGTAGGGCCATTTTATTTGACAAAATGTGAAAAAAAGTTTCATGTCAATCTATTGCTTTTGGAAAGGGATGAAAAATTTCATTTTGTTTACATAAAACATTTATCAAGATTGATAAGTCGGTCTGTAACTAGGAATATTCATCATATTTATATTTGTAATATGTGCTTGCAACATTTTCATACATTACAACAACGTGACTTACACAAACCCGAATGCAATAAAGTAGTTACAAAGCTTCCGTCTGTTGAAAAAAATACACTGGAGTTTAAGAATTATCAACAACAATTAAAAACACCTTTTGTTATTTATGCCGATGCTGAGAGTATTTTACAACCTATTGCAACATGCAATTCTGATTCCACGATGTCTTCAACAACAAACATTCATCAACATGTTCCAGTAGCTTTCTCTTACTACATTAAATGTTCTTTTGATGATGGTCTAAGCTGTTTCAAAGAATTTGTTGGAGCTAACTGTGCTAAGGAATTTATCCAATCATTGACAGAAACATGCAGTGAATTATATTCAACCTTCTTTATGAGTTCAAAACCGATGAATCCGCTAACACTGGATGAGCAGCTACAGCAATTGGTTCAAGAAACGTGTCACATATGTGGTAAGCATTTAGATTTTAATAATAGAATTAGAGACCATTGCCACTTTACTGGCAATTATAGAGGTCCTGCTCATTCTTATTGCAACTTATTGTATAGACGATCAAATTTTTTTCCAATATTTTTTCACAATTTTTCCGGCTATGATTGTCATCTTTTATTTAAAGAACTAAACGAAGTGAATGGACATATTGGTGTCATTCCTTTGAATAAAGAACGTTATATTTCATTATCTAAAAAAATTACAATAGATGATAATCATTCATTTTATTTACGTTTTCTCGATAGCTTCAGATTTATGGCTTCTAGCCTTGATTCATTGTGTAAAAATTTAAATGAAAACGATTTGATTCATATAAAAAAAGAATTCAATAATAATGAAAAATTTAAACTTATGACTCGAAAGGGAGTTTTTCCCTATGAGTATTTAAATTCCATTGAACGACTTGACGAAACATGTTTACCGTCACAAGACAATTTTACCAATCAAATGACGAACACACCATGTTCCGATGAAGACTACATTCATGCAGTTAATGTATGGAATACGTTTAAATGTCAAAATTTATGGGACTATCTTAAACTTTACCTTAAAACAGATGTACTTATTTTGACTGATGTTTTTGAAAATTTTCGAAAAATATGCTCCAAAATCTATTCTTTAGATCCTGCAAATTTTTACACTACTCCAGGTTTGTCATGGGCGGCTATGTTAAAATACACTGATATAAAATTAGAGTTGTTAACTGATGTTGATATGTATAATTTTTTTAAAAAAGGGATACGTGGTGGAATTAGTCAGTGCTCACTTAGACATTCAGTGGCAAATAATAAATTTATGGGGGAATCTTATAAAAAAAACGAACCTTCCAAATATATAGTATATGAAGATGCCAACAATTTATATGGATGGGCAATGATCCAATATTTACCTCATAAAGATTTTCAGTGGGTTGATACTCCTGAAAATATTGATGTGCTTTCAGTTGCCGATGATTCGCAAACTGGTTACGTTTTAGAAGTGGATTTAGATTACCCTCAACATTTACATGATTTGCACAATGATTTTCCTTTTTGTGCTGAAAACAAAGTTCCACCGAAAGGTAAAATTCCTAAACTATTAGTTGACTTAACAAACAAACGCAAATATATCATCCATTATCGAAACTTAAAACAGTGTCTTCGAAACGGCTTGATTCTCAAAAAAATTTATAGAGTACTAAAATTCACACAAAGCAATTGGTTAAAAAAATATATTGATTTAAACAACGCACACAGGTCAATAGCTAAAAATGCTTTTGAAAAAGATTATTTTAAATTAATGAATAATGCTGTTTTTGGTAAAACAATGGAAAATGTAGATAAAAGAAAAAATGTTAAAATAGCTACATCTTGGGAAAGTCAAAGAAGACATTTAGGTGCTCGAGCGTTAATAGCAAAACCAAATTATCATAGTCACTCTAGATTTACTGAAAACTTGATAGCCATTCAGCTTAATCATACAAATATATTTTATGACAAACCTATATATTTGGGATTTACGGTACTCGAACAATCTAAAATTCTTATGTATGATTTTCATTATTTTTTTTTTTTAAGCGCTAACTGTTCAACTGTTAGGCTAATTAGCCTGTCTATACCATAGGTACATGTTGGAACAGGGGGTCATATTATATTCGTGTTATTAGAATTGGTCTTATTGAATTCCACATACAATTTAAACATGAGATAGTACTAGGCCTTATAACATGTAGAAACGTCTTAGATTTTCAATATTTACAATTCTATTTTTGTTTATATTGTAATATTTTATATTTTACTTATATGGTATTCTATATCTGCGAGTTATATTATTTAATTAAATTATTTGTTTATATTTTGCATTTGTTTATATTTTTATATTAAAGTATTTTTTATTAAAGATTTATAATTATTAATTATTGATTATGCCATTAATTTGAACCCAATGGCGAATGGTAACTGAGTCGAGTCGAAAACCAGAAAAGTTTTTTCACTTTCACTAGAATTCGAACCCGGGCCCTTCTGCATGAAAGGTCGGCACTTAACCACTGTGCCACCCAGCTGTTTTGATTATATTAAACCTAAATATGGTAGTAAGGTTTTTTTAAATTATACAGACACTGACAGTTTCATTTATACTATACAGACAGATGATTTTTACGCTGACATATTTAATGAAATACCAAAACGTTTTGATACATCAGATTATCCATCTGACAATTTATTTAATTTTCCTCTAATGAATAAAAAAGTTCTAGGTCTTTTTAAAGATGAATTTAATGGAAAAATTGTTTCTGAATTTATTGGATTAAAATCTAAAATGTATTTCCTTCAAACATATGAAAATAAAACTATTAAAAAAGCTAAAGGAATAAAAAAATATGTTGTCAATTCTTTAACATTAGATAATTATAAAAATTGTTTATTAAAAAATGAAACTTGTTTTAAAGAAATGAAAATATTTAGATCATATTTACATACAATTTATACACAAAATTTAAATAAAGTAGCTTTAAGTTCATTAGATAATAAAAGATATGTAACTGAAGATAATATAAAAACATATGCTTGGGGGCATTATGCCATTGAGCAATAGTTGTAAAAAAAACAAAATAAAATAAATCAAATTTTTGTTAGCTTAATAGAAAATCACAATTTCAAGATGTTTAAATAAAATAAAAAATATGATACACACATTAAAAGTGTCTTTCAATTTTAATTTTAACTTTGTATTTAAACCAAAACTATAAAAACTTTTCATATCTAATCAAGAATATTCAACTCAAAACCTATAAAACTTTTTTTCTATTTTCACAGAAATATTAAATCAAGCTTAAACTTATTGAAAACGTGATCAAGTTCAAGTTAAAAAACAAAAAAAAAACAAAATAAAAAAAATTTACAATATAATTTCAAACGTTTATTTGTTTCATTTTTTCAAAACTTTTGCAGTTAAGTTAATAATCAAACAAAAAATTTCCATTGATTTTTTAAGCTTTTCAATTTTAAAATGGCAGTTGGAAACTTAATTTTTGAAACATAACGAACGAGCTTTATCAGCTTTAAATTTTTTAAATTTTTCACGTAAATATTAAATCAAGCTTAAACTTTGATAATATTAAGTATAAACCAAATTTAAAAAACTTTTCATATTTAATTAAGAACAGTAAGCACAATATCTTAAGCTTGTTACTGTTTTAATTTGAAATTTAAACATAACTGATATTTAAAAAACTTTTCATATCTAATTAAAAATATTCAACTCAATAGCTTAAGCTTATTTTTGTTAATTTATAAAACTTTTTTTAATTTTCACAGAAATATTAAATCAAGCTTAAACTTTGATAATATTAACTTTGTATTTAAACCAAACTTTAAAAACTTTTCATATTTAATTAAGAACAGTAAGCACAATATCTTAAGCTTATTATTGTTTTAATTTTCAATATAAACATATCTGATATCCTAACCGCCAAGTTTAATTTATAATACTCAATGACTCAAACTAGCTTAAGCTTATTATTGTTTTAATTTGAAATTTAAACATAACTGATATTTAAAAAACTTTTCATATCTACTTAAGAATATTCAGCTAAATAGCTTAAGCTTATTTTTTTTTAATTTATAAAACTTTTTTTTAAATTTCACGAAATTATTAAATCAAGCTTAAACTTTGATAATATTAACTGTGTACTTAAGCCAAACTTTAAAAACTTTTCATATTTAATTAAGAACAATAAGCACAATATCTTAAGCTTATTACTGTTTTAATTTGAAATTTAAACATAACTGATATTCCAACAACCAAGCTTAATTTAAAATACTCAAAAGCACAAAACTTTTTACTTATCACAATTTTATTGCATAACTTTAGGAGAACTTTTGCTGACTACTGACGCTGAAACGGCACTAAAAAAGCTCCTGAGCTTTTGCTGACGCTGAACCGGCATATACATACTACTTACAAATTGTCTAAAAATTACTTTGTGAAAGTTTCAGAACTCTAGCTCTTATAGTTTTTGAGTTATCGTGCTGACGGACGGACACACATAGCTAGATCGATTCACTTTTCAATGCTGATTCGATACGTACCCTTGACACTATATATTTAAATATAGTTTCGATGCGTTACAAACGGAGGAGTAATTTTAATATACCCGATGTTCATATATGTATGCACGGGAATAAAAAAATATATTGTATATGCTTATATACACAGAGTCATAGAATTACTATACTAGGATGGCAAAAGAATGTTCCCGACTCTTTTCTTTTAATGTGATTTCCTATCCTGAGGTATTCAGACAAAAAAACACATATGCTATTTCATATGCGTATACAAATGGTACGGCTACTTCATTTGTCATTGCTTAAATTTGAGTAAATGAGAATGTTTATTAGGCAGTTTCTCATTAGTTTTTTGTTTACATTTTTACATAGAAATACATTTGGATTGGGCAGTTTGTATATTGTAAGTTATTTCGAATAAAGATATTTACTATTTAATTTACTTTTATATACAGGGTGTCCCGGGAATAACGTGCCATAGAACAGCAGATGATAGGGGAGTTCAAAACGACCAAAAAATTGTATGGGAAGGGGGGGTCTATCTCCAACCCATACGGAGTTAAAAGGCCTTAAAGATCCGATTTTTAAAAAAAATTATATTTTTTCACTAAATTTTTTGATGTTTTGTTTTTACCCATAAAAGCAAAAATCTAGTAGCTAAAAAAAAAATTTAACGTGCACATTAAAGCCTGTTGAATTCTTTTTCTAATTCATAAAAAGTAATGCATATTGCTCTTCGAAATTGGAAGTTATAATGATTTAAAGGTTAAAATTATGAGCATTTTTTTAGGCATAAATTGCTTTGAACCCTATTGCTCAAAAAATTGAGCAATTACCATACCATTTTTTTTTTCTAAAAAAAATATTTGTTTCTCTACGAACATTTTGAAACTCAAATTTTATTCTTATCTCAAAAATCATAAAAGTTATAACCAAATAAAGTTTCAATAAAATACTTTTTTCCTTTAAATAAATTTCTTCAAAAGATTTTATTGTTGAAGAAATTAAAGTTTAAGATTTTTTTAAAGTTGGAGATAGACCCCCCTTAATGTTTAGACTAATGATAGACTTTAATGTTTTGGTAAATTTACAGAACGGTCATTTAATAATAATGAAAAATGGAAAGCAAAAACCAAAAGGAAAATACCTTTAAAATAGTTTAAAAAAAATCGGCTGAAATTTGTAAAATCTCAAGTAATAAAAAAAAAATCTTTAAGCAACACTTTCTTCCCATCTTAATAATCCTTTATTTAATTTAATGTTTTTTAAAAAACTTCAAAAAGCACAACAACAAACAAATTTTTTGAATATAATATTTTCTAATTTGTTTTCATTTACTTTTAAGTTTGAAATCTTACTTAAATCGTACTTAAATCGTACTTAAAAGTTTCTTTTATATTTCACTTTCAAAATGAAATGAATCGCGGAGAAACTAGTAAATACATACAAACGGTACACGTACCAAATTTTGAAATTTGTCTGAAAATTTTTTTTCTATTGCCATTCTAGTACTAGTAATTCTATGCACAGAGTTTTTTGATGTAAAAAATGCATTAGGTTTAGTAAAATTTTAGTAAATTTGAACCCTAACTTATTCATCTTCAAATTTTTAAAATGCAAGAAAAAAAATTGTGAACTTACTTCTTAACAATACACACTTTGATTTGAAACGCGATTCTATTTTATTTATCATAATTATTATATATGTACTTTTAATTGAACTTGCCTGTGTCTGGCTTTATTTTCCATTCTGTCAGTTAGTGATACATTTATATTAGAAATCACCAAAAATTTATAAGAATTGTGTGGTTCAGTGGTTAGCAAAGTGGCTGACGGTGTAAATAGGTTTGAGTTCGATCCTCCTTCAAAGATAAAATTTTTTTTGTTTTTTTTTAAATTTAATAGAAATAATAAAAAAAATTGAAAATTTACATTAACCAAAAATTGATGGCAGATCTTTTGCATTTAAAAGTGTTTTGATATAAAAGTAAATTGCTGGATTAATTTTAACAAAAAGAAGAACTGTCTTTAATTTCAGCAATTTACTTTTATATTAAACCACTTTTTAGAAAGAAATTGGCATTCTTCTAGACTTTGTAACAATTTCGTGTGTGATGAATGCCTTAACATTCATGATCTCTTGGCAAATATGAACAACAAAAACTTAACAAGCTTGCTTGATATCAAAGATGATCAAATGCAAGTGTTAAATAAAGCGATTAAAGTTATAGACAACACAAACAATGTCTTATTGGATTTGTGTCAACGCTTCGACGACACAAATCCATTAGTTTTATCTATGTCAACTAACGAGACGGTGACGATTGCAGATATAAAGAACGAAGTTGCCCACAACCTGGCAGAATTGAAATCAATGATCTTCGATAAATTGGAAAAAATAAATAAAACGGACAGACTAGAGGATGAAATATCCTCTCTTAAAGCGGATATTAGGAAGCTTTGTGTCATTGGGTCGAAAGCCTCCAATACGTCTATAAATAATGTAGACAAACTGAAAGACGAGATCTGTTCACTAAAAACAGATATAAGGAAGCTTTCTGAAAAAGTCGAAGCCGGCTGTCATGTGAACAAATGCTTTCAAATAAATGAAAAAAAGACCGTTAAAGAAGTTTGGTCGCAAACGGATCAGTTTGTCAGTTTTATTTCTTCTATCGATACTGCTACTAGTACTTTGGGGCCTGAGTACTTCAAACCGTCAACTACTGTATCAGCTGTCAAAACAATGTCGAGTTTATCCGCTAATGCCGGGAATGACATCTCATTACATAGTGAATTAGCAAAAGCGGAATCTTCATCTAACACAGCAAATATTGCTACCTTACCAACCAATGGTTCCACCAACTTTTCAAATCAACCTACATTCAACGGCACATCTGGTAACATCGCTCTTTACTTTTCAAAATGTCCAGCATTTACAACCGTAAAAAGTTTAAATAGTTTTTTAAAAAATAAGTTTAAATGTAATAATATTAGTATAGTTAACATTACACCAAAAAATTTAAAATATAAACCGAAATACAAATCGTTCAAGGTTATGGTACCTATTTCCAATGTTAATGATATAATAGCTTATAAACAATGGAAAAAAGGTACCATAGTTCAACACTTTAAAGATTCTACACTAAACAATTCAAACACAAGCTCAAATAAAACTATTCTCAATCCTTTTGCTATCCCTTTTAACACTGTTAAACCAAAAAAAGTTCATTTCAGCACTCAAACAATTAACACTGATAAACAATCCTCAGTAAGAAAAAAAGATGGAAATTTTGTTCAAGGTGTAACGTTGAAACTGGGTTTAAATAATAACAATGAAGCTGAATTAAATAAAAGCAATAATTATCCAAATTTTGTTCAGGGAGACACGTTGGTACCGCTATGTAGTAATCCAATTGATAAAATTAATAGTAATAACATTAATAATAATAATAATAATAATAATAATAATAATAATAATAATACTAATAATAATAATAATAATAATAATAATAATAATAATAATAATAATAATAATAATAATAATAACAACAACAACAACAACAACATCAACAACAAAAACAACAACAACAATAATAATACTAGTAATAATAATAATACTAGTATTAATAATAATAACAGCAATCAACATATTATTAATAACAATAACAATAATAAGCTCTTGCTTTCACAAGATCCGCTCATATCTCCAATCATTAGAATGACAAAGCAATCATTAACTGAAGATTGTAGATATGCACTCTCTAGATTCAGAGATGAGAGAATTCTTTATAATGTGAGACTCTTTCTTGCTTATTTACATAATGATTCCAATAATCGCGTCTTAGAAGGCAAAACGAGGACTCACTTATCAGTACTTATTCACAATGAAGGACTGCCATCTAATTATAAAGATTTGTATAGCCTCTATCTCAGATTTCATGAAAATATAGGCTTCACTGCTAAAGATGTCGAAGCGGACCTTAAGGCTTTTCGTAGTCATTGTGACAGTAACTACTATAATCATTTGTACCAATCTCGCGAGAACTATAACAAGTTTTTTCGTCCAAACACGAAATAATTATGCAAGTCTCGAACAAAATCCTAATCTCATTTCATTATCTAATGTTACGAGATCTAAAAAAACCTCTCAATTTACCAACAATATCAATAACATCAGAATATTTTATCATAACTGTAGCGGTATGAGAGGTAAGCTTAAAAAGCTTTATGTTGATGCTAAGTCATGTAATTTCAATATACTAGCTATAACTGAAACATGGCTAAATGATTCGTTTAAGAACGAAGAAATTCTTGATGGTAATTGGTCCATATATAGAAAAGACCGTAACTATCATTCTTTAAATTGTTCGCGAGGGGGTGGTGTACTTCTTGCGGTAAATAATAACTTATCTAGTGTACCAATAATTACTGGTACATATAATTCTTTTGATCACCAATTTATTAAATTAAACCAAGGTACGAATAATTTATACCTATATTTTCCTCCGTGCTCAGACAATTCCTCATATTCTGAATTTTACACTGTTTATCACAATATTATTTCGGATATGCATGAGGATGACTTAATCTTTATTTTCGGAGATTTCAATCGTCCTTCTCTTTCGTTTATTGTCGATGACTCTGATAATTTGTTATTACCTATTAACTTCCAAGATGAAATTGACTTCGATCTCATTAGTGAGTTCTATAGTAATGATTTACAACAAATTATTAGTTATCCTAATAGTAATGACAAGTGGTTAGATCTTGCATTTTCAAATGCATATGATAAAGTGGTGGTTAATCTCGCTGATGATGCAGATAATCTTTTTACTAACACTACTCATCATAACGCAATCATTTTTGAGCTCTCCACTACTATCCCACTCTTCGCTAAATCTTACAATAATGAAATTGTATACGATTTTTTCAATGCTGACTATCAAAGTATTAATAATGCTTTGTCACTTATTAACTGGGAGGAACTGTTACTTCAACAGGATATTAATTCGCTAATCTCTATCTTTTATTCAAGACTGTTTGCAATTATTGACACTTTTGTTCCCAAAATTCGTAAAAAAAATAAAACAACAGAACCTTGGTTAGATAGAGATCTTAGGAATCTGAGAAATCGACGCAATAAAATATTTAAAAAAATCAATTATTCATCAGCACCAAGCGACGATTTATTGAATTATTATAAGCAACTTGCCATTGAATTTAAACACAAAGCAAATACAGCATACGATAACTATGTTGCTGATATGGGCAACAAACTAATCGCTCAACCCAAAAAATTTTTCGACTTTGTTAACACAAAGCGTAAGTTATTTGGATATCCTAACTCAATGTTGTCCATGAACAATGTGCTTTCTTCTTGTCCTAAAGAAATTTGTAACTTCTTTTCAGATAATTTTCAGAAAATTTATCGTCCTAAGGCACCAATGGCTTTTTCTGCTAATTCTTTATCTACCAGCTCAAATTTGCTAATTTCAAACTTACGTCTTTCACAAAATGATATTCTTGAAGCAATTTTTAGTCTGGATATAAAAAAAGGTGCTGGTCCAGATCTTATCCCCCCAATCTTTTTACACAACTGTGCTCAAAATCTAATTATCCCTCTTCACTCCATCTTCAACAAGTCGCTTTTAGATGGCATTTTTCCACAAGTGTGGAAATCCTCCCATTTAACTCCCATTTTTAAAAAAGGTGATAGAGCTTCAGTTATAAAGTATCGGGGTATAGCCATTCTATCAGCTATTCCTAAATTATTTGAAAAGATTGTCGTTGATAGAATTACCCCTATTATTAATGTTAAACTTAATGAACAACAACATGGTTTCAGAAAGGGTCGTTCTACTGCAACTAACCTTATGATGTATACGTCCGAAATACTGAACCAAATGGAGAAAGGATACCAAGTTGATGCAATTTACACAGATTTTAGTAAAGCTTTCGATCGTGTAGATCACTTAATTTTGCTAAATAAGCTATCAACTTTTGGCATTACGGGTTCTTTTCTTTCTTGGCTTAATTCTTATCTATCAGAAAGAACCCAAAACGTCAAATTTCAAGGTCTGTTATCCAAATCTATTAATGTTACTTCTGGTGTACCACAAGGTAGTCATTTGGGGCCACTTCTTTTCAATGTCTTTATTTCTGACCTTTCGGAATATTTAGACGCCATACCACATATTGCTTTTGCTGACGACTTAAAAATGTATAAAGTTGTAAAAGATAATTCTGATGCAGTTATACTTCAATCAAGCTTATCAGATTTACAAACTTGGTGCACATCAAATAAATTGGAACTGAACATACAGAAATGTAAGGTTATCAGCTTTACCCGAAAACGATCTTCTTTAGTATATGACTATAAGATAGATAATGTAACTCTTGAAAGGGTTTCTAGCATTTCTGATTTAGGCATTCTTCTCGATAATAAACTTAATTATAATCTTCACTATGACCAATTAGTTTCTAAGGCTAATAAAATGTTAGGTTTCATTAAGAGAAGAGCTAAAGAATTTAATGACTTAGCTGTGACAAAATCCCTCTATTGTTCCCTTGTTCGATCAATTTTAGAATACGGTAACATAATTTGGGATCCAGCCTTTCAAGTTCACTCCAATAGAATTGAATCAGTTCAAAAGCAATTTCTCTTATTTGCATTAAGAAATATGTATAATCCTTCTAATTTTGCTATTCTTCCTAGCTACAACACAAGACTTAAGTCCTTAAATATGCTTTCTTTATCTTCACTAAGACAACTCTTGTCATCATGTTTTACTTTTGATATTTTAAATAACAGTATTTTTATTCAATCTCTTAATAATAACTTTAGACTTAACGCTAATGTTCGGCAAACTAGAAATACAAGATTTTCAATGGATTATCAACATAATACAGAGTATGGTAAAAATGAACCCATCAATAGATGTTGCATTACTTTCAACAAAATTAGTCATCTTTATTCTACATCTATCTCCAAAGCTACTTTTAAACACACTTTACATAAACATTTTTTTAATTTAATGACCTCAGACAATTAAACTATAATATAATTAAAACATAACACACAGCACACTTACTGTATTGCATTAAAATACAACAAAATTGCTATTTATGTTTTGTTTTTTTTTTTAATAACAACATATCAAATTACTTTTTAGTATGCTACCAAAATAAATATTTATTCTATACACGCATGTATACCTATATGTACATAATTTTGTATATAAAATTAGTGTAGTGTTTTTTCTTTTTAAGAATGCAAGAATAAGCATTTTTTTTTTTTTGTTTAAGTCATTATATTGTATAATTTTAAATATAAGTAATAATTTTTAAGAATTTTTTTTGTAACGACCTTGTTTTGGTCTGTAAAATAAAATAAATAAAATAAAATAAATGCAAAAGATCTGCCATCAATTTTTGGTTAATGTAAATTTTCAACATTTTAAGCTTAAAAATTTTGAAACATTAAAAGAACTGTTTCTTATACCAGCAATTTACTTTATTTTTATTATATAATAAATTTTATTGAATTATTACCATAGGTGATATATAATTAAGACATTGTGTACGATACTTAAGCTATATTCAAAGGTATTTGCTGCTTTTATGTAAAATTTATTTTTATATTTATCTATATTTGTAATTGTATTTTAGAAATACATTTATTGCATATTTTGCGTTTATAAGCTTTTCTAATAGGTGTATAAACTAACAATTTAAAATAATTGCAATTTTGAAAAATTTTAATTATTAAATGTATTATGCTTTGATTAGCCTTTTATCATAAAATTTAATAATTCAAATTTTTTCATGTTTGTAATCCCTCAAAACAAACTACCAAAACCCAACTCAATATTGTATCCAAGCCTAAAATTCATTCTTACATTTTAAAATACATATTTTAACTGGAAAACAAAAAGGCAAAATAAATTTATGAAAAATAAAGTATGAAAATGTATTTTTTAATAAAATTGTTGTATCAGTTTTTCATTTATGGTGGGGCTATTTGTCAACATATACCATACTTATTGCATACCGTTGGAAGGAGTGTAAAAATAACTTTCTAACAATATAATAAAAAATACAGGGTGTTTTTGAAAATTTCATACTTATAGTGGTTTTTGTGAAAGTTAAAATTTTTTTTTTTTTGTTTTAATTTTCCACTTGAAATTGCAATATCTCAAAAATGGTAGCACCGATTCAGATGAAACAAGATGTTTACGAAATACAATATCATGCCCTACAATATTGTAAGATGTTGGTTCTAGTTTATTGTCTTACAGGAAAAATATAACATTTTAATAAAAATGCTACAAAATTTTAGGAAAATTTTGTAATGCATTTTTCGACCACTAGATGGCGCCATCGCCCCTAATACTTTATATATTTGGAAACTTTGAAATATTTAGTACCGTTATGTGATGACGTCATCTTGATAACTCACATACCCTTTCCGGAAGTTTATCCTTTATTTCAATTACCTTTTTAATACATAATTAATTATATTATATAGAAATGGTGTTATCTAAATTCTAAACTGACATCCAGACTTTTAAATACCTAAAGCCGGTTAGAAGATACAAAAATTCTGCGTATTTTTAAATTTGTTAGAATTTATACAAAAATCAAATTTTAATATAAAGCATAATATTTCTTAATTATACTTCTAAAGTTATTTAATAACTTTAAAATACATAAAATTTAATAACGAAATATGTATTTTACATTAATTTACTGTTTGTTTTAATTTCGTTTAAAAAATAGGATTATCTTTTAATTTTTATAGCATAGTATGAATTAAAAATAATTTCTGGATTTTTGAATTTTACTTAAAACTTATAAATTTATTCATATTTTTGATGAAGATCAAATACAAAATACAAAATTATAAATTTTGTGAACCTGGTTAAATATATTCTATGAACTAATAAGTTTTTAAAATTGTAATAATATTAATATTAAATATTTATAACCTAGTGCTATAAAGTAGTGCTATTAATAATAATAACAATAACAATGTTAAATATTTATAAACATATTAAATTATGTTTAGAATTTTTATAAACGGACAAAACATAAATTTTAAAAAATTTGTACTTTATTTGATACTAGCAGATTTATCCGGCGTTGCCCGGGAGCTTGGAAATTGTAAACAAGAAAGTTTCGGCCAATTTTTCGAAATAATGCTTCGGTTAAAAAGAAAGACTCAAAAATATATTTGTGAAGTTCCATTAACCCATTGCGGTCCAAAAAATTTTTTATAGGTTTTTTCGTTACTTTCGTTACTATAAATTCGAAATGATTGAATTCAAATTTTGTATACGTGTTCCTCTTTGAAATTGGAGTTTACTCTACTAACACATAGGAATTTTTTAACCTTTGCCGCCCGACAATTGTCCAAAAAAAAATTTTGGAAGAATATTACGTCCAATTTAGCGAAATATTGCTTGGTTAAAGGCTCAAAAACAGGTTTGTTGAGTTCCGTTAACCCATTGCGGCACAGCAGCGTTTTACAGATTTTTTCGTTACTTTACTCTTAAGCAGAAACGGTTTGACCAATTGATTTTAAATTTTGTATGCGTACATGTATATTTTTTTCATTCGAACGATTATTCAAAAAAAAAATTTTGTATTTATATTCCGTCTAATTTTTCAAAGTAGGTAAAATTTCTTTGAATTAGGGGAATGTTTAAAAAAATGTTTTGTCGAGTTCTTTTAACCGATTGCGAAACAAAAACTTTACAAAATTGTTTTCTCCGATTATCTCTAATTTTTCTATACGTGGTGCTTCTTGACAATTTGGCGTGAGTTTCCAACGAATAATGTTAAATGAATTAAAGTTTTTTTTTTATTATTATTTAATAATTATGAAAAATTTCAAGTGAAATTTCATAAATTTGTTGAAAAATTGCTAGAATAATCCTAAAAAAATTGCTTTATTACATTTAAAAATTATGTACACCATGTGCAATTTTTGTGTTAAGTTTTTTCAATAACATCAACTTAAATTAAAACTCCATTGAGGGGCGGAACAACGTGCACCGGGTAATAGTTAGTTGACATATAAGTATTATTATACTTATATTTTGTTTTATACTTACTTTACAACACAATTCTATTACGCTCTTCCTCGTTTTTTTAAGATTTTATGATAGAAATGTGGGCTTCTTTTTTGGAAAAAATATTTTAAAATACTATGTATTTATGTACAATATATACGAAACTGAATTTTTAAATTTTATTAGAAGAAAAACTGCAATTTTACATTGAAATCTATTTTTAAAAAACAACAACTGCAAAGTAGATAAAAAACAGAGACTTAAAAAAAAAAGTAGAGAAGGAAAATGCTATGTTATTTAAATTTAAGGATTTTATTATTCGGATTCTTTCCTAAGTTACAAAATATATCTCATAAGACTCTAGAAGAGTTAATTATAGGAGTATTGCTCTCATAATTTACTCTTAAAGAATTCTTTAAATGCCTTATGAGATCATTATAAGAGTTACAGAGCGCAGTTATGAGAGTTAATTAACACTCATAAAATTCTTATGTCACATTTTTATAAGTCAACAGATTGCGGCTGTTTAAACTTTTTGGCTTTTTTGATATCGAGTCAAAACGGTTTGACAGATTGGCTAAAAATTTTGCGCAAATGTTCCTCTTAACAACCGGAATTAGTTGTATTAAGTTGGTTAGAATGAAATAATCCGTATCGGTGTGGCGGGCTTCCAAAAAATTTTCTGTTTCCGATTTGTGTCCAATTTACAGGGTTGTTTTGCAGTCGGAAAGAGAGGCTGACACAAATTTTTGTTGAGTTCGGTTAACCCGTTTGGGCACGAGGGCGCAATGAAGCTTTTTCAATGTTTTTGATGTCGAACCGAAAATGTTTGACCGATTGACTTGAAATTTTGCATAAATGTTTCTCTTAGCTAGCGGAAGTAGTCGTAAAAAGTTGGTTGGAATATATTAACTCATTTCGGCCTGGCGGGCATCCAAAAAATTTTGTGTTTCCGATTTGTGTCCAATTTTACAGGTTGATTTTGCAATTCAAAAGGGACGCTGCAAAAAATTTTAGTTAAGTTCGAATAACCCATTTTCCACGACGACGCCATGAAGATTTCTATAAATTTTATTTGCTTAAACGATTAAATGAATTTTATTAAAAATTTTGTATCACCATTTTAATTATAAAACATCCGCGGGTTGATTTGGTTTTGACCTGTTTACGCTTTTTGCAAAATGATTAAATGAAATGAAATTTTAAAATTTTTGGTATTAACGCAAGTTAACCTTTATTCCAAAAGCTCACTTAATTAATAAGACCAATTTTTTTCCTTGAATAGTCTCAAATAGTTAAGAGCTAAATAAGATAATATTAATAATAACAAAAATAAAGCTAATAAAGAATCCGAATAATAAAATTCTTATATTTAAATAACATAACATTTTCCTTCTCTACATTTTTTCGTAAGTCATTGTTTTTTATCTACTTTGCAGTTGTTGTTTTTTAAAAATAGATTTCAGAGTTAAATTGCAGATTTTCTTCTAATAAAATTTAAAAATCAAAAAGTTCAATTTCGTTCGTATATATTATAATTAAATACATAGTATTTTAAAATATTTTTTCCAAAAAACAAGCCTACATTTCTCTCATAAAATCTTAAAAATACGAGGAAGAGCGTAGTAGAATTGTGAGGTAAGTACAAAACAAAATATAAGTTGAAAAGCAGATTTTTAAACCTTTTCAAAAGTTTGCAATTCAAGTAAACTACTATTGACATAGTATAATGACATAATGGCAGATGTAGTATTTTAATTATAAAACCCCACCGGGTTGATTTGGTTTTGACCTGTTTACGCTTTTTGCAAAATGATTCAATGAAATTTTAAAATTTTTGGTATTAACGCAAGTTAACGTTTTTTCCAAAAGCTCACTTAATTAATAAGACTAATTTGTTTGCTCTCCTCAAATAGTGCAAAAGCTAAATGAGATAATATTAATAATAATAAAAAAAAATAAAGCTAATCTATGGTAATAATTCAATAAAATATATGATATAATAAAAATTAAAAAAAAAGAAATTTAGTCGTTTATTAAAAAAATATTTTGTTTTTAATTTATAAAATATAATACATAATATGTTTTATTGTAAAATTCTTAATCTTTTAAGTAAAAGGGTTAAATAATAATGGAAATAGGAAAGAACCCTCGTATATCTAATTTAAAGTTTCTATTTTTATTAGTTTCGAAGATAACTTTATAATTTTGGGATTTCCTAATAGACACCTAAACCACCACTAAAATTAATTCAAAATTTCGGGGACACAATGGAAATAGAAAAAAACACCGTTATACCAAGTTTAAAGCTTCTATATTTATTGCAAGGTACTGGGACTTATCGTAGCAAACGTTCGTTTGAATAAAACGTCAACCGTACAAAACTCCCATGGTGGAAAACGTAAACGGTAACGCGGTAAACGTATGACAGAGAATTTTCAAAATTGCTTTTTTTTGTATCATTTAAAAAAAACTGTGGCCGTTGTAGAACAACTACAAAACGTAAATATTTTTGTGCGGGCGGTATTTAAATTTTAGCATTGAAAGAAAAATGTAAGTTATTTTAAAATTTTTAAAGAATAAAAATTAATTTTTTATTTACATATATAAGAAAAAAGTAACTAATCATAGTCAATATGAAAATTTAATCAGATTAATGAAAGAAAAACCGGACATTGGTCGGGGCCACACAAATCGATCTCCAAATGAAGTTAATGAAATTTGGGAAAAAATTACACAAGAGTTTTTTTTTTTTTTTTTTTTTTTACGAGGGAATGGAAAGCTCGAAAGCCACCCATTGAAACTATGCGGTGTTTCTTTGGGTAGTGTATGATTTTAACACACCAAAACCACACCCTTTTTGAACCAAACTTTAGAAGCGAACCTGTAATACAAATGTACAGTTTGGTTACAGGGATGAGGATATGGAAGGATTTAGGATTATGGTGGAAGTTATTTGGAATATTTGGATTATGGGGGATGGGGAAAATTGGATGGGATATTTAGAAGAAAAATGTTAATGTTCTTCTTAAATTTGGTTAAATCGTACATATATACATTATCAACTTTGGGGAACACATTTGATGGAATATGGTTCCATAAACGAGAAGAGCGCATGACAAACGAATTTCCATAAGCCGTGTTACGCCATCTAGCTAGTTCAACTGTGTAGGGATGAGCATCTGTTGCCCTCCTTGTTTCCCTTTGGAAAATCTTGAATGGAGGCATAAGTTGTTTGATTTCTGTAGAACAGGTGTTAGCCCCTATAAGATATCTATAAAACAAGGTCAGTGACCCAACAGTGCAACGATGGCTGAGTGGAGTGAGCGTTGAGGTAACACTGGGATCATTTATAAGACGAATAGTTCTGTTTTGCACTTTATCGAGATATCCCAGTGCCGTAATGGAAGCACCAGCCCAAATATGTGCATTATACTCCATTTTCGGCCTAATATAAGTTTTATAGATATTGAGGAGATCAGAGGATGAGAAGTAAGTTTTGCATCGATACAAGAAACCCAAACATTTAGCAGCGTCCTTAGCTACTCCAAAAATATGATTTGACCAAGTCAATTTTTGGTTTAGCTCAATCCCCAAAATGTTTAGGTCTTCCGTATGCTGCAAAGCCTCTCCTTGAAAAGAAAGGTTTGGAATAGTTGTTGCTATTTTTCGCGAGACTAGACAGCATTGGGTTTTTTTGGTGTTGAAGTCAACTCTGTTGATTTCACCCCATTTTTGGATTTTAATTAAATCTTTGTTTAATTCACTTATAGTGAAATTTTTTGCTGTTGAGTTAATCTGATGATTAATGTTACAGTGGCTATGAAATTCATAGGAAGCAACAAGGGTACTGTCGTCTGCGAAGCTATGGATTGGATTGGAGGTTATTGATAGTAGGTCATTTATAAATATTAGAAAAAGGCTGGGGGATAAAACAGATCCCTGAGCGACACCAGCATTTATTTTAAAATCTTTGGATGAATATCCATCGATAAGAACACGAATCGTGCGATTCGAAAGGAAATCTCCAATCCATTTAACAAACCTGGAAGTTGAATAGTTACGGACCGCCACATAGAAAATTAAAGGAATGGAGAAAAGTAAATTTATAAATTTTTCTATATTCGCATATTACATTCATTTATGGTTTTGTTTGATTTAAGGTGTGGACTGATTACATAGCGTTCGTAAAAAGGAAACTGGTAAACAACAAAAAATAAATTTCTTCAACTGGTGGAGGTCCTAATAAAATAATAAAATTAACTGAGATAGATTTTTTGATGGAAACTGAGGTAAAAAGAAAACGAAAGTGAAACTTTAGAATTTATTGAAAATTCAGAACTACCAGAAACAATTAATAAGGTTTCCAAAAAATCAGTAAAGCCTACAACAATAGATTTAATTCAACAACAAATTAAAATTCAGCAGAATATGTTGGAGCAGCTTACAAAAACCCTTGTACCTATAGCAAATAACTCGAGCGAAGCATCTTCTTGCTTAAGGCGAATATACAGAGGAATTGAAGAAAACAATGATATCCAAAAGAATATTCTAAAGCTGAAAAAAGAAAAGTTTAAAGAAATCCAACGTCACAATTTAGAAATTGAAAAAGCTAAGTTTGAAAAATTAAAATTATAAAAGAAGCTAGTGAATCTTGAAATATTGAAATTTCAAAATCAAAATAATAATTTAAATTTAAGTATTTATGATGAGCAAGAAGACTAAATAATTTGTGATAAAAAAATATTTTGTGATTCACTAATATGAAAACCTCATACTTTACTTTTTTAGTTTTAAGCGTTTAAACTTTCAAAGTTTTATATTAAAATATTTATGTAAATTAATAAATACACCTAATAAGTATTGTTATATTAATATTAGTATATTCATAAAATATTTTAAATATTTTAATCCATTTCACTTTGTATCAGTCGTATTTGAAATATAAAGCAAAGTGGATAATATATTTATAAAAGTAATGAATTAATTTTTATTTATTATTTTTTTGCTTAATTTTGTGAACTTTTTATAAAAGTTTTAATTCTCTAAAACTATAAATTTCTTTATAATTTAATATTTAAAATAAAATATTTCAAATTTGAAATAAATAAAATTGTATTTTATTTAAAAATTAAAGAAAATCAAAAAATTAACGTAACGAAGCTGCTATTCGTCTTCTAATTTCTACAGCTTCAATGTAGTAAGTAGGCAGATCAACATTTTCATTTGATTCATTTACTTCTGGCTCTTCTGTAGATTCAATAAAATCTATGTCATCAGACGAAATTCCATAATGAATACAAATATTATGTAAAATGGAACAGACATTTTCAATTTGCACTACTTTTGATGGCTCGTAATGAAGTGAGCGCATTTGATGAAGACATCTAAATCGATTTTTCACCAATCCAATTATTTGCTCGATTATAATTCATCCTGATGTGTGAATGTTTTTTATTGAACACTCTTTCAATTGAACCTTCAGCAGGATTTCTAAAAGGTGTTAACAACCATGGTTCTAATGGATACCCACTGTCTCCTAAAATTTAATTCAATATAAATAATATTGTTATATAAAAATTCAGTTATTTAAAAAACAATACCTAAAATTCGGGTTTGAAAAAAGATTTTGCCTCACTTATATTCCATATAAGAGAATCGTGATTTGCTCCTTGATATCTTGAATCGATAAATCTTATTCTCTTTTTATGATCACAAATCTAGAAAATTGCTCATTTACAAATCTGATCAAATTATTGTTATCAAAATACTTACAATTAGTGCGTTCATACTATAAAAGCATTTCCGATTATAGAATAAATGGCTGTTATTCTTAGGCTGAATAATTTTTGCGTTCCATCAATATACGTCACGCCAGGAATTTTAGTTTTCTCATAGAAAAATTGTTTTGCTTCTTGTTTTTCAGATTCGAATAAAATTAAATTTACCCATTTTGCCAACAATTTCTCTTCCAACAAATTTAATGTGTTGGAAAACAGTTCTGAAAATGTAGATTGAGCTACATTTATATTTAAATTGTTTCCCACACTTTGCTGGTAGCTTCCTTGAGCAAAAAATCTTAAAGTTGCAGCAAGTTTTAATTTTGGTGATAATGAATTTGATTTTCTTGGATGTGGAAAACTATTTTCGGTTTCTCCCATAACATATTGAAATGCTCTTTTGTTTAATCTAAAATTCTTGGTAAAACTGAATTTTATTTTAATATACAAAAATCCATGTGCTATTATTTACCTTTTATCATCCATTTCAAAAATATCACTTGAAGAGTTTCTAAAATTTTGCCTAGTTCTTCTTTCCAATGATTGTTCAAAAATAAATTCATCCAACAAGCTAATCGCAACACTGTCCATTGTTTAATTTTTAAAACTTTATCCTTTAACTTTTAAAATTTTGTTTTATTTTTATATTTACTTTACTTTTGACTTTTTACTTTTTAATTCAAAATTCAATTTTTATACCTGATTTTAGCTGTCATTTAATTTCGAAATTTTTTTCGAATTATATTTATTCACGCGTTTAACACGATTGAAGGCAACCGTAAGGTGAATAATTATTGCGGTACGTTTGCCGCACCGTACGGTAACCACGATAAGCACCACTATCTTTACTGAGATTGAAATGGCCATTTAATTACCGGTAATGTTTCCACGTGTTCCACTTGTCGTGGAAACATTACCGGTAATTCAAAGGGAGTACAATGCAGTGCAGTGTTTCGTGGTTTTTTCCATATTCGGTGCGCGTCAGTCACAAGGGAACTTTACGAAGCTATAAAATCAGGTATTGCAACCTGAAAATGTCCAAAGTGTCCTTCAAATGGAAATGAATCTATGGTAATGAAGGAAATTCAAAAATTCCAAAATTTCTTTAGCGCCCAATTAAATGAAATTATTAAACACAATAGCAAAATTGTCAAAGAAAATCAAACTTTACAAGAACAATTAAAAAAATCCGAAAACAAAAATATTGATCTGGAACAAAAAATAAACAAAATTGAAGCAAAATTGGATGAGACACAACAACAAAAAAACAATAAAAATATAATAATTGCTGGACTTTCACAAGAAGTATCAAATCCAAAAGAGATAGTTCTTAAAATAGCCAGGCAAATTTATGCGAATATTTAGTAGGAAAATATCCTGAACATTACCGAAATAAAAAAAAAAGACAGCCTGGAAATAATGCATTATATCTTGTAGAACTAAACTGAGGTAATGATGAAGAAACGGAAAAAACATATATTCACATCAGAAATTTTTGTGGGAAGTCAAAATAATAATGAAATTTTTCTTCGCAATCACCTCACTCTAATGCAATCGAAGCTCTATTATGAAGCCAAAACGATCAAAGAAGCACACAATTTTCAATTTCTTTGGATTAAGAACAATCAAATTTTCTTACGTCAAACGGCTGCAAGTAAGGTTTATCAAATATCTTCTTTTAATGATATTCAATTTGTCAAAAAGGTATTTAAGAGCTTGGTTTAATTACAAATTATTATTACACACTTTTTTAAAATTTATACTTTTTCTTTATTTAATCAATAAGAATTTCTCTTTACATAATTGCTTTAATTTACTAATTAAAAAACGATTATATATTCAAATTAATTATTTTATTACTAATTTTATTAATTACTTCTTATTTACACTTTATTACATAACATTAAACTAAAATTTAATTTTATATGATTCAATATTTTGCTTCGTGACTTTCTTAGTTATTTTTCCAAATACAAGCACTTTATATTACTATTTAAACATCAAATTTTTTAATACTAATTTTAACTCAAAAAAAGAAAAGAAAAAAAATGGTAATTCATTATTCAATTTTCTTTTGATTAATAAAAATTCTACTTTAAATTATTATCTTAATTTACTAAAAAATAATGTTATATTTCCACGATAAATTTATAAAATATTTTTTATTTTTATTCTATTACATAACCTTAAATAATTTACATTGCTATTCAAATATACAAATATTTAGTAATACTAATTTTGATTTAAAGAAAAAAAAAAGAAAAAAAATTCCTTATTTATTAACTTATTATTTTTACAACTTTCTAAATTTGCGATTACACTTCACTAATATTTGTAATATTTTTAATATTACTAATTTTTTTTCTGTTAATCTATTTTTGTTATTTTTTTTTATTTTGATTATTGGCTTTATTTTTTTTTCCCAGTAATTATGACACTAATTAAAACTTTTAAATTTACTGAGAATTCCTACAATTTTCCTACATTATTTTCATTCGATTATATAAATGTCCCATCGCATTTAATTTTTTATTATATTGTTTTGATTTCATTATTATTTAAAAAAAAATAATCGATTATGTTTGTATATATAATATTATCATATATTGTTTTGATTTTTTTATTCCATGTAAAAAATAATGCATTACATACGTTCATACACAAATGTTTGCTTACCGAATTCATGTATATAAAAATAATTAAAACTTTTAAATTTACTGAGAATTCCTACAATTTTCCTATATTATTCTCATTCGATTATATAAATCTCCAATCGCATTTAATTTTTTATTATATTGTTTTGATTTCATTATTATTTAAAAACAAGTGATGATAAAAAACCAAGGGTTTTTAAAAAAGCACATTTTCAAAATAAAATAGTGTTTCATACTAAGTATTTTATCGGAATATAATGTTAAAGCTATAATGTTATATATAATGTTATAATTATAATGTTATTAACGTTTAAGGAAATATATACGTTGGTGACTAAGTTACTGCTTACTTATAAAAACAGTAAATTTTTTATTTTAAAGTTCTAATAGCTCTTCAATGGGGAAGATTGCCAAATTTCTCAAGGACCTAACTTCATCTACCCCCCCCCCCCCGTCCCTCTCCATTTTTTGTAGTTTCTAGGAATTAAACCAAAATTTGGAATTTTACTTAGAATTTTATTATCTAAGCAAAAATAGGTAAAACTGAGAGACACTTTCTTCAATTTAAGGAACCGCTTTTAAATTTAAGAAAAACCTTTAACATATGTTAAAATATAATGTTGGACCTTCAAATTTTGTATATTAATAAAAAAGAAATTGGGCAGGTATTCAAGTTACAGGTGCTTAAAAATAGCAAAATTTCAATTTTTGAGCCCTTATAGCTTCTAAACAGGGGGCTTGACAAAAAAATTTTGTTAACCGACTTCTACTAACTTTTGAGGATCTAACTTCTCCTAAAGACCCTATCTTAAAGAAGTTTAAGAGATATGTGGGACCAAAAATTTTGCAAAAATTTAGTTTTATATAATGCTAAATTTTAGTACCGTATGGCAACCCTATAAATTTGATCGACGTATTTCTGTTAAGCCTATAAAAGTAGCTCTCTTATACCGTTTTTCGATTGAAAATAAACCTAACAGAACTCATGTTATATCATTTTAAATATAGGGCTTTTTTGGAATTTGCAGGGGCTGTAGCTTCGTAACCCTTCAAAATTAAGAAAAACCTTTGACACATATTGAAATATAATTATAGAGCTTTCAATTTTTTATATCACTAAAAAAAAATTTGGACAGGTATTCAAGTTACAGGTGTTTAAAAATAGCTAAATTTCAATTTTCGAGCCCTTTTAGCTCCTAAATAGGGGGCTTGACAAAAAAATTTTGTTAACCGACTCATACTAATTTCTTAGTATCTAACTACTCCCAAAGACTCTAGCTTGAACCGTTCAGAAGATATGTGTGGCCAAAAATTTTGCAAAAATTGAGTTTTGTGTAATGTTAAATTTAAGTACCGTATGACAGCCCTAAACATTTGCCTGTTAAAAATTTATAAAGTTTATGAAAGCAGCTATCATTTGCCGTTTTCAGATTGAAAATATATTTAACAGAACTCTTTTTATAACCATTTAAATATAGGGCTTTTTCTAACTTTGGAGGGGTGTAGCCCCGTAACAGGTGGAGCTACAGAAAAAAAATCTTCTACGAAATTATTTTTTTTGCAAAAACTAGCCATGGTTAAAATTTCTTTACTCTATTTCAAACGGTGTAAAAGTTTTTGTAAACATACGGACGGACAGAGTGAAGCTATATAGGCACATTTTTACAAAATTTTTTGAAAATGTGCTAAAAATAATCGATTATGTTGGTATATAAAAATCTTAATGTCTTACATACTTTCATACTTTCATTACTCACATATTATATCATTTACCAAATATAAAAATTTTAAGTAAAAATGGAAACAGCTGATGAAATAAACCTAGACACAGATTTATTAGTTAATTATTATACAGAGTTAGGCAACCATTTAAATAATAATGAATATCGAAACAATGTTAATATATCGTACCTAAATATGCAAAGTCTTCGCAATAAATTGAATGATTTGGAATTACTGATAAATTCATATGAATTTCTTGAAAGTGAATGTGGTACAAAAAAAATATTTTTTTATATAAACACACATATGTATTTTTTGAACATAAATTTATTTGAATTTAAAAAAAATTAAAAAATAGTCAACAATTCATTCGACTAACTATATAAAAAAGAACAT
Source organism: Dolichopus griseipennis (assembly GCA_963082915.1). Classification (NCBI taxonomy): domain Eukaryota; kingdom Metazoa; phylum Arthropoda; class Insecta; order Diptera; family Dolichopodidae; genus Dolichopus; species Dolichopus griseipennis. Next base: position 51,860,909 of record OY720445.1, on the reverse strand, counting down.
AAGTTATATGTTATACCGTCACAACAGTATAATAAATTCAAAATAATATAATTAAATAATAAAAAATTTAATAAAATTGAATGTTTAACAACATTCAAATTCACAGATATTTTTCGGCAGAATTTATCTTTTTCAAAATCTGATAATTTTTTATAATATTGCCATAAAAACTTTCACAATCATTAGAAAAATTGCATTTCACAATCAGTATTGCTTTTAACGTTTCTATTGTTAATTGTGTTTTTTTCGGAAGTCCAGATATTATTAACTAAAGAAAATAAATAGTTTAATATAACTATTTTCATCAAATAATAGGTTGTCATCAATTTTAATATCTGGAAAATTTTTCGAAACAAATTCATATGAACTCTGTAATTCTTTCCATTGTGGGCAAGTTTGAAGTAAAACCCATTTAAAAACTTTAATGTTAGTAAATTGACACGACCACTTTTCTAAATATTGAAAACAGTTCTGATAAAAATTTTTAACATGTGATAGAAATCAAGTTTCATTAATATCACCATTATTGACCAGTTTTCTTAAACAAGTTTTGACTGCTAATGAAAGAAATGATTCATTACCTCTTTCAAAACATTTATATTTTAAATTATCAATACTTTCAGAAATTTTATTCACATTTTTAGAATCTCCTTCCATACATTTTATTGTATTTTCAAAAAGTGCTGCCTGATTGTGAACAAATAATAACCACAATTCTGATTTATCATTTTTATACCCGTGCATACATATATGAACATCGGATATACTAAAATTGCTCCTCCGTTTGTAATAGTGTCAAGGGCACTTATCGGCTCAGAATCGAAAAATTAGTCGATCTAGCTATGTGTGTCTGTCCGTCCGTCCGTGTGTCAGCACGATAACTCAAAAACTAAAAGGGCTAGAGTCTTGAAATTCACACAAAGTCATTTTTAAACAATTTCTAGGTTCCCTATTGTTTTTGGTTAAAATCGGACCAAGGCTTCGGGGAGCTGCCATACAACTTTTTTGCACCAATATGAATTTTTTCAAAACTATTTATACTACGGGGATGAAAATTACACACGGTTAGTTTTATAATGACTCCGGCACTTATATGAAGTTTCAAAATGTTGGTACCCCCATTTTCGGGGGGCTGCCATACAACTTCCTTGCACCAATATGAATTTCTTCAAAACTAATTATACTACGCCGATGAAAATTACACACGGTTAGTTATATAATGAATCGAGCACTTATATGAAGTTTCAAAATGTTAGGGCCCCATTTACGGGGGGCTGCCATACAACTTTTTTGCACCAATATGAATTTCTTCAAAACTAATTATACTACGAGGCTGAAAATTACACACGGTTAGTTATATAATGAATCGAGCACTTATATGAAGTTTCAAAATGTTAGAGCCCAATTTTCGGGGGGCTGCCATACAAAGTTTTCGATTCAATAACTTTGAATCTAATGAAGCTACAAGGTTAAAATTAAAATTGGGGAGGTAAATTAATAGGGCAAGTTACTTGGCAAAGTTGGACATCACTCGGACCATCGGACTTTTAGGGTGGGCCAATTTTTTTTTTTTTTTGTTTATTTTTTTTTTTTTTTTTTAAGCTAAAGTTATGGGACAATGAATGAAAATTTTGTTTTTTTTTTTTTGTGATTTTTTTTTTTTTTGTAAATTTTTTTTTTTTTTTTAAGCAAAGCTATGGGACAACGAATGCAAATTTTGTTTTTTGTTTTGTGATTTTTTTTTTTTTGTTCATTTTTTTTTTTTTTTACGTCAAAATTATGGGGTAATGAGTTAAATGTATAAGGGAAGTAAATTACGGTTTATTTTATACACCATAGTGGGTATGCACGGGTATCTAAAAGTTGACAAGGGCAACTATAATCTTCCTCGTTAAAAAAGTTTTCAATTATTTGTGGACATTTAACTATTGATAAAAAATAGCTTTTCAATGGTTGGTACAAATCGATATATTAATAAAACGCTTTAATCGTAATATTAGTGAAACGAATTAAATGTGGTACAAAATGTGGTACAGTTTACAATGTGGGACGTATGTTCAAAATGTTGTACTGTACCTCACAATGTGGTACGTATGGTCACCGTACAATAGTTATAGTCCTTTCAGAAATATGGTTAAGTCAAACAGAAAATAAGTTTTTTAACTTACCATCTTACAATGTATATTTCTCCAATAGGAAAGATTCTTATGGAGGTGTTGCAATTTATGTCAGTGAAAAACTATGTAGTACATTAATTTTTGAAGAGGAATTCCAAGAATCTAATATAGTAGGTATTAACATAACAAAACATAGAATTAATGTATTCAGTATATATAGGTCTCACAATACCCACGTTACCGTTTTTCTTGAAAAATTAGATTTAATAACAAATAAATATAGAAACTCAATTATTTTAGGACATATGAACATGAATTTATTAAACTCAAACAATAGTGAAATCAAAAACTATTCTAGTACATTACTTAGTAATGGTTTTGTTATATATAATAATAAAACTGATAAATACGCAACAAGAATTGGCAAAACATCTAAAACCATTATTGACCATTTTATCACTGATATGGTTAAATTCAAATATTGTTTTTATATTCTAAATACTTCACTATCTGACCACCAACGATTTTTATAAGTGTTGATCTAAAACCTATCAAGGAAAATGAAAACAAGGTCAAAAAAGTTCTAAATTATGCCAACTTAGAAAAAGATAAAATTTGGTCTAATTTGGTGTTACATAATGATTTCAATAAATTTGTATCTGATCTCAGCACGTGATAGAAAATAACACACAAGTTTAAAATGTTGTTGAAAAGAAAAAAAACGAGGAAGATTATAGTTGCCCTTGTCAACTTTTAGATACCCGTGCATACCCACTATGGTGTATAAAATAAACCGTAATTTACTTCCCTTATACATTTAACTCATTACCCCATAATTTTGACGTAAAAAAAAAAAAAAAATTAACAAAAAAAAAAAAAAAAAATCACAAAACAAAAAACAAAATTTTTATTCATTGTCCCAAACTTTAGCTTAAAAAAAAAAAAAAAAAAAAATTAACAAAAAAAAAAAAATCACAAAAAAAAAACAAAATTTTCATTCATTGTCCCATAACTTTAGCTTAAAAAAAAAAAAAAAAAAAATAAAAAAAAAAAAACAAAAAAAATAAAAATTGGCCCACCCTAAAAGTCCGAAGGTCCGAGTGATGTCCAACTTTGCCAAGTAACTTGCCCTATTAATTTATCTGCCCAATTTTAATTTTAACCTTGTAGCTTCATTAGATTCAAAGTTATTGAATCGAAAACTTTGTATGGCAGCCCCCCGAAAATGGGGCCCTAACATTTTGAAACTTTATATAAGTGCTCGATTCATTATATAACTAACCGTGTGTAATTTTCAGCCTCGTAGTATAATTAGTTTTGAAGAAATTCATATTGGTGCAATGAAGTTGTATGGCAGCCCCTCGAAAATGGGGCCCTAACATTTTGAAACTTCATATAAGTGCTCGATTCATTATATAACTAACTGTGTGTAATTTTCATCCGCGTAGTATAATTAGTTTTGAAGAAATTCATATTGGTGCAAGGAAGTTGTATGGCAGCCCCCCGAAAATGGGGCCCTAACATTTTGAAACTTCATATAAGTGCCGGAGTCATTATAAAACTAACTGTGTGCAATTTTCATCCCCGTAGTATAAATAGTTTTGAAGAAATTCATATTGGTGCAAAAAAGTTGTATGGCAGCTCCCCGAAGCCTTGGTCCGATTTTAACCAAAAATAATAGGGAACCTAGAAATTGTCTAAAAATGACTTTGTGTGAAATTCAAGACTCTAGCCCTTTTAGTTTTTGAGTTATCGTGCTGACACACGGACGGACAGACACACATAGCTAGATCGACTAATTTTTCGATTCTGAGCCGATACGTACCCTTGACACTATATCTAGCTCATCTAGATCGATGCGTTACAAACGGAGGAGCAAATCTAATATACCCGATGTCATATATGTATGCACGGGTATAAAAATGGATAACAAATGAGATAATAAACAAAATTAAAATTCGAGAATTATTTTATAAATATACCAAAAAATATCCAAATGACATCCATATTAAATAGCTTTTTTAACTTTATTAAAAAGTTATGTTTAATAAAACTTCTTTGAATTCTTCTAATTATATTAAACTATTAGAACACAACAATCAAATTACTTCTAATGAACAAATCATAGCTGAATCAATGAATAATTTTTTCATAAATGTCACAGACGAACTTAACATTTCTACACTCGCTGTAGACTATGAGTATTTGAATCAATTTTCAACTAACATTTATTCAAGCTTTAATCTGAGTACAATCAATATTGAAGAAATCTCCGAGACGATTAATATGTTAAAAACAAATGCGGCAACTGGTTATGACAACATTTCGGCTAGATTTATTAAAAAATATTCAGATGTTTTAGCTCCGTTATTAGTCAAATTTGTTAATATTTCATTTCAAAACTCAACTTTTCCAGAAAGCTTAAAAACTGCGATTGTAACACCCATATTCAAAAGCGGTTGCGTAACTAAAAGAACAAATTACCGGCCCATTTCAATTTTAAGTGCGTTTTCTAAAATATTTGAAATAGTTATTAAGAATCGAATTGAAAGTATTCTTAAAAGTAATAATATTTTACATATTATTTATTTTGGGTTTGAAAAAAACTCCAACACAACCGCGGCCTGTCTTAATCTAACAGATTTTGTTACTAAAAACATAGAAAGTGGTAGATATGTTGCATGCATTTTTTTATACTTGCAAAAAGCATTTGACTGCGTAGACCATAACATTCTACTTTATAAACTTGAAAAACTAAATTTCAATCACAATCAAATTAATTTCTTCAAAACATATCTGCTAAATCGGAAATAAAAAGTTAAAAATAATTGTGCCACTAGTACCTCTAGTGTCATTAGAAAGGGAATTCCGCAAGGATCAATTTTAGGGCCAGATTTATTTAAGATCTACATTAATGACCTTGCGAATTTAAGATTAAAAGGAACAATCCAAATGTATGCAGATGATATAGTTTTAAAATATTCTGAGAACTGTGAGGCTAACTTAAAAAATTCCATTAGTCACGATCTTAGTGTAATAGAAAGATGGCTCAATAATCATAAACTTTTACTGAATATTAAAAAAACAAAAATTATTCTTTTCGGTAATAAATTATAAAGTAGTTTTAATATGATTTATAGAAACACCGCTCTAGAAGTAGTAAAAAACTATAACTATCTTGGACTAATTTTAGATAACAAATTAAAATGGTATGATCATATTGTCAAAAAAACAAGCCCATATATTTTTATTCTACGACGTCTGAGAAATTTCTTTTCAAAAGACGTATTATACATAATTTTTTCTTCATATGTTTTGTCAAATATTACCTATCTCAATCCTATATGGTCTGGAGCTCCACAAATTGCATTAAATAAAATAAACATTCTCCATTAGAAAGCTATTAAAGTAATTCACTTTCATTCTAATCTTTTTCCATCAAGATTGTTGTATGCAGGTAGGTTCTTAAGTTTTGATAATATTTGCACACGTGAGTTATATATTATTGCTTTTAAAATTATTAACAATTTCATTAAACATAATTTTCTATTAAATAGAATGATTGATATACATAACCATAACACCCGAAACAAGCCAAATTTTTATCTCACTCTTTTCAAAACCGATAGGCAAAAAAATAACTGCCTCAATTATACAATGAATTACCCAATGAATATAAATTAATTAGTAATATGCTAGAATTTAAAAGAAAAATAACTGAATTTATAATTGAAAGACACGTAAGTAATTAATTGAATTATGTAAATTTGAATTTGTCTAATTATGTGAAATACCTAAATTAAATATAAAATAGTGAATTGAATTTTAAATAAAAAAAAAATAGATATTGATTTTTAAAATATTTAAAATTGAACTTTGAAAAAAAAAGAGTAAATTGTTTTTTTATTTTTTGATTTTTTATTTCATTCTATTTTGGTATAATTTTTTTTTTTAATTTTTTTTTATGATTACGTTGAGTTGTAATAATTATACTAAGAAAACCATGTGACCCAAAGGCTAAGGCTAGGGTCTTTAGAAAACAAATTATAACACACAATAAAATTATTTTTGTAAAATAAAAACTACTGAATTAAATAAATAAAGAAAAAAAAAAAATCCACTATTCCAATTCATATAACACAAAGCAAATAACAGAAACACCTGTGACCCAAATTTCCATCTTCTTGGTTTCGATATTATGCTCGTTTGGCGATAATTCGACCAAAAGCTTATTATTTAGTTTTTGGGTTATCGTGCCAACGGGCGGACATCGCTAAATCGACTTGGTAGATCACGCTGATCATAAATATATATACTTTCCATATCTAGCTCACTTCGTATAGGTTGTTACAAACACCATACCAAAGTTAATATACCCTTTTACCTATTTCACAGGGTTGGGTATATAAAACCATCTTGCGCTTAAAATATTTATAATATAAATATATATAAACAGAGTTGGTCTAATACTTTGTATAAATACTTTATATTCTAAAACACTTTAAAAAACTTTTTTTCTGCAATATTGTTTTTACGTGCGTTCTTCTTAAACTTTAATTCTTTATTGAAGTCAAACTAAAAGACAAATGTCCTTGAAATTTTGTAATATAAAAAAAAACAAAAAAATTAACAACACAGAAATGCCACATAGTTTTATATTTTTTAGTTAAAAACCCTTTTTACAGATGTTTAAAAATAAAAGTGTCCGACTTTTGGATGTATCCGATTCCGCCTCATATGTATTTTTTTCTGACGTTTATTGTATAAATTATATTCTAAATAAGAAAAATATCATTTCCGTGTAAAATTAAATTACATTTTAGTTATGTCGAAAATTGTAAAGTATTATTGTCAAGTCAATTACAAAAATTTAAAATAAAGTTAAGGCATAGGTACAATGAAACTAACAAACATTTAGCTGACAACAAACATTCCTGAAACGTTTGAAATGCTTCTTCTCCTAGATACAATGAAAGTAAGAAAAATTGTTTTATTTGAACTTTTTTAATTTTTTTAATCATAGAAAAAAAATATTTAAAGCAAAAAAATTAAATTAAAAATTTAAAAAAAAGAATAGGAAAACATTATTTTAAAAATATTTGAATAAAAATTAAAGAAAAGTAAATGAGTGGCAACAAAATTTGAATTTCATTTTCAGTTGCTACAACTTTTACTTTAATTACTTGTATATTCTACTCTCATTTGAAATTTTAAAATTTTTATAACCATAGAAAATAAATATTGAAAGCAATAATAGAGAATAATTATTTTAAAAATATTTGAATAAAAATTAAAGAAAATTAAATGAGTGGCAACAAATTTGAATTTCATTTAAAAATTATTGACACAACTTTTACTTTCATTTATTGTAAATGCTACTCTCATATATTTTCATATATTGCCGACAAAGATTTTGTTGTTTTTTTAATTGTATGACTTTAAGAGAAACAAAAAACAAAAAAAAAAATCCTAATTCAAAAATAATAATATTGTTTTGTTAATTCTCTTAAACTTTAAACTTTTGGTTTGTAAAACTCGGTTAAAAATCCTTATAATACTATTATAGATATTAATTTTATATTGGTTTATAAGCTATTTCTATAACTTTGAGTTATATTTAATAAATTAAATTACTTGTTTATATTTTGTATTTGTTTATATTGTTATATTAGTGTATTTTTTATTTAAGATGTAAAAGAATTAATTATTGGTTTTGTCAAAAATGTGAACCCCAATAACGAAAATGGGACGAGCGGTGGGTTAGTCAATTTCGAAAACCAGATAAAAGTTTTTTTCACTTTTACCGGTAATTGAACTGGGGTCTTTCGAATGAAAGATCAACTCTCTATCCACTGTTCCACCCAACCACTTCAATTTTAACATTATTTTTCAAACCGCGTACTAACTCTTTTCTAAAAAATAAGCTAAAATTCATATATAAATAAATATTTTATTTAAAATGTTAAAAATCGTTAAATTAAATAGTTTTGTACAAGGATTTCAGTTGCTTAAATGATTCTTCATCTAATATAGAAGCTTTCCTCACACTTCTTTGCCTTTTCAATGTTTCATATTGATGTTCTAGGTTTTGTAAAGTCTTTGAACTTACAAATTTATTAGGTTTATTACTTCTCTTCAATAATTTTTCCTTAGTTTTTAATTTTTGTCGATTCATTTGTGGTAAAACCGAGTTAATGGATCTTGGAGCATCTTTTGAATTATTAACTTCCCTTTTGAAAGTGTTATCAAAGTAATTTTCAATTTCTTCACTCCGAAATGATTGTTTTTGTGGTCCAAGTTCAACAAGAAATTGTGCATCTGAATTTGGACTATTACGAAAGCCAAAACCAATGCGTGATTCGGTTCCTAAAAATTAAAAATAATATTAAATTTATTATGTTTACTAGAAAGGATTTTACAGTTGGTTGTTAAACTTGGGTTACCGTCTTTTCCGGAATATTAACTAATTTAAACATGCAATTTTATTAATATATATAAAAAAGGAAGTCAAAATCAGGATTTAAGTAATTTTCTTAACAGAAATTTGGGGACGGTATACAAAAATATATTTCAAGATATTCAATAGACTAATTTTATCGTTACTAACAAAATTAAAATTTCACTATATTCCCATATTTTTATTAGCAAGATTGTATATTGAAAGAGAGCAATTCTTGATTTTTCAGTTTTTTTAGATTCGATTTTTTTGATAATAAAATCGAATCGACTTTATTTCATTTATTTTAGTTTCCAAACATTTTTTTGGAAACAAGAGAATTGATGTTTCGACTTTTTTTCCATTTAATTTTGATAAAAAAAGTAGAATCAGCTTTATTTCTATCTTTTTACATTCGACTTTTTTTTTAAACACCTTTTTAGGAAATCAAATAAAATTACGAATTCGACTTTTTTATACCCGTATGACTATAAGTTAAAAGGGTATACTAAATTTGCCATTAAGTTTGTGACGCAAAGAAGAAGAGGGGGTAGATTTAGACTCAAAGGTACGGATCGGATCAAAATCGAAAAGTAAATCGATTAAGCTATGTATGTCCGTCCATCCACATGATAACTCAAAAAATAAAGGAGCTAGGATTTTGAAATTTTCACAAATTCGTTTTTATGCAATTGCCGTCATCGCTATTGAAATGGAGCCATTTTGGTCCATGGGTTCAAGTACCTGCCATACAACTTCTTTATATGCGCATTACTCTATACATATTGGAGCTAAGTGTTTGAAATTTTGCCAAAAGTATTTTAGTGTTATGGCCAAAGTTTGTGTTGGCCTGCTGTAGTGGATTCGAATAGCTGCCATAAAGCTCCTTCTTTTATAGGAGAATTACTTTACACCTAATAAAGCTGGGTGTCTGAAATTTTGCAAAAAATAGTTTAGATTTATGGGCAAAGTTTCTGCACAATTTGCACTAACTGTAATGCATTGAGTTCGAGGAGTTGCCATATAACTTCATATTCAACATGAGCATTACTTCAACTTATATTTCCTTTTGTTCATAACTGAATGCCTAATAAATTGTGTATTTGATACAGTCTACTCTACTACACTCTTGCTCGTTTCAATTGTTTTTGTTTATAATTCGATTCGATAAAAAAATTAATTTTAAAAACACAAACTTTTTCATTTTAAATAACCTTGCAAACATTAAAGTTAATTTATTACTTTTATATACTATTTTCGGATACATTTGTTTGAAATATCAATTTTAAATTCAGTTATGTTATGATCAATTATTAAAAAATAAAATAAAGTTCAAGGTTATGAATTTAAATTTTGACACACTTTAAAAATATGTAGGTTTGGTAAGTTTGTGCCCTCTTTTTTTTTTTTATTTCGGAATTCAAATAATTTTTTTTTTAATTTTAAAAAGAGATGAAAATAATTAATAATAAAGTTCAGATGCTGATAACGATTTTAATTTTATATGGAGTTTATGCAAAAGACAATTTATTAAAATGTACAGTTAACAGCGTGTATTCATCATGTTAAATTTATTTTAATGTTTTAATTAAATTTTATGACAAAAAGTAGATATTCAAAAATTAGAAAAATTTCTAGTAAAAAAATTTTGTTAATCAAAGCATTTTGTAAATTGTGCTTATTAATTTATTTGTAATTTATGTTTATAAATTAACTGTTATTCAATGTCTGGTTAACAATAATTTAGAGAAAGGAGTTGTTTGGGGTGCAGTTAGTTGAGTCGAGCCTAAATTCAAAAAATGCTGCTTAGTTAGCAAATTATTGATGTAGCTAAGAAGAGGCCAAATGATACTAAACTTAATTGAGTTAGTTCAACAAAATCAAAACTTACAGGTTAAAAAATTGCACATTTTATAATTATAACTGGTGGGATAGCATGTTAAACAACTGATGAAAAAAACCGAGGGTTTTTAAAAAAGCTCATTTTCAAAATTATATAGTGTTTCATAAAGAGTATTTATTTAGTCATTTATTTTTATAAAATTAAATCATAATATTATAATTTTATTATTTAAATATAATTAATAGAATATTAGTGAAATTAATATTTAAAATATAATCCCAATGGAATCAATGTTAACGTTTAATATTGAAAAATATAAACTGGTGAATAAATTACTGATTTATAAAAAATTAAAATTTGAATTTTTAAGTCCTAATAGTCCTTCAGTGATGAAGATTCCCAAATTTTTACTAAACAAACTTATAATGATTCTCGAGGATCTGTCGTTCTCCCACCTGCTCCCCTCCCAAATTTTTTATGTTCTAGGAATTAAATTGTGAATTCCACCCAAAATTTTAAATTTTACTTAGGATTTTATTTTCTTAAAATTTAAAACTAAACGACACTTTCCTCAATTCTAAGAACCCTTTTTAAATTAAAGAAAAACCTTTAACATACCTATGTTGAAATATAATATTGTGGCTTTCAATTGCGTATATTACCAAAAAAAAGTTTAAGCGGATATTTATTTAAGTTTAAGCACATGTTAAAAATAGCAAAACTTAAATTGTTGACCCCAGCTTAAACCATTTAGAAGATATGTGGGGTCAAAAATTTTCCAAAAATTGAGTTTTCCGTAATTGTAAATTTTAGTACCGTATGGCAACTCTATAAATTTGCCTTCCAAAAATTTAGGAAGCTTATAAACACAACTGTCTTTTACTGTTTTCAGATTGAATAATACCTTACAAAACCCTTATTATAACAATTTGAATATTGTGCTTTTCCGGGTGGGCTACAGAAAAAAGGTCTTCCATGAAATTATATTTTTTGCAATACCCGTAATAAAAATTTCTTTTCTCTATTTCAACCGACGAACCGACCGGACCGACCGACAGGGTTAAACTAATGAGCTTTTTTTTTCAAAACTTCTTGAAAATGTGCTAAAATGTTACTTTTCCTCCTATTACTTGAACCTAAGACTACTAATTTAATAAGAATTGCTACAATTTCCTTAATATGATATAAATCCAAAAATATGATTTAAATTTATTTTATTTCCTTTTAATTTTTGTTATGATAGAATAGAAATTAAAAATTTGGCTATGTAGAGAACTGAATTTTTCTGAACTGAATAATTATTAAAAACTAAAAAAGAAAATACTACCTTTTAAAATTACCTTTTTTTACCATTGGAATTGTAGCCAATATTAAACTTAAAAATGATGAAAACTCTTCAGGGAAAGCTGTATTGACACAATTACCTTTTAAAGGAAAATTATAGAAATATTTAATTTATTAAAACTATTAATTAAAAACTTACTAATTTGTAAATCCATCAATAAAACTACAATAACATAAATTACAAATTTCATTTTTAAATATTTTAAAATTTTTGAAAACTAATGAATATATTATATTATTAATTTTAAAATTTTTAAAATTTCTTTCACGGATGTTAAATTAAACTCATTTTAAAAAATTTTTAAACCTAAAATAAAATACAGTTTTAAATCACTTTTAATTTAAATTAATACTCAAATAATTATAACTATTCATTTCTGCTATTTTAAATATTTTTTAATACTAAATTTATTTATCTCTAAATTTAATAAAAAGCAATGTAAATCTTCAAAGTTTCAAGCCAACTAAATGGCTAATTTTTATATTGAACTTACGATATAATGAATTTCTTTTTCAAAACTTAGAAAGTTGTTCATATTGTTCAGAAATTTTAAGCAGATTAAAGCTATAAAAAAGCTATCCATTTAATTTTTTTTTTATAAGCATCGCCACAATATTCATGTCAAAAACTTGCATCGAATATAAAATATCAAATTCAGCATAAAACTAAAGTTTAGAAAAGACTTTAAATTTATTAAAAAAAACTTAAAAAACCAAAAAAAAATCAAAACTAAAACAGCAAGTCACGCCTATTATAAAATGGGGAAGAGTGTAAAGTGTACTGTGTCAACTGTAGGATACGCGCAAGAACATGTTATGTGCGAGTTCATAGTTGCAGTACCTGCGCAACAAAAAAATTTTTAATTCGTAGTATCCTATGTTCAAAATATTCCTTAAATTTAAAAACTGTACATAGGGTTAACAATTACAATTCCCAACCCCTGGAACCTGGTTTTTAACTTAACATATTCTTTGAAGATAGGATACTATAAATAAAAAAAAATTTTGTTGCGCAGGCACTGCAACAATGAACTCGCACTATATACTTTATAAAAATAAATATATGTAATTTACATTACAACTGTTCGAAATTTTTGTACTTGAAATTTGGAACTCAACTACTTTTAGCAAAATGTTAGACCCAGCTTTATTAAGTTTAGAGTTATGCTCACATAAAAAACGTATATAATATATACGAAATATGCAACGTATCATACAATTTATTGTATTAAAAATGACGGTAATTTGAGTTTTAGTTTCATATCTCTCGCTTTTATTGAAAAGCTATTATAAAACTTTGTTTATAAAATTGCATTAGAAAAAATTAAAATACCTATTCGAAATGAATTTCAAAACTTATTTAATAAAAAACTATAAAAAATTATTAAAACTAAATAATTATTTTAAACTAGCTGTTGTCCCGTCACAGAATGACGAAATGTCAATTAAAAGAAGAACTTTTTCTAATTAAAAACTATTTCTAATTTCATTATGTACATTATGTTAAAAGTATGTTAAATAAAATTGCAACCGTTACATTTTATTTAATGCATATTATGCTTCGATTCTAGTAATAGATACACAAAAAATAAATAAATGACTCATAAAATTTCTTCTTGTATCTTAAAAACTTGAAGATGAATAACTTAGTTAGTCTACTTTTTATATGTTTGGTGTTTATAAAATGTTGGGGTCGTTAGCTCAAATCCCTTCTTGGTACATTTTTTTTTTAATTTCAATTATTCTTTTTTTTTATTTAAGTGAGTACTTGCTTAAATTAAATAAATTAATAAAAGATTTTAAATTTTTTTATAGGTTTATTTTGTTTCATTAATGATCTATTTCTCTATTTATTAATGTTTTGTATAAATATTTTTAAAAAATGTTGCTATACATTCTATATTGTTTCCTTTTTTTAGATTCAAATCGAAATACTTGTTTGTTGCTAACATTCTACAATGTACCTACTCAAGCTTGCTAAATAATGTATCTATTATTTATATTTACGTAAAATTGTATTAAATAAATGTTGATTTTTGAATTGAATTTTGCATTATCAAATGCAAATTACAAATTTTATTTGGAATTTTTTTAATATACCTAATTTAATTTAAAAAAAATTTATTTTGTTTGGCTTCTATGGTGCATTGGTATTAACTATTGTATTTGTATACCCGAACCGAAGCCACTTTCCCAAACTTAACACCATTTTCTTCCATTTTTAACTTTTTTTAAATAGTAAAATATTTCAAAGTTTATGAAGGAAACATGGGAGGGGGGATAGACAAGGGAGAGTTAAGAGCGAGATGTGGGAGAGATGAGGGAAACTTTGAAAGTACTTTGACACATTGCTTGGTTTATTTGCTTAAGCAAAGCAAGCAATGCATCAAAGCGAATAATTAAGACTTACCACACAAATATTCATGTGAAGCATAGTCATCTTAATTTTTATTTACAAAATGTTTTACTTTTTATTTAAAATTTCCAGAAAATCATCTGTGATTTTTAAAGCTGAAATGAATTAATTCATAAACTAATAAATAAATTTTATTTCATCAAAAATTTTTTTTTTTTATTAAAAATAAATAAATTATTTTTTGGCCTGCTTATGATAATTTTGGATATTTTATTTTCTAAAATAAAACACATCCAACAAAACATTAATATTTTATTTTTTTATAATTAAACACATCCAACAAAACACATTTAATTGAATGCGTTTGTTACACCTCATTCTAGACAAATATATTAATAATAATAATAATAATTTCGTAATCAATATATAATAATTAACATTGCCAACTAAACTGAATTACATTTAGTCAACAAAACAAACGTTCATCAAAAATACGATGGTCAAATGGCAATTTAAAATCGACAATGAAAAGCTAAAAGATTATAACATTGTCAATTGAAATTAACAATCAATTAAAGAATGTTAGTAGAGCGGAAGATGACATATAATGGTATCGAACCAAAACAGATTTTATACAAAGCATTCAAAAATATATATTGGAACAAAGAAAAAGTGGATGACAGACAAAATTATGAAAATAATGGATCGTTAAAAAAAAACGATTTGATAGAATATAAACGACAGAATTTGAAGTAATATTAATCAGTATAACATTATCCAAAAGTCTTATCTTACAAAATCTTCAACAAATATAACAAAGTATATGATACCGATATTTTTTCAATAGATTGGTTCATCAAATTTTAATGCCAACGCCAAAATAAGTAATGAGCGGTATGATAAAAACTTTTTAAGGTATAATATACCAAAATACGCAATAGCAGTTGAAATATGCAACAATATGCTCTAATCAATATGGCTTAAAATTCATAACTATTTATGAACCGGTTAAATATATTGTCTGTTTCCAATTACGAAAACAAAATGCTCGCGAATATTTTTAACTATTCTGCTTATAAAGGTTTTAAATTTAACGGTACTATATTATAAACATCAAATACGTTAATGACCAACCATTTTAGCAGATAATTTAGGAGATTTACAAAAATTAATAGATAAATTTAATCGTCATAGCATTAAATTTGGTCTAAAAATCAATGCGATAAAAAAAATCCGCATTTAAAGTTACAGTCCGTCAACTTTCAATTGAACAAGTTTCTAGTTACAAATATTACAGATGTTGGCTGAATGAACATTAAACTTGTAAACTAGAAATGGCAAGAAATGCTTTTTTACGTGAAAAAAACTGCTTTACTACAGAGATGTGAGCTTAAGTCTTCATGTAACGTAAATATGGATTAAGGACGTAAAGAGGCATTGATCAAAAATAAATGTTTTTGTTATTTAACATCAATGATTGAAGAAGAGATATAACCGCTAAAAAAGCATCGTCAAAGAGTTAAGTTGGACCCAAATAAAGTAACAAATCTTTCCATAAATAATAATGTTATGTACGATATATATATTTATTTTTAAGGGAAAGCTATAATACCAATAAACTATATAAATAAAACAAGGTTACAAACAGTAAGTTGGCGCAATTGGCGCATTAGATAAATTAAAAATCTATAAGTCATAATTAATGAAATTAATTTAAAATATTCTCAAAGCATTTACGTATTATTTTATCTGTTTAAAAAGTTATAAAAAATTACGATTAAATGTATTTATCAAATTTAATTTAATTAATGCTTATACGTTTACTCCACTCTTATTAAATAAATGGTAGTAACAATATCATAATACGAATCTCTTCATACCTAATACTGTATTAAAAAAGCTTATACACAATTTTATAGATCTTTATAAATTTGTTTTCCTATTGTAATGAATCATAATAATATCTTAATTCATCAATGTGTGGGGATTATATTGAAAACAGGACAGAACACCTCTGTACCTAATGTAAAATTTCTATATTTATTAATTTCGAAGATATTCTGCTTATATTTAAGGAGGCTTGTGACGGCTTTCTGAACCATTACTTTAATTTCTCTTATTCCAGAAACAAACAAAATGGGAGAGAACATTCTAGTAACAAATTTCTGGTTTCTATTGTTATTAATTTCGAAGATATGTTTGAACCTTCAAATTCTTTATTTTAAGTCACTTTCTTTATTATTTTGAATACAAACTTTAAATTCAGGTACCTGAACTGCCACTCCAATAGTAATAAAAGTGTAGCGGGGATTAGGCCAAAGCGCATATATTCAAAACCACGATCACTCAAAACCTATTTAACGCTATCTTGATGAAATTTATATGCAGTGGGCTCGACTATGTGTCATACAACTTCTTTTTTATATGAGCATTACCTTATAAGATGGATGTCTGAAATTTTGCCAGAAATAGTTAAGTTTTATGGTCAATGTTTGAGCAAAATTTTGTTCGTCTACTGCAGTAGGCTCAAAAATTTAAAAAAATGTGCTTATAAATAGTTTGTTGACCAACTCCTTATAGGAGCACGCCCCCTGCTTAGGAGATGTGAGGGCTCGAAACTTGAAATTTTTTTCTCCAAAATTCCAAAAAAGCCACATATTTAAATTGAGAACCCGGAGAGTAGGGGAATAGAAATTCTCTCAGTATGGTATGCTTGTGGTACGAGTCCGTAAAAATCCAGAAGCGGCTGTTCAGGATTGACGGTTACTGGTCTGCAACTAATCCCAGAGGGGCGGCAGTAAGAAACCCTGGCTGTAAGTATAAAAAGCATTAAATAAATAAAAGATAATGTCATATAAAAATAAAAATTCGGTAGGGATATCTAACAACGTGTCGGCAGAGACCACGGCCGTTGGCGAGGGTTTGGCTGAACGTTCAAGTGGTTTAGATGAGTCACCAGTGGTTCATGATAATAATATTAATAATATAAATAATCTGGACAAATTAATAAACCTCTTCGCTATGAGCTCGAAGGTTCAAAGAAGACCGCCCAAAAAAAGTTCAAAAAATAAGGAAACCGAAGAAGGCAATAAAGAAAAAAAACTATTTGATGAAGACAATTTAAAGCAAACCCACGAGGGCAATAATAAAATTCAAAGTCCGATATTACAAGAAAGTAATACGAAAGTCAACTTCAGAATTAATGAGTTGGAAATCTTGTGTAAAGAATTCCGAAGAGAAATCTGTCAACTTAAGGCAGAAAATTTAAAATTAAAAACTGGAAAAAATAATGTGCCAAATGTATTCACAAATACTAAAATTGTGACATACGAAACGGATGAAGAAGAACTAATACGAGAAACTCATTGGATTCTGAATAGAAAAAGAAATCCAAAGAAACGAAAAACGGATAAGTCCCCAGATGTTAACACATCGTTGGAACCGCTATTTAAACCCCATTATTTATTATATTATAAAAATAATAAAAGAAGAAAATATAAATTTTAAAGTCAACATGATGAATAATGACGGGTTAAAAATAATATAGACAACGAAAATGAATATAGAGTTTCGACAAAATCTATAAATAAAGCAAAAGTTGGAATGGCATACATGTGAAAATAAACTGACTAGACCAATTAAAGTTGGTAAATGGCAAGAAATTTTCACCCATAATGTGAGTCAGAAGATATTAAAAAAGAACTTATTAATAAGGGTTTTAAATGTCTAGATGTGACAAACAAAATTAAAAAAACTAAAGATAAAAATATAAATATTGTAACTAAGCTTCCACTATTTGTGCTATCTTTTGATCATTCAGAGGAAATAAATAATATATACAAAATAGAATATTTACAGCACATTATAGTTAAAATTGAGGCTCTCAGAAGTAATAATTCCATTCCTCAGTGTAAAAGATGCCAGAGTTTTGGACATACACAAAAATGTTGCCATAAACAGGCAAAATGTGTTAAATGTTCTGGAAATCATATGACAGCAGACTGTAGTAAAAAAGAAAATTTCCAAGCAATATGTGCAAACTGCAATGAGGCACACCGTGCCTCAGCTATCGTGGTTGTTTGGTAGCAAAAGAATTACAGAAAAGAAGATTGACTATGCACAAACCCAAACAATCAAATGAAACAGAAATACCGAAAAAAACTACACTATTTACATCCAGTAAAGTTACGAATGGAGCTTTATACTCCCAAGCATTAAAACTAAAATGAAAGAAAACATTATATAAGAAAAACATTAAAACTAAAATTAAAGAAAAAATTATATAAGAGAAACAAATTAAGGTTATGAAACCTAAACGTAATGACAATGAAGTGATGCACAAGATTCAAAACTTAGAAAAAAATACAGAAACTAAGGTTATGACACCTAAACGCAATGAAGTGATGCACATGATGCAAAATCTATTGCTAAATGCTAATGAAATCTCCAAAAGATTAAATAAAATAGAAAAGAGATACATTAATGAATATCATGAAACACCTAAAAAAAGTATAAAAAATGTATCTGGATAAAATACGTATTGCAACTTGGAATCCTAATGGTGTCCTCAATAAAAAAACATGAACTAGAAGTGTTAAGATCTAATAATATTGAAAAATGTCTGCTATCAGAGACTCATTTAACAATTAACATAAAATTTAAGATTATAGGTTGTGGATTCTATAAGGCAGTTCTTCCTAGTAATCATCCGAGATGAGGTAGTACAATTCAAATAAAGAGCACTATAAAACATAATGAAGAATTCAAAATTGAATCTGAAAAAATAAAACTTTCTATGATACAAATTTCGTCTACTAAACAAGATCTTAATGTTGGTGCAGTATATTGTCCACCAAAATTCAATATAAAGAAAAATATCTTTAAAGGACTCCTAAATGTCCACGGACATAAATTTCTGCTAGGTGGTGATTACAATGCCTAAAATACTGATACGGGTTCTAGAACAACCTCAACTAGAGGTAAAGAGCTAAGAAAAGCTCTTCAAGAGTTAGGTTGTTGCCATCATTCGACTGGCAAACCAACTTATTGGCCCACAGACACCAACAAAGCTCCAGATCTAATTGACTTCTTTATAACAAAAGATATTCCAGCAACTTCATTAATTTAGAAAATAATCGTGACTTGGATTCTGATCACTATGCTGTGATACTAGAGTTGAATGAAATAATAACTAGAAAACTAAATAAGCCCACACTGACAAATAATACCACAGAATGGTTAAGCTTTAAGTATGAAATCACAAATAATATTAATTTAAACATAATTTTACAATCAAAAGAAGAAATAGATTTGGAACTAGAAGGCTTTATTAATATAATTCAAAAAGCTGCTTCGAATAACACAAAAATAATTGAGTATAGGTCAGCAGCAAATAATTATCCTAGAGATATAACTTATTTAATAAAACGAAAAAGAAGGGCTAGACGTAGATGGCAGCAATCACATACCCTGACGATGAGAAGATTTTAAACAGATTATCACAATCTCTTAAAATAAAAATTCAGATTTTAAAATCAGTATAATACAAAAAGTTTATCTGCGACAGAAGAATCAAATTACTCATTGTGGAAAGCAATTAAGAGTGTAAAAAAACCGATAAAGCACGCCTCGCAACTCATGAAATCAGACGTTACTTGGGCAAAGGAAAATAAAGATAAAGCCGAATTATTTGCAGATCATTTAGAAAACATATTCAAACCAAATGATATAAATTCAGTGGAGGATGAAATCTTCGATTAGTGGAGGATGTTACAATAGAAGAGAACAATATTAATCCATTTACCCAAGAAGAAATTAGTGAAGTAATAAAAACTTTAAAGTTAAGAAAAGCCCCAGGTTTCGATCTTATTACAGCTCAGATTATAAAAGAGCTTCCACAAAAAGCTCTAAAATTTTTAAGAAAAATTATAAATGCAGCAGTAAAACTGAAGTATGTTTCAACCGCTTCGAAAGTTGCAGAGGTTATTATGGTAGCTGAAAAATTGATTGATACCTTACAATATGCAGAGATACTCGAATCGTACTTGTCTGATAGATTATTTAGAATTAAACAAGATGAAGAGTACTCTACATTAAGAGAAATAAAAGCAGGTGTGCCTCAAGGCAGCATTCTAGGTCCTATTTTGTACTTGCTTTATACAAGTAATCTACCAGAAGTAGAGAATGTAACTGTAGCAACATTTGCTGACGATACTGCTATATTGGCAATAGAATCGAATATTGACGAAGCTACAGGAAAATTTCAGAAAGCAAGTGAAAAAATATGTGTTTGGACTAACAAATGGAAAACAAAATTATATGAAAGAAATCTGTTCGTGTTAATTTTAGTAATGGAAATATAAGAAATCCACCTAAAATAAGTTTAAATAGTGTATTTGTATCAATCGAAAATTCAGCAAAATACCTAGGAATGACACTGAATGTCAAACTAAGGTGGAATGAACACGAAAAAACTAGAACTTGATAATAATAATATAGAAAAAATTACTGGCTCCAAGGGCGTAAGTCTAAATTCACAATATATAATTAAGTGTTAATTTACAACCATGTAATTAAGCCTATATGGTTATATGGCATTCAACTTTAGGGTTGTGCCAAGCAAACGCATATTAAAACAAGTAAAGAAACAGTCAGTCGGTGCAACAGACTTAGAAATACCCTACACCTATTTGGTACAAATTTAATGGGAAGTCCATAAGTCCATATAACCATAAACGCTGTTATTAGTTTGACCGTAAGACATAGCTAATTAAATTAACTTTATAATACTAAAAACATTTTCTAATTACTTTATCTATTCAAAAATATTACAAATTCTTACTAATTTATCTATTTAAATATATTAAAATACAAAAAAAAATGAATTAAATGAAAATATATTTATTCAATTCAATTACAAAATTGAAAAAATGTGAATTATTTAATTTTGTGATAAAAAGCTAATCAAAGCATAATATATTTAATAATTAAAATTTTTCAAAATTTATGTACCTATTAGAAAAGCTTATAAACGCAAAATATACAATAAATGTATTTCTAAAATATAATTACAAATTTAGAATTTTTTATATAATTCATTTAAATAAAACAATAAATTTTACATAAATGCAGCAACCTTTGAATATAGCTTAAGTATTGTACACAATGTTTTAATTATATAGCACCTGTGGTAATAATTCAATAAAATATATGATATAATAAAAATTAATGAAACAAGTGATGAAAAAAAACAAAGGGTTTTTAAAAAAGCACATTTTCAAATTTATATTGTATTACTTACTGAGTTTAACTTTGGAAATTATTTACTTGGAAATAGTTACTGTTTACTTATAAAATTTACTGCTAACAATAAAGTCTTTATTTTAAAGTTGTTATAGCCCTTCAATGGGGAAGGTTTCCAAGTTTCTCAAGGATCTAACTTCATCTAATTCCCCCCCCCCCCTTCCGTCCCCCTCCATATTTTTAGATTCTAGGAATAAAATTGGGAATTCCACAAAAATTTGGAATTTTACTTAGAATTATAAAATTTAAGCAAAAACTGAGAGACATTTTCTTCAATTTAAGGAACCGCTTTCCAATTTAAGAAAAACTTTAACATATGTTAAAATATAATGTAGGGCCTTTAAAGTTTGTATATTAATAAAAAAAAAATTTGACAGTTATTCAAGTTACAGGTGCTTAAAAATTGCAAAGTTTCAATTTTCGAGCCCTTATAGCTTCTAAACAGGGGCCTTGACAAAAAAGTTTTGTTAACCGACTCCTACTAATATTTGAAGATCTAACTTCTCCCAAAATTTTAGGATCCTACCTTAAACCGTTTAAGAGATATATGGGACCAAAAATTTTGCAAAAATTGAGTTTTATATAATGGTAAATTTTAGTACCGTATGGCAACCCTAAACATTTAAGCAACATATTTTTGTAAAGCCTATAAAAACAGCTCTCTTATACCGTTTTTCGATTGAAAATAAACCTAACAGAACTCTTGTTATATCAATTTAAATATAGGGCTTTTTTTGAATTTGCAGGGGCTGTAGCTTCGTCACCCTTCAAAATTAAGAAAAACCTTTGACACATATTGAAATATAATTATAGAGCTTTGAATTTTGTATATCACTAAAAAAAAATTTGGACAGGTATTCAAGTTACAGGTGTTTAAAAATAGCAAAATTTCAATTTTCGAGCCCTTATAGCTCCTAAGCATGGGGCTTGACAAAAAAATTTTGTTAACCGACTCCTACTAATTTCTGAGTATCTAACTTCTCCCAAAATTTCAAGACCCTAGCTTGAACCGTTCAGAAGATATGTGTGGCCAAAAATTTTGCAAAAATTGAGTTTTGTGTAATGTTAAATTTTAGTACCGTATGGCAACCCTAAACATTTGCCTTTTAAATATTTATAAAGTTTATGAAACCAGCTATCGTTTGCCTTTTTCAGATTGAAAATATATCTAACAGAACTCTTGTTATAACAATGTAAATATAGGGCTTTTTCCAACTTTGGGGGGCTGTAGCCCCGAAACCGGTGGGGCTACATAAATAAAATTCTTCTACGGAATTATTTTTTTTGCAAAAACTACCCATGGTTAAAATTTCTTTACTCTATTTCAAACGGTGTAAAAGTTTTTGTAAACATACGGACAGACGGACAGACGGACGGACAGAGTGAAGCTATATAGGCACATTTTTACAAAAATTTTTGAAAATGTGCTAAAAAGGAATTTAATCGTTTATTAAAAGAATATTTTGTTTTTAATTTATAAAATATTATACAAAATATGTTTTATGGTAAAATTCTTAGCCTTTTAAAAATATAAAAGTGTTAAATAAAAACGGAAATAGGAAAGACCCTCGTGTATCAAATTTAAAGTTTCTATATTCATGAATTTCGAAGATAAGCTTTTTAATTTTGGAATTTCATTATCCGAACTGAACCACCACACCAAGAGATCCCAAATTAGGGGGACACACAAAAAATAGTAAAGAACACCCTTGCGCCAAATTTGAACCTTCTATATTTTTTCAAGTAGCACTTTATTAATTTTAAAGATATGCTTTAAGGTCTTCAGAAATGTGTGGCTGGTCCCCGACCCACTACTCCAATGGGGCCCAAATTTAAATTTTTTTCTCATTTTTTGGCCCTCATATCTTTTGACCGGTTCACGATAGAAACTAAAAATTTTGCGAAAAGTTGGATCCTTAGAAATTATGAAGTTGATCAACAAATTTTTTTATCACGCTCCATATTAAGGTGCTGTAAGGGGTCGAAAATGGAAATTTTGCTATTTTTAAACACCTAAAACTTAAATAACATTCCTAAATTTGGTTATATACAATGTTTAAGGTTGGAGCATTATACTTCACCATATATTAATGGTTTCTCTTAAATTTAAAAAGGGTTCTTAAATTTGAAAAAAGTGTCTCTTAGTTTTAACTTTCGCTTAGATAATAAAATTCTAAGCAAAATACCAAAAATTGCTGGTAATGACAGGTCAAAATTCCCAGAATCCGAACCCATGGGCCGATCTCGTCCATACGCAGTCCCCGTTGTACCTTCAGTACTAGTAAACTGCAGTTAAAATTTCATCAAGATAGCTCCATTCCTTAAGAGGAGAATTAACCAATTCTAATATCAATATTTGAATCTGAAATTAGTCTTTTCCACACCTGTAACCTGGATCACGTCATATTTCAAGGAAAACTAAAATGGATTTCTCTCAATCTATAAATTAAAACTAACCAGAATATTTTAAATTAAAAGAATTAAAATATTAAAAATTGAATTATGTATAATATTAAAAAATAAGTAAGTTAAGAGAATAAATTTAAATTTATTTCAAATTAATAATAATTAATTAATCAAGGGTACAAAATCATTTAACAGTAAATGCAGTACAGCAAAAATTAATAATCCTCAAGAGAAGTAATTGCTGCATGTGTGTAAAATTTTATTGAATCGGATAAAAATTTTAAATTTACAATTTTGTAATTGCATTTTATGAATACATTTATTTCAGGTTTTTTTTTTAATATTTTTAAATAGATAAATTAGAAAGAATTTTTAATATTTTTGAATTGATAAAACAATTAGAAAATGTTTTTAGTATTATAAAGTTAATTTGGTTAGCTATGTCTTACGATCAAGCTAATAAAAGCTTTTATGGTTTTAAAATAACTTATGGACTTTTAATTAAATTTAAAAATAGGTGCAGGGTTATTTCTGAGTCGGTTGCCCCGACTGATTTTATGAAAGGAATTTAGGTTTTCTTTTGACTTACAAAAAATGTAGAAGTGGAAAGTTTTATGTTATTCAAATTAAAAAATATATAAAGATTATAAAGATTCTTCATTGGCTTTAATTATTATTATTAGAAATTTGCATTGAAAATTTTATTTATTATTTAATATTATTTAATTTAATTATTATTTTCAATGTTTTTATGTAATAAAAACTACCAAAAGTTAAGAGTTTTAAAAACATTTTTATAAAACTTTAAAAAAAATTATTAGGTATCGTGCCCAAGCGGGTTAATATATCGCAACCGAAGTATGTAATTTAGCTTTTGCACTATTTAAGAAGAGCAACTAATTAGTCCTATTAGGTAAGTGAGCTTTTGAAATAAAGGTTAACTTGTGTTAAAACCAAAAACTCTAAAATTTCAATGAATCCTTGTGCTTAAACTGGAAAACACGTCGAAACGAAATTGAGCTTCTGTAATTAATATCAATGCTAAAATTATCAATAACATTGATTAAACGTTTAAGCAAATAAAATTGATTAAAAATTTCATGGCGTCGTCATGCCTAAACGGGTCAATCGAACTCAACAAAAATTTTGTTCAGCCTCTGTTTTGTAATTTTAGATTATCATCCTGTAAAATTGAACACAAATCTTAAACAAAAATTTTTTTGACCAAAAATTGTATAGTATGTTAATATATACCAATCAACTTTATGTAACAAATATCGTTAGCTAAGAGAAACATTTGCGCATTTTCAATTTCAAGCCAATCCTTCGAACTGTTTCGACTCCACATCAAACAGATTGAAAAAACTTCGCAGGGTCTCCGTGTCCAAACGGGTTAATCGAACTCAACAAATATTTGTTTCAGCATCGATTTGTACTGCAAAATCACTTAGTAAAATTGGTCACAAATCTTAAACAAAATTCCTTTCTACAAATGGATTGAAGCTTTTCTTTCGAATCATCGTATTCGTAATCTTGTCGACAATTTTATGTCCTCCTTATCACCAAACCTTTTTTTGATTTTTATCAACTACTTTTTTTCCTCAAGCCTCAATCCAATCATAGCTGGTAATGACAGCTTCACAAACGACATAGTTTCACAAACGACCACACTGTAGTGGCTTCCTACGATTTCCTTGAGAATTCTAATGACACACCTAGCGCAATCAGTTCAAAGAGAAATATCATGGTTAGTTAAATTAAACCTAATTAGTTAACTAAAAAAGCTGATTGGAGTAAAAGTAATAAAGTTGAGTTTAATACTTTAAAAACTCAAACTTGCCTGATTTTCTGCAAAAAAAGACAGTTCAACCCGATTCTGCGATTCCAAGAAGAAAATAAAGGTCACTTAGAAAGAACTAAGCATTTTAGGCTGTGAAACAAACATTTATTTGATACAGCTAAGAATGCTGCCAAACGCTTGCGCATTCTGTCCCGTTGTAAAACGTATTTCTCTCTTAGGGATCTGCAAAATCTATAAAGCCTGTAATCGAAATTAGATGGAGTACAACTCTCACATTTGAGCTGGCGCATAATAACGTTCCATACTACAACTTGAAAAAATTCAAAACGAATCTTTTCCGATTAGTTTGCAATCTAGCCCCGAATTCCTCCTTAATATCCTTTTTACCTCCCTTCGAACTAAACCTACATATTATGTATTAACGGATCTGTTCATAGTATTTAGTAAGCGTTGAAAACAAAAAAAATTTTAAACGTTCTTAAAATTGAAGAAAGTGCCTTTTACTCTTAACCATTTTTGCTTAAATAATAAAATTGTAAGAAAAATTCTAAAAATTTGTCTAAGACACAATATTATTTCTAGAATCTGAAAATTTTGGACTGAGGGAGGTGATGTTAGATTGTTAATAATCAGAAGTTTGTTTAAGTTTAGTTTAAATGCTAATGGTGATCCTATTAAAGTAATACAAGGTTCATATATTTTAAAATAATGATAAAGTACCTAAAAAGAAAAGTAATTACTAACAATTATTTTATAAAACAAAACATCTGTTCTATATTTCAAACTATATTCATAATTCAAACTAACAAAATCAAAAAAAAAAAATAAATTAACGAGGAAGAGTGTAGTTGTTTAGACTGTGTCAATTCTGGGATACCCGTATGACCGTTATATAAACATTATATCAGCTTAATTAGGTGTAATGTAATGCGCATATAAAAGGAGTTGTATGGCAGCTACTCGAACCCTCTGCAGTAGACCAATCAAATTTGGCAGTAGCTTTGGCCATCACACTTAAATATTTTTGGCAAAAGTTCAGACACCCAACTTCAATAGGTATAGAGTAATGCTCATATCAAATAAGAAGTTGTATGGCAGTTACTCGAACCCTCTGCAGTAGACCAACCAAATTTTGCAGTATCTTTGGCCATTACACTAAACTATTGTTGGAAAAATTTCAGACACCCAGCTTTAATAGGTATAGAGTAATGCTCATATAAAAAAACAAATTGTATAGCAGGTACGCGAACCCATGGACCAAAATCGCTGGATTTAAAAGGCGATGACGGCTATTGCAAAAAAACGAATTTGCGAAAAATCAAAATCCTAGCTCCTTTAGTTTTTGAGTTATCGTGCGGACGGTCGATTTTTTTGATTCTGATCCGATCCATACACTTGAGTTTACATCAAGCCTCACCCCCCCCCCCTTCCTTAGCTGCGTCATAAACATAATGCCAAATTTATTATATCCTTTGACCTACAGTAAGTAATACGGGTATAAAAATTAGTTCAAATTAAATTTGTTTCATTTCTAATATTGCATGTATTCTTCGATTTCTCACCACACTAAAAATATATAATATAATGTATATATATAATTGAACACATCTAACAAAACACATTTAATTAAATGCGTTTGTTACACCTCATTTCCTGACAAATATTATTATTATTATATTATTATTAATATATTTGTTTAGAATGAGAATTGTTAACCGCATTCAATTAAATGTGTTTTGTTGGATGTGTTTAATTATAAAAAAATTAAATATTAATGTTTTGTTGGATGTGCTTTATTTTAGAAAATAAAATACCCAAAATTATCATAAGCAGGCCAAAAAATATTTTATTTATTTTTAATAAAAAAAAAAAATTTTTGATGAAATAAAATTTATTTATTAGTTTATGAATTTATTCATTTCAGCTTTAAAAATCACAGATGGTTTTCTGGAAATTTTAAATAAAAAGTAAAACATTTTGTAAATAAAAATTAAGAAGACTATGCTTCACATGAATATTTGTGTGGTAAGTCTTAATTATTCGCTTTGATGCATTGCTTGCTTTGCTTAAGCAAATAAACCAAGCAATGTGTCAAAGTACTTTCAAAGTTTCCCTCATCTCTCCCACATCTCGCTCCTAACTCCCCCTCATCTATTCCCCATCCCTTAATGTTTCCCTTATAATATTTTACTATTTAAAAAAAGTTAAAAATGGAAGAAAATGGTGTTAAGTTTGGGCGAGTGGCTTCGGGTATACACTACCTGAGCTCAATGCACCATAGAAGCCACACAAAATAAATTTTTCTTAAACTTAATTAGGTATATTAAAAAAATTCCAAATAAAATTTATAATTTGCATTTGATTAATGCAAAACATTCTAAAATCAACATTTACTGAATACAATTTTACGTACATATAAATAGATAGGTTATTTAGCATGTTGAGTAGGTATATTATAGAATGTTAGCATCAAACAAGTATTTCGATTTGAATCTAAACAAAGGAAACAATATAGAATGTATAGCAACATTTTTTAAAAATAAATATACAAAACATTAATAAATAGAGAAATAGATCATTATTGAAACAAAATAAACCTATAAAAAAATTTAAAATCTTTTATTAATTTATTTAATTTAAGCAAGTACTCACTTAAATAAAAAAAATAATAATTGAACTTAAAAAAAAATTGTACCAAGAAGGGATTTGAACTAACGACCCCAACATTTTATAAACACCAAACATATAAAAAGTAAACTAACTAACTTATTCATCTTCAAGTTTTTAAGATACAAGAAGAAATTATATGAGTCATTTATTTATTTTTTGTGTATCTATTACTAGAATCGAAGCATAATATGCATTAAATAAAATGTAACGGTTGCAATTTTATTTAACATACTTTTAACATAATGTACATAATGAAATTAGAAATAGTTTTTAATTAGAAAAAGTTCTTCTTTTAATTGACATTCCGTCATTCTGTGACGGGTCAACAGCTAGTATTAATAATAATAAAATATAAAATTTATGACATGAGTTGGTTTTAATATTCATTCCGTTTACCTTCCAATGATGTATTCCAAATGGATCTTGAGCAACATATAGAATTAAGTAATAGGATTGTAAACAGTAAAACAATTATTTATTTCGACATATTCACCTCTATTCGTGGAAGCTCATTACTTCATACGATTCTCAGCGCATCTCCTCTAAAAAAAATTATCGCGTCTGCCTATTCTGGAGGCCTTGTTTTTTGGTGATATTATTTTTGTTAATTTTAAAAAATTATCACAACAATTTTTTTCAAAAATTCGAGAGTTTGTTTTCGAGCGGATATAAAAATCAAAGTAAATTATTACAAAAAACTTTTGGGACATAATGCAAATAATGTTCATCTGCATAAAAAATGCACTTTGGGTCCAACATAACATCTTCATATTTTCATAATAATTTTCATGAAGGTACATTTTGAGAGCAAAAATCATTTTCCAATGAATTCTTTTGTTACAATCGCTTTTGTTTTCGTTAAATTTTTTAGATTTATTAATTAACTATAGTTTCATTTTTTTCCAGAACGTCCACCGTCGTTTTAGACTTAGTTTAATAGATCGTTTATCTTTATTAAATTACGGGCAAATATTTAATTTTTTATTGATATCTTCTAAACAATGTGAGATTAAGTGCGAGTTCATAGTCGCAGTATCTGCGCAACAAAATACTTTTTTGTTCATAGAACAATAACAAATCCCTTAAGTTAAAAAATTCTATTTAGGGTTTAAAATTATTTAAAAGAAGGTAAGATACTATGAACAAACACATCTTTTGTTGCGCAACTACTGCGACAATGAACTGGCACTACATCAATATTATAATTTCTTATAAAGGTTGATGTATAAACATGAAAATATAAATATATGTATATAAAAATATAAGAAAATATAGTCATATATTTTATTATTTAATAGCTGTGTTTTTTTTATTCCATTTTTAAATTATAAAAAATTACATTCGAATTTATATTTAATTTTCAATTTAAAAATTGTATTTTTTGATCAAATTTGTTTAAAATATAATTGAATTATAATAAAAATTGTATTAAAAAAAAATAAAGAAAAAAGGAAATAACAAGGATTTTTTTTGTTTATTTACTTTAATAAATGTAACCTAATACTAAATATTCGAGACCTAGATTAAAAGCAGATAAATATCTGGATTTTGATTTGTTATTGTATTTCAATATTAAACTTATTAAACCTACACCTTGGAACAGATAAAAAAAAACACAGTTAATTTTCCATAGTAATACATAGTTCTCTTAGTCGCACACACTGTCCGACTTTAGGTTTTTTGACTTTATAGTCGGACAGTATTTTAAATTGCTTTTTTTAAGAAATATGTTAAAATAAATGTTATTTTTAGTATTTATTTTTAATTTACTAACTTTAAAAAATATAAAAAAATCATCTTGCGCTTAAAATATTTTCCGAAAAAGTATATAAGCACTGTTTCTCATACACATTAAAACACTTTAAAAAAAACTATTTTTCCGCAATATTTTTTTTTACGTCCGTTCCTTTTGAACTTTAATCCTTTATTGAGGTCAAACTAAAGGACAAATATGCTTGAATTTTTGTAAACAAAAAAAAAACAATTTACAACACAGAAATGCCACGTAGTTGCACATTTTTTAATTAAAAGCCCATTTAAACGTCTGCATAAAAAGAAAAGTGTACGACTTTTGAATGTATCTGGTCATTGGCGACTCCATCCTATAGGTGCCGTGATATAACGCCATATGCGATAAAGCCATAATGGCATTATGACTCAATCGATTGAGTCATAAAGCCATAATCGCGAAATTCTTTAATATGGCTTTAAAACAAACTCGAGTTAGTCATAAAGCCATATTGTGTTTTAAAAATTTTGAGTCATAACACCATATAATTAAAATTTAATGATTGAGTTAAAATTGTTATATATTACAAAATTTTACAGCTATCATTATTATATTATTTGTTGAAAAGAAGTAATGTTCGTGACTTTTTTGATGAAACATATAAGCAATTTAGAGGTATTTGTCCATCAGTAAATTTTGGGGAAATGCGAGACATCTTTATAAAATTAAAGCAACATTTTCCCAAAAAAACCAACAAATTTTATTAGGAGGAATATTATGCGTACACCATTTTTATGTCACCTACAATAGTGTTATAAACAATAGATCAACGGAACTATCTAATAAATGGTACATTTGCAGTTACACCCTGTTCTAATACTTTTAAGCAATTACTCATAATACATAAAGCACACGCTGAATATGTACAAGGTAAATATTAGGGTATAGGGTAGGCACGTATTTGCCGCCGCGCACGCGTATTCGCGGCCGCGCCGTATCCAGACGAGCCGCGTTCGCGGATAGCCGGGCGAACCTCGACGATATCAGACTTCTACGACTTCTACAGAATATGTACACATATTATATATACGTTATGCCGCATTGGGAGGGATTTTAGAGTAAGATTCAAAATCAGGGTATTCGCTTTTTCCAGAATATTTATATATGTATATATGTAATGAGAGATTCTGAATTAGGAGAGATCTTATAAACGGGTACAAAATCAATGACACTGGCTACGCATAGAAGGTATATTTGTCACCAAATTATAAACTTCGAAGTAATAATATTTCTATTGTTTTTTCTAAAAAAAAATTGTTTGAAGTGAGTCATAACGCCATTATGGCTTTATGACTTATTCGAGTGTGATTTAAAGCCATATTAAAAAATTTCGCGATTATGGTTTTATGAGACACACAAAAGAGTCATAAAGCCATTAAGGCTTTATAACATATGGCGTTATATCACGGCACCATCCTATATCTATGCAAATAAATAACGATGTAACAAAAAAATTTTTTTAGCAAAAGAAAAACAAAATAAAAAAAATTTATTGTTTTCATATCGAATAGAATTTATTTTTTTTTTCAACAGGATTTTAATTCTAATTCACCATTTGTTAAGGTACAAAAAAATCTCCTTGTTCATTGAACATTTGAACTAATTAAAAAAAAAAAAAAGAATTGTGTCATAATATTGGAGTCATAAGCCACAACGTTGAACCGCGTGACTATTTTATGTTAAATTGATGACGGGTTTTCACCTGAAAAAACGCAAAGTCGTAAAAAATCCTTTTTTTTGGTTGTTGTTTCATTAAAATTGAGAGAAAATAGCTAATAAAAAACTGTTTATCCTTGTCTAGTAAAAAAAAAATAAACGATTCATCAAATAAACAAAGAATTCCCCTTTTAAAAATATCTTTGGTATGTTATGTTAACGGAGTAAAGATATTCGATACGTTGTTTTTAAAAGTAAGTAAAATAATTTTATCAATAAAAAATTTTAACAAGTATAAAGAAACAGTCAGTCGGTGCAACCGATTTAGAAATACCCTACACCTATTTAGTTCAAATTTAAGGACATATCCATAAGTCGTTTTAACACCATAAGAGCTGTTATTAATTTGATCGTAAGACATAGCTAAACAAATTAACTTTATAATTCTAAAAAAATTTTCTAATTACACTATCTATTAAAAAATATTACAAATTCTTACTAATTTATCTATTTAAAAATATTAAAACAAAAAAACTTGAAATAAATGAAAATATATTTATTCCAATTCAATTACTAAATGAAAAAATTTGAATTATTAAATTTTGTGATAAAAAACTAATATATTTAATAATTAAAATTTTTCAAAATTGCAATTATTTTAAATGGTTTGTTTATGTACCTATTAGAAAAGATTATAAACGCAAAATATGCAATAAATGTATATCTAAAATACATATACAAATTTAGACCTTTTCATATAATTCATTTAAATATAAAAATAAATTTTACATAAACGCAGCAAGTACCTTTGAACATAGCTGAACCACTACAATTAAGTCAAAATTTCGGAGACACATAGGAAATAGGAAATATATTCTTTGGCTTCGAAATGAAACTCGACCAGAACCAATTCCCATGGTACTTTCATTACTAGTAACCTAGAGTTTAAATTTCATCAAAATAGCGGCATTATTTTTTGAGTTATGGTGTTTTAAGATATATGTTTGTTAGCCCTTGACCTTTTCAAGGGTTTCAGAACTCGAAACCATGGTACGATTTCGCCCATATGCAGTCCCCGTCATACTTTCAATACTAGTTAACTATTGTACACAATTGGAACGTGTTATCTGTCATCACATTTAGACCTTTTCGATTATTTCGGTATTATTTCTTTTTATCTAAAAGGTGTTGAATCGCTTTTTTAGGTGTAAAAAATTCTGATATGGGTTCCATCAACACATGATATTATTCCTGGAAATCCACTCTTTCCCAAAAAGAATAATTGCCTACTGCTTTTTGATAGCGGCCTTCAGAAAAAAATCTTAATGCAACTGTCAATTTTAAAATAGGTGGAATTCCTTTACAATCACCCCTATTCTAAATTCCCTCGTAGATTTTCTACGAAAAATTAGCTACGCTACGAACAAAAACTTTTAGTGATTCTAAATTCCCTCGTAGAAAATAAAATTTGCAATGGCAACTTTGACGTTTGAATTCAGTTTTTTAAGTAAAAATTATGATTGTTTTTAATTTTGTAGTAATAATTTTTGAAAAATTATTCCATTTTGAAAATAGTTAAATTTAAACATTTTTATACCCTACACCTATAGAATAGGTAAAGGGGTATATTAATTTTGGTATGGTGTTTGTCACCACCTAAAGGAAGCGAACTAAATATGGAAAAGTATATATATTTGTGATCAGCGTGACCGCCTTAGTCGATATATCCATGTCCGTCCGTCCGTCCGTCCGCGGCGGTGATTACGTACGGTGAGGATTGGATAATGGTTTCGGAACTTAGAACTTTTTGATCGAATTTAGGCCA
This sequence comes from Dolichopus griseipennis, assembly GCA_963082915.1. Lineage (NCBI taxonomy): Eukaryota > Metazoa > Arthropoda > Insecta > Diptera > Dolichopodidae > Dolichopus > Dolichopus griseipennis. The sequence goes on along the minus strand of OY720445.1, from coordinate 51,827,364 downwards.
AACGAGTATAATTCCGAAACCAATAAAGATAGAACCTCGAAATTTGGTATCAGGGTGTCCCTTCCTATTTCGTAAGTGTCTTTGAAATTTGGGCTCCATTGGAGTAGTGGGTCGGGCACCAGCCACTCAGTTCCAAGGACCTTAAAGCATATTTTCGAAATTAATAAAGATAGTAACTTGAAACAAATGTAGAAGCTTCAAATTTGGCCCAAGGTGTTCTTTACTATTTCTTGCGTGTCCCCCTAATTTGGGATCAATTGGAGTGGTGGTTCAGAACCTCTCTTAGACCCCCCAATGTGTAAAAGCTTATCATCGAAATTAATAAAACTAGTAACTTAAAATTAAGCTAGAACGTTCCAATTGTGTACAAGGGTTAACTAGTATTGAAAGTATGACGGGACTGCATATGGGCAAAATCGTACCATGGTTTCGGGTCTGGAACCCTTGAAAAGTTAAAGGACTACCAAACATATATCTTAAAAACACCATAACTCAAAAAATAATGCCGCTATTTTGATGAAATTTAACACTAGGTTACTAGTAATGAAAGTACCATGGGAATTGGTTGTGGTCGAGTTTAATTTCGAAGCCAAAGAATATATTTCCTATGCCCTATGTTTCTCCGAAATCTAGACTTAATTGTATTGGTTCAGCTATGTTCAAAGGTACTTGCTGCATTTATGTAAAATTTATTTTTATATTTAAATGAATTATATGAAAAGGTGTAAATTTGTAATTGTATTTTAGAAATACATTTATTGCATAGTTTGCGTTTATAAGCTTTTCTATTAGGTATATAGACTAACCATTTAAAATAATTGCAATTTTTAAAAATTTGGATATATTATGCCTTGATTATCTTTTTATCACAAAATTTAATAATTAGAATTTTTTCATCGTTTGTTTGTTTTTTAATATTTTTAAATATATAAATTAGTAAGAATTTGTAATATTTTTTAATAGATAGTGTAATTAGAAAAGTTTTTAGTATTATAAAGTTAATTTGGTTAGCTATGTCTTACGATCAAATTAATAACAGTTTTTATGGTGTTAAAATGACTTATGGATATGTCCTTAAATTTAAACCAAATAGGTGTAGGGTATTTCTAAGTCGATTGCTCCGACTGACTGTTTCTTTACTTGTTTATAACTTCTGAACTTGTTATTAAATTAAAATTAAATTTTTGTTTTATTTCAATAAAAATTAAAACTTCCAAACACTCAAACAATTTAATTTAATTGACAAGGTGCATAAATTATTCAAACTTTGATACATCAAAACCAGTCTTTACAATTAAAATTGTAACATGTCAATGGCAGCACTTTTATGACTTACAACTTATTTACAACTGCTGAAGTTGTTAATCACTATAAAAAAATTTGGTTGTGTTATTAATTGGGTGGTGTTGTGTAATAAACAACTAAACTTAAAAATGTAGTAACCGTAATAGCACTATAAAAATTATTTGAGAACTACAAGGACTCAAAACAGATTAGTAGGATTTGCTAACATATATATTTAAAAAGAACTTCTTGAAAATAGGGACTAGAACGATTTTGCTAAAATAAAAGCGCCAAGAATTAAATTTTTAAAATTTTCGTTTTAATAAAGGTATTACAATATTTGATAGTTTTTCCTCGCGTTTTGCATTGAAATTAAATTTATTTCATTCAAAAAAGTTTTATTTCTTCTAATTAAAATTGTTATCTTCCAATCTAATGCCGCCCATACACGTTCATGCATAATGCACAGTATGCATATTGCGCAATACTCATTTCGTATGAAGTATTAGGTGGATAAAGATGGAACCGGAATTAGCCACTTTAATCGCGTTATCTATAAAAAGAAAAGAAGAAGAAATCGAAGAATATGTACGAAACAATGGTATATTGAACGAAAAAAATTCAGTCAAATGAAATTATTAAAAGAATTAGAATCTACATCAATTTCTGATTTCACTAACTTTTTAGGAATGAATAAATTTAATTTTATGGAATTGCTAACTAAAGTGAACCCAATAATTTTCAAAGAAGATACCGTAATGAGAAAGGCTATATCTTCTTATGAACGATTAGTATTGACATTATGTTTTCTGGAGACTGGGCAAACATTTGAAGATCTTAAATTTTTGTTTGCAATCGCTCTACAAACAATTGGAAGAATAGTAATAGAAACCTGTGAAGCTATTATTACTGTATTGAAGGATAATATTAAAGTAAATAAAACCATTATTAATTATCTTCCAAAAATATTAGAAGATCAAAATACCAAAGTGAAGATTCAAAAATATTCGCTGCACCAGCTCCTGATTTTTGACTTCTTTTTTTTCTTCTAGGGAAAAGTATTGGAGGGAAAAGTATTAATTTTCCTCACTACCACCTCCCGATCAGCATTTGGTTCTATTTTTTTTAATTTTTGAACCATGTCCTCAGAAGCACTGGCTTTTAGAATTCGATTACTGCAATCGTCACTCTTTACTTTCCATAAACATGGCAAACTTTTATATAATTCTAAAAATTCACTGAAAAATTTTTTATTTTTTTTCCGACATTTTAGTAAGATGTTTACTTATTTAATTTTCTATTAAAACTGTGCAATTTAACCATACACGTTCACTCTTGCATGATACAGTCAAAAAAATATCAAAAATTTTTCATTTAGTACAGTCAGGTACACTCACTCAATCAATACCATACACGGACATTTTACATGCGCAAACAGAATACTGTGCAGTTATGCATGAACGTGTATGGGCGGCATAAAACAATTTTTTTTTAAATCAATTTATTTTTATCAGTGCTGTGACCCCTACTACATAAGTAGTAGATCTACTACCTTTTTCCTTTCCTTAAAATTTACTACCATAGAAACTAAATCTACTACCATTTAAAAAAAAATTAATATTTTAGTACCTTTCAATAAATTTGTATCACTATTTTACACAGTACAAAATTTTTCAACAAAATCCACCTTAATTTCAAATTACTGTTGCTATCCGCTCGCCGCTATCGTGATGTACACACAATTTTTCAAATTTAATACTTTCCAAATGTCAATATTCTTAATTGTCAATTTTTGAATTTTGTCATTTGTGTTATATGTCATTCGTTATGTTTAAATTCTGATTCAATTGCAATAAGGTTTTATAATTTTTGTAATTAGAATTTAGATTTATAGTTTTGTTTTTAAAGAATTAAAACAATAATGTTGCGCTATTTAAAAAAATTAACTCCAGAAAGGTAAAATTTTTTTTATAACTAAGAAAATTAATTAAAATTTACCCTAAATACCTACTTATTGTTTTTGCTGCAGAACTAAAGAGACAAATAAAGAAAAGGAAAACGAAAATTTAGATGTTTTAGAAATTGTAGAAGAAAATAATGATAATAAGGGCCCGGATTTCTAGGCAAATGCATATTTTTTGTGTGAAGTCGTGTAATTAAAAAATAAGATTCTTTGCTTTTTAGATAACCTACTACTTTTTACTACTTTTTCAAAAATTTTTTACTACTTTTTAGTATTTGCTGGGTCACAGCACTGATTTTTATACCCGTGCATATGTATGGCATCGGGTATATTAAAATTTCTCCTCCGTTTGTAGCGTATTGATCTAGACAAGCTAGTTATACACCCTGATGCTTGAAAGCTCATCACTTCATACGAAGCGCTTCGTATGAAGCGCGTCTCCTCTAAAAAAAAATTATCACATCTGGTTATTTATTCTTGAAGACTTTTTTTAGAGGTGATGACATTTTTTGTAAGGTTGGTAGACTTTACAATCTTTCTGTTTTAACTTAAGAGTTTTTGTTGTTGTCAAAAATTATAAAAATTGTTTTTGTTGTTGTCAAAAATTATAAAAATTTTATATATGGTTTATTTATTTGTATGATTTTTTGGATATGAAAAAGAAATTAATATAGGTACAGAATTTTAGAAGTAAAAGAATTAATAATTTAAATCCTTTTGAATTACTTATATGTTATGTAAAAATGATGTACATCTTATAAGTAGTTACTGCATTAAAAATAACGAAATCAAAATTTTTGAAATTCTTTATTTTATTTTAAAACATATTAAAGTGTTCAGGTAACTCAAATATTTATGTACAATTTTTTTTTTAAAACATGAAAATTTTCAGGTACCTAAACTAAATTGTTTTTATGTATATAAAAATATGCATGTTAAAAATATACTACTCTTTTTAACAAAAGAAATGCCATTGCATTTAAATTAATTTCTAGTTTTTTCATTTTTGTTTATCAACATATAAAATTTTAAAGAAAAAAAAACTAGGTTTGATACCTCTTCGTAGGCAAATTTAGAAGAGATTCCAAAATGCTATCACTTCGTATGCTACGCCTTCAAGAATTGCCAAACGTGTTTTTTCCAACTGACATTACGTCACATTGCCAACATAGCGTCAATATCACTTTTGAGCCTTCAAGAATAGCCAATAATCACTTTTGTGCTACTGTTCCTATGCTACGCCTTCAAGAATCGGGGTGATAGTGTCAAGAGTACGTATCGGATCAGCATTATTTTGTCAAGGTTTAATATACTCGTCACTTAAACAGTAAAGGAGATAATATCAAAAATTAGAGCTAGAGTTTTAAATTAAGACAAAACAATTTTGGACATTTTTGAGGTTCCATATACTAGGAGGATGAAAATTACATACGGTTAGTTGTTCTTTTTTTTATCTTTCTCAATTCTCATATAAAAAGTATAAATTAAATAAATTTTTTTTTATTAAAGATGGATGAGAAGTTCAAAAATATTTTTAATAAATATTATATATATTTAATAAATATTTTAAATAAATATGTCAAATACTTACGTACTTAAATTTCAAAAAAGTTTGTAAACCCTCGAGATTTTAGTTGATTTTGTTTGGAAAAAAAAATTTTTAACTAAATACAAAATTTGCCAGTTTATTTATTTTTAATTGTAATAGATACAGGTGTGGTCGTAAATGTAAACTTTTTGACGTAAAATATGCCATTTGACATTTATTATGATTTTAAGACCAAACAATTTGCAATCAGTAGACATTCAATTTACAAATAAATTTTTGTGGTCGTAAAAGTAAATTTTTTAGTTTTGCAAAGGATATAAAATCAACAGATTGTTTTTGTTTTCCACTTTTGAAATGAGTTTCCATCGCTAATCTTGTACAAATTAGTAGTTTTAAGGTGGATGTGTCCCACAACAAACTTTGTGATTCACTTTCAGTTTCACTCCTGTTAATTTAAATTAAAATTAATTTACAAAAAAAGACATACACCCTAATTCTTCAAGACGCATCTCTCAAACGATGAAAAAATTCACCGCTTCGCCTCTAGTTAAATTTATAATTCTCTTAGTCAGACGATAAAATTTTTAAATGTTGGTAGTACTTCGCTGCTGTCAAAAAGAAAAAAAAAGTTTTTTAAACTAAATTTGAATTTTTTTCTTGCTTTGAAAAGTAAACAAAATAAAGAGTCAAGATTTTTAAATTTTAAGTAGTGTTTTGTTTTTTTGTTAATTTAAAAAGTAAAAATAAAAGTAAATAAAATGTCATCGTTTATGTTTTACGATTCTTCGATAAAATAAATGAATAACATAACAAAAACACAAAAATTTAAAATTATTTTAAATATTACTTACTTTTCTGCTAGTTGCATTTTATGTTTTAATTAAAACAAAGAACAAAAAAATTTTATACTTGAAGCGATACTCTTATCGGTTACACAAACAGAGGTGATATAAAATGGCTATCGTTTCGTAGCAAAAGTCTTAAAGAATACTACAAGCGACGCATGTGACAGTTCTTATCGCGTTAAGTACAATGTACCGCTTATGCGTCTTCAAGAATAGAAATTGATCGCTTAAGCGGAATTTTTCGTATGAAGCGACTAAAAGAATATGGGTGAATATATTTTCTTACTTACATTATTAATCATAAAAATAAAACAACGCTGAACGCTCAAAAAACTGTACCTTACTACTTGGTAAACTGATTGTAAATAAAAAATTTAGTTTGCATAGTTGACGTTTACTTTACACATATTTCACATTTACGACCAGGTTCAGTTAGCAATGATTTTTTACATAATTTTTGGTCGTAAATTCAAAATATGCATATTGACAGCAAATTTACATTTACGATCATAAGATACCTTTATTTATTTGTGTAACGTCATATTCATTTTTAAAATTTCTTAACAAAAAAAAAGTGCAAGTATTAATGTTAAATTTATATTTTATCACTATTTTACTAGTAATTCATATAACAAAAAAACGAAGTAAAATGAAAAGGATGATCTTGCTTCTTCAATGCATTCTTTACAAGGTTTCTCCAACAGTTTTGCTGACAGAATGTTTCTATTAGGAATACGCTCCAAGACCTAAATTTCTTGATCATATTATTTTTTAGGATAAGATGACATAATTGTATTTAAAAATATATTGCATTTATGGATGACAAAATCCATATTTAAAGTCTTTCTTTAGGGGTTGTCACATCAACAAAACTAGAAATTTTAACTCTTTTTTTTCTGCTAGATCGATTGAAACATTATGCTTTGGTATTCTTAAAGAATTAAGATGGACTTTAAAAGTAAAAAACGTGGAAAATATATTTTGTGATGGAAAATTTTACTAAAAGATAAAGCGCCAAATTTTGTTAAACAAAAGATAAAATTAAAGCCACTTACAAACGGATAAAAAAGAAAGAAACAAAGACAATGGTCGGAATGCTAACGCAGTGGTTTGTGAACTTCGAACATAGTACAGTACTTACTTATAAAAAAATATTATGTTCATACCATTTATACTAAAAATGAAAAACATATTTTACGAATCATAAAACTTTGAACTCCTCCTCTCATTGAGATAAAGGGTATAAAAATATGAATAATTTTATTTTAATTGAAAACTCCCTTATAGTAGTGTTTGTTTTATTTTTAATTATTTCTAATATTAAAGTTTTTCCATATATAATTAATGTAATAATTATAAATAATATAATATAACTCAAAGCAAAATATTCTTTTTTATTTAACGTTTTTGATTTTAAAAGGATATGTCCTCACAATTTTTTATTAATACAAAGTGATTTATTTCTTTGTCTAATAATTTTATATTCAATATTTTATATTCTATGTACTTACTTTTAAAAATTAAATTATACATCTTTTTTTTTTTTTTAATATTACATACAATTTTCACTTTAAACAATTTTGTTCAATTTTTTTTTATTTTTTAAAACAATTATTAATAAAAATATTTTTCTTTTTATTTTTAAAATATTTTATACACATTTATTCCTAATTATAATTTAATATAATAAATTTTTTAAAATTTAATTAATTTTTTTTTAATTTTAAAAAAAAATAATATATAAATAATTAAAATTTTATAGACTAAAATTTTTAGTTTGCTGTATTTTTGTATTAAATTAAGGTGAAGTTCACAAAATGATTTTATGCCACAGATTTAGTCTTTGCTCAATTATATGTATGTACGTACCTGTAATTCTTTTATTTTTTTGTTTCAACTCACAGGAAAAACAAACCATTTTAAATTTATTATTTTAAGCTAAATGGATGACTAATTGTTTTTTTATTTTTAACTTAAAAATAAAAGGTACAATAAAAAATTTAAAAATTTGCAAATAAAAGTAAAAAATTAAATATTTGCTTCTTCCCTTCAACACCTAAAAACAATTATTATATGATGTTATTTTGTTGCAATATTGTATAACTATTTACACATTTTATTATTTTGCAGTAAATTTTTATGTATTTATGTATTTACTTTATTTTTAGGAAATTGGTAAAAAATAATATTTATAAATAAAATAAATTCGAAATTTTTTATTATAAATATTTGATCAAAAAATGGCAGCGCACAGTCCCTTAAAATTGAAATCCCTTAAACGAGGATGCGTTCTTTCTTACCGATTCTTTAATATATTTGTAAGAAAGGTATTTCAATTTAATAAAGGCATTTAAATTTATTTTATTTTCTTAATCGAAGGAAGGAAATAATTATTTCAAGACAATGAATAAAGCACTACGCAAATTAAAATTAATATTTTTAACCTTTTCAAAAGCTGTAGTAAAAAATAATTGAAAAACATAAAATTCTATTATTAGAAGATTGTACTGTAGTATATTTTAATAGCTTAATATTATAGCAATTTGATTTATTAACATTGATGGAAAATAATTCAAAAGCAATTTCTTTTTATATTACATATTTATAACTAACAATTTTTTGTTATGATTTCCATTTTAACTAAAATCATTAAAATAATTAAAAAAGGTTCGAAAATATTTATTTTTTTGCTTCCATTTATCCCAATTGGTTCAATCAATCAAATCTCCAGACTAGCTTTAATGTTTTTAACTTGTTTGTATGCACTTATTGCTTAATTCTCATTGATAGGAAAAATTTAATTATTCGTAAAATTGCCTTGTTAATATAAAAAAATTTTCTTTTTGTTTGCTATCGAAAATTAAATTCACAAGTTCTGAGACAATATCATGTACTTTTGATTGATTTTCATCCAATTTCATACAAATTAATCGTTTTTTCTTTTAAAAAATCAAAAATGAAAATTTAAAATTTAATACATTGAGTATAATTAAACTTTTTACAAAGTTAACTTGAAATTCAGTTAAACAAAATAATGTTTCGTAATGTTTTATTTATAACTGCACTCATTGATTAAACAAATTAATCCCATTTAACATTTTATCACATCATTCTATCACATTTTTGAATATCTCTTGTTTTTACTTTTTTAAAGCTTACACTAAGAGATTTTTTATACATATTGTCATTCATTATAGGTATTAAAATGATTTTTTTTTAATATTACACTTAATACCTTTCTATCCATAAAAAATTGCATAATAGAATGAACTTAATTTTTAATCCAAAAATATATGAGTAAAGCTGGTTTTTTTTTTTATTATAATTAGGTATGTTATTATTTATATTTAATTTTCATAACAATACTTAAAGCATATTTTTTTCATATTTTACAAAAATGTACAATTATTTTTAAGACTACTTTTAAGAAGTTTTGAGGGATAATGAATAATATACAAATAAAGAATAAGCGTAGTGTAAATAAATAAGTTTTTTTTCCTGCTTTTTTTTTAAATTTTTTTTTTATATTAATAATAAAAAATGTAAATAAAGATATTATTTTCATAATATTGAAAAGTTTATTGCGTTTTATAAAATGGTAGAATACAAATTTTATTTTACAAATATTAAAATGGTTAAATATTAAACAAAAATTTAAAGTAAATGTTCTAAAATTAAAAATGGTAAGCTTTCAACTATTTAAGTAAAAAAATCATGTATGGATGTACATAATATCGTTATGGAAATCTAAATATTCAACTTCAAACTTAATTTGAAATGAAGCAACAAAAAAAAATGAGCGGAATTTAAGATGATTTAATAAACTTTCAAATTAGATAAAATTAGAAAATAATTTTTATAAATTTAAAAAAAAAAGATTGAATTGGTTAGAAATAATATTATTGATGATTTCAGTACACAGCTCATTAATGTAGTAGTACATACAATCTGTTTTCACTCATTGATTAGTTCACTGATTTTCTCATCATTACAACACTGATAATTTCAGTTCAGAGCTCATTTCATCATTACAATATTTTTGATTTCAGTACAGAGCTCATTAATGAGCGTACAGTTGTTCAAAGAATCGGTCATTATATGTGTACAACAGAAGTATATATATAAGTTTAATCCCCACTAGAATAAAATGCATTACTACTTTCATCTAAGCGCTCATGTATGCTACTAGGTTAGTATTTGCTTTTGAATTTAAATTTATGTCAGACACGTACATAATGTTAAATAAAATTAATAAAAAGAAATACCTATGTATATAATAATGTTCGTCTGACTTTATAAAAACAAATTATTTCTACGTATTTATTATTTATAAATACATATATATATATAAAACTTCTTTTAATAAAATAAAAAATTAATAATAAAAATTTTGGTTTTTGTTAATTTTAATTTCACAAAAAAAAACAATTCTTAAAAAATAAAAATTTTTTTTAAATTTATCACCCCCAATTTACGGAACTGATTTTACATAGCAATAATACATTAAATATAGAATTCTACAAGTATTTTATAAAAGTATTTCTAAAAAATGTCCAGTAAGGAAAAAAAAATTTTAAAAATTACTTAACTACTGTAAATAATAAAAATATTTAAACAACAGCTATTGCTGCATTTTATGCTAATATGCTTTTTTTATAGGTAGTGAATATGTTACTTACTCTTCTAAAAGTAAATTAAGATATATTCATTTAAATGTTATATAATATCATAAAGTAACTATATACATAGAGTATTCACGTCGAACAAAAAAGTTATGTGTCAATCATGAAAGTCTTGTGAGAAAAGACTTTTTTCTTTTTTAGAAAAATTTCTTTAATTGCCAATCATGAAAGTCTTCTGGGTTAAGACTTTTTTCTTTTAAGACTTTTTTCTTTTTTTCGTTATCATGAATGTTTATTGGTTTGACTTTTGTCATAATTTAAGACTTTTGAAGTCATATGCATTTTAGCTGCAGACTTTGAAGAGAAATCATTATGGATTCAATTCAAAAAAAGTAAGCAAACAAAAAAAATAAATAAACATTAAAAAAAAAATTATTACTTTGAAAATAACAAAAAAAAATATTTTTTTAGAAAAATTTTTAGTAACAAGAGGCGTTAGAGAAAATGGTCCATTTAATGGAAAAAAATGATCAAATTGCAAAAGGAATAACAAAAAAAAGAGAAAGTGATTTATTTTGGGAAAAGGCGGCAGTTGAATTAAACGGCGCAGGACCTCCACTAAGAACACCAGAAAAGTGGTCTAGAGTAAGTAGATGTCGATTAAATGTCTATTAAAATTAATAAAGCTACAATTTTAATCTATAAATAAAATTTTAGGTTTGGGCTGATATGAAGGCTAAACTCAAAAAAAAACTAATAAAGAATAAAAAAGAAATAACAAAAACAGGAGGTGGGCTAAACACCCAAGAAACTCTAAGTCCTCTAGAAAATAGAATCTCTGAGTTCCTCTCCTTAAATGTTCATATTGAACCAGAAGGGAGAGAATTCGGAGAAAATATTGATATTTCTGAACAAGAGAACTTAGAGTTTCTTCTTGATGTCGATAATATACAAATTGAAAGGCCTTTAGAAAATGAAACAATTCAAACACAAAATATTCCAACAACTGTACAAAATAAAAGATCTGCAATTAAAAATCGAGTTACATTATTAAAAGAACACACTAACGATTTTAAAAAATTAAGGGCAGACATCACAGAACTAAAAAGCTATTCAAAAAAAAATTATATATTGAAAGACATAAAAAAAATTCATTTCTTCAATTTCTTCATCATCCATTTCTTCAATTTCTTCATCCAAAATGAAGCTCCAAATAAAACTCATTTTAAAAAAAGTAACTAATAAAAAACAGAAATTTTAATTTTAAATGTTAATTTTTTTTTACACAAATTATTTTTTTAAAAGTCAATATTTGTTTAGACAATTATTATTTCAAAAAATTTGTTATTTCAAACACAAATCCACACAAATCTATTTATTTAACAACTTCAAATCTATCAAAAAACTAAAAATTCATTATTATTCAAAATTATCAAAATAAAAATTCAGAACTGACATTTAATTTTGAATAAGATAATGCAGTTTTCGTTTTTTCCACAAAAAATTTTTCACACTACGGCAGTATTGTTTATGACAATTCTTTTAAATTTTTAAGACTTTCATGATTGCGTGACTTTTTTTAAAAGAAAAAAGTCTTTTCTCACAAGACTTTCATGATTGACACCTTAGACAAGTTTTTTTATTTCGTAAAATCAACTTTATCGTATTTTAGTTTATTTTTATTTTTTTGTTTGTATGTCAATCGATGTGTGTACATTTGTATATATTTCTTCTCTTTTTTTGTATGTACATGTATCATTGTCATATCAATCGCTGTATTATGTATGTACGCAGTTTGTGAATATTTTGATTATAAAATGAAACGAGGAAGATTATAGTTGCCCTTGTCAATTTTTAGATACCCGTGCATACCCACTAACCGTCATTTATTTCCCCTATGCTATTATAAATATTACAAAAAAAATATAAGAAAGTAAAATAGGTACCTAGTTAAAAAAAAATTTAACTTATTATCCCATAATTTTTGCTTAAAAAAAATAAAAGATCAAAAAAAAAAATTAAATTTTTAATTAAGTTTTGATTTTAACCTCGCAGCTTTGTTAGATTCACAGTTATCGAATTGACAACTTTGTATGGCAGCTGCCCGAAAACGGGGCCGTAACATTTTGAAACTCCATATAAGTGCTCGATTCATTATATAACTAACAGTGTGTAATTTTCATCCTCGTAGTATAATCACTTTCTAAGAAATTCATTTTGGTGCAAAGAAGTTGTATAACAGCCCCCCGAAAATGGGGCCTTAACATTTTGAAACTTCATATAAGTGCTCGATTCAATATATAACTAACAGTGTGTAATTTTCATCCTCGTAGTATAATCAGTTTCCAAGAAATTCATTATGGTGCAAAGAAGTTGTATGGCAGCCCCCCGAAAATGAAGACGTAACATTTTGAAACTTCATATAAGTTCTTGATTCATTATAAAACTAACCGTGCGTAATTTTCATCTTCCTGGTATAATTACTTTTGAAGAAATTCATATTGGTTTAAATAAGTTGTTTGGCAGCTCCCCGAAACCTTGGTCTGGTTTTAACCAAAAATGTTTTGTGTGAATTTCAAAACTCCAGCTCTAATTTTTCAATTCTATCTCTTATAATTAATTTTTAATTCACCAATATATTAAACTTAAGCAAAATAAGCTTCATATGATCATATTCATATAATGATCATCATGATAGATAATAATCATCATATTCATAATGATTTTATCTATCAATATCAATAAGCCATTTACTTAAAAAAAATCTTTGTGTTCTTTTTAGCTTATCTTAAATAAACTACGCATCATTTAAATCATATGAAATCATAACTCGAAATCGTTATCTACAAAAAAAAAAAACAAAAACAAAATTCATATAATTTCATGTTAAATACAAGATGCATAGCAAATCTTGTATATGAAAAAATTACAAGATTTTATATGAAAATATTGGAGTTGAAAAAGTTAGTTGTGCGAGAGCTACCCGAAGTTTTGGTCCGATCTTAACCAAAAAAAAATAGGGAACCTAGAAATTGATTGAAAAATATTTTGTGAAAATTTCAAAACTGTAGCTCTTTTAGTTTTTGAGTTATCGTGCTGACACACAGACGGACGGACAGACACACATAGCTAGATCGACTCAATTTTCGATTCTGAGCCGATACGTACCCTTGACACTATATCTAGCTCGTCTAGATCGATGCGTTACAAACGGAGGAGCAATTTAAATATACCCGATGTCATATATGTATGCACGGGTATAAATATATTGATAGAAAAAGAAGAGTGAAATTTTTTTTTTGCTTTATATTTTTTTACTTGCATTATTCCAAATCTTTCAAATCTTTAAAAAATAATTCCATAAATTGTCTTCTAAAGTACTTTTTGAGATTTGTATTTTAAATTTTCGTTAGTTTAAAATAAGTATGTAAAATTTTTTTAATTTTTATGATTTTAACTACCTACTAAAAAATATAATTAAAAATTTTTGTTTATCTTATTGAAAATTTGTTTTATTATTTTATTATTTAATTTAGAATTCTAAAAGGGAAAAAACCAGGCAAAATATATTATGAAAAAGTATATGAATAATAAGCTTTCAAAATTCATATTCCATTCGGCATAAAAAACCCTTTAAGTATGTAAATACACATTATATGTCTTTTGTTCTGCCGGAACCATAATCAGAAAAACCACTAATTTCATCCAGTGCACTATTATAGTATAGCCTTCTAATGGCTATTTCATCGAATACCAATACAGCCAACCTTTCAATTAAATCTTTTTCTGAGAATATAATGCCTAACTCATTTATATTTTTGTCGTTAAGACCTATATTTAAATGTTTGATGGGGATCCATCTATTAAGGGAACTAAAATGGGGAAAATCAAGCTTTACTTCATTTCTCAAAAATTTATAACCCTTTTGGTGAATTAAAATGAATATTCATTGCTACGTTTTTTTCATCTTCGGACCATTTACTACCACTTTTAAAAATTATTTTTAAAGATTGTTTGACTTCGTTACGCAATTGAAACTGCCTATTAATAATGCTACATAAAGATAAATCCAGTTTTTCTTTTTTTAAATTTTGCCTTAACTTTTTATTTTGATTTTTTAAGTATAAGTAAATAATGTTTTTTTTTTAAATAAATTTTGGTTCTTAAAGAAAGCTAACCTTATAAGAACCGTCGAATACTTTTTTAAATAAAAATCTGCACTCCTCTAAAATTTCAAAGAATGCCTGCAAAAACAACTTTTTTCAACTGGCGAGACAGTTTAAAAATTTTCAAAACGTACATTCAAATTTCTTACATTTTTGTTAGAATAGCATTTAGTGCTTGAATAATTATTATTTATTTTCAAAGAAAATATTACGATTTTTAAGAAAAGGAATTTGTCCAAATTCGTCCAAATTCTAGAAAAAAGAAATTGTCCAAATTGTATAAAGAAATACATACATATATACAAAATACCGTATTGGGGTTATTTCAAATCAACAAAATTGACTAACATTTTATGTTCTAGAATCTAGATGAATGCTCTATGTATATGATTTCTTTATGATAATATCCATAACGAAGGTGAATAAAAAAATTGTTATTACGATTTTTATTACATTTTGTATACATTAAAGCAAGGGTCGGCAACATACAAATCAGTATTTCAGTATTTATTTTGGCCCTCCAAGTAGTTATTTTTTTTCCTGTAATTCGGCCCGATTAATTCTTCTACATTTTCTATGTAGTTTTCTTACAACAAAAAACAATATTTCAAACCCCCAAAAAATTTTTATTCAAAATAAAAATTTCCTTTCATAAAAAAGAAGATTCAGGCTTTCAAAAAAAAATCTTTTCATAATTCACAAAAATATTGTATTACTACTGTGTTTACTGCTAGCGAAACAGCTTGAACCATCGCCAGTTTCAAGAACTTCAAGTAGAAATACAAGCCGAGTATGGAGATGTACTTTATCATACTGATATTAGATGGTTAAGCACAGGCAATGTCCTTAAAAGGTTTTTTTGTTTAAGAGACACTGTCGATATTTTTTTAGGCTAGAAAGGCAAAAGGAGAATAGAATAATTAGATGCAGAATGACTACTTGATTTAGCTTTTTTAATTGACATCACTTCGCTGATGAATGAATATTCTGACATTAAATCTTTTGAAATGAGATTAAGATTGATCAAAGCCAACATTTTGGAGAAAAAATTACACAATTTACCGTATTGCTCAATTATTATGGAAAAGAATTCATATTTACTTTTGAATAAATTTGGAAATTACATTAATATGCTTCAAAATTAATTTGAAACACGATTTTCTGATTTTCATAGCCACTCAAAATATTTTTTCAATAGACATTGAAGATGTTCCTGAATATTTAGAAATGGAAATAATTGATCTACAAACAAATGCAAAAGCCTCATTCCAATTGAAAACTATAGTCGAATTTTATTTCAGCCTTTCCAACGAAAATTTCCGGCTTTAAAAAGATTTGCTGCAGGTATGATATCACTTTTTGCCAGTACATATATTTGTGAGCAAACTTTTGGCAAAATGAAATTTATGAAAAACAAATTTCGGACACAATTAACGAACGAGCATTTGCATTTAGTTCTGCGAGTTTCTACTTCTAAATTGGATCTCGATTACAAAAGTTTAATTTTAAATATGAAAAAATACCAAATTTTTCATTAAATTAAGTAATTTTTATATACATAAATAAGACCATTTATTTTTATTAATATATCGTTATGTATTTATTGTATTACTTTTATTTTTTAACAATATATTTTTACTGCGTACATATTATGTTAACATGATTTTTTTATTTTTATAATAAAAATGAATTAAATTAAAGAATTAATCAAGATTTAAAGTTATTATTTATCGTCTGGCCCACAAATTAATTGCCAAATAGGTATCTGGCCCACAATTCGAAAGTCTTACCGTCGCTTTCACTAAAGGATAGTAATAACAAAATGAATGTGGTAACTGGTATAAATAAATTGTTTCTTTATAGATGAAATATGTATGTTTTTGTGAAATTATTTTTAATGGATATAAAATAACTTTTAGAAATTTTCTTCCCGTAATTTGTTCTGGTTTTGGTTCGTTTTATAAATTATATTTACCAAATGCCAAAAATTACTTTTTTGGAAGTTTAAATTTTAGATTGTTAGCATTTAAATCATTTTGCTTGGAAGTTATAAAAATCGTTATTATTTAATTACTTTTTTTTTAAATGCACATTAAATTGAAACAATTTGTAGTTAAATATGTTTTTGTATAAGGTATACATATATAATTTATGATTTTAAATTCTTATTTTCAATTGGATATAAGTTTACGCAAAAACTCTAAACATATTATTTGTGAATACTTATTATTTAATATTCTTCTATCTTAACAAATGACTAAGATTTTGGTTATTGAGTAATTTGTTTTGATCAAATTACCGTTATTTTCTGATTTTTTATTGTATGATATAGTTCTTACTTTACTTGATAATACATTTTATAATCGATATTTTTTTTATCTTATTTCAAAGAAATAGTTTCTAAATATACTATTAATTTTTTTTAATACAATTTGTTTTTATGATCCCAACCACGAAACAATTTTAATTTTTATAATGTGTTCTATTTGAGATATTATTTAAAAGAATTTTTTTTTAATTTAAGTTTGGTTAATTACATTTATTATATAAACATATTATTATGATATCCAACATCATAAAATAAAGATTGAGTTTTTCTTTACATAAAGTAAACTGTTCATTTGATTTTACTTTTTTTAGGAATAAAATTGTGTGCTACTATGTTTTCAGTTGAGTCTTATTTTTTTTTTTAAATATTTCTCAGTCTAAATTGATATATAAATTATTTGGTTTTTTTTCTTTTGTATACAAATTTTTTATTCTTTTTTTTTAATAATTTAAAAAGAGTAAAAGAAAACTGCCTTTTTATATAATTTATTATAAATTAGTTATGAAAAAATTGAGTTTAGTTATTTATTCTGAAATCCTTTTTATAAAATTTATTATAAATTAGTTATGAAAAAATTGAGTTTAGTTATTTATTCTGAAATCCGAAGCGAAATATTACCCAAAAAATTTCCGCTCCGAATACGAAATCAGTGTGCTGAAGCCTGAAATCCATTCGGCTGCAAACACTATTTACAGATGTCAAAGTCATACGTTTCGTAAAATGTAACCAAAGGTACATTCAAATGTTTTTTTTTTTCTTTTAAAGAAAACCATTTCTTCTTATCTGAATTAAATTAACAGAATATATTATTTTCAATAAAATATTTTCTTGTATTTAGTAGTAATTTTCTTTATTATTGTCTTATAGTATTGTAAATATTTTTTTTGTTTTTGTTTATTAATGTGTATAAAGATATGGTAGTTAAAATAGTTGAAAACTAAAATATACCTAAAAAAAAATAATAATTTATTACTAACTTAAACCAAAAATAACATTCATTTAAGAAAAAATATAAAAGGGAATACTTAATAAAAAACATTACCATTTTCTTAACAAAAATAAAATGTTGCATCTAAACAAAAATTCTTAATTACTTTATAATGGCAAATTGTGTCGAAAAGAATTTAATTAATTTTTATTAGTTTTTCGTTTCCACGAATTTCACCATACATTAATTTAAAGTTTCCCTTTAAATTCCTTCTAAAGCAATGACATTTGCAAGCCGCGGAATAAAATACGAACTTCAACTTACAAAATACGGAATTTGAAATTTCGATGGGCTTCAGCATAACTTCTTGATGCACAAAAAATTAAATTAAAATCCATTTTACCTTGAACTTTAACTTTCACCAAAGAAGTATTATTACATCTATTTCACAAAGTATTAAAATTAGTAAAAACTAATAGCTAACTAAAATAATTTAGAAAAATAGAAATTAGTTAATTTGATGCATTTATGAATATTAAAGAGATTGACAATTTAATCTTTCAATTACTTATTAATTATTTATAATAAGTTATTTTATTCGAATTTTTGTTTGCGATATATTGAAGGCTTTTTGTGGTTATTAAATATTTCTTTTTAAATAAAGTTTACTATATAAATTGTTTCTTTTATTTGTTTTTGTAATTTATCAGAACAGTTTTACATTAAAAGTTCTATATTAAAATTTTTAACCCAATTATACATATTATTTGAAAACATTTACAAAATAAAGTTAACATAATAGGACTTTGCTCACTCTGATTTCAAAAGTGAATCAATATTTTTTATAAATTTACAAAACAAACATTTCTAGTTGCCAAGTTTTCAAAATTAATATCGAGATTCAAGGTAGTAATGCTGAATACGAAAAAAATCTATATGCTGAAGTCCATTCGGCTGCAAGAACTATTTGCAGAAATCAAAGACAAATGTTTCGTAAAATATTTTTTGTATCTAGTAAAGTTTATGCATACCATAGATTAAAATTTTGCTTCTTTTGTTTTAACGAAAAGCATGGCTTTGTTTTATGTTTCTTCAATTGAATACTTCCTTGAATTGAATAAAATTCATGTGAACATTGATATTTTTTAAGAACAGCATATCCATTATTGTTTATATGTATGTATGTAGGTTTTTTTTGTGTTTGTTATGTGTAAAGAATAGTTAAAAACGAAAATAGCTTAATATAATCATTTTTTATTATTAACCCAAACAAATTGTATCGATAAATATTTAATTTTTTTTAATTAATTTTCCGAACAAACAGCATACATAATTTTTAATTTTCCGAAATACAATTAACACTTGTAAACATTCGCGGAATAAAATACGAACTTAAGCATACCAAATCCGAAATTTGACATTTCGGCGGATTTCAGCATAACTACCTTATACTTTTAATGAAAAATTTAAAACAAAAATTCCAAAAGCAGCATTATTTATAAAACTGCTGTGTAGTTGTTAAAACTATATCATAAAATTGTAATTGTAAAAATTTTTGAATGCACGAATACGTTTTTTTGCAATTTAAAAACTCATTTTTTTAAATTTGGAACTTCATTCATTTGACAAACATTATGGAACTATATCCATTGTAAACATTTGCGGACTTTTCAATATGGAACTCAAGGAACGTGCATAATTAAAAATATGAACCAAATCGAAATAAAAACTGTAAACAACAGTTATTATAACATATAATATGACTTTGTCTGATATTTTTTTAAAATATTCCATATAATTTTTTTTATGAATATATTTCCTAATTTACATGCAGAATTAAACTAATTTTCAGAGTTTAGAGAAAAATTTAAGTTTAAATAAAAGTTTAGATTTCGCAAGAAATCCCAATCATAAATGAAAAATTTAAATCTGCATATAAGATTAGTTAATGTTTTACACAATTTAAATTTGGTATAATTTTACTATAAATCTAACTAGAAGTCTTAAAAAGTATATTTATTTTTTGTTAATTAATATTTTTTCTTTTTTAGTTTTTTAAAATATAACATTATAACATTCAGTAAAAAAATTATTATTTTGAATTTTTTTTTTGTTTTTAAACATTTTTAACTTGTGAAAGTGTTTGAATTAATGGAACTGTTTTGTTTTTGTTCATGTGATTCAGTTAAAGCAAGAGTGTCTCCATTTGCTTTGCTGTTATTATTACAGCAATTCATTCTGTTTTCACTATTATCAACGACATCCTGAACATGTTCAATATTATCACCATTTGATTCTTTTCCTTCACCACTATCTCTATCTTGTAATTTAATCGATGCGATAATTTTCTGTACTTCATCTAATGTTTCAAGTGAATTTCTGTGATTGAATTGTGAACCACAACAATCAATTTCACCATTTTTGTTCTCTTTGTTAATAATACCATTATTATCTACGACAAGACTTTCTTGAGCCAAAATAACTTTTCGAATTTGTTCAGCATCTTGTTGATGTGGTACAAAGCTTGTCCACTCATTTGTGGTTGGATCTAAATATTCAATAGTGTTTAAGAATGTTTTCCCAGAAAAACCACCTGCCGCATATAATTTATCTTGCACGACTACAACGGAAACATTTGATCTTGATGTTATTAACGGTGGTCCAACAATCCATGATTTTGTTTTTTCGTCATATACTTCAGTTGAGCTTAAAGATTGTGTTCCATCGCTACCACCAACAGCATATAGTTTATTTTGAAATTCTGCAACACCACAGCCCCGCCTTGGAGTTAACAATGGCGACGCATATATCCATACATTCTGTTCAGGATCGTAACTTTCAACAGATGACAAACAATTCCAAGCGTCACTTCCACCAACCGCCCACAATTTTCCATTAAAAGCTGTAACACCAGCTTGATAACGACCAGTATTTAATGAAGCAATTTGAGTCCATTGATCATTTTCTGGTGAATAAACGTCACATTGCTTAATACCAATCTGACCATTCCAACCACCGATGCAATAAATTTTGTTGTTTAAAGCGCAAGCACCTGCATTACTTCTTGCTAATGGTAAACGTTTGCGTTTCTGCCATTTTTGTTCACCAAGTTTTAAGCACTCTACAGTATCCAATTCTGTTGTTCCATTACTTCCTCCAACAGCATAAACTGTATCATCCAAAACTGCTATTTGAACACGACCACGAGCTTCATTCATATTGGATACGTTGGACCAAGCGTTTGTTTCAGGACAATAGGATTCAACTTGTTTGAGACATTCAGCACGGTCATAACCACCTAAAAATATTTTTGAAAATATCCAAGAAAATAACCAAGATTTTCCAAATACAAAGTTATAATATTAGTGTAGTGAAAAGTAAATTAACAAATTGAGTTTGTTTTTTTTGTTTAAAAATTAAAAAAAAAGAACATTGGGAGAAGAACAACCTAATTTTTTAAATTAGTATCAATTGTAATTAGATAATAACTATTTTTATTTACGAAGTTTCTTCTCAACCAACGAACTTTTAATTCAAATAGTCTAAATGTTAAACTTACCACAAACCAAAAGCTTCCCATCGAAATCTGCAACCCCTAAACCACATTTCGGTCCAGACATAGTTGCGACTTCACAAAAGAGTTCCAATTCAGCAGAGTTTCGATTACTAGCATTACGGCTACCTTCAACACTACCACCCATGCTACCATTTGTACTAGTTGTTGCTGTTGATGAGTCGCCAGTTCCACCGGTCAGACTTCCTATTGCAGTTGCTAATGCTTGAGCAGGAAACTGTACTGATATTTGTCGGTCTATTGATTGATGACCAGTTGCACCAGGACCATTCAATGGTGATGGAGGTATGTTATTTAAACGTAACTTGACTGATAATCTCATTAATCGACCGTTAATTGTTGCTAAAGCAATAAAAGAGTTTTCACCACATTTAGAAGAGCTGATTAAATTCCAATCAGTCTGCAACTCATTATCATCTTCTCCCAGATCACGACTGTAAATTAGAACTCTTGGTTTAACAGTTGCTGCCAAGTGCTTACGACGTTGCTTAGTATTGTTTGGACATTTTAAAACCATGCGTTTGTAATCTTGAACAAGTTCAGATTCAGATTCATGACCTGGTGGTAAATCGGAACAATCTTGCAGTGAATTATCCAAAGCCAAATACAGAAGATGATTTCTTTCAAGTAATTGTGTCTCCTAAAACAGGTTTTTGTTTTTTTTTTGTTTTTTTAAAGCACAAACAAATGATGTTTAAAAAATGATAAGGAAAATGTGGGAAAAGTTTTGTTTTTGGAATAAAATACATAGGATTGAAATTTGTTTGTACAGTAAGGTAAAGGAAGAAGGAAAAAAAGTTAATGTTAATAAAAAAATTCAAAAAATTAATATTGGCAATCTTTACAGATAATGATTCGTCGACCAATTGTCTTTTGATCCAGTCGAGCACTAAACGAGACAACATATTATGGGTAACCAATGACATTTCCTGTTTCGTTTGATAGAGTACATCGATCTGGACACAGGACAATTGAAGAAAACCAGCCGTCTCGGACACAGCTACAAACTAAAATTAAATATTAATCACGAAGCTTTTTGTAAAATAAAATAATTACCTCATTACTGATAAATCCATCAACTTGACTAACAAAACCTGTATTTTTATTTATACCGGGTAAAGATCTAATTTCAATACTTGTCTCGGTTGATAATTCTGATATTAAATGTTGGGCACATTGTTTAACACAACGTTCCATACGTAGTTTCCATGCTGCTAAATATACATCCTTTACCAAAAAATCCGGAACTTCTAGTTTAGCTGTGTATGCGTAATCAACCAATATTTGTAATGCATTTTTCGTTATAGTTCCATTCAAACGAAAGCTTGGAATGTCTTCACTATGCCCGTTCTTTTGATCCTAAAAGAAAAGTTGTGTTAAAACTGGTAAATTACCCAGTAGTAGAGTGTAAATTACTTTCCATCAGATATTTAAATCAAATATTTGCTTTAATTTTAAATTAAAATTTTTTTTAAAGCTAAATAAATTTGAAAAGCATTACCTGATCTGTACTAAAGAGTTCCATGAAATAGGGCGATACACATGCCAAAACATTTTTATGAGCATGTATATCTGAGTTTCCAACCTTTAATTAAGAAATTGTAATATGAATTAAATTAAATAAATATGAATAACTATTTAAGAGTGTAAAACTTACATTTAAAACAACATCACAAAACAGACGATGTTTTCGCATTGTATGTAAGCTTTGCAAAAATGAAGCTTTCATTTCATCATCCACAAATTTGAGAAAGCCTGCATCTTCACCAGCCTCATCTTGAAAGAAAAATAATTAGAAAAAATTAGTGTTGTTATTTTAAATTTCAAAAAAAAAAATGTAAATTATTATTACAAATTTTATACTTTAAAACATTTTATATACCTACGATATACGATATCCGTATGAACGTATTTTTAAAGGGTATAATAAATCGTCCCATTAGGTTTGTGACACAGAGACAGCCGGATATATATAAACTTAAAGATATGGATCGGATCCGTAAGTCAAAAAGTAAATCGATTTAGTTAGATATATATGCCCATCATGCACATAACTCAAAAAATAAAGGTGCTAGGATTTTCGAATTTTCAGAAACTCGTTTTTTTCCTATAGCCGTCATCGCTATTTAAATACAGAAAGTTTGCTCGAGAAGCTCTTATAAAACTTCTATTTTTATATGACAATTACTCTATTATATTTATGACAAAAGTTTGTGCAAAATTTGGTTATCGAGTCTAGGGACGGACGGATGGACATCGCGAAACCGATTCAGAAGCTGACGCTAATAAAAAATGTATATACTTTTCCATATCTAGCTTGCCATCTTTCAGTGGTTACAAAATATATACCAAAGTAAATATACTCTTTTACCTATTTAATATGATTAAGTGAATAGTGAAGCGAAATCGCATAGATATTTATATGTAAATGTAAGTTTTAATATTAAAAACAGGATTTTATCTTTTAGTCTTGTATTATATTAAAAACTCCTGAAATATAAGGCTCTTTTAACAAAAGAATTTGAACCTTGTCTCATATTCATTAACTTAGCTCTTTTTTATTAATACAATGAAAAATATTCTCTAAATTTAGGTACATGCACAAAAAATAAAAAAGTTCATTGTTCTTATAAATATCAAGAATTAGAATAATAACATGATTTTATTCTAAAACAAAGCAATAAAATTAATTAAAATTTATTAATAGAAATACATTAAGATGAGTAATTTTCAAGTTTATTTCAAATAGGTAAAAAATCACTATAATAAATGTCTAAGAATAATATGTCGCATATTCTGGCCTAGGTGAATAATGAATTAGAAAAAAGAAGTGGAAGTGGATTGGTCATATTCTAAGGCGGCCAACAACATCAGGAGCACACCAAACCCTAGATTGGAACCCGCCGGGTAGGAAAAATGTGGGAAGACCAAGAGCAACCTGAAGGAGATCAGTCCAGAGAAAATGTGACCTATCGGGGAAAAATTGGTCCGAATTAAAGAGGTTAGCGCTAAACAGAGACAGTTGGAGATGCTATGTGGAAGCCCTATGTTCCTCAGGGGAATTATAAGGAAAAACAAAAAACAACAAAAAAACACCACTAAGTTATACTTATTTTTAGTTGCTTTGATTTTTCGCATAATGAAAATGTTCACAAATGGAAATTTGATAAAACTGTTTTTATTAATTACAAACCAGATTTTTTATTTAAATTTAACTCTAACAATAATTAAGCTTAAGTTATTTTTCAAACAATAATTACACAAGAAAAACGAGGAAGAGTGTAGAAGAGTATAGACTTAGTTTACTCTGGGATGCCTGTATGATCCGTACGGATGATATTGTGTCGTAATATCAACATTATATCATCTGGTTAATTACTTGAGACAACATTTTAAATACATAACTTATTAGACTTTCAGTTATGTACAAAATTAAAAATAAGTTAAAAGGCAGCTCTTAAAACCTTTTCCAATATACTAACTTTATTTTATTCAGATGTTGGCCACTAAAGTTAACTACTATTGACAAAATTTCAGACATCCACCTTTATTAGGGGTATAGAATAATGCTCAAATTTTGTGTAGCCATCACTCAAACCCACTGCACTACCCCAGCTAAATTTTGCACATGCTTTAGCCATAAAAGTAACTATTTTTGGAAAAATTTAAGACACACAACTTTATTAGGTATAGAGTAACATATATATATATATAAATCAATGTCTTGTATGCATTACTCTACTGTTCATCCGATCGCCAAAAATTTAAGAAGATGTTGAATGCAATCTTCCGAATGTTTTAGGTATAACGTTTTGCTCCATGAAGGTGGAGTTGAGGATGGTGGGTTTCTGATGAATAATATTAACTGAATTTACATTTCTGTTTTTACGAATTATAAAACAAGTGAAATTTTATAAATTTGTTAAAAAGTTGATAGAAAAATCCTAGAAATAATTTTGAAAAAAATTACTTTAATACATTTTTAAATAAACATTTACACCATGTTTAATGTATGAGTTAACTTATAACTTATATAAAATAACATCAACTTATATAAAACCACATTGAGAGAAACAGAACCCGCACCGGGTATTAGCTAGTGCTCCTACGTTAAACGGGAAATTAACGTACGTATTCTCTTTTTCACTAAAAATGGAGGAATCATTCTAAAAACAACAAAAAATTTATAAATGAAATAAAATTAATCATTGTATTGTATATGATTAGGGGTAGTAAATATGTTTATTACTTACTTTTATTTAATAACTAGAGTTAATTTTTAGCACATTTTCAAAAAATTTTGTAAAAATATGCCTACATAGCTTCACTCTGTCCGTCCGTATGGTTACAAAAACTTTTACACCGTTTGAAATAGAGTAAAGAAATTTTAAACACGGGTAGATATTGCAAAAAAAAATTATTTCGTAGAAGAACTTTTGTGTGTAGTTCCACCTGTTACGGGGCTACAGCCTCCTAAAGTTGGAAAAGGCCCTATTTTTAAATTGTTATAGTACGAGTTCTGTTAGGTGTATTTCCAATCTGAAAACGGTAAAAGATAGCTGGTTTTATAAGCTTTATAAATCTTCAAAATTTTAGGGTTACCAAACGGTTCAGCTAGGATTTTGAAATTTCGGGCGAAGTTAGACCTTCAGAAATTAGTAGGAGTCGGTTAACAAAATTTTTTTGTAACGTCCCCCGTTTAGGAGGTATAAGGGCTAAAAAATTGAAAGTTTGCTATTTGTAAACACCTGTAACTTGAATACCTGTTAAAATTTTTTTTTACAAATATACAAAATTTAAAGCATTATATTTCAACATATGTTAAAATTGTTATAGATATGTTAAATTTAAAACGGGTTAAATTATTAAAAAACGAGGAAGATTATAGTTGCCCTTGTCAACTTTTAAATACCCGTGCGTGTATTAAATAAATAAGAAATTCTTATATTGCAATTGAACTGTTTGACAGAAAATTCAAAATATTTGTTTTTTATATTTAATTACAAAAAAAATTAATAAAAAAAAAATTAATTAAAAAAAAAGATGAATTTAAAAAAAAATATGCTCTCAACGAGATTCGAACCCACACTTTTCAATTAAAATGTCGACGTCTTAACCACTAAGCCATCGACAATTTTTTCTTCATCTCAATTTTTTTTTTAAATTATTATAGTTGCGATGGTATCAATTGTTTGTTTTAAATAACTGTTTTGAATTTTTTTAAAAATGTATTAAAAAAAATAAATAATTTATAAATGAGAATTTTAAGATGAATTTAAAAAAAAAAAAATTTTGCCCCAGCCAGGAATCGAACCGAAACGTTTCGACCAGTAGTCCCATGTCCTATCCACTATAATAGTGGATAGGCACTATACCATAGAACAATTAATAATTTCTCTACAAAACGCGTTTGTATTTATCTCATTATTTTTTTTTAAATAATTGTAGTTGCCATGGTATCAATTGTTTGTTTTAAATAACAGTTTTAAATAATCGTAGTTGCTATGGAATCAATTGTTTGTTTTAAATAACAGTTGTGAATTTTTTTATAGAAATATTAAAATAAATTAATAATTTGTAATGTAAATGACAGTCTTCTGTCAAATTTTCTATAAAATAAAATTTTTTCAAACATAAAATAAATACATATATTTTATTAAAAAAAAAATAGATAAAAAAAAATGAATTTAAAAAAAAAAAAATTTTTCTTAGCCTGAATTCGAACCGAGACATTTTTGCTACAAGTAACATGTCCTAACCACTACACCATGAATCGATTTATAATTTAACAACAATTTGTTTGTTTTTATATTTGGTTTCTATTTCGTTATTAATTTAGAAAATACTCATAAAATATCGAAAAATTTGTATGGCAGCTACCCGAAGCCTTTCTCCGATTTTAACCAAAAACAATATGGAACCTACAAATTGTCTAAAAATTACTTTGTGAAAGTTTCAGAACTCTAGCTCTTATAGTTTTTGAGTTATCGTGCTGACGGACGGACGGACGGACACACATAGCTAGATCGATTCACTTTTCGATGCTGATTCGATACGTATCCTTGACACTATACCTAGCTCTTATATTTCGATGCGTTACAAACGGAGGAGTAATTTTAATATACCCGATGTTCATATATGTATGCACGGGTATAAAGATGAATTGAAGAAAAAAAATTTGCTCTGAATGAGATTGGAACCAACACTTTTCAATTAAAAGGCCGACGTCCTAACCACTAAGTCATCGATTTTTTGTTTCGATCTTAATTTTTTTTTTTGAAAGTTATTATAGTTGCTATGGAATTGTATTGTTTTGAAAAACTGTTTTGATTTTGTTATAAAAATACTAAAAAAAATGAATAATTTTTACTATAAATGAGTTTACTGTCAAATTATCTATAAAATAAAATTTCTCATACATAAAATAAATGCTTATATTATTAAAACGAGGAAGAGTGCAGTAGAGTAGACTTTGTCAACTCTTGATACCCGTATGACCGTATCATACACATTATATCATCCGCTTAATTACTTTTGTCAAAATTTCAAACATACAGCTTTATTAAGTGTAGTGGAATACTCATATAAAAGAAGAAGTTGTATGGCAGCTACTCGAACCCTCTACAGTAGACCAACCAAATTTTGCAGAAACTTTGGCCATTACACTAAACTATTTTTAGCAAAATTTCAAGACACCCAGCTTAATTAGGTAGAGAGTAACGATCATATTAAATAAGAAGTTGTATGGCAGCTACTCGAACCCACTCCACTAGACCAACCAAATTTTGCAGAAACTTTGGCCATAAAAATAAACTACTTTTGCCAAAATTTCAGACACGCAGCTGTAATAGGTACAGAGTAAGACTCATATAAAAAAAGGAGTTGTATGGCAGCTACCCGAACCCATGGACCAAAATGGCTGGATTTAAATAGCGATGGCGGCTATTGCAAAAAAACGAATTTGCGAAAATTTCAAGATCCTAGCTCCTTTAGTTTTTGAATTATCGTGTGGACGGACGGATGGACATGCATAGCTTAATCGATTTATTTTTCGATTCTGATCCGATCCATACACTTGAGTCTATATATACCCCCCCTCCTTCTCCGCGTCACAAACGTAATGGCAAATTTATTAAACCTTTTGACTATATAGTTATATACGGGTATAAAGAGAATATAAATAAAATGAATTTAAAAAAAAAAATTATTTTGACCCAGCCTGGATTCGAACCGAGACGTTTTGACTACCAGTTGTATGTCCTAACCACTACGGCATGAAGCGATTAATAATTTAACTACATTTTGTTTGTTTTTCTATTTGATGTCGATGTCGCTTCTTAATTTCTTCTAGTGTCATCTATCGGTCAAGTAGAGAAACCGTGTCATGTTGTTAGGTGCGTACTGCCATTGTAATTGCATATGACAGTTGCAATTACATTGTCGTTCAATTACATATAGGTTATTGTTTATTCAGTATTAATTATTAGATTATAGAGTATAGCTGGAAACACGATTATAGGTATATTTTTATATTTTTTTTTTTTGTTACTAATTATTTATTATCTATCATATTTTTAGGTATAGAATTATTATATTATAATTTATTATATATTAATTTATTATAACTATTAATTTTACTGGATATGGTATCTCCCACCAGGATTCGAACCCGGGACTGCCACAGTGTTTAGATTGCAAGGTTGCGCTCTAACCACCTAGGCTATGGAGGAGATAGACCTACTAACCTACTAACCGTTATTTATTTCCCCTATGCTATTATAAATATTACAAAAAAAATTTAACTTATTATCCCATAATTTTTGATTAACTTATTATCCCATAAAAAAAAAAAATAGCCCACTTTAAAAGTTGGTCCGAGTGATGTCCAACTTTGCCAACTAACTTGTCCTATTACTTTATCTACCCAGTTTTGATTTTAACTTCGTAGCTTCATTAGATTCACAGTTATCGAATTGACAACTTTGTATGGCAGCTGCCCGAAAACGGGGCCGTAACATTTTGAAACTTAATACAAGTGCTCGATTCATTATATAATTAACAGTGTGTAATTTTTATCCTCGTAGTATAATCAGTTTCCAAGAAATTCATATTGGTGCAAAGAAGTTGTATAGCAGCCCTCCGAAAATGGGGCCGTTACATTTTGAAACTTCATATAAGTGCTCGATTCATTATATAACTAACAGTGTGTAATTTCATTCTCGTAGTATACTCCGTTTCCAAGAAATTCATATTGGTGGAAAGAAGTTGTATGGCAGCCCCCCGAAAATGAAGTCGTAACATTTTGAAACTTCATATAAGTTCTTGATTCATTATAAAACTAACCGTGCGTAATTTTCATCTTCCTGGTATAATTACTTTTGAAGAAATTCATATTGGTTTAAATAAGTTTTGTGGCAGCTCCCCGAAACCTTGGTCTGGTCTTAACCAAAAATGTTTTGTGTGAATTTCAAAACTCTAGCTCTAATTTTTCAATTCTATCTCTTATAATTAATTTTTAATTCACGAATATATTAAACTTAAGCAAAATAAGCTTCATATGATCATATTCATATAATGATCATCATGATAGATAATAATCATCATATTCATAATGATTATATCTATCAATATCAAAATATACAAAGCATGCAAAATATTACACATATACATATTATTTATGAAGCCATTTACTTAAAATAAATCTTTGTGTTCTTTTTTGCTTATCTTAAATAAACTACGCATTCATTTAAATCATATGAAATCGTAACTCGAAATCGTTATCTACAAAAAAAAAAAACAAATAAAAAAAAAAAAAACAAAATTCATATAATTTCATGTTAAATACAAGATGCATAGCAAAATTTCAAATTTTTATATGAAATATTGGAGTTAAAAAAGTTAGTTGTTCGAGAACTACCCGAAGTTTTGTTCTGATCTTAACCAAAAAAAAATAGGGAACCTAGAAATTGATTGAAAAATATTTTGTGAAAATTTCAAAACTGTAGCTCTTTTAGTTTTTGAGTTATCGTGCTGACACACGGACGGACAGACACACATAGCTAGATCGACTCATTTTTCGATTCTGAGCCGATACGTACTCTTGACACTATATCTAGCTCGTCTAGATCGATGCGTTACGTGTATGCACGGGTATAAAAATGCGAAAAAATAGTGTAATGTACATTTATTGTATTGGTTTAATGTATGAAGAACAAATAAGTGCTAAAGTAGCTTGAAAAGTTTAGATACTTTAAGGTGAATAATATTCTTAAATAAAGGTGAAAACTGAATGTACGCATTCTAAGCTTTGACAAGTTACACGCTTTTTACATTAAAATTGAACATTAAGATTAATATAAGAACTAACTAATTGGAATAGTATAAAGCGCATGAAATGCACAAAGTTTACCAATTTTCAATTTTTTGAAAAAGTTTTGACGTTTTATTCAATTTGATTTTTTGTTTGTATACCTATTATTTAAAAAAAACTACATCTTTTTAAAAATATTTAAAAAAAAAAATTTTTATTGTTTACAATTTTAAATTGCTTTTAAAAGAATTCATTACATATTAAAGGTATCAAAAACTTTGGTTTTTTTTTTGTTTTCGTAGAAAATTAAAAATTAATGGTAGTTCTTGCGAATTTATTATTATAAAAGTAAATTGCTGTATTAAAGTAATTAATTAAAAGAAAAACTTTTTCTAATTTCATTATATACGTATTCATGTATTGTATATGAATAAAATATTCTTAAATAAAATTAAAAAAAAATTAAATGGTTGATAATATCACCAACAAAAACTCAACTTTTCAAATTAACTAAGAAATTTGAAAGCAAGTTTTAAAAAAATAATTGTAAGTCCATAATTAATTATATATTTTAAATAGATATTTTTGTTTGTTTTTTCAAAATCAAATTGAAATAATAAAATAATATAATTGTTTTTTATACCCGTATGACTATATAGTCAAAGGGAATAATAAATTTGCCATTACGTTTGTGACGCATAGAAGGAGGAGGGGTAGATATAGACTCAAGTGTATGGATCGGATCAGAATCGAAAAATAAATCGATTTAGCTATGTATGTCCGTCCGTCCGTCCGCACGATAACTCAAAAACTAAAGGAGCTAGGATCTTGAAATTTTCGCAAATTCGTTTTTTTGCAATAGCTGTCATCGCTATTTAAATCCAGCCATTTTAGTCCATGGGTTCGGGCAGCTGCCATACAACTTCTTTTTTTGTATGAGTATTTCTCTGTACCTATTACAGCTGTGTGTCTGAAATTTTGACAAAAGTAGTTTAGTTTTATGGCCAAAGTTTCTGCAAAATTTGGTTGGTCTAGTGGAGTGGGTTCAAGTAGCTGCCATACAACTTCTTAATTTAAATAAGCATTACTCTCCACCTGCTGAAGCTGGGTGTCTGAAATTTTGCTAAAAATAGTTTAGTGTAATGGCCAAAGTTACTGCAAAATTTGGTTGGACTACTGTAGAGGGTTCGAGTAGCTGCCATACAACTCCTTCTTTTATATGAGCATTACGCTAAACCTAATGAAGCTGGGTGTCTGAAATTTTGCCAAAAATAGTTTAGTGTAGTGGCCGATTTTACAGTATAGCACTACACTTAATAAAGCTGTATGTTTGAAATTTTGCAAAAAGTAATTAACCGGGTGATATAATGTATATGTTAGGGTCATACGGGTATCCCAGAGTTGACACAGTCTACTCTACTACACTCTTCCTCGTTTTTTTTTTATTTTACTGGATTGGTGGATTGGAATTCTTATTTTTACGTGAATCTTTGAAAGATACAAACTGCCCCATAGCAGAAGTGTATGCCGGATTCTTACCGACTAAACCACACCCTTCCCTTATTAAAACTAGTCGAACTGACTAACCATTAATTATACCCGTATGACTATATAGTCCAAGGGTATAATAAATTTGCCATTACGTTTGTGACGCAGAGAAGGAGGGGGGGGGGGTAAATATAGACTCAAGTGTATGGATCGGATCAAAATCGAAAAATAAATCGATTTAGCTATGTATGTCCGTCCGTCCGTCTGTCCGTCCGCACGATAACTCAAAAACTAAAGGAGCTAGGATCTTGAAATTTTCGCAAATTCGTTTTTTTGCAATAGCCGTCATCGCTATTTAAATCCAGCCATTTTGGTTCATGGGTTCGGGTGGCTGCCATACAACTTCTTTTTTTATATGAGTATTTCTCTGTACCTACTACAGCTACGTTTCTGAAATTTTGGCAAAAGTAGTTTAGTTTTATGGCCAAAGTTTCTGCAAAATTTGGTTGGTCTACTGCAGAGGGTTCGAGTAGCTGCCATACAACTCCTTCTTTTATATGAGCATTACTATACACGTATTAAAGGTGGGTGTCTGAAATTCTGCCAAAAATAGTTTAGTGTAATGGCCAAAGTTACTGCAAAATTTGGTTGGTCTACTGCAAAGGGTTCGAGTAGCTGCCACACAACTTCTTATTTTATATGAGCATTACTCTATACCTATTGAAGTTGGGTGTCTGAAATTTTGCCAAAAAAGTTTAGTGTAATGGCCAAAGTTACTGCAAAATTTGGTTGGTCTACTGCAGAGGGTTCGAGTAGCTGCCATACAACTCCTTCTTTTATATGAGCATTATATTTCGCCTAATAAAGCTGGTATGTTTGAAATTTTGCCAAAAGTAATTAATGTTTATAATAATAATGATATAATGTTTATATAACGGTCATTGACACAGTCTACTCTACTACACTCTTCCTCGTTTTTTGCTATCTTTGGTTTGAGTATAGGTTTTATGTACTTTCCCTTAGGAAATCTGTACTTTATAATATATTATCTAAAGGTATTTTTCTTTTAAGCCTTCCTGTAATTACCTGATTATTTATTAACTGATCAGCTTCAATATTTATATGCTCTTCTAGACGAGCTTTATACTTTATGTCATATCTACTTATTTCATCTATAACTTTGGGAATTTGTAAATCTCTATGAATACCACTATTACGTACATACCAGGGAGCACTTACTGTGTTACGTAAGACTTTATTCTGAAAGGTTTGTATTTTTAGTATGCGTTTGCTTGGCACAACCCCAAAGTTGAATGCCATATAACCATATAGGTTTATTTACTTAGTTGTAAATTAACACTTTATTATATATTGTTAATCTAGACTTACGCCCTAAATTACGAACCAGTAATTACTAAATTACGAACCAGTAATTTTCTCAATACTTTTTTTCAAGTTCCAGTTTTTTCTTTTTAACATGTTCATTCCACCTTAGCTTGACATCCAGTGTCATTCCTAGGTATTTTGCTGAATTTTGGATTGATATAAATACACAATTTCAACTTATTTGGGTGGGTTTCTTATATTTCTATTACTAAAATTAACATGAACAGATTTACATTCAATTAATTTTATTTTCCATTTGTTAGTCCAAAAACATATTTTTTCACTTGCTTGCTATAATTTTTCTTTAGCTTCGTCAATATTCGATCCTACTGCTAAAATAACAATATCGTCAGCAAATGTTGCTACAATTACATTTTCTACTTCTGGTAGATCACTTGTATAAAGATTTAAGATAACTATTTATAATTTTATAAATGTTTTTCTCTTTTTCAAAAAAGATTAATTGGTTAATGTCTATTTCATTTGTTTTTTTATATAGATACTTAGTACTGGTTCTGTTATATTTGAAAAGAATTTTAAGCACTTTATTCATTAAAATACGAAGTTGATAAATATGGAAGTTTGAGCAATGAACACAGCTTTTTATGGCTAATTTAATTGAAATAACATTTTTCTTCACGTTTTTGATATGATTGTCCAATTTCAAATTATTATCAATTATTATTTTCAGATATTTAACATTATCTACTCTTTCAGTAGTTACATCTCTTGTTTCAAGAGTAATATTTTCGTTATTGATTCTTTGTGTTTTAAATAACAAATAGTTGGTTTTTTTTAACTTTTATGCAGAGTTCATTGTAATCTAGCCAATTTCATATCGCATTTTATGATATAGTTTTTTTAGCCTCTTTTATTTGTTTATCGATCTTTCTCTTAAATTTTTTATAAAGATGACAGTTCCACCACATCTTTTCTCATCTCTACAGTTGAAAACTGCCCTACAGTTTGGAATATTATTAGTAGTGATTTCATTGCTGTATATCCATACTTCTGTTAGAATCACAATATCAATTTCCTTACATTCATTAATTAATGGTTCTAGTTCAAAAATCTTATTTCTTAAGCTGTATATATTTAGATATAAAATTTTTAATTTATCCGCTTCTAATGGACTGTCATTACGGTGTACCAATTAA
The DNA here is from genome assembly GCA_963082915.1 of Dolichopus griseipennis. Taxonomy (NCBI): domain Eukaryota; kingdom Metazoa; phylum Arthropoda; class Insecta; order Diptera; family Dolichopodidae; genus Dolichopus; species Dolichopus griseipennis. The sequence continues at coordinate 51,792,763 of OY720445.1, read as the reverse complement.
ATAATTTTACGTGAAATTCCAAATTGTTTGTATATTTCTCTGTATTTATTGTAGGTATGTTGAATATATGCTTCTAGGTTTTTTTGTACTTCTTTATTGGAGATTACCCTACTTTTATAGAATTTATAATATAATTCACGTAATTCCTGATAATTCGTTGGCAAGCCTTCCATATCGATCAATACTTTGATATTTGTTTTCGTTATACCTTCATAACAAATATCCTGTTGATCGCGCAAAAATGACAAAAGTAATCTAACGTTATTATATATTCTGTGGTATCGTAATCGTGATAATACATATATCACCATTTTCAAACGCCTTTTTTTTTAATTTAACAATTGTAAGTTCAATTGGATTTAAAAAGCTCTTGTTTACAAGTTGTAGATTTTTAGTATTATAAGAAGCATTTTCCATTTCTTTGTTTTGCTGATACAGTGTTTCTCCTTTGGTCCAGTTACGATATTTAGAAGCTACTTCCTGAAGCTATTGGCATTATCGCTAACGCCTATATTATCGTTACTATTCTTAATTCCATCTTTATTGTTACAGAATTCATTCCTACTACTGTCATAATTATTATTAATATTGATCTTAGTTCCTCTATTATTGTTATTACTTATCAATTTTGCTATTACTATTATTATGACCAGCACTATTACTATTCTTATTATCATTATTCTTTACATTATTTTTATCATTGTCATTATTAGTATTAATTTTTTTCTTATCATTTTATATATTATATTTTTTTTTGACCAAAATTTAGGCATGTAAGAAAGTATGCTAACGTGTTTTTTCTTGTTTGTTCTAGATATATTAATTTTTGTAACTGTAGCTACTGAAATGTTCAGCATTATTTTTATTTTTATCTTTAATATCTATCATACTAGCAGAATTACTATTATTATTGTAAATTTTTTTTTGTACTATTACTTATTTCATTACCATTATTCACCCCGTGCACATGGATGGTTATGCCATCATGTAATGACGTAATTTTGACGTAATAGTTGTAAATTTTTGTATTCACAAAAACCGGTTTCGTTGTTATCAAATTTACTGGCAGCACTCGATGCATTTACCAATGCAAACAAAAAAAAATTTTTGTGCTTTTCTTTTTTTGGTTGTTTTTCTTTTTTTTTCATAATTTAAAAATTTTTGAGCTAAGTGTATTCGTATAAAAAAAAAAAAAATTTGAGACCGGACAAAATTTAAAATTTTTCTGGTATTGGAAATTGATAAAAGTCAATATAAGATTACCATATTAGGTTTGATTTCTATTTGTTATTTTTTATCTTTTAAATTAAATATTATAAAAAAATAAAATATGGACAAATAAATATATATTATATTAAATATATAAATATATTTTAATTGGTAAAATATAAAATTTAGTTAATATAAATAACAAAAAAAAAAATAATGAATGATATAAAAGACAATTGGCTTAAGCAACAGACATAAAAACTAATTTTAAAATTGTATAAATATGGATGTTTGATCTGTCCCACAGATTCTAATTTTCCTAAATGTTAATTAAAATAAAAATCCATTTTTAAATGAACTAAATGTTATAAGTAAAATAGAATTACCTAACTCTCAATGTAAATAAAAAAATAAATCTCTTATATTATCTACAAATCCATTTTTTTATATAGGTACTTGATCTGTCCCACAGATTCTAATTTTCCTAAATGTTAATTAAAATAAAAATCCATTTTTAAATGAACTAAATGTTATAAGTAAAATAGAATTACCTAACTCTCAATGTAAATAAAAAAATAAATCTCTTATATTATCTACAAATCCATTTTTTTATATAGGTACTTACAAACAATTTTTTTCATGAATAAAAAATTACAAAGACTTTCTGCTTTTGAAACATCAGCTGACTAAACATTCTCCGAAGATTAACTATCTTCAAATGAACTAGATTTTACACATGCATTCATAAGTGCATAAATTGATAAATACACTCGTGTGTGCCTGAGCAATATTCACTTAAATCATTACATGATGGAAAATTACGTCATTAGATAATGGCGACCATCCGTATGCGCTGACTGATTAATCTTAACACTATTACAATAATTATTTTTGTTTTTATTACCAATTTCATTACTAATATAATTAAAACTATTACTATCATTATTCTTATTATTTTTAAACTTGAAATTATAATTATTGGTATTATAATTGACATAAGCATAGTTGATACAGGAAGAATCATTTTTTTTATCTTTATTTAATTTGTTTTCTCTTCACTTCTAACTCCTTTAATTTCTAGTATCCAATTTTTCGCTATAATTTGTTCAGGTACATTGGGCTTTACAAGTTTTGTGATTTCCGTAACACTTCAAACAAGTTTCAGTGTTTGTGCAGCCCACTGATTTATGGTTGAAACCTTTACATTTGAATCACCTTGGTACGTTTATAGCATTAAACACTTTGCACCTTTCCCATCCTATACATAGCTTCTCACTAGCGATTATTTTTGGAAACGATACCTTATCAACTTCCACTATTACTTAAACATTTCCTTCCCATATTTACTTACAATTAATATTTGAACCACTTTCATTTCTCTCCTTTTTAAAAATTGGTTTTGCTTTTTGAGAGCCTCTACTATTTCTTCCTTACTCAATTTATTGTTCATGTGCAATATTTTTATTTTGCGTTTCATAATCACTGGTATTTTTATGTCCTAGTCTTCCTTCATTTTTTCTACTAATACCTTTTTAATATTTTCCTGATCTTCCGTTGTTGAAGTTTCAATTAATATCATTTCATTACTTTTATTTTCAATAATTTTTTTTTTTTTAATTTTTTGGATATACCTTAGTATTTAGTTCCCTTTTCGTTTTTTCTCTTTTTTGCTTTTTTAGGTTTCATTATTCAAGGTAATTCTTTTTTCATTGTTAAATAAGCACAAGTTTTATTATTTTTTTTTAAATATAAGAAAATGACTTTGAGTCACATTAAAATTTGTATATTTTTATCATTTAATTTTGTGCAAAGCAAAGAAAAATTATGTCATTGCATTAATGAATCATAATATTTCTTATTTTTTTTCATACAAATATAAACGTCCTTTTTTAGGACAAACTATTTGACAAATTTTAATGAAACAACAACCAAAAGAAAGGTTTTTTTTTGTTTTCATATTACAATAAAAATAGTTTTTTAGAAATTCGCGTTTTTTCAGGTGAAAACCCGTTATAAACTTAACGTAAATTTCAATTTAACGGCCACGCTCTGTTTAAAGTTGTGCCTTATGACTCTAACATTATGTAATTCATTTTCGGTTGTGACTCGCAAATCAATCAAAATATTATAGGCGCTGACTTATATCTTTCTTTTTTTTGTGTAGTTCAAATGTTCAATGAACAAAGAGATTTAAATTTTTTGTTTTGTTTTTGCTTTTTTTTCTTTATCTTAAGTGAACGAGAATTCAAATTCTGGTGAAAAAAATTGTTCTGTTCGAAATGAAAGCAATACATTTTGTTTATACAGTAGTTTTCATTTATAACGAACTCGGTTTTAACAATATTATGTTTACAGCGACAGATGTTGACAGAGAATGATTTTAGTTTTTAGCATTTGTTGTATTATGTATTTATAAGATCAACGTAAAATAAAAATATGGTTCATCCTATCAATTTTAATAAATAAACGTTACATTTTTTGCCAAAAAATTAAATTTTACCTAAAAATGTAAGTTGTTTATTACATTCATATTTGTTTTATTTAAACTTATTATATTTAATAATGTTGTTTGGTGATTAATTTAATATTTTTTATTTAGTTTTAAATATAAAAAAAAATCGTCAATCATCGCATATAAAATAAAAAAAATAAATTCTTAAGAAGAAAAAGCATTATACACAGGCTTGAGACTGACACATCAAATAAAATTCTAGCAAATGAGTTCGAGTTGCCCATTCTAGAATTAGCACACTCTACAATGTTCAAGTCTTATACTAATTTTTCAAAATTCACATAACGACATTTTTTAAATTCTTCTTTTTTTATCTATACCCTTTATATAATTAAATATAATGTATTTATTTTTTATATGAGCAATTCTTATTTATTATAATAAACAGAATTTCTCATACATCATAGTTGGTATGCGCGGGAATTATTGTGCTTTATGGGTTGTTTAAAATAAAAACACCAAAAAATTTTAAATTTAAATTAAAATTTTATTATTCAAAATCATTATTTGAATGTGGTCTTAAGACTAACTTTTTTAATGTTGTTTTTAGAAATACAAAATCTTTATTTTACAAAAACAATTTTCTTATCTTAATACTAATTATAATTTATTACTTAAAAATATTTTTCGAAACAAAATTCAGTATCGAATTACAAAAAGAAATTTACTTATTTTACTTATTAAAAAATCGATATATTATTTGGTGCATGTTCGTACTGAATTTTGTACAGAATAATTTCAACATACGTTCGGTTTCATATTACTCTATTATAACGTTAAAATAATTTCACGTGCAATTATGTTTAAAATTAGTTCAAGTGCAATTGACCATTATTGTGCTGACTTTTCTATTTGATATCTTTTGTTATTATATTATATAAAATAAAAGTTGAAAGTGGTTCAAATGCAATTGACCGTAATTATGCTTAGTATACAAAAATGTAGCTAATTACATTTTTGTATGAAATGGAAAAAAAGAAGAATAAAAAGAAAAACAAAAAGTAAAAATGTGAAATTATTCTTTTGTAGATATTTGTTTATATTTTAAATTTCATAAATATGAAATTGAGTTTTCTCTTTTAGAGGTTCATTTATTATTATATTGGTGGGGTTTACCGACTGTGACGTAGCTCGGGTATCTAAAAGTTGCCAAGAGCACTATATTTTCCTCGTTTATTTAAGATTCAATCATTTTTTATTGTTTCTTAAATTATTCATCTATTCAAATTAAATTTTCTTCATTATACTTTTAATAGATTAAATTGTTTAAATAACTTCTACACAATTTAAATATGTGGGAGGCTTCTGTGGGCTAGAGAGTTTTTTTTCTTTAAATTTTTTTAAATACATTTTTTCTTTACAAATACCTTTGGTGGTCAAATATAATTTGAAATATAAAATATAGGGTCTGGTTCGGCTTTACCGAATCTGACTTTTCCTAATTCCTGCCAAGACAAAATCGCGCTTTAGATGTATTGTAGGGCATGATATTGTCTTTCATAAACATCTTGTTTCATCTGGATCGGTGCTACCATTTTTGAGATATTGCAATTTAAAGTGAAAATTAAAAAAAAAAAAAAAAAAAAACAAACTTTCAAAAAAACTACTATAACTGTGAAATTTTCAAAAACACCCTGTATTATTAATACACCATTAGAAAGGTCTCTTAAAACTCTTTCCAACGATATATAATAAGTATGGCATATGTTGACAAATAGCCCCACCAGAGAACATAAATGCAAAAATGACACAACAATTTTATTAAAAAATACATTTTCATACTTTATTTGTCACAAATTTATTTTGCCTTTTTGTTTTCCATTTGAAATATTTATTTTAAAATTTAAGAATGTATTTTATAGTTTGATACAATATTGAGTTGGGTTTTGGTAATTTGTTTTGAGGGATTTTGGAGGTGATAACCTCATAGTTTTAAATTTTTTTTTATTTAAATACTTATGTATGTTAAAATATAATTAGAAAGGACCTTAGAGTTAGCTACAAAATCAGAATTATTCGCTTTTTCCATAATATTTTTTAAAACATATATAAACACAAGAACGTGAATCAGGAGGGATTTTAGAGTTGAATTCTAAATCAGGATTACCGCTTTTTCCAAAATATTTATATGTGTGTTTGTATATACAATGTTAGAAGAGATTTTTAAGTTTGATTTTTAACCAGGAGATCCGCTTTTTCCAGAATATTTATAATATATGTGTATATGTATATCCAATATTAGAAGAGATTTAGAGTTGCATTCTAAATCAGGATTGCCGCTTTTTCCAGAATATTTAAAAATATATATGATTGTGCCAGATTCTGAATTAGAAAAGATTTTAGAGTTGGATTCAACTATTAGAGCTGGACTTATATATTCTTTATTTATTTATTTGTTTCATTATTTTTAATTATTTGATGCATCTTAATAACTCAAATTTTATTATATATAAATATACAAATGAACGTAATTAGGTATATATTTTAATTATATACTGAATAATGCTTACACATTTATGTGCATAATCTATAATTATATTTTAGTAGTTTTTTTTTCAGACACTACATATTACGACATTCCGCTAAGTTTTGAATACAAGTACATGCTTTTAATCTTTAATTCAAATAATGAAATAAAAATATAATCCTTATCTGCTATCACAAATTTCAAACTAACTATAAAATCTGGAAAAAGCGGCAATCTGGAATAAATATTCTGGAAAAAGCGGAAATCCTGATTTAGAATCCAACTCTAAAATCTCTTCTAATATTGGATATACATATACATATATAAATATTCTGGAAAAGCGGCAATCCTGAATTTAAATGCAACTCTAAAATCCTCCTAATTCAGATTCTTATAATCTGATAAAGCGCATAATTCTGATTTTGTAGCCTAAGGGCCTTTTTAATTATATTTTTACATACATATTTAAATAAAAAAATTTTAAAACTTTGAGGTTGTCACCTCCAAAATCCCTCAAAACAAATTGCCAGAACCAAACTCAATATTGTATCCAAACTAAAAATGCATTCTTACATTTTTAAATTTGCCAAAAAGGCAAAATAAATTTATGACAAATAAATTATGAAAATGTATTTTTTAATAAAATTGTTGTGTCATTTTTGCATTTATGTTCTCTGGTGGGGCTATTTGTCAACATATGCCATACTTATTATATATCGTTGGAAAGAGTTTTAAGAGACCTTTCTAATGGTGTAATAATAATACAGAGTGTTTTTGAAAATTTCACAGTTATAGTAGTTTTTTTGAAAGTTTGATTTTTTTTTTTTTTTTTTTTAATTTTCACTTTAAATTGCAATATCTTAAAAACGGTAGCACCGATTCAGATGAAACCAGATTTATATGAAAGGCAATATCATGCTCTACAATATTATATGATGTTGGTTCTAGTTTATGGTCTTACAGGAAAAATATAGCATTTTAATAAAAATGCTACAAAATCTTAGGAAATTTTTGTAATGCATTTTTCGACCACTAGATGGCGCCATCGCCACCAATGGTATATATATTCGGAAACTTTGAGATATTTAGTACCGTTAGTTGATGACGTCATCTTGATAGCTCACAACCCCTTTCCGGAAGTTTCACCTTTTTTTTTTTTGAATAAAAAAAGTAGAAACATTATTTCTCAACCATGTTATTATTCTAAAAATTTTATTTACAATACCCGTTGCAGAAGTTTCTGCGAAACGTAGCTTTTCAAAATTAAAAATCATTAAAAATTTTTTGAGAACTTCAATAACCCAAATAAGATGGAGGTAATCAACTATATTTATTGAAAAAAAACTTCTTGAAAATTTGGACTACAACGATTTACATAGTTAGCTATTTTGCCAAAATAAATTCGCGAAAAATTAATTTTTAATATTTTTGTTTTATTAATGTTATTACATTATTTTAAATTTGGATTTTCCATGGAGTTTTTCCTTCCTATATTTTTCTTTTCAATTAAATTTCTTTCATTCATATAAAGCTTTATTTCTTCTAAAGAAGCTTTTCTTTAATATAAAACTGGTTATTTTCTTTTTTAAATTAGCTTATTTTCTAAAGCGGAATAGGTATGCCTCTGTTTTTATAGAGGTAGTATAAAAAACAAATTCGAAAATCCTACCTTATGGGTGATGTGGAAATACACTTTTTAGAGCGCAAAAGTGCACTGGGTGACAAAATGCTTGGTGCCGGCACTGGTTCTAATAAAACAAATATTTCTTAATTTATCACAACAAATTAAGAGACATGTGAAAATAAAAACTTATCTATGTTACTCAAAATTTTTAAAGGGGGGAAAAAAAAATTATAAAATATAAATTTGTTTCGAACATAACAAATTGAAACTTAAAAATTTTTCATTCTTTCATTAATTAAAAATGATTTAATTTTATATCGAGCTTATTGTTTTTTAATTTTTTAAATAAGCTTATGCTTAAATTACTAAATTTAACAATCAAAAAATCTAAAATTGATTAATTTTAACCACTACATTACATTTTCATATGTGCAAAAAAAAGCTACAAAAGAATATTTTATAACTATATAAATTAAAAAAATACCCACATTAAAAAATTTCGGCATTACTAGCCTTTTCAATTTATTTAATCTTAATAATTTTAACAATTAGCAAATGCAACAAAATATTTAACTTTATTATAATCATATTTTAATGCCAAAATTAGCAAGGGATTTAAAAACAACATAATCAAAGTTGTTAGTATAATTACGTACCTTTAAATAAATTATTAATTTTGCTTGACATAATTTTTAAATGTGGATGCAATAATTAAAATAAAAGCTGGTTAAAGATCAAAAAACAAGAAAACCAAGTCATGTTATTTCAAGACATGCTAAATTTCTAAATAATTAATTTTTCTTGTTTTCAGCAGATTTTTCCTTCGTTATTCATTTAGGCTGAAGAAGAATTAGTTATTTTTTTTTCTATTAATATGTAATTTTGTATTTAAAATTGTTGTATTCTATACATTTTTCTATTTTATTATAATTATTTTGACATGCGAAATTTCGCAAACATAAAGATAAAAAGCATCATATTTTAGTGATACAGTAAAACATAGATACGTGCAAATTTATCCTGTCAAGGTGATTTGAAAATTCAAAAAAATTTATCAAAGAATTTAAATACAAACAAAATAATGTTTTTGAACTTTATCATAAATGGAAACTAAAATTAAAACAAAAATAGATATCATAACTATTTAAAACAAAAATTCAAATACACAACAACTTGTGAAACTTTTTTAAAAAATATAATTCGTGCACTAATCCGTTTAAAAATTGGTACAAAAATACATTTTGATGCGCTTGATATTTTATTTAAACGTTGTGTTTTTATTTGCATTTGTATATAACAAAAATCTTCGAAAAAGTTGGTTGTCTATCAGTTTGTTGTACTTAAACGTTATGTACTAAGGAAAATCAAAAAAAAAAGGAGAAGATTATAGTTGCCCTTGTAACCAAATTTTGCAGAACCTACAACAGACCAACCAAATTTTGCAGAAACTTTGGCCATAAAATTAAACTACTTTTGCTAAAATTTTAGACACGTAGCTGTAATAGGCACAGAGAAATACTCATATAAAAAAAGAAGTTGTATGGCAGCCACCTGAACCAATGGACCAAAATGATGGATTTAAATAGCGATGACGGCTATTGCAAAAAAATTTCAAGATCCTAGCTCCTTTAATTTTTGAGTTATCGTGCGGACGGACGGACGGACATACATAGCTAAATCGATTTTTTTTTCGATACACTTGAGTCTATATCTACCCCCCCCCCCCCCCCCCTCCTTTTCTGCGTCACAAACGTAATGGCAAATTGACTATATAGTCATACGGGTATAAAAACAAGTAAAGAAACAGTCAGTCGGTGCAACCGACTTAGAAATACCCTACACCTATTTGGTTCAAATTTAAGGACATATCCATAAGTCATTTTAAAACAATAAAAGCTGTTATTAATTGGATCGTAAGACATAGCTAACCAAATTAACTTTATAATACTTAAAACATTTTCTAATTACACTATCTATTAAAAAATATTACAAATTCTTACTAATTTATCTATTTAAAAATATTAAGAAACAACAAAACTTGAAATAAATGAAAATATATTTATTCCAATTCAATTACAAAATGAAAAAATTCTAATTATTAAATTTTGTGATAAAAAGATAATCAAAGCATAATATATTTAATAATCCAAATTTTTCACAATTGCAATTATTTTAAATGGTTAGTTTATATACCTAATAGAAAAGCTTATAAACGCAAAATATTCAATAAATGTATTTCTAAAATACAATTACAAATCTCGACCTTTTCATATAATTCATTTGCAGCAAGTACCTTTGAACATAGCTGAACCACTACAATTTAGTCTAAATTAAGGAACTACAATTAAGGAAAAATATTCTTTGGCTTCGAAATTAAACTCGACCATCAACCAATTCCTATGGTACTTTCATTACTAGTAATCTAGAGTTTAAATTTCATCAAAATAGCGGCATTATTTTTTGAGTTATGGTGTTTTTAATATATATGTTTGTTAGGCCTTGAACTTTTCAAGGGTTCCAGTTCGGCATGGTACGATTTTGCCCATATGCAGTCCCCGTCATACTTTCAATACTAGTTAACCCTTGTACACAATTGGAACGTTCTATCTTAATTTTAAGTTACTAGTTTTATTAATTTCGATGATAAGCTTTTACACATTGCGGGGTCTTAGAGAGGTACTGAACCACCACTCCAAATGAAAACAATTGTCCCTCCAAAATTAGAGGGACACGCAGGAAATAGTAAAGAACACCCATGTGCAAAATTTGAAGCTTCTACATGTGTTTCAAGTTACTATCTTTATTAATTTCGAAAATATGCTTTAAGGTCCTCGGAACTGAGTGGCTTTTCCCCACCCACTACTCCAATTGGGCTCAAATTTCAAGGACACTAAGGAAATCCAAAGCGACACACTGATACCAAATTTGGAGGTTATATCTTCATTGGTTTCGGAATTATGCTAGTTTGGCCTAAATTCGATCAAAAAGGGCTGATTTCGCCCTTATACAGTCCGTGCGGTACTTATAGTACTAGTTAACCCTTGTACACAATTTGAACATTCTATCTTAATTTTAAGTTACTATTTTTAGTAATTTCGATTATAAGCTTTTAAAACTTGAGCGGTCTAAAAGGGGTACTGAACCACCATTCCAATTGATCCCAAATTAGAGGGACACGCAAGAGAAAGTAAAGTACATCCTTGTGCCAAATTTGAAGCTTCTACATTTTTTCAAGTTGTATCTTTATTAATTTTAAAGATATGCTTTAAGGTCTTCGGAAATGTGTGGCTGGTCCCCGACCCCCTACTCCAATGCGGCCCAAATTTCCAAGATACTTAGGAAATAGGAAGGGACACCCTGATACCAAATTTCTACTCATGTGAGCGATAAAGCAAAAGCGTTGGTCAAACTTGGGATTTGAAACAAAATTCCCGAGAAATTTATGCAAATATATTTACTAAGCAGTTAACATAATTTTAATAAATAAGACCTTGTTTTCAAAGTAACATTTCATATCATTTCAAATTATTAAAAGTTGAAATGTGTTTGTAAATGATCATTTTATTCTGAAAGCTCAGGAAAATTGCCACACCAAATTTAAACCCAAATTTTATAACATTTTTTTACAATTTTTATTTTATTTTTGATTTTATTTTATTTTTATTTGAACCGAAACAAGGTTTTTACAAAAAATTCTTATAGCTAAAAAAAAATAAATTTAAATACATATTAGTTAAAAAAAATTCTTATAGTTAAAAATCTTATAAATTTAAATACATTAAAATCAAAAATTTATTTATTTTTTTGTAGATGATAAAAAATGCATACATACATAATTAATATAATTTGTCAAAAACGGCAAGTTGACAGTAGCATAAAAATAATTGCTCTAGTCGAATAATCCTTTTTTCGTCTTAAACAAATTATTTCTGAAAGTATTTTCAAAAAACTATAATAAAAAAAACCTTTAAAACCCCTTAACAAATGAAGAACACATTTTTTGGTAAATTATAGCGCTTATACCTTAAATTAATTCACTCATAATATATAGTTATGAATTTATCGAAAGTATTTTAAAAACAAATTAATTATGAGAGAATTAAGTTTAAGTGTAAATAAAGATAAAATATACAAAATTTATAAAAAGGATTTCAAAACGCTTAACGCCCATTTTAGTTAATAGCATTAATAATTCAATTCAACACATGCTTTTCCTAACGCTATCGTAACACCAATATTTAAAAGTGGGTTACATAGTGATTGTTCTAGGTATCATTTGATTTCTGATCGATTACCAAAAATTTTTGAAAAAGTTATAGCAGTTTCATTAAAGAGAAAACGATTAAAACAGAACTAAAGGTTCAATTGTAGGACCATCACTTTTTCAAATATATAATTATGATACTACCCATTTGAATCTATTCAGTTATTTGCCAATGATACGGATTTGAAATACTCTGAAAAAACTCTAAATAAATTATTCGCACATCCATTCAACATTACCTTTAATTAATAGAAGCATGGCTAATCAAGCATTTTTTTTTCATGTTTTCTTTAAAAGAATGTTGATTTAGCTACCAACGCATTAATTACCACTATACTCTTTTTTATAAATTTTTTCATACCATTCATCCATTATACCATTCCATTAAAAACGCTATCTAAAGAGAAATGACCTCTTTAGTGATTATCGACATGGTTTTAGGTCAAAAAGATCAACAGGTGGCCAACTCTAGAAACGCTATTAAACATATAACCCAGCTGAACGTAATGATAAACATTGTATCCGCATGAACGTAATATAAACATTATATAACCCAGTAATTACTTTTGGAAAAGTTTAAAAAACATTGTATGACAGCTTGTGCATATGTTGACAATTAAAGTTAACTATGTACTTTAAGACTAACCAAATTTTGTGCAAACTTCTTTATTTTTTGAGTTATCATACAGGTGGACGGAGGGACGAAAACACATATCTAGATCGATCAACTTTTCCATGCTGATCCGATCCATACCTTAGACTTAAAGGATTTAGATATTTATCATATCTAAAACGATGTGTTACAAACGGAGGAGCAATTTGTAAAGACGGGACTAGAAAAATAAATTACTAAAAAGGTAATTTTTTACTTTAATTATGTTCAAAAATAAAACAACTTACTTATTTCCAAAATTTTGGGATTTGGAGAAATTTCAAACTTCATTTTTTTTATTTAAAATTTACTTTAAAAAATTAAAAAAAAAAAACTTTTTTTTAACCACTTATATTTAATTTTATTAGAAAATTTTGTGCAATTGTTCTTATTAAATTAAGTGTCTTTTTTCAAATATTTTTCTTAAATTTTAAATGTATGAGAAAAAAACTATTCAAAATAGAATTAAAATGTCGTTGATTATTCCGTTATATTTTAAATACTAAAATATATTTTATGTAAGACAATGGACGAAAATTTCTGATTTAAGACGATGATTTTCCGAGAAAAAGAAAAACAAAATTCTACTCTATTAAATTTCCTTCTTTTTTGTTGAGATTTTGGCACAAAATCAAAATTTTTTTTTTGAATCTTTGTTGTAGCACATTTTCAAAAACTTTTGTAAAAATGTGCCTATATAGCTTCACTGTCAGTTCGTCCGTATTTTTACAATTTTTTACCCCGTTTGAAATAGAGTAAAGAAATTTTAACCACGGGTAGATATTGCAAAAAAAATAATTTCGTAGAAGAACCTTTTTCTGTAGTCCCACCCGTTTTTTGTCAAGCCCCCTGTTTAGGAGCTATAAGGGCTCGAAAATTGAAATTTGGCTATTTTTAAACACCTGTAACTTGAATACCTGTTCAATTTTTTTTATGATATACAAAATTAAAAGCTCTTTAATTATATTTTAACATAATGTCAAAGGTTTTTATTAAATTTCCAGGGTGGCGAAGTTACAGCCTCCGCAAATTCAAACAAAAGCCCTATTTTTAAATTAGTATAACAAGAGTTTTGTTAAATATATTTTAAATCGAAAAACGGTAAAAGGGAGCTGCTTTCATAGGCTTCACAAAAATAAATAAAATGACAAATAAAATTTATATGGTTGCTATACGATACTAAAATTTACAATTATGCAAAACTCAATTTTTGCAAAATTTTTAACCCGCATATCGGTTAAAGCTGGGATCTTGAAATTTTAGGAGAAGTTAGACCTTTAGAAATTATTAGGAGTCGGTTAACAAATTTTTTTGTCTCGTCAAATATACAAAATTTAAAGCTGCAGCACTATGTGCCAACATAAGGTTTTTCTTAAATTCGAAATGCTTAGATAATAAAATTCTAGGTAAAAATACAAATTTTGGTGGAGTTCATAATTGATTTCCTAGGAACTATAAAAATGGAAGGGTGGAAGCAGGAGGGGGGGGGGGGGTGAGTAGATCCTTAAGATTCATCATAGAATAAATTTGGGAACCTTATCCATTGAAGGGCTATTAGGACTTAAAAATTAAAACCTACTTTTTTATAAAACGTAACTTATTCACCCATGTATGTTTTTCCAAAATTAAACGTTAACATTATATTTCGCACTTGTTAACACGTTTTCTTGAGTGCATTGGGATTATATTCTAAGTATGTATTGTTTTTACTATTAGTCATAATAATACTCATAATTAATAAATTGATGAAATGACTAAATTATAATATTATCATTTATTTTTATATATATTTTTATAAAAACTATAAAATACTCAGTAAGAAACCCCATATAATTTTGAAAATGTGCTTTTTAAAAACCCTTGGTTTTTTTCATCACTTTTTTGTTATGTTTTAAAATTTTTAAACTGGAAACTTTTTTTGAATTTATATTTCACAAAAAATTTTGTTGGGTTGTTACACACACAGAAAAGGAAATACATTTGAACTTTTGACTTCTTTATTAATAAATGACAAACTTTTATATTACAAAAATATACAGAGAAATTTTTATACCTCGTCAAGTTTTGACCACTTATACAATATACTTTTGACAGATCATACTTTCAGTGTTGATACTCACGGCCAGCGCTTCCATATGCACAGATGGCACAATAAAACAGGGAGCCAGAATTTATTCAACACAGAAAATTATGTACCGAGCTAAAATATTTTATTTTTTTTGAAAATAGTTAATAAATTTACATACATACTAACATTTAAAAATTAAAATTATTTCTTTGAAGTAATTGTTTCATACACCGTTCAAATTAATTCTTCTTATTTTATACGAGTAGGTACTATTTGAGTTTTTCTTACTTTGATTAAACTTAGTTAAAATAATAATTTAAAAAAGTTATAGCAGTTTCATTAAAGAGAAAACGATTAAAACAGAACTAAAGGTTCAATTGTAGGACCATCACTTTTTCAAGGATATAATTATGATACTACCCATTTGAATCTATTCAGTTATTTGCCAATGATACGGATTTGAAATACTCTGAAAACTCTAAATAAATTATTCGCACATCCATTCAACATTACCTTTAATTAATAGAAGCATGGCTAATCAAGCATTTTTTTTTCATGTTTCCTTTAAAAGATTGTTGATTTAGCTACCAACGCATTAATTACCACTATACTCTTTTTACCGGCCGTGAGATCACACTTTCAGTGTTGATACTCACGGCCGGCGCTTCCATATGCACAGATTGCACAATAAAACAGGGGGCCAAAATTTATTCAACATAGAAAATTATGTAGCAAGCTAAAATATTTTATTTTTTTTGAAAATAGTTAATAAATTTACATACATACTAAAATTTAAAAATTAAAATTATTTCTTTGAAGTAATTGTTTCATACACCGTTCAAATTAATTCTTCTTATTTTATACGAGTAGGTACTATTTGAGTTTTTCTTACTTTGATTCAACTTAGTTAAAATAATAATTTAAAAACGAGGAAGTGTGTAGTAGAGTAGACTGTGTTAACTCTGGGATACCCGTATGACCGTAATACAAACATTATATCATCAAATTTTGATGTAACTTTGGCCAGTCCCAGCTTTAATAGGTATAGAGTAATACTCATATAAAAGAAGGAGTTGTATGGCAGCTACTCGAACCCTCTGCAGTAGACCAACCAAATTTTGCTGTAACTTTGGCCAATACATTAAATTATTTTTGGCAAAATTTCAGACACCCAGCTTCATTAGGTGTAGTGTAATACTCATATAAAAAAAGGAGTTGTATGGTAGCTACTCGAATCGTCTACAGTGGACCAACCAAATTTTGCAGAAACTTTAGCCATTACACTAAACTATTTTTAGCAAAATTTCAGACACCCAGCTTCATGAGGTGGAGAGTAATGCTCATATAAAAAAAGAAGTTGTATGGCAGCTACCCGAACCCATGGACCAAAATGGCTGAATTTAAATAGCGATGACGGCTATTGCGAAAAAATGAATTTGCGAAAATTTTAAGATTTAAGCTCCTTTAGTTTTTGACAGACCGACATACATAGCTAAATCGATTTATTTTTCGATTCTGATCCGATATGTACACTTGAGTCTATATCTAAAAAAAAACTTTTTCTCATTAAGAACTAAATCTAATTTTATTATATACATATATTATCTAAAAATGACACCATTGACATTTGCATATGCGTGAAATCTTCAATGCCAGGGAAAAGAACAAATGACATCGTCCTCCTATTAGGCGTTATGTAGGAAACAAAAACAAAATAGGCAACTTCTACAGTAGGTTAATCTCCTGCTTAGAAAGACTAAACAGAATGTCCGAACAATGCGAGAAACATAAGGCTTGTCCAAATAGAAAAACAAATGGCAGATTATAGAGTTCAAATTATGGGTTTAAGTAAAATTAGATGGAACGAAAATGGCGAAATCATCACGGCTAATGGAACAAACAGTGTGGGAATAATAATATCTAGAAAATTGCGTAACTCCCTGCATAGCTGGAAGGCCTTATCAGATAGGATTATTATGCACCAACAGTAGTATAATCAGTTTCCAAGAAATTCATTATGGTGCAAAGAAGTTGTATGGCAGCCCCCCGTAAATGGGGCCCTAACATTTTGAAACTTCATATAAGTGCTCGATTCATTATATAACTAACCGTGTGTAATTTTCATCGGCGTAGTATAATTAGTTTTGAAGAAATTCATATTGGTGCAAAGAAGTTGTATGGCAGCCCCTCGAAAATTGGGCCCTAACATTTTGAAACTTCATATAAGTGCTCGATTCATTATATAACTAACCGTGTGTAATTTTCAGCCTCGTAGTATAATTAGTTTTGAAGAAATTCATATTGGTGCAAAGAAGTTGTATGGCAGCTCCCCGTAAATGGGGCCCTAACATTTTGAAACTTCATATAAGTGCTCGATTCATTATATAACTAACCGTGTGTAATTTTCATCGGCGTAGTATAATTAGTTTTGAAGAAATTCATATTGGTGCAAGGAAGTTGTATGGCAGCCCCCCGAAAATGGGGCCCCAACATTTTGAAACTTCATATAAATGCCGGAGTCATTATAAAACTAACCGTGTGTAATTTTCATCCCCGTAGTATAAATAGTTTTGAAGAAATTCATATTGGTGCAAAAAAATTGGATGGCAGCACCCCGAAGCCTTGGTCCGATTTTAACCAAAAACAATAGGGAACCTAGAAATTGTCTAAAAATGACTTTGTGTGAATTTCAAGACTCTAGCCCTTTTAGTTTTTGAGTTATCGTGCTGACATACGGATGGACGGACGGACGGACAGACACACACAGCTAGATCGACTAATTTTTCGATTCTGAGCCGATACGTAGCCTTGACACTATATCTAGCTCGTCTAGATCGATGCGTTACAAACGGAGGAACAATTTTAATATACCTGATGTTCATATATGTATGCACGGGTATAATGATAAAGAAAAACTTTTTTTAAAAAATTTAATTTTTTTTAATTTCGAGTTAGGGAAAAGTGCAATCAAAAAAAAGTTATTTTATTAAATTTCCAAATCTAATAATGAAATTTTTTGTTTTTAGCAACACTATTTGCACTATTCATTTTTGGTAACTATCGAACTGTGTTATCAAGACAACTTATGTTAAACGAGGAAGATTATAGTTGCCCTTGTCAACTTTTAGATACCCGTGCATACCCACTAACCGTTATTTATTTCCTCTATTCTATTATAAATATTACAAAAAAAATATAAGAAAGTAAAATAGTTAAAAAAAAATTTACCTTTTTATCCCATAATTTTAGCTTAAAAAAAAAATTAAATTTTTAATTCCATTATACTACCATAATTTTTGCTTAAAAACAAAAAAAAAAAAAAAACAAAAAAAAAAAAAATAGCCCGCCCTAAAAGTTGGTCCGAGTGATGTCCAACTTTGCCAACTAACTTGCCCTATTACTTTATCTGCCCAGTTTTGATTTTAACCTCGTAGCTTCATTAGATTCACAGTTATCGAATTGATTACTTTGTATGGCAGTTGCCCGAAAACGGGGCCGTAACATTTTGAAACTTCATATAAGTGCTAGATTCATTATATAACTAACAGTGTGTAATTTTCATCCTCGTAGTATAATCAGTTTTCAAGAAATTCATATTGGTGCAAAAAAGTTGTATGGCAGCCCCCCGAAAATGAAGTCGTAACATTTTGAAACTTCATATAAGTTCTTGATTCATTATAAAACTAACCGTGTGTAATTTTCATCTTCCTGGTATAATTACTTTTGAAGAAATTCATATTGATTTAAATAAGTTGTGTGGCAGCTCCCCGAAACCTTGATCTGGTCTTAACCAAAAAGAATAGGGAACCTCAAAAATGTCCCAAAAATGTTTTGTGTGAATTTCAAAACTCTTGCTCTAATTTTTCAATTCCATCTCTTATAATTAATTTTTAATTCACGAATATATTAAACTTAAGCCAAATCAACTTCATATGATCATTATTCATATAATAATCATCAGATGATTCATCATATATATTCATAATTATCTATCAATATCAATAAGCCATTTACTTAAAAAAATCTTTGTCTTCTTTTTTTTTGCTTATCTTAAATAAACTACGCATCATTTAATTAAATCATATGAAATTCTAACTCGAAATCTTTATCTACTTTTTGTAACAAAAACAAAAAACAAAAACAAACAAAATTCATATAATTTCATGTTAAATACTTCATGTTAAAATTTTTGTATGAAAATATTGGAGTTAAAAAAGTTAGCTGTTCGAGAGCTACCCGAAGTTTTGGTCCGATCTTAACCAAAAAAAATAGGGAACCTAGAAATTGATTGAAAAATATTTTGTGAAAATTTCAAAACTGTAGCTCTTTTAGTTTTTGAGTTATCGTGCTGACACACAGACGGACGGACGGACGGACGGACGGACGGACAGACACACATAGCTAGATCGACTAATTTTTCGATTCTGAGCCGATACGTACCCTTGACACTATATCTAGCTCGTCTAGATCGATGCGTTACAAACGGAGGAGCAAATCTAATATACCCGATGTCATATATGTATGCACGGGTATAAAAATTTATATGAAAGCTTAACTAAATCAATTATAAAAAATAATAATAAAAAACTAAAAACTTGAAAATACCACTCAAATTCGACTTAAAACAGGATTTTAATCTCAAAAGACAATTCAAAATTTAATAGAATCGTCAATTAAAGAATATTTAAAAACTTATTTGTAGTATTTTATAAAGCAATCAACCAAATTATTTATTAGTAAACTACTTTTACATTATTAAATTTATTTGAATCAGTTGACATAAAATCTAAAATAAATTTTAATTAAAATTCAATTTTTCAACCTTAACTTTTTAATTTGATATGCAATTAAAAAGCTTTCAAAACATTTTCTTCCTAGTTTTATAAATAAAAATTTGTAAACATTTTTTTATTTCCCTTTTAAATTAATTTATTTCTTCTTGAAACAAAGGGTATACGAAACCTTTATATCATTATTTGTTATATTTATTAATTCACTAGTGAGTTTTACTCTTCAAATTCTATTACATATACTGTGATTAGATTGCGTTTTATTAGTGACCCGTTATCAAAACATACAATTTTTCAAAGGTTAAGGACACCATAAATATTTACAGAATATTTATTTTATTTACATGCATATGGATTTTTAAAATAGAAATTCAATTATAGATGTATATATTCTAGGTATATATAATTATTGTTATAGTAATAATTCAACAGCACTTGTCTTATGTACTTTAATACATATTTCGGACATTAGCATTTAAGTTTAAAATCTATACAAAAAATTTATAGAAGATACCAATTTAAGAATGTTATCAATATTTTTAAATAATTTTTTATTTTTTTATATACACCTTCTTTGGGTATATAGATCGAAAACTAAACATAAAAATGGAGGAATATGAATTAATTTTTTTTGAAAGTGAATACCAAAGTTAGCTTGGTAAATAGTAATTAAACTTTAATGCAATTTTTTTTTTAATTATTTGTTATGAACTTTTATATATATTAATTAAAGTAATAATGTAATAATTTCATATTAAAATTTATTTATATGTAATAAATTCAAAATTGAGTATAGGTTACATATAAATATATCATTTTAACAGGCATTTTATTTACAAAACAGAAAGAAACCGATTTAAGTAAGTTATTATATTGTTATAAAATTTAAGCCAAAAAAAATATTTTTTACTTATACTCACCACCGCTGTCATAAGAATTTAAATATTTCATTTTTCGTATTAATCTTCTGGCAGTTGTATACATATTTTTTGATTTAAATCAAAATGTATTTATTTTCGATTTCAAATAATTTTTAAATAATTGAAAAATAAAATTTATACATTATTGTGAAATTTAATTTTATAAAATGATATTCTTTCACATTTTTTAATTTTATTATTTTGTTATTTATATTTTTGATTTAAAATGCCATTTTTGAAGCTTTTAGTTTTTAATTAAATCCTTTAAAATTTATTATTTGTTTCGTTTCGTAATTTTTCACCAACAATTAACCCAACAATTCACAACTATAACTCTTTGTAAAACGAACTTCTTCTGTATTTTACAAAATAAATTTTTTTACAAACCTATATATGTATATGAAACACTAATTGGTTTTTTACAATACCTATTTGGAGCAAAATAAAAATTATTCAATATTAATTGATTAACTAAATTTTCCTGTTTTAGTACTTCGTTTATAATATTACTATTGATATGGTGTTTATTAAACTTAAAAATTCCTTATTTAATTTATGGCACTTAAAAGAAATGAGCGCAATTCTAATCGCGTGTAATCTTTATTATTCCGTATTTATTTTCATTTATTTTTTTTTACCGTTAAGTACACCGACAAAAATATAAAACAAACACAAATAAAATTAAATTATACATCTCAATTTTAGTTTGCCGTTTTTTTTCGGTTTTTGGTAACTAGAATTAAAAAAAACATCGAATCTAATTAGAACTATTTGAAAATTTGAAGGTGAAAGTAGCACTACCATAATTTTGCTAAAAAAGAATGTTATATTAATATTGGTAGAAAAACGACCTAATGAAAACTAAATTGAAATAAAAAACAATTAAAATATACAGTAAAACACATTAAAAGAGAAGCAATAAAAAATACAAACAAAGTACTTAAGATAGGACATGCAACGCATTATACAACAAAACTGCCATTAAAAATGATTTAAAACAAGTAAAGAAACAGACAGTCGGTGCAACCGACTTAGAAATACCCTACACCTATTTGGTTAAAATTTAATGAGAAATACATAAGTCATTTTAAAACCATTAAAGCTGTTATTAATTTGATCGTAAGACATAGTTAAGCAAATGAACTTTATAATACTAAAAACATTTTCTAATTACTTTATCTATTCAAAAATATTACAAATTCTTACTAATTTATCTATTTAAAAATATTAAAAAACTTGAAATATTAAATACAAATATTTAGTTTATGTACCTATTAAAAAGCTTATAAATGCAAAATATGCAATAAATGTTTTTCTAGAACTTTGTGGTACACAAACCACTATACCAATTCATTCAAAATTTTACGGACACAAAGTAAATAGGAAAAAACATTTGTGTTCCTAATTTTGATGTTCCATCTTCTTTGGTTTCGAAATTATACTCGTTTGGCCTTAATTCGATCAATAACTTCTAGAATTCAAACCCATGGTCCGATCTGGACCATAAGCAATCCCCGTGGTGCTTTTATTACTAGTAACCTAGAGTTTAAACTTCATCAAAATAGCGTCATTAGTTTTTGAGTTATGTTGTTTTTTAGATATATACTTTTCAAAGATTTCAGAACCCAAAACCATTGTCCAATTTCGCCCATATGCAGTCCTCGTCATACTTTCAATAGTAGTTAACAATTGGAACATTCTATCTTAATTTTAAGTTACTATTTTTATTAATTTCGATGATAAACTTGAGAGATCTAGCAGAGGTACCTGAACCACCACTCCAATTGATTATAAATTAGAGGAACACGTAAGAAATAGTAAAGAACACCCTTGGGCCAAATTTGATGCTTCTACATTTGTTTGAAGTTACTATTTTTATTATTTTCGAAGATATGCTTTAAGGTTTTCGGTACTGTGTGGATGGTCCCCGACCCACTACTCCAATTGGTTCCAAATCTCGAGAACTTTAAGGGAATACAAAAAGAGACACCCTCACACCAAATTTGGAAGTTCTATCTTCTTTGGTTTTGGAATTATTCACCTTTGGTCTAAATTCGATCAAAAAGTTCTAGCATCCGAACCCATAGTGCGATCTCGACCGCACGCAACCTCCGCCATAGTCTCATTGCTAGTAACCTACAGCACAAATTTCATGAAGGTAGCTATTAGTTGTTGAGTTACGCTGATTTTTTTTTATGTTCGTTAGTCCTTAAAAGGATTAAAAGGTCCAGAATCCAAACCCATGAGCCGATTTCGCCCATATGCAATCCCCGGCGTATTTTAAGTCCTAGGAACCTACAGTTAAAATTTCATTAAGATAGCTCCATTAGTTTTTGAGTTATCGGGACTACGGACGGACGGACATGGCTATATTGACTCTGGAGGTCACGCTGAGATATACTTTGCCGTATCTAGCTCGCTTCCTTTATGTGGTTACAAATACCATACCAAAATTAATATACCCTTTTCCTATTTCATAGGTGTAGGTATAAAAATAACTGAAAAATACCCTACTAAAGAATCAAAAACTACCAAGAACATTATACTTTTTTTGCTAATTTTATTTCACTAAAAAAAGAAAACTGAAATCGAAAATCGAAGGTGATTGTCATTATTCTTTAATTGGATTAAAAGTTAGAAAGTAGATATGGGCACATCGCAAAATAAAAGAAAGTGGAAACTTAACTAATTTCGAGTTAAAAATTTTAACGAAATAGATCTCCTTTAAATCGAAAAACTATTATTATTATTAAAAACTTTTAGTTATTATTATTTTATATAAAATATATTATTTTATTATGTTTCAATTCATTACTCTAGTTTAACTTTTTATACCTTACACCTAAAATAAGTTTAGAAGCATAAAAACTTTGGTACGATGTTTATAACCACCGAAAAGAAGTAAACTAGCAAAAAGCTATTAAAGGAAGTAAACTCAAAAATAATTATGATGAATACAGAAGGTTACTAATGACGAAAGAAAGACAGCGATTGCATGTGGGCGAAATCGGACCATGGGTTCGTATTCTGCAAGCTTTCAATCGCGCCATGGCCAAACGTGCATATATAAAAAAACTAGTAAAGGTAGAACTTTGAACTTTTGGTATAAGAGTGTTCCTTCTTATTTCTCTTGCGTTTTTAAAATTTGCGATTAATTACACCAGAAAAATTTAATTTTAATTTAAAATCTACACATTATATTTTTAAATAAGAATTAAATTTATTTACATGAAAACACAAAAGTTTTTTAGCGTAAATAATTGTGTAATTTAGAATTAAATAAAATAGGCATCTAAGACCGTACCAAATTATTAAAGGCCAAGAGAAATATAGCCCGTCCTGCATTTTCACAGAATTATAACAATCATGATTTTTTCTAATTGTATGTATTTGTATTTATTGTATGACTCTTTTAACTCGCGTTTACAGATGATTATTTAATTTTAATTATGAAAATTATAGGTTTCTGAAAATATTCAACGTTTTAGTAATTAATTTTCATCATGTATGAATTGTTGATTAAAAAATTAAAATTAATAGAAATATAAAATTGTAACACTTAATGTCAAAGTAAAAAATCATGATAAACAAATCATGAATTTAATTTCTGTTAAATGTTAGATCGACCTAAAATAAAAAATTAAATATTTAAAAAAAAAATTTTTCTCAATCTTAATCAAATTAAATTTTTATAAATTAATCAATTCGTGATCGATCATACATATTGTAGAAAAATTAAAATTAAATATATTTCCAATTAACACTTTTTGTGAATAATCGATTATGGCCAACTGTTTTTAAAATAGATACTCGATTTAAGCTATCTATATAGAAGGTACATTTTTATTAACAAAAAGCAACAATCTGATAAAGGCTCAAATATTATATTTCAGATCTAGTTAAATTAAATTGTGGCAATAATTCTGAAAACAATATTTTTAAATGCAAACTGAAATTTTAATAAAAAAATTACATATGTGTTATAATTATATATAAACGTTTTATTCTTTTCACTAATTATGATAGAATTGGTATCAATTGTTGCCATGAAAATAAACGTTAATAATACTATTATTCTAAGTATATATAACACAAAGATTTACTGCAATTGTGAATTATTTCTATGGCCTCACATGTCTTCAAATTTCAATTTTAATCTCGTAGCTTCATTAGATTCACAGATATTGAATAAACAACTTTGTATGGCAGCTCTCCGAAAATGGAGCCGTAACATTTTGAAACTTCATATAGGTGCTTCATTACTGAAAGTACGGATAGAATTGCATATGGCCGAAATCGGCCCAAGGGTTCGTATTCTGGGACTTTTGATCGGTCTAAGGGCTAACGAATATATTACCAAAATCACGATAATTCAAGAACTAATGACGCCATCTTGAATAAATTTATAATGCATTCTACTAGTAATGAAACTACGGCGGGGATTACGTAGGGTCGGGATCGGAAATGGGCTCAAATCCTAGAAGCTTTTGATCGAAGTAAAGCCAAACGAGCATAATTCCGAAAGCAATGAAGATAGAACCTCCAAATTTGAAATAATGATGTCTCTTCATATTTCCTTAGTGTCCTTGAAACTTGGGGCCAATTGGAGTAGTGGTTCGGAGACCACTCACACAGCTCCGAAGACCTTAAAGCATATCTGGATCAGTTCATATTTCAAGGAAAACTAAATAGGATGCCTAAAAATCTGTAAATTAAATCAAACCAGAATTTTTCAAATTAAAAGAATTAA
This sequence comes from Dolichopus griseipennis, assembly GCA_963082915.1. NCBI lineage: Eukaryota > Metazoa > Arthropoda > Insecta > Diptera > Dolichopodidae > Dolichopus > Dolichopus griseipennis. The sequence goes on along the minus strand of OY720445.1, from coordinate 51,767,507 downwards.
GCTATTAAAAATTGGAGTAATTAATCAACGGTACTTAATTATTTCAACAGTAGCTGCAGTATAACAAAAATTAATAATTCTAAAGAGAAGTAATTTGTGCATGTGTGTAAAATTTGATTGAATAAAAAGTTTAAATTTATTTTGAACCAGTTAGGCGTAGGGTTGCACCGACTTACTGTTTCTTTACTTGTTCTTTATTATTTTTATAAAAAAATTCAAAAAAGTTAAAATAATATAATTATTACCATAAATTATTACTTATAAATTCCAATTTGATAAAATTTACAGTCGGAAAACTTAATTTTTAAACTTTTCCAGAAGTTCAGAATATGAACAATCGATTGAGAGTTTCACCAAAATATCAATTGTTGTCATTATAGACTTTAAAGAGCAATGTGAAGATTAATTTTTGTATTTTCTAAAAGAAAAAATTTTGTATATTTTAGAGCGTGTGATTCATTTTTTTTTTCTTAAAGACATTTTGACGTTTGTTTAAGATTTTACTTGTAAAATAAAAATCAAAATGTTTTAATTTAATATAATTTTTTCGTTTTTTTTTTTTTTTTTTTTTTTTATTAAATCTGAACGCTCTGAGAACTCCGCCGTAGCCGGTCCCAAGCCCGGTTGAGAAAGGAGGAGGGAAGAATAGTTGCAACCTGAATGGCCACATACATTGGCGTCTCAGGAAGTAGGAAAACGCTATATAATGCAGTTGAACTCGTAACATAGTTATGAGAACTTCAACGCATTATATGGAAAATTCTGAAGCAACTCTTCAAACCCAACGGCCCTCCAGTCTGGGGGTTGGCGTAAGGCTAACTACCTTACCCATAAAAACCAACAAATAGTTATGAATGACGAAAATGCCTCGGATATGAGAACGAATAGATTACACGGAAAACGACCATGGAACAACTATAAGGACAAAGATTTAAGAATTTGCTCCTGGAATGTAAGAACACTCTACACCCCAGGAGCATCTAACGATTTGAGAAAGGTTCTCGCGCAGTATAAAGCCGATATTACTGCGATACAGGAAATACGTTGAAAAGGAACCGGTACACTAAAAAAGCGAAAATGCGACATTTACTACAGCTGCCATGAAAAGCACCACATATTAGGATGCGGTTTTGTAGTGGGAGAAAGGTTTAGTTGGTCATTGACTTTACACCTGTCAATGAACGACTTGCAACCATCCGCATCAAAGGCAGATTTTACAACATCTCCATAATATGTGCGCATGCTCCTACCGACGAAGCAGAGGATGCAGACAAGGAAGAATATTACGATACCCTTGAGCGAACATACGCAGCCTGCCCCGAACACAATGCCAATATTGTAATCGGAGATTTTAATGCTAAAGTCGGTAGAGAAGCAATACATGGAAAAACAATTGGTAATCATAGTCTCCACAACACCACCACAGACAATGGTTACCGATTAGTTAATTTTGCAGCTGCGCGTAACATGGTTATAAGTAGCACCAAATTTCCACATAAGAACATCCACAAAATAACCTGGCTATCCCCTGATGGTCGTACATCTAATCAGATTGACCATCTATTGATTGACGCACGACACTCAACATCCGTGCTAGATGTACGAAACTTCAGAGGGGCTAACATCGACTCTGATCATTATCTAATAGCAGCACAATTCAGAGCACGAATATCTAATGTGAGGAAGCTGCAGAACACACGATCACAAAAATTCCACATTAGAAACCTACAATCGCCTGATATAGCCAGAGAATACAGCCAACAAATTAGCTCTAGACTCCAATCGGCACCTCCTTTGAATAATCCATCCATCGATGAACAATGGCAACATTGTTCTAACATTATTAAGGAGGTGGCTTCAAATACCATAGGTTTCGAACCAACACCAACCAGAAACCCTTGGTATGATGAAGAATGCTCAATTAAAACAGCACTCAAAAATGTAGCATACCGCAAGACACTGCAGAGGAAAACCAGAGCGGCGCAGGAGGAGTACAGAGCTAAAAGACGAGATGAAAAGTACACCATTAGGCGAAAAAAAAGGGTTTATGAAAAATCTCGTCTTGTGGACATTGAAACATGCAGAGACAGAGGCGAAGTACGTAAGTTCTACAAACAAGCCAAGCAGTTGGCAGCTGGCTACAAACAACGTACACACGCGCTTAAAGACAGCATGGGTAATTTGGTAACCGATACGCGAGAGATATTGAAGACATGGAAACAACATTTCGAACAGTTGTTAAATGATGGGCATACAGAACACCAGAATAATGCACCAGACACAATGATCAACGATGACGAAACACTACCACCGAGCCTAATGGAAGTTGATCAAGCCATTCAGAAACTGAAAAATAACAAAGCTGCTGGTTCAGATGGAATCCCAGCTGAGTTATTTAAGGTAGCAGGAGAAGATATAGAGGAATATCTCTATTGAATGTCGCGTACAAGATCCTTTCCAACGTAATATGCGAACGACTGAAACCACATTGCAACAACATCATAGGCAACTACCAATGTGGTTTCCGTCCTGGTAAGTCTACCATCGACCAAATCTTCGCATTGAGCCAAATCCTGTTGAAGACCCATGAATTTCAAATCGATACACACCATCTTTTTATCAATTTTAAGGCAGCCTACGACAGTATCTATCGCCGGGAACTGTACATTGCAATGTCGGAATATAGCATACCATCCAAGCTTATCCGACTTTGCCAAGTAACATTGGAGAACACTAAATGTGCAGTTGCTATTGGAGGAAATATGTCGGAGCTCTTTCGCACATGCACCGGCTTCCGTCAAGGTGATGCACTGTCGTGCGACTTCTTCAATTTAGTGCTCGAACAGATTATACGCCGCTCTGGTGTCAACACCGAAGGAACAATCTTCAGAAAATCTGTTCAGCTATTAGGCTTCGCGGACGACGTCGACATAATAGCAACATCACAACGAGCCGTCATCGAAGCCTTCGTCCGTATTGAAGAAGAAGCAAAGAAAATGGGTCTTCTAGTGAACGAGAACAAAACGAAGTATATGTTATCAACGAATAAAGAGGCCAGAATACATCGAGCAGGTCCAAAATCACTGTTGGTACATATAACTTTGAGGTAGTTAAGGAGTTTGTCTACCTAGGTACAAATGTAAACTCCGCAAATGACATCAATGTGGAGATCCGACGAAGAATAAACCGCTGCTACTTCGGTTTGTCAAAACAACTGGGTTCAAAACTCCTCTCGCGCAGTTCCAAAGTGCAACTGTACAAAACGCTCATACTTCCGGTGCTACTATATGGAGCAGAATGCTGGACATTGCCCAGAGCAAGTGAGCAAGCACTTGGAACTTTCGAGCGAAAGATTCTTCGTCGAGTGTTCGGTCCTTACTGCGACGATGGGACCTGGAGAAGAAGATACAATGCCGAGATCTATCAGCTGTACGGTGACGTAGACCTAGTTCAAAAAATTAAGATCAAAAGGCTGCAATGGCTAGGTCACGTTAAGCGAATGGACAACAATGCTCCAGCTAAAAAGATACTCGAAGCCAGGCCAGAGGGAACACGTCGCAGAGGTCGCCCAAACCTTCGTTGGAGAGACGAGATTTCGACAGACATCAGAAGGCTCCAAATCTCCAACTGGAGAGAATCTGCTCGGGACCGAACGAGGTGGAGAGGAACGCTACGTCAGGCCCAGGACCTTCATGGTCTGTAGCGCCACCTAAGTAAGTAAGTAAGAACGCTCTGAACGTACTCTGTTCATGCTTTGTTCATTAGAACGTGCTTATGTTGTTTAGAGCGTGCTCAGATCTCTGCTGTGATTTAAAAAAAACGCCTTATATAATATTCGTTCGTTATGTCAAAGTAAAACTAAAAAAAGTTTTTATCATGAAAAAACATTATTCGATGTTTAAAATGTAAAATAAAATTTTTAATTATCATTATATTAACCTTAATCAAAACATACAATGTACAATTTAAAAATAAACATTTAAAAATATAAGAAAAACCGAAGACAATCTTTTTATTTATCAATTTTTAAAATTTAAAAATCCGAGGTACAGTATATCCCGTTACGCGTATTTGGGTTGCTTTCATGTAAATTTATTTAACGCCGTACGCGTTGATTTAGGTTGGGCCCTAAGTTACAAAATATTTTTTAAGAAAGTTTATTTTTTTTGTTTTTGCTTCCGTATGTTTCTTTCTGAATTAGTGAAGATTATGAAACATACTATAGGTATTTTCAATAATTGTGAATATAAGGTATAATTGTGAATATTAGAATTAAACATTGTAGAATATGAATATTTTTGAGCGGACTCTTCGAACTCATTTGCTAGAATTTTACATGATGTTCCAGCTTCAAGCTTATGTATAGTGCTTTTTCTTCTAATGAAATTTTTTTTTGTATTTTTGATACGTTATGGTTTTTTTTATATTAAAAAATAAATAAGAAAATACTAAATTCATCACGTGCCGTACGCTTTTATTTAGGTTGGGACGTAAGGAACAAATAATTTTTTTTAAGAAAGATAATTTTTTTAGTTTTGCAAACGTATTGTTGGTATTTTCAATTATTTTGAATATGTATATGTTTTAAAAAAAATTATTTAAAAAAATATTATTTTAAAATATTTTATTTTTAAAATTTAATCGTAGCAACATAAGAAAAAACAATTACAATATTTTTATACGCTTTGTCAATTTTTAAATTTTAAAACTGCGAGGTATAGTACGTCGCGTATGCTTTCATGTAAATTTATTTACATAACAACTCATTTCAATTATTTTTTGACAGAAACTGAACGCCGTACATGCTGAATTTGGTTGATCCATAAGTAACAAATCATTTTTCTTAAGAAATATTATTTATCAGAAGCCGGTTTTTTTTTTAAAAAAACTTTACAAAAACTAACAATATACGATTTAAAAAAAAAAAATTTTTAAGCAAACGAAAACAAAGTACAGTACTTTTCGGTTATAACGACCATGATGGGACGGAAAATATTCGTCGTAATAAACGAATGTCGTTTTAAAAGAATGCTGTGAATTTTGAAAAATTAGTATAAGACTTGAACATTGTAGAATGTGCTGATTCTAGAATGGACACTTCGAACTCATTTGCTAAAATGTTATATGATGTATCAGCCTCAAGCCTATGTATAGTGCTTTTTCTTCTAATGAAATTTTTTTTTTATTTTTGATGCGTTATTATGATTTTTTTTATATTCAAAAATAAATAAAAAAATACTAAATTAATCACCAAGCAACATAATTAGATATAATAATTTTAAATAAAAGAAATATCAATGTAATAAAAAACTTTCATTTTTAGGTAAAATTTAATTCTTTGGCAAAAAGTGCAAAGTTTATTATAATTAAAATTGCACCGAGTTCTTTATAAATGAAAACTACTGTATAAACCAAATGTATTGCTTTCATTTCGAAAAGAACTCATTTTTTTCGTTCACTTTTTAAGATAAAGAAAAAACAAAAACAAAAAAAAAATTTCAAAAAAAATTTAAATCTCCTTGTTCATTGAATATTTGAACTAAACAAAAAAAAGAAAGATATACATAAGTCGGCGCCTATAATCTTTTGAATTAGATTTAGCTGCGAGGTACAACCGAAAATGAATTACATTTACACAGAAAGTCGGCGCATAATATTAGAGTCATAAGCCTCAACTTTTAACCGCGTGACCGTTAAATTCAAAATTACGTTAAATTAAAGACAGGTTTTCACCTGAAAAAACGCAATATTCTTAAAAAAAAATATGATTGTCCTATGAAAACAAAAAAAACCTTTCTTTTGGTCGTTGTTTTATTAAAATTGGTTAAATAGTTTACCCAGGAAAAGGATGTTTATAGTTGTATGGGAAAAAATAAGCCGATTAAATTAAATATAAATGTAAACTGATTCTGCATGAGAAACTGATAATAATGTTAATGATAATATTAATAAGAATAATACTAATGTTAAACCAAATATTAATAATATTAGAGACACTAACAGTGATATAACTCATATAAAAAATGAACATAATATTATTATCCATAACCATAACAGTAAAAAAACTAACAAAATTGATTATAATAAAGATAAAAAGAAGCGCAACTACATTCTTTTGTATTTTCCAAAATTATGTAAAAAGTAGGATTAAAAACTATCAAATTAACCTAAACAATGATAATAATACTGTAGAAAAAAAAGAAAATAATAGTTTTAGTATGATTAAAAATGACGCAACTAACCAAACCAATGATAATTGTAATAATGATATAGAAATAAAGACTCCAAGTACCCAAACTGAAATAAAGGCGAAACAATAAATCCACAAAACACAACTCAAAGAAAAATAGGTTACTCCAAATTCCAAGATGATAGCAAAAGTTTTGTTGATCCCATGCCGCCCCCAATTGCAAGGCTTACAAAAAGAGCAATTGAAAATGGAGATAGTATACATGTTCTTTCCAGATTAGGGGATTACAGAATATATAACAATGTGCGATTATATCCAATGAAAAGGTTCTAATTAATCAAGAAGGACTACCAACTGAATATCAGGAACTTCGGAGAATATATGACAGGTACCACGAAAACAAATGAATCTGCAATAAAGATGTTTCGAATGATCTAGCTACATATAGATGACATGTTTATAACAAATATAAGGAAAATCTTCAAAAGACAAGAGAATCTTCACCAAATTACTTGATTGGCAGATGATAATGGCAGAACAAGAAAATATAATGCGAATTGGAGATCTCAAAATATTGTATTTAAATATATGTAGGATTAGAAATAAAATACTTGAACTTGAAACATTAATTAATCAACATAAAGAGAAATAGACATAGTAATAATTAGAGGTTTGGATTTATGATTATGAAAAAGATACCTACAACATCCTCAATTATCAAGCAGTTTACAACTGTAGAAATAAAAAAGGAGGCGGTGGGATTATCATCTTTTAAAAATAATATTAGTTTCAATGAAATATGTAAAGATGAAAAATATAACTTTACAGTAATTAAAATCCTGAACTCAAAATCAAAATTAAAATCGGTACATTTTATAAAGCTCCAGTGGAAAACCGCAACCTATTTATGGAGTTTCTTGAACTTAAAATGGTAGATGAGGCAAATCATATATTTTTTGCAGATACCTTAAGAATCTAAATCTATTTGAGAACTCCAAAATAATTGTTAGGTATAATTATATTATCTAGCACCTTAATTGATCACATAATAACAAACATGAATGGCAATTATGATGTTAATTATATAATAGAAAATAACTGCCATCAAGTGGCATCGGGACATCAAGTGGCAATAGTAACTATTAAAGCAGTTAATTTTGAGAGTTACCAATGAAAAAGCACAACATAAACAAAATCGATTATAATCAAATGCGTTGCATAGTAAAATACAAAATAGAAAATAATAATATACTAGAAATAGAAACCTTAGTTAAAATGTTTACAAGAAGCAAAAAGATTATGCACAAAGACAATACCAATGCGAACGAGAAATAATAGCTGGATAACACCTTTGATTCATGGCAAGCTGAAAATAAGAAAAACATTATATAAACGACATAAAAATTATCCTACCAATGGTGAAAAAAAGACAAAATATATAAAATTTAAAAAAAAGGTGGAACAATTAATAAAAGAAGATAAAAAAAAATTATATTAATAGAAATAATGAAAAAGCCGGGAGCGATTCTAGGAAATTATGGAAAATATTGAATAATTCTATAAAAATTACCAATGAAGATAAACTGAAAAATGTTACTCGTGTTATTAAATGGAGAAAAAACTAAAAATTATAATGAAACTGCAAATACTTAAAATAATTTTATTACTGAAATAGGATAACGTATTAAAAAAAACATTCTAAATACCAACGATTTTGCTAACTGCTCACAAAATTTATATTATAGTATCTCGTTGTTTCTTATTCCAGTTATAGAACCAGAAATCCATCAAAATATTATGAATTTAATTAAAAATGCAACTCCAGGATTGGATAAAATTACAGTGAGAGATCTACAAGAGTTGGTCAATATTATAACCCAACCTTTAGTGAAACTGATAAATGAAAGTTTCACTAATGGTATATTTCCTGATTCGTTAAAAAAAGCATATTTAGTTCTTATTCACAAAAGTGGGTCAAAAGAAAATTGTGGTAATTATAGACCAATTTCGATTCTAAACTCAATTTTAAAAATATATGAAAAAGTTATTTATTCAAGAATAAGAAGTTTCATTACTAAAACAATAGGCTTTGATGCTAACCAATATGGTTTCTTAGAAAAAAGTGGTAAAGATTCAGGTATCGCAGCAACCTTGGAACTTATTTATGATACGTTGGATGACGGCTACTATGTTGGCGCAGTTTTTATTGACTTAACAAAAGCTTTTGATATGGTAAGTCATTCCAGACTTATCAGATTGCTAGACAACTTAAAAATTAGAGGTAACAGTAATCTCTTACGTTAAACGTAGAGATTACTTTATTATTGGATATTGGATATTAGCAATCAATGATAGTTGAGAAAGAAAACAAAATCTCAATTGCTTTGGATATTAGTAGTGAACATACTATTACTAATGATAATAATATTAATGTCAATACTAATAATAATAATAATAACAATAATAATAATAATACTAATAAAAATAATAATAATAAAAATAATAGTAATAATAATACAAATAATTCTAACAATAACAATATTAATAATAATAACAATAAGGAACATAAAGTGGATAGGTAAAAAAAGTTAAATCGAAAACAGAGGAATCTATAAAGAAATCTGTCTACGGAGAAAAAGCAGTGTTATTATGTGCAGTAAACCAAATTTTTAACTTTCAAAAAAATTATTATATGTGCAGTAAACCAAATTATTAATTTTCAAAAAGAAGAAAAGTGCCAATAATAAATCTGGCACAATTCAAGTTAATAATAACAGCAAAAATAATACATGTAACTCTAAAAAAGATCGCCTTATTGTAACAGATTCCGATAAGAAAGATTATCAGATTCAAAATAATAATAATAGTCAAAGTAATAATACTATCAATAAAAACAATATTGTTAATAATAATAATGCTAATAATCATAATGATAATACAATTAATACGAAAATTATTAAAGATATAGCTAAAGATGGAAGCAAACTTGAAGTGCGAACAGCTAACTATGCTAATTGGATTATAGGTGAAACAATAAACGTAGCCAGTAGTGATATTGTAAAGTTTAATAGCAAAAGCTTTATTAATCCACTAGCTCCGTCGATTGTCAGATTAACAAGAAATGCTATTACATCTGGGGACAATATTTATGCTACATCTCGATTTAGACAACACATCCTTCAATGATGATACATGCTATGAGGGAATGACGCAAACAAGTCTAAAAGTACTTATACACCAGGAAGGACTGCCAAATAACTATCATGAACTTTCAAACTTATACTTTAGTTTTCATGAAACCACAGGAATATCAAGAAAGGATAACACGGTCGATAAGTTTCTATAAAATGACGTGTTATGTGAAACCGTGCTATAGGAGACTAGAAGCTGGTACAAAAACAGGTGTTTAGTTCCAAAAAAATATTTTAATGCCATTGAAGAAACTTTATTTCTATTAAAAATAACATAATAAATTAAAATTCAATTAAATATATAAAAAAACAAATATAAATTCACGTAAATACTTAAAAAAAAAAAACAAAAATGGGCATAAATATATATGAATGTATAATATGAATTTACACATGTCCTTTCAAGGTTGTTGTAAATATGGTAATATACAAAATTGTAATTCCCTTTTGAATTTTCGGCTTTTTCAGCGCAAGGATCTGCATTCAAGAACAATAATTCTAATTTTTTGGCCAAGTCTAATCCTTCCTGTAATTTTTTTAGTGTCAAATTATTAACTTCATTCTCTTCATCAGAGCTAGAATCAATTTCATTCTCTTGGGGGTTCGGATGCCATTTCTACCAAATCTACTTCTACTACTTCAAGATCACTAATAAGTCTTGTACATCCTCAATAGCCATATGTACAAACCCTTCTCCTCCAATCGACCTAGCAAGTTCTAATATGCCACCAATTTCATTTTCTCCGGATTTTACGTTTTCTATCTCAAGTACTGCTGACCATATCTTTTTCCAACACCGACTTAATGTTGCAATTTTCAGTTCTTTCAGCGATAAGGATATGATATCAATGCAGTTCTTAATTAAAAATTGCTTTCAAGACATTAATAGATTTTGAATCAGTTATGTCTAAAATCCATTGTAATGATCTTCTTATGTAATAAGTCTTAAAGGTATAAATAATACCTCGTTCCAAACGCTGTAGTAATGAAGTGATATTAGGAGGTAGAAACACTATTTGGACGTTAGGGTGACATAAGCATTATATACTAGTAATACCGCCTTGAAGTCTAAATTATTGTGCTTTAAATAAGTTTCTACCTCTGGAACAAAACAATTTAAAAACCAATTTCTAAATAAATTGCTCTTCAATTATTTTTTTTTACTTTTCTGGATATGACCTGACAGATCACGATATGCAACCAACAAGGACAAAGGATGAAATCGAAACGGCAAACACGTTAAATGAATTTTTTAATGAAGTAGAAGAATCCATTATAAAAGGAACAAAAAAACAAGTAAAGAAACAGTCAGTCGGTGCAACCGACTTAGAAATACCCTACACGTATTTGGTTCAAATTTAAGGACATATCCATAAGTCATTTTAACACCATAAAAGCTGTTATTAATTTGATCGTAAGACATAGCTAACCAAATTAACTTTATAATACTAAAAACATTTTCTAATTACACTATCTATTAAAAAATACTACAAATTCTTACTAATTTATCTATTTAAAAATATTTAAAAACAAACAAACTTGAAATAAATGAAAATATATTTATTCCAATTCAATTACAAAATGAAAAAATTCTAATTATTAAATTTTGTGATAAAAAGATAATCAAAGCATAATATATTTAATAATCCAAATTTTTAAAAATTGCAATTATTTTAAATGGTTAGTTTATATACCTAATAGAAAAGCTTATAACTGCGAAATATGCAATAAATGTATTTCTAAACTACAATTACAAATTTAGACCTTTTCATATAATTCATTTAAATATAAAAATAAATTTTACATAAATGCAGCAAGTACCTTTGAACATAGCTGAACCACTACAATTAAGTCTAGATTTCGGAGACAAATAGGACATAGGAAATATATTCTTTGGCTTCGAAATTAAACTCGACCACAACCAATTCCCATGGTACTTTCATTACTAGTAACCTAGTGTTAAATTTCATCAAAATACCGGCATTATTTTTTGAGTTATGGTGTTTTTAAGATATATGTTTGTTAGTCCTTGAACTTTTCAAGGGTTCCAGAACCCGAAACCATGGTACGATTTCGCCCATATGCAGTCCCGTCATACTTTCAATACTAGTTAACCCTTGTACACAATTGGAACGTTTTATCTTAATTTTAAGTTACTAGTTTTATTAATTTCGATGATAAGCTTTTACACATTGGGGGGTCTAAGAGAGGTTCTGAACCACCACTCCAATTGATCCCAAATTAGGGGGACACGCAAGAAATAGTAAAGAACACCTTGGGCCAAATTTGAAGCTTCTACATTTGTTTCAAGTTACTATCTTTATTAATTTCGAAAATATGCTTTAAGGTCCTAAGAACTGAGTGGCTGGTCCCCGACCCACTACTTCAATGGGGCCCAAATTTCAAAGACACTTACGAAATAGGAAGAGACACCCTGATACCAAATTTGGAGGTTCTATCTTCATTGGTTTCGGAATTATGCTCGGTTGGCCTAAATTCGATCAAAAAGTTCTAAGTTCCGAACCCATTGTCCAATCCTCACCGTACGTAATCACCGCCGTAGTTTCATTACCAATAACCTACAGCACAAACTTCATGAAGATAGCCTCATTGGTTGTTGAGTTATGGTGATTTTTTATATATGTTCGTAAGGCCTGACATCGATTAAAAGGTCCGGAATCCGAATCGTTGGGCTGATTTCGCCCTTATATAGTCCGCGCTGTACTTATAGTACTAGTTAATCCTTGTACACAATTTGAACGGTCTATCCTAATTTTAAGTAACTATTTTTAGTAATTTCGATTATAAGCCTTTAAAACTTGGGAGGTCTGAGAGAGGTACAGAACCACCACTCCAATTGATCCCAAATTAGAGGAACACGCAAGAGATAGTAAAGAACACCCTTGTGGCAAATTGGAAGCTTCTACATTTTTTCAAGTTGTTATCTTTATTAATTTTAAAGATATGCTTTAAGGTCTTCGGAAATGTGTGGCTGGTCCCCGACCCAGTACTAAAATGGGACCCAAATTCACAAGACATTTAGGAAATAGGAAGGGACACCCTGATACTAAATTCGGAGGTTCTATCATCATTGGTTTCGAAATTATGCTCGTTTGGCCTAAATTCGATCAAAGAGTTCTAGGTTCCGAACCCATGGTCCAATCCCGACCTTCCGCAATTCCCGAAGTAGTTTCATTACTAGTAACCTACAGTACAAATTTGATGAAGATAGCGTCATTAGTTGTTGAGTTATCGTGATTTTTTATATTTATTCGTTAGCCCTGAAACCGATTAAAAAGTCCAGATTCCGAACCCATGGGCCGATTTCGCCCATATGCAATCCCCGCCGTACTTTCAGTCCTAGTAACCTACAGTTAAAATTTAATCAAGATAGCTCCATTATTTTTTGAGTTATCGTGCCTACGGACGGACGGACGGGCGGACATGGCTATATCGACTCAGGCGGTCACGCTGATCACAAATATATATACTTTTCCATATCTAGCTCGCTTCCTTTAGGTGGTTACAAACACCATACCAAAGTTAATATACCCCTTTACCTATTCTATAGGTGTAGGGTATAAAAAGTTATATGGTAACTATAGAACACATAAGAAATACTGAGACCGAGATTTATCAAATTATTATGAAGTTAAACAGAATTGCAGCTTTAGGATTAGGTAAAATAACGGTAAAGGATTTACAAGAATTAGTTAATATTATCAAAAAAACTTTGGCAACATTGATAAATAAATGCGTTGAAGAAGGAGTATTCCCTGATTAATTAAAAAAAGCGTACATAGTGCCAATTCATAAATGTGGATCTAAAGATTAAAGTGGTAATTATTAGCCAATTTCCATCCTTAACTCAATGTCCAAAGTATATAAAAAAGTAATTAATATAAGGATAAGAAATTTTATTTCAAAAACGATTTGGATCAAATCAATATGGTTTCCTAACAGCGGTAGAGAATAATAATATAACAGCTACGTTAGAATATATTTATGACGCACTTGATGAAGGATATTAGGTCGTGCAGTATTTAATGATCTTACGAAAGCTTTTAGTAGTAAATCATCGTACTAGTAATCTTTTATTAAGCAGTTACTTAACAAATAGAATTCTGTGTGTTAAAGTGAACGAAGTGCTTAGCGATGAACTTATTATAAAAACAGGTGTACCACAAGGCTCACTGCTAGGACCGTTGTTGTACCTTTCATATATAATGAATATGCCGAAAAATAATATTATTTCAAATTATAACATTTATGCAGATGACACTAATATCATTGCTAAAAAGCTAGATCAGTACAAGAACTGGAAAATATACTAAATAAGGATCTAAATGCGATATGTAATTGGCTGTAATCTAGCTCTGCATAAACGTTAAAAAAACCAACTATTTGTTATTTAAAACACAAAGAAAAAATAACGAAAATATTACTCTTAAAATAAGAGAAACAACTATTAAAAGAGTAGATAAGGTTAAATATCTAGGAATAATAATTCATGATAATTTGAAATGCGACAATCATATCAAAAACGTGAAAAAAAAGTTATGTCTATTATATTAGCTATAAGATGTGGCGGTATTTCTCAGGGTGCGGCCAAGCTAATCTGTAATACTCATATGCCATCTAGAATAAGGTATAATATATGTAGTTGGAGCTATTGCTCAACTATCCATATTAATCAATTTGGTATTTTAATGAATAAAGGTCTTTATATTTTACAGAACCAGTAGTTACTAAGTATCTATATAAAACAACAAGTGAATTAGACATTAAAAAATTAATCTATTTTGAAAAAGATAAATACATTTATAAAGTTATAAATAGTAACCTTAAATCAAATTAATATTAGAAGTAAAAAAAATATTGAAATACCTAAAGCTAGAACCACAAAGAAACAAAAAAGTTTAAAATGTAGTACTTAGTTCTATTAAAATTTTTAATTCATTACCACTAAACATTAGAAAAGCCCAACTTTGGAAATATTTAATAGAAAATTTAAAAAATATATAAAAAACTTTAGAAATTAGAAACTGGGAATAAGCTGGAAATAAAACTAGAGAATTTAAAATAATTATTTTTTAACTAAAATTAATTGTAATTGTATAATTTATTAGATTGTAGTTTTAATTAAATAATTTCTTATACATATTTTAAATATAATGTAAAATTATCTGAAAATAAATCAAATAAAAAAAAAAAAAAAAAAAAGTTAAAAATAAACTTGCTTAAACAAAATGTTATCAAATTTGTAATTGAAAAATTGTGTATATATATTTTTAATTTAAAATTTGTTGAAATATTAAAGATAAAAATGTCGAAAAATAAATGTTGAATGCCAAAAATAAATAAAATGTCACAAAAAAATGATGAAACTATAAAAAAATTAAAATATTTTTATTTATATATGTAAGCTGATTTACCTAGCGTTGTCCCGAATTTCCCAAAATTTAAATGTTTTATAATCTTTAAATGTATAAAGCAAAATTTCTTTTTGTTTTGGTTTTTTATAGCGTATAGGCTCCAAACTTGCTAAGTCAATTATGATGAAAATTCGAATATAAAGGTTTTTGGGTACGGGAATTGTTCTAGACTTAATGTTGGAACAGTTTTCAAGCTTCTTTGTAAAATAACATAAGTGTGACCGATTACCTGCAAATTTTATATATGTGTTGCTTTTAGACAATGCAGTTCACTCTTTTAATAGACTTCAAATTTGTTAACCGATATTGGGATAATGATGAACCTAAAAAATTTAGAAAATCCACTAAAATTTTTAAAACACTTTTGTTGTTTTTCGTTAATTTATTGCGGCATAATTTACAAATTGTACTTTTGCTTTCAATTAAAAACCCTTTAAGAAACGCAGAAACGTTCAACCGGTTTGGCTATATTTATTTACATCTAAATAATATTATACCCGTTTGGCTATAGGTCAAGAGTTTATACTAAGTTTGCCATTACGTTTGTAGCACAGAGAAAAAGGGCTGTAGATATAGACTCAAAGGTATGGATATGATCAGAATCGAAAAGTGAATCGATCTAGCAACACACGTTCAACAGGGTATCTGAAATTTTACCAAAAATAGTTTAGCTTTATAGCCAAAGTTTGCGCAATATTTAATTGGGGTAGTGCAGTGCGTTGGATTTGCTGCCCTACAACTTCTTCTTTTATATGAGCATTACTTTATCTCTCTAGTGGTTAACTTGAATGGCTATGAACAAAATATAGTCGATGTACTGGAAGAGGTTTAAAGAGCTACTTTTCAACTTACATTTTTTTTGTACTTAACTGAAAGTTCTACTACACTCTTCCTAGTTTTTTTAAGATTTTATAAAGGAAATTTAGCCTTTTTTTGGAAAAAGGATTTTAAGATACTATATATTTAAGCATAATATATACGAAATTGAACTTTTTGATTTTAAATTTTATTAGAAAAACAAATTAAACTGTAATTTGACACTGAAATCTATTTTTTAAAGAACAACAAATGTAAAGTATATAAAAAGCTAAAAAAATACGAACAAATGTAGAGATGGAAAATGTTATGTTATTTAAATTTAAGGATATTATTATTCGGATTCTTTACTAGCTTTATTTTTATTATTAATAGCTTCATTAGGTATCGTGCCCAAACGTGTTATTATATTGCAAAAAAAAATTCGAAAATTTCACTGAATCTTTGTGAAAACGCGTAAACAGGTTAAAACCAAATTAACCCGCTGGGCTTCTATAATTAAAATCAATGCTCGGGCAAAATTTTCAATAAAATTCATTTAACCGTTTAAGCAAATAAAATTTATAGAAATTTTCATGGCGTCGTCGTGGCAACAGGATTAATCGAACTCAACAAAAACTTGTTTCAGTTACTCTTTTGGACTGCAAATACACCCTGTAAAATTGGACACAAATCGAAAACAAAATATTGAAAAGGCTTGATTATGAAATCGTGCCCCTACGGGTTAACAGAACTCAAGAACTAATCAAAGCATTATTGTTTTTAGTTTACACTAAAAACCATAAATTATATAAACCTATATATATATATATTAACTCCGCCGTAGCCGGTCCCAAGCCCGGTTGAGAAAGGAGGAGGGAAGAATAGTTGCAACCTGAATGGCTACATACATTGGCGTCTCAGGAAGTAGGAAAACGCTATATAATCCAGTTGAACTCGTAACATAGTTATGAGAACTTCAACGCATTATATGGCAAATTCTGAAGCAACTCTTCAAACCCAACGGCCCTCCAGTCTGGGGGTTGGCGTAAGGCTAACTACCTTACCCATAAAAACCAACAAATAGTTATGAATGATGAAAATGCCTCGGATATGAGAACGAATAGATTACACGGAAAACGACCATGGAACATCTATAAGGACAATGATTTAAGAATTTGCTCCTGGAATGTAAGAACACTCTACACCCCAGGAGCATCTAACAATTTGGAAAAGGTTCTCGCGCAGTATAAAGCCGATATTACTGCGATACAGGAAATACGTTGGAAAGGAACCGGTACACTAAAAAAGCGAAAATGCGACATTTACTACAGCTGCCATGAAAAGCACCACATATTAGGATGCGGTTTTGTAGTGGGAGAAAGGTTGAAGTCGTTGGTCATTGACTTTACACCTGTCAATGAACGACTTGCAACCATCCGCATCAAAGGCAGATTTTACAACATCTCCATAATATGTGCGCATGCTCCTACCGACGAAGCAGAGGATGCAGACAAGGAAGAATATTACGATACCCTTGAGCGAACATACGCAGCCTGCCCCGAACACGATGCCAAGATTGTAATCGGAGATTTTAATGCTAAAGTCGGTAGAGAAGCAATACATGGAAAAACAATTGGTAATCATAGTCTCCACAACACCACCACAGACAATGGTTACCGATTAGTTAATTTTGCAGCTGCGCGTAACATGGTTATAAATAGCACCAAATTTCCACATAAGAACATCCACAAAATAACCTGGCTATCCCCTGATGGTCGTACATCTAATCAGATTGACCATCTATTGATTGACGCACGACACTCAACATCCGTGCTAGATGTACGAACCTTCAAAGGGGCTAACATCGACTCTGATCATTATCTAATAGCAGCACAATTCAGAGCACGAATATCTAATGTGAGGAAGCTGCAGAACACACGATCACAAAAATTCCACATTAGAAACCTACAATCGCCTGATATAGCCAGAGAATACAGCCAACAAATTAGCTCTAGACTCCAATCGGCACCTCCTTTGAATAATCCATCCATCGATGAACAATGGCAACATTGTTCTAACATTATTAAGGAGGTGGCTTCAAATACCATAGGTTTCGAACCAACACCAACCAGAAACCCTTGGTATGATGAAGAATGCTCAATTAAAACAGCACTCAAAAATGTAGCATACCGCAAGACACTGCAGAGGAAAACCAGAGCGGCGCAGGAGGAGTACAGAGCTAAAAGACGAGATGAAAAGTACACCATTAGGCGAAAAAAAAGGGTTTATGAAAAATCTCGTCTTGTGGACATTGAAACATGCAGAGACAGAGGCGAAGTACGTAAGTTCTACAAACAAGCCAAGCAGTTGGCAGCTGGCTACAAACAACGTACACACGCGCTTAAAGACAGCATGGGTAATTTGGTAACCGATACGCGAGAGATATTGAAGACATGGAAACAACATTTCGAACAGTTGTTAAATGATGGGCATACAGAACACCAGAATAATGCACCAGACACAATGATCAACGATGACGAAACACTACCACCGAGCCTAATGGAAGTTGATCAAGCCATTCAAAAACTGAAAAATAACAAAGCTGCTGGTTCAGATGGAATCCCAGCTGAGTTATTTAAGGTAGCAGGAGAAGATTTGGTTAGGAGCATGCACCAAATCATCACCAGAGTCTGGATGGAAGAATGCATGCCCGATGACTGGAACATTAGCACCATATGCCCCATCCACAAAAAGGGCGATGCCATGTCATGTGCCAACTATAGAGGAATATCTCTATTGAATGTCGCGTACAAGATCCTTTCCAACGTAATATGCGAACGACTGAAACCACATTGCAATAACATCATAGGCAACTACCAATGTGGTTTCCGTCCTGGTAAGTCTACCATCGACCAAATCTTCGCATTGAGGCAAATCCTGGAGAAGACCCATGAATTTCAAATCGATACACACCATCTTTTTATCGATTTTAAGGCAGCCTACGACAGTATCTATCGCCGGGAACTGTACATTGCAATGTCGGAATATAGCATACCATCCAAGCTTATCCGACTTTGCCAAGTAACACTGGAGAACACTAAATGTGCAGTTGCTATTGGAGGAAATATGTCGGAGCTCTTTCGCACATGCACCGGCTTCCGTCAAGGTGATGCACTGTCGTGCGACTTCTTCAATTTAGTGCTCGAACAGATTATACGCCGCTCTGGTGTCAACACCGAAGGAACAATCTTCAGAAAATCTGTTCAGCTATTAGGCTTCGCGGACGACGTCGACATAATAGCAACATCACAACGAGCCGTCATCGAAGCCTTCGTCCGTATTGAAGAAGAAGCAAAGAAAATGGGTCTTCTAGTGAACGAGAACAAAACGAAGTATATGTTATCAACAAATAAAGAGGCCAGAATACATCGAGCAGGTCCTAACATCACTGTTGGTACATATAACTTTGAGGTAGTTAAGGAGTTTGTCTACCTAGGTACAAATGTAAACTCCGCAAATGACATCAATGTGGAGATCCGACGAAGAATAAACCTAGCAAACCGCTGCTACTTCGGTTTGTCAAAACAACTGGGTTCAAAACTCCTCTCGCGCAGTTCCAAAGTGCAACTGTACAAAACGCTCATACTTCCGGTGCTACTATATGGAGCAGAATGCTGGACATTGCCCAGAGCAAGTGAGCAAGCACTTGGAACTTTCGAGCGAAAGATTCTTCGTCGAGTGTTCGGTCCTTACTGCGACGATGGGACCTGGAGAAGAAGATACAATGCCGAGATCTATCAGCTGTACGGTGACCTAGACCTAGTTCAAAAAATTAAGATCAAAAGGCTGCAATGGCTAGGTCACGTTGAGCGAATGGATAACAATGCTCCAGCTAAAAAGATACTCGAAGCCAGGCCAGAGGGAACACGTCGCAGAGGTCGCCCAAACCTTCGTTGGAGAGACGAGATTTCGGCAGACATCAGAAGGCTCCAAATCTCCAACTGGAGAGAATCTGCTCGGGACCGAACGAGGTGGAGAGGAACGCTACATCAGGCCCAGGACCTTCATGGTCTGTAGCGCCACCTAAGTAAGTATATATATATATTATCACAAATTAATATATCATTGCAATAACTTTGAGTTTAATGAAAATTAATGCCACAGATAACAGGAGAATTATGATTATAATACTTATTTATAACAGAAGTGCTCAAAATTCCATATCATAAATATAAGATATGAGAAATAACAAATTCTAATCCCAATATTTCAATCTCAAATTAATCTTTTCCATTCCTGTAATATGGATCAGGTCTTATTTCAACGAAAAGTAAATAGGATTCCTATAAATCTATAAATTAAATCAAACCAGAATTTTTCAAATTAAATGAATTATACTTTAAAAATTCAATTATGGATAATATTAAAAACTAGCAGATTTACCCGGCG
The DNA here is from genome assembly GCA_963082915.1 of Dolichopus griseipennis. Classification (NCBI taxonomy): domain Eukaryota; kingdom Metazoa; phylum Arthropoda; class Insecta; order Diptera; family Dolichopodidae; genus Dolichopus; species Dolichopus griseipennis. The sequence continues at coordinate 51,747,444 of OY720445.1, read as the reverse complement.
TTGCCCGGAAGCTTGCAAATTGTAAAAACGCAAGTTTCAGCCAATTTTTTGAAATACTACTTTGCTTATAAATGAAGCCACCAAAAAATATTTGTGGAGTTCCGTTAACCCATCGTGGCCCAACGGCTTTTTATAGGTTTTTTCGTTGCTTTGTTATATATTAGAAATGATTTAACCGATTAACTTCAAATTTTGTATATGTGTTCTTCTTTGAAAGTGAAGTTCAATTTACTAACAGACTTGGAAGTTGTTAACCCCTGCCGATCCGACGATTGTTCAAAAAAAAATTTTTTAAGTAAATTACGTCCAATTTCTGAAAGTAGGTACAACTTCTTTGAATTAGGGGAATGCTTAAAAAAATGTTTTGTCGAGTTCTTTTAACCGATTGCGAAACAAAAACTTTAAAAAACAGTTTGAACGATTTCTAATTTTTCTATACATGGTGCTTCTTGACAATTTGGTGCTCCTTGACGATAGAGTTGAGGATGTTAGGTTTCCGGCGAATAATGTTAACTGAATTAAAATGACTATTTGTCAAATGGGGATACTAAGTTTGCCATTATGTCATTATACTATGTCAATAGTAGTTTTCTTGAATTGCCATCGTTTGAATAAAATATAGTCGATGGTTTAGAAAAGGTTTAAAAATTTGCTTTTCAACTTATATTTTGTTAAGTACTCACCTGAAAGTTGTAATATACGCTCTTCCTCGTTTTTTTATGATATTATGAGAGAAATGTAGGCTTATTTTTTGGAAAAACTGTTTTAAAATACTATGTTTTTAAGCATTATATATAAGAAATTGAATATTTTGATTTTTAGATTTCATTTGAAGAAAACCGAAAATTTCATTGAATCTTTGTTCAAAACGCACAAACAGGTCAAAACCAAATTAACCATGTGGGTTTTAATTAAAATGTTGGTACAAAATTTTCAATAAAATACTTTTAATCGTATAAGAAAATAAAATTTATAGAAAACTTCATGGCGTCGTCGTGGAAAACGGGTTAATCGAACTTAACTAAAACTTTTTGCAGCCTCTCTTTAGACTGCAAAATCAACCTGTAAAATTGGACACAAATCGAAAACACAAAATTTTTTGAAAGTCCGCCAGGCCGAAATGGGTTAAATTATTCCAACCAAATTTATACAACTAATTGCGGTTGCTAAGTGGAACATTTGTGCAAAATTTCAAGTCAATTTGTCAAACGGTTTTGACTCGACATCAAAAACATTGAAAAAGCTTCTTTGCGCCTCGTACTCAAACGGGTTAACCGAACTCAACAAAAATTTGTGGCAGACTCTATTTTCGACTGCGAAACCACCTTGTAAAATTGGACACAAATCGGAAACACAAAATTTTTTGGAAGCCCGCCACGCCGAAATGGGTTAAATTATTCCAACCAAATTTATACAACTAATTGCGGTTGCTAAGAGGAACATTTGTGCAAAATTTCAAGTCAATCGGTCAAACCGTTTTGACTCGACATCAAAAACATTGAAAAAGCTTCATTGCGCCCTCGTGCCCAAACGGGTTAACCGAACTCAACAAAAATTTGTGCCAGACTCTCTTTTCGACTGCGAAACCACCCTGTAAAATTGGACGCAAATCGCAAACACAAAATTTTTTGGAAGGTCGCCAGGCCGAAATGGGTTAATTTATTCCAACCAAATTTATACAACTAATTCTGGTTACTAAGATGAACATTTGTGCAAAATTTCAAGTCAATCGGTCAAGCCGTTTTGACTCGACATCCAAAAAACGAAAAAGCTTAAAACAGCTCTGGAGCCGCAACCTGTTGACTTATAAAAATCTGACATAGTCTATGTCACCCCCGGGTTCCCAGAATTATTCCTTTAAAATTTTGTGACAATCGGACCAGTGGTTTTCACGTGAATCCTGGACAAACAAATAAACAAACAAACAAATTTTCTTCTTTATATATTAGTTAAGTTAATTCAGAGAATAAATTTAAAAATTGTTTAAAAGTGAAATAATTAATCAAAGGTACTAAATAATTCGACAGTAAATGCAGTACAGCAAAAATTAATAAATTTGATTGAATTGTATAAAAAGTTTTAAAAAAATTATTAGAAAATGTTTTTAGTATTATAAAATTAATTTCATCAGCTATGTCTTACGATCAAACTAATAAAAGCTTTTTTGTTTTTAAAATAACGTATGGACCTCTAATTTAATTTGAACCGATTAGGTGTAGGGTATTTCTAAGTCGACTTACTGTTTCTTTACTTGTTTTGATTTTGTTTAAGATTTTTTTTTTATTTCTCATTTTTATACCGGATAACGGAATGGTTCCGAAATAATCCATTCTTTCTGGAATAATTATTGATACACTATAATTAGCCGCGTAAGATACAGCCCCTGCGTAATGTAATTTTTCCAGCTAATTTTATAAATATTCTGAAAAAAGCTGCAACCGTGACACTAAAATCAACTATACGAAAATGTTTTAGAGTTGGCTTTAAAAACAAATAAATACGCCTTTTCCACAATATGTACCTTCTAGAAGTTTATATATGGTATATAATTTTGGAATATTTTTTAATATTTTTTTTTTGGAACACATTTCGTGGGGCGTCATTAAGTCTACTTTACAGTATCAAACACGTAATGACAAAAATATTACACATAACATAGGTTCGTACCAGTACCGGTACAAAACGGAAAAGTAAAAACAAAACATATAAAAAATCAAAAAATAAAATAAAGATTTTCGTAGATTGACATTATGCAATTTAAAAAAAAAAAACGCATAATGTCATTTGATATTACAATTATTTCTATATTGACATTATGCGTTATTCAAACGCATAATGTAAATTGACTTAATTTCTGCCACTATTAGTTGTAATAATGCATTCACAATACCGTAATACAATTTGGACGAAAAATAAGTACATACATTGATCGATATCTACTTGCTCCGAAGTAGAAGAAGAAGTTGTAGGATTGCGTTTCGGATCTGAAAAAGAAAAATTTAAATAATACAAGTTATGAAAACAACCAAGGGTTTTTGAAAAAGCACATGTTAAAAAATATATAGTGTTTCATACTTAGTATTATATCATTTATTTTTATTTTATTATTGTTGACTTATAAAAACTTCACATAGCCTCTCACATACCCCTCGGACTCCCAGAATTATTTGTGTAAAATTTGGTGACAACAACAGCACGTGAATTTTGGACAAAAACAAACAAATTTTCTTTTTTATATATTAGATTATGCTTTCCATCATTACAAACCTATACTTTTCTTAAACCCAGTCTATGGAATATTGTTAAATTTTTATATTATGGGAAATTGTTGAATTTTGGAAATGTACTGCTGAAAAATGTCTTACAAACGAAATTGAAACTTGTACTATGTGATGGCATAGTCTTAAATTTGAAATCCAAAGAAAACGACACTACGACACGATGAAATTCCTCTTAGTTTTTTTTACACAAATGTTTTCGCAATAATCTATTTGAAATTTTAGAAACACTGATTTTGTAATCAAGTTTTAAAAGCATCCTCATTGAACCCTAAAACATTTTTCAAAATCTCCGCCAAAGAAATTATTGAAACATTAATTTGTTACCAACTCTAAGATGCATCTTAATTATGTGATTATATTTTGGAAAAGGATAATTTCATGATCCTAAACAGAACTCTAAGATTTTTCTATTTGAAAAACGGCATATAAAGATCTATAAATGTTCTGGAAAAGATAGTAATTACGCTTCGTCAATTTTAAAATTTTAAGAACCCGACGTATAGTATGTCGCGTATTTCGGGAGATCTCATATACATTTAAAATTATTTTGATAGCAAAATTTACACCGTACGTTGTGATTTAGGGTTGGGCAAAATTTTAAATTTAATTTTTTTTTTCAAAATTTTTACTATTAGATGATTTTTCCTCCCTTAAAAATAAAATTAATAAAAAACTTAAGACAAAGAAAAATTTTACGAAAGAATTTATTAAGAAATAATTAAGTTTAAGTTAATTGGTTTTATTATCTAATTATAGATATCTTTATGCTGTAGTATTGCAAATGCAGTGTTAGTCAAGTAACCACAATCATTTTATTAAATTGAACTGAATTTTTAAAAACCCTTGGTTTTTTTTTCATAACTTGTTATATGCCGTTTTTCAAATACAAAACATGTTTCCTTTAGGAAATTCTATAAAAAGAAATAACAGAAAGTGATTTTTAACGTCATTTACTTCATTATCACTGTCTCAATTTATGAAAAACTAATAACATTGTTACTGTAATTATATTTATAGATTTTATATCAGATTTTATATTATTCAAGTGCTAGTTATTTCTATAATTTTAATGCACAAATTAAATTAGTTCCTTTGTCCGTTTATTACAAGAAAAATTAATTTTAATTTTCAGATTAATGGACGTGTTTGTTTTGTTAAATTATCTTTTACTTTTCAAGTAGGTCTATCAATTTATCGATCATATGAAATTGAAAAAATTGTATCCATACTTCCGAAAAAAAATATTATTTTTAATTTTTGTTGAAAAAAAGGTCATTTCCTATTTAAGCTTTGTAAATTAAAAAAAATGTGTTATGTTAAGCTGTATATATGTGGTATTTGTTAATTAAATTTAGTTTATTTGAACTGCATTATAAGCTGTCATCGATAATGTCATATGCCGGTTGACAACAATTGCATCTGACGGTCATCAACCGGCAATAATAATTATGCTAAAAGAACATTTGCATATAAACTTTTGCATACAACTTTTGCATACAACTGAATTGAACTAAATTTAGCAACAAATTAATGTTAGAATTTAGATGATAATTTGACGTTTTTTGAATGGTGCTGTTTTGAAATATGTAAAATAAATATAAAATGGCTAATCGTCAATTTAAAATTCAGTTGCTTCAAGAGCTTCTACAAACTAAAAAAAATAAACAAAAAAAGATAAAATACGAGGTTATAAAATTTTTAATTACAAACGCAAATGTAAGAAATAATATACTAAAAGTGAAAAGGTATATAAATGTCATAGAAAATTATGATCCTAAAACTTTTGAAAGCCATTTTCGTATGACTAAAGATGTATTTAATGTAAGTTAAATCTAATAAAAATAAAATTCTTCAAAAAGTTTACTAATTAGTATATTAAAATAAAATTGTAGAAATTAGAAAAGGAACTAATGCCACATTTAATTATAAAAAACAAAGGTCCTCCTAGTTCACCGTTAAGAGAGGCTTTATTTCTAACTTTGTGGATGTTAGCCAACAACAATTCATTTCGAGAAATTTCAGACCGTTTTAATAAATCACAAAGTACGAGTCAAATAATATTTTTTAACACCTGTGAACTGGTTTGTAAATTGAGTCATGATTTCATAAAATGGCCATATACAATTAATGAAGTAAATAAAACTGTGGAAAAATTCAATATTTTGCGAGGATCTGAAAGTTTTCCAAACGTTATAGCTTGTATTGATTGTAAACATATTGAAATAGAGTGCCCAAAAGCGTTAACAGATAGTTATCTAAACAGAAAATCATATTGTTCACAAATATTACAGGTACCTAATAAAATTCTATGACATAATGTAAATAATTTTATGTACTGTTCAATATCTATAGGCAACATGCAATAGTGACATGGTTTTTACGAATATTTTTTTTGGTTGGCCAGGACGTTCCCATGATGCCTATGTTTTTCAACATAGCGCTTTAAAGCAAAAAATTGAAAGCGGTGAAATTCATGTGCCCTTGGATGTTCATATCCTTGGAGATTCTGCATATCCATTGACTTCATACCTATTGGTACCATATAAAGATAATGGAAACCTGAATGAGAAACAAAAGCATTTTAACTACCGTCTAAGTTCTACTAGGGTCATCATAGAACAAGCGTTCGGTCTTTTAGTTAAAAAATTTAAAATACTAAATAAATTGCACTTCAGAAAATTAGAAAAAAATAGAAAAGTAGTGATGGCATGTGTTATTTTACATAATTTCATCATTATGAAGGGTGAAAAAAATTTAGTTGAAAATGATATCCATGATACCCATAATGAAAATTTATTAACAATAAATAGACAAGAAAAAAGAGATTGTTTAAGTAATTTGCTATTTGCCTAAAAATATATCATTTAATAAAACAATTTCATTTTAAACATATTAACTTTTTTTATTCAAAACAAAACAAATTTTTTTATTCAAAACAAAAATAAAATTAAAGTGGCCAATTCACAGCCTTATGAAAAAACAAAAAATAAAATGATAGTGGCACATTCACAGCCTTATGTACATATGTATTGGAAAATAAAAAATAAAATGATAATGGCACATTTCTAGCCTAAGAAAATAAATTTTTGTGTTATACTTATAATTTACATTTCCAAATCAGACAAAAACAAAAATTAATTTAGAAATTGTTCTAGAAGTTCGATTTTTTTCATTTCGATTTCCATTAGATCTCGATGGCGCTTTTGCTCGTTTGTTTCAATTTCTTTTAAAACAGTTATTACATCTACATCATTTTTTCTCCTTTTATTGACTGGCTCTACGGGTTCTTCAGAGCTAACTCTATCCTCTTCGTTTAAAGAATCCAAAATTACATTGTTTGGCGGGGTTACAAAATGTTTGTTCCCATAAACGATATCAAAATCTTCGAAGTAAGGCCAATTGCAACGACCTCTCCCTGTTTTTGTATTACGTTTTTTTATTCTTTTGTAACTGGTCATTAAGTTATTGAATTTCTTCTTTATTTCGTCTACAGAAAAAGGAAATTCCACATTTATTTTTATCATTTCTGCGTGTACTTTCCGCCATAGTGTATTTTTGGACTTTTTTCCATCGTTAAATCTGGCTTCAAAATCAAGCCGTACTGAAATTAGAAGTCTTATAAAATTTGTGGTCCAGTAATCGTTTCCTTCATTGTCTTCATTATCACTGCCATGTGCAGAACTATAATTTTTTTTTATATTTTTAAAAGAAATTTACACAATTCATTTACATTAAAATATTACCTATCCTCTTCAAAATTCATTTTGCAAAACAAACAAAAAGAAACAAACGAGAAAACTTGCGTTATGACTAGCACAAATTTCAAAATCAAACTACGCACTTGAAAATTTTTATTTACACATATGCTTAAAATTTACAGCATATGACTTGCATATGACATTATTAATTACGTGACATTTGTTTTTTGCATTATTAGGTACAGTGCAAATGTAGATAGCGCTGACAACATTAAAAATTACAATGCTTTTGTCGACTGCAATATCGATTAAGATGCAAAAGTATTTTACGTGCATATGACATTATCGATTACACGTATACTATACTACAGACTAAATTAACTGTACAAACATTTCTGAACAAATTTTTTACGACTTTTTTTCTAGAACAAAATAAAAATGATGAAATTAACCAAGGAATATATAAATCTGTGTACTAAAGTAAATAAAATGTAAAACAGCTAGTTAGCTTAGTATAAATAAATAGAAAGGAAAGAGATATTGTAACTTAAGGTAGCAGTTTTATTAAGAAAAATTTATATAAAAAAAAGGAAAAAAAAGCAGTTTATTGAAAACAAAGAAGAAAGGAGTTTATTAAGGAAAAATAAGAAGAAACTTATATTTAAGAAGAGAAAAGCAGTTTATTCAGAAAAAAGAAGAAAGGAAAAAAAATTTACTTAAGAAAAGAAGAATTTATATTTTATATTTATATTTTATTTAATCAATTTTTATTAATAAAAATATTAGTTTTATTTTACATATATAAAAACAAAAAATATTTTTTTATTTTTAACTAAATATTGTAGTAAAAGAAACTACATGTATATAATATATATTCTTCCATTTTTAGTTTAATTCTGGGAATATATATACAGGTGACTAATTTACAGATTTATAAAAAATTGAGCCGTTCAGGAGATATGAGGGCAAAAATTATGTAAAAATTTAGTTTTGCACAACTTTATTTTTAAGACCTTGTACAACGACAAGTCAGAATATTTAAATACATTTAAGCGATATATTTTTATAAAACTTATGAAAGCAGCTGTCTTTTGAAAAATTGTGTAAAAATTTTATTAATAATAGTTATACAGGACTTTAGAAATATAAATTATGTATATAATGTGGTTTAACAAAAAGAAAAATTTAACATTTTAAGATATAGTATTATCATTCTTATATTTGCAACTACGGCGACAATAATTGAATTTCAATGACATTCTCAGCCTTTTTTCGATAACTGTCAAAATAATTAAAATAATGTACGTTTAAAAATTAAGAATTATTTACATATTAGGTCTATTTGCTATTCGAAATTTACGCAATTTTTTGCAAAAAAAAAAGTGTTCACATACTAAGAGTTATAACAAATATAATTTTTCTTTTTTCAAAACTTGTCAGTACGATTTCTGAATCCCAAGATGAGTACTTTTTAAAAAACAACCCAAATTCGTTTGAAAAAAGGCAAAATTTACATAAAAGAGTTGCATAAAAGTAAAGCTAAAGAGAGTATTTGCCCTAAAATTGAACTTTGTATTTTTGAATTTAATAAATTTTTTGAATAGTAGTGTTAAAGGCGTAGTGAGAATGTTAGACTTCCACAAAATTATTTCCGGTAAACTATCAGGTCCTGGAAAAATATTATCCCCAGTTTACTTAGATAGCTCGAAACTATTTGTTCATTAATATTAATGAAAGTTAGGGAAGTTATTTGATAAGTTTTCATATAGGAGAAATATTTTTTATCAGGTGTAAAAGAAGAATCGCTATATGAATTGCTAAAATATTTCGAAATAGTGGAAGAGTCAACAGGAATTGAAACTCATAAATGTTGGGTAGTTATCACATATACGTTTAAAAGTTATGAATTTACAAAATTTTTTCGCATCAGACTTTAATTTACTTTCCATTAGGTTAATGTAATTATTATAAAGTAGATCAGATGAAGTTTTAAAATTCTCTAAGAAATTTACGCCAGGCTTTGTTTTTCTTATTTCTGAGAGATCTAAGCTCCTTTGTGAACCTTGGTGGGCTAGAGTTAGAACATCGGTTTTTTGAAAAAGGAACAAATTGAGTAAATCAATAGAACATTATTTTATAAAACATAGTTGTTATTTGATTAAGGTCTATATTATTAACTATGGACGTAAAGTCATAGGTAAATACCAAAAAAAATATAAAAAGTAGAAGTTTATTAGTCCAGTAAAATTGGTTTTATTGATATTAAAACTATAAGAATCTGCTATTAGCTGCAACTAATTAACTTTAAAATTGCGACAATGGGAAACCTGTTGTAAATTGTTGGTATTTAAACCTTTAATAAATTGCGAATCAAGTTCACTCACTGAAGAATCAGGCATCAAAAAAGATTCTTCGTCATGATTGTTCCAAGTTATTTTAGCGACATTAAAATCTCCACATAGATTTATCTCGTCATTAGGACCAAAATTACAGCAAATCAAATCTATTACGTTTAAAAGAGTAATATAGCTGTTTTTATAAAGGAGAAACAAAATTTTAAGTGTTAATCTGTATGCAGAACTAATGAAAATTGCATAACAAGTCGAAACTCTGAAATTAAGATATAGGAATTCACAAAAATTATAAGAAATATATGCACAAATAATAGTATTAACCTTATATAACGTTAATAGCATTAACTTTTGTTTCCTACTAATATTAAAATCACAATTAAATAAAAAATAAATTAACTTATGCAATTAAAAGTTTTATTAGATTAATAACTCTTAAAATTTACTTACCACAAATAGAACCTTCAAGTCTCGGTCTCATTTTGATGATTTTGCTTTGTTTTATTTTGACGTTGTTTTAAGGTTTCAAACTCAATGAATTAAAAAACTAATTTGGATAAAAAAATTCAATTATATTGCAATAAGTTAAATAAATTTTGTTTATATTTTTTTCTGAAGAAATCTTTTCTAACAGTTTTTTTGTTTGTATAATATTTATATAAAATTTTTAAATGTTCAAATATAAATTCATTTATTTTTAATTTACATATATTATATATAATATCAATATTAAAAACCAAATTCTGAAATATTCAAACAAATGAGTGAAAATGTTCAATCAAACCCCACACGTGAAAACAGATGCATATATTGATATTATTATTGTTAAAAGAAATTGTTTTTTTTTTGTATAATTATATAATTAATTTTAATTGAAAATCAGTCATGGTCTGTGGATGCAGTATCTGAAAACATAAGAAAAAAAATCAGTAGGTAAGTAAATAAACAAAAAATATATAAATAAATAGATGAGTATACAAAACTACTTATTCTCACACAAAAATTTTAATATAAAAAAAAATTGAGGTTTCTAAAAATTTAATAATAAACTAACTTTGAAAACTTTAGTATAACTTAGTTATAAATACATACTTCTATATATTAATATATTAATTGGTTATATTATATACCTTAAAAAACATTCACGCGTTCATATAACTTAATTAACTGTTCGTCCTACGATTTATTCAGTACAGTACTGATTTAGAGTTTTTGTACTTATTTGTAATTTGTATTGATTTTTGTTTTAAATCTAAATTTGTGTTTGTAAGTACAAAAAAAAATTCCCCTACTACACTTTAAATAACAATCCTATCTATAATTTTGAATAATTTATAAGATTCTGTTTAACTAAAATGAAATAAATGTTATTGAATTTATTCAGTAGTTTTAATTATTTTAGAAAATTTACGTTAGCTAGGCCTTATTTGCCTGAAGTATCTTATATCTTTTTATTACGTACGTCAGATTAATCCTTGAATATTCAAGTCAAGTTTGGTTTCCGTATCGTGATCTTGATATTTCTCTTATTGAATCACAGTTCAAAAGAAATTTTTAAGGTGTGCTTTGCGCAATTTACTATGGACTATTTTACTACGGCCATTTTATTCGTATATTCGTGAACAAATGAGATTTAGGGCTAACCCGAGCAATTTATTTTATTTATTTCAACTATTTAGATGCCCAAAGAGAAACTTATTCTCAATATAGGGCTATATTGATTACATTTCATATTTATAAAAATTTTTTTTTTTTTTTTTTTTTGTACTTAAAAATAAATTTAATTGTTATAATTTTTTACTTTCAAAGAACATAATTTTTAATTAAATAATAAATTAACGACAAGAAAATAATAAAATCAAAATAAACGAGAAATTGGAAATAAAAACAAAAATACGACTAAGTACTGCAAATCTTCAAAAATCAAATGAAACAAACCGATTTCGTGTTTAACATTATTGTTGATTCTAACAAACAAAAATTTGTGAAAAAATAGAACAAAAAATATTATATATTAAATGACATTGACTGCATTATTACAAAATTTCGTTACATTACTATATTTACTAAGACAATTCTCTGTTTGTTTGAATCACAAAAAATAAACAAAAACTTATTTAAGTTTAGAATTCAAATTTATTAATGATTATATTTTACTTAAAATTACGTCTTTAAATACAATTTTTATTTCCATAATAATTATACATTATGCAACGAAATTAAGTGACACAACAAATATTTAACTTACTTTAAAACAATTAAAATTATGAATGTAGGTCAGTACAATGACTTTAAAGGTATTTTATTAAGTTAAGTTCAATTAAATTATATTACAAAGAAATGTGCATCATAAGCAAAAATGTGCGTTAAACAATTATGAAATAAACAATATTAAAATTAGTTAATATACATAAAAGTTGTTATATATATTAATGTTAAGTTTATAATGTTAAAAACTTATTTTCTGCGAACATTCTCCCCCCGAAATGAATTAATAATTAAATGGATGTTCACAAGCGGTTGACGCTGTATTGCTTTCTGTAGGTGGTACTGCAGGGTTTGAATTGGTTTTTGCATCAATTGAAATTTGTGGTGTAGATAATACAATTCGTTTATAGCGTCTAAAGAAATTATAAATGGCGATTCCACTTATTAATAAAAGAGTTATGTATGCCATTGCATAATGATGAACATCATGTGTATTTATATTTCTTGTTGCTGCTATTTCATCTCTTTGTGCCTCTATTTTAGCATGTATATTCAATCAATTATCAGCTGAAGTTATTTCTTCTTCCAAAATTGTCAAATAGTTTGAACTTCCATTCTTGTTGTTGGTACTATTGAAATAATTTACTAAAACGTTTTGAGGTATTTCTGCTACTATCAAAAAAGATGAAGTTATGTTTCCTGTAAATCTTTGAGTAGATGCTATGAACATACTTGAATGTGTAAGTGTACAGCCCGGTTTTAACCAAAGAATCCCATTTCCGTTTAAAGCTACTTTTTCTGAATGACTACCACATGTTAAGTCAAATATAGTTTTCTTATCTAACGTATAAATCCAATGATTACTTGTATGCATTTTTATCCATCTTATGTCTATTGAAGAACCTTTTATCTTGTAGAACGAAGATAATTTTGTTTCTAATGATAACAGTTCCATTTCGTAGCGACTGATATTAGATCTCAAACCATACATTGGTAAATTAAATCTGCATAGAAGGTGATCAGATTTCCAAGGTTTACATAAATTTATATCAATCTCCTCCATAGGTGAATATCTATCTCGATGTGCATTTACTAATAGATATTTACTAGAAATTTGTACATATATAAGCTTATTGGATTTAACTATAGGAATAGAAATAAGAAGATATATCTGATAAAACTCAGCATCTAACAATGGTAATTTTATTTCAAAAATTACGTTGTTTTCAGTAACTCGTGTTTTTACTTGCATTAAAGAATATAATGTCAAAAGTTGGTTTTGATCTTCCGGTATTTTTAAGTTGTTTGGAACATGTTCTCGTATAATTTTAAGTTGTGATTTTAATTGTTCTGGAGTTAGTAAAAGCGTGTTAATTCGTCCATGACGTGTGTCAGTTATCAATGAAAGTATTGACTGTTGCATATGTCTCATACTACTTAGATTCAATGTTTTTAGAAGGCAGCTGAATTGAACATTTCGAATGATCTTTGCGCTTGCTTTGTTCGGTTTATATCATCTTGTAAAGAAGATAGTTATCTTTTCATGCTTAAATATTGCTGATGCCCGTGTAACTGCTCCCGTTTAATAATGTTAAGAGTAGAATCAGAAATGGAAGTTTGTCTTTGAAATAATGTTTCCATATGACGCTCATTTTCCTTAATTTGGTTCATATCTGATTCATATTTCTCGGCAAATTCTTCATCTAAAACTCCACAAAGACTATGTGCCACATTTCCAATTATTCCAAATGCAGCTCTTTTGCTTTTGTGAGGCTTGTCATTTTGATGATAAATTAAAATATTACCGTTTTCCAATTCTTTTAAATGATGCTGCAATTGCACAATAATCGGCTTGCAATGATCTTCAATGATCTTGCAATCAATGAATCAACGTCAACTGCAAGTTTGTTACATAATTCCCTTAAGTAAGTTATAGATTTTACTAACATGTCGTTTTGATACTTGTACAAAGATAAATTAAAATGTACAATTAAATTCCATTCACTATTGTAGATATTTGTTTTTGCAATATTTTCAAAATAAATGCCTTGTTCATTTCCAAATTGAGTATCTTTGAATCATTGAATCTTTCATTTCCAAATTGAGTATCTAAACCCGAGGTTTAGGAAGATTTCCCATTAGTTGAGATGCCGAAGTTGCTTTAAATCGATGACAAACCGTACATCTGTGAATACATCCCTTGACTGCCTTTAATGCATTTAATATCCAAAATCTTTGTCTAATGTATTCTAGGGTTTGATTGTTGCCACCATGTAATGAATGCAAATGTGCATGATTTATGATTAAATTTGTTAAATCACTCTTGTAGGGAAGAATAAGCGGATGTTTTTGTTTATATGAAAGTTCAGATTCAGACAATCTTCCACCTAAGCGGAGAAGATGACTAGAATCTAAGAACGGATTTAAACTTAATAATCTGCTTGTTTTATGTAGTGGTTTACCCTTTAAAAGTTGCTCAATTTCATCATAAAAGTATTGATACTGTGTAACCTTTATTAATGTTATAAACGAATTTTCTACTTCATCAGCAGTTAATGTTCCGGCCTTGCGGTTTTTAGGACTGCATCTTAAATTTTTTACAAAAACGAATACAATAAGCAACGACACGTTTTAATTTTGTTAAGGATGAATAGTTATGAAGTAAATTTTCAATCAAAGAGTTGTCTACTTCTGTTTTAAAAATGTTAACTGCAAATTTGGTTTTAATCTCTAAATTAGTATTGCTTATTGGGGTTTTGGACGCCTTGAATTCATTTTGTTTTAACCATGTGGGACCTTCCCACCAAAGATTATTATTTTCTAATTTCGATGGATAATTTCCACGCGACGCTAAATCAGCTGGATTACTTGATGAGTTTACATGGTACCAATTTTCAGGACCAATTATAGCTTGAATTTCCGCTACGCGATTTCCAACAAATGTTTTCCAACGGCGTGGAGCCGCTTGCAACCATGATAATACAATAGTTGAGTCTGTCCAGGCAAAATTTTCAATGTTTTGTATGTCCAATGCATTCTTAACTTCCTTCATTAGTCTTGCTAATAATAAAGCTCCGCTTAATTCTAAACGTGGCAATGAAAGTTGAGATCTCAGCGGTGCTACCTTTGTTTTTGAAGCGATGATTGTGACAGTATTATTGCCTACGGTTTTTATTGTTCTGAGATATACAACCGCACCATAGGCCTTTTCAGATGCATCAGAAAATCCATGAAGTTGGCAAACTTTGGTATCATTTTCATAATCGATCCATCTACAGATTTCTATTTTCTTCAATAAGTGCAGTTCTTCTTTGATTTGTAGCCATTCTTTCAAAATGTTGTTAGATACTGGTTGATCCCAGTCAGTCTCTTCTAACCATATTTGTTGAAATAATAATTTAATTTTTATTATTATTGGGGATAGCAATCCAATTGGATCAAAAATACGAGCCGCCTCTGATAATATAGAACGTTTTGTAAACAGTTCCGATTTTATCTCAGTATTTATGTTGAATTTTAATTTGTCAGTTTTTGGAACCCAATGTATTCCTAATGCTTTAACAGCTTCTCCGTCATCAAAAGTTTTGTTATTTGCGCAGTCTCTTAATTCCGATGGTATTTGTTTCAACAAGCGACGATCACTGCAATTCCATTTACGTAAATTAAAACCTCCAGCTTTTAATAAATTTATTAACTGGGTGCATTTTAAATTTGCTTCTTCGTAGGTATATGCTCCCGAAACCACATCATCCATATAAGTATCCTTACAAATAGCTTTAGAAGCCAAAGGATATAAGTGTCCATCATCTGCAACTAATTGACGTAACGTTCTTATTGCTAAGAAAGGCGCAGACCCAGTCCCATAAGTGACGGTTGTTAGCTTGTACTCTTTAATAGGTTCGCTAGGTAATTTTCTCCAAAGTATTGTTTGGAAATCTTGATCGCGATTGTCTATTCGAATTTGACGGTACATTTTCTCGGTATCTGCTGTAAATACTACCTTATATTTGCGCCATCGTATTAGTATTTCTGTTATATTTTGCTGCAAATTTTCTTCAATCATTGTTACGTCGTTTAGGCTTTTAGATGAATTTCTTTTTGCAGAGGCGTCAAAAACTACTTTCAATTTTGTGGTTGAACTATCGTGCTTAAAAACGGCATGATGTGGTAGGTAGGATTTACCTCCCACTGTTTCTTGAGCTGGAACAATATGACCTAATTGAATATACTCTGTTATGAAATCTTTATACATAGTTTCCAATAATTTATTCGTCTAAATTTTCGCTCAAGTTGAAACAATCTAGCAAGTACTAATTCTCTTGATCCCTGAATTTCGTCCAAGTTAAAATGTTCACGAAACGGTAATCGCACAACATATCTTCCATCCTTTTGGCGTTGACAGGTAGATTTGAAATGAACTTCGCATTCCATTTCTTCAGCTGTTGTAGTTCTTTCAGGTAGAAGCTTTTCAGTTTCCCTTTGGTTAGCTCTTGGCTTAGGTCGACTTCGCCAATAAAACAATTAATAGTATTTTTTAGTAATTCGTTTTTTATTTCACCTGATAAAATGTAGCCAAACTTGGTTTTCTGTGCTATTGGAGTACCTGGTCTTCCTTTTATGAGCTTGTATTATTTGACTAAAAACGTCAGCTCCTAAGATTATGTCGATTCTACTTGGTTTGTAAAAGTTTGGATCTGCTAGCTCTAAAGTTTTTATATGTCCCCAATTTTTATAAGATGTTACATTTTCTGTCGGCAAATAACCAGTTAATTTTGGTAGAATTAATGCTTTGGTCACACAAGAAAATGTTGAATTTAATCTGGATTTTAAAGAAAGTTCCACAAAATTTTGCATTTCCAATTCCAGATACAACTGCATGAACCTTGTGTTTTGGCAGCTGCAAATATTAGACCATACTTTCTGAAATTAGAGTGACTTGAGAACCCTGATCGACGAGGGCTCTAACTTCAGTATAGGTTCCATCTAATTTTTGTACCTTTATTATTGCTGTAGGTAAGATAACCTTAATCTTTGTAATATTAGTTGCACGGTGAGCGTTAATATCCATTAATTTTGTATTGTTTAGTGATTTTTTATTGAATAACTGTTTGTTATTCGTGTTTTCTTGAAATATGTGCAACAAGGTATGATGTTTTTTGTTACATACTCTACATTTTGAAAAGCTTGTGCAGTCCTTTGCAAAATGACCAGGTCGCAAACAGTTTCCACATAAATTATATTTTCTGCTAGTTGCTATTCTCTGCTGTATACTCAGTAGTTTGAACTTTTCACAGCCATAAATTTTATGTGATTCTTGACATATCACGCATAAATTAGTAATTGAACTATGGTATGATTTGATTTTCGTTTCGTTAGTGTTCGTTTCTAATGCTTCCAGACTTTGAAAACGGGTTTCTAAAAATTGAAAGAAATGCTTTGTATTTTGCACTTCTCGAGAATCAACTAATGATTGTTCATATAAACGATGAGTTTCTTTGTCCAATTTCTGAGTCAATAAGTGTATTAAGATTGGATCCCAGTTTGAGGTATCAATCTTGAAATTCTGAATAGCCAATAAGCATTCCCTTGAGGTGTCATGCAGTTTTTTTATAGCTCTGCCTGATTCTTTAGTTAGTATTGGTTGATTCAGAAAAGTTTTCAATTGTGTAGATAAAAGAATCCTTGTATTATTGTACCTTTTATCTAAAATATTCCAAGCAGAGTCATAATTTTCAGCTGTAACTGGAAAATGTTTGATTAACTCTGCAGGTTCTCCAACGACGTTAGCTTTTAAATAATAAAATTTTTAAGCTTTGCCTATGTTTGTGTTATTGTTAATAACTTCCATGAATAAATCTCTAAAAGATTTCCAGTCAGAGTAGGTTCCAGAAAACTTTGGTATATCAATTTTTGGTAAATTCACATTAACATCTTGATTACCTTGTAACTGCCTGGTGTTATGTGCTCGATGTCCTCGTTGTTTTTGATAATAGCTTGCCAGTACTCGTTTAAATTTTTTAAAACGTACTTCTATATATTCCTTTGTTTTTCTTTCTACAGAATCCTTTTTAAAGTTTGTCTGTACTCTTAGAATTTTTGTATATAGCTCCTTTTGAGCGTTGATTAGTTTGTCCATATTGCTTTGATGATACGGCCTTTAATGATTTTTATGTAAATTCGTTGACTCGTTGATGAGATAGCCTTTTTGTTGTATGTACTGTCTTGAAGTAAACGCCTTTAGTTGTGATTGTTTGCTTATTAACAGATACCTAGAAAAAACTTCCTGTATACACTGGTTCTACAAGATTACCTTTTTTTTAATATTAATTTATCTCTATAGACACTGGTTCTATAGATATAATTGTAAACACTAGTTTTACAATTAAATTTGCATGAGAAAAGCTTAAGACACTTGTTCTAAAGTTTTTTTTTCTTTTGATTCAAATTCTATAGACACTTGTTCTATAGAATCCGGCTCAAAGGACCAATGTTTGAATCACAAAAAATAAACAAAAACTTATTTAAGTTTAGAATTCAAATTTATTAATGATTATATTTTACTTAAAATTACGTCTTTAAATACAATTTTTATTTCCATAATAATTATACATTATGCAACGAAATTAGCTGACACAACAAATATTTAACTTACTTTAAAACAATTAAAATTATGAATGTAGGTCAGTACAATGACTTTAAAGGTATTTTATTAAGTTAAGTTCAATTAAATTATATTACAAAGAAATGTGCATCATAAGCAAAAATGTACGTTAAACAATTATGAAATAAACAATATTAAAATTAGTTAATATATATAAAAGTTGTTATATATATTAATGTTAAGTTTATAATGTTAAAAACTTATGTTCTGCGAACACTGTTAATACTTTTTTTAATTTAGAATTACTAATATTAGATAGCACACCATTCGACAGATTACGGGAATTTTGAACCTAATACACGAATGGTAAGAGAGATCAACTGACTGTTTGAGCTTTTCGATATTAATGTTTACATACTAACACTAAAAGCCAGACTTTACGCGAGCATTAACGTTAATAATGGTTTGGGCACAAATTAATTCATTAACTACCGTATAGTCTAAAATGCAAAATCAGCATGTTTTTGTTTTTTTTATTCTTTTTCACACATTACGAGTTGAAAGTCCCTAGTATTGGTCCTAGTCCTAGTATTTGGTCCTAGTATTTATTTGATCAGAAGTAGTTTATTGCTAATTAATAATTATACATTACTAGCTCATTAATTTTTTTTTTTGTTTAACATGTAAGAATTTACACCATATGTAGTTTTTGTGTTAACTTTTTTCAATAACATCAACTTAAATAAAAACTCCGTTGAGTGGCAGGGCAACGTGCGCCGGTAATAGCTAGTTTACATATAAGTATTATAAGTTTGACTATAGGTCAAAAGGGTATACTAAATTTGTCATTATGTCATTATACAATGTCAATAGTAGTTTTCTTGAATTGCCAACGTTTGAATAAAATATAACCGATGGTTTAGAAATATAGTCGATGGCTCTTCCTCGTTTTTTTATGATTTTATGAGAGAAAAAATCTCTTTTTTGGAAAAACTGTTTTAAAATACTATTTATTTAGCTTAATATAACGAAATTGAATTTTTTGATTTTTAGATTTTATTTCAAGAAAGCTGCAATTTTACAATGAAATCTGTTTTTAAAACACAACAACTGCAAAGACATACGAAAAAATGTAGAGAAGGAAAATGTTATGTTATTTAAATTTAAAGATATTATTCGAATTCTTTATTAGCTTTATTTTTATTTTATTAATATTATCTCATTTAGCTTTTGCACCATTTGAAACTAATTAAGGAGGGCAAAAAAATTAGTCTTAATAATTAAGTGAGCTTTAGGAATAAAGATTAATTGTGTTAATACTAAAAATTTGAAAATTTCATTAAATCTTTGTTCAAAACGCGTAAACAGGTCAAAAACAAATTAACCCTTATTATACTGCACGAAAATTTAAATAATTAATATAACTGTTTCTATCACACATTACTTAAATTTCGAGCAAATAAAGTTTCAAATTAATGCAGCAAAAGATAGTTCTCCTAGATGTCAATTAAAATAAAAATCGCTTTTTAAACAATTACTTTTTACTGAATGTAAATTAAATGTTAAATAAGTTCCTAAATTCTGGATGAAGGTAAGAAATAAAAATTCCTTACATTAATTTGTAGATAAGAAATAAAAATCCCTACAAATGGATTTTTTTAAACGTAGGACATTAATATCAAAGAACGGATACTTCTGTCACTATTTAAGGTTGAGTAAATAAGAATGTTTAATAAGAAGTTTCTCTTAATTTTTTTTAATAAGAAGTTTCTCTTATATTGAAAGTTATTTCGTACAAAAATATTTATTATTTACTAATTGATTTAATTTACTATTAAATTTAAATATTTTCTTTTTAATAGTATTTAATTCAACAAAATATCAAAAAACAAATTTGAATAATATTGGAAAAACAAATTGTAGTCCATTGTTTAAAAAAAAAATATTGAAATCTCCAAAATATCTTAATTTTTTTTTTTTTTTTATGTTAAGTTTAAACTTATATATTGATTTATAATAATATGTATCTTCATCTTCAGGTATTTAACCATCGTGAAAATGGAAATCATAAGCAAATTTAGAAAAAATCGTAGTTTATTAAACAAAATAAGCAGTGCTAACGGTCTTTCGTGAATATTTAAAAGATTTTTTGCAAAATAGTCCCCACAAACGTACGATTTTAGCTTGTGTGATTACTTATTTAAGCCTTGAATAACATGAATTCATTTAAACTTTAATATTTTGTCAGAAGAAAACTTTAAAAAAATGTATAAAATATTTTTAATGTTCATATAAAAACCCAAAGAAAAATTTTTATTCATTTAAATTTATCAACTCAACTAACTCTATATCCTATATTAAAATAGATATCTCTATATGAGCATGTACTTAAAAGTTTCTTTTATATTTCACTTTCAAAATGAAATGAATCGCGGTGAAACTAGTAAATACATACAAACGGTACACGTACCAAATTTTGAAATTTGTCTGAAAATTTTTTCTCTATTGCCATTCTAGTACTAGTAATTCTATGCTTGTCATATAGTAAATTTATACCGTGAAAGCATGACACTACAACTTAACAAGATATACTCACACACACTTTTCGTTACAACTGAAGACATACTATCGTCTCAAAAATTATTTGTGCATAGTACAATTTTTAGATACTGGCACAATAAAATTGTTGTAATTCAGTTAATAGTCAAACAATTTTAATAAATTTTAAAATTTTATTAAAGTTTAACAGAAAATAAAAAATTTACAAAAAAAAAAACAAAACAAACGGTACATTAATTCATAGAAAAAAACAAAAACGAAATCACAAAAATTATTTGTGCTTTCATTTTAATCCCAAAAATTATTTGTGCATGTGTCTATTAATTCATCAGAAATGAACGGTACATTATTTTTTAAACTAATTTTGGATAAAATATGTTCGTAAATAAAAAAGATACATTTTACTCAGTAAGAAGTATTGCCTCCCTTGGCTTTTATAACTTCCAGAAGCCTATTTGGTACTGAATCCACTAAATTTTGTAACATTGAAATTTCTATTGAGTCCCAAGCATTTTGAACGATGTTTCAAGTTTCTGCTTCTGACCTTCCTATTTCTTTAGGTATTTTGGCTTTCAAATAGTGCCAGACATTCTCAATTACATTGAGATCTGGACTCTGAGGAGGCCAATTTAAAACTTCTTGTTCAACAAATTTCAAATATGCCATGTTATAAGAAGCTTTATGTATTGGGGCATTATCTTGCTGAAGAACAAAATTAGGACCTATTAAACTGCTACCAGCAGGGAGAATCGTATTGTGTAGGAGATCAAAATAAGTACCTGCTGTTACTTTTTTTGGCAACATAAGTAATGGACCTGTTGAGTTACGAGAAATACATCCCCAAACCATTATATTACCACCATTTGAGTGTCTCGTTTGGTTATATACGGCTCGATTTTGTTTTTCACTCCTGGTAGAATAGTAAAATTTTCTTCCAAATGTCCCGTCCAACGAAAAACAACTCTCGTCTGTCCAAAGAATACTTTGCCAAAAGTCAGGAGGCTTATTTATGTGTTCTCGGGCAAATTTTAATCTTAGGCTCTTATTTTTTTTTGAAATATATGGCTTCTTTTGTGTTGAATATGTTTTAATGTTGGCTTCTTTCAACCTATTTGACAGTTGTGGGTCCTATTTTATTAACTCTTGCGTTATTAACGTTTTCTAAAATTTCTTTGACGGTTATGGAAGGGTTTATTTTGACAGCTCTTATTATTTGGGAATCTTCTCTTTTTGTAGTCTTACGTTTTCTTTTTCTTCCTTCCGTATTTTGAAGAAACCCTTTACATTTTTGTTTTTCTAGCTGGTATCTAATCGTATTTCTATGAACATTATATTTTCGGAACAGTTCCATCACAGAAACTCCGCAATTAAACTCTGATACAATTGCACTTCTGATTTCAATTGACAGTTCACGTTTTTTAACCATTTTACTTTAATTTTTATACTAAAGAAGACCTTGTTCAACTCGTAAAAAAAAACTTAGAGCAACTAAAATATGATTTATAAAAAACGAATATATTTTATCCAAAATTAGTTTAAAAAATAATGTACCGTTCATTTCTGATGAATTAATAGACACATGCACAAATAATTTTTGGGATTAAAATGAAAGCACAAATAATTTTTGTGATTTCGTTTTTGTTTTTTTCTATGAATTAATGTACCGTTTGTTTTGTTTTTTTTTTGTAAATTTTTTATTTTCTGTTAAACTTTAATAAAATTTTAAAATTTATTAAAATTGTTTGACTATTAACTGAATTACAACAATTTTATTGTGCCAGTATCTAAAAATTGTACTATGCACAAATAATTTTTGAGACGATAGTATATTAGTTTTCATCATGTATAAATATATGGTTTTATGATTATTTTAGGCTTTTTTTTCATTAAGTACGATTTAAGTAAGATTTCAAACTTAAAAGTAAAAGAAAACAAATTAAAAAATATTATATTCAAAAAATTTGTGTGTTGTTGTGCTTTTTGAAGTTTTTTAAAAAACATTAAATTAAATAAAGGATTATTAAGATGGGAAGAAAGTGTAGCTTAAAGATTTTTTTTTTGTTTCTTGAGGTTTTACAAATTTCAGCCGATTTTTTTTAAACTATTTTAAAGGTATTTTCCTTTTGGTTTTTGCTTTCCATTTTTCATTATTATTAAATGACCGTTCTGTAAATTTATTTTATTTTTATTTTATTTCATTAACCAAAAGAAGGTTTTTACAAACAAAAAAAAAAGAAAATATCTTATACTATTATTCATAATTAAAAATTTTAAACAGAATTTACAAAAAAAAAAAAGTGTAAGAACAATTAACAAAAATTAGAATACTTAGGTCAAATTACAATACCAAGTTTTTTTTTTTACTGTACAAAATATTAAAAATTTAAACAAAAAACAAAAAGTGCTTACAGAACAAAAACAAAAAAGCAAAAGCACTGTATGAACGTAATTACTTATGATATAATATCATATAATATGTTAATATGTACTTGAAATTGAAATTATTATTAAGTTTACAAAATAGGTTCATTTAAAAATTTTTGCTTAAGTTTATATTTAAAAGTGTTTTTAGATATATCTGTTGAAAAAAGATAACTATGTTTATTAAATGTAGTGCAACATCTGTTTTTAGGTTCATTATTTGCGTATTGAGTTCTGTGAGTATTTACAATCAAAAATTTAGTGTTTCTTGTTTGTCTAACTTCGTTATTTATTCTGACTTTATACATTAGAAACTGAATATCAATATTTTTATTTAATATGTCGAAAGTGAAGCAGGATGAGAGAATTTCCCTGCGTGATGCAAGAGTTAACATTTTCAAGGTATTTAGTCTTGTAATGTAGCTTGGAAGAGTGGAGTACTCTGAAGGGTCATATTGGTTTCTTAGAGCAAATAAAAGAAACTGTTTTTGAACAGATTCAATTCTTTTAGAGTGTGTTTGAAATGCCGGATCCCAAACAATGTGACCATATTCTAAAGTAGATCGAACCAAAGAACAATAAAGTGCTTTTGTTACTGCTACGTCATTAAACTCTTTGGCCCTTCTTTTAATGAAACCTAACATTTTATTTGCCTTTGCAATCATGTGTTTGTAATGAAGATTAAAATTTAATTTATCATCCAAAAGAATCCCAAGATCGGTCATGCTATTCACCCTTTCGAGAGCTAAATTGTCTATTGAATAATTGAAAAGTATTGTATTTCTTTTACGTGTAAAGCTTATGACCTTGCATTTCTTAATATTTAGTTCTAATCTATTGGATATGCACCATTCATGTAAAGAATGCATGTTTTCTTGAAGTAATTGAACATCAGAGTTATTCTTAATAACATGAAAAATTATAAGATCGTCAGCAAATGCAATATGAGATACACCTAATAATTTTTCAGAAAGATTTGAAATAAATACATTGAATAGAAGTGGACCTAAATGGCTACCTTGAGGCACACCAGAAGTAACATAAATTGGGTTTGACAAATGGCTTTGGAATTTTATGTTCTGAGTTCTTCCAGTAAGATAAGAGCCAAGCCATGCCAAGAAAGAACCAGATATGCCCAAAGTTTCAAGTTTCTTCAGCAAAATATTATGATCAACACGATCGAAAGCTTTGCTAAAGTCCGTATAAATTGCGTCAACTTGGTAACCCTTCTCCATTTCATTTAAGATTTCAGAAGTGTAAACTACAAGATTTGTAGTAGTAGAGCGACCTTTTCTGAAACCATGCTGTTGTTCTTTAGTTTCATATTAATAATAGGTGTGATTTTGCCCACCACAATTTTCTCAAACAATTTTGGGATAGTCGAAAGGATGGCTATTCCTCGATAGTTTTCAACAGAAGCTTTGTCTCCTTTTTTATGAATAGGGTTCAAAAAAGATGATTTCCAAGCAGATGGGAAGGTGCCTGACGAAAGTGATATATTAAATATAATGTGAAGTGGATATGTCAAATAACTAATGCAATTGTATAAAAAAGAAGGAGCAATTAAATCCAGGCCCATACCTTTTTTAAGATCGAGGTTATTAATTGCTTCATAAATTTCATTTTCCGAAATATACAAATCTTTTATAATTGAATTAGTATTACTGACCGAGTTTGAAATTGGGATATTGATGGATACGTCAAGCGGACGAAAAACTTTTTGAAAGCAATCTGCGAAGAAATTACAGATTACATTAGGATTTGAAGAGAAAACATTGTCTTTAGACATAGAGTTTGGATACCCACAAGTCTTTCGTTTTGTATTGACAAAGTCAAAAAATTTTTTTGGATCCGTAATTAATTTACTACCGATCTCGGATACATAATTGTCATATGCCAAATTTGATTTGTTTTTAAATTCTAAAGCGAGATCCTTATACATATTTAATAAATTAGTATCAGGCTCCTTTGTAAATTTAATTTTTTTATAAAGTTTGTTGCGCTGATTGCGCAAAGTCCTAAGTTCTCGGTTAAGCCACGGTTCTGTGGTCTTATCCTTTTTACGTATTTTAGGTACATAGGAGTTAACTATATGAAATAATTTCATATAGAAAATAGATACTGTTGAGTCAATGTTCTGTTGTCTTAACAGTTCGTCCCAATTAACAACCGATAAAGCATTATTAATGCTTTGATAATCGGCATTAAGAAAATCAAATACAATATTATTATTGTAAGATTTAGCAAAAAGTGGCGTGATGGAAGAAAATTCAAAGATGACTGCGTTATAATGAAGTGAGTTGGAGAATAAATTAGCTGTATCATCAGCGAGTTTAACTTCAACTTTATCATATGCATTAGAAAATGCAAGATCTAACCACTTATTATTTTTGTTAGGAAATCTGGTAATTTGCTGTAAGTCGTTACCATAAAACTCACTGATAATATCAAAATCAGTTTCGTCATTAAAATTAATTGGTAGTAGCAAGTTATCAGAATCGTCTACTATAAACGATAGTGAAAGACGATTGAAATCCCCAAATATGAATATTGAATCATCCTCATTCAATTTTGATATAATACCATGATATATATCAAAGAAATCAGAATATGAGGAATTGTCAGTATTGGGCGGAAAGTAAACGATTCCAAGGTATAAAAAATTTTTACCTAAGTTCACTTTTATAAATTTATGATCGAATAAAATAGATGTCCTAGTATGTAATGGAGTACTAGACAACTCGTTATTAACTGCAAGAAGAACACCGCCCCCACGGGAACAGTTTGTAGAATTGTAATCCCTGTCTTTCCTGTAAATTGACCAATTACTGTCCAGTATTTCTTGATTTTTGAAGGAATCATTTAGCCAGGTTTCGGTAAAAGCTAACACGTTGAATTCACAGGACTTAGCATCAACATATAGTTTTTTTAGCTTACCTCTCATACCACTACAATTATGATAGAAGATTTTAAGTTTATTATTATCTTTATTTTTATGTACCTTAAAGCTAGATGATGTATGAACTGAAACTAGGTTAGTATTAATGCTATTTTTTGCCACTAAGGGGACTATTTTTTTTGTTTTATTATTAATTACTTAAAATTGTTAATTTCTGACTTGAAAAAGTAACTATGAAATGTAATAAAAAGTATAGAGAAAAGTAGGTCACTAGTATAAAAATTAAAAAATTATGCTATAGGTCAAGTTAATAAAAAGCACTTTTTACTTAAATTTCTTATAAATAATTTTTGAAGAACGATAACGTCTAAACTGTTTGAAGTGAGAATGAAGAAAGATTACACAATTTACCAAAACATTGTCTATTTTCGAATAGAATCAATTTGAAAATCATATTGTAATGCTAAAATTTTTAAATAATAAATAAAATTTTGATTGAATAAAAAAAGGGTAAAGAAAAAACCTTTTAATTCTTTATTCGGAAACGTTAAGTTATTTGAAACAGAAATCAAAACCCTCCGTACGGTTAACATAAATGTAGATTTCATGGTTCGTTCATATTTAAAAATGGCTAAAAATGTTTATATATTCACAAGACTATAAATACTATTTGTTTTGTTCAAAAAATTATGATTTGTTTTTGATTTACTTATTTTCATTCCCACGATGAATAATAAACCTACGATAAACCTTAAGATAAATCAAAATAGATATGTAAGTTAATTAAAATTAAACTAAAAATATACTTGTTGGAGATTCCATTATATTTTTAAAAATATTGACTGCAATTTCTTCTAATATTATTCAATTTTTTTTCTTGATGTTTTGTTCAATTATATATATAAAAGTAAATTAAATCAAATAGTAAATATACTTTAGGACGCGAGCAGTGATGAAAATCTTGAAGAATCTTGATACAAGAAAATCAGCCGGTCCGGACGGTATTACAACTACCGTCCTCAAAAACACATATACTTCCATTTCAAAACCTCTGCGCAACCTTTTCCATCTTTCCTTCACTTCGGGTATTCATCCTACCCAATGGAAGGTTGCTCATGTTTTTCCAATTCCTAAAAAAGGCGATAAAAGCGATCCCTCTAACTACCGACCTATTGCTATTACTTCGGTCCTATCCAAAGTAATGGAAAAAGTTATAAATTATAAGCTTTTGAAATATCTAGATCGTAAAGGTTTGCTTCATGGACGACAATACGGGTTCAGAGCCCGTCGTTCAACTGGTGATCTCATGACTTACCTGTGCGAAAAGCTCA
This sequence comes from Dolichopus griseipennis, assembly GCA_963082915.1. Taxonomy (NCBI): domain Eukaryota; kingdom Metazoa; phylum Arthropoda; class Insecta; order Diptera; family Dolichopodidae; genus Dolichopus; species Dolichopus griseipennis. Next base: position 51,720,095 of record OY720445.1, on the reverse strand, counting down.
ATATCAGTCTTCACCATTCTGGTGAGTCTGATGTTGTGGCTTTGGATATTTCTAAAGCTTTCGATCGAGTTTGGCATGATGCTTTATTGGCAAAATGCAAAGCTTTAGGTCTAGGTAGGGTTTTCGTTAAATGGATTGGAGATTTCCTTTCGAATCGCACGATTCGTGTTCTTGTCGATGGATATTCATCCAAAGATTTCAAAATAAATGCTGGTGTCCCTCAGGGATCTGTTTTATCCCCCAGCCTTTTTCTAATATTTATAAATGACCTACTATCAATAACCTCCAATCCAATCCATAGCTTCGCAGACGACAGTACCCTTGTTGCTTCCTATGAATTTCATAGCCGCTGTAACATTAATCATCAGATTAACTCAACAGCAAAAAATTTCACTATAAGTGAATTAAACAAAGATTTAATTAAAATCCAAAAATGGGGTGAAATCAACAGAGTTGACTTCAACACCAAAAAAACCCAATGCTGTCTAGTCTCGCGAAAAATAGCAACAACTATTCCAAACCTTTCTTTTCAAGGAGAGGCTTTGCAGCATACGGAAGACCTAAACATTTTGGGGATTGAGCTAAACCAAAAATTGACTTGGTCAAATCATATTTTTGGAGTAGCTAAGGACGCTGCTAAATGTTTGGGTTTCTTGTATCGATGCAAAACTTACTTCTCATCCTCTGATCTCCTCAATATCTATAAAACTTATATTAGGCCGAAAATGGAGTATAATGCACATATTTGGGCTGGTGCTCCCATTACGGCGCTGGGAAATCTCGATAAAGTGCAAAACAGAACTATTCGTCTTATAAATGATCCCAGTGCTACCTCAACGCTCACTCCACTCAGCCATCGTCGCACTGTTGGGTCACTGACCTTGTTTTATAGATATCTTGTAGGGACTAACACCTGTTCTAAAGAAATCAAACAACTTATGCCTCCATTCAAGATTTTCCAAAGGGAAACAAGGAGGGCAACAGATGCTCATCCCTACACAGTTGAACTAGCTAGATGGCGTAACACGGCTTATGGAAATTCGTTTGTCATGCGCTCTTCTCGTTTATGGAACGATATTCCATCAAATGTGTTCCCCAAAGTTGATAATGTATATATGTACGATTTGAACAAATTTAAGAAGAACATTAACATCTTTCTTCTAAATATCCCATCCAATTTTCCCCATCCCCCATAATCCAAATATTCCAAATAACTTCCACCATAATCCTAAATCCTTCCATATCTTCATCCCTGTAACCAAACTGTACATTTGTATTACAGGTTCCCTCCTAAAGTTTGGTTCAAAAAGGGTGTGGTTTTGGTGTGTTAAAATCATACACTACCCAAAGAAACACCGCATAGTTTCAATGGGTGGCTTTCGAGCGTTCCATTCCCTCGTAAAAAAAAAAAAAAAAAAAAAAATATCTTTATTCGAAATAATTTACAATATGCAAACTGCCCAATCCAAATGTATTTCTATGTAAAAATGTAAACAAAAAAACAATGGGAAACTGTTTAATAAACATTCTCATTTACTCAAATTTAAGCAATGACAAATGAAGTAGCCGTACCATTTGTACACGCATATGAAATTGCATATGTATTTTTTTGTCTGAATACCTCTGGATAGGAAATCACATTAGAAGAAAAGAGTCGGGAACATTCTTTTGCCATTCTAGTACTAGTAATTCTATGATGACAAGGAATGCGTATTGATTGATTTCCCCCTTACACTTTTGACAGCTGTCAATATAGGTGGATGAAAACATTAGAAAATATATAATTTTTAATATGAGTTTTAAGAACAAAGAAAAAATTATTAAAAACAGAATTGTGAAAGTTTAAAAAAAATACAAATAAAATAAGAAAAATAAAAATTTTAATTATGTCAAAATGCGTGTACAGTGTTGCATTATCAATTGTAAATCCTATAATGGAAAAGAAGAAGGAATTAGTTTATTCCATTAATAAACTAAAAACCTTTTTAAAATGCAGTTTTAATAGAACTGATAAAAGGAAACAAAAGTCATGGATTAAAGCTATAAATATAAAAAATTTTGCGTATAATATGACTAGACGGTCGAGAGTTTGTTGACATTTGAAACATTTTATTTCTGGCAAAAAAGCATTACTTCAATAAAATCACACAAATTCTAAATTCCCTCGTAGACTTTCTACGAAAAATTGGCTACGCTACGAAAAAAAAGTTTTAGTGATTCTAAATTAAACGACGTTCATTTTTTTAAGTAAGAATGATGTTTATTGTTTTCAAATTTGTAGTAGGTATCTAATAATTTTTGAATATTATTTTGAGATTTTGAATATTATTTTGAAGTATTTAAGATTAATTATAATTCAAAATAGTAAGATATTTCATATAATTTTTTTAATATTTTGATTATGTCTATATAGTTCTTTCGTTATTTGACCCTTAAAAATTTTAATATATGAAATACGAATGAATATTTCTTTCGTAGATTTTTGCACTTTTCGTAGCGTTAAATCGGAATTGAGAATTACTTTTTCGTACGTTATCTCCGACGTAGCTGTACGAGGGAATTAGAATAGGGGTGAATGGGTTCCAAGTATGAACATAGGATATAATTGTCGTAAACCTATAAAACAAGATCAACTTTCACTGGAATTCGAAACCACACCTTTCGCATGGGAGGTCGGCACTTTTACCACCGTTCCACCCAGCCGTCCACCTAGGATTCACGTAAAAACCCCTGGTTCGATTGCCACAAAATTGTATTCAGGAATAATTCCGGGAACCCGGGGGTGACAAAGGCTATGCCAAGTTTTAATATGTAAACAGTATTCAAGCTTTTTCGATTTTTTCATGTCCAGCGGAAAGGTTTTAAGTGACTGACTTGAAACTTTGCTCAAACATTTTCCTAGCTAACCGAATTTATTGTATTGTAAAATATTGTTGTATGTACTCAGTTTATTTGATTTACAGAACAAATATTATGATTTTATAGCCAAATAATTTTCTTTTAGGTACTTTCCTGTAAAACCAAATAAACTGCTCAACAAGGATTTTTGAAAGTTATAATGTAATAGAATTAAAAAATAACTTGTTTTTTGTAATTCGTTCCACAAAAAGATCATGTTTTTAATTAATAGTTTTTTCAACTTTTTTTTCTTGTTCAAGCTTTCAACTGAACCTTGTTGTACAAGTTGGCACGCGGACCTTTTTGCAAACCATACCACAATTTAACCAACGTATCATCGAATCACCAATTAATTTATTTTCGTTTTGCTAAATACGTCAGATGTCAAAAGTGTGTCAGAATTTGAGTGAATTTTTGGAAAAGCTTTTATTTAACTACTTATATAGTTCTATATTTTTAGTTTTTCTTCAAGGAGTATGATATTTAATATTTATTTATGTTAGTGTTTTTCTCAATCTTAAAATTATTTTCAATAATTACTTAGTTCTTAGTACTATTAAACTTTATAATTTTATTAATTTTTCAAATCAAAATATTTTGACGTTTTGCACTTTTCCAAAACGGTAAATAACTAAAAAAAAAATTGAGTAAAATTTCATTTAAAGATAACTTTTTAAAATTCGAGAATATCCTTAACGTGTTTGAAACTTTAGATTTGAAAAATATACTTACCGACCCGAATATTATTAAATTATTTCAAGAAGTATGTCTTATCGAAAAAAATATAAACCTTTTGAACTTGGAAAAATTGCCAAACACTAACGAAAAGTATGTAAAAATATTTGAATATTTCGACGATAGTAAAAATCTCTTCATTATAATTTCGTTTTTATTAAGTATTCCGGCAAGCAGTGCTTTTACAAAACGCGTTTTTTCCGTAATGAATTCCAAATGGAGTGACGAAAGAAACAGATGCTCAACAAACTTAATTAAGTCAGAGCTTATAATATTTTTTAATGAAAAAAGATCTTGCTCAGAATTTTTCAATATAATAAAAAATGAAGAAAAAATTATTAAAATGGCAAAAAGTAATGAAAAGTATACTTTTAAAAACTAAATTACTAAATATATAATTCAGTTATTGAATATAAAATGCCTTTCTACTCTAGTCATGAATTAGTTTCTTAATTTTTATTTGCTTTTTTTTTGTTTTTTATGTTTATTTTGTAAAAAAAAGTACTAAATTAAAATTGTTATAAAAAATAAGATTTTTTTAATTTTTTTATTGTTGTCCTCCATGAAGATTCTGAAAAGGTGGTAACGCTATATACAATATAAGTACAAAAGTATATTCCGTAATATTTATAAACTAATTTTAAAGGAAAAATGTTTGAATTTATTTAAATTTTTATAAATAATTATTTTATATTATATTCTTAATAATGGAGTTATATTATATTCTTGTTATTAGAATTCATCTTAATAAATTCCACATTAACACTCACAATTTTAAAATGAGATAGTACAAGGCCTTATAACACTAGAAACATCTAGATTTTTAATAGATATAATTATTTTTTTTGTTTATTTTGTAATATATTGCAATATTCAACATGATGACTGATAGTGCAGCAAGCACTTGTGGAAAGTGCAACAAATACTGTCAGAATTTTTTTTTTGTTTGGAATTGTACCACTGCTAGTCAGTGGTGGTAAGGTAACATATGTAAAAAAAAAATCCCTCCCTACATAAAAATATCCCTACATAAAAAAAAAATTTCCCTACAAAAATCTGACTTTAATATACGCTTAACATTAATGTGCTTCCATATATCTATACTAGCTGTTGGCCCGTCACAGAATTACAGAAGGTCAAATTAAAGAAGAACTTCTCTAAATAAAAACTATTTCTAATTTCATTATATAAATATACCTATATTGTATATCAATAACATATTCTTAAATAAAATTGCAACCTTTACTTTTTGTATAACGCAGATTATGCTTCAATTCTAGTAATAGATACACAAAATAAAACCAATGACAAACATAATTTCTTGTTGTATCTTAAAAACTTGAAGATAAATAAGTTATGTATTCTACCTCTTGTATGTTTTGAATTTGATAAAATGTTAGAGTTGTTAGTTCAAATACCTTCCTGGTAAAATTTTTTTTAATTTCAATTAATATTTCTTTTTTATTCCAATGCGTACTTGCTCAAATTAAATAAATTAATAAAAGATTTTTTTATTGGTTTATTTGGTTTCAATAATGACCTATTTCTCCATCTATTATGTTTTGTACATATACATATTTTAAAAAAAATATTGCTATACATAAGGTGTGGTCGTAAATGTAAATTTTTTGACGTATAATATGCCATTTGACATTTATTATGATTTTAAGACCAAACAATTTGCATTCAGTACACATTCAATTTACAAATAAATTTTTGTGGTCGTAAAAGTAAATTTTTTAGTTTTGCAATGAATATAAAATCAACAGATTGTTTTTGTTTTTCACTTTTGAAATGAGTTTCCATCGCTAATCTTGTACAAATTAGTAGTTTTAAGGTGGATGTGTCCCACAACAAACTTTGTGATTCACTTTCAGTTTCACTCCTGTTAATTTAAATTTAAATTAATTTACAAAAAAAGACAATATTTTCTTACATTATTAATAATAAAAATAAAACAACGCTCAACGCTCAAAAAACTGTACCTTACTACTTGGTAAACTGATTGTAAATAAAAAATTTAGTTTGCATAGTTGACGTTTACTTTACACATATTTCTCATTTACGACCAGGTTCAGTTAGCAATGATTTTTTACATAATTTTCAAATCGGAATACTTGTTTGTTGCTAACATTCTATAATGTACCTACTCAACATGCTAAATAATGTACTTATTTATATGTACGTAAAATTGTATTAAATAAATGTTAATTATAAATTTTATTTGGAATTTTTTTTAATAGACTGAATTAAGTTACAAAAAATATATTTTGTTTGGCTTCTTTAGTGCATCGAACTCAGGTATTAACACCCGAAGCCAACCTCTACACCATTTTTTTTCCATTTATAACTTTTTTAAAAGAAAAAATAATTAAAAGGAATTATAAGGGAAAGATGCAGGGATGAGGGAAACTTTGAAATTACTAATTAAATTGAAGACTTTAAACAGGAATAATCCTGTAAATCATAATCTTGATTTTTAATACCAAAACGTTTTACTATTTATTTAAATTTTCCAGAAAATCTTCGGTGATTTTTAAAACTGAAATGAACTAAACTAATAAATAAATTTAAGTTCATAAATTATTTTTTTTTGTTTTTTTTTTTATTAAAAATAAATAAAATATTTTTTGGCCTGCTTATGATAATTTTGTACATTTTATTTTCTAAAATTAAACAAATTCAACAAAACATTAATATTTTATTTTTTGATAATTGAAAACATCCAACAAAACACATTTAATTGAAAGCGTTTGTTACACCTAATTCTAGACATATATTAATAATAATAATCAGCTAAAATAGACGGGTATTTACAGCTGTTGCATTGACGTAGTACTGACGTAATCGGTTGAAATCCTGTATACACCAAACCGGTTTCGTAAATATTGTGTTCACAAAAAACCGGTTTCGTTGCAACCAAATTTTACTTGTAAGACTCGATGCACTAACCAATACAAACAAAAAAATGATTTTTTTTTTCTTTAATTTTTTTGTTGTTTTTCTTTTTTTTTTATTATTTAAAAATTTTTGAACTGTGCGCATCTTAAACAAAAAAAATTTGAGACCGGACAAAAATAAAATATTTCTGGTATTGGAAATTGATAAAAATCAATATAAGATTACCATATTAGGTTTATTTCTATTTGTTATTTTTTATCTTTCAAACTACATACATACTAAAAAAAACAAAAATTTGTATTATATTAAATATATAAATATATTTTGATTGATAAAATATAAAATTTAGTTAAAATAAATAATAACAAAAAATAAATAATGATATAAAAGACAATTAGTTTAAGGAACAGATTTAGAACCTAATTTTAAAATTGTATAATTATGAATGTTTGCTCAGTCCCACAGATGTTAATTAAAATAATAATGCATTTTTAAATGACCTAGATATGATAGAAGTAAAATAAAATTACCTACTTACTCATTGTAAAGAAAAAATTAAATTTATTATATTATCTACAAATCCATTTTTTTATTTAGGTAGCAACAAACCTTTTTTTTTGTATAGGAATAAAAAATTACAAAAACTTTCCGCTTTTGAAAAATCAGTTGACTAAACATTCTCCGACGATAACTATCTTCGAATGAACTAAATTTTACACATACATTCATAAGTTCATAAATTGGTGACAACTGACAACAGTTAAAACTACAACTGCCGCAATACAAAGTTGAAAAAGTTTGATATAAATCATAATTTATACTTAACATTTCGTAGAACGAAAAAAAAACTTTTAAATAGAAAAAGCACTAAAAAATATCATATTTTTGTACAATATAAATATAATATAAAAGATTTAAATGTTTTCTGTTTTATAAAAGTTACTTTATAAAATTATGTATTATGGTAAGAATCTATATATTTTAATAAAAATCCCTAAATTATGTTAATTTTTAAAATCTGTCTTTTTTTCCTTACAGTTAATTTTGAAATCATTTTACCCTTTTTTCTGGATTTTTCCCTACTGTTCCCATCACTGCTGCTAGTTATATTATCAGGATTTTTTTTTAAATAGAAGTATATGTACTTATGTAGGTACATTTTTTGTTATCATAGTTACTCATATACATATTTAGTATGTATATACACTGCTGGTATATCAGGCAATAGTAAGCTGACCAACCGTACTCTTTTCACAGTTTTTGTACTCTTCAAAATATCTCTTTTTAACATTAGATTTTTTTTTTGATTTAGTTCAGACTCTCATGTCTCATTTAACTTTACACATAAATATCATTGCGTCGCGAAAGCGTAACATTTTATTACAAGTTTTATTAGTATACTGAACGCACCCCAGGGTATTATATTTATGAACAGCCGCCAGTTGGTTTGTTGACATTTGTATGCTTTTGACATTTCATATTCTTGACATACAGTTTTAAATTTGAAATGAAAACAAAAACGACGATTTGAAATGTAAGTTTTAAATATTTCAGTTTATTTTATTTTAAAACAGATTATGTTGTTTGACCTTAGCATGAGCAACACGAAAAGAAGGAAAACTATTTTTAATGACTGGCATAAAAACAAGCACCCACACATTGTAAGTGCTTATTTTGAAAATAAATCGCTGTAAAGATGCAAAATATGCATTACCTAATTTTTAATTGGTAACAAGGGAAATGGAAGTATCGAACAACATAATTTTTCGAGTATTCACAAGAAAAATTTAGAAGTTCTTGCCTCTTCAGACAAAAGGTGTGGTCGTAAATGTAAACTTTTTGACGTAAAATATGCCATTTGACATTTATTATGATTTTAAGACCAAACAATTTGCAATCAGTAGACATTCAATTTACAAATAAATTTTTGTGGTCGTAAAAGTAAATTTTTTAGTTTTGCAATGGATATAAAATCAACAGATTGTTTTTGTTTTCCACTTTTGAAATGACTTTCCATCGCTAATCTTGTACAAATTAGTAGTTTTAAGGCGGATGTGTCCCACAACAAACTTTGTGATTCACTTTCAGTTTCACTCCTGTTAATTTAAATTAATTTACAGAAAGACATAATATTTTCTTACTTACATTATTAATCATAAAAATAAAACAACGCTGAACGCTCAAAAAACTGTACCTTACTACTTCGTAAACTGATTGTAAATAAAAAATTTAGTTTGCATAGTTGACGTTTACTTTACACATATTTCACATTTACGACCAGGTTCAGTTAGCAATGATTTTTTACATAATTTTTGGTCGTAAATTCAAAATATGCATATTGACAGCAAATTTACATTTACGACCATAAGAAAAGTTACAAAAAATGTAACCTAAAAAATGTTTTCAATGAAACAGAAAAAAATTTGGTATTGGCAGAATTGTTATATTCTTATCACACTGTATTGTACAATCATTCAGAAGCATTGATTGTACTTCCAACCTAATTAAAATAATTTATAATACTAAATTTTCATGTGCAAAAAACTACGGTAATCGTTAAAAACATTTTGTATTCATATGCTCTTTCAGAGTTGAAAAAAGAATTAGATGGGACGGAACATTTGTTTCTTTCAGATGCTTCGACTTTAGTGCAATATTTTATTCTGAAAAAAGCATTCAATGTATAATATTTGATTTAAGTGAAAATCTTTTAGAAACTTGATGTAATTGCAAATCGTATGCAATGATGCTAAAAAAAAACAATTTAAAAAAGTTATTGGCATGTCACCTGACAACACCAACACAAATTTTGGTGGCCTAAAAAGAGTGGACGTTTATACAAAAATAAAATTACTTTTAAATTCAAATTTAATTGGAATTGGTTGTAACGACCATATTATTTCGAATGCAACTAATACTGCTATTCAAAAATGTCAGTTAGTCCGGAAACAATCATTCCACAAATCTATTTGTATTTTAAAAACTACACTGTTAGGACGGAAACCTTGAAGGAATTTTGTGATATGCACGAAAATGAATTTAAAAATTTATTGAGATATTCAAAAACAAGATGGTTGGCTTTGACATTTCAATTTTTAATTGAACTACTACGATCATATTTTTTAAGCCAAGAAAAAATATCAAAAAATCTACAACAGTTTTTGAATGCCAATCATCTATTTTTTCAGATATTTTAAAAATAGAACAAATATTTCTGTTACGGAAATTTATAAAATTCTTTTGGAATTGAGACAAATAATGAAACGATTGCAAACCTCTTATCTACTTTTAATATTAAGGAGTTTCAAATTTAGAATAAAGTAATCCAGGATTTCATGTACACTTTATGAAAGAAATAAATGCATTTTATAATTGCTGTAATAAATATTTAGAAGACCCCATTATAAGAATTCAAGATATTTGGATGGACTCTTTTAAAAAACTCAATTAATAATTGGAAGGATGTAGTTGCAACTGTTGATTTTTTAACAACGAAAAGAATTGAAATAAATGACAGGTATTTGTTGCATGAAGTTAATTGCGCAAATAAATATTGTAGTGATACTATAATTTAAAAATGGAGAGACGAAGACCTTCCAAGCGATATAAAATGAGTTGAAATTTTTAAACATTTTAATAATTTAATCACACAATAACTTGTTGAGTATAATTCAGTTTGCATTCGCTTTGCCGGGCACGAATGCTGTTGAACGTGTCTTCTCTATAATACCGGATATTTAGTCTAGGGAAAAAACACAAAACATTCAACATTTGAATTCAATGCCTAACAGAACAAATTTATTTAAAAGTAAACCTGAAAGAAAATTGTCCAGACGTCTACAACTCTATGAAAAATAATGAAATTTTAAAAAAATGGCATGAGGTTGAAAAATAAATTGACATATAAATACATACTAAAAGATATTGAGATATTTCTATCTTCTAATTTAACTTACTTTATATTTTCTTAGTTTTTTATTTTTTGTTTTTAAGTATTTCTGTTATTATTTGGTTTGTTTTTAAGAATTTTTGTGAATTTTTTGTTTTACTTTGTAAGAATTAATTGCAAAAACCAAAAAAAAATACAGCATAAATCATGAATGAATAAACATTCATTTAGCTTATTCTTACTTTTTATAATTTATGGGCACAAACTATTTGGGGTTTTAGTAATAAATTTTACAAGTGTTTTTTTTTTGTACTCTTTTCAAACTTTTTAAAAAAACAATATTAGTTCCACGGGCTGCCAATATTTTTTTTTTTTTTGTAACAAAAATATACAATTTTACTTTAATTTACTCACATTTGGTACGATTTTAGTCTTAAAAAAAAGAGATTCAATTTTTAGGCATATCAAAAAAGGGTAGGCATTAAAAATGCTTAACTTTCATACAAAATTTAATATTTTTGTGTTTATTTAAAAAAAAAAATATTTCTCTCAAGGCTATTGCATGAAAACACAACTAGCAGTGGGTTCATACATAACATATGTTTTGATTTTGTTTATTAATTTTTGAAACATTCTATCATTCATTTTTCGTAGTTTTTTCTATAAACCACATGGTACAATCTAAATAAAATAAGTTTTTCTTTTTGTTTTATTTTTATATTTGTTGCAACACAATGAAAAATATTGATATAATTTTTATCTCAAACATTAATAAGTCTTTTTTAATTAAAAAATGTGCTTTTGTTCTTTTTTTCCTCAACTCGAAATGAAGTAGAAAAGGTTAAATATAAATATCATATATGGAAAAGTACATACTATCTAATAAAAAAATATGGAAAGATATTGTAAACCTCTTACATGATTTTCAAAAACAAGTAACAACTGTCAAACCAATATTCAATTAATTTTAGAAAGGTAGAACAGCAAAAATTAAAAATACAGCCATTTATAAAATGTACTTAGGTAATTATAAATACGTGTTTGAACATTCACATTGTACTAATTTGTAATTAGTCTAGTTTTTCCGAAATGTTCTTTGAAGCATTGTTAAAAAAAACTTATATTTTAATTTACTTACATTAAAAAATTAAAACCCCAGTGAATTTTTTATTAATATATTTCAAATTTCTTTTAATTTATTTGAAAAACACTGAAAATGATTTTTATTGAGGTTATGTTATTCGTTTTAATTTCTTTTGTATGTAAGCTGAAAATTTTGCTTTCTTTGACTGGACGAAATTATTTTTTTTATTCCAGATAGTGATAATTTAAACTTATTTACTTGTGAAATAATAAAAAATCAAATACGAAAACCAAAAAAATAAACAAACTATGTTATTTTGTTCACAAAATTCGAAACAGAGAGAAAATAAAGCAAATTAAAGTGTTTTAAATAACTTTTGTCACAAGACATTTTTTTTTGTCTTTAAGATAAATGTCTGAAACATATTTAATTATTAATAAAATTATTTTAAAATCTTCAGTTACACTTTTCGTTTTTCAATTTTTAGTTTTTTTTAAATTTTATACAGAAATTTTTATAAGAATTAAAAATTGTTTATTTTTTATTGTTCTCTTGTTTTTACAATTTAAAATTTCAGCACAAAATTAAGTAATCTTCACATTATTTAATATTGAAGAACTTGTTATTTTACAATTCTATGCGTTTTATTTAAAGAACTGTGAACGTTTGTTTTACAAGTAAAATGAAAATTAAAAACTTAAAAATGCAACTACAATTTTTTAAAGTTTTCCTTTTATTATATCTTAAAAATTAAAATAAAATCATTTCCAATTCCGTCACGCGATTTGAACGAAACGAGTCTATCAAAGCTTTGTAATGTATATACATGTATATGGGGAAATTATATATGTACTCTACGATTTGTAAATTGTAATTGTGTAGTAGCATTGTTTGGATGTAGATATACATAGAGTACTGTACTGTATTTGTATTGTATTACGTTATTACTTCACTTTATGCTTCCCATACACGATAGACCGGGTTTTCAACTATGTACGCGTACTTACGAAGTTGAGTCGTATATGAGCAAGTTCAAAATATTTTGAAGGTTGAAAAGCTGGTTGGAAGAAAATCAAAAAATTTTGAGTTTTTGTGGGCGGAGTCTTTGGTTTGCATTTTAGTTGTATCGTCTATGTGCAAATTGAACAAATTAAAGGTCATTTTTTTATACTTTTTGTTTATTTTTTCGTTTTTTTAATTTTTTGACATGAAAGAACGTTGAGATATTCCGATTTGAAAAAATTATAAAACTATAATGTATTAAATAACAAATAATTTAGTAAATAATTTGAAATAATTATAAAATTAAGTTAGAAAAATGTTTTAATATCTAAAAATATATTAACTATCATAATTTTAGCAGAAAAAAAAAATTAAATAGGCAGAACAATATATTTAAATAAAACCTGTTAAAAATTCAAATTCAAAATTGTCTGATACTTTTCAAATTAAACAGATTTTTCAAAACAAAAAAAAAATTAAACGATGGTTCGATGGTAGCCTAGATAGTGTATAGTAAGGTTTGTAAAAATGTCCGCGTACCCGGTTGAAAACCTGGTCAATCTATTTACTGGCTACATTTCGAGTAAGTTGATTGATAGAGAAGCTTTTTATTTTGGAATTTGGAATCCAAATTTAAGATTGCTTGCCGGCAGCTGCGGCAGTGAAAATTTTTTACATTTGTAGCATATCATTACGTTAATTTAATATATTAAGTGCTGTTAAAATAATTAAGGATCTGATAACTCGAAGCAAGTTCTCAAAATTTGTTCTTTTTGGTTCTTCTTTCTCCCAGGCAAAGCATTTGCTCTACTTTTTTGGAATCTTTTTTTTATGAAAAACTTTAATTTTACAATACACTATTTTATATTAAACTTAGTAAAAATGTAAATTGATGCGTTCACACGTTGTCGCAATCGTTAGTTGTCATTTCTTATTTTTCTTTCCACTTCCTCACTTTCACAGCATTATTTAGTTGTAGTTGTTAAATAATTAAAAAAATTTAACACTTTTGGCTAGTTTCTGTAATATTTTATACGAAAATTCAATAGTTCTTTTATATTTGTATGAAAAAGTTGACAAATTTTTATGACAAATAGATAGAAATCAAAATTTATATGAAAAAGTTTTCCGGAGTTTAAAAAAAATTTTTAGATTTTAGTTTTAGATGCAAGATCCGGAAGTTTGTACATCAAATTATAAAAAATTTTCATCCGTTTAAAAAATCCTTAAAATAAAAATCAGGTGTATTTATAGCTCTTCACGAACAAATATAATTCAATTAAAATCGGTTGTCTCGTGTGGATGTTTTTTTTTTAACATAATATTTGAATAAAAATTATATTACAATTTTTAGCTTATTTTTCAAATATTTTTTTGGGGAAATATATATATAAGGTCTCTTCACGAACAAAAAATTAAATTTAATTGAATTAACTTATTTTTTTTGACATTTCAATTCCGTTCGTTTATATGACTACTTATATGCTTTTTGAACCAATCAAAAAATTAGAAAAATGACATTGCCATATAAAAAGTTTGCTACTTTTTTCGAACAAATGGAATAAACGAACACGTTTTAATTCAATTATTTCAAAAATAATAAGCCTCAGTACTAGTTTTTAAATAATTCATTTTAAGTTAATTCAGTTATTTTACTTTGACAACCGATGACAACAAGTTTGTTTATAAACAAAAGGTAAATATTTACATTTTTCATGTAAATAAATAAAAGTTAAACTTTTTTTTAAATAATTTCTAAAATAATAATTAAATTTTAATCAAGTTAAAATTAATTTACTTTTCTTTGACTTATTAAATTTCAAACTAATTTATATACATATATATTTGTTATTAGCATAGAATTACTAGTTCTAGAATGGCAAAAGAATGTTCCCGACTCTTTTCTTCTAATGTGATTTTCTATCCTGAGGATTCAGACAAAAAAATACATATGCATTTTCGTATGCGTATACAAATGGTACGGCTATCTCTTCTGTAATTGTTAAATTTGAGTAAATGAGAATGTTTATCAAGCAATTTCACATTAGTTTTTTTGTTTAAATTTTTACATAGAAATACATTTGGATAGAAAAGTTTGTATATTGTAAGTTATTTCGTATAAACATATTTACTATTTGATTTAATGTATTTTTAACTTTAAATATTTAATTTTTAATATTATATATATAATTGAACAAAACATCAAGAAACAAATTTGAATAATATTAGAGAAGAAATTACAGCCAAATATTTTTAAAAATAGTGGAATCTTCATCTAGTTTTTTTTTAGGTGAATTTTAATGAATTTACATATGTATGTATATATTTTGATTTATCTTCAGGTATTTATTCATCGTGGTAATGAAAATAAGTAAATCAAAAACCAAATAATAATTTTTTGAACAAAACAAAAAGTATTTACAATATTTCGTGAATATATAAACATTTTTAGCCGTTTTTAAATACGAACGAACCTTTTGCAAATATGAAATCTACGAATTTGTTAACGGTAAGGAGGGTTTTTGATTTCTGTTTCAAATAATTTAATATTTCCGAATAAAGAATTAAAAGGTTTTTTCTTTACACTTATTTTATTTAATAAAAATTTTACTTATTATTTAAAAATATTAGCATTACAATATGATTTTCAAATTGATTATATTCAAAATTAGACAATTTTTTTGTTAAATTTACAGAACGGTCACTTAATAATAATGAAAAATGGAAAGCAGAAACCAAAACGAAAATACCTTTAAAATTATTTAAATAAAATCAGATAAAATTTGTAAAAACTCAAGAAATAAAAAAAAATTTTATTTATAAGCAAAATTTAATTTTTAAATATTATTGAAGGTTTATATTCTTTTTTTCACATCAACCATGAGGTAAAGAAACACATGCGATTTTTTTTGTGGTTTCCCCAAGAGGCCTATTCTACAATATTAGTTTTATTTATATTTTAGGAGAAAACATATTTACATAAAAAAGAAAGATAAATTTTCATTTACTCTTAACTTTGAATTATGTACTTAAAAGTTTCTTTTATATTTCACTTTCAAAATGAAATGAGTCGCGAAGAAACTAGTAAATACATACAAACGAACGGTACACGTACCAATTTTTTCTCAATTGCCATTCTAGTACTAGTAATTCTAGTTATAGTACTAGTAATTGGTTATTTTATTAGTAATAAAAAGAAGTCTCAAATATCAACATTTTTCTAATATAAACAAATGAAATTTCAAAAGCAGCTGTTACCAAACTAATATAAATCAATTAATTTTTTTTGACAAAAAACATCCTCACGAAAAAAACTATTTTAATTGAATTAAGTTTAATACTTTGTTCGTAAAGAGACCTATAGATTTTTTTTTTACAATAGTAGCACCTTTGATATAACCTGTCAAAACGTTAAAGTATCAGTCGTCCATATGGATTAAATTTACGTAAAAAATAATAGAAGAAAATTCTTAAAATACTGTTCTCATTGCCCAGTTTTCCTTTAAAATTATTAATAAATTATTAATTCAACTTAACTTTCAATCTCGCTTTATACATTCTTTGATTTGAAATTTGTGCGACTTCAGAATTATGTATTTTTTCACACAAATTCATTGCTTACATGTTTTGTGTGCACAACATAATATAAAATTTTTTATGGTGTTTTTTTATTTAACAAACATATATACGCACAAGTTTGCTTAGTACACGTGTTACAATAATTCGTTTAGACGCCATGTTGTCAATTTGACGTATTGAGAGCTAGCAAAATCATCACGTTTGGCTATTCTTGAAGGCGTATTGTACGCGGTACGATACCAGTTTGTTATCACTTTTAAATTTGCTTGCGAAGAGGAAATTTGCTATCACGTATAATTTTTTCTTTAAAATTTTAAATGTTAATAAACAAAAATGTAAAAACTAGAAATTAATTTAAATGCAACAGCATTTCTTTTGTTTAAAAGATTAGTATATTTTTAATAAGCATGTTTTTATATATATAAAAATATTTTAGTTTAGGTACCTGAAATAAAAAATAAAATTGTACGTACAAATATTTAACCTGAGGTACATGAAAGCTTTCATATTTAAAAAAAAAAATAATGAATTTCGTAAGTTTTAATATCAGTTACTTGTTATGTAGGTTAAAACAAATACTTGTTGGTTAAACTTATGAATCTGAAAAATTAAAGGTACATCTTTTTAGTTATAGTGTTCAGGTAATTTAAAAGGATTTAAATTATTTCTTACACTTTTCTAAAATTCTGTAATAATTTTTTTTTTTTATATTGAAAAGAATCATACAAATTGACAACAACAAAAGCTCAAAAATAGAAACAAAAAATGTAAATGTCTACCAACTTTACAAAAACGACATCACCTCAAACAACAAGTCTTCAAGAATAATAGCCAGATGTAATAATTATTTTTAGATGAGACGCGCTGAGAAGCGCTTCGTAATATATTGACAGGCAGCTTCTCTTTTTCTGTAATGTATTCCCTATTAAACCATGTTCGTTTTGGCGAATGTGATTAGAATCTACATAATGAAAAGCTTTAAAAGAAAATGTTATGCTGAACTGAAACTGAAACAATAAAATACATCTGTTTTTTCTTTTATTTTAATAAAAACAAACTTATTTTTTATCTTAAAACTTCTCTTTTCAATTTAATTTGTGATTCTTTCAAAACATGCCACAAAAATATTCTTTTAGCGGGAAGATTTACGTGGGGAACTAAATAATACAAAAAGTGGCTTAAATATTTTTGCTTTATTAAAATTATCTAGTTATATTATATCACAGGTTGAAACAGCATTTTATTAGTAATATATAATTCAATTTCTTCTGGGTATAATAATTTTAAGTCAAGTACTGAAATGCTTAAAATTTTTAACTTGGACAATATGTATTGCACAATTGGTACCAAAGAAGATAAAGATTCGGTACTTGAAGCATAAGCAAATTCAAATTAACTCATTTATTTAATAACAAAATCTTATTAAAAATAGGTACATTTTGTTTTTAATTTTACAAGGTAGGTAGAAATTTTAGAGGGATTTTTTTGGGCCTGGCAACACTCGATTAATGAAATAATCAAAAATCTCAAATTTACATTATCCGTTTCTTACCCTGCACTTTAACTTTAAATTAGTGGTTGAAAACTGTAGACCAATCGCCAGATTATCTGGAATTCCTAAGATATTTAAGGCTATTATTGTTGGTAAACAATACTCCAAATTTAAACAAATAGTTCACACTTTTAGCATAGTTTTTTATCAGAAAAATCCACAGCAACAAACAAGTCAATTTTTTGTCATGAAATCGTAAATTCTATGGAAAATGGCCATTAAGTTGATACAATTTTTATTTATTTATTTATTTTATTTGAACCAAAACAATATCAAAAACCATAAAGAAATCATATACATAGAGAATTCATCTAGAACAAAAAAAAGTTAGTCAATTTTGTTGATTAGAAATCACCGCAATATCGTATTTGGTATATTTAGTAAAAAGATGACCGTATTTTTTTTTTTTTTTTTTGTTTTTCTTTATTCAATTCACAATATAATAACAATTCATATTTAATTTATTTAATAAGTATTAATGTATGGGTAATTCATTATATAAAGTAATAGTAATATTTAAATAACATACACTAAAAAAAAAATAAAAATTGTAAGATTTTCAATTATTTTTAATTCGTTAGGCAATTCATTAAAAGATTTAAGACAATTGTACAAACAATTACTTTTTTGCTTATTACTTTTGAAAAGTTGTAAATAAAAATTTGCCTTATTCCTAGTGTTGTGACATAAAATTATGTTTTATTACATTATTAATAATTTTGTACGCCACTATATATAGTTCTTTTTTACAAATATTTGAGAAGCTTAAATATTGCTCTGTATACAATATTCTTGTTGAAAATCTTGTAGGATAAAAGTGAATTATTTTTACAGCTCTTTTATGTAGGATATCTAGCTTATTTAACGCAAATTGAGTGGATCTACTCCAGATTGGATTGAGGTATATGATGTTTGATAAAATATACGAAGAATATATAATATAAAAAACTTCCTTAGAGAGTAAATTCCTAAGCCGTCGTAGGATGAAAATGTAAGGGCTAATTTTCATATTAACGTGTTCAACGTGCTTTACCCAATTATTTTTGTTATCTAAAATTAATTCCAAATAGTTGAACGTTTTAGTTACCTTCAAATTATAATTTTTGTAAGATACATTAAAATTTCTTAAAATTTTATTCTCAAAAATTAGAATTTTTGTTTTCTTAATATTTAACAAGAGTTTATTCTTATTAAGCCATTCCTCAACGATACATAGATCATGACTAATTGAACTTTTTAAGGATTCCTCACTATCTGCAGCATATTTGATTACTGCATCATCAGCATAGAGTTGAACAGTCCCTATTAATAATAACCGAGATATATCATCAACATATAATTTAAATAAATCCGGGCCTAAGATGGATCCTTGCGGAACTCCTTTTTTACTATTGTAGTGGTACTGATATAATTTTTTATTCGAACACTCTGTTTCCTGTTTTCTAAATACGACTTGAAGAAATTAATCTGATCTTTATTAAATTTGATCATTATAAGCTTATGTAGAAGCACTCGGTGATCAACACAATCGAAAGCTCTCTGGAGGTCCAGGAAAACACAGGCAACATATTTTTTCGATCTATATTGATGGTAATAAAATTAGTGAGTTCTAAACAGGCAGCAGTAGTGTTAGAGTTTTTTTCGAATCCAAATTGCATAAAGAGGATTTGTTTGGAGGAAAGAATCTAATCTATTTTTTATTATTATTTCAAAGATTTTTGATAGAGCTCTTAAAGATTGATATAGGAAGGTAATTGGATTTGTCTGTTGCAGAACCACTTTTGAAGACTGGAACAATAATTGCCATCTTTAAGAACTCTGGAAAAATTGAATTTTGAAAGGATTTATTTATAAATTTTACTAATATTGGACTTAGATGTAAGGAAAATTTTTTTATGAATTTAGTAGATATACCATCATATCCTGTAGCTGCAGATGATTTTAACTTATTAATAGCTGCAGTTACCTCTTCACAGTTAGTTTGCATTAGGTTTAAACTATGGTATATATTTCTAGGAAATTGGCTCAAGTACTTGTAGTCAATCGGATCAGAAGGTACATTTAATTCCTCTGTAACATTTGTAAAAAAATTATTCATTAATTCAGCTATTTCTTGTTCATTCGTTAATTTAAAGTTATCATTTTCGAGTACTTTAATTGAAACATTGTTTGTAGAATTTGTATTAAAAATAGCTTTTTTGTATAAGTTCCATAGCCTTTTACTGTTAGTTGGATCGCGGATTACTTTATTCGAGTAATATAACTTTTTAGCTTGAACAATAAGGTTTCTTATTTCTTACTTACAATTCTCATACAAGTTTACGATATGAGAATCAAGAGGATATTTTTTCTTGTGTTTATAATAAAATTCACGTAACTTTATTTTTTGGATAATTTCATTCGTCATCCATTCATTTTTGCGCCTAGTTTTTTTTAATGGTATAGTGTGGGTATTTTCATTAATTATTATAGTGAGTTCTTGAACAAAATTATCGAAATTGTCTATAGAATTAAGTCTTATCCAGGGGCTAATCTTTTCAATATTCTCATAATCAATGATGGTTTTAAAGTGGGACATATTTTCTTTTATTGGCTTTTGATTAATACTTATAAAAAATCTTTGATGATCTGAGAGTGTGGTACTAACAACATAGAAGAAATTCTCAAATTTTATCATATCTATTACAAGATGATCAATGATAGATTTAGATGTTTTTCCTATTCTTGTAGCGAAGTCTTCCGAAATTTTATTATAAATAGCAAAACCATTGCAAAGTAAAATATTTTTATAATTTATAATATCTTGGTTATTTATATTTAATATATTTAGATTGATATCTCCTAATATAATCGTGTTTGTGTATTTTGAAATTATTTCATCTACTTTCAAGAGAAAATCGTTTACTTTAGTTTCATGAGACCTGTATATACCAATAATATTCATATTTTGTTTTAATAATTTAACTACTAATATATTTGATTTCTGGAATTCTTCTTCTACGACTACAGTACTAGATATTTTTTCATTCACATAGATTGCTACGCCCCCATATGATTCACGTCTATTTGAAAAGTAAGGTATATATCCAGGTAAATTAAAAAATTTATTCTAAGAATGACTTATCCATATTTCTGTTAAGACAATAATATGAATATCATATTTATAGGTGTTTATTAATAGTTCTAATTCATCCAATTTATTTCGGAGACTTTGTATGTTAAAATATAAAATATTTAAATTACTTTTCTATGTCATATTGATTGAATGATTGCCTACATTTGAAAAATAATCCACTTTTAGATTATCTGCAATATTTACATTATCAGATGATATCATTATTTGGTAAATAAGTAAAAATTAATAGATTTTATAAAAAAAAATATATTTGTTAATTGTATTTAAAAATAAATAAGAAAAGAAAGAAAAATATTTAAATAATTGGTTTTTGTAATAGAATTTTAAGTTTAAATTTGTAAGAAGAATTAATATAAGTGCTAGTAGAATAATATGTTTTTAAAAAATAAATGTGTAGTTTTTGAAAGAAATATATAATTAGTTGTACAAAATAATTAAGATTTAAAAATTTATAGAAAAATATTAAAGTTGAATCATAATGTAATAAAGTTATGAAATATATATTTGAGGTTATGTTAAATGTGAATATTAAAAATTCCATATAAGTATATAAGTTAAGACACCTGTACATGTGTGAATTATAAAACGTTCAGTCAGCAAATTTATATTTCTCATAATTTGAAGTTTATTTAATAATTTCAAATCATTTCATAATTTTGCTTTAAATATCAAATTACAATACTTAAATTATTTTTTTACCTTAATTATTTCTCACGGGAAATAATTAATTTCGTAATAACGTAAAATGTCATATCAGCATATTTTATAATAAATTAGCTGTTAGTTATTAGTTAAGTTACAGTTTAAAATTTTCAATTAAGAAGTAATTAATAAAGTGGACATTAGTCCTAATAATTATTTTTTTAAAAGAATTTATGTTAAAATTCTTAACTGGCGACCGTGACAGGACCCTGGAGAAAAACTAGGAATCATTAGAAATTCTACAGGGATTGATCTAGAAATATATTCGACACAACTATACCCGTGAGAACATAGTTGTCAACCAATATTTTGTGATCATCAACAAGACGCAGCTGTTACCGTGGGAACATAGTGGTCAACAACTTGGAAGATTAAGTTATACCCGTGAGAACATAACCAAAACTCCAAGATCAACTAATTCTGATATTTTAACCGTGGGAACACAATAAAGAACACCGAGTAAATATAATTGTACCGCAGTAGGTCCTTTGCGAGTATAAAAGCTTAGGGCTAAAAAGGAATATTACGTTATATTTCAAAAAATATACGAAGAAGCTGAACCTTCTTAATAACTAAGGAAACGTCAATCCTTAGCTAAATACAACTTGCTCTAATTATAACGTAAGTAAAAAAAAGAATATAAAATTGATAATTACAAAAAGAATATAAAATTGATAATTACAAAAAGAATATAAAATTCAAAATTACAAAAAAATATTAAGAAACCTATATAAATTAAAATATAAAAAAAAAAAATCGTACAAAAATATATTTTATAATGGAAGAAATCCAAGAAACACTTAGACAATTAACTGGTGCAAGTAACGCACAACTCGAGCTTATCAGAAATTTAACAGCTCGCCTAGAAAACATAGAAATTAGAATAAACCAACAAGCAGCACAAGCAGCACAAGTAGCAACTAACAGTAACACAGGACTACAGCGTCCAAGAAATGAGCAAGATTTAAAGGATATTTGGAAATTACCGGATGCAGTCAAAGAATTACAAACATTCGATGGCAACCCTCTATATTTTGTATCTTGGGTGCATAATGTAGAAAGTATCCTACAAGATTATGAAATTGTGAAAAATAAACCGATTTACAGATCTATATTACAACACATTAGACGAAAGGTACGAGGAAATGCAGATTCAGCCTTAATATCATATAATATTTTTGATAACAATTGGGAAGATATAAAAGATTGTTTGTCCCTGCATTATGCCGATAAACGAGATTTAAGATCCTTAAAACATCAATTGGCAAATCTTCAGCAGAAAAACCAATCTACAGACGAATTTTTCGCAACTGTAAATAACCAATTATCGCTAATAATAAATAAAATAAAAACTGAAAATGGAAATACAGATGTGATAAACGCTCTAACCAAAACTTATCGCGATAGAGCACTAGATATTTTCATCAGAGGACTCAATGGAAACCTCTCAAACATGCTAAGGGTACAGAGACCTCAAACACTCCCCGAAGCATACTCCTATTGTTTGGAGATCGAAAATTCCAATTTCCGGAACATTACGATTCACAGCCATAATTCCAACACTATGGCACAACAAAGAAATCCAGTTATAAGAAAGAAGCCAGTACAATTTCAACCACAACAAAGAAATAATCCAACCAACCAAAATATGTCATACTTACAAAATCGAAATAATTATACTCAATACAACCAACCGCCAAATCAAAAGATAAATCAACCAATGCAAAATAATTACTCAGAGAGACCAGCACAACCAAAATATCAACCTATGGAGGTTGATCCTTCAAAAAGCGAACTATCAAGAGCCCGAAACAATTACAGATCAAATACGCAACCGAATCAGCAAAGAATTTTCAATCTTGAACCAACAAATTCACAAAAAGATGATGAAAACTACGAAGATTATATTCAAAACTTCGATGACCAAGAAGAAGAAATTGAATATGAAGAACAACAAATAAATTTTACGAACCAAGCCTCAATAGTAGCATACCCTACTTAGAGTATATTACTAAAGACAATAAAACTCTAAAATTCTTGATAGATACCGGTGCAAACAAGAATTTTATAAAAGAAGAATTAGCACCAAATGCAATACCAACAAATAAATCTTTCAAAATTAAGTCTGCAGGAGGAGACATCAATATAACAAAGAAAATAGTGGTTAAATTTTTTGAATGTATTGGAAAAACAGAATTCTTCATACTACCTGGTTTAAAAAGTTTTGATGGAATAATAGGTGACGATACGCTCAAAGAACTCGAAGCAGTAATCGACCGCAAAAATCATATGCTTACAATAGCTCCCCGAATAAGAATACCGTTAAAAGAGAATCCATCTCTCCAAGTCAACAGTATCGAAATTCGAGATAATCATTTGAATGAAAACACAAGGAACAAATTAAAAGGATTAATAAACCAATACAACGAACTCTTTGGTTCAATCAACAATCAAGAAACCATTGACACGTCTGTAGAAGCTGAAATTAAAACTACAACTGATGAGCCTATCTACAGTAAAGTTTATCCTTATCCTGTACATATGTATCCTGTACATATGAGCAGAAGTAGAAAAGCAAATACATCAAATGCTTCAAGATGGAATAATAAGACCTTCAAAAAGTCCATATAACTCACCCATATGGATTGTAGAAAAGAAAATGGATGCATCAGGTCTAAAAAAATATCGACTTGTAATAGATTTCAAAAGGTTAAACGCAGTTACGGTTTCGGATACCTACCCCATTCCGGATATAACATCAACAATAGCTAGTCTAGGAAACTCCAAGTTTTACACTACTATCGATTTAACTTCTGGCTTCCATCAAATAAGAATGAAATCAAGAGACATTCCTAAAACCGCATTTTCTACACTAAATGGAAAATACGAATTTTTGAGACTACCTTTTGGACTGAAGAACGCACTGAAGAACCAGCGTATGATCGACGATGTACTCAAAGAATATATTGGAAAGATCTGCTACGTATACATCGACGATGTGATCATCTTTGGTGGTAAAAACGAGGAAGAACATCTTCAAAACATAGAAAAAGTTTTTAGTAAATTACAAGCCGCAAACCTAAAAGTCAACCTTGATAAAACGGAATTTCTCAAGGAAGAAGTCGAACTTCTCGGATATATAATAACAAGTCAAGGTATCAAACCAGATCCAACGAAGATTCAAGCAATTCAAAAAATATGTCCTCCCGAAAATCTTAAGGAACTCAAATTGTACTTAGGATTAGCGTCCTACTACAGACGATTCATTAGAGATTTCGCAAAAATTGCTAAACCTTTAACAAACCTGACAAGAGGCGAAAATGCTCAAATCAAATCAAATCAGTCAAAAAAGATAAAAGTAAAGTTTAAAGAAGATGAGTTCACTGTTTTTAGAAATTTAAAGGAATTATTATCATCATCCGATCTTCTAATAATTCCGGACTTCGATAAACATTTTAATCTCACCACAGACGCCTCAAACGAAGCAATAAGAGCAGTCCTATCCCAAGGTGAAATGGGAAAAGATAGACCGATAACATATATATCAAGATCTCTAAATTAAACCGAAGAAAATTACGCCACCAGCGAACGAGAAATGCTAGCCATTATATGGGCACTGGACAAACTTCGCAACTACCTATATGGCGCAAAGAAGATTAAGATATTGACCGATCATCAACCCTTAACCTTTACCCTGAGTAATAGCAATAACAACGCTAAATTAAAACGATGGAAATCACGGCTTGAAGAGTACAACTATGAGCTCATATACAAGCCTGGATGCACAAATAAAGTGGCAGATGCATTATCCCGACTGAAAATCGAGGTAAATTTATTATCAAGCCCAAGAAGAGAACACGAGGATTTTTCAACTGATACGGCATCTGAAGTGGATCAAAACAACCAAAATACTTCATCAATGGCAACAGTTCACAGCGCGGAAGAAGATAATTCTGATCTCATACCACATCATATAGGACCAATTAACGTTTTTCGAAATCAGTTGATAATATCAGTAGGAAATTAAGTCACAGCACATGAAGAACCGCATCCTAATTTCAACAGACATTATATTAGTCTTAAAGAAATTACTAACTCGGAACTTATAAAGGTTTTAAAAGAAAAACTGTCACCCTTCGTTATTAATGGAATCCTGAAAATTACATCCAAACACTGCAGGATATTTATAAAGAACACTTCCGTTCGTACAAAATCAGAATAACTCAACGAATTGTAACAGATATTTGCAATGAAGAAAATATATTTAACATCATCAAAGACGAGCATAAAAGAGCACACAGAAATTGGAAAGAAAACAAACAACAAATTTTGGAAAATTTCTATTTCCCACAGATGGCAAGCTTAATAAAAAAGTATACTGCTAATTGTGACATTTGTAACATAAATAAATACGACCGACATCCGAACAAACCACATCTTATGGAAACACCAATACCGAAATACCCATCCGAAATTATTCACATAGATATAATGGAAATAAAAAAAGAAAAATTCATAACTTGCATAGATAAATTCACTAAATTTACAAAATTCTTCAAAATCAAAAGCAAATCAGCATTACATATCAGGCAAAAATTAATCAAAATTGTACATTATTTCACAACACCGCGACTAATCGTAATGGATAACGCAGCGAGTTTTACAAGTCCAATTGTAACAGATTATTTAAGGACTATTGGCATAGAAATCTATTTGACACCCACACAAAGAAGTGAAGTTAACGGAGCAATTGAACGAGTTCATTCAACAATAGAGGAAATAGCAAGGTGCTTGCAACAGGAATACAGGAATTTATCTACGAAAGAAATCGTTTACGTAGCAGTAGATAGATATAATAACACTATTCATTCGGTTACTGGACAAAAACCAGCCGACATCTTTCTCGGAAGAATACAAAGAATCAATTACCAAAATTTAATTAACTTTCAAGAAAAAATTAATGAGGATTTAATAAGAAAAATGAAGAGAAATCAAGAAAAGAAATTAGAAAGAGAAAAAACCAAAAGAAAGGAACCGAAAACTTACGAACCAGGGAAAACTGTGTTCGCTCAAATTAAACAAATAAAAGCGAAAAATAAACCACTCTATAAAAAGGAAGTTGTAGCAAGAAACAACAGAGTTACAATAACAACAGAATCTGGAAGACGGATTCACAAAGCTCACTTAAAAAATTCTGCTAACTAATACACGAATTTATTTCTTTTTAGCTTTTTAACACTAATCTACTCAAAAAATAAAAATACACTAGAATACACTACAAGCAATAGAATACGCAACTCCATCCATAGCAGTTAAAAACTCAACTCTTCTTTATATCATTAATTTGCCAAAAACAAGTGGAATCGAGTACAACCATATAAAAATGAGAGCTACAATAAGGAACAATACACAACTAAACTTGGATTACCTTGATTTATTAATTCACTTAAAGGAAATATCTGGAATAGCTGAAAAATGCAAACATTTCAACAAAATTATCACTTGCAAAATAATTTAAATCAAGAAAATCGCTCCTTAAAGGATCCAACTCGGAATGTGAACATCATTTCAATAAAAATGAAGAAATCGAGTCTTTAAATGATGATACAATTTTCCTTAACAATTTTAAAGGAACTTTAATGGTCAATAATACTGAAAAACAACTACTTGGTAATTTTTTGATACAACTACAAAATGAAACTATCAAAATTAAGAAGCAAGTATTCACAAATGAAGGAATTAAACTATCACAAATTCTACCCCCTATTATGCACAACGAATCAAGAGAAGTTAAAATAAAACCAAACTTGGATTATTTACATAGTCTACACTTGGACAACGTTAAGAAACTAGGAAAACTTTTCATGGCCTCTACAATCAGTACAACAACGGATATAATTTTTATTTCATCAATTATATTTGCAATTATAATCATCTTTATAAAGAGATCATTCAGAAATAAGAAGGATTCACTAAACATTTCAATGAAAACAACAGCAACAGATACTTCAATTGAAAAATCTTCAACCAATCAGATTAAACTTCTGATCCACGGGCCGTGGATTTTTTAGGAGGGAAGAGTTAATGCAGGTGTGAATGTGCAGAAGTGAATTATAAAACGCTCAGTCAGCAAATTTATATTTCTCATAATTTTAAGTTTATTTAATAATTTCAAATCATTTCATAATTTTGCTTTAAATATCAAATTACAATACTTAAATTATTTTTTTACCTTAATTATTTCTCACGGGAAATTTTAATAATTTTTAATAATTAATAATTTTAATAATTAATATAATTTTAATAATTAATAAAGTGGACATTAGTCCTAATAATTATTTTTTTAAAAGAATTTATGTTAAAATTCTTAACTTATATATAGCTTAAAGCAAAATAATATATAGTTATTAAATAATATATATTTGTGCTTATGTTAAATATAAATATAAAAACTTCAAAATAAGTACAAATATAATTTAAAACAAACTAGAAAAAATAATTAACTTTGTATATAAGTTGTATATATGTATTTTTTGCAAAAAGTATATAAGTAATTCTGTCATATGATATAATTTTTAAAATACTGAACAAAAATTTCGAGATGAATTGTAAGAATGTTAATAAATATTTGTTTGAGATTATGTTTGATAATGTGTAAATAATAAGTACATAAAAAAAATTTTAAAGTTGCAGGTGATAATATGATAATATATTTAATTGTTTGTAGATTTGTAATAAGAATTAATATAGGTGCTAATAGAATAGTATATTTGTTGTGATTAGTTTTGAAATATATTTGCAAAAGATATATCTATGTATAGTTTTTGTAAAAAATATATAATTAGTTCTACCATATAATAAAATTTTTTAAATTTATAGAAAAATATTGAAGTAAAAACATATTGAATTGAAGTTGAATGTAATAAAGTTATTAAATATATATTTGAGGTTATATACAATGTAGATATAATAATTTCAATATAAGTGCAAATATAATTTAAAACAATATAGAAAAAAATAATTAGACTTATATATAAGATGTATATATGTAATTTTTGTAAAAAGTATAAATATTTGTTTGAGATTATATTTATTAATATTAAAGCAAAAAAGCTAATTGTTTGTTTACTGAATAAAAATTGAATTTTAAAATGATTATGAATATTATGATTATGTTTATGTTTAATAGTTATTAGAATAATTTGTTAGAATGTGACAATAAAGATAAGATATAGTGCAATTACATAGATGTTTTGGAATTTTACCTATTTTATTGTAATTATTCATTAATTTGAAAATGTTTTTTAATAAACAAAATATCATTACTGGAAGATATCTTATACACTTTGCTAATCTTGTTCCGCCGAAGAAAAATTTGATTATTTTTAACCCAAAGAAATTCAAAATTTAGTGAAGCCTTAATTTGCTTTGCCTCATTATAGAGTTTTGACTGCAATGGGGTGAAATGATGTCTAAGGAAAATTTGTTTTCCCTTTTCTGATTGCAAATTCAATTCTTCAGTATAAAGATGAGGATACGTTTTTTTCCATCCCCCAGTGTCACTGCGTCATTCTTTCAAAGTCACTTTCATCATCACTGACTTCACCTTCTGGCATTATGACCATGGATACATTGCTTTTTGATGGGCAACTGTCACATTTCCAGAAAGTTTTCCCCTGTTTAACAGCGTTGAAGATCGCCTAAGTTACCTTAACGCAGTTAACATGGAAGAAACTGAGACACACAGCAGAGCATTGTATTGCTCTGGAATTGCCGGTAATATTTTTATTACAAACTAGACAAATTTTAGACATTATGGTTCACTATTATTTAATTATTTAAGTATTTACAGAAAAAAGTAAGTTATAAAAAATTATAAAAAATTATAAAAATTGCAATTATAATTTTTTTTATTTTGTTTTTTTTTTTATCTGTTATAAATTATAATTAATGTCTGACGCACTTTTATACAGTGTATAGTAAAAACAAATTGTATGTAATTTTTTCTTATATTTTATTTTTTATATATTTTGATATTATTTTATATATTTTTAACTTATATATATTATTATATATATTATTTTAAATATTTTTAACTTTTTTTATTCGAATGTTATTTTAAATTAATTTTTTAATTTAATTTTATTAGCGCAAAAAAAGAGCTCGACCTTCACGTTTTATAATTATTTAAATTATGACTTTATCATAATTATTTAAATTATGACTATAATTTATGTGATTTTTACTTGGAACTTCACAGCAAAAAAAAAAATTTGGTATATAAAATTTTTTATTTTTGGTATACAAGACCATATTTTGGTAGGGTTAAGTTCACTATAATCGAACACTTAACGATACTTGCGACTTTAATTAATCAGAAATAAGGTATATTTTGACCGAATAACTAGTTTTATACATCAATCGAAAGTAAATTTATTAACCTTTCGAAATAATTAAATTAAATTAAATTATACAAATTATTAATTTAAAAATTACTAAAAAAAAGCAAATTTGCCTATAATCGAACACTAGTTGCCTATTTTCGAAAACAGATATTGCTTTGTTCGAACACAAATTTTTTTAAAGAATTACTGTTAAAAATACCATGTTTTCATTTTAAATATTGTTATTTCTTATGAATTCAAACTTTATAAATTGAAAGATTAAATAACTTAATTTAATTTAATAGTTTTCTGGATCATTAAACTATTTCCTTATGTTTTTTTCCGTATCTTTTACAGGCCTTTGTAATAGTTTCTGGATTACGATGGGATATTTCCTAATAATATCATTTTTGCCTGGCCTGCCGTTGGTAAAAGGGGTTATTCTTTTCTCATCTCTTACTTTTTTGGACCACATCTTGGAGCTCTTCTGGCTTTTGTAAAAAGTGGGTTGGTTACGAAATCTCGCTTTTTAAAAACTCGCGTATCAAAATCACGAGTTTTACAACCAAATAATTTTTTTTTTAATAATTGATTTGGACGAAGACGAAACTCAAAAAAATAAAGTAAATCTACCAAAAAATATACCAAATAATAATATTTTAAAAATTGATTTAATATTGATTTTTTATTCCTCTTAACTTTTTACTTAATTTTTAAAGAAAAGTGGATAAGTGAGATAACTGACAAAGTTGTATAAAATAGTCGGTTGAATTAGGTCAGGTCCTATACCTTTTTTGGTATCAAGTTTAGTGATTGCTTCAAATATTTCAATTTCGGAAAGGTATAAATCCGTAAAAATAGGATTTGAATTATTTATTAAGATAGAGAAATCAAAAACAATGGAGACTCGTGTGGACGATAAACTTTTTGGAATGAATTAGCAAAAAAATTGCAGATAGTTTTTGGACAATTAGAAAACGTATTGTCTTTTGACATTAAACTTGGATAACCGTAATTTACGTTTTGTGTTAACGAAGTCAAAAATCTTTTTAGGATTTGTAATTAATTTTTTCCTTGTACAAGATCCTTGTACTTGTTTAAAAAGTCATTATTAGGCTCTTTTAAATTTTTCATTATTTTGTATAGTTTATTGCGTTGGTTACGCACTCTCCTAAGTTCATTGTTCAGCCAATGTTCGGTTGTCTTGCCCTTTTTGCGAATTTTAGAAACAAAGGAGTTAATTATCTCAAATAGCTTTGAATAGAATTGAGAGATAATCAAATCAATATCCTGTTCGGTTAAAAGGTCGTCCCAACTAAAGACTGATAAAGCATTATTAATGCTTTGATAATCAGAATAAAGAAAGTCATATACAAAAATATTATTTTAAGATTTGGTAAAAAGTGGTATAGCAGTGGAAAATTCTAAGATGATTGCGTTATGATGAGGAGTGTTTGTAAAAAGGTATTCTGAAACATCAGCGAGCTTTACCACCACTTTATCATACGCATTCGTGAATGCAAGATCTAACCACTTGTAATAATTATTCGGAAAGCTGATAATTTGGTGTAAATCATTACCATAAAATACATTAATAAGATCGAAATCTATTTCGTCATGAAAGTTGATTGGCAGTAACAAATTATCAGATTCGTCAACAATTAAAGATAAAGAAGAACGGTTAAAGCCCTCAAAAATTATAATTGAATCATCCTCATTCATATTTGATATAACATGCCGGTATATCTCGAACAATTCAGAATATGAGGAATTGTCAGAATTAGGAGGAAAGTAAACAAAACCAAAATTTTAAACCAAGGTATAAAACATTGTTACCTAAGTTAACTTTAATAAATTGGTGATCGAAAGAGTGGTAAGTCCTAGTGATTAATATCACACTAGATAAGGTATTGTTTACTGCAAGTAGTACACCACCATCACGGGAACAATTTGTAGCAAGATAATCCCGACCTTTTCTATATATCGACCAAGTACTGTCCAAAATTTCTTCATTTACGAAGGAATCGTTTAACCATGTTTCTGTGATTGCCAGAATATTAAATTCACATGGTTAAGCGCCAATATATCATTTCTTAAGCTTTTCCCAAATACCACTGCAATTGTGGTAGAATAATTTCAGTTTACTATTTTTATTTTTGATACTATGGTTAGACAGTGTAACTAAATTAGAATTGGCGAGAGAATCGATATAGAAATTTGAATTTAAATTGTTGCTGCTCGGCCGAAAAAACATATTATAATTTTCACGAGACTGATACAAGTGATTGTAGTAATTGCATTGCAATGACTATGAAAAGCACTAAGATTTTCTTCTACCTGTTTGGAAGTAAAACCAATTTAAATGTGATACTTAAAATAAAGGCCGTATAATTCCTTGTTATTTGATGGTAACCCTTCATTATGTATCAACACAAGTAAATTTGTTCTTGTTTTACCCTCTAAATCTCTAAATCTGGAAAGTGCGTAGGTACAGTCTTTCGTTAGAGATTTCTGAGTCATTCTTACAATTGGAGTTAAAAGAGGGTTTAACGAGAAATTAGCATTAAGATTAGTATTCGTAATATTATTATTAACATTATGTTTTTTATTGTCATTATTATTATTATTTTTATTATTATTAAAAGTATTAGTATTATCATTATTAACATTATTATTACTGTCATTATTATTATTAATATTGTTTATTATTATTATTATTTTCAATAATATTAAAAGAAGCTGGTTTTAAAGTTTCTCCTCTAGTAAAGTTTTTGGAACTATTAATTGTTGTGTTTCGACTAGGAAATATTTTTTTTGTATGATTATTAAAAGGAACAGCAAACGGATTTAAAAGAAGTGTTTTTGTTGAGTAGGAATTTTATTATTATTTTTTAAAATTGCGTTGGAAGTGTTTTTATTGTCTATGAATTTTTCTTATTGTAGTGCCTTTTTTCCATTTTTTGTAATTCATTATTTCACAAATTTTGGATTCGAGTGCCATAACTTTAAAAGACCTATATTTAGGTTTAAATTTAAGATTTTTAGGAGTAATATTAGTTATTTGTATTTCAATATTGTTTAACTTAAATGTATTTTTTAGCCAATTTTGTAAAGTACAGTAAACCCATTTTGCATTCGTTTATAACCTTAGTTGATTTAAGCCTTTGTTTTGTAATGACTTTTTTATCAAGTGATAGAGTAAAACGAACTTTATTGGCTACTAACTTTGAAGCAGAAGTATTAGATAAAGATGATGATGGTGATGGTGATGGTGATGAGGGTTATGATGATAACGATGACGTTGATGTTGAAATATATGTTAAAGTGTGATCAATAAATTTAGTTGATAAAATTAATGGAGATGAAAGTGATTTAGATGAAGCAGGTATTGGGTCCAAAATAACGGAGGAACCGCATTATAGCAATACATTATGTAAAAAATTATTTTCTTTGACTGCTTTTGAATTCTCTAAGGCTGTAATCGATTTTGAATTTATAACATCTTGCGTCAACTTATGAGAAAGTTCAACCGTTTTTGAATTAATCGGGTTGAATAAAAGCATCAAAAAATCTATCCAAACTAGCATCTAATTTGACACCCATATTAATAATTTCCTTTTTTAGTGAACCAATTTCTGCATTTAAATTTTTTGAAAAATCATTTGCCTGACTGAACTTTGAGGCGAAGAGTTGTTGAGGTTTTAGATTAATTAATGATTTTAGCTCACTCGGCAAAGTTTTAATTGATTCACTAGTATAATTATTATCTTTTTTTTGGAATTGAGTGCTGCGACAAAGAAGCTCGTAGTCCTTTGCCATCTCGTTAAATGACGCCGAATTACATTTTGATGCAAGGCTTCATATTCATCTTTAATATTCTTAAATGACGTTTTAGCTTCATCTAAAATCATTTTGATGCTTGAATGAAAATCCAAGCATGACTCACATACAAAATATTGAGCGAGAAATGCCGAGTACAAGTCTCCTTTGGGAGCATTTAAACAAACTCCATGGAAGTGCTTTCTTACAGAAACTTTCTACAGTTACATTTTACAGTTTCAGTTTTAGTATCGTATACTGAATAGCTATCACATTTAATTAACTCCATTTTGATACTTAATATTTTTTGTTGTAAGTTATTTTAGTAAAAATTAATTGGTTAACTTCTTTTGTTTTTGTTTAGCAAGTAATAGCAAAATTTAATTTAAACAAGTAAAGAAACAGTCAAGACTTAGAAATACCCTACACCTAATTGGTTCAAATTTAATGGGATGTCCATAAGTCATTTTAAAACAATAAA
The DNA here is from genome assembly GCA_963082915.1 of Dolichopus griseipennis. Classification (NCBI taxonomy): domain Eukaryota; kingdom Metazoa; phylum Arthropoda; class Insecta; order Diptera; family Dolichopodidae; genus Dolichopus; species Dolichopus griseipennis. The sequence goes on along the minus strand of OY720445.1, from coordinate 51,685,933 downwards.
AGCTGTTATTAGTTTGGTGGTAAAACAAGCTAACCAAATTAACTTTATAGCTAACCATAGCTAACCAAATTAACTAAAAACATTTTCTAATTAGACTATCTATAAAAAAATATTACAAATTCTTACTAATTTATCGATTTAAAAATATTAAAAAACAAAAAAACTTGAAAACTTTTATCACTTTTTGTGATAAAAATTTAATAAATTTAAAAAATTAAAATTTTTCCAAATTACAATTATTTCAAATTACTAGTTTATGTATCTATCGAAAAGCTAATAAACGCAAAATATGCAATAAATGTATTTCTAAAATATAATTACAAATTTAGAACTTTTCATATAATTCATTTAAATATAACAATAAATTTTACACAAATGCAACAAGTACCTTTGAATATAGCTTAAGTATTGTACACAATGTCTTAATTATATATCACCTATGCTAATAATTCAATAAAATATATGATATAATAAAAATTAAAAAAAAGGAATTTAATATGTTTTATTGTAAAATTCTTAGCCTTTTAAAAAATAAAAGTGTTAAATAAAAACGGAAATAGGAAAGAACCCTCGTGTATCAAATTTAAAGTTTTTATCTTCATGAATCTTGAAGGTAAGCCTTTTAATTTTGGGATATCTTAGGAGCCACCTGAACCACCGCTACAATTAAGTCTAAATTTCGGGGACACATAGCAAATAGGAAATATATTCTTTGGTTTCGAAATTAACCTTGTTTGGCCTCAGATCTATCAAAAGCTTGTAGAATCCGAACTCATTGTCCGAACTCGACCAGAACCAATTCCCATGGTACTTTCATTACTAGTAAACTAGAGTTTTAATTTCATCCAAATAGCGGCATTGTTTTTTGAGTTATGGTGTTTTTAAGAAATATGTTTGTTAGCCCTTGAACTTTCAAAGGTTCCAGGACCCGAAACCATGGTACGATTTCGTCCATATGCAGTCACCGTCATACTTTCAACACTAGTTAATCCTTGTACACAATTGGAACGTTCTATCTTAATTTTAAATTACTAGTTTTATTAATTTCGATGATAAGCTTTTACACATTGGAGGGTCTAAGAGAGGTACTGAACCACTACTTCAATTGATCCAAAATTAGAGGGACACGCAGAAAATAGTAAAGAACACCCATGAGTCAAATTTGAAGCTTCTAGATTTGTTTCAAGTTACTATCTTTATTAATTTCGAAAATATGCTTTAAGGCCCTCGGAACTGAGTGGCTGGTCCCCACCCACTACTCCAATTCTGCTCAAATTTCAAGGAGACTAAGGAAATCTAAAGCGACATCCTGAAACCAAATTTGGAGGTTCTATCTTCATTGGTTTCGGAATTATGCCCGTTTGGCCTAAACTCGATCAAAAAGTTCTAAGTTCCGAAGCCATTGGCCAATCCTCACCGTACGCAATCGCCGCCGTAGTTTCATTACCAATAACCTAAAGCACAAATTTCATGAAGATAGCGTCATTAGTTGTTGAGTTATCGTGATTTTTTATATATGTTCGTTAGCCCTGAAACCGATTAAAAGGTCCAGAATCCGAACCCTTGGGCTGATTTCGCCCTTATACAGCCCGCGCTGTACTTATAGTACTAGTTAACCCTTGTACACAATTTGAACGTTCTATCTTAATTTTAAGTTACTATCTTTAGTAATTTCGATTATAAACTTTTAAAACTTGGGAGGTCTAAGAGGGGTATTGAACCAACACTCCAATTGATCCCAAATTAGGGGGACACGCAAGAGATAGTAAAGAACACCCTTGTGCCAAATTTGAAGCTTTTACATTTTTTCAAGTTGTTATCTTTATTAATTTTAAGCTTTAAGGTCTTCGGAAATGTGTGGCTGGTCCCCGACCCACTATTCCAATGGGGCCCAAATTTCCAAGACACTTAGGAAATAGGAAGGGACACCCTGATACCAAATTTGGAGGTTCTGTCTTTATTGGTTTCGGAATTATGCCCGTTTGGCCTAAACTCGATCAAAAAGTTCTAGGTTCCGAACCCATGGTCCAATCCCCGAAGTAGTTTCATTACTAGTAACCTACAGCACAAATTTGGTGAAGATAGCATCTTTAGTTGTTGAGTTATCGTGATTTTTTATATATGTTCGTTAGCCTTTCGATCGATTAAAAGGTCCAGAATCCGAACCCATAGGCCGATTTCGCCCATATGCAATCCCCGCCGTACTTTCAGTCCTAGTAACCTACAGTTAAAATTTCATCAAGATAGCTCCATTATTTTTTGTAGGTTAGGAGGTCACGCTGATCACAAATATATATTCTTTTCCATATCTAGCTCGCTTCCTTTAGGTGGTTACAAACACCATACCAAAGTTAATATACCCCTTTACCTATTCTATAGGTGTAGGGTATAAAAATGTTAGTAAAAGCGGTTTATTATAATAATTTTTAAAATAACTTTTATTACACTAAAATTTATATAAGACACTATTTTGAAATTAAGCAGTTTTTTCTAAAAAAAAGTTATTTTTATATTTTATTTTTTATATAAATTTTGTACAAAAAGAAATTAAGAAAGAATTAAAACACTTCTACTTGATTAAGCGTGAAAATTATGAACGAATTGACCTATCTAAAGCTTTTGACAAAGTAAGTCAAAATTACTGGAAAAAAATTAGGCTTTGGGAATATATGGCACGTTACCTAAATAGATTCAATCATATCTATCAGATCGAAGACTTTCGATTAAGATTTAAAATTCAAACTCTTATATATTTAATGCTTCATCCACCTTACCGCAAAGTACTTACATAGGACTAGTACTGTTTTTACTTTACATGAATGATGGTAATATTGGCATAAAAAACTCTATGTTACCATTTGTTGATGACACCAACATTTTTGCTATCATTCGAAATAATGATAATTGGTAGTAATGATGTTGTGTGAATTAAATAAATTTCATTTAAATATTGAAAAATGGAAAATTATGTTCTTTTATAAATATTTAAATAACATAAACTTTAACCATAAAATTAATGAATTTTATTTAATTCGGGTTAATGAAATCAAAGACTAGGAATTATTCTTGATAACAAATTAACTTTTCATCCACATATTGATTTTATAGTATTAAAAAAGGTTTTCCCATTCTTGGCTTCATAAAACGAAATTCTGAAAATTCTCTGAATATAAACAAAACAAAAATTATAAACAACATTTAGATGCTTTTTATCGGTATTGCCATTAAGCTTAAAGCTTTTTTTTTTGCAATTTGGATGTCACCAATTAATTTAAATTTTATTTATGGGTTTTAATATTTTCTTGAATAAATTTTAGTGTTAACTTTATTTACACACTTCGTTTAACACACATTTAACATTATTTCTCGAATAATTTATTTTGGCTTAAATTTGTTATAATTAAAAATTTATTATTTTCGGAAAAATTAAATAAAAACGAGGAAGAGTGTAGTAGAGTAAGCTGTACAACAGTAAACATTATATCATCAGGTTAATATTACTTTTGGCAAAATTTCAAACATTCAGCTTTATTATGAATAAAGTAATGCTAATGTGAAATATCAAGTTATATGGCAACTACTCGAACCCAAGGCAGTAGACCAACTAAATTTTGGACAAACTTTAGACATTACACTAAACTTTTTTTGGCAAAATTTCGTACACCCGGCTTCATTAGGTGTAAAATAATACTAATTTAAAAGAAGAAGTTGTTTAGCAGTTACTCGAGACCGTAGACCAAAATGGCTGGATTTTAATAGTTATGACGGCTATTGTATAACAACGAATATGTGAAAATTTCAAAATCCTAGCTCCTCTATTCTTTGATTTATTTTTCGATTTTGATCTGTTCCATACGTTTGGGTCTATATCTAACCCCCTTCTTCTCTGCGTCACTAACGTAATGGCAAATTTAGTATACCCTTTTCACTTATAGTCATACGGGTATAAAAACGTATTTTGTTTATATTAAACAAAGAACAACAAATAAAGATTTTTGACTGAAATTAGTTTATTATCATGTTATAGATCATAAAGGGAGGAAGTATGATATTTTAACAAACCTTAACCATAACCCTTTTCAAAGTAAACTTTGGGATGGAACCTGTTATACAAACTTACAGTTTGGTTTCGACGAATCGGGTTTGGGACATAAAACATTTTGGGATTATGAAGGATGAGGAAAATTGAATGGGATATTTAAAAGAAAGATGTTAATTTTCTTTTTAAACTTTTCTAAATCGTACACATATATACGATGCGCATAATAAACGAATTTGTATAAGTTATGTTGCAACAACTATATAGTTCAACTGTGTAGGAATTTTAGATATAATTTAAAAAAATATTCTAATTATTATAAGAATTGTTGAATACCAGATTTTCATGTCATTGAAGAACGTTATTGCTGTTTCGAAGCTTAATATTAGAAACTTATTTGTAGATATCTAAAAATATTCCATTGACGTTTATAATTCAGCTGGATGGCGCCGCGTTATGAGAAACAAATATACCTAACTCCGCGTATTAAATGTTAACGATAAGACATCTAGTACTATAAAAAAAACTAAAAAATAAGATATTAGCAATGGGATCTCGATTGTTGAAATTGATGATAATATTTTTTTTATTTTAAATAATATTTAACAATTTGAAAAGAAGTTAAAATTAGAATTTATAGTTTGATATTCACGGTATAGATACTGTGTGGAATGTTGTGCTACTGAGTGTCATGCTACGATCCTCAAAAGATGTTATAGTTTGATTTAGTTTTTACAAAGGTTAATTTCATGCCTTTTGCGTTGGTGCAAGAATTTTTAATGAACATAGTTTAAATGTGCTTTTTGTTTGATCGACGTGTAATCGCCCAAATAAGGTTAAAGAGCCCTCTGGTTTAAATAAACTATTTAAAACTCTTATGTCCGATATAAAACTCTCTGTTAAACTGTCTTACTAGCAAGTAAATCACAAAACTAATCTTTCAAAATAGTTTAACCTTAACTTAAATTAATGGTCAGAATGAAGGTATTGGAGCGTTGGTAACTGGGATTGAAATTCATATTTTGAATTGTTGAATCTTCTGTCAGGACTATTGATGAAGTTAAATAGGCGTCAATAACTTCAATAAACTTTGTAATTAAATGTTTAGTATAAAAATTTAGTATGTCTGATCATCTGAGATCTCTTGATATTAAATTTTCTGTTAACATTTCAGATAATTCTTATAATTTTTAGGGTATTTATGAATCTATTGATTTCAATTTTTTCTCCAACAGAAGTTCTCAGCTTTTGATGAGTTAGGTCATTCATGCTTTGGATGAGTTAGGTCATTACAGTTGTTAACTAAAGAACTTTTATTGGAGGATCCTAATATTGCTTATGCCAGAACTTGTTGTTTATTTCTCCATAATGTTAGCGTTGATTCTCTCATTTTGTAAGCGCAATAAATTGACAATTCCACGTCTGAAGTGAATGTGTTTAATTATAATGTTGTCACTCCTACGAATATTTAGCTTGGTGCTTCAATTGTTATCTCTTTGATCAAAACTAAGATTAATAAGCGAGTTGAGAGTAAAAAGAAAGCGTTTCTGGCAATAGTTCGACTCGAAACGAAACATTCGTGTGTCAATTTCAGCTCGAAAATGCAAGAAATAGCCCCACATAATTTAGAGTTTTTTCATCTTTAAATCTGGAAAGTGTGTAGGTACAGTCTTCCGTTAGAGATTTCTGAGTCATTCTTACAATTGGAGTTAAAAGAGGGTTTAATCAGAAATTAGCATTAAGAATATTATTATTGTTATTATTATTAGTATTCGTAATATCATTATTAACATTATTATTATTATTTTTGTCATTATTATTATTGTTATTATTATTAAAAGTATTAGTATTATCATTATTAACATTATTATTATTAACATTAGTTATTATTATTATTAATATTAAAAGAAGCTGGCTTTAAAGTTTCTACTCTAGTAAAGTTTTTGTATTTAGAACAATTAGTTGTTGTGTTTTGACTAGGAAATGTTTTTTTTGTATGATTGTTAAAAGGAAGGGCAAACGCATTTAAAAGAAGTGTTTTTTGTTGAGAGGGAAGTTTATTATTATGTTTTAAAATTGCACTGGAAGTGTTTTTATTGTTTATGAATTTTTTTATTGTAGTGCCTTTTTTCCATCTTTTGTAATTAATTATTTCCCAAATTTAGGATTCGGGTGCCTTTTACTTTAAAAGACCTATATTTAGATTTAAATTTAAGATTTTTAGGAGTAATATTAGTTATTTGTATTTCAATATTGTTTAACTTAAATGTATTTTTATACAGCCAATTTTGTAAAGTAAAATTAATGTAAACCCATTTTGCATTCGTTTATAGCCTTAGTTGATTTAAGCCTTTGTTATGTAATGACTTCCTTATCAAGTGGTAGTGTAAAACGAACTTTATTGGCTACTAACTCTGAAGCAGAAGTATTAGATAAAGATGATGATGATGATGATGATGATGGTGATGATGATGAGAGTAATGTGATAATGATGACGTTGATGTTGAAGTATACGTTGAATTGTGATCAATTTGTTTAGTTGATAAAATTAATGGAGATGAAAGTGATTCAGATGAAGCAGGTATTGGATTCAAATAACGGAGCAACTGCATTGCAGCAATTCATTATGATAAAAATTATTTTCTTTGACTGCTTTTGAATTCTCTAAGGATGTAATCGATTTTGAATCTATAATATTTTGCGTCAACTTACTTGAAGATTCAACCGTTTTTGAATTAATCTGGTTGAATATGAAAGCATATTGAAAATTACTGTATTGAACTGGTGCATCCGTTTGAGTCCATATATCTTTTGAATTTTGACATAGATACATTTGACATAGATACAAAGCATTTCTGGCAATAGTTCGGCTCGAAACGAAACATTCGTGTGCCAATTTCGGCTGATTTTAGATCTCAGGATAGCGTAGGTGCGGGAACTTCGTTTTCTGCAACTAGTTAGCAAATCTTCTACTAGACCTCTGGCGGTTGTGTCAAAGCCCAAAATGATTTTTTAATTAAATTTTTTCACGACACAACTGCCGATGATGTTTTAGCCCATCTCCTTCTCAACTGTCACATTGATGTTAAGGAGAATTAGATTATCCTTAGATTGCTCTTTTCGATTTTTATTACCTGGTGAAAATCGGGTTGTGCTGGGTGGCTTTAACTTACCTAGAATTGGCTGGGTATTGTCTGAGGATGATTCATGTACTGTTGTGGCCATGACGACTTCGTTTCATTAATGTAGTTTTTTTGACGGTGTTAACTCTTGTACGCTTCAGTAAATCAGCCAATTACCTAACAGTTATGGAATCAACTTGATTTGGTTTTTACTTCTGATATTGGTAGTACATTTGTAGAGGACACCATTTATTTTTGTGTAATATTGATAGTTTTCATCCACCTCTGTTAGTAATTCCATTATTCTAATTCCATTAATAATTTCGCATAATTTGAAAATGCAATGAAATTAAATGTTATTATACCATGAAATTTTGCACTAAGTTAGAACTGTTAGGTCAGCTAATATTGATTTTTTGTTTATTTCTGATAGTTCAAATATTTACAGTTGTGTTCATTTGTTTTATGCGAAATTATTTGAATATTTTCATAAAATGTTCCTTTAGTTACTGACCACGCTTGCTCTCCTTCATGGTTTAATGCTGAATTACGTTCCTAAAGAAAAAGTGAAAACAAAGTTTGGAAGCAATATGTCAAATCTTAAAGTCAAGTTAATTAAATACGCTCTTTTAATGAATTTCAAATTAAATGCAAATAATGTTATGATTAATGCTTAAGTACCTACCTAGATCATCTAATGATCCAATCTAATTATATCTAAGATGTTTTCTTTTCTCTTCCATTTTTCAATCCAACTCGTTTGTTTGAAACATTGGGATATTATTTTAGCAACTAAGCTGGTTTCCTACTTTGTTGAATGTTTAAAAGATGATTTTTCATGTGGTCCTGATGGTTTTCGTGCTATAATTATCCAAAATTTCTCGTCCATTTTAGCTCATTTGAACATATATTTTTAATAAATTGTTAGATAGACCATCAATACCACATGAATTAGATTTATTTAAAGACATAATAATTTTATGTAATTATCATTTTTAATTTATCGTTAGTACTGTTAAGACACACTCTTTTGCTTTGTTTTAAATTTATTATTTTAATTAAAGTATTTAAAAAATTATTTAAAAAATGAACTATAACAACAAAAACTATAAAGTGCTGTTATAATATTTAGCTGATTCTTGCTTTTGTAACATTTATTTATTTTTTGTGTTTCTTAACCTTTAAATTTAATAATAAAAAAAATAAAATAAGGAGTATAGGGCATTCACCAAGTTTATTTTTAAACTAGGCTTCAGTTTCTTTAATCATACTATTCATTAAGCCGTTAATTACTTGGCTGTAGCTATTGTATAAGGTTATGACAAGAATTATTTATATATTTTTATTAAATCTTATTTTATATTACGATATAATTATACAATTTTACGATAGTTTTTTTATTAGATATGATCTGACCGGGGTTTGAACTCGAGACCTTCCACATGAAAGGCGGCGTCTTTACCACTACGGCATTGGTACGATAAATATAAACAATAACAATAACAAAATAATTTTGCCTACTTCATAGTAATTTTTTTTTTTGTTTGTTTGCTTTTAAATTTTTTTTGATAATTAGAATGTCACATAAAATCGCTAACAATAATTCTTCCGCATTTAAATGTGCTCATGTCATGTGCAGTACTTATGACGCAAAATTGGATTTGTTGAAATGCAAAGGCTTCTGGGGTAAAAACTACATGGAACTTGCGTTGGTTTAGAAAGAAAATGGCATTCTTCTAGACTTTGCAACAAATCGTACGTGATGAATGCCTAATTAAAATGAACAATGAAAATTTAACAAGCTTGTTTGACATCAGAGATGACCAAATGCAAGTGCTAAGCAAAGCAAACAAAGTCATTGACAATACCAACAATGTCTTATTGGACTTGTGTGAACGTTTTGACGACACAAATCCATTAACTCTATCAATATCAACTAACGATACGGTCTCAGATATAAAGAACAAAGTTGTACTCAACCGAACAGAAATTAAATCAATCTTCATCAACAAATTAGAGAAAAAAAAAAAAATAGAACTGGCAGGCTAGAAGTTGAAATCTCTTCTCTTAAAACGGATGTAAGAAAGCTTTGTGTCCTTGGGTCTAAAGCCTCCAATTCATCTAGAAACAATGTAGACAAGCCGAAAGATGAGATCTGTTCATTAAAAGCTGACATAGGTAAGCTTTATGAAAAAGTCGAAGCCGGCTGGAATGTAACTAATGAAACCTTTCAGCCAAATACAAATAAAAAAAGACAGTAAAGGAAGCTTGCTCCCAAACGTATCAGTTTTTCAGTTTTATTTCTTCTCTGGATACTGCTACTACTACTCTGGGACCTGAGTACTTCAAACCGGCATCTAGGGTATCAGCTATCAAAACAATGTCCAGTTCTTGCGCTAATGCTGCGAAGGACATTTCATTACATAGTGAATAAGAAAACCCGCAATCTTCTAACTCAACAAATCCTGTTACCTTACCAATCAACGTTTCCGCCAACATTTCAAATCAACCAAACCCAAAACTGAACGGCACATCTAGTAACATTGCACTCTCCTTTTCAAAATGCCCGTCATATACAACTGTAAGTAATCTAAATAGTTTTTTAAAAAATAAGTTTAAATGTATTAATATTAGTATTGTTAACATTACACCAAAAAATTTAAAATATAAACCGAAATATATGTATATGCTTATGGTGTATATTTCGAAATACTGAACCAAGTGGAGAAATGATACCAAGTTAATGCAATTTACACAGATTTTAGTAAAGCTTTCGATCGTGTACATCATTTTATTTTGCTAAATAAGGTATCAACTTTTGGCATATTGGGTTATTTTCTTTCATGGCTTAACTCTTATCCATCAGAAAGAACCCATGAAGGATGCTAGGTTTCGTTAAGAGAAGAGCTTAAGAATTTATTGATTTAGCGGTGACAAAATCCCTCTATTGTTCCCTTGTTCAATCTATTTTAGAATAGGGTAGCATAATTTGGAAGCTAACGTTTCAAGTTCACTCGAATTGAATCAGTTCAAAAGCAATTTCTCTTATTTGCATTAAGAAATGTATACAATCCTTCCAATTTTGTTAATCTTCCTAGCTACAATACAAGACTTAAGTTATGAAACTTGCTTCTTCACGAAGACAACTCTTCAAATCATGTTTTACTTGATATATTAAATAAGAGTATTTCTATTCAATATCTTAATAATAAGTTTAGACTAAACGTTATTGTTCGGCAAACAAGAAATACAAGATTTTTAATTGATTAACAAAAAATACAGAGTATGGAAAAAATGAACCCATCAATAGATGTTGCACTACTTTCAACAAAATTAGTCATCTTTATTCTACATTTATCTCCAAAACTACTTTTAAATACACTTTATTTTTTCAAAGTATGATATAATCTAAACATAACACACAACACATAAATTTAAAAATTATAGCAAATCAGCTTATTATGTTTTTACTTTCTTTTTGTTTTTAATTTTATGTATTTTGTAAATTGCTTTTAAATATTTAGTCATAACAATAACAATAAAATATCAAATTACTTTGAAATGCTAAAAAAAAAAAAATTAATAAAAATTAGTAATTACACATTATGCAAATAACTTTTTATTTTTTTTTGTATAAGAATGTATTTTTTGTCACTTTGCTTAACTTAAGTCTTTGAATTGTATAATTTTAAGTAACTTTTTTTGTAACGACCTTGTTTGGTCTGTCAAATAAAATAAAAATAAAATAATTCAAAAGATGATATTCGAAAACAAAACTGCTAATATTAATAGAATCAGCTATAAGACCTAAATCTTGACAACAATTACAAACAGAATGACTTATAATGTGTGTTTTATTAACAGCGACCGACATAAAAAAAATCATTAAATTCATTAGCTATAATTACTAAACCATACATACTGATATTTGTGATCTATCTTAAACATCATTGCTGCTAAGAACAATGCATGTATGTAATTCTCTTACCAAAAAGATCTGTAGTAAGTTTAAGCTTATCCTTTCTTTTTTTTTTATAACTTTCGCCTTGGTAACAGCTGAGGTAAATACAATTCGTAAAATATTAAATGAATTATTCCTATTTCTATTTTTTATCCTTTTTGTAAAGCATTTTTCAATTTCGTTATCAATTTGTATGGCAGTAAAATTACCTTCAATAAGAATCCAAGTGACATCAATAGATTTTTTGTGTTTTTTTTTGTTACCAGCAGTTTAATTTACTCTCAAGCTTAATAATTTTTTGCTTTGGCATTAATTTTTAATCCAGTTTTTAATCCATAAAATAAACTTATCTATATGCTAATATTTCGTTTTTATTAAATATTGTACATTTTCTTTCGCAAAACATTCTATTAGTTATTTACTTTTCCTATATATTATCTAATTTAACATATCTCAGCGCCTTTTTGGAGTGGTTCCCCTCAACATCTTTTAAGACATTTGAAATAAGAAGTCCATCAAGACATTACACGGCTTGTCAATAAGATTTCCAACTGCATCCCTTTACATCTCTTAAGATAATTAAGTTTTCAAAAATATATGTAAAAAAAAATATTTTTCACAGCTTGTACAATAAAGTATCATTTCATTCTTAATCGTATGACTGACCCTCACAGTTACAATATTAAAAATAGAACTAACTAATGTTTTAGCTGAAAGGGTGAATATACAACAACAAAAGAAGAAAAAATGTGGCATTCCTAATAACTTTGTTAATGCTAAGAATGTGAAGTAAAAAATTGCAAACTATATAGCGAACACACTGAATGTTGAAATAGGACAGAATGATATGGAATATTGTTTCATTAAAAAGCCCACAAATGTAAACAATGCTATGAAAAATAGCATAATTTGTGTAAAATTTAATTTCTTAAAAACTAAAATTAATATAATTAATAAATAATCAGAACTAAAATAGAAAGTAATTTTTTAAAATAAATAAATAATACGGCTTTTTTAACTTCTTAATAATTTTAACCTGTTACTTAATATATTATTTTTATTTTTTGTTCATTAATTCTAGTTTTCATTACCTTTTATTGTTTAACAGATTTCTTTTGCTAATTGCATTTTTTGATAGTTACCCCACAATTAAACTATTACTTGCTTTACTTTACTTTATCGGCATAACAAAATATTATTTTTGAGCCGAGTCCATAGCCTTCCTCCATTGGCTTCTGTCTTGCGCAGCTTCTCTCCAACTTCAAACAATATTCAGCATTCTTACGTCTGACTGAACACCGTCTTTCCATCGAAGATGTGGTCGCCCTCTTTTGCGTCTACCCTCCGGATTGGAGTCAAAAACCGCTCTTGCTGGAGCATCATCGGTCATTCTTACTACATGACCTAACCAGCGCAATCGTTGGATTTTAATCCAGGTTACGAGATCAGTTTCGTCATATAGCTCATACAGCTCGCGATTTTGTCATTGTCTCCAAACTCCATTGATGTTAATCGGACCAAAAATTTTACGTAGAATCTTCCTTTCAAAAGACCCTATCAGATTTTCATCGTACTTAGATATGGTCCATGATTCTGCACCATATGTCAGAACTGGTACGATGAGTGTTCTGTACAGTGTGATCTTTGTCTTTCTACTCAGGGTTTTTGACCTCATGTGCTTGCTTATCCCAAAGTAACAACGGTTGGCTAGCACTATTCTACGCTTAATTTCCAGGCTGGTGTTGCTGCCTTCTGTGTTCATTTGACAACCGAGATATACAAAATCTTTCACAACCTCAAAGTTGTATTCACCAACCGTAACATTCTGACCTACACGGCGACGGAGGGCGTCGTTTTGTTGCCACCATGTATACCGTCTTGTTCTCGTTCACTTCTAGGCCTAACTTTCTTGCACTATCCTCAATAGCAACAAAGGCTTCGCAGGTATCCCTTTGTGATTTGCCGATTATATCTAGGTCGTCTGCGTATCCGAGCAGCTGGGTTGATTTATAATAAATTGTGCCTCTGGTTTCAACGCCAGAGTCGCGCACCACTTTCTCAAGTGCGATGTTAAATAGATCACACGAGAGCGCGTCTCCTTGTCTAAAGCCTTGCTGCGTTCGAAAAATTCCAGATAGGTTGTTTTCTACTCTGACTGCGCATAATGTACAAGCTATGGTCATCTTGCTGATATTGACGAGTTTAGCAGGAAAACCGAATTCCACCATTGCTTGTAGTTGCTCGTCTCTCCCTATTGAATCATACGCAGCCTTGAAATCAATGAACAGATGATGTGTACTGACATTGAATTCATTGCAATTTTCTAGAATCTGTCTTAGCGTGAAGATCTGGTCAGTTGTTTATTTACCAGGTCTGAAGCCACACTGGTATCGACCGATGTTATAATCCATATGCGGCTTCATTCGCGTGCAGATGATACTCGACAGGATCTTATACGCCACATTTAAGAGACTTATTCCTCGGTAGTTTGAGCATTCTAACCGATTACCTTTCTTAAATATGGGTATAATTATGCTGGTGTTCCACTCATTGGGCATACTTTCTGTAGTCCAGATTACGGTCATGATTTGGTGTATGCACCTTACCAAATCATCTCCTCCTGCTTTAAATAGTTCGGCAGCTATGCCATCTATTCCCGGCGACTTGTTGTTTTTTAAGCGCCCGATGGCCGTGTGGGCCAAGGTGGGCGATGGTTCATCGTCTTGGATATTGAGTGGTGCATAATTATGAGTAGATGGTGCGGTGTTCACTGATGTTATGCCGCCGTTTAGTTGCTCTTTAAAGTATTCAGACCATCTACAAAGAATACCATCACTGTCGGTAATAAGGTTCCCTTCTTTATCTTTACAAGCGATTGTCCTGGGCTTAAAACCTTTTGTCTGTGAGACTTTTTTGTACATTTTTCGGACCTCGTTTCTGTCTATCATCCCTTCTAATTCTGAGAACTGCTTGTCTTCATAAGCTCTTTTCTTTTTCCATATGAGTTTCCTCTGTTCAGTTCTTAGCCGCTTGTAATCCTCATAGGCTAGTCTGGTTTTCTTCTGAAGCCAGTTTCGATAAGCGATGTTCTTATTCGCTATGATGTCACGGCACTCTTCGTCAAACCATTGGTTGTGGGAAGATGGTGGTACCGAACCAATGACTTGATCAGCGGCTTGTTTGATGATAGAAGAGCACCGTGCCCACTGCTCTTCGACTGGCGCATCTTCGCTTATGGGTGAGGACTGCATCATATGGGAAATGGCTTCAGCATATTCCTTTGCTGTCTCTGATGATTGTAGTGCTTCTACGTTTATTTTCCGTGGTGTTCTACATACGTGTCTTTTATGTGTGGATATTTCATCACATCTGAAGCGTGCCTGCTGTCAATCATCACGTGATCTATTTGGTTTGATGTTCTCTGATCTGGAGATCGCCAGGTGAGTTTATGAATATTACGATGAGAGAACTTTGTACTACTTATCACCATGTTCTTCATTGCTGTTTCTGGTACACTGTACATAAATATATAATAAATTATAACTTACTCTTCGTGACATTTTTATGAATTTCATAAAAACACAATCAATATAATATTATACATACTAAAGAACTTTATCAACCCAACTGAAATATTTTTTCATAAAATTCTGTTCTTCAGAGATGATAAAATAGCGGTAAAAAATAAGAAGTATTTTTTTTTTCGTCGCCTCAGTGTGTATTGCAATATTCAAATCGATGTTATTGTAATATCTAACCGAAAACAATAGAACAAAACCAAAAAATTGCATAATCAAATAGAAATTATTCTAATTTTTATTATTGGGCAATTTTTGCCGAAGATTATAGTATATGTAACTTTTTGTATAGGGGATTCCACGGCCACGGTTCATCTTTCTACTTCTTAAAATACGTTTATATATCTATTAAAATTAAATTCCGTGGATTTGAAGTTTGCAACGTTTATAGTTTAAAAAATATGAACATCCAAACTTGCTTTTGGGCAATTTGGACCCATATGTACAGAATAAGGGTTAAATATAATTATGCACAAATAAAATATAATGTAATATAAAATATAATATAATTATGCACAAATAAAATATAATTTTACATTAATAAAATTTCTAAAATGATATAATGTGTTAATGTACAAGATCAATTAATAATTAATAATACACTAATATACATATATTATGATGTAAACATGTTAGTAATATGAATATTGAAATATGAAAGTATTATTATACGGAGAGACTATGGTATGATTTTACAGTAAGTGATAATCCACATGTAGTACAGTGAAGTCATGATAATTGGAACAAACAGTGAAGTCGTGATAAATAGAATACTCTACATCTCCCCTTTTAAGTAGAAATGGTAATCTAGTATCTTTCTGGCACTTACTTACCACACGGCCGGATTTCGTTGTCGTGAGGTATCTTGATGTATTAGACGACTGCAGCTCATTGTTAGACCATGATGTATTGTGGTTGTGCGCTATTTCTGTTTTATTTTCCGTTTCCGTTTGTTTTAATGTTTCTGGTATTGTCGGGAATGCTGGTGTAGGACTTGGTGTTGCAATTTCTATGACTTGTCCCGGTTCATATGGGATATCTTTACGTTTAGCATGTACAAGATGATGCGAAGTTCGACGGAACTAACCACGATTGGTATAAATTATATATGATCGCGAGGTATCTGATAACTGCTCGACGCGGCCCCAAGTATTTAGGTCTCGAATCCAAACAACGTCTCCAAATTCAAATGGATTCTGCTTAATAACTCTATGCCTTTTATTGTAATTGTCGCGTTGCTTATCTCTTAGGGTATTATCTTTTAAAATTTGTTTTTCAATGTCGAAGTTAGGAATAAGTTGCTGATCGCTCACTGGTAGTGTTTTTCGTAGTTTTCTTCCCATTCGCATTTCGGAAGGTGATAATCCGTTTGCTAATGGCGTTAACCTGTATTCCATTAGTGCTAAGTGTTGATCTGTATTCTTTTTAAGTAGAGATTTGACAATTTTAACTGCTGATTCAATAAACCCGTTGCTTTGAAAATACCAGGGTGAAGAAGTTATATCCTCAATATTTCGCGAACTTATAAAATGCTGAGAGGTTGAGTTTTTGAAACTGTAACCAATTGTGAGACCTGACAATCTCTGAAATTCATTGCCTATAAAAAATAGATTTTAAATGATTAATGATAGAGTTAGTCGTTTGATTTTCTAATAAGGCTATTTCTGGGTATCTCGAAAAATAGTCGCTTACGATTAAGTAGCAGTTTGTTTTATGGAAAAACAGATCTACTCCTACTATTTTTCATGGACGTTCTGGTGTTTCAGACCCCATGAAACTTTCATGACGGGGTGTACAATTTTGAATGCAGATTGAACATGCAGATCGACATCTTTAGTGTAATTGGTCCACCAAACTGACTGTTTCGCTCTTAGTGTGCATTTTACAATTCCCAGATGACCTGCATATATTTTTTTAAAATGTCTTCACGAATATCAGTAGGTTTGACGAGTCGAGAATTGTGCATTAAAATTTCATTGTTAACTGATAAGCTATACCTATCATTATAATATTGACGAAGATGTGTTTCGACTTTATATCGGTCTGGCCAACCATTTAGACAATACTTTATTACTGTTGTTAGTATTGGGTCCTGATTAAGTGCAATACTGATGAAATTTAATCTTGTTTGTGTTACTGGTAAACTTGTAATTATGTTATTTACAAAGGTTGAAATTTCTTCTTCAAGAATATTTTCTGTTTTGATATCATTAAATGTGATAGGATGTCGTGATAGGGCGTCAGCTGCGATCAAAAATTTCCCCGCTGTATAATAAATTTCATATCCATATTTCATCATTTTAAGTCGAAATTTTTGTAGACGGGGTGTCAGTTCATCTATATTTTTTTGTTGTAAAAATCGAGATCAGGGGTTTATGGTCTGTCTCGATGCTAAATTTAATTCCCGTTAAAAATTCTCAAGGGCAAAGGCTTCTTTTTCTATTTAGGCGTATCCTTTCTCTGCCTGCGACAGAGTTCTTGAAGCGTAAGCTACTGGCCATAGTACTTCGTTCTCGTCTATTTGTAATAGAGCCAACCCTATTTCATATGATGAAGCGTCAGATGAAATAACTGTTTTGTGTTTTGGGTTAAAAAGTTTAAGCACCGGAGCTTTGGAGAGCATTTCTTTTATTTTGCTGAATGACATTTCTTGTGGATTTTCCAATTTAAAATTTACATCTTTACGTAACATTTCGTTCATAGGTTAACTAATTTCTGAAATGAGAGGTATATATTTACCAAAAAAATTTACCATTCCGAGAAATCGTTTTAATTATGTTACGTTTGTTAGCCTTGAGTACTCATTGATTGCTTGAATTTTTGATAGGCTTGGCTGTATTCCAGTTTCATTTATGATATGTCCTAAGAATTTCAATTGCGTTAATCCGATATCACATTTAGCTTTGTTGAGTGTCGCACCATTGTTTTTCAATCTATTTAACACTTGCCTTAATGTTTTATTAGGGTTTCTATATCTGGGCCCAAAAGTAAAATGTCATCTATTTGGCATACTACACCTGGAATGTCTTTCAAAATTGTTTTCATTCGTTTTTGGTAAATTTCGGGAGACGATGATATCTTCCAAAGGGTGTTAGAAATGTTGTTAGTAATTGTGATTCCTTTGCTAGTTTTATATGCCAAAATCCGGAATTTGCATCTAATTTTGAAAATATCTTAGCTCCTGAAAGTTGGGCTAGTGTATGATCTACTACTGGCATTAGATAGATTTCCCTTTCGACTGACAAGTTTAATATTGTTAAGTCAACACATGGACGGATTTCGCCGTTGGGTTTAGTCACTATAACAAGCGGTGCACACCACGGAGTCGGTTCATCGACCTGTTTTATTACTTTTAATTTGACCATTTCGTCTAATTTTTCCTTTAATTTATCTTGTATAGCTATGGGTACTCGGCGTGCTGTGAAAATTTGAAATGGCTTAGCATCACTTTTTAATTTTATTCTGCTTTCAAAATTTTTCAGACATCCCAAATTATTAAAAAGCATTGGAAACTCCTTTTCAATGTTGATGTTTGATTTCGACTTATTTATTTTTTTTTCAGTTAAATTAAAAATCCAATTTCTTGTTATTAAATTTAATTTTTCACTTGAATTTAAACTAAGTAGTGATTTTTTTTAAATTTTTTATTACATAAACATGGGATGTAAGCTCGTTTTCATTATATTGTAATTGTGTTTTAAACACTTATGGGTGTGTTTTAAGTTCGTTTAAGTTCACCCCATCCGGCCCTGTTATTTTTCTATTTGATTTATTTAATTGTCTATTATTAAAATTGTTTTTATACCCTACACCTATAGAATAGGTAAAGGGGTATATTAACTTTGGTATGGTGTTTGTAACCACCTAAAGGAAGCGAGCTAGATATGGAAAAGTATATATATTTGTGATCAGCGTGCCCGCCTTAGTCGATATAGCCATGTCCGTCCGTCCGTCCGTCCGTCCGTAGGCACGATAACTCAAAAAATAATGGAGCTATCTTGATGAAATTTTAACTGTAGGTTACTAGGACTGAAAGTACGGCGGGGATTGCATATGGGCGTAATCGGTCTATGGGTTCGGATTTTGGACCTTTTAATCGATCGAAGGGCTAACGAAAATATATAAAAAATCACGATAACTCAACAACTAATGACACTTTCTTCATCAAATTTGTGCTGTAGGTTACTAGTAATGAAACTACTTCGGGGATTGCGTAAGGTCGGGATTGGACCAAGGGTTCGGAACCTAGAACTTTTTGATCGAATTTAGGTCAAACGAGCATAATTCCGAAACCAATGAAGATGGAACCTCCAAATTTGGTATCAGGGTGTTCCTTCCAATTTTCTAAGTGTCTTGGGAATTTGGGCCCCATTGGAGTAGTGGGTCGGAGACCAGCCACACATTTCCGAAGACCTTAAAGCATATCTTTAAAATTAATAAAGATAAAAACTTGAAACAATGTAGAAGCTTCCAATTTGCCACAAGGGTGTTCTTTACTATCTCTTGCGTGTTCCCTTAATTTGGGATCAATTGGAGAGGTGGTTCAGTACCCCTCTCAGACCTTCCAAGTTTTAAAAGCTTATAATCGAAATTACCAAAAATAGTTACTTAAAATTAAGATAGACCGTTCAAATTGTGTACAAGAGTTAACTAGTACTATAAGTAAAGCGCGGGCTGTATAAGGGCGAAATCAGCCCATGGGTTCGGATTCTGGACCTTTTAGTCGGTGTCAGGGATAACGAACATATATTAATGAATGTCTGTCTTATGTCTATCTTAATGAAATTTGTGCTGTAGGTTATTGGTAATGAAACTACGGCGGTGATTACGTACGGTGAGGATTGGACAATGGGTTCGGAACTTAGAACTTTTTGATCGAATTTAGGCCAAACTAGCGTAATTCCGAAACCAATGAAGATAGAACCTCCAAATTTGGTATCAGGGTGTCCCTTCCTATTGCGTAAGTGTCTTTGAAATTTGGGTCCCATTGGACTAGTGGGTCGGGGACCAGCCACTCAGTTCCGAGGACCTTAAAGCATATTTTCGAAATTAATAAAAATAGTAACTTGAAACAAATGTAGAAGCTTCAAATTTGGCCCAGGGTGTTCTTTACTATTTCTTCCGTGCCCCCCTAATTTGGGATCATTTGGAGTGGTGGTTCAGGACCTCTCTTAGACCCCCAAATGTGTAAAAGCTTATTATCGAAATTAATAAAACTAGTAACTTAAAATTAAGATAGAACGTTCCAATTGTATACAAGGGTTAACTAGTATTGAAAGTATGACGGGACTGCATATGGGCGAAATCGTACCATGGTTTCGGGTTCTGGAACCCATGACAAGTTCAAGGACTAAAAAACATATATCTTAAAAACACCATAACTCAAAAAATAATGCAGGTATTTTGATGAAATTTAAACTCTAGGTTACTAGTAATGAAAGTACCATGCGAATTGGTTCTGGTCGAGTTTAATTTCAAAGCCAAAGAGTATATTTCCTATGTCCTATGTGTCTCCGAAATCTAGACTTAATTGTAGTGGTTCAGCTATGTTCAAAGGTACTTGCTGCATTTATGTAAAATTTATTTGAATATTTAAATGAATTATATGAGAAGGTCTAAATTTGTAATTGTATTTTAGAAATACATTTATTGCATATTTTGCGTTTATAAGCTTTTCTATTAGGTATATAAACTAACCATTTAAAATAATTGCAATTTTTAAAAATTTGGATTATTAAATATATTATGCTTTGATTATCTTTTTATCACAAAATTTAATAATTAGAATTTTTTCATTTTGTAATTGAATTGGAATAAATATATTTTCATTTATTTCAAGTTTGTTTGTTTTTTAATATTTTTAAATAGATAAATTAGTAAGATTTTGTAATATTTTTTAATAGATAGTGTAATTAGAAAATGTTTTTAGTATTATAAAGTTAATTTGGTTAGCTATGTCTTACGATCAAATTAATAACAGCTTTTATGGTGTTAAAATGACTTATGGATATGTCCTTAAATTTGAACCAAATAGGTGTAGGGTATTTCTAAGTCGGTTGCACCGACTGACTGTTTCTTTACTTGTTGTAAATATGACAAGGGATAACATCTATAGGAGATCCAGTATCGATCATAAAAACGAGTTTTTTTTTTGTTTATTTTTATATTTATATACCAAGATTTATTTTCATTTAAATTGTTTAATTTTAACATTCTCAAAAAAAAATTATTATGTTCATTAAAATTTCCAGATGTAATTTTTGTGTTGGTGTAGTTAATTTGATTAACATGTGGTTTTTTATTTTTATTATTGCATGCATTGCATTTTTTTCCTTTTGCAGGACAGTTATTTTGTTTAATGTGTATGTTATTAGAGCCACACCACGTGCACTTTTTATTATTATTACTGTTATTACCATCATGTTTGTTTAATTTTTTCCTTGTTTCTGAATCAGCGGAAAATTTATGTATGTTTGAAGATGTTAGATCTTGTTATTGTTTTCTCACTACTTGATGTTGCCTTACCTCCACAACAGCTTTTGCTAGGGTAAGGTTAGTTACTAGTTGTAACTTTTCAGATAATTTTCTATCCCTTACCCCTACCACTATCCTATCCCGAATCATTTCTTCGCGGAGATTTTCATAATTGCAATTTTCTGATAGCAGATACAAATCTGTGATGAAATCTTCTATTAATTCACCGTCCAGTTGGTATCTGAGGTTGAATTTTGCTCTTTCATAAATCACATTCATTTTTACTACAAAGTGATTTGTCAATGCTTCCATAACTTTCGTATACATTTTCTTTTCACTTTCCGTTATTGTAAAGGAAAGAAATATATTATCTGCTTGGTCTCCCATTAAATATATTCATGTGTTTATTTGCTCCTCATCTGTAGCCGTGTTCAGTTTTGATGCAATTCTAAATCTTTCGAACCGGCGTTGCCATCTGGGCCATTCCCCCGGATTACTAAATGGAAATGAGTCGGGTGATCTTACTGTGAAACTGCTATTCCCTTGGCTATTTACCGGAATTTTTTTTTTTAAATTTTTTTTCCAATTTTTTTTTTCCTTGTTATTTTTTTTTTTTACCAGAACGTGGTCTTGTTCACCGCTGCCACCATGTAGTGTATTGTATTTAGAGAAACACACTAGCTCGATTGTAATTCAACACTGACTTTATTTTATCTTAAATATAATTATGCACAAATAAAATATAATGTGTATGTAGATATAATCAATTAATAATTAATAATACACTAATATACATATATGATGATGTAAACATGCTAGTAATATGAATATTGAAATATGAAAGTATTATTATACGGAGAGACTATGGTACAGTAAGTGACAATCCACATGTAGTACAGTGAAGTCATGATAATTGGAACATACAGTGAAGTCGTGATACACCTCTACACCTTGTTTTACCAATATCGAACGGCGAAGTCGAACATAATAGAATTTAAACGGCAATGCTCAATAGTATATTATTTATTCGGAGCCTTTAAAAAGGTAGCATATGTTGCCACATATTTTTTGCCATTGCAGATATTGCCAACAACTTATAAAATCAAAAATAAAAAGTTACTAATATTTATAATTTCTTTGCACATCATATGTATGTATTAAAAAACTGTTTGTATATGCATGTGGGGATTCGATATTTTTCCCTAACAATTAATAATAATTAAATATCATAATTTAAATATCTGTAGAAAGAAACAGTAAGTTGGTACAACCGACTTAGAAATACCCTACACCTAATTGGTTCAAATTAATTAGAAGTCCATAATTCATTATTAAACCATAAAAGTTTTTATTAGTTTGATCGTAAGACATAATTTATGAAATTAATTTTATAATATTAAAAACTTTTTCTAATTCATTTTTCTATTCAAAAATATTAAAAATTCTTACTAATTTATCTTTTTAAAAATATTAAAAACAAAAGAACATGGAATAAATGTATTTAAAAAATACAATTACAAAATTACATATTTAAAACTTTTTATACAATTCAATAAAATTTTACACACATGTAGCAATTACTTCTCTTCAGGATTATTAATTTGTGCTATACTACATTTATTATTGAATGGTTTAGTACCTTTGATTAATGATTTCAATTCTAATTAATTTTTTAATTTATTCTCTTAATTTACTTATTTTTTAATGTTATACATAATTTAATTTTTAATAGTTTACTTCTTTTAATTTAAAAAATTCTGATTTGATTTAATTTATAGATTTATAGGAATCCTATTTACTTTTGCTTGACATATGACGTGATCCAGTTTACAGGTATGGAAAAGATTAATTTCAGATAGAAATAATGGGATTAGAATTGGTTACTTCTTATCCTTTATATTTATAATAAGGAATTTTGAGCACTGCTGTTATAAATAAGAATTACAATGATAATGCTGCTTTAATGTGTATATCTAAAATACAATGACAAATTTAGAACTTTTTCTATAATTCATTTAAATATAAAAATTAACTTACATGAAGCAAGTACCTTTGAACACAATTTAGGTATCGTACACAATTTCTTAATAATATATTATCTATGGTAATAATTTAATAAAATATTTGATATAATAAAAGTTAAAAAAAAAAAAAAATTCAGTCGTTTATTAAAAAAAATTTTAGTTTTTAAATTATAAATATAATACATAATATGCTTTATATTAAGTGTTAAATAAGAACGGAAATAGGAAAGAACATTTGTGTTCCAAATTTCAGATTTATATCATTATTAATTTCGAAGATATTAAATTGTTTTAAATCATATTTATGTAATAGAAATCAAAAGGTGAAATTAGATTGAAAACTTAGCAGTCTGTATATTATTATAACAGGTTTTCCTCAGGGCTCAGTCCTGGGACCCATTACTTTTCTAATATACACATAAATTCACTATTCACTTGCTGATAACATTGGGTGTGCAATAACATTCTAGATTGTACAATAACATTCTAGATTTAATTTCAGATATTAATGATAAAGATGACATTTGTTATGATGGTATTACTCAAATTAGTTTGAAAGTACTTATTCATCAAGAAGGGTTTGCCAAATAACTATGAAGAACTTAGTCAGCTATATTTTACTTATCATGATAACACAGGAATACCCAAAAAGGAAGTACTTAAAGATTTAACTTATTATAGAAGACATATTGATAATAAATACAGAGAACACCTACAAAAAATTAGAGAACCTTGGCAAAATTGTTCTGATGGGTGATATAAATATTGATTTATTAACAGACACAGAGCTCTCCAGATCATATAAATTGATGTTAGAATCTAACGGAGTAACTATAAGGAACGTACTAAGTTATGAATCTGCTACTAGAGTGACTGAAAATACTTCTACGATCATTGATCATATTCTGACAAATATAGATAAGTTTGACTTTGATATTAAGCTTCACGATATAGTAAATCTAGATCATAAAGCTATTAGTGTCAAATTAAATAAAGTTTTAAAAAAAGTTGAGCTTATTTTTAAAAGGGAATTCTACACCACAAATTTTAAGAAATATAAAGAAAATGTAAGAAAACTACTTGAAATAAATAAATGTCAAAATGTGGATGACCTTATTAAAATATTGCAAAAAGCGAAGGTGAATTCTACAATTAAAACGCACAGAAGAGTGAGGAACAACAGTCATTGGATGACAAAGGAATTATTGAATATGATCAAAAAGAGGAATAACCTGTTCAAAAAGTTGAAAAAGCAGCCTAACAATATAGATATTCAAGCAAGTTTTAAAAATGCAAAGAACAAGGTTAATTATGAAATAACTAAAGCCAAACAAAATTATTTTAATGATAAACTACAATTAGCTGGTGGTGATCAAAGGAAAATTTGGAAAGTACTAAATAATCTCATATTGAAAAAATCAACTGAGTTAAGCATGGTTATCAAAGAAATAAACAGTAATGGAATCAGAACATGCGATAGTTTTGAAATTGCAAATTCATTCAATTCTTACTTCAGTTCTATCGGAAACAAACTAGCTGATAAAATTGTTGATGCTGAAAAATACATAATAAAAAATAGATTTGTTGAACAGTCTATTTTTCTTAAACCAACAGATGAAACGGAAATACATAACATTATCACCTCCAGGAGAACTATTTTTTAACTGCATGACAATGTTATGTATTTCCGTTTCATCTGTTGGTTTAAGAAAAATAGACTGTTCAACAAATCTATTTTTTATTATGTA
The DNA here is from genome assembly GCA_963082915.1 of Dolichopus griseipennis. Taxonomy (NCBI): domain Eukaryota; kingdom Metazoa; phylum Arthropoda; class Insecta; order Diptera; family Dolichopodidae; genus Dolichopus; species Dolichopus griseipennis. Next base: position 51,660,987 of record OY720445.1, on the reverse strand, counting down.
TTATGTATTTCAGCTTCAGATTTAAAACATGTTGCAACTTGAATAACACCTACAATTGTATGCTTGATAAATAGGTGTCTAAATACTGGTATATATCCCGAGTGTTTAAAATCAAGTATTGTTGTACCTATATTTAAATCGGGATCAACCTCAGATGTATCAAATTATAGACCGATTACTCTCTCAAGCTGTATTGGAAAAGTATTTGAAAAGGTAATTAACTCAAGAATACAGGAGTTCGTGCAAAAAGTTGTAGGATTTGATATAAATCAATTTGGTTTTCAAAAGAAAATTGGAACTGACTCTACAGTCCTTGAATCCACCAACTCAATTATAAATAAACTGGATCAGGGAAATTATGTATGTTCGGTATTCGTTGATCTAAAGAAAGCCTTTGATACAGTGGACCATAATATTTTACTTGACAGATTGCACGAAATCGGAATAAGGGGTACTGCTAATAATTTACTTTCCTCATATCTTAATAATAGAAAAACTATGACAAAAATTAATGGAGTTTTCAGTAATGAAAATATTATAAATATTGGTGTTCCTCAAGGATCAGTACTTGGTCCCACACTGTACTTACTTTATATTCATAATATCCAGTATACGAATTTGAGGGCTGACTATAAGATCTTTGCTGATGATACTCTACTTATTTATAATGCTAGAACCTGTGAAGAACTTGAAAGTCTTGTAAATACTGATTTGGGGATATATGAAAGTTGGCTTAAAGGTAATAAATTAACTGTTAATGCGGAAAAAACAAAATATATAGTATATAAAATAAAAAAATAAAATTGATATAAATCCGAATCTATTGGTAAATAAGACTAAAATTGAAAGAGTTACTACTTATAAATACCTTGGGGTTGTAATAGATGAAAAACTGAAGTGGGAAGATCATATTAATAGATTAGTAAAAAAAATTGTGCCTCTGCTTGGTGCATTCAAAAGAAGTGGAATTATGTTGAATAAACAAACTGCAGATAAGCTTTATTATTCTCATATTATCTCGCACATCAGATACAATTTATGTAATTGGTCCAGCTGTTCATTACGGTTGAAAGATAAAATTTGTGTTTTAATAAACAAAGCCATAAAATGAAATAAGTACGATTGGCTTACCCCAACAAACGAAATTTTTAAGCGCACCGGATATCTGAAGTTACACGAACTCATCATTTTGGAAAAATCTAAACTAATTTTCAAAATAGAAAAAGGGGTTTATAAAAAAAACGTCATAATTACCAAAAGAAATAATATTCATAATTACAATACAAGACGGTTGAACAATTTAAATCATGCTAAATCAAGAATAGAGTTATCACGCAATAGCTGTCTCTCGTCATCAATAAGAATTTATAATAAATTGCCAATGGATTTAAAAAGAAGCTCAAACTTGAATATTTTTGTCAAAAAACTGAAACAATTACTAAAGAATAATGCTACATTTGTAAATGGCTTAACGCAGGAGTGAAACAATGCTTATAGCATATAATGTTATGAGCTACGATATTGCATTTATGTAATTATATATGTATATATGTAAATATATTAAAATTTTAAATTTACTTTGTTAATAATATTAGGAAGTAACTGCGATGTTTTATACCTAAACTATAAGTTTTGTTTTTATCAAAGTTATAAAATAAAACAAAAAATAAAATTACAAAAATAAATGCTGGAAAAAAAAAAAAAAATGTAAAAAAAATATGTATACCACTAAGTAAATTTAAACAATAAATAGAAAAAAAAAAAAAAAAAAAAATTACGATTTAGATTAATTGAGAAAGTGGTTTGCACACCATAAACTTTTGGTTAGTAAAACAACTAAAATAATCTTACACAAGAATATATAATATAAATTGTAATAATTTACATGTACTGTATCGTCACGAAATTAAATGTTTTGTTATAGAAGAAGTTTGTAATTTTAGGTATTTAGGATAACATTGGATTCCTAAATAAGTTGGACCCATCCATCTTATACCCATCCCGCCTTTTCGAACTACTCACTACGAAATTTCTATTCAACCTTTTCATACCGTTTGTTTAATAAACTACATTAGTTATGGCTTCTTAATCATAATAATAATTATACTCAGGTGGAAGCTTTTTTTGATGTATTAATTTGGTTTAATTTTACCTGCGGATTTTAGCTTTTACACAGAATTTTATCCTCATTATTTTGTTTTTTTTTGTCATTTTCATATAACTTTTACTTATTTCGCTTTTGCTAGAACTTTAGGTTTAAAATATTAGCTATTAATTTTAATTTTAAGTTAACTGAACCACGGAATTACAACATGAATTACAATTTCTACCACAATATTTTCTTGCTAATAAATAAATATTAATACTTTTACAGGTTAACAAGTACACTAAAACTATTTTGTAATAAATAGAAGGTGTTCTTTTATTTTCTCTATTTTTATATGTTATTTTATTTATTTCTTTTAATTTCAAATTTCTTATTAATTTAACTATTATTATATTATGTGCACAATGTAAATGAGAAAATATGAAATTAATTTTAAATTTGATTGAATTAAATACGGCGTGAGTCATGGAACAGTAACGTTGATGGTTGTCAATTTTGCTGATTTTAAAAATTTTATCAAAAAATATGCGAGCAATGAGACAGTTAATATTAACGAATTGAAGCGTTTCATTTTTTACAAAAAATCTTTAGACAGAGCAGCAAAATATTTTGTAGAATGCGAAGCAAAACCTGTGTCGTTTTACCGGCAACAAATATCGCTTTTAAGAGAAACCGCTTTAAAACTCAAAACGCGAAGATTCATAAGTCGCTACGGGAGTGAAGGAAAAAAATAAAAAATGATGAAAAGGGAACACCAGTTGACAAATTTAGCAACGGTGAAAAATTTCAGGAACCAAGTTCATCTGGAAGACCAAGTTCATCTGGAAGACTAAGTTCATCTGGAAGACCAATTCATCTGGAATACCAAGTACATCTTATCCACCTGTATCACCAATACAAAAGAAAATTTTGCCTATAAATGAAGAGCTTAAATATTTAGGACACCGTATCAATAAGAAACAATTTGTCCGTGTTGGGATAAATTTAAAGCAGTAGTTAATTTCTCATGTCCATGCACTGTTAAGCAGTTACAAAGCAATTTAGGACCAATACAATCGAAGAAGAAGACCGGCAATCGAGAGAACACAATTTGGTATTGGAAAAAAATTCGTCTAAAATTCCTAGGCTTTTACAAAGTAGGTAAAATAAAAGGATTTAGGATATAAAAGGATAAAAGGACTGATATAAGGTAAAAAAAGTTGGTGATTCTGACTGACTGACTGACTAAATCAACAGAATCCTGTGTTAACAGCATCCCTGGGTTTATAGAGATTGGCGAAGTAAACGATGAAGAAATTATTAATTCCCCGAATAAATTAGCAAGATGGTGAATGCAGGAATTCGATATTTTCGCGTAACAATAAAAAACAATTAAATAATATATTTTTATTGAGAGGTAGAAAATATAACAAAACAAGTAAAGAAACTTAGGAATACCCTACACCTTGGTTCAAAATAAATTAAAACTTTTTACACAATTCAATCAAATTTTACACTCATGCAGCAATTACTTCTCTTCAGAACTATTAATTTTTGCTGTATTGAAGTTGCTGTTGAATGATTTAGTTGATTATTTATTTCAATTTTAATTAATTATTAGTTAAATTCCTTTAATTTGAAAAATCCTGGTTTGATTTATTTACAGATTTATAGAAATCCAATTTAGTTTTCCTTGAAATATGTTCGGACCCAGGTTAAAGGTATGGAAAATTCAAAAGTCAAAAAAAACTGTCAAATATATCACATCAAAAATTTTCACTTGAATGAAATTATTTAATTTTTTATTATTAATACAGTATTATATTAAATTTGAATTTTTAACAAGTAAAGAAACAGTCAGTCGCAACCGACTTAAAAATACCCTACAGCTATTTGGTTCAAATTTAAGGACATATCCATAAGTCATTTTAACACCATAAAAGCTGTTATTAATTTGATCGTAAGACATAGCTAACCAAATTAACTTTATAATACTAAAAACATTTTCTAATTACACTATCTATTAAAAAATATTACAAATTCTTACCAATTTATCTATTTAAAAATATTAAAAAACAAACAAACTTGAAATAAATGAAAATATATTTATTCCAATTCAATTACAAAATGAAAAAATTCTAATTATTAAATTTTGTGATAAAAAGATAATCAAAGAATAGATTTTCAGATTTTTAAAAATTGCAATTATTTTAAATGGTTAGTTTATATACCTAATAGAAAAGCTTATAAACGCAAAATATGCAATAAATGTATTTCTAAAATACAATTACCTACAAATTTAGACCTTTTTATATAATTCATTTAAATATTAAAATAAATGCAGCAAATATCTTTGAACACAGCTGAACCACTACAATTAAGTCTAGATTTCGGAGACACATAGGACATAGGAAATATATTCTTTGGCTTTGAAATTAAACTGGACCACAACCAATTCCCATGGTACTTTCATTACTAGTAACCTAGAGTTTAAATTTCATCAAAATACCGGCATTATTTTTTGAGTTATGGTGATTTTATTTTTTTTACGATTTCGCCCATTAGCAGTCCCGTCATACTTTCAATACTAGTTAACCCTTGTATACAATTTGAACGGTCTATCTTAATTTTAAGTTACTAGTTTTATTAATTTCGATGATAAGCTTTTACACATTGGGGGGTCTAAGAGAGGTCCTGAACTTACTACCCCAATTGATCCCAAATTAGGGGGGCTCGGAAGAAATAGTAAAGAACACCCTGGGCCAAATTTGAAGCTTCTACATTTGTTTCAAGTTACTATTTTTATTAATTTCGAAAATATGCTTTAAGGTCCTCGGAACTGAGTGGCTGGTCCCCGACCCACTAGTCCAATGGGACCCAAATTTCAAAGACACTTACGAAATAGGAAGGGACAGCCTGATACCAAATTTGGAGGTTATATCTTCATTGGTTTCGGAATTACGCTAGTTTGGCCTAAATTCGATCAAAAAGTTCTCAGTTCCGAACCCATTGTCCAATCCTCACCGTACGTAATCACCGCCGTAGTTTCATTACCAATAACCTACAGCACAAATTTCATGAAGATAGGGTCATTAGTTGTTGAGTTATCGTGATTTTTAATATATGTTCGTTATCCCTGACACCGACTAAATGGTCCAGAATCCGAACCCATGGGCTGATTTCGCCATTATACAGCCCGCGCTGTACTTATAGTACTAGTTAACCCTTGTATACAATTTGAACGGTCTATATTAATTTTAAGTAACTATTTTTAGTAATTTCCATTATAAGCTTTTAAAACTTGGGAGGTCTGAGAGGGGTACTGAACCACCTCTTCAATTGATCCCAAATTAGGGGAACACGCAAGAGATAGTAAAGAACACCCCTGTGGCAAATTGAAAGCTTCTACATTTTTTCAAGTTGTTATCTTTATTAATTATAAATATATGCTTTAAGGTCTTCGGAAATGTGTAGCTGGTCCCCGACCCAGTACTCCAATGGGACCCAAATTCACAAGACACATAGGGAATAGGAAGGGACACCCTGATACCAAATTTGGAGGTTCTATCTTCATTGGTTTCGGAATTATGCTAGTTTGGCCTAAATTCGATCAAAAACTTCTAGGTTCCGAACGCATGGTCCAATCCCAACCTTACGCAATCCCCGAAGTAGTTTCATTACTAGTAACCTACAGCACAAATTTTATAAAGATAGCGTCATTAGTTGTTGAGTTATCGTGATGTTTTATAAAAGTTCGTTAGCCCTTCGATCGATTAAAAGGTCCAGAATCCGAACCCATGGGCCGATTTCGCCCATATGCAATCCCCGTCGTACTTTCAGTCCTAGTAACCTACAGTTAAAATTTCATCAAGATAGCTCCATTATTTTTTGAGTTATCGTGCCTACGGACGGACGGACGGACGGACATGGCTATATCGACTCAGGCGGTCACGCTGATCACAAATATATATACTTTTCCATATCTAGCTCGCTTCCTTTAAGTGGTTACAAACACCATACCAAAGTTAATATACCCCTTTACCTATTCTATAGGTGTAGGGTATAAAAATATATATATAAGTTAATGACGTATCAAATTTCAACACGGTAAAACATGTTTGAACAGGTTCACACGAAATTGCTGACGATATGTCTACAATTATCGTGAGAATTAGAATTAGAAAATAATTTCCCACATTATTAATTGCAACATAAGCAATTTATAATATATAAATACTGCGTAAATTAGTTTTAAGAATCAATCTAAAATTGTTCCACAACCGAAATTGTAATATTAATTAAAAAATAAAGTTTAAAAATAAAAAAATAATAAAAAAATAATTCCGATAAATTATTTTTTTTTATATAACAAATCAAGTATATTTGTTAAGTGGCGCCCGAGCAGGGACGGTCGTGAAAAATCAAATCAAAAAGGATAATTAAACAAGAGTGAAGGAAGCCCGTACCGCAGTAGGCCGTCAAAAACTATCAACGTCGACAGCTAAAAAGGAAGAATACGACTCCTCCCATAAGGAAGCAAAACACGACCGAGGGAAAAGTGGTAACAGAAGATTCCTGAATTAAAAATTCAGTACAAAACGGGAGCAACCAAGGACATGCGAGCCCGCGCCAACCAAGTCCTCATATTAACGTAAGAAAATCTATAATTATCATTGTTTTTTAACCAAGATATCGTAAAGGATTAAATCCTTAATCAAAAACGGAATAAGCCAAAAAAAAAAAAAAAAATAATAAAAAATATATTTTTTAAAAAAAATTTTAATAAAAAATCGGTAAATAAACAAGTAAAGAAACAGTCAGTCGGTGCAACCGACTTAGAAATACCCTACACCTATTTGGTTCAAATTTAAGGACATATCCATAAGTCATTTTAACACCATTTAACAGCTGTTATTAATTTGATCGTAAGACATAGCTAACCAAATTAACTTTATAATACTAAAAACATTTTCTAATTACACTATCTATTAAAAAATATTACAAATTTTTACTAATTTATCTATTTAAAAATATTAAAAAACAAACAAACTTGAAATAAATGAAAATATATTTATTCCAATTCAATTACAAAATGAAAAAATTCTAATTATTAAATTTTGTGATAAAAAAAAAATATATTTACTAATCCAAATTTTTAAAAATTGCAATTATTTTAAATGGTTAGTTTATATACCTAATAGAAAAGCTTATAAACGCAAAATAAACAATAAATGTATTTCTAAAATACAATTACAAATTTAGACCTTTTCATATAATTCATTTAAATATAAAAATAAATTTTACATAAATGCAGCAAGTTCCTTTGAACATAGCGGAACCATTACAATTAAGTCTAGATTTCGGAGACATGTAGGACATAGGAAATATATTCTTTGGCTTTGAAATTAAACTCGACCAGAACCAATTCGCATGGTACTTTCATAACTAGTAACTTAGAGTTTAAATTTCATCAAAATACCAGCATTATTTTTTGAGGTGTTTTTAAGATATATGTTTTTTAGTCCTTGAACTTGTCATGGGTTCCAGAACCCGAAACAATGGTACGATTTCGCCCATATGCAGTCCCGTCATACTTTCAATACTAGTTAACCATTGTACACAATTTGAACGGTCTATCTTAATTTTAAGTAACTATTTTTAGTAATTTCGATTATAAGCTTTTAAAACTTGGGAGGTCTGAGAGGGGTACTGAACCACCTCTCCAATTGATTCCAAATTAAGGGAACCCGCAAGAGATAGTAAAGAACACCCTTGTGGCAAATTGGAAGCTTCTACATTTTTTCAAGTTGTTATCTTTATTAATTTCGAAAATATGCTTTAAGGTCCTCGGAACTGAGTGGCTGGTCCCCGACCCACTAGTCCAATGGGGCCCAAATTTCAAAGACACTTACGCAATAAGAAGGGACAACTTGATACCAAATTTGAAGGTTATATCTCTATTGGTTTCGGAATTACGCTAGTTTGGCCTAAATTCGATCAAAAAGTTCTCAGTTCCGAACCCATTGTCCAATCCTCACCGTACGTAATCACCGCCGTAGTTTCATTACCAATAACCTACAGCACAAATTTCATGAAGATAGCCTCATTAGTTGTTGAGTTATCGTGATTTTTTATATATGTTCGTTAGCCCTTCGATCGATTAAAAGGTCCAGAATCCAAACCAATGGGCCGATTTCGCCCATATGCAATCCCCGCCGTACTTTCAGTCCTAGTAATCTACAGTTAAAATTTCATCAAGATAGCTCCATTATTTTTTGAGTTATCGTGTCTACGGACGGACGGACGGACGGACGGACGGACGGACGGACGGACGGACATGGCTATATCGACTCAGGCGGTCACGCTGATCACAAATATTCATACTTTTCCATATCTAGCTCGCTTCCTTTAGGTGGTTACAAACACCATACCAAAGTTAATATACCCCTTTACCTATTCTATAGGTGTAGGGTATAATAATGTCAGAGACGATCAACTCCGACACAGAAGATTTCACCGCCCACTTAAAAGAAATAAGGAAGAAGTTATTTAAGAAAACTTCACATAAAAATTATTTAAGGAAATTAAAAATCAGAATAAAAAAACTAAAACTAAATAAGAAAAATGGAAGAACTAACAACTGCAGTGAATAACTTAACGGGGGTTGTCAACAGGCAAATTGAACAAATCAGGAGCCTGGAACAAAGGCTTAGACAACTCGAAACCGCCGCAAAAATCAACGTCAGCCACAAAACCAACCAAATGGTTTAGTAACGCCCAGGACTGCAGAAGATTTAAAAGAAATTAGTAAGTTACCTGATAGCGTCAAAGAACTTCAATACTTTGACGGCGACCCAGTCCAGTACGTCTCATGGACTCATTCAGTTGAAAACATACTGCAAGACTATGAAAAAACCAGATGCATCAGGAAAAACAAAATATAGGATGGTGATCGACTTCAAGAGATTAAATGCCATCACAATTGCGGATACTTACCCGATTCCGGATATATCCAATACGCTTTCTAGTCTAGGGAAAGCGAAGTATTTCACAACCATAGATTTGACATCTGGCTTCCATCAAATAAAAATGGCCGAAAAGGATATCCCGAAAACCGCTTTTTCCACAATGAATGGGAAATATGAATTTACTCGCTTGCCATTTGGGCTACGCAATGCTCCAGCAATTTTCCACAGAATGATCGATGACGTTCTGAAAGAACACATCGGCAAGCGTTGCTACGTATACATCGACGATGTCATTATCTTCGGGAAAACTGAAGAAGAACATCTTAACAACATTAGAGAAGTATTTTCAACTCTAGATCAAGCTAATCTTAGAGTTAACTTAGAAAAAACCAGCTTTTTTAAGACAGAGACGGAATTCCTTGGCTATTTGATCACGAACGACGGAATAAAACCAGATCCTAAAAAGGTAGAAGCAATCCAAAGAATTAAGCCACCTACAAACCTAAAGGAACTGAAATCTTTTCTTGGACTCACTTCATATTACCGAAGATTCATCAAAAATTTTGCCAAGCTTGCCAAACCCTTGACTAATTTAACAAGAGGATATAATGCTCAGGTTAAGGCAAATCAATCAAAAAAGATAGAAATAAAATTAAACAAAGAAGAAATGAAGGCATTCAACAATTTGAAAAACCTTTTAATGTCATCAGAAATTCTCATCTTCCCAGATTTCGATAGTACATTCATTCTAACAACAGACGCGCCTAATCAAGCCATTGGCGCTGTTCTATCCCAGGGAGAGTTAGGAAAGGATAAGCCTATTACATACATTTCTAGATCGTTGAACAGAACAGAAGAAAATTACGCAACGAACGAGAAGGAAATGCTGGCTATCGTATGGGCGCTCGACAACCTGCGTAATTATCTCTACGGAGCAAAAAAAATCAAAATATTAACTGATCATCAGCCGCTCACTTTTGCCTTAGGCAATCGAAATCATAACGCCAAACTAAAAAGATGGAAGGCACGAATCGAAGAGTATAACCACGAAATTATTTATAAACCAGGTAAAACCAACGTGGTAGCTGATGCACTTTCCAGATTGCCCTTAGAAATCAATACGTTATCAACAAGCTCAATAGAAACAGCACACAGTTGCGACCAAGACAGCAGCGATCTCATCCCACACTGTGAAGCTCCAATAAACGTCTTCAAAAGTCAAATCATCATCAAGCAAAGCAAATCCATTACCGCATTTGAGAATCCTCATCCTGGGTTTCAAAGGTTCACAATCGGTATGCCAAGTATAACACATGAAGGACTTATATCTATCCTTAAGCAAAGACTTAATCCAAATGTTATAAACGGAATTAAGATTCCCGAAGAATACCTTGGTATGCTTAACGAAGTTTAAAAGGAATACTTCAACAAAGTAAAAATAAGGATAACTCAAAGAATGGTGGAAGATGTCGCTAACGAAGAACGTCAAATGAATATTATCGAAAGAGAACATAAAAGAGCACATAGAAACTCCATCGAAAATCGAGAACAAATTGTGGAATGGAATATCACTATTTTTATGGAAGGGAATATCACTATTTTCCTAGAATGAATCGGCTGATCAAAGATTACATCAAGACCTGCGAAACGTGTAATTGTAATAAGTATGACAGGCACCCGCAACATCCGCAACTTCAGCCAACGCCTATTCCGAAGTATCCTGCGCAAGTCCTCCATTTAGACATCATGGAAATACGAGGAGAAAAATATATCACCTGCATTGACAAATTTTCCAAATTCGTCAAATTCTTCAGGATCAAGGATAAATTCGCTCTACATCTAAGAGACAAACTAACAAAAGTACTGCACTACTTCACGGTTCCCGAAATGATAGTCACTGACAACGAAAGTGGATTAATTAGTCCTATAGTATAAACTTATATCAAGGCACTTGGAATAAAAACATACCATACACCTTCCCAGAAAAGTGAGGTCAATGGGACAATCGAAAGAGCGCATTCGACTATTTTGGAAATCATCAGATGCCTGCAAAAAGAATGTCCCCAACTAACGCACAAAGATTTGGTATGTATAGCAGTTGACCGCTATAAAAATTCACAACGATTTATCAGAACAAATTAAGCACTTACAGCAACTCAAATTAAATAGAGAGAACCGAAAAAGAGGCACTCCAGTAAACTATTCTAAGGGTCAAATGATCTATGTTAAGGATAAACAGATCAAAGCCAAGCACAAGCCTATTTACAAAAAAGAAACAGTACTGAAAAACAACAAGGCAACCGTTACGACGATATCTGGGAAACGGATTCATAAATCCCACATCAAAACCACTCCTAACTAAATCTCTCTTTTCAGATTAATATTTCTTGGGACATCCGTCCCTCTGAAGATCTTTGAAATCACAAGCGCAATAGCAACATTAAAACTGGGGGAAGCAAGAATTTTCAATGGAAATTTTGATCTAATTCATATAATAGAACTGAAGAACTACGATGAAGTACTGCAAAAACTAATACCCTTGGTTGAAAATACGGATAATTCAAGCATAATGAAACCTCAATTACAGTACCAGTTAAACAAAATAATGGATTCTTTAGCAAAAATAAGGGGTGTCCAAAGGACCCGAAGCTCAATCAACTGGATCGGGACAGCATGGAAATGGCTGGCCGGCACACCTGATTCCACAGATTGGGACAATTTGTTGAAAGATCAAAATCAGTTAACCAACAACAATAATCAGCAACAAAGGATAAACAAAGAAACCATGTCAGTAACCAACAAACTAATCGAAAGCTATAATGCAATCCTAAAACGGTTGGACAACAATATCGACCATAACCTTGAGCAAAACTTATTCAACAAACTTGGGATAATTAATGAAGTCATGAAGGAAATCATCCTTGCAATCGAACTGGCAAAGCAAAAAATTATTAACACCAATTTACTCAGCAGAGAAGAAATTCTAAAAATACTTAGAGAAGTTGACACGCTACCGTACTCCAACGAAATAGAAGCAATCGAATACGCTGAACCAAAGGTTATCACAAACGGGTTAACAATATTGTTCGTAGTGTCATTACCCAAAACAGATAATCGAACATACGATCACATATTGATTAAACCAGCAATAAGAAATCAAACCGAAGTCCACTTGGAATACGAAAAACTATTGGTCAATCATGAAATCTATGGAATCCATCAAAAATGCAAAAGCTTTAACGACATTGTTATCTGCAACAAGAAGGCACTGAAGAAATTAGAAACTGGACATTGTATTACACAATTAATTAAAGGCTTCAATGCGGTATGCGATTATAAATTCAACCATGAAGAAAAAATCGAAGAAAACAATGAAAATACCATATTACTAGCCAACTTAAATGGTAACGTCATCGATAACATCGCCACAAGAAATCTATTGGGTAATTATCTCATGCAATACTCCAACGAGACGATCCAAATCAAAGGTCTAACATTCTCAAACAAAGCAATGAAATCATCAGAAGTTCTACCAGCGTTTCTTCAAACAAACATGACGCAAAAAAACCACAGAATCAATCTGAAATATCTTCATAATCTGCAAGAACATAACATTAAAAAAATCGAACAACTTTTTTCTACAAAGAATGTCTCAACCACATTAAATGCAGTTATCATACTCTTTATCATTTCAATTGCAATAGTATTCACTATCCTGAGGAAGAACAAAAAAACAGAGAAGGCAGACGAAACTAACAGCCCTGCAAAATTAACCAAACTTCAAGTAAATCTACGGGACGTAGATCTTTAAAGGGGGAGAAGTTAATGACGTATCAAATTTCAACACGGTAAAACATGTTTGAACAGGTTCACACGAAATTGCTGACGATATGTCTACAATTATCGTGAGAATTAGAATTAGAAAATAATTTCCCACATTATAAATTGCAACATAAGCAATTTATAATATATAAATACTGCGTAAATTAGTTTTAAGAATCAATCTAAAATTGTTCCACAACCGAAATTGTAATATTAATTAAAAAATAAAGTTTAAAAATAAAAAAATAATAAAAAAATAATTCCGATAAATTATTTTTTTTTATATAACAAATCAAGTATATTTGTTAAGTTATATATATTTTTTGTTTTGTGAAATATTGATAATAACAAAAAATTTGATTTCCAAAACTTTATTTTGGATAAAACTTTGTCGGGTTTTTAAAAAACAACTTACGAATGCAATAATTGACATCCAGAAATCGCAGCAATTTGACTCAGATCAACTAAATGATTTGATAGAACAAAATAAGGAATTAACAAGTAAAGAAACAGTCAGTCGGTGCAACCGACTTAGAAATACCCTACATCTATTTGGTTCAAATTTAATGGGAATTTCATGAGTCATTTTAAAACAATAAAAGCTGTTATTAGTTTGGTCGTAAAACATAGCTAACCAAATTAACTTTATAATACTAAAAACATTTTCTAATTAGACTATCTTTAAAAAAATATTACAAATTCTTAGTAATTTATTGTTTTAAAAATATTAAAAAACAAAAAAACTTGAATTAAATGAAAATATATTTATTTCAATTCAATTACAAAAGTGAAAAAATTCTAATTATTAAAAAGCATAATATATTTATTAATTAAAATTTTTCAAAATTGCAATTACTTTAAATTGCTAGCGAAAAGCTTAAAAACGCAAAATATGCAATAAATGTATTTCTAAAATATAATTACAAATTTAGAACTTTTCATATAGTTAATTTAAATATAACAATAAATTTTACACAAATGCAGCAAGTACCTTTGAATATAGCTTAAGAATTGTACACAATGTCTTAATGATATATCACCTATGGTAATAATTCAATAAAATATATGATATCATAAAAATTAAAAAAAAGGAATTTAATCGTTTATTAAAAAAATATTTTGTTTTAAATTTATAAAATATTATACAAAATATGTTTTATGGTAAAATTCTTAGCCTTTTAAAAATATAAAAGTGTTAAATAAATACGGAAATAGGAAAGCACCCTCGTCTATCAAATTTAAAGTTTTTATCTTCATGAATCTCGAAGATAAGCTTTTTAATTTTGGGATATCTTAGGAGCCACGTGAACCACCGCTACAATTATGTCTAAATTTCGGGGACACATAGGAAATAGGAAATATATTCTTTGGCTTCGAAATTATACTCGTTTGGCCTCAGATCGATCAAAAGCTTCTAGAATCCGAACTCATTGTCCGAACTCGACCAGAACCAATTCCCATGGTACTTTCATTATTAGTAACCTAGAGTTTAAATTTCATCAAAATAGCGGCATTATTTTTTGCGTTATACTGCTTTTAAGATATATGTTCGTTAGCCTTTGAACTTTCAAAGGTTCCAGAACCCGAAACCATGGTACGATTTCGCACATATGCAGTCCCAGCTATACTTTCAATACTAGTTAATCCTAGTACACAATTGGAACGTTCTATCTTAATTTTAAGTTACTATTTTTATTAATTTCGATGATAAGTTTTTAAACCTTGGGAGGTCTAAGAGGGGTACTGAACCATCACTCTAAATTATCCAAAATTAGGTGAACGCGCAGGAAATAGTAAAGAGCACCCATGTATCAAATTTGAAACTTCTAAGTTTGTTTGAAGTTATTATCTTTATTAATTTCGAAAATATGCTTTAAGGTCTTCGGAACTGTGTGGCTAGTCCTCGACCCACTACACCAATTGGTCCCAAATTTCAAGGGCACTATGGAAAAAGAAAGAGACACCCTGATACCAAATTTGGAGGTTCTATCTTCATTGGTTTCGAAATTATACTCGTTTAGTATGTACGTATTAGAAAAGATTATAAATGCCAAATATGCAATAAATGTATTTCTAAAATACAATGTCAAATTTAGAACTTTTCATATAATTCATTTAAATATAAAAGTAAATTTAACAACTTAAGCATCGTACAAAATTTCTTAATTATATATTACCTCTGGTAATAATTCAATAAAATATAGATATAATATAATAAAAATTAAAAAAAAATTCGTCGTTTATTAAAAAAATATTTCGTTTTTAATAAATAAAATATAAAACATAATTACTTGTAATGAACATCGGAATTGGTTCTGGTCGAGTACGGACAATGAGCTCGAATTCTAGAAGCTTTTGATTGAATTGAAGCCAAACGAGTATAATTTCGAAACCAAAGAAGATAGAACCGTTTGTTTGGGGCACAGTGTTTTCTTCGTATTTGTTTTGTGCACGTGAAATTTTGGATAATTTGAATAGTGGTTTGCGTACCACCCCCACTACTTGTTCTATGTAGTACTTGTATGTATGTTCGTTAGTCCTTAGACTGATTAAAAGGTCCAGAATCCGAACCCATGGGTCGATTTCGCCCATTTGCAATCCCCGCCGTACTTTCAGTCCTAGTAACCTACAGTTAAAATTTCATCAAGATAGCTCCATTATTTTTTGAGTTATCGTGCCTACAGACGAACGGGCGGACGGACATGGCTATATTGACTCAGGAAGTCACGCTGATCACAAATATATATACTTTTCCATATCTAACTCGCTTCATTTAGGTGGTTACAAACACCATACCAAAGTTAATATACTCCTTTACATATTCCATAGATGTAGGGTATAAAAATGGATGACTTTATAAATAAATTTAATGAAATTACTCTTGCAAACATGAAATTACTCTTGCAATTTGTTAAATGAAAGTGATAGGGATCTAAGACTCTATTGTAATACGCTTTTGAGTAATGGTTTTTCGATTTGTAATCAGACAAAACCAGAGTTCGCCACAATATTCGGAATCATGACAAAGACGATTATTGATCATTTAATTACTAATTTGCTAAAATTCGAATATTCATTTCATATCGCGGATACTGAGTTGTCTGATCATCAGATTTTTTTTGTTAGTGTTGAACTAAATCCTATTAAAGAAGATTACTCAATCAGCACAAAAACCATATTAAATTACGAGGAGTGAAGTGAAAGATGTTGGATGAAAGTTCGTGGTTCATTTGGTAAATTTAAAAAAAATATCCTCATAATCCACGTATTGTTGATTTATACAATATTTCGAAAGCAAATGTGAAAAAAACTTATTTTAGCCGCTCAAACGTTGTTCTGCTCTGAACAAATCAGAAAGGACCCTGAAAAACCGAAAAAGTTGTGGGCAATATATAAAATAGGTAATGTTGAATACTAGCTACCAAAATCCTAAAAATCCGTATCATGAAACAGCTGAAATAATGAACAAAACGTTTACAACAATAACGAATAGTATTAATATACCAATTGATAATATCGAATATCATTTTCTAAATTTGTTTCGTCGAAATATGCATAACAATTTCGACCTTAGTTCAATTAATATAAATGGAATCAATGCAACCATTCATTCTTTGAAATCGTGTGCTGTAACGGGGTACGATATCATTTCGAAATTTATCAAGACTTTTTCAGGAATATTGGCACCTATTTTGGTAAGATTTATTAACCAAAGTTTGGAAACATACAACTTTGCCAATTGCAGAGCAATTGTTACGCATATTTATACGGCTAATGACGCAACCAACACTTTGAATTCTAGGTCAATTTCTGTGTTCAGTTCATTTTCGAAGATATTTGAAAAAATTACGAGAAACAGACTAACGTCCTTTTTATATCTCAACAATATACTGAACCTGGACTCAATATGAGTTTGAAGAGGCTACCAGCACGAAGTCTGCTTGTCTACCGTTGAATGAATTTGTTGCTAGGAGTACCGATAATGGCAACTTCACTGCTTGTATCCTTATTGATATGCAAAAGGCATTCGACTGTGTTGATCACGACATTCTATTACATAAGTTGTCTTGTATGAATTTTTCTCCACAGCAACTAAATTACTTTAAAACGTATTTAAAACAAAGATCACAATGTGTGCGCATTAGAACAATAAAGAAGGAAGTGTCACTGAGTTCAGTATTGTACTTATGTATTTATCTTTAAACACATAAGTACAATACTGAAAATTAAAATTTAAAACTAAAATGGTATAAATTATTTTTAAAATACTTTTAACTAGTTAAAACCTATCGGCTTCGGTTTGTGTTAAATAAAAAAATTTTAAATTGTTTATATCTATTTTTTTATCGAAATGTTACTGAAATGTAATTAAAATTTAAATAGTAAGTAAGTAGTTATGTAAGATATAAATTTAGAATTAAATAAAAACAAAAAAATAAAGAAAAAAAAAACAAAAGATTAATTTCAGGTTCAAATATTGGGACTAGAATTGGTTATATCTACATATTTATGATAAGGTAATCTGAGGACTTTTGTTTTAAATAAGTATTAAAATCTTAATTCTTCTGTTATTTGTGATATCCATCTTTCTTCGATGTTTATCCACTACTGCATGTTAGCGGTCATATGTCCTGAAAGTTTTAATAAAATGCTTCAGTATTCATTTCGATCCATCGCTATTTGTAACAAATAACCAATATTTGATGTGCCTGTCCAGTTCTTAATGTTGCGTAACCACGACATTTGTTTTCGGCCAACACCTCCTTTACCTTTAATTTTTCCTTGCACGATAAGCTGTAGAAGTTCGTACTTTTGATCTCGCATCACATGTCCAAAATATGTTTTTTTTTCTTCTTTTGATATCAGTAGGAAGTTTTCAGCCTTTATTTATTCTTCGAAGAACTTTAATATTTGTGACATAATCTACCCATGAAATTTTTAGCTTATTCATATGGGTGGTCAAAGTCTTTTCTCCATATAATAGAACCGACCATACATAGCATTTCAAAAACCGTTAACGAATATCAAAATTCTTATCTCTGCAGCAAAACACTTTTTTGTACTTAATAAATTCACCTTTCGTTATTTCAATACGACATCTTATTTCTTGTTCACATGTCCACTGCTTATTTAGCCAACACCCAAGATACTTGTAGCTAGAAACACGTTCAATTGGAAGATGGTTTACTGTAACTGTAGCTGTCGGATATGGTGTTTTACATCTACTTATGATCATGAACTTAGTTTTTATAGCATTGATTTTTGACCAAGGTTTATGCTATGATGATTAACTTTATGTATTAAATGCTGTAAATCACTTAAATTATCTGCCTGAAGTTTTTATGTTGGCTGTTTGATGCCAGTACAAATTTTCAATGCATCTAATAGTTTTATCATCAATATTCTACAGTGTTTAATATTTTAATATTCAGTTTTTGAGTACATGCGATTGTGGAGCAATTTAAGAAAGATTTTGAGTGTATGACTCATTAAACTTATCAGTCTATGGTCACTGCATGATCTAGCGTTAATTTTCTTTGGTAGAGCGATAAATGTAGCTAAAAGCCAATTTGAAGGAAAATACCGGTATTTTATACCTTGTTGAAGATTTTGTGCAACACATCTATGTTTTGGGCATCAATAAATTTAATTATTTGTAATGGTACATCATCGGACATTGTGGCCTTTTTATACCCTACACCTATGAAATAGGAAAAGGGTATGTTAACATTGTTTGTAACCACCTAAAGGAAACGAGCTAGATATGAAAAAGTATATATATTTGTGATCAGCGTGACCTCCTGAGTCACGATAACTCAAAAACTAATGGAGCTATCTTGATGAAATTTTAACTGTAGGTTACTAGGACTTAAAGTACGGCGGTGATTGCTTATGGGCGAAATCGACCCATGGGTTCGGATTCTAAACCTTTTAATTGTTCTAAGAGCCAAGGAACATATAAAAAAAATAAAAATAACTCAACAACTAATGGCGTTACAATCATGAATTTTGTAATGTAGGTTACTAGTAATGAGACTATAGCGGGGACTACGTACGGTCGAGTTCGCACCATGGGTTCGGATCCTAGAAGTTTTTGATCGAATTTAGGCCAAACAAGAATAATTCCGAAACCAATGAAGATAAAACCTTC
Source organism: Dolichopus griseipennis (assembly GCA_963082915.1). NCBI lineage: Eukaryota > Metazoa > Arthropoda > Insecta > Diptera > Dolichopodidae > Dolichopus > Dolichopus griseipennis. The sequence continues at coordinate 51,641,960 of OY720445.1, read as the reverse complement.
AAATTTGGTATCAGTGCGCCTCATCCTATAACCTTAGAGTCCTGGAAATTTAAGATCAATTGAAGTAGTGGGTCGGGGACCATCCCCACAATTCTGTAGACCTTAACGCATATCATTGAAATTATTAAGGAAAAATAGCTTAAAATGAAGATAGAACGTTCCAATTGTGTGCAAGGGTCCACTAGTATTGAAGGAACGGCGCGGACTGCATATAGGAGAAATCCGACCAGGGATTCGGATCCTGGAATTTTTCATCGAACTTAGGCCAAACGAGCATGATTCCGAATTCAAAAATTATAATCTATTATCTAAAACAAACAAAGAAAAACGTGTTAACATACTTTCTTACATGCCTAAATTTTGGTCAAAAAAAAAAAGAATATTAGTAAATGACAAGAAAATTAATAAACGTAATACTAATAATGATAATGGGGCCTCGGTGGTGCAGTGGGTAAGCATTTGGCTTATTAACCGAGGGGGTCCGGGTTCGATTCCCGGTCAGGTCATACAATATTTAATTTAAAAAAAAAAATTATTGAAAAATTATTTTTCTTTACGAATCCCCATGGTGACCAAATATAATATAAATATACAAATATATAATATAAACAAAATAAATAATATAGTAGTTATAAATAAATAGAAAGTATTTAATGAGGGGTGCACAACGGGCCGCAAGGCCTAGGTGTAAGGGAAACTTGCTTTCCCCCCCGTCCAAACAACAACAACAATAATGATAATGATAAAAATAATGTTAAGAATAATGATAATTACAATAGTAATAGTGCTGCTCATAATAATAATAATAGCAAAATTGATAAAAATAATATCAATAATAAAGAAACTAATAGTAATATTAATAATATTTATGATAATAGTAGAGATGAATACTGTAATAATAAAGATGAAATTGAGAATAGTAACGAAAACGTAGGCGTTAGCGATAGTGATAGTGCCAATAAAGCTTCTAATTAGCTTCTAAATACCAAACCTGGATTAAAGGAGAAACACTATATCAGCAAAATGAAAAAATGGAAAATGCTTCTCATAGTACTAAAAATCTACAACTTATAAACAAGAGCTTTTTAAATCCAATGGAACCTACAATTTTAGATTAACAAGAAAGGCTGATGAAAATGGTGATAGTGTATATGTATTATCACGATTACGAGACCACAGAATATACAATAACGTTAGATTATTTTTGTCTTTTTTGCACGATCAAGAGGATATTTGTTATGAAGGTATAACGAAAACATCGATATTGAAGGATTGCCATGATCGATATTGAAGGATTGCCAACGAATTATCAGGAATTACGTGAATTATATTATAAATTCCATGAAAGTAGGAGAATCACAAACAAAGAAGTACAAAAAGACCTAGCTGCATATAGGCAACATACATATAATAAATACAGAGAAAATTTACAGACAATTTGGAACTCCACGCAAAATTATTTAATTGGTAGACGGTAATGGCAGTCCAATCCATAAATACTTAGAAACGGGTAAATTAAAAATTTTGTATCTAAATATATGCAGCTTAAGAAATAAAATTTATGAATTAGAAACTTTAATTAACGAATGTAAAGAAATTGATATTGTGATTCTAACAGAAGTATGAATATACAGTAATGAAATCACTACTTATAATATTCCAAACTATAGGGCAGTTTTCAATTGTAGAGATGAGAAAAGAGGTGGTAGAACTATCATCTTTATAAAAAATAATATCAATTTTACTGAAGTATTAAAAGACGAAAAATATAATTTTAGTGTAATTGAAATTCTGAATTTAAAACAAATTACATATTTTCTGATACTAATTTAAATTTATTTAATAATTCTAATACCGTAATTAAGTATAAAGACATGAAACAAAACACAAAGTATAAGAAACACAGCTCATTCCAATACCTTAATTGATCACATTTTAACAAATTCAAATGATAAATATGATATTAATTTTACAATAGAAAGTAACAGTCTATCCGATCACCAATTGGCAATAGTATCACTAAAAGCAATAAGTATTATGAAAATACCAATGAAGAAGCACACTATAAGTAAAACTGATTATAACCAGATGTGTCAAATTGTAAATAATATAATAGAAAACACTAGCGTTTTAGAAATAGACACGTTAACAAAAATAATACAAGAAGCTAAAGTTTTATGTACAAATTCAAGTCGGTTAGAACTAGGAATAATACATGGATAGCACCGTCGATATATAAAGAATTAAAAATTAGAAAATGACTATACGATAGCCATAAAAAAGATCCGAATAACAGAGATAAAAAGATAAAATATACTCTATGTAAGAAAAACGTCGATAAAAAATAAAAGAGGCTAAGAAAAACCACATCAAGAAAAGCATTGAAAATGCTGGAAGTGACTCTAGGAAATTATGGAAAGTGTTAAATAATACTACAAGGAATACTAATAAGGATATTTCAGAACATATAATAAGCATTGCAAAAAACAAGTGGAGAAAGAACAAATAATGAAACGAAATGGCAAACACGCGAAATAAATTTTTTAATGAAGTAGGAGAATCCATTATAAAATGAATGAAAAAAACAATATAGTAACTATAGAACACTTAAGAAATAATAAAACATTATTTCTTAGACCTATTACTGAAACAGAGATTTATCAAATTATTATGAAGTTAAACAGAAATGCAGCCCCAGGATTAGATAATATAACGGTAAAGGATTTACAGGAATTAGTTACTATTATCAAAAAAACACTGGCAACATTGATAAATAAATGCCTTGAAGAAGTAGTATTCCCTGATTCATTAAAAAAAGCATACATAGTGCCAATTCATAAAAGTGGATCTAAAGATGAATGTGGTAACTATAGACCAATTTCCATCTTGAACTCAATATCCAAAGTATATGAAAAAGTAATTAATATAAGGATAAGAAATTTTATTTCAAAAACGATTTGTTTTGATCCAAATCAATATGGTTTCCTAGAGAACAGCGGTACAGAATCCGCAATAACAGCTATGTTAGAATATATTTATGACGCACTTGATGAAGGATATTTCGTCGGTGCAGTATTTATTGATCTTACGAAAGCTTTTGATGTGGTAAATCATCGTAGACTGATTAATTTTTTAGATATATTGGGTATAAGAGGTACTAGTAATCTTTTATTAAGCAGTTACTTAACAAATAGGACTCAGCGTGTTAAAGTAAACGAAGTGCTTAGCGATGAACTTATTCTAAAAACAGGTGTACCACAAGGCTCACTGCTAGGACCGCTGTTGTACCTTTTATATATAATGAATATGCCGAAAAATAATTTTATTTCAAATTATAACGTTTATGCAGATGATACTAATATCATTGCTAAAGCTAGAACAGTACAAGAACTTGAAAATATACTAAATAAGGATCTAAATGCGATATGTAATTGGCTGTAATCTAGCTCTGCATAAACGTTAAAAAAACCAACTATTTGTTATTTAAAACACAAAAGAAAAATAGCGAAAATATTATTGAAAGAAAAGATATGGTTAAATATCTGGGAATAATAATTGATGACTTGAAATGGGACAATCATATCAAAAACGTGAAAAAGAAAGTTATGCCAATTATATTAGCTATAAAAAGATGTGGAGGTATTTCCCAGCATGCAGCCAAGCTTATCTATAATAGTCATATACTATCAACAATAAGGTATAATACATGTAGTTGGAGCCAGTTCTCAAATTTCCATATTAATCAAATTGGTATTTTAATGAATAAAGCGCTTAAAATTCCTTACAAATATAATTACAGAACTAGTACTAAGTATTTGTATAAAAAAACAAATGAATTAGATATTAACCATTTAATCTATTTTGAAAAAGGTAAATATATTTATAAAATAATAAATAGTAATATTAAATCTAATTTAAATTTAATAAATAGAGAAAATGTACATAAAGATAATACTAGAAATAAAAAAAATATTGAAATACCTAAAGCTAGAACGACAAAGAAACAAAAAAGTTTAAAATGTAGTGCTATTAAAATTTTTAATTCATTGTTTAATACATTAGGAGAAGTCAAACATTAGAAATATTTAATAGAAAACTTAAAAAATATATAAAAAGCTTTCGAAATTAAAATTGGAAATAAGTAAAATTAGTGCATTCAAAATAATTATTTTTAAACTAAAATTAATTGTAATTATATAATTTATTAGATTGTAGTTTTAATTAAATAATTTCTTATACATCATTTTATATATATTGTAAAATTATCTGAAATTAAATGAAATAAAATAAAAAAAAATTAATGAGACACACGTTAGAGTTTAATAGTACATCCAGCCTATTAAATCATCTTAAAGAATGCGTGTATTTTGTTTTTTGTATTAATTAAATGAACAGTTACCATTGTATTTTAGAAATACATTTATTGCATATTTTGGTTATTAAATTTTGTGATAAAAAGCTAATGAAAGCATTAATGGTTTTAACTAACATTAAAAACCATGAAATTATATAAAATTATATTATTACAAATTAATATTTCTTTCGAATAACTTTGAGCTTAATTATATAGAACATTAATAAATAAGTAAATTAAGAGAATAAATTTACAAATTATTGAAAATTGAAATAATTAACCAAGGGTACTAAATCATTCAACAGTAAATGCACGGCTATCAATCCTGAAAAGGAGTAATTGCTTCATGTGTGTAAAATTTTATTGAATTGGATAAAAGTTTTAAATATGTAATTTTGTAATTGTATTTTACGAATCCATTTATCTCAACTTTATTTGTTGTTTAATATTTTTAAATAAATAAATTAGTAAAAATTGCTAATATTTTTGAATTGATAAAATAATTAGAAAATGTTTTTAGTATTATTAAGAAAATTTGGTTAGCCATGTCTTACGATCAAACTAATAAAAGCTTTTATGATTTTAAAATGACTTATAGACTTCCTAATAAATTTGAAACAAATAGGTGTAGGGTATTTCTAAGTCGGTTGACTGACTGTTTCTTTACTTGTTTTTTTTTTTCATTTTGCAATGCTTTTAAAATTTCGTCCTTAGTTATGATGGGCCTGACTATTGTACTGACGCTTCATTAGTAATCTGTAGCCTGGTCGGATCTGAAAATAAGTTTTCTATATATTCCTTCCATATCTTTTGCCTTTCTACGCTATCCAAAACGATTTGACCATTATCATTTAGTAGTGAAGCGAAATTTGTTTTAATATATGCTTCTGATAATTCTTTATTATTTTTGTGAAGGTTGAAGTCATCATGAGAATGTTGAAAGTTTTCTATTTTGTTACACTCATTTTTAAGCCATTTTTGTTTTTCTAATCTTAAGATTTAATCTGTCATACACTCTTGCTTTGGGGTTTTCATCCATTTTTTGTTTTAAATACAGCTATATAAAACCCCCATCTCACAAGATGAAATTAAGGCAGCAATAAAGTCAGCAAAAATAATTAAAACACCTAGCCCAGATGATATTACTTCAGAAATAATCAAACTTGTGGATGATGAGAATTTGAAACTTTCGAAGAAATCTTTAACAAAGTCAAAGTTAAGCAAACCTAATAATACCTAATAATATTAGTTTGTAATATAAGGTAAAAGTAAATAATTTATATTGTACACCAAATGAGTAAACAGAAGAAAATGATTGTAAATTGAATTGAGTAAAAATGAAAGAGAAAATAAAAATAAAAAAGTAAAAATTATAACTATATAATTATATAGAAATTGAAGTTTGTATTTAAATATCTTTATAAGATATTATAATATTATTAATATTCTAATATTTTTTTTTTATACCAGAGACGCCCTTTTTAGTCTACAAGTATTGATTCAAAACTGCCGGGATGTACAAAAAGAAGTTTTTCTATGTTTTGTTGATTAAGAAATAGGCTTTGATAAGGTTAACCACGAAAAACTTATTAACTTCAACAACAATCGGCAAACGAGAAAGTCAATAAAGACCTTACCAGCAGCATTAAAATACAAAAAGGTTTCCGGGTGGGCTGCATACTTTCACCAATGCTCTTTAATTTGTATACTGAAGCTATCTTTCAAGAATCAATTCATGACTTGGACGTTGGAGTAAAGGTGAATGGACGCTTCATTAACAACATCAAATATGAAGACGATGCTGTTCTCATCGCAGATAATCTTCAAAACCTACAACACGTGGTAGATAAAATTAACTATTATAGTAATAATTTTGGATTAGCAGTAAATATTTCTTAAATGAGGATGTCCTCAGTAGAATTTTTGCAAATAGAGAACGGCTCTAAAAACATCAAATTGTTGTCATGTTATGCGCGGAATCAAATATGAATTGCTTCAACTTATTGTTCAAGGCAAAATTGAAGGAAGAAGGAGCATAGGTAGGAAACAAATGTCATGGCTAACAAACATCAGGCAGTGGACAGTCGTTGAGATATAGGAGAGCTAATGTACATTGCCAGGGATCGCATAAGTCATCAACAGTTCATCAACAGTATCATATGATCGCTAAAATTCAACAATGGCAGCTTTGTGCTCTTTATTTAACAGAAATTTTTTTATTATGAATTGGTTATCTTACATTATGTTTATTTTTATTTTGAATTATAAATCTTTTGACAAAAATCGTAATTCTTTATTGAACTTATTCGTGACTTAAACAGAATGCATTAATAAAATTGCAAAGTTTGGTCAAGTATCTCTGCGGCTTGTCTGACCATGACTTGATATATGTTAGTTTTAAGATTAAGTTAAAAGAATTACATTTAAAGACTATAAAAATATTGACATTGATCATTTATTGCATTTTGCGTCTTTAATTAGCAGGTATTTTTTACATCATTTTGAAAGTATTTATACGAATATAAATTTTTTTAATGATATGTTAAATCATCTTTTCAATGAGCATGTGTCTCTTCGTAGTATTATACCCAGAAAGGATTTTATTCCATACTTTAGTTCTAAATGGTATTGAATCAGATGCTATGGGACCTGACCAAATGCAAAATATCTCAACTCCTGTAATTCTGCCTTCCATCTTAAATTACATAATCCCTCTTTATATTATTTTCGACCAACAAGTATACTGGCCTTTTTATCTTAGGTATTTGAGTCCATACTACATCAACAGATTACTCGATATGTTGATGTTAATAACTTATTATTTAAGTACCAGTCAGGATTCAGAAAGAAACACAGCATAGCATCAGTTTTGCTAGAAATTACCGACAACATGTACTCGTACATTGACATTGGAAAAGAGAATGATATTACTTTTATATTTCTAGATTTCTCTAAGGCTTTTGATTGTGTTAATCATGATATACTGTGTAAAAAATTGGAGTTTTCCTTTAGTTTTGACTCATCTGCTGTCAAATTATTTAAAAATTATCTGTCGAAAAGAAACCAATATGTTTATGGTAATGGAATGAGTTCGTATCTTATTGAATTAAAATCTGGTATACCATAATGTTCCTGGCTAGGACATTTATTATTTTGTTTGTTCATTAACGATATGCATCTATGTTTGTCCGAGTCTAAGTGTAGACTATATGCTGACTTGATGCATTCTCTTTTGGTCAAAACTAAATGGTCTGAAACTGAATGCATTCAAATCCCAAGAAATTATTGTAAGTTCTAAGAAAACTAACATATAATTGCTACTTAAAATTAGAATGGAAAGTCTGCAATTGAATATGTTTGTGAAGTAAAAAATCTAGATGTTATTTTTAAGGAAATATGATCACAGTAGTGATGTTTCAGATAAAATATTGGGTCCTACACTTACTAACTTTTTGAATTTCAGATACATTGTTACTTTCAAAAAAATACAGTTAAATATTATGCCATCTTATCTGTCTGAAAAGGTTATTTCGGGTAGATCGTTAAGATGTAGAAATTTAATTATTCCACAAAAGTCGTCTAAGATAATTTTTTTTTTTTTTAAAGATAACTATACTATGAAACTCCATGCCGAACTCTTTATTGCGCATTGATAACATAAACAAAATTAGCAGGCTCAGTATAGAGTATTTTCGTATTTAGTTTAGAATCGTGGTAGCAGTTTTTAAGTTTAAGTGTTATGTGCATTGTATATTCATTATAGTTTTTGTTTTTCACATTTTAAATTTATTGTTATAATTATTATTTGTTAGTATGCTGTGCAATTAAAAGACTAATCATCTTAAGTGCGGCCAAAGCAAAATAAATAAATAAATAAAATAAAATAAATTTAAAGTTTCTATCTTTATTAATATTGAAGATATGATTGTTAGAACTTTGGAGGTGCATAGGAGATACCGAATATCAACTCCAGTTGATCCCACATTTCAGGAACATAAAAAATAAAAATTTTTGTACCAAATTTTAAGGTTCTACCTTTATTTTAAGTTACTACCTGTATTAATTTCAAAGAAAAGCTTTTTTAATGTTGGGGTTTCTTACAAGATACCTGAACCATCACTCCAATTAAGTTTAAATTTCGGAGACACAAAGAAAATAGGAAAGAACACCGTTATAACAAATTTAAAGTTTCTATATTTGTTTCAAGTTACTATCTTTAATAATTCCGATTGTTGATGATAAAAAATAAGTTATATATAATAATTAAATTTAATATAATAATTAAATTTTATGCATAATAAAATTTAACATTTAAATTCAAGGTCGTGTAATTGTATATATAACAGATCAGATGATAAATTACATGTAAACTTTAATAATAAACTTAATCGAACTGAGATAGAACTTAAATAAATTCAATCGAATTTAAAAATATTTAAATTGTGTTTCAAATCCTACGTATTTTGGATTTATATATATATTTAAATTTATTTAATATCACAATTTAAAAGTAATGTATCTATTTGTTAACTTAATTGAAATTATCGAAAATTAAATAATTATGAATTTAATTATATTTAATATTTTTTTTTTTTATTTATGTGATAAGTTTATAACAGATGAAATGAAATGGTCATAAAATTTAAAAGTTATGTTTTATGTTTTGTTATATTTAAAATTTTAATTTAGTTGCTTACTTTATGCATTAAATTGTTTAGCATTTTAACAATTTTTATTTATTCATTTATTTAGTAATTTTTTATTCTATTTATTACAATAATTAATAGTTTTTATATTTAGTACTACATAAAATAATAATTAAACTATCAAACAAAGTTTTCTTAACAGTCATCTCTTAACTCTTCTGGAGAGTGGTTGCATTTCTTTCAATTGCTGCTACGAGAGATTATTTTTGTTTTAAAAAAAAAAAAAACAAAACAAATAATTATTAAAAAAAAAAAAAAAAAATAAAAAACCGGTTTAATTTTAGTTTATTTCTAATTTTATTATATACGCATTATTGTTTTTGGTATTATTTTAATCATAATATAAAACACGTGTTTCTATAAATTTAATTAAAAATTTCATTTTATTCATCTATTCACCTAATTTAATAAACTTTGATTTGAGACTGATAATTAATTTTAAAATAAAAAACAAAATATTTATATAGCGTAGTGTAAATTTTTTTTTAAAATGATGGATGTTAGTCTCCCCCTTGGGGGAGGAACTATCAATCCAAAAAACGATGAACAATGTATTGTTCTTGATAAAACAAAAGTTTTAAATGATAAAACTGAATGTGAAAAATTTCTGGTAATGACGAGAATGGATGAGGGCAAGACAATGACAACAGTCTCCCCTTTCCTACTAAAAAGAGTAATAAATGGCCTTGCAGGAGAAGTTGATAAATGCATTAAATTAAATAATGGTAATGTTCTAATTAAAACGAAAAATTACAAACAAGCAGTAATCTTAGTGCAAATTACTCAATTAGAACTAAATATCAAAGTAAAAGTAGAAGAGCATAGCTCATTAAATTGTGTAATAGGAGTAGTATTTTGCCCAGATTTTAAAAGCATGTCAGACGAAGAAGTATTGACAGAAATGAAAGACCAAAAAGTAATAGAAATCAAAAGGTTTAAAAAAAATTTTAATGGCATATCTCAAGATACTGGACTATATTCATTAAAATTCTCAATGCCAAAACTTCCCGAAAAAATTTTTGCTGGATACCAAGTCTATTCTGTTAGGCCTTATATACCACCACCAATGCGATGCATGAACTGTTTAAATTTCAACCATAAATCTGATGTATGCAAAAAAGACAAAAAATGTTACAAATGTGGAGAAAATTATCATTTAAATGAAAACGATAATTCAACATGCGAAAATCAAGAAAAGTGTATTAACTGCAGTGGAAATCATGACGCTTTCTCAAAAATATGTCCTCGATATGTTAGAGAAAAAGAAATTAAAACAATAAAAATTAAGGAAAACGTGGATATTAAGGAAGCTGTACGCAGATATAATATGCGAAACCCATTCACAGAATCAATAGCAACAACTATTAAACTTCAAAACAAAACTTGCAATTGTAAATGTTCATGTACGAGAAACGAACCTCAAAATATACAACAAAAATCAGCACAACATCTGGTACAACAAAACTCAAATATCTCCTTGGCAATAGGTGATCAAAATAAAAAATCAGAAACTTCAAAAGTAGGTAAACTTCAAGCTAAATCACTGGAAAATGGTAATATAATAATATCAAAAAATATTAATAAAAGACAAATAAAAGAATTAAAAAAATTAGATAAAAAAACTAAAAAATCAAAAGGTAAGAAAAGTGCTAGTATAAGTAGTATTGAGAGTATAAGTGACTCAGAGTCACTTATTTAAAATGTGTAAATTCATGTCCCAACCCCAAAAAATTTTACAATGGAACTGTGCTGGTTTTTACAGTCACATTAATGAAATTAATTTACTTATAGCAAAGCATAATCCTTTTGCAATATGCTTACAAGAAACTAAATTACATTTTAACAAAGAAATACAATTTAAAAATTTTCAATGTTTTCAAAAAAATTTATTTACAGACACAATTGCTCATGGTGGGGTGGCTATACTTGCTCATCCAGATTTTAGCTGCGAAGAGCTTGATCTATCCACTACCTTCCAAGCTATCGCTGTCAAATTTTACTTCCCAATCAAATTTATAATTTGTAATATATATTTACCCGGCGATAAAAAAATCAACAAAAGCGATTTTGAAAATCTTTTAAATCAATTCGATTGCCCCTTTTTAGTTTTAGGTGACATGAATTGTCATAACCCTCTCTGGGGTTCCAGTAAAAGCGATAAACGAGGTAAAACTGTTGAAAAAATAATAGATATCTATGATTTGAGTTTATTTAATGATGGTAGACCAACACATTTCAGTTTTTCATATAAAACTTTCAGTGCAATTGATTTAACTATAGGTACTCCAACCCTCCAACTTTTTTTTGATTGGAAAACAGATTCAGATTTTTACAGTAGTGATCATTATCCAATTATATTGTCTACAACCAATTTTTCAGAAAGCTACGAACGTTCAGTTAAATGGTCCTTTAAAAAAGCTGATTGGGACAAATTCCGGAACGAACTAAAAATCCAACAACCTATGTCTATGGATATTGATTCTCATGAAAGAGCTATTACTACCGCCATTCTAAGTGCTGCCAAGAATTCCATACCTGAAACTAAAAGGAAAACTTGTAAACCACAAGTTCCATGGTGGAACGAGGAAATTAAATTAGCTATTAAAAAAAGAAAATCGCTTTTTAGAAAATACCTGAGAACTATGAGTATCGAAGATTATAAAAATTTCATCATGGCAAAATATAATTCGAGAAAACTAATAAGAATTAGTAAAAAGAAATCTTGGGAAAGTTATGTGAAAACCATTAATAGCCACACATCTCCTTCAGAATTATTTAAAAAAATACGTATTTTTAATGGGAAAAAAACAAATGGATCAATAACTTCTATTATTGAAAACGATGAAGTAATCATAAACAAAACAATAATAACCAACAAAATTGCAAATTACTTTCGACAAATGTCTAGTTCAAACAACTATAATAAAAACTTTATAAACTGTAAAATAAGAACTGAGCAAATCCCATTACTAATACCAACGACACAAAACGAAACCTATAACATAAATTTTTCACTTTTAGAACTCGAAACTGCGCTACAGGATTGTAAAGGTAGTTCACCAGGTCCGGATAATATTCGATATGAGATGCTCAAAGAATTAAATCCTAGAAGTAAAACAGCTTTATTGGATCTTTATAATAACATATGGAAAAACGGTGTTTTTCCCAAGAATTGGAGAAAAGCCATCTTGGTACCTATCTTAAAGAAAGGAAAAGATCCAAAATTAATAAATAGCTATCGACCAATAGCCTTAACAAATTGCTGTTGCAAAGTGTTAGAGCGTATGGTTAGTAAAAGATTAGTCTGGATTCTTGAATCTCAAAATCTCATATCTCTTCATCAAGCAGGTTTCAGAAAAAATCGATCGACAATGGATAATCTCTCTTATTTCGAGTCCGAAATAATGAGTGCATTCTCCCAAAATAAATTCTTCATATCCGTTTTTTTTGATATAGAAAAGGCGTATGATATGGTCTGGAAAAGAAAAATACTTGACGAGCTCCTTAAAATGGGTCTTAGAGGTAACATCTTAATATTTATAAAAAACTTCTTAACAGAAAGAAAAATACAAGTAAAAATTGGTAACACACATTCCGAGGAGAAAACTATTGAAAACGGTATCCCACAAGGATCAGTACTTAGTGTCATACTGTTCCTAGTAGCCATCAATAGCATATGTAAGGAAATTAAAACTCCTGTAAAATTCACTATGTATGCAGATGATTTAGCTATTTTCAGTGCGAGTAAAAATCTAGATGTATTAAAGAAAAATTTACAAAAAACTCTAAATTCTCTTTCTAAATGGTGCCACAAAACTGGCTTTAAATTTTCAACAACGAAAACAGAAGCAATGCTCTTTACTAGAAAAAACAAAATTTCTAATAAACCAGACCTTTTTCTGGATAATTCAAAACTTCCTTATGTAGACCAACACAAGTTCCTTGGCCTTATATTCGACACTAAACTAAAATGGAATATTCATATTAACAATATAAAAGTAAAAGCAAAACGCAGTTTAAGTATTCTCAAAATTCTCAGCAATAGCAATTTTGGTGCCGATCGAAAACTACTTCTAAGGCTCTTAAACCTAGTGGTGTTACCAATCATTGATTATGGCAGTTATATTTACGGTACTGCAAGTAAAACGTTAATAAAATCTCTCGATCCTATATTACATTCAGGGATACGTCTTGCAACTGGGGCTTATAGGACGAGTCCTAAAACTAGTCTTTTGGTCGATGCTGGACAACTACCATTAAACCTACGAAGACAAAAACAATTCAAAATATATGTATTAAAAATAATGTCTCATTCTAAACATCCCTTGTCAAATCAAATTAAAAATTCTCAACTTTTTGATAAATTTAAAAATCGTAAGGAAAATTACCAACCATTTTTTGTTCGATTAAAAAAGTTTATTTCGGAGGAATTAAATCTGAATTCAAAAAACTTCAATAAAAAGAAACTTCAATTTAAGCCGCCATGGGCACAAAAAACTACAGATATTGATTTGACCATAAACAATTTTCGAAAAGAAAACACAGAACAGAGTATATATAAGAAACTATATAAAGAAAAGATGTGCAGAAAATATTCAAACCACATTCCAATATTCACAGACGGATCCGTAAAAGATAATGAAGCAGGTTGTGCCTTTAAATGTGAATCTTTAGAGGAAAAATTTCACCTTCCTAGATACACAACTATATTCTCAGCAGAACTTTATGCCATTCAAAAATCAATTGAACATATGAATATTAAATTTACCAATAAAAGCTTTATAATTTGCTCTGATTCATTAAGTTCATTACAAATACTTAAGCAAATGTATGTTACACATCCTACCGCACAGAAGATTAAAGATCAAATAGCCAAAGGTATAAATTCTTTTTCATTTTTGTGGATACCGGGACACTGTAATATTGAAGGCAACACCCGTGCTGATGAATTAGCTAAACTTGCTATAGCAGAGCCAATAGATCCAAACATAAAAATCTTCTACACCGATCTTAAACAATTAATTAAAAATTCTATATGGCGAAAATTCGAAGAGGAATGGTCTCAAATAGACTCGGCATGTAACAAACTAAAACAAATTAAGAATTCCATTTCTAAATGGAAAGAAATAGACTATCTCTCCAGAAAAGAATCTATAGTTCTAACAAGACTCAGAATCGGACATACAAAATTAACCCACAGCTATCTTTTTGATAGACCTAGTGTAAGCTCCCCTAATTGTAATTGTAACCAAAACCACAAACTAACTATAAAACATTTAATAGAAAATTGTACATCCTATAGGAATGAAAGATTATCCTATTCTATTGAAAACATTAAAATTTTAAATGAAGATAACCAGAAATCTAATGAAAAAATATTATGCTTCTTCAAAGCTATTAATATGTATAATGATATATAAATAAAAAGTGTTGGGGTATGAATATATTAAACGTATTTATACAAATTTAAAAAAAAAAAAAAAAAAAAAAAATTAAAAAAAAAAAAATACTTCAATCTTTTTACTAAGTCTTATAAGTAGATATAACTGTAATTGAATAAATTTAATTTACAATAAGTAGTTTAATTATAAGTTTGAAAATTGAAATGTATTAATTATGTTATTTTTGTAATTTACCTTTTTTCCTTTTTTTTTATGTTTATATGCTTATTTTTGTAAATTGGGGCTTTTAAAAAACCTTATTGTGTTGAAAAGCCCGAAGAAAAATTAATTAAATAAATAAATAAAAGTTTTCTTAAATTTATTCATTTAAATTGTTTTTAAACATTTTAAAATTTTTTTCATATAATAAATTTGACAGTAATTAATTGAATAATTTGAGGCCGTTATACATTAACATTTTTTGTGCTATTTTTGTATTTTGTTTATTTTTTTTTATAACTTTAATATAAACATTACTTTGGTACAAAACAGAGCAGTTACTTGTTAATATTATTTAACAAAGTAAATTATTTAAATTTAAATGTATTTACATATATTTACATATATAATTATATAAGTAGAAATACTACAGCTATGCTATGAGTACTGTAAATGTTCACTCTTATACTGTACACAAATAAAGAATTATTCTTTAATGAATACTTTAGTTTTTGACGAAAATATCCAAATTTGAATTTCTTTTTAAATCTAACGGCAGTTTATTATAAATTCTTATTGATGACAAGAGACAACTATTGCGTAATAACTCAATTTTTCAAACAATCAATTCTTCAACCTTCTTGAATTGTAATTAAATTATGAATAATATTTTTGGTAATTATGATGTTTTTTTTGTACAGCCTTTTTGAAAATAGGTTTTGATTTTTTCAAAATAATAAGTTCAGGTAACTTCAGACATCTGGTTAAGTCAATAAAGATATTAACTTTTTATATTTGAAACGTGGATGTTCTGTCCTGCTTATATTAAGTCCTTAATATTTGAGTTGCGCTGGAGTAGTGGTTCAGGTACCTTCCAGACACCTCCCAAAATATAAGAACTATATCTTCGAAATTAATAAAGATAGAAACTTAAAATTTGGAACAAAATAGTTCTGTTCTATTTCCATTATGTCCTAAACTTATTGTATCCTAAAATTGGTGATTAATTTAAGTTCTTGATCGGGTACCTCCCACTCGTCTTCCAAAATTTAACAGATGCTTATTAAAAAAAATCCACTCTCTCTTTATATCTAATTTTTTTAGTACCTCATTAAGTTTATTAATTTTTTTTTTTTTTTTTATTCCTTTTCCACTCCTTTAAGGAGTATAGGGCATTCACCAAGTTTATTTTAAACTATGCTTCAGTTTCTTTACTCATAATATTCACTAAGCCGTTGATTACTCGGCTGTAGCTATTATATAAGGTTATGAAATATGAATGCACAAATGTTAACTTTGTGCGCCATCTATAATCTTACACAAGAATTATTTATATATTTTTATTAATATTTTATTTTATATTACGATAACGATATATACATATAACTTAATATTTACGATATACAATTTTGTGGATATGATATACAATTTAACGATATAACTATTACGATATACAATTTTACGATATTTTTTTATTAGATATGATCTGACCGGGGTTTGAACCCGAGACCTTCCACATGAAAGGCGGCGTCTTTAACACTACGCCATTGGTCAGATAAGTTTATTAATAGTTTCCATTTTTGTCAGTTTTTAATTTTTGATACAAGAGGATATTGCAACGATGTTTTACATCCTACGCAAAACCAGAAACGTATTACACTACCTTCGCCATTTTTTTCTGCACTTTTTTGGATATGTTGATACAAGCGGAATGGTAGCAGTGCCCCCAATGACTTTCATACAACCAATCAAGATCGTTATCATTAACCGGCTTATTACAGAAAGGAAAGTCAGGAACATTTTTCGAGATATTGATAGTATATTAAAAGGTCAGTATTAATATGTACACGATTACACGACGGTAAAAATTTTTCTCTACAATTAAGAAAACCCAAAAGGCAACACTATTTCAATAAAGAAGAAATTTAGCAAATGTTGAATGTAACAATCAGTCAGGCAATCTTCTCGTAAACACAATAACAAACAAACCTGTTGAAAATTCTCCGAAAACAAAGTTAATAGTTAACAAAGTTCTTGTAGAAAACCAAAGCAAATATGTAGGTCACCCAAAAGCTGTTCAGCAAAACATCGAACAGCCATACAGAAATAAAGAAAACCCTTAAGCAGGATGCAAATAACTCGAGTTATACTAGAATTGAAGCCGCCGTTATTGCCACCGTTTAACATTATTTCTAGTTACGCCTCAATCCTCCGTAATTAAAAAAATCCAAAATTTATTTTGATCTCCAAACTTTTACCACCGTATTCCATAAACCATTTTTGCAAAAATACTCTAACAAATATTTAACAATTTACACTTTCATCGTCCAATGACAATTCAAACCAAATTTACACAATTTGAAACAAAAAGAAAGTTTTGCAAATCCTAACTCTTCTAATTCGTATGACAAAAAGAAACAAGAATGATGTGTCCTTGATGATGTCTTTATATTCTATTTGATGTCTTTATCTTGTAAAATATGTTTAATCGGATTGTAATCATTTATATTGCTTAAAGTTACTGGCGGTGATTTGATTTTGTTCTTCACCGACTCTGCTGGTTTTATTACGTTCAACCATTGATTAAGAATTATATATAGATAAACATTTTCATGTTAAAAATTTGTATGAAACTTTTTTCGCTTCTTTTTTTAAATTCTCTCAAAACGGTTGGCACGTTTTAAATGTATTGTAACTATTTCTATTTTATAGTATACCCTTTATTTTTATTCTCTCAAAAATTATTCACTGTACATAGTACATGTAATATGATTCAAGAATATGAATACTATGACACTAAAGAAAAGAAAAAAATCGAATAAGAAAAAAAACGAGGAAGTGTGTAGTAGAGTAGATTGTGTCAACTCTGGGATACCCGTATGACCGTAGTATAAACATTATAATATCATCCGATTAATTACTTTTGGCAAAATTTCAAACATACAGATTTATTAGGTGTAGTGTAATGCTCATATAAAAGAAGGAGTTGTATGGCACTTACTCGAACCTTCTGCAGTAGACCAACCAAATTTTCGAGTAACTTTGGCCATTACACTTAATTACTTTTGGTAAAATTTCAGATACCCAGCTTTAATAAGTACAGAGTAATGCTCATATAAAACAAGAAGTTATATGACAGCTACCCGAGCCCGTTGTGCAAACTGGCTGAATTTCAATGGCGATGACGGTTTTTTTTAAGAATCCGATTTGTTGAAAGTTCCAGAATCCTAGCTCCTTTAATTTTTGAGTTATCGTAATTACGGATGGACAGACGCACGGACATACATAACTAAATCGATTTATTTTTCAATTCTGATCCGATCCATACACCTGAGTCTATATCTACCCCCTACTTCTCTGCGTCATAAACGTAATGGCAATTTTAGTATACCCTTTTGACAAATAGTCATACTAGTATTAACAATGATTTTTTCATTCATAAATTCATAGTTCATTTTTTCAATTCATTTAATCAATGGTTCAACTTAATATTTAGATTTACCTTAAAATCGTAATTAGAAATTTTGTTTACGTTCTCGTTTTCGCGCCTTTATCTGTGTAACACTCTTTTTCTATATTATTGAGTTTTCCTCTCAGTTCCTTATTTTCCTCTCTGAGTGTGACTATTATATTTTAATAATATTGACAAAATTTCTCTAATTCTTTTATTTTTCTCGGCTTGAATTTCTGTTGATCTTCCTTGTTAGGTAAATTAATATTCATTTTGTTCAAAAAGGATTTATTAAATTCTCATGTGACTGTTTTATTACTATGGATGTCTGATGTGTGGTGATCGATGAACAATAGAATTTTTTTTAAGAGGTCTTTATTGTCACTTTTGCTTAATTATTTTTAGTAAACACCTTAGTTGAAATACTTTTATTAATCTAATAAACAAATAAAATTTTGCGATAAAATTTATCGAAGTACTTCGGAAGAATTAACTGGCCGTCGCATCAAATAAAACCAAAATATTTAATATCCTACACACAAAAAAATTAAAAGTACTACACCATTAATTTGTTCCCATTAATAATATTTGGAATTAAATACTCATTAAATATCAATTCTTAAGTTACACGTATTACTGATCAATTAAAATATTATTTAATACCTTCGTGCCAAAAAGAAAATATTATTCAACAACATTTATTTAAATTTTTTTGTTCAACTATAGTTAAAAACAATAGCTTCGTCCCAAAAGCTTAAAATGGAAATAAAGGGGGAAACAGAGATAGAATGTGCAGGAGTGTGTAAGAAAACATATTATGATGCGAGTTATATGATCATCTAATAACCATAATTTAACTTAATATTGTATAATTAACTTTATTTTTATGTAATGTCAGCAGAATTAAATTAGTTAGTAACAATTGGGAAACTTTAAATTATAATTTTCCCATTATTTAAATTTCTTTAATATAAAATATGTTTCGCTGACAATGCATCTTTTTATTATAAATACCTATAATATATTATTTAGAATGCAATTAATATTATACCTGTAACAAGTAAAGTACAAATTAAAGAGTATTTAAAAAATAAAGTTTGTTATTTTTAATAAATGTAAAAACGAAACTTATAAGTGGCGCAGTCGGTAGGATCCAAAAACAGTGATCCTTCTAATTAAAGTGTGTTCCGGTTAATATATATATATCGCTTAAAATTAAATATCTAATAAAAAAAAAATAAAATAAGAACTAATTTTAATAAATACTTTATTAAAATAAAAAAAACATTGAACTATTGTCAATTTAAATAAAAACATTTTAATAAAATTAAAATAAAATTGTGAAAATTTTTATAACAAAGGAATATTGTTATTAAATAATTCATTAAAACTGGAATTTAATACCACAAAGGAATATTGTGAAAAATTAGAAATCCAGAAACTTTTGTGAACGTGAATAATTTGGAAGCAAAAAAATTAAGCTGTATATATTATATAAAGTGCAAATTGGAAACACATCAAGAAAGGTCAACTGTTAAACTTCAGTTCTTTAATTTGGATCCTAGAACATCAACGAGCCTATAGATACAATGAGTATTTTTCTTCTTATGCTCACGTAAGTCAAAATTTTTATTACTATCCTACACTTCTTTCCAATTCAATGCCTATTAAATTAAGGTAAAAGAAAAAATAAAAAATTATAAATATATAAGTCAATAAGAAAAAAAATTATTATAAAATAAAAAGTATAAAAATTAAAATTTTTAATATTTTCACTGTGATCAAGCCTATTCTTCGATACCTAAGGTGAGGCAGCCTTAGGCACAGTGAATTATTGAAAAAAAAAAAAAAAAATTATATTGATCAAAAATAAATTGTTTAAAAAAAAAAAATAAAAATAAAATTATAGAAAAAAAAATTTGCTTAAATTTTAAATTAATTAAAAGAAAATTAATTAATTAAATTAAATATATAAAATTTAAAACTAAAATTATTTCAAAATCATAAATAATTTGTATTAAAAAAAAAAAAATTCTTTTAACAATTTTCTCTTAAAATTAAATAAAATATATTTTTAAAATAAATAAATCTAAATATATTGTTTTGAAATCACATATTTTTATGTTAATTTAAATTAAATAAATAAATACAATTGTTTTAAATAAATAAATATTATCAATTAAATATTTAAATGAATATATTTTATTAATATATTAATTAAATAAATTTTATAAATTCATTAAATAACAAAATTTTTAATAAATTAAATCCTTAAATAAAATTTTAATATAATAATTGTTCTTTTCTAAAATAAAATAAAAAAACTTATTTCTTAAAAAATATAAATTTTAAATGTTCAAAAGATCAAACGACTTTAAACCTAGAGTTGCTCCATATTCTCCTAGAAATTTATCTGAAAATTTAATAGCTAGTATTCCTGCTTCCCTAGATTTCGAAAAAAATAACCAAATTGATCTTGATAACTTTTTAAATTGAAGCTTAGATTCTGTTCATAGTTTTAACTCGTACGATTCTGAAATAACCATAATGCGAAACAGTGACGCTATCAATCGTATTTATAATAGTCTAAGAATACCAGATGCAATAAACGATTTACCAAAATTCGATGGAAATCCAAGATTATTGCACGATTTCATCGACAATGTCGAAGGAATCCTAACATTAAAAACTGAAATTGACGGAACTTTGTATGACAAAATTATTCTTAGGGCAATTAGGAACAAAATTGAAGGACAGGCTAATGAAGTTCTAAATATGTATGGAACTCCATTGGAATGGGAAAAAATGAAGGAAAACCTGATTCTTCATTACTCTGATAAAAGAAACGAGACATCCCTTATAAAAGATTTACATACGTCAAAACAGATTAACAAAACAGTAGAAAATTTTTATTCTGACGTTATAGAAATTCAAGCTACTATGTTTAATCATATAAACATACATGAGAAAGCTCAAAATGTTATAGCTGCAAAGAAAGATCTTTATAATGAAATGTGTCTTAACGTTTTCTTATCAGGACTTAAAGAACCATTAGGGTCAACTATCCGCGCTATGCGACCACAATCTTTGGCAGTTGCATTTTCTTATTGTATAAAGGAATAAAATATTTTCTATACAAGAGTTTTTAATCAACAGACTTCTAAAATAAAACC
This sequence comes from Dolichopus griseipennis, assembly GCA_963082915.1. Lineage (NCBI taxonomy): Eukaryota > Metazoa > Arthropoda > Insecta > Diptera > Dolichopodidae > Dolichopus > Dolichopus griseipennis. Next base: position 51,620,676 of record OY720445.1, on the reverse strand, counting down.
CGTTCAAAATAACAATAATTTCAGTAATTTTATAACACCATATAGACCAAGTGGAGGACAAGCAATAGTACCAATCCCAAAAAATAATAATAGTTTTATGCAACCTAGACCTAATAATCCTTTTAATTATCGTACCAAGACAATTTCTTTAACAACCAAAGAAATCAATTTGTTAGACCCGCAGCTAATAATCACAGTACAACAGACCAACCAAAAGTTAGCACAGTACAACAGACCAACTACATCATATCAGCCAAGAGCAACCCCAATGGACATTGGATCAGCCAGATCAAGATCTTTAATTCGAAATCAAAATTCAACTCAGAGACCAAACTTTAATAAATTCAATAATTTTAGACAAAATACGCAATTACCCAACTTTATTAGCGAAAAACTTTTTAACGTAGAAGAACAAAATCCAAAAGATGACAACATTAATTTTAATGATAATTTTTATACAAACTTGGACAACTATAATATAGAAGAAGACATTTCCGAAAAACCTGATATAGAAGTAGATGATTCAAATTTTTGCTTGCCTGCCGATTCAAACCCACCGGATATACAGATATTAATAAACATGGAAATATACTACCATATATACAAATTTTATATAATAATAAGCCATTAAAATTTCTAATTGACACAGGAGCTTCCTCTTCTTTTATTAACCCCGTTCTAGTAGACCCAAATAACATAACCCTATTTGAACCAGTTACAATAGTTACAGCTTTAAATAAACATAAAATAAACAAAAAAAAAGACTTTACCAATATTTAAGGAATTTCAACAAATAGGTCAAATGGAACTTTTACTTTTTAAATTTCACGGCTATTTCGATGGTCTCATCGGATTAGACATTCTTACTCTTTTAAAAGCCAAAGTAGATATTGCAAATAAAAAGTTATTAACCGCAAATACAGAAATAAATCTTCACTTTAAACCTAACTTAACCTCTGAACAAATTCAAATACCACCTAAATCAAAATTAATTGTAAAACTACCAGTAGATTATAAAAATGGCAACATTCATATCAATAACATTGAAGTTTGTCCAAAAATATTAGTTTCAGAAGGAATTTATTTAGCAAAAGATTGGTATAGTTTGATAGAAGTTACCAACATTTTAAATAAAGAAGAAATTCTTTATGTTGACCAACCTATTAAAGTTCATCCATTTTTAAAGGAAGAATTTTCTGAAATAAATAATTTCAAAATTTAAATATTTCTCGTCAAGATATAGTAGATTTAATAAGAACCTCACATTTAAATAACGAAGAAAAACGAAATTTATTAGCAGTTTGTAAAGAATATGAAGATATTTTCTTTAAAGAAGGTCAATCTCTCACTTTTACTAATCAAATTAAACAAAATATTAAGCTAACAGATGATTCGCCTATTTATACCAAATCTTACCGTTACCCATACATTCATAAGAATGAAATCCAAACCCAAATAAAGGATATGTTGGATATGTTTCCCCTTGGAGTTCACCTGTTTGGATTGTTCCGAAAAAACGCGATGCAAACGGTAAACAAAAATGGCGATTAGTAATTGACTATCGCAAATTAAATGAAAAGACCGTAAGCGATAAATACCCCTTGCCTAACATAAATGAAATACTGGATAAATTAGGTAAATATATTTACTTTTCAACCTTAGATCTTGCTAGCGGATTTCATCAAATCGAGATGAATCCTGCAGATATACAAAAGACCGCATTTTCGGTAGACGGAGGTCATTATGAATATGCCTTTTGGTCTAAAGAACGCACCATCCACATTCCAACGTGTGATGGATAATGTGCTCAAGGATCTGGTTGGACGAGTATGTCTCGTTTACCTCGATGACATTATAGTCTTTTCAACATCTCTCCAAGAACATTGCGAGAACCTTCGGAAGGTATTTAAAAAACTGCAAGAAGCAAATTTTAAAGTCCAACTCGATAAATCAGAATTTTTAAAAAAAGAAATTGCATTTCTTGGACACCTTGTAACAACTGATGGAGTTAAACCGAATCCTGATAAAATTCATGCTATAAAGAAATTTCCTTTACCCAAGACCCCAAAAGAGATAAAATCATTTTTTGGTCTTCTAGGATATTATAGGAAGTTTATCAAGGACTTCGCAAAACTTACCAAACCTTTATCTGAATGTTTGAAAAAAGGTAAGAAAATTATACTAGACGAACGTTATATTAAAACATTCGAAACTTGTAAGGATATTCTAATGAATGATCCAATCCTTCAATACCCGGATTCCTCTAAACCTTTTATAGTCACGATTGATGCAAGCAATTTTGCCATTGGTGCCATCCTTTCACAAGGAACAATTGGACAAGAACGTTAACAAGTTCTGAAATTAACTATTCAACCATAGAAAAAGAACTGTTGGCCATAGTTTGGGCAACGAAATACTTTCGGCCCTACATCTTTGGAAACAAATTCAAGATAGTAACCGACCACAAACCTTTAGAATCTTAAAGAACCCAACTCAAGACTTGTTCGATGGCGACTAAAACTCGAGGAGTTTGATTATGAAATTGTGTATAAAAAAGGCGTAATAAATTCAAATGCCGATGCTTTAAGTTGCATTAAAATAGATGAAATACATGCACACGATCTTGATGCAAATTCTACTGTACAGGGAACATTCGGATCAACTGTTCATTCAGCTTCAGAAGATATGAATGACGGAATTCCCATTGCAATACGACCGTTAAATGAATTTAACCATCAGTTAATTTTGTTAATCTCGGATAGAAAACCTCCAATTCAACTTGAAGTACCTTTTCGGAATAAACAAAAACGAACTATAAGGTTACCTAATTTTACGGAAGAAACCATAAGTGACATTTTAAAGAAATTTGTACCTCATAACAAACTTACCGCTATATATACAGACGATTCTACTTTTAAACTCATTCAAAGTTCTTTTTCAAAACATTTCGCTAGATGCGGATCATTAAAACTTATTCGTTGTACCGAAACACTAAAAGACATAATCAATGAAGACGAACAGGATAAAACAATTAGGGACTATAACTTAAAAAATAATCATAGAAGTATCACTGAAACAATACATCATCTCAAAAGAGAATTTTATTTTCCATTAATGAAAGAAAAAATTAGTAAAATAATAAATAATTGTGATAATTGCAATATATTAAAATATGATCGTCACCCACCTAAACCAAAGTACGAAATGCCTGTAATAGCTAAAAAGCCTATGCAAATTTTGCACGTAGACATATATTCAATAAATAATAATAAAATCTTAACTATAGTTGACAAATTTTCTCGATTTGCGGCAGCCTACACGGTAACTAACAGAAATATTTTAAATATGAACAAATCTCTAAGAAATTTTTTTAGCCTTCACGGCATTCCAGAAACAATTGTGTTGGTGGTGAATTCACATCAACCATATTTCAAGATGTTTGTGGACAATATAATATCAATCACCACATTACATCATTTCAACAAACTAGTAGTAATGGCATTGTAGAAAGAATGCACTCTACTTTAACTTAAATATATAGAATAGTACATGAAAAATCAAGAGACAAAGATCACGACGACATCTTGAATGAATGTTTAATAACTTATAATAATGCAGTACATTCAACAACAAAACTGACACCGTACGAATTATTTTACGGAAGACCATACACCTTTCTAAAACAAATTTCACCTAATAACGAACATGACCTAGAAAAACTGAACGAATTTCAAAATAAGCTTTTCCCAGAAATAGAAAAATTAGTAGAAAATAAAACAAAAACCTTAATCGAAAAATTAAATAAAAATAGAGAAGAACCGGAAAACTATCAAAAAAACGATCAAATATTTAGAAAAGAATTTAATAGAAATAAAATGACACCAAGATTTTCAAAACATAGGGTAAAAGAAAACAGGAAAATAACAATTAAAAACCTTAAAAATAAAAAATTTCATAAAGCTAAAATTAAAAGAAAACCTAAATTTCAGAATAATAACAATCAACGGACAAAGACTGGAAATACAAGACCTGACAGAGAATAAAATACTTACGTTAAAATTAGGCACAGCTAGAACAATAAAAGGTTACAACAATCTGTTACATATAGTAAGACTAGATACATACATAGAAACCATTGACAAAATCGAGGATACTATAAATTCTTTAAACAATGACTCTTTATTACAAGGCTCAATAAATATAACTAAATCAAAATTACAAAATTTAAATCAAAAATTAAATACTCTATATCCAAAATTAAGAATTAAACAAGTAAAGAAACAGTCAGTCGGTGCAACCGACTTAGAAATACCCTACACCTATTTGGTTCAAATTTAAGGACATATCCATAAGTCATTTTAACACCATAAAAGCTGTTATTAATTTGATCGTAAGACATAGCTAGCCAAATTAACTTTATAATACTAAAAACATTTTCTAATTATATTATCTATTAAAAAATATTACAAATTCTTACTAATTTGTCTATTTAAAAATATTCAAAAACAAGCAAACTTGAAATAAATGAAAATATATTTATTCCAACTCAATTACAAAATGAAAAAATTCTAATTATTAAATTTTGTGATAAAAAGATAATCAAAGCATAATATATTTAATAATCCAAATTTTTAAAAATTGCAATTATTTTAAGTGGTTAGTTTATATACCTAATAGAAAAGCTTACAAACGCAAAATATGCAATAAATGTATTTCTAAAATACAATTACAAATTTAGACCTTTTCATATAATTCATTTAAATATTCAAATAAATTTTACATAAATGCAGCAAGTACCTTTGAATATAGCTGAACCACTACAATTAAGTCTAGATTTCGGAGACACATAGGACATAGGAAATATATTCTTTGGCTTTGAAATTAAACTCAACCAGAACCAATTCCCATGGTACTTTCATTACTAGTAACCTAGAGTTTAAATTTCATCAAAATACCGGCATTATTTTTTGAGTTATGGTGTTTTAAGATATATGTTTGTTAGTCCTTGAACTTGTCAAGGGTTCCAGAACTCCAAACCATGGTACGATTTCGCCCATATGCAGTCCCGTCATACTTTCAATACTAGTTAACCCTTGTATACAATTGGAACGTTCTATCTTAATTTTAAGTTACTAGTTTTATTAATTTCGATGATAAGCTTTTACACATTTGGGGGTCTAAGAGAGGTCCTAAACCACCACTCCAAATGATCCCAAATTAGGGGGGCATGGAAGAAATAGTAAAGAACACCCTGGGCCAAATTTGAAGCTTCTACATTTGTTTCAAGTTACTATTTTTATTAATTTCGAAAATATGCTTTAAGGTCCTCGGAACTGAGTGCCTGGTCCCTGACCCACTAGTCCAATGGGGTCCAAATTTCAAAGACACTTATGCAATAGGAAGGGAGACCCTGATACCAAATTTGGAGGTTATATCTTCATTGGTTTCGGAATTACGCTAGTTTGGCCTAAATTCGATAAAAAAGTTCTCAGTTCCGAACCCATTGTCCAATCCTCACCGTACGTAATCACCGCCGTAGTTTCATTACCAATAACCTACAGCACAAATTTCATGAAGATAGCCTCATTAGTTGTTGAGTTATCGTGATTTTTAATATATGTTCGTTATCCCTGACACCGACTAAAAGGTCCAGAATCCGAACCCATGGGCTGATTTCGCCCTTATACAGCCCGCGCTTTACTTATAGTACTAGTTAATCCTTGTACACAATTTAAACGATCTATCTTAATTTTAAGTAACTATTTTTAGTAATTTCGATTATAAGCTTTTAAAACTTGGGAGGTCTGAGAGGGGTACTGAACCACCACTCCAATTGATCCCAAATTAAGGGAACACGCAAGAGATAGTAAAGAACACCCTTGTGGCAAATTGGAAGCTTCTACATTTTTTCAAGTTGTTATCTTTATTAATTTTGAAGATATGTTTTAAGGTCTTCGGAAATGTGTGGCTGGTCCCCGACCCAGTAGTCCAATGGGACCCAAATTCTCAAGACACTTAGGAGATAGGAGGGGACACCCTGATACCAAATTTGGAGGTTCTATCTTCATTGGTTTCGGAATTATGCTCGTTTGGCCTAAATTCGATCAAAAAGTTCTAGGTTCCGAACGCATGGTCCAATCCCGACCTTACGGAATCCCCGAAGTAGTTTCATTACTAGTTACCTACAGCACCAATTTGATGAAGAAAGCGTCATTAGTTGTTGAGTTATCGTGATTTATTATATATGTTCGTTAGCCCTTCGATCGATAAAAAGGTCCAGAATCCGAACCCATGGGCCGATTTCGCCCATATGCAATCCCCGCCGTACTTTCAGTCCTAGTAACCTACAGTTAAAATTTCATCAAGATAGCTCCATTATTTTTTGAGTTATCGTGCCTACGGACGGACGGACGGACGGACGGACGGACGGACGGACATGGCTATATCGACTAAGGCGGTCACGCTGATCACAAATATTTATACTTTTCCATATCTAGCTCGCTTCCTTTAGGTGGTTACAAACACCATACCAAAGTTAATATACCCCTTTACCTATTCTATAGGTGTAGGGTATAAAGAGGTCTTATAAATGGCCTTGGTACCATGATAAAAACTATAACAGGTAACATGGATGCAAAAGATGCACATAATATTAACAAAGCAATTCAAACTCTTAATAGAAACTAACAAAATCTAAATAAAGAAACTGACAACTAAACAGGTATTAATTATTTAATGCAAGAAAGATTTGACAATATTACCAGACATATAAATGACCAACAAGAAACCATTTCGCTGTATTTAAGAAATTATCAAGATGAACTTAGAAATAGCATATTAAAATCAGGTTACAATGAAAAATTAGTAATTCAATCTCAATATATTAATCAAATTAACTACAAATTAAATGAAAAGACCGTAAGCGATAAATACCCCTTGCCTAACATAAATGAAATACTGGATAAATTAGGTAAATATATTTACTTTTCAACCTTAGATCTTGCTAGCGGATTTCATCAAATCGAGATGAATCCTGCAGATATACAAAAGACCGCATTTTCGGTAGACGGAGGTCATTATGAATATGCCTTTTGGTCTAAAGAACGCACCATCCACATTCCAACGTGTGATGGATAATGTGCTCAAGGATCTGGTTGGACGAGTATGTCTCGTTTACCTCGATGACATTATAGTCTTTTCAACATCTCTCCAAGAACATTGCGAGAACCTTCGGAAGGTATTTAAAAAACAGCAAGAAGCAAATTTTAAAGTCCAACTCGATAAATCAGAATTTTTAAAAAAAGAAATTGCATTTCTTGGACACCTTGTAACAACTGATGGAGTTAAACCGAATCCTGATAAAATTCATGCTATAAAGAAATTTCCTTTACCCAAGACCCCAAAAGAGATAAAATCATTTTTTGGTCTTCTAGGATATTATAGGAAGTTTATCAAGGACTTCGCAAAACTTACCAAACCTTTATCTGAATGTTTGAAAAAAGGTAAGAAAATTATACTAGACGAACGTTATATTAAAACATTCGAAACTTGTAAGGATATTCTAATGAATGATCCAATCCTTCAATACCCGGATTCCTCTAAACCTTTTATAGTCACGATTGATGCAAGCAATTTTGCCATTGGTGCCATCCTTTCACAAGGAACAATTGGACAAGAACGTTAACAAGTTCTGAAATTAACTATTCAACCATAGAAAAAGAACTGTTGGCCATAGTTTGGGCAACGAAATACTTTCGGCCCTACATCTTTGGAAACAAATTCAAGATAGTAACCGACCACAAACCTTTAGAATCTTAAAGAACCCAACTCAAGACTTGTTCGATGGCGACTAAAACTCGAGGAGTTTGATTATGAAATTGTGTATAAAAAAGGCGTAATAAATTCAAATGCCGATGCTTTAAGTTGCATTAAAATAGATGAAATACATGCACACGATCTTGATGCAAATTCTACTGTACAGGGAACATTCGGATCAACTGTTCATTCAGCTTCAGAAGATATGAATGACGGAATTCCCATTGCAATACGACCGTTAAATGAATTTAACCATCAGTTAATTTTGTTAATCTCGGATAGAAAACCTCCAATTCAACTTGAAGTACCTTTTCGGAATAAACAAAAACGAACTATAAGGTTACCTAATTTTACGAAAGAAACCATAAGTGACATTTTAAAGAAATTTGTACCTCATAACAAACTTACCGCTATATATACAGACGATTCTACTTTTAAACTCATTCAAAGTTCTTTTTCAAAACATTTCGCTAGATGCGGATCATTAAAACTTATTCGTTGTACCGAAACACTAAAAGACATAATCAATGAAGACGAACAGGATAAAACAATTAGGGACTATAACTTAAAAAATAATCATAGAAGTATCACTGAAACAATACATCATCTCAAAAGAGAATTTTATTTTCCATTAATGAAAGAAAAAATTAGTAAAATAATAAATAATTGTGATAATTGCAATATATTAAAATATGATCGTCACCCACCTAAACCAAAGTACGAAATGCCTGTAATAGCTAAAAAGCCTATGCAAATTTTGCACGTAGACATATATTCAATAAATAATAATAAAATCTTAACTATAGTTGACAAATTTTCTCGATTTGCGGCAGCCTACACGGTAACTAACAGAAATATTTTAAATATGAACAAATCTCTAAGAAATTTTTTTAGCCTTCACGGCATTCCAGAAACAATTGTGTTGGCGGTGAATTCACATCAACCATATTTCAAGATGTACCAATAACCTACAGCACAAATTTCATGAAGATAGCCTCATTAGTTGTTGAGTTATCGTGATTTTTAATATATGTTCGTTATCCCTGACACCGACTAAAAGGTCCAGAATCCGAACCCATGGGCTGATTTCGCCCTTATACAGCCCGCGCTTTACTTATAGTACTAGTTAATCCTTGTACACAATTTAAACGATCTATCTTAATTTTAAGTAACTATTTTTAGTAATTTCGATTATAAGCTTTTAAAACTTGGGAGGTCTGAGAGGGGTACTGAACCACCACTCCAATTGATCCCAAATTAAGGGAACACGCAAGAGATAGTAAAGAACACCCTTGTGGCAAATTGGAAGCTTCTACATTTTTTCAAGTTGTTATCTTTATTAATTTTGAAGATATGTTTTAAGGTCTTCGGAAATGTGTGGCTGGTCCCCGACCCAGTAGTCCAATGGGACCCAAATTCTCAAGACACTTAGGAGATAGGAGGGGACACCCTGATACCAAATTTGGAGGTTCTATCTTCATTGGTTTCGGAATTATGCTCGTTTGGCCTAAATTCGATCAAAAAGTTCTAGGTTCCGAACGCATGGTCCAATCCCGACCTTACGGAATCCCCGAAGTAGTTTCATTACTAGTTACCTACAGCACCAATTTGATGAAGAAAGCGTCATTAGTTGTTGAGTTATCGTGATTTCTTATATATGTTCGTTAGCCCTTCGATCGATAAAAAGGTCCAGAATCCGAACCCATGGGCCGATTTCGCCCATATGCAATCCCCGCCGTACTTTCAGTCCTAGTAACCTACAGTTAAAATTTCATCAAGATAGCTCCATTATTTTTTGAGTTATCGTGCCTACGGACGGACGGACGGACGGACGGACATGGCTATATCGACTAAGGCGGTCACGCTGATCACAAATATATATACTTTTCCATATCTAGCTCGCTTCCTTTAGGTGGTTACAAACACCATACCAAAGTTAATATACCCCTTTACCTATTCTATAGGTGTAGGGTATAAAGAGGTCTTATAAATGGCCTTGGTACCATGATAAAAACTACAACAGGTAACATGGATGCAAAAGATGCACATAATATTAACAAAGCAATTCAAACTCTTAATAGAAACTAACAAAATCTAAATAAAGAAACTGACAACTAAACAGGTATTAATTATTTAATGCAAGAAAGATTTGACAATATTACCAGACATATAAATGACCAACAAGAAACCATTTCGCTGTATTTAAGAAATTATCAAGATGAACTTAGAAATAGCATATTAAAATCAGGTTACAATGAAAAATTAGTAATTCAATCTCAATATATTAATCAAATTAACTACAATATAGATCTTTTAAATAATCACTTAACAAGTTTAGCGGAAGCAATCGTACTAGCTCGGTTAAATATTATATCAAAACAAATTCTTAGTACAAATGAAATAAGCGATATTCGAGAAAAATTTAATAATAATTCAATTCAATTCAATTCAGATGAGAATATCTACCAAATACTAGGTTTACAAGCCTATTATAATAATACTAATATTATTTTTAACATTAAAATTCCGATTTTATCCCCTGAGTTATCCTCAATGATTCATGTAATCCCACTTCCTATTAATAATACAAAAACCATTCATACAAAACCTTTTTTAACATATAACCTTAATAACATTCAATATTTTGACGAAGAATGTCCAAGAGTAGAAAATATATTTTATTGTACTGAATCTACGAATCAAGAAATAACAGAAAAATCCAGCTGTATTGGCAAAATAATCCAAAACCTTCCAGCCAATTGCGCATTAAGAGAACAACTATTTGTACCAAAGATCATCCAGCCAGAACCAAATTACATTCTTATCATGAACAGTTCAGAAATAACATTAAAATCATCCTGTGAACCTCACCAAATCAAAGTTAAAGGAACCAAGTTAATACATTATAATAATTGCACTATTGAAATAAACAATTTTAACTATCAAAGCTTCAATACAAAACATTGGGATGAAATTCATTTGTTACCTTCAATACCACTACGAATCAACTATTCAAACAACATTAAAGATCTAAATCTACAAAAACTAGAATCATTTCATATAGAGAACCAAAAAACAGTAAAACTATTAGAAGTTGCAACATCAGAAAAACAAATCATTAATTTTATTATAATATTAGTAACTCTATTTTTTACTATAATTATACTAATATACCTCTTTTACAAGAAAATTTCAGAAAAGCAATTTAGTATTCCAGTCACAAATAATATCACACAAAATGACATTCCAGAAAAACCAGCATCAACTCTTCGATGGCCCACACTTCACACAAAGGGGGGAGGAGTTATATGATCATCCAATAACCATAATTTAACTTAATATTGTATAATTAACTTTATTTTTATGTAAACTAAATTTCATATGTTGTTCACCTTTTTGTTCAGACGCAATGTCAGCAGAATTAAATTAGTTAGTAACAATTGGGAAACTTTAAATTATAATTTTCCCATTATTCAAATTTCTTTAATATAAAATATGTTTCGCTGACAATGCATCTTTTTATTATAAATACCTGTAATATTTTATTTAGAATGCAATTAACATTATACCTGTAACAAGTAAAGTACAAATTAAAGAGTATTTAAAAAATAAAGTTTGTTTTTTTTAATAAATGTAAAAACGAAACTTATAAGTCGCGCTTAAATGTTTCGGCTTGGATCAATCAACAATAAATATGTTTGATGAAAAGATTAAGTTTATATGTGATGACTGCGTCCAAAACATTAAAAAGGAAGACTTGATCCTTCAAAATATGGAAAGGGCGATAACAAAAAGTGACGAGCAACTGAAAGAGTATAAACAAGAGTTTAATAAAGCTATTAAAAATAACGAGAAGAAGACTATTCAACTACTAAAGGTTGAACAAATTATATGAAACGTGTGGAGGGAATTGAATACAGTCAACAAAAATTATTACATAACAATATTAAATAACAATCGAAAGGAGGCAAGATAGATATGAAAATGTATATATATAAATTATAAAATATATAAATTATAATTTTGAATCCAAATGTATCCTTATTAAGGCCACCTCTATTTTGAACACTCAATTTTTTTCTTAAAATAATCAATTATTCAGTTCCTAATGGAATCTCATGACAAAATTTCCACCCTGTTAAATAAAAGTAGAAACATTGTCGCCAGAACAACTTCGTAGGCTATTTGCATATTATTGTTGCTTTTGTGAACCAGCCCAACCTCTTTCTCTGTGGGTCAAGTTTAAAGAACAAATGACTGAAGATTTAATTATAAACTATAATGAATGTGAAGTGATTGATATGGCATTGTCTGAATTAGAAATAATTTTTTGTGACATAAGTTTAAGTTGTGCAATTTTTGGTCTGCCTTCTCCTTTTCTTAATTCTGTAGTACTTTCTTCTGAAATAAATTTAGGAAATGAACCTTTAAATGAACGAAATATTTTGGCTGAAAGAATGTATGCAAATAATAATGACGAACAAAAATTGGTTTTTGATCAAGTCTTATTATCTGTAAGAATGGAATCAGTTAATAAAATTGTTTTTCTTAGAAGCTCCAGGAGGATGCGGGGAAACATATGTGTATTCATATTTAATAATCAATTTCCGAAGAAGTTATAAAATTTTTCTTGCCGCTGCATGGACGGGAATGGCAGCGCTACTGTTAGACGAGGAAAAACTGTACCAGTTCCAATAAAAGATACTTCAGTTTCTTCTATTAAAGCGAGTTTTAATTGTAGCTTATGGACTTTAATATTTCTTTGTAAATTGATTGAATTAAGCTCGTAAATAATAAAAAAATTAATTAATAACGATAGAAACCTGAAATTTGAAGCACGAGTGTTCTTTCCTTTTTGCTTTCTTATTACCACTTTTATATTTTTAAAAGGCTTAGAAGGTAAATATATTTTTACTAGATTGGCCTGTACGCGTAATCGCATAATCAACTATGTAATCGTTGCGCAAACAGGTGTTACTACTTTTTAATCATTAACATAAAACTTCGCAATAAACTATATTTTTTGTATAATATCCATCATGTTGTTCGAACTGACCTTGTAAATTGGTTTGATCAATTTGAACTCTCACATTATTTGCAGATTTGGCTCTAATAAATGCTACGTGTAGCTGTCCATGGGTTAATACAGATTGAGCTAAGTAAATCCCGATTTTGTCAAAAGTTTGTCCTTGTGCATTGTTTATTGACATCGGAAAACTTAATCTAAACCTAATGGCATATTTACGTCAGTACAAATTAAATTTATTCGAGGAAGAAACTTTACCAAGGGAATTTCCAGCGACAATTTCTAATTAAAGAATTTTCTAACATATCTCTAAAATCTAATCGAGTTCCATTTACTAAACCAAAACTTATATTCATATTCCTAATTAGAATAGACCCTTGTTTTAATTTTACGGAAGGAAGGGGTAATCCTGGGGGTGTCAAAGAATTAATGTATTCTGTCGACAAAATTATATTATCTGTTGAAACTGATATGACCATAGAATTACTAGTACTAGAATGGCAAAAGAATGTTTCCGACTCTTTTCTTCTAATGTGATTTCCTATCCTGAGGTATTCAGACAAAAAAATTCATATGCAATTTCGTATGCGTATACAAATGGTACGGCTACTTCATTTGTCATTGCTTAAATTTGAGTAAATGAGAATGTATATTAGTTTTTGTGTTTACATTTTTACATAGAAAAACATTTGGATTGGGCAGTTTGTATATTGTAAGTTATATCGAATAAAGATATTTACTATTTGATTTAATTTACTTTTATATATATAATTGAACAAAACATCAAGAAAAAAATTTGAATAATATAAGAAGAAATTGCAGTCAATTATTTTTAATGGAATCTCCAATAAGTATATAAAATCTTTAAGCAACACTTTCTTCCCATCTTAATAATCCTTTATTTAATTTATTGTTTTTTAAAAAACTTCAAAAAGCACAACAACACACAAATTTTTTGAATATAATATTTTCTAATTCGTTTTCATTTACTTTTAAGTTTGAAATCTTACAAAAGTTTCTTTTATATTTCACTTTCAAAATGAAATGAATCGCGGAGAAACTAGTAAATACATACAAACGGTACACGTACCAAATTTTGAAATTTGTCTGAAAATTTTTTCTCTATTGCAATTCTAGTACTAGTAATTCTATGGATATGACGGAATCCGCAATATAATAACATTTTTCAGGTCCGCCAATTAGTTTTACTTAAAAAAAAACTCTCATTTAAAGGGCACATAATAACTTTTGAAGCAATATTCTGAAAATCATAAATGGTTTCCCTAAAAATATGATTTTTTATTGAGCCGATACAAATAAATTTATCGGGTATTTTAATAATCTCTTCAATCAATTTAATGGGAAACTCATTATGAACTAAGAGCAAAAGCCATTTTGAAAAGTTTGTCTAATATTCTTTTTCAAGTGAATTAAAGTTACTTTTTGTATACATGCTTTAACTATTCTAACTTTGTCTCTATGGAAAACAACTGGAAGTTGTCGAAAATCACCACCGCATACAATTATTTTTACACCCATTGGTCCATTACATTGAGTTAAATCTTTTAACAAACGATCGCCACAATTAATTGCTAAAGCAGGAATCATTGAATCCTCATCAATTAAAATAAGATTTGCTTTAGCTTTTTGAGAACTCGCTTTAATAGAAGAAACTGAAGTTTCTGTTATTGGAACTGGTACAGTCTTTCCTTATCTAACAGTAACGTTGCCATTCCCGTCCACGCAGCGGCAAGAAAAATTTTATAACTTCTTCGGAAATTGATTATTAAATATGAAAACACATATGTTTCCCCGCATCCTCCTGGAGCTTCTAAGAAAAACAATTTTATTAACTGATTCCATTCTTACAGATAATAAGACTTGATCAAAAACCAATTTTTGTTCGTCATTATTATTTGCATACATTCTTTCAGCCAAAATATTTCGTTCATTTAAAGGTTCATTTCCTAAATTTATTTCAGAAGAAAGTACTACAGAATTAAGAAAAGGAGAAGGCAGACCAAAAATTGCACAACTTAAACTTATGTCACAAAAAATTATTTCTAATTCAGACAATGCCATATCAATCACTTCACATTCATTATAGTTTATAATTAAATCTTCAGTCATTTGTTCTTTAAACTTGACCCACAGAGAAAGAGGTTGGGCTGGTTCACAAAAACAACAATAATATGCAAATAGCCTACGAAGTTGTTCTGGCGACAATGTTTCTACTTTTATTTAACAGGGTGGAAATTTTGGCATGAGATTCCATTAGGAACTGAATAAGTGATTATTTTAAGAAAAAAATTGAGTGCTCAAAATAGAGGGGGCCTTAATAAGGATATATTTGGATTCAAAATTTAAGAATAATAAAAAAAAAAAAAATACAAAAAACAATGCGAATTAAAACTATTTGAAATTTTTCTAAATTAGTAAAAATCTATTTTAAAATTTTGTACCAACTTAATTAAAAATAACTTAAAAAATCTTTTTTATTAAATTATAATCTTAAACTAATTAAATCTTTTTTGTTAAATTAATTTAAGATAGCTAAAAAAATTTTTTTTGCATAATTTATCTATTAACTTAACCTATTATAAGAAATAGGACACCGCTGACGTGTAAAAGTCATAAGGGCACAGTTATTAATATTTAACTGAAGATTATTGTTCGAACACTAATTATTAAAGAGATTCAGATCGGATTGTAATGTTAATGCATCCTTCAAATTTATAATTTTTTTATAAATTTTCATTCGTCTGCATAAATTTCAATGTAACTATTACTTAATACAGAAAAAACATCATTAATAGAAGGAATGGACCCAATTTATAAAATATATAAATATGATAATATTATGTGGAAGCAAATCAAAAGCTATTTAGACTAAAATATGTGTAAATTACATCCGTTTGACATATTATCTTCTTCGTTTTTAGCTGACGCTATTTTAAATGTGTGTGATGCAATTTACAAAAATTTAAAAAAATAATTTTTAAAGGTAATTTAAAATTTATTTAAAAATTTAAGTTTCATTAAATCTATAACAGTCTTCTTTATAAAATTTTAAATCTATGGTTTTAAATTTTATTTTATAATAAAAATATATATAGTGTTGTAAAATTAAAGCTTCCTTAAACTTACAAGTCGTCAGAATATTTTGGTTATATTTTTTCATTTATCGTCATTATTATTTAGTTATAACATTGATTAAAATTAAATATTGCAAAATTAAAGTTTCTCTACATATTTAAAACGTCTTTATTAAATTTTTTAATAATTCTTAAAATTATAAGTCGTATTTATTAACTTTTTAATATAACATGATAAAAATTTGATTTTTTAATTTAAAGTATATTAATTAAAGAACTTAATCATATACCTATTATATTTTTAATATAAAAGGTATGTGATTAAAAATTTGAACTTTTAAATTAATTTTTCATATTTTTAATATAATAGATATATTATTAAAATTTGAACTTTTAAAATAAAGTATTATACTTTTAATATAATATTTAATTCATATTTATTTTTTTAAATTAAAGTTTTTTTAAAAAAATAAGTGGTCTTTTAAATT
Source organism: Dolichopus griseipennis (assembly GCA_963082915.1). NCBI lineage: Eukaryota > Metazoa > Arthropoda > Insecta > Diptera > Dolichopodidae > Dolichopus > Dolichopus griseipennis. Next base: position 51,604,252 of record OY720445.1, on the reverse strand, counting down.
TTTAATATATATGAATAAAATTTAATTTTTTAAAGTAAAGTATCCTTATTATTTTTAAATTAAAGCGTTTTTAATTCAGTGTTCTTTTTCATCACTATTTAAGTTTTCAAAACAATTTTCAATTAGTGTTTGCAATTTATCTTTTGGTGCAGGATCTTTAGGCGGTGAAATTATTACACTTTTCCTATCAGATTCTTTTATAATTTGCACATCTAATACTTCGATCGCCCTTTTTTTTTGGCAAATTTTTAACTTCTGCAGATCCGGTAAAAGTTAAAGGTTGCAGTTCATAATTTTCACCTACATATGATGTAAATGGTTGAAATTCTGCATTTTCAGTCATATATGATGTAAATGGTTGAAATTCTTCATTTTCAGTCACATATGATGTATTTGGTTGAAATTCTTCATTTTCAGTCACATAATGATGTATTCGGTTAAGTTTTTTTAATTCACTGCACAAAAAATGACAGAATTCTTCTTCCTCTGATATTTCTTTCGGTTTTATTGCCAGATTTGTTTCGAATTCAATTGCATTTAAGGCTTTTTTTCTAAAATCTTCTTTTTCAGACTGTTTTTCTATTGCTTTCTAAAAATAAAAATAAAATTTCCATTATATTTTTATAAACAGCTATATTAAATTTAAATTATTTTATTTTAGTTTCCAACAACAAAAGAGGAATGGTTAAAAATTGCTGACGATTATAACCTAAGATGGCAGTTTCCATTATGTCTTGGTGCTTTGGATGGGAAGCATATAGCTTTCAGACCTTCTAAAGCTGAAGATCCACTTTTTTACAATTATAAAGGTTTTCACAGCATAGTTCTATTAGGCCTCGCAGACGCATATGCAAAATTTATTTTTGTTGATATAGGCTGCAACGGTAGGATTAGCGATAGCGGTGTACTGAATCGTTCCAATTTTATGTATATTTTACAACAAGCAGAAAGATATTTACCACCTGACAAAATTATTGGAAATTCAAGATTATTGCCACATACATTTATTGGAGATAATGCATTTCCATTATCAAAAAATATAATGATACCTTATAAATATACAACCACCGATGAACGAAAAAAAATATTTAACTCTCGTTTAAGTTGGGCTCGCCAAACAATTGAACGAGCCTTTGGAATATTAAGCAATAGGTTTCGTATTTTTCAAAAACCTATCCATTTACACCAAGATAAGGTTAAAAGAATTGTGCAGTGTTGCTGTGTCTTGCATAATTATTTAATTACGAGGAGCTTGTGGTATAATGAGTTTAAGGTTGTCAAGAAAATACTGAATTGGAACAAAGAACTTCTAGTTCCGTTGGAACAAAAAATACCAGAATTGGGAAAACAATTAGAATGCAGTTAACTGATTATTTTAACGAAGAAGGCAAAATTTAAATTGATATTATTACATCAACACCATAGTTATTAATGTTTTTATATTTTTAAAAAAAAATTATTACAAATATATTAAAATAAACTTACTTTTTCATTTTTTTCACTTTGAAAAATTCGAAGCTAAAAATAAAGTTATATTTAGTTTTACAATTTTTACTTTTACACAGAAAATTAAATTGCATTATATTTTAATGCACAATATTGCAAATAATAGAAATACAATACAGTTGTTTCTAATTTTTGGTTTTTCCCATTATTTTTTTAATTCTAATATTAAATTAGGAAGTTTTTGACAAAAACGTAGGTAGAATTTGATAAAAAATTAAATATTAAATTTACTTCCAGTTAAAAGAAAAGAGCATAATAAAAAATAAATTAAAATAACCGGAAGAAAATGTTACCTAGAACTGATTCTTAACTTTATAAATTTACAAATTGCAATATTTGGGTAAAACTTATCGAAATACGGAAATTTAGTAAAATAACAGAATTATAAAATACTTAATTTAGAAATTAATAATTTCTTTATTAAACAATTTAATTTTACTTTTAAAAACTTTTTTTATTTTAATTCGTTAATTTTAAACCATTTGTGGAGTATTTATTATTAAATATAGATGTTTCATATTAAATTTATATAGATACATGCTGTAATTAACGGTATTTAGCCGTTAAATTAAAAAAATTTAAACTTAATTTGTCAAAATCTATCTATGCTTAAATAAATATATGAAAATGTTAATATATTATAATACCTCTGCTAAGTCTATATTAGATGTTGTTGGTTCAGAATCATTTTGGTGTAACAAAAATGATAATTCATTGAAGCACCATAACGTTGGCTCCTAGATATTATCAGAGCCAGCACCAATTTTTTTAGAATTTAAAATCTTTTTTCTTTCCCGACACAATTAACTTTGTAGCGTTCTTATTTTATTTTTTATTTCCCGCAAAGTCACATTTCTTATTTTTTTAAGTTCCACTAATATTAAGTTAAGTTTTCAGCCCGTTTATATTTATTTGTGAAACTGACATCTAATGGATTGAACAGACAACTGTATTTTTTTAACTCTTCAATTAACTTCAATGTCTGTTCTTTTGACCAATTATCAGGCATTTTACTAAATATTTTATTAATGTTACTAATTCAAAAAAATTTTAGATATGTTTTCTTAAAATATTTTGTAATAACTTAAAACTTAATTTGTTTTTTTATTTACATTTCTTTTTGTCTTCCCACATTTTTTCATATATTTTTTTACCGATACAATAATTTTTTTATTTATGATGCACACAGTTCAAAAATTTTTAAATAATGAAAAAAACAGAAAAACAACAAAAAAAGAAGAGAAAAACAAAATAATTTTTTTGTTTGTGTTGGTTAGTGCATCGAGTCTTACAAGTAAAATTTGGTTGCAACGAAACCGGTTTTTTGTGAACACAATATTTACGAAACCGGTTTTGGTGTATACAGGGTTTTAACCGATTAATTATGAATGTTTGCTCAGTCCCCCAGATGTTAATTAAAATAATAATCCATTTTTACATGACCTAGATATGATATAGGTAAAATAAAATTACCTACCCACTCAATGTAAATAAAAAATTAAATCTCTTATATTGTCTACAAATCCATTTTTTTTTTTTTTTTTTTATATGAATGCTTTATTTTATAATTTTATATGATTTTGAAAAATCAGCTTTATTTAATATTTTATTTTTGTATGTTAATCAATGTATGTAATATGGATGTACATTTGTGTATTTCGTATATATGTATTTCTTTATACAATTTGGACGATTTCTTTTTTTTAGAATACAGAGAACCTTTGAAAATAAATAATATTATTCAGCACTAAATGCTATTCTAAGGAAAATGTAAGAAATTTGAATGTACTTTTTGAAAATTTTTTAACTGTCTCCTCAGATGACAAAAGTTGTTTTTGCCGGCATGGTTTGAAATTTTATAGGAGTGCAGGTTTTTATTTAAAAAAGTATTCGACAGTTCTTAAAAGGTTAGCTTTCTTTTAGATTACATTATTTACTTAAAAAATCAAAATAAAATGTTAAGGCAAAAATTAAAAAAAGAAAAACAGGATTTATCTTTATGTAGCATTATTAATAGGCAGTTTCAATTGCATAACGAAGCCAAACCATTTTTAAAAATGAATTTTAAGTGTTTGTAAATGGTCCGAATGTGAAAAAAACATAGCAATAAATATTCATTTAAATTCACCAAAAGGGTTATAAATTTTTGAGAAATGGAGTAAAGCTTAATTTCCCCCATTTTAGTTCCCTTAATAGATGGATCCCGACATGATGATGATTAACGACAAAAATATAAATAAGTTAGGCATTATATTCTCAGAAAAAGATTTAATTGAAATTGGCTGTATTGGTATTCGATGAAATAGCCATTAGAAGGCTATACTATAATAGTGCACTGGATGAAATCAGTGGTTTTTCTGATTATGGTTCCGGCAGAACAAAAGACATCGCAAAATACATACATACATATGTATATTTTATAATGTGTGTTTACATACTTAAAGGGTTTTTTATGCCGAATGGAATATGAATTTTGAAAGCTTATTAATATACTTTTCCATAACATATTTTACTCGGCTTTTTCCCTTTTAGAATTCTAAATTAAATAATAAAATGATAAAAAAAATTTCAATAAGATAAACAAAAATTTTTAATTATATTTTTTTAGTAGTTAAAAACCTAAAAATTATAAAAATATTTTACGTACCTATTTTAAACTAACGAAAATTTAAAATACATAGGTACATTAGAAGACAATTTATCGAATTATTTTCTAACGATTTGAAAGATTTGGAATAAGTAAATAATGCAAGTAAAAAAATATAAAGCAAAAAAAGAAATTACATTCTTCTTTTTCTATCAATAATATTTTTTTATTTTATAATCAAAATATACACAAAATGCGTACACATATGATACAGCGATTGAATGATATAATTCGTTTTCATTTACTTTTAAGTTTGAAATCTTACTTAAATCGTACTTAAAAGTTTCTTTAATATTTCACTTTCAAAATGAAATGAATCGCGGAGAACTAGTAAATACATACAAACGGTACACGTACCAAATTTTGAAATTTGTCTGAAAATTTTTTCTCTATTGCCATTCTATTACTAGTAATTCTATGGATATGACGGAATCCGCAATATAATAACATTTTTCAGATCCGCCAATTAGTTTTATTTTAAAACAATTCTCATTTAAGAGCACATAATAACTTTTGAAGCAATATTCTGAAAATCATCAATCGTTTCCCTAAAAATATGATTTTTTATTGAGCCGATACAAATAAATTTATCGGGTATTTTAATAATCTCTTCAATCAATTTAAGGGGAAACTCATTATTAACTAATAGCAAAAGCCATTTCGAAAAGTTTATCTCATATGGATTTGGTCTCATATTCTTTTTCAAGTGAATTAAAGTTACTTTTTATACCCTACACCTATAGAATAGGTAAAGGGGTATATTAACTTTGGTATGGTGTTTGTAACCACCTAAACGAAGCGAGCTAGATATGGAAAAGTATATATATATGTGATCAGCGTGACCGCCTTAGTCGATATAGCCATGTCCGTCCGTCCGTCCGTCCGCCCGTAGGCACGATAACTCAAAAAATAATAGAGCTATCTTGATGAAATTCTAACTGTAGATTACTTGGACTGAAAGTACGGCGGGGATTGCATATGGGCGAAATCGGCCCATGGGTTCGGATTCTGGACCTTTTAATCGATCGAAGGGCTAACGAACATATATAAAAAATCACGATAACTCAACAACTAATGACGCTATCTTCATCAAATTTGTGCTGCAATTCAAATTTTCACTTTCACTTTATCAAAATTGTGCTGGATTGGACCATGGGTTCGGAACCTAGAACTTTTTGATCGAATTTAGGCCAAACGAGCATAATTCCGAAACCAATGAAGATAGAACCTCCAAATTTGGTATCAGGGTGTCCCTTCCTATTTCCTAAGTGTCTTGGGAATTTGGGTCCCATTGGAGTACTGGGTCGGGGACCAGCCACACATTTCCGAAGACCTTAAAGCATATCTTTAAAATTAATAAACATAACAACTTGAAACAAGTAAAGAAACAGTCAGTCGGTGCAACCGACTTAGAAATACCCTACACCTATTTGGTTCAAATTTAAGGACATATCCATAAGTCATTTTAACACCATAAAAGCTGTTATTAATTTGATCGTAAGACATAGCTAACCAAATTAAGTTTATAATACAAAAAACATTTTCTAATTACACTATCTATTAAAAAATATTACAAATTCTTACTAAGTTATCTATTTAAAAATATTAAAAAACAAACAAACTTGAAATAAATGAAAATATATTTATTCCAATTCAATTACAAAATGAAAAAATTCTAATTATTAAATTTTGTGATAAAAAGATACTCAAAGCATAATATTTTTAATAATCCAAATTTTTAAAAATTGCAATTATTTTAAATGGTTAGTTTATATACCTAATAGAAAAGCTTATAAACGCAAAATATGCAATAAATGTATTTCTAAAATACAATTAAAAATTTACACCTTTTCATATAATTCATTTAAATATAAAAATAAATTTTACATAAATGCAGGAAGTACCTTTGAACATAGCTGAACCACTACAATTAAGTCTAGATTTCGGAGACACATAGGACATAGGAAATATATTCTTTGGCTTTGAAATTAAACTCGACCACAACCAATTCCCATGGTACTTTCATTATTAGTAACCTAGAGTTTAAATTTCATCAAAATACCGGCATTATTTTTTGAGTTATGGTGTTTTTAAGATATATGTTTGTTAGTCCTTGAACTTGTCATGGGTTCCAGAACCCGAAACAATGGTACGATTTCACCCATATGCAGTCCCGTCATACTTTCAATACTAGTTAACCCTTGTATACAATTGGAACGTTCTATCTTAATTTTAAGTTACTAGTTTTATTAATTTCGATGATAAGCTTTTACACATTGGCGGGTCTAAGAGAAGTCCTGAACCACCACTCCAATTGATCCCAAATTAGGGGGGCACAGAAGAAATAGTAAAGAACACCCTGGGCCAAATTTGATGCTTCTACATTTGTTTCAAGTTACTATTTATATTAATTTCGAAAATATGCTTTAAGGACCTCGGAACTGAGTGGCTGGTCCCCGACCCACTAGTCCAATGGGGCCCAAATTTCAAAGACACTTACGAAATAGGAAGGGACACCCTGATACCAAATTTGGAGGTTATATTTTCATTGGTTTTGGTATTACGCTAGTTTTGCCTAAATTCGATCAAAAAGTTCTCAGTTCCGAACCCATTGTCAAATCACCGTACGTAATCACCGCCGTTGTTTCATTACCAATAACCTACAGCGCACAAATTTCATGAAGATAGGGTCATTAGTTGTTGAGTTATCGTGATTTTTAATATATGTTCGTTATCCCTGACACCGACTAGAAGGTCAAGAATCTAAACTCATGGGTTGATTTCGCCCTTAGTTAACCCTTGTACACAATTTGAACGGTCTATCTTAATTTTAAGTAACTATTTTTAGTAATTTCGATTATAAGCTATAAAATAAGCTATAAATTAGTTACATCATTTAGTTCATACACTATTCATTCTTCATTAAGTTTAGACGTACTTTTTTTTTCTACTCTAATTTTAATATTTAATTATTTTTAATAATAATAAAAAATTCTTTAATTTTTTTTTTGCTTAATTAACAAGGTTATTAAAATTAAACCTAATTAAGAACTTAAATATAATATTTAAAATTTAAAAATAAAATTCTTCAAGTGCAAATTTTTTTTTAAATAGTGACCTACTTAATTTCATTAACAAGTAAAGTCACAATATTAATAAACAGTTAAAAAATAAATAACAGTTAAACAATAAAATAGTGACCTACTTAATTTTATTAACAAGTAAAGTCACAATATTAATAAACAGTTAAACAATAAATAACTAATAAAGTAAATTAAAATCAGAATATAAGTGATTCATCATCTTTATTTTTTTACATATTATACAATTTACAATGGATTTCAAATGCAGCGTAGAAAATTGTTTGGTCACCGATATGAAATTCGATATAAAATGCAAAGTTTTCTGCAATCGTAAATTTCGTGGAGTCTGCTTAAACGCTCCGAGAAACTGGTACAGCAGCTTTTTATCGCAGCACTTTGTTTGTGAAAGTTGTCTGGATCAACAAAATTCTCTCGGACAATTTTCGCGGGAAATCAAAAATAATATTAATGATGTTAGGGACAACTTCCAAGGAACAATTGTTAAATTATTGGAAGTTGTAAAAAATAACTCCGCCAACTTTTCAGAAATGGAAAAAAATTTTGAATCGCTAAACAATAGCGTAATTAGTTTCAACACAGACAACAAAAAATTTATTAGAGATATAATAAAAGTTGAAATAGGTAAATTAAAAAATGAAATTTTAATTTCCAATAAATTACCTCAAGATACAAATAACTCACATAATATGGAACTAAAAGATTCAACTGATAACTTATCTAAAATATGTGTTTCTATTTCTGAAAATACGAGCAGGAATGAGATTTCATTGAGCTTCAGGGATTTAGTTTTGGCTGATTTAGATATTCTCAAGAGTAAAATGGAGGAGATGCAAGAATTTATGAAAAACCACAATAATTCTCATCCAAATCAACACAGCTCAAATAAGTTACCTAAATCATTGTTTGACGAATTTAATGAAATAAATAGCGCTGGGTCAGACAAACTCAAAAATGTAGCAAAGGAAAAACAGGACGATATTTCAATGGATATTGAAAAAGAAACAAAAGTTGTCGATCCACCAGATGCTATAAGTAAGCCGAAATTTAACATAAGAATTTCGAATCTTAGCATTAACACAACTGAAGTCAAACTGGCCAAATACATAAGAAGCAAGTTGAAATGCGATGATGTTCACTGCAACTTAATAACACCGAAGTGGCTGAAGTATAAACCGAACTATCACACATTTAAAGTTAGTGTTCCGGAATCAAAAGTGAACGAAATTAAAAACAGGAGCTTGTGGCGTATAGGAACCAATATCAGCAGTTTCAAAAATTTGGGTAAAAATAATTTAAGGACAAACACACAACATTCAATAAACACAAAACATTCTAAAAATATAAAAAACAAACACTAAAAATTCAAACAATAGAAATACTAATTTGCCTAAAATTATTAAAACAAAAAATAAACAAATCAAAAAAAAGGATAATAATAATAATAATAATAATAATAATAACAATAATAATAATAATAATAAGAATAATAAGAATAATAATAATAATAATATTTTAAATTCAAACAAAACACAACCCATTTTATTAACTCAAACACCTATTAAATTTCAAAACTATTTGCCTCCGTCGAACTTAGTTACATATTCACTAAATAAGCCCAATTTAATTGAGATTCCAGCCATTAAAACAAGTTCAAGTGCATTGTCTAGCACAATGTGCAATTCAGTCATTTCTGAAAATTCATTTTCAATTTCAAATTCAAATTTAATTACAACAACACCAATTACGTCTAAACAAAAATATTCTAACTTCATTCAGGGACAAACCTTTAATGCTGGCACTCCGTGTACTCAGAGCTTAAACGTAAACTGTAACACGACTTCAATTAACGATAAGCCAATTGCATCGGTTTCATCCCAATCTATTGCAAGTTTTGTTAATCCTATGTTACCTCCTATAGTCAGATTAACGAAAAATGCTGTAGCTAATGGCGATCATACGTATGTTTTATCACGTTTTAGAGATCAAAAAATATACGAAAATGTAAGGCTATATTTAGCTTACTTACATAAGGAGGATGACGACCTTTGTGTAGATGGTAAAACCAAACTCAATATTAAAATTTTTATTGATCAAGAAGGTTTGCCTTCTAACCCTAAGGAATTAATGAAGTTATACTTAAAATATCATGAAGGTTTCGGTGCTTCGTCCAAATCGATTGAAAAAGATTTACAAGCTTATTGTAGTCACCTTAAAAGTAAGAGAATCGATTATTTGCAAAAAATTAGGAAAAGTAGTAATGATTTTTTTCGTCCCCTTAGCGGAAGAAAATAACATTAACACTAATCTTATTTTAGTAAATACAAGATCTAGCTTTAAGAAGTTAAAACCAACAGATAATAAATGTAATCTTAGTGACAATCTCAAAATCTTCTACCACAACTGTAGTGGTATGAGAGGTAAACTAAAAAAATTATATGTTGATGCTAAGTCTTGTGACTTCGTTGTGCTTGCTATTACCGAAACATGGCTAAACGATTCCTTCATAAATGAAGAAATACTGGACAATAATTGGTCGATTTATAGAAAGGATAGGGATTTTTTCTATACAAACTGCACCCGTGGAGGCGGGGTTTTACTTGCAGTAAATAATAACCTTTCTAGTATTCCACTAATCACTAGGACCTCCCACACTTTCGATCACCAATTTATTAGAGTAAACTTAGGTAATAATTTTCTTTACCTAGGAATTGTTTACTTTCCACCAAATTCTGACAATTCCTCATATTCTGAATTTTTCGATATTTATCACGATATTATATCTAAAATGAATGAGGATGATTCAATTTTTATTTTTGGCGATTTCAATCGTCCATCATTATCTTTTATAGAAGATGATTCAGATAATTTATTATTACCAATTAACTTTCATGATGAAATTGATTTTGACATTATTTCGGAGTTCTATGGTAATGATTTACAACAAATTATAAATTTTCCAAATAAAAATAATAAGTGGCTAGATCTTGCATTTTCAAATGCATATGACAGAGTGGTGGTAAAACTCGCTGATGATGCAGTCAACCTGTTCACTAACACTCCTCATCATAACGCAGTCATCTTCGAAATTTCCACTTCTATGCCTCAATTCGGGAAATCTTACAATAATAATATTGTATATGACTTTTTTAACGCTGATTATCAAAGCATTAATAATGCTTTATCAATTTTAAATTGGGACGACCTGTTAATACAACAGGATATTAACTCTTCAATCTCTATCTTTTACTTAAAAATATTTGACATAATTAACTGCTTTGTGCCAAAAATTCGTAAAAAAGATAAAACAACAGAACCTTGGCTTAATAGAGAAATTAGGACATTGCGTAATCAACGCAACAAACTTTATAAAAAAATTAAAGTTACGAAGGACCCTGATGTTATTTTACTGAACAGGTACAACGATCTTGTTTTAGAATTTAAACAGAAATCAAATCTAGCATACGATAATTATGTCAATGAAATTGGTAATAAATTAATTACAAATCCAAAAAAGTTTTTTGACTTCATTAATACAAAGCGAAAAACATATGGATATCCAAGTTCTATGTCTAAAGATAATGTTTTTTCTTCTTGCCCTAATGTAATCTGTAATTTCTTTGCAGATTGTTTTCAAAAAGTTTATAGGCCATTAGATTCGCGTATCAATTTCGCTTTTCCTATCTCACTTAATAGATCTAATTCAATTATTACAGATCTATATCTTTCTAAACGACGAACTATTTGAAGCAATTACCAACCTTGATACAAAAAAAGGTGTAGGACCCGACTTGATCCCACCTTCTTTTTTATATAATTGTGCCAATTATTTGACGCAACCGCTTCATTTTATTTTTAATCTATCGCTTTCGACAGGCATTTTTCCGTATGCGTGGAAATCTTCTTTTTTGACCCCCATTTATAAAAAGGGTGACAAAGCTTCCGTCGAAAACTACCGTGGTATAGCTATCTTATCCACTATTCCAAAATTGTTCGAAAAAATTGTAGTTAGTAAAATTACACCCGTCATAAATACAAAATTAAACGAACAACAACATGGATTTAGAAAAGGTCGTTCTACTACAACTAATCTTACGGTTTACACATCGGAAATACTAAATGAAATGGAAAATGGTTATCAAGTTGATGCTATCTACATGGATTTTAGCAAAGCTTTCGATCGTGTGGATCACAATATTTTGCTTAAAAAGCTTGAAACTTTAGGCATTTCAGGTTCTTTCCTCGCTTGGCTTTGCTCTTATCTTACTGAAAGAACTCAAAATATTAAATTTCAAGGTTATTTATCAAACACAATTAATGTCACCTCAGGAGTGCCGCAAGGTAGCCATTTAGGCCCACTTCTATTTAATATTTTTATTTCAGACCTTTCTAGAAAATTAGAGGGTGTATCATATATTGCATTTGCTGACGATCTTAAAATTTACCACGTTATCAAAAACAGTTCTGATTTGGCATTACTTCAATCAAATTTACATTCTTTGCAAGAATGGTGTTTCTACAATAAATTAGAACTTAACATAGCGAAATGCAAGGTCATAAGCTTCACACGTAAAAGATCTACAATGTTTTTCGACTATGCAATAGATAACATAGTTCTTGAAAGGGTGTCTAGTATAACCGATCTTGGCATTCTTCTGGACTATAAGCTTAACTTCCATCTTCACTATGATCATATGATTTCCAAATCAAGCAAAATGTTAGGTTTTATTAAGAGAAGAGCTAAAGAATTTAATAACCCAGCAGTAACAAAAGCTCTCTATTGCTCGTTAGTTCGATCTATTCTAGAATACGGTAACATCGTATGGGATCCAGCGTTTCAATTACATTCCAATAGAATAGAATCCGTTCAGAAACAATTCCTTTTGTTTGCCTTGAGAAACCAATATAATCCTACAGACTATTCTACTCTTCCAAGCTATGCTGTAAGACTTAATTCATTGAATATGTTAACCTTATCTTCACGTAGGCAAATGCTTTCATCTTGCTTTACCTTTGACGTCATAAAAAAAAGTATTGACGTTCAATTCTTAGTAAATAAGATTAGACTAAACAATTTAGTCAGAAATACAAGAAACACTAAATTTTTATTAGAAAATACACACAGAACAGAATACGGAAGAAATGAGCCAATAAACAGATGTTGCACTATATTCAACAAACACAGTCATCTTTTTTCATCAGACATATCAAGAAACTCTTTTAAACATAAATTAAAACAGAAATTCCTAAATGACCTAAATACTCAAATTACTTAATTACTTTGTAAACATTTAAAATTATTTCAAGTTCAAGTTCATATACATATCACATACATTCCATTTATTTATATCTCATATTGTGTTTTTGTCCTGTAAGCATTTTTGTTTTTTTGTTTTAAAATTTAGTATGTAGTACAACTTTTTAATTTACCAAAAGTTAAAGAAGAATTAAATAATAAAGAAAGAATACCAGTTCAGGCTCAATCCGATCTTAAGCTTCTAGATTCTGAACCCATTGTCCGATCTCGAGCGTACGCAATCCTACAATACAAATTCATCAAGATAGCGCTATTAGTTTTTGAGTTATCGTACCTACAGATGGACGGAAATGGCTAAATCACGCTGATCACAAATATATATATACTTTTTTCATATCTAGCTCGCTTCCTTTCGGTGGTTACAAACACCATACCAAATTTAAAATACACTTTTACTTATTTCATAGGTTAATGGTATAAAAATTTTACAATGGCAGTTCTTTTCAAATAACCTGTCAAAATGTGAGTCGTCCATTATTTTCATAAACGCTTATGCAGTTCGTAAAAAAGCTTGTGCAGACAAGTAACGGTAAAAAACTATCGATTTTTGGCCATTTTTGGGGGTTTCTGGACACTGGGGCTGAGAGCCGAAGATGTTCTACTCCTTGACTATGATGGATAACACAATTTAGAAAACGTAAAATTGGATAACACACGATAGACGTAAAATTTTCGAAAATGTATCGTTAAAAAAAAAACTGAGACCGATTGTAGAAAAACTGTCAAACGTTGAAATTAATTTGCGATTTATTATGCGGTGAGCTGTAAAGTTTAATTTAATTTAAAAAAAAAATGTTTCAAATATGTTTAAAGTATAAAGATTATATTATTTACTTATGTAATACCAAAATCATACATTTATAGATAAAGCAAGTAGAACAAAAAATTTCAATAAAAATTCTCTTAATTTTTTCTTAAAACCACTGCCCCATATGCTATCTCTTTCGCACTAATGCTTTCTTCAACTATTCATAGAGTTTGCCTTTATAGTTTTTCTAGGTATCAAAAAATATGTGGAATATGTATCAAATATAAAAATAATACGATTATTAAACTTTAATGACAAAATACAAGCTTATATAGAAAAATTTTAAAAAATAACCTCTGTTTTTTTTATTTTTTATTACTTTTTTCAAATAAAACTTATTTATTAGCCATAATTTTTTATACCTAATATAAAATTTTGAATTTGCCGACTGTATCAAACCATTTAACCAAGTATCAAACTATTGAAAATAAATAATATTATTCAGCACTAAATGCTATTCTAAGGAAAATGTAAGAAATTTGAATGTACTTTTTGAAAATTTTTTAACTGTCTCCTCAGATGACAAAAGTTGTTTTTGCCGGCATGGTTTGAAATTTTAGAGGAGTGCAGGTTTTTATTTAAAAAAGTATTCGACAGTTCTTAAAAGGTTTGCTTTCTTTTAGATTACATTATTTACTTAAAAAATCAAAATAAAATGTTAAGGCAAAAATTAAAAAAAGAAAAAAAGGATTTATCTTTATGTAGCATTATTAATAGGCAGTTTCAATTGCATAACGAAGCCAAACCATTTTTAAAAATGAATTTTAAGTGTTTGTAAATGGTCCGAATGTGAAAAAAACGTAGCAATAAATATTCATTTAAATTCACCAAAAGGGTTATAAATTTTTGAGAAATGGAGTAAAGCTTAATTTCCCCCATTTTAGTTCCCTTAATAGATGGATCCCGACATGATGATGATTAACGACAAAAATATAAATAAGTTAGGCATTATATTCTCAGAAAAAGATTTAATTGAAATTGGCTGTATTGGTATTCGATGAAATAGCCATTAGAAGGCTATACTATAATAGTGCACTGGATGAAATCAGTGGTTTTTCTGATTATGGTTCCGGCAGAACAAAAGACATCGCAAAATACATACATACATATGTATATTTTATAATGTGTGTTTACATACTTAAAGGTTTTTTTATTTTTGAATTTTGAAAGATTATTAATATACTTTTCCATAACATATTTTACTCGGCTTTTTCCCTTTTAGAATTCTAAATTAAATAATAAAATGATAAAAAAAATTTCAATAAGATAAACAAAAATTTTTAATTATATTTTTTTAGTAGTTAAAAACCTAAAAATTATAAAAATATTTTACGTACCTATTTTAAACTAACGAAAATTTAAAATACATAGGTACATTAGAAGACAATTTATCGAATTATTTTCTAACGATTTGAAAGATTTGGAATAAGTAAATAATGCAAGCAAAAAAATATAAAGCAAAAAAAGAAATTACATTCTTCTTTTTCTATCAATATTTTTTTATTTTATAATCAAAATATAGACAAAATGCGTACACATATGATACAGCGATTGAATGATATAATTCGTTTTCATTTACTTTTAAGTTTGAAATCTTACTTAAATCGTACTTAAAAGTTTCTTTTACATTTCACTTTCAAAATGAAATGAATCGCGGAGAACTAGTAAATACATACAAACGGTACACGTACCAAATTTTGAAATTTGTCTGAAAATTTTTTCTCTATTGCCATTCTAGTACTAGTAATTCTATTGATATGACGGAATCCGCAATATAATAACATTTTTCAGATCCGCCAATTAGTTTTATTTTAAAACAATTCTCATTTAAAGAGCACATAATAACTTTTGAAGCAATATTCTGAAAATCATCAATCGTTTCCCTAAAAATATGATTTTTTATTGAGCCGATACAAATAAATTTATCGGGTATTTTAATAATCTCTTCAATCAATTTAAGGGGAAACTCATTATTAACTAATAGCAAAAGCCATTTTGAAAAGTTTATCTCATATGGATTTGATCTCATATTCTTTTTCAAGTGAATTAAAGTTACTTTTTATACCCTACACCTATAGAATAGGTAAAGGGGTATATTAACTTTGGTATGGTGTTTGTAACTACCTAAAGGAAGCGAGCTAGATATGGAAAAGTATATATATTTGTGATCAGCGTGACCGCCTGAGTCGATATAGCCATGTTCGTCTGTCCGTCCGTAGGCATGATAACTCAAAAAATAATGGAGCTATCTTGATGAAATTTTAACTGTAGGTTACTAGGACTGAAAGTACGGCGGGGATTGCATATGGGCGAAATCGGCCCATGGGTTCGGATTCTGGACCTTTTAATCGATCGAAGGGCTAACGACCATTTTTAAAAAATCACGATAACTCAACAACCAATGACGCTATCTTCATCAAATTTGTGCTGTAGGTTACTAGTAATGAAACTACTTCGGGGATTGCGTAAGGTCGGGATTGGACCATGGGTTCGGAACCTAGAACTTTTTGATCAAATTTAGGCCAAACGAGCATATTTCCGAAACCAATGAAAATAGAACCTCCAAATTTGGTATCAGGGTGTCCCTTCCTATTTCCTAAGTGTCTTGGGAATTTGAGCCCCATTAGAGTAGTAGTGGGTCGGGGATCAGCCACACATTTCCGAAGACCTTTAAGCATATCTTTAAAATTAATAAAGATAACAACTTGAAAAAATGTTGAAGCTTCCAATTTGCCCCAAGAGTGTTCTTTACTATCTCTTGCGTGTTCCCCTAATTTGGGATCAATTGGAGTGGTGGTTCAGTACCCCTCTCAGACCTCCCAAGTTTTAAAAGCTTATAATCGAAATTACTAAAAATAGTTACTTAAGATTAAGATAGACCGTTCAAATTGTGTACAAGGGTTAACTAGTACTATAAGTACAGCGCGGATTGTATAAGGGCGAAATCAGCCCAAAGGTTCGGATTCTGGACCTTTTAATCGGTGTCAGGGCTAACGAACATATATAAAAAATCACGATAACTCAACAACTAATGAGGCTATCTTCATGAAATTTGTGCTGTAGGTTATTGGTAATGAAACTACGGCGGTGATTACGTACGGTGAGGATTAGACAATGGGTTCGGAACTTAGAACTTTTTGATCGAATTTAGGCCAAACGAGCATAATTTCGAAACCAATGAAGATAGAACCTCCAAATTTGGTATCAGAGTGTCCCTTCCTATTTCGTAAGTGTCTTTGAAATTTGGGCCCCATTGGAGAAGTGTGTCGGAGACCAGCCACTCAGTTCCGAGGACCTTAAAGCATATTTTCGAAATTAATAAAAAAAGTAACTTGAAACAAATGTAGAAGCTTCAAATTTGGCGCATGGGTGCTCTTTACTATTTCTTGCGTGCCCCCCTAATTTGGGATCAATTTTAGTGGTGGTTCAGTACCTCTCTCAAACCCCCCAATGTGTAAAAGCTAATCATCGAAATTAATAAAACTAGTAACTTAAAATTAAGATAGAACGTTCCCATTGTTTACAAGGGTTAACTAGTATTGAAAGTATGACGGGACTGCATATGGGCGAAATCGTACCATGGTTTCGGGTTCTGGAACCCTTGAAAAGTTCAAGGACTAACAAACATATATCTTAAAAACACCATAACTCAAAAAATAATGCCGGTATTTTGATGAAATTTAAACTCTAGGTTACTAATAATGAAAGTACCATGGGAATTGGTTGTGGTCGAGTTTAATTTCGAAGCCAAAGAATATATTTCCTATGTCCTATGTGTCTCCGAAATCTAGACTTAATTGTAGTGGTTCAGCTATGTTCAAAGGTACTTGCTGCATTTATGTAAAATTTATTTTTATATTTAAATGAAATATAAGAAAAGGTCTAAATTTGTAATTGTATTTTAGAAATACATTTATTGCATATTTTGCGTTTATAAGCTTTTCTATTAGGTATATAAACTAACCATTTAAAATAATTGCAATTTTTAAAAATTTGGATTATTAAATATATTATGCTTTGATTATCATTTTATCACAAAATATAATAATTAGAATTTTTTCAGTTTGTAATTGAATTGGAATAAATATATTTTCATTAATTTCAAGTTTTTTTGTTTTTTAATATTTTTAAATAGATAAATTAGTAAGAATTTGTAATATTTTTTATTAGATAGTGTAATTAGAAAATGTTTTTAGTATTATAAAGTTAATTAAAAAATCAAAATAAAATGTTAAGGCAAAAATTAAAAAAAGAAAAACAGGATTTATCTTTATGTAGCATTATTAATAGACAGTTTCAATTGCATAACGAAGCCAAACCATTTTTAAAAATGAATTTTAAGTGTTTGTAAATAGTCCGAATGTGAAAAAAACGTAGCAATAAATATTCATTTAAATTCACCAAAAGGGTTATAAATTTTTGAGAAATGGAGTAAAGCTTAATTTCTCCCATTTTAGTTCCCTTAATAGATGGATCCCGACATGATGATGATTAACGACAAAAATATAAATAAGTTAGGCATTATATTCTCAGAAAAAGATTTAATTGAAATTGGCTGTATTGGTATTCGATGAAATAGCCATTAGAAGGCTATACTATAATAGTGCACTGGATGAAATCAGTGGTTTTTCTGATTATGGTTCCGGCAGAACAAAAGACATCGCAAAATACATACATACATATGTATATTTTATAATGTGTGTTTACATACTTAAAGGGTTTTTATGCCGAATGGAATATGAATTTTGAAAGCTTATTAATATACTTTTCCATAACATATTTTACTCGGCTTTTTCCCTTTTATAAGCCGACCAGATCTTGGAGAGGAAAGAAGATGACAAATAAAAAAAATTAAAAAATTATTTCAGTTAATTTTCTTTTCAGTTCAATTTCTTTACATATATTATAATTAACATATATATACTCGTAAATTAAAATTAGTCAAAAATATTCATAATAAAACTTAATATTCATTGCTGTATAACTTATGTTATACCACAGACTATAATATAACTATACAGACATTTATTTCAATGCAAAGTTTTTTTTTCTTAAATTTAAAATTTAGTCGATCGATTGGCTCCCCTTTATAAGTATGCGTAAAAAATAAAAAAATAATAAATGTAGGTACACTAAACTATCATATTTTGCTAATCTGTATTGTATTCTGTTGTATTCTGTATATACTCTGTACAGTGCAGTGTTACACATACTTATGAAACTTAAAAAATAATCGATCATATCGTACACAGTACCATTTTGTAAGTAAACTAGATATTGTAAGTAAACTAGAAATTTTATGATTAAAGAGATAACATAGTCACTATGTTATTTATCTATTTAAATTTATTTTGTGTAGGTAGGTATAAAATAATGGCATTGATACAAATATGTAGTTTCTTTGTAAATTAAATTTTTAACTAAATACTAAGTTATATAATTATATAAATGGTTTATTATAAATAGTTATTATAAATAGTTTGTTTGGAAAAAATAAAATTTGTATTTCAATATAATTTTTTATTTTAAATTGATAATTTTTAATTTAATATAATTTTTAACTTACTACCTACTAACTTATAATTTTATAATTTTTAGCTTTCTATCATTTTTGGTTTCAATTTCTTTGCATTTTCGTTTTGTTCTTGCGTTTTTCTTTTTATTAAACTCTTCATTATTTAATTTTTCGGTAAGCCATGTAGCATGTTTTCTTAACAAAACTAAGATTAAAAATTCTAGAATTTGTTTTCTATGATTTGAACAAATCTTGTCGGAAAACCAATAATAAAATTGTTTATTGTTGTTTGTCGCCTGTACGCAATGATCTACAATTTGTTTTTTAATCCTCGTTGTACACGAATTTGTATCAAAAAATTTATTAAATATTTCTACATGATATTTACATACCTGAAAGACGCAAATTATACTTATTTACAAACCTAATTAATTTTAATTTGTTAAAAATTTTGTAATGAAAATTTCATATACAGGATGTTCCCTAATTAACTAAACTGCTGTGTACCACTTCATAGACACTTATGAGTAGGTAAATTTTTTTATAGGGGCTAAGCTAAAAGTCTGCTAGTTTTCAAAATATGGTACCCTACTGAATTTTAAAATTTTTTTTTTTTTAGCAGTGTTTGTTTAGAAAACACCTTGTATAAAAAGTATGTATATATAAATGTATGTAGATATAATAATATACCTCAAAAAGGAATTCGGATGGTACTTGTAACGAAAATTTGGTTTTTGAATAATTTTTATTGAATAGAAACCATTCTGAATTGAGATCATAATTTTCATTTTCTTTTGTTAATACGTTTTTACAATGTTCGCAATTTATTTTATTTAATATTTTAAAAATTATGTACCCACAAACGTATTTCATTGAGTTTTCTTCGATTATATTATTCGCAATATTAACTGGTATATCATAAACTAGCTCATCATCATCATATACTGTTGTAAATTTTTGGCTTTTTAGATTAACACAATCATAGGGGTCTTCCTGACTACCTACGCCATTAATACTTAAATTTTCAATTGACATAGGAAAAAGTAAATCAGCAGAATCCTCTTCACAATTAGCAGAGTCTGAATGTTCATTTAAAGCCCTTATGGTTAAAATTTTAGCTATGATGTTGTTGAATTCATATAAGGTTGGATTTATGTTATTAGGAATTCTAGACCTTACTAATGAGAATAAATTTTCTATTGCATCTTGGTTAACTCTAGAAACAATAATAAAAAACAAATCGTTCTTTTCTAAAATATCATTCGCCAACAATGTGATGCCCCTAATTGTTTGTATCATACCATTAAAACAATAAATAGAATTATTTAAATTTTGAGCGATACTTTCTAAGTATAATATCATTTCCTAAATAATGTTTCAAAAAAAATTTGAAAAAATGTACAATGGGTTATAATGTTTGTTTCATACCTCAAAATATTTGTAGATACTATTGTTCAATTGTAAGGCATTGCAGTTTGGGTTGGAACTATACAATCCTTTACTATTTAATCCGTCAAATAATTTATCCATTTTTCCAACAAATTTCGCCGTAGCGTCAGCAGAATTTTCATTATTATTAAATTTTCCAGCTTGTATCATAGTTTTAATCGCAGCCGAACATGTTTGACTAAAAATTTGTGTGGCATAACTCACTCTCATTTTATCAAAAGTGTTGGGATAAATATGTTTTAGTGTTAACTTAGGGACCATTCTGGTAGTATTCACTGAATCCAAATTGAACATTTGTTTTACTATATTCCAAGATACTTTTCCATCAGGTGTTTCAATATCATTTTTCATTAAAGTATTTCGAAATGATTTAATTAAATGAGGATAATCATATATGGCATAGATTTTTTGATTACCAAGGAAAAAAAAAGGAAATTCCTTTGAAACACCTAGTTTTTTATACAAACTTCTATTACTTGAACCTTGGTCACATGTAATTATTTTTATATTTAGGCCTATACTTATTGCCAAATTGATGTAATTTATAATTATCTTTTCTAGTTTATCGGAACATAAACCTTTTTCTGACGCAGAATAGCCCAGTACATACTTCCAATTAGAAAATAATCCTCTTACTTGGAAAACGCAGACATATTTAGCCAATTTGTTCTCTCTTTTTAGGCCAGTATCTTCAAAACCTTGAATCTCATCATGATGTATATTGTAGCTCAAATTCTTTTTAATCATCATCTCATCAAACATGAATACAGCACTTTTAGATTTTTCGTCCATTTCATTGACGATCTTTTTCAAATTTCCAATTAAGCAATCATTTAGTCCTGGTTTCAGAAACTTTATTGGGGCCCAATTATACAAAGAAGACTTTGAAGGAAGTTTAAAACGTAATGTGTTTCTAAGATAATTATATGTACGAGCAGATCTTAAATTTATGCTTTGAGCTAAAGATTTTTCGTCTTCTGAATATTTACTTTTTTTTTGTTTTAAAATCATATTGCAGAATGTTTTGCTGCTAGAAGAAATGTCTTTCAAGTTATTAATTTGATGTTGAAGATTATATTTTTTTATGTTCTTTTGTTTTCCAATTTTCAATTTAGCTTTTAAAGCAATTATAAACCTTTTGTAATTCAAAATCTTCTTGCTCAATTTTCTGACGCACTCGGCTTTTTCTGCTAAAAGTTTTTGGTAAATATTTTCTGTTTTAATTCTCTGAATGCAATTATTGCAAAAATCGGCATTTGTTATCAGGCAATTATCTGTTTCAACTTGAGGAGAAAATCGACTTTCACAATAATTAAGTTCTTCCAATTCAGTGAAGGTAAAGTCATATACATCATTATTTGAATTGATTACACTATTTCCCAACTCTTCCAATTCAGTCACATTAAAGTCATAAACATCATTATTTGACTCATGAACAACGCTATCTCCCAACAGTAATGTAGGTCTTGCATCTTTTTTCAATTTTTTCTTTCCGAACCACTTTTTTTCGAAATGTTTTTCACAAACTCTCTTTTTTGGAGCATCTGTAGCAATTATCTTACATGCAGATAACCAGTAAGGAAGTAAATCCGCATTTTGCGGAAATTTAAATAATCTGAGATTTTTTATAACTCGTTTACTTAACCCACAAGACAAAATGCAACATTTATTGCCCATTTCCCTCTTATTCTTTTCTGGATTATTCATACTATTTCTTATTTATTTAGAAGAATAAGGGTAATTTTAAAATATAGTAAAACAGTTATTAAAACATGTAAATGTACCTACCTTACGATTATTTATTTCAAAAACCCTTAGATAGAACCAGATAGAACATTTAAATTTTTTTTACAAGTTTTCTAAAAATATTTCACCGCTTTATTAAAAAAATAATAAAATCTTATGGAATAACTGAACTAGTTACTTATAGCATGTAATAATAATTAATTTTTAAAACAATGATTACCTATCTAAAAAAATTACAACAGTTATGCATTAATTTTTTACATGTAAAGATGTAGATCATTTTATTGCATTTCAATTCGGTTATCTTTTTTAAAGTTAAATATTAATTTCTATACCTTACCTACATGTGCTAAATATGTATACATACAAAGCAAACAAAGATTACTGTCTATACGTCTATACTATACTCTATATTAACTATATATTATAGCTGTGTGTGATTGTACCAAATTTACATATTATTTGATCATACATACTATATTAACTATGTGTCTTCAATCTGCATAGTCTGTACATACTTTGTTCTGTTAATATAGACATATTATCAATACAAAAGTAATTCTGTTTTATATTATAAGCAAAAGTATTTGTTTGTTTTTTTTTCTTATACCAATAAATGGGAGCCAATAAATTTTTGCATTTTGTTCTAGGAAAAAAATCGTAAAAAATTTGTTCAGAAATAAATGTCTGTATAGTTATATAGTCTGTGGTTATACGTTATTAACAAAAATATATAAATTGATTTAATAATTATAAAACAAAATTTTAATAATTCAAAATAATTTATAATTATTAAACAAAACAAAATAAGTTTGTTGTTGTAACAAAAATAAGTAAAAAAAAAATTTTTTGAAATTCAAATTTCTTATTGTAATATCTACAGTTGTGGCAAACTAATTAGGAATTAAATGTAAATTTAAATACACAACCTAGAAACAATAAACAACAACAAAAAGTTTTTAAAATCAAAATGTCATCAAAATTAGTATTGCCATTTATTTTTCAAAGCGAAATCCCAATAAATAAAAACAAATATTGAGCAAGCTTTTACATAATAGTAAAGTTAATTTTTTCGAGCTAAATTTATTCACGCATTCTCCACAATAGAAGGCGAATAATGATTGCGGTACTTTTATTGTACGTTTCGGTAACCACGATAAGTACCATTATATATGCATGTAGTAATCAGTAAAAACCTAAAAATATAACCAGATTTTCTATTAGTAACAAATAAATGCAAAAAATTACTTGAAATGATTTTTTATTAGTAACAAATAAATGCAAAAAATTACTTGAAATGATGTTCACCAGATGTTCAACAGTTCAAGATCTTCATCAAAATTCATTTAATTTTTAAAAAAACGTAAAAAAAACATTAAAAATGTATTTTTGCTTGTTTACTTTTGACTTTTTTTTATAAACGAGTACTAAACGGAATATCCAAAACCTTCAGTTTTGAATTTAGTTTAAAAAAAATATTGAAAATTGGTTTAAACAGTCAGTTAAGAAAAAGATTTATTTAAAAAAAAAAGAAAACAGTCTTATATATTATAACAGTCTATTTTATACTTTTTATTTAATATTAATTATATTTTCACTTTATTTTAATTATAATACAAAAATAGTTTTAAATTACCTATAAAAACAAGTTGTGTTTTTTTAGTTTAAATATAAATATTGTAGTAAAAGAAATTTACATGTGTGTATATAATTAAAAGTGAGCTCCTTCATTGCGTAATTTCAGAAACTATATAAATGAATGTACAGTGGAATCCGCATCAAAACACTCTCGTTTAAGTTATCACATTTAAAAAAAAATTTCAGAAACTGTAAAAGTAAAAACAATGTACACAAAGTAAACGTTTAACAGATCAAACACAATCATACAATTTAAAAATATTTCATGTATTTCCTGGCGCGCGAGTTATGTGACCAGCACACAACCACATCAACATTATATTATTTATAATATATAATATAATATTTTTATTCAAATCAATAAACTCAAATGAACTTTGTAAATTTCAAAATACTAAATTAAATTCAAACTTAAAAAAATTGATAATCTTGCATTTATTTAGTATATTTTATTATTAAGTAATTAACGTTCAAATTGCGAATTAAGCATTTCTTTTTTGTTATTATTAATATGTAATTGATTTTATAATGTAATTAATCAATATGTTGAAATAGATTAAATTGTAATCCTTGCATATTTTTTATAATATAAATACCTGTAAAATTAAATAAAGAATCAATCAAGTTTTGACAATAAAAAGTTGTTCATTAATAAATTAAAATTGTTTTTTTTAATTAATTCCTAAAAGAAAAACATATTTGGCGCAGTCGGTAGGATAGGCAAAATCTATCCTTGTTCGAGAAAATAGTAAAGTTAATACGCGACGGTTTATCGCTATCGAAAACTAAACTATTTTATAATAAAAATAAAAAACCTTTTTATTAAAACTGTGAATTAAGCCTTAATTTTACCAAAGGTGAGGCTGCCTTAGGCACAGTTTATAATAATATAAAAAAATAAATAATATATAAAGTGAGTGTTTTGTGCTAAAAGTTTTTTTTTTTTTTTTTTTAAGCGCTAACTGTTCAACTGTTAGGCTAATAAGCCTGTCTATACCATAGGTACATGTTGGAACAAGGGTTCATATTATATTCGTGTTATTAGAATTGGTCTTATTGAATTCCACATACAATTTAAACATGAGATAGTACTAGGCCTTATAACATGTAGAAACGTCTTAGATTTTCAATATTTACAATTCTATTTTTTGTTTATATTGTAATATTTTATATTTTACTTATATGGTATTCTATATCTGCGAGTTATATTATTTAATTAAATTATTTGTTTATATTTTGCATTTATTTATATTTTTATATTAAAGTATTTTTTATTAAAGATTTATAACTATTAATTATTGATTATGCCATTAATTTGAACCCAATGGCGAATGGTAGCTGAGTCGAGTCGAAAACCAGAAAAGTTTTTTTCACTTTTACTAGAATTCGAACCCGGGCCCTTCCGCATGAAAGGTCGGCACTCAACCACTGTGCCACCCAGCTGTTTAAAAGAGTGGAAAGAGTCATCAAAGGATTATTGATCAACAACTCGAATTTTGGAGTTTCATAAACATTCATAAAGCAGACAACGAAAATAGATTTAGGTATCAACCTTTAATTGCCTATACATCAATGAACAACAAAAACATCGTCAACCTGGTTCTGTAAGTAAATTTTACGGTAAAAACTAAATTTTCCTTTATATTTAACTTACATTATTATCTAATAAGAATATAATATATATGCCCAAAAGAAAAAATAACCCTGTTTTTGCTGCCCTTAAAGAAAAACTTTTTAAAAATAGTAGTAATTTGAACATTAATCAAGAAATCGACACAAGTTCAAATATTTCTGACGGTTTATCAGAAAATAATTTGAGTCTTGAAAATATTTTAAATAATTCAATTATATCTGGCGGTTTACCAGATAATTCTTTAAATATTTCAAATAAAAATACATCTATCGATTTTAATTCTCTCAAATCGCCTATCCATTGGTGCAATCTAAATATGGCTAATGAAAATGGACTTCCAGGTCTAGCACCTGCTCCTGTTTTACCCCAAGCTGAAGTTCAAGTCACTTGTAATGATATATATAATCAATTAAGAATCCCTGACAAATATTAAGGATTTGCCAAAATTTGACGGCAATCCACGGCTTTTGCATGACTTCTTAGGAAATATTGACGAAATCTTAGGCTGAATTTCTTGTACTAGTGGCACTAGCTATGGACAATTACTTTTAAGAGCTATTCGGAATAAAATTGTGGGCCCTGCTAACGAGGTACTCAATATGTATGGTACCCCGTTGATATGGGACAACATTAAAGAAAATTTGATACTCCATTACTCAGACAAGAGAAATGAAAGATCGTTAATTCGGGACTTGCACAAAATGAGACAAAATAGTATGACTGTGGAAAATTTTATAGTGACATAATAGAAATTCTCTCTAGTATAACAAATCATATTAATATCCATGAAAATGATAATAGTGTTATTCGAGCAAAAAGAAAATTATATGAAGAAATGAGCCTTAATGCATTTCTCACCGGTTTAAGAGAACCCCTAGGTTCAACAATTCGTGCCATGAAACCAATTTCTTTAGCAGAAGCATTCTCCTTCTGTATTAAAGAACAAAATATCTTTTATATTAAATCCGACTCTCAAAACAATTCAATAAATAAATCTAATAATTCATATAAACCACCAGCAAGAACTAACAATGTTCACTTGAATAGATCAAATAATTTCCAGTCAAAATCAAATAATTTGCAGTCAAAACCTTTCTTCTCTCAATCAAATAATTTTCAGTCAAAACTTTTCTTTTCTCAATCAAATCACCAACCATTTTCATCACAGTTTAATCACACCTCTTCAACAGCAACAAAAATTCGGAAATTTCCATAACCAACAACCAAAAGTGACTTAACGTCCTGAACCAATGGACATACCCCCATCGACACGTTACCTAACAAATTTCGAACGACCAAATTTTACTAGTAAAGAACTTTTTCATATAACAGAAGAAAATGAACTATTATCACCTGACATCGAAGTAAATACTTCCACTTATCAAAATTTAGATCAATTTTATGAGTATCAACCTACTTTTGAAAATAATTCCAAAAATTTTATCAAACCAGCCTCTATGACCCAATCGGATACATAGACTTAAACAAACATGGTGATTCGTTACCTTATATTATGATATCTTCACCATTTGGTCGCTCCTTGAGATTTTTAATTGACACAGGAGCTTCTATTTCTTTTATAAATCCTGAATTTACCACCCACTTCAATACAATAGAAACAAAACCCATAGTTATCTCAACTGTATTTAATCAACATAAATTAAATTTTTTTTTTTTTTTTTGTCTTGGGGTAAGGATGGTGGAAATCGTCGAAAGATACTGAGCGCAACCACAGTTATGTGTGACTTTAACACACTAAAAACACCCGCCCTGTTTTAAAATATTAAAACTAGTCTTAGAGACTAACCATTAATTTTGTGCTAACTTTTTATGATCTACTGGAATTACAGACCTCTGTTAAGGTGATCTGAATTTATCGCTAGTTGGAGGGGCCTAGTTCTTTTAAGCCTTCTATTGACATTTGAAAATAGTAGAAGTTTTGACGCTTCTATGTTTATGTGACCTTCTAAGTGGGTCTTATGTTTTATGGCATATTTTTTTATTTCATCGTTAACAATAGGAATTCCTAGATCCCTATGTAAGTCGGAATTTCGTACGTACCAGGGAGCACTCACCATGTTACGTAGCACTTTGCTTTGAAATGTTTGAATTCTCTGAATATGTGTTCGTTTGGCACACCCCCAAAGTTGTACGCCGTACAACCAGATAGGCTTAATTATTTGGTTATATAACAAAATTTTGTACTCTATTGGTAATTTAGATTTTCGACCTAGGAGCCAATACATTTCTCTATATTTTTGTTCTAATTCTATTCTTTTCTTTTTGACATGTTCTTTCCATTTTAGCTTGACATCTAATGTCATTCCTAGGTATTTTGCTTTGTTTTCATGAGGAATATCTACCCCATTTAATTGTACGGCAGGGGATTTTGAATAGGTTTGTTTGTAAAATTTACTTGCACTGATTTCAGTTCATTTAGTTTAATTTTCCATCTTTTGGTCCAAAGATATAATTTATCACTTGCTTTTTGTAGTTTATTTGTAGCCTCGCTGACATTTGATCCTACTGCCATTATTGCAGTATCGTCAGCAAAAGTCGCTACAGTTATTTCTTGAAATTGGGGCAAGTCACTAGTATACAGCAAGTATAATATTGGACCCAAGATACTTCCTTGAGGCACACCCGCTTTAATTTCTCTCAGTGAAGAGTACTCTTCATCCTGTTTAATTCTAAACAGTCTATCAGTTAAGTATGATGAGAGTATATCTACATATTTTTTAGGTAATAGTTGCTGCAACTTATAAATTAAGCCTTCGTGCCAAACTTTATCAAATGCTTGTGCTACGTCTAGAAATATTGTAGAGCATATTTGTTTTTCTTCTAGAGCTTTCTCAATTATATCAGTAATTCTATGTACTTGGTCAACAGTAGAGTGTTTTTCTCTAAAACCAAATTGATAGTTTGGAATTAGTTTTCTATTTTCTATTATAGGTTTCAACCTTTTTAATAACAGTTTCTCAAAGAGTTTTGACATTATTGGTAACAGAGAGATAGGTCTATAAGACTTTGTTTCGTTTGGAGGCTTTCCTGGCTTAAGTATCATAATTATTTCTGCCACCTTCCAAACGTTAGGTACATAATTTAACCTTAACATAGCATTCATTATATATGTTAACATTGTCATCCCTTTTTTCGGGAGTTGTTTTAGAATGTCTGCAGTAATTAGATCGAAACCTGGTGCTTTTTTTGACTTCAGAGCTTTAATTTCTTCAACCATTTCTATATGAGTAATTAGTTCAATGTCATTTTCTTCTCTTCTGAAATCATTTTCAATGTAGAGGTCTGACTCTATTTCATTGGGCCGAAAAATTTCTTCCAGGTGATCTGCGAATGTTTCGGCTTTTTCTCTATTATTTTTTGCCCATTAACCATCCATTTTCCGAATTGGTGGGACTGGCACTACAGGTTTTTTCAAACTCTTTGTTGCTTTCCACAAAGAGTAATTTTTTTCTTTTTTAGCTGATAAATGCTCAACATATTTTTCATATGATTTGTTTTTTATTTCAAGAATTCTTCTTTTAAGATTCTGCGTTATTCTATTCAACACAGTTTTATCAGCTGGGTCACGTGTTTCATGCCATTTTCGTCTAGCTCTTCTCTTTAGTTTAATCGCATTTAATATATCTCTAGGATAATTAGATCCTGCTGTCATGTATTTACATTCTTTTGTATTATTCCATGCAGCATTTTGGACAATTTTATTAAGATTTTCAATTGCTAAATCTATTTCATCTTTAGTTGTTATTTTAACCCTTAAATTTATATTATTTTCTATCTCTTGTTTAAAGTTGAACCAGTTTGTTGATTTATTAACAAGTGTAGGCTTATTTTGTTTCTTAACAATTTTTTCATGCAGGTTTAGTACGACAGCCGAATGGTCTGAGTCTAAATCCTCATTATTTTCTAGGCTAATAAAATTTGGAGATATTTTTTTTGTTATGAAGAAATCCAGTAGATCAGGAGTTTTTTTTGTATCAGTAGGCCAATAAGTTGGATCGCCTGTAGAATGAAAATAGCAACCCAACTCTCTAATAGCTTTCCTTAGCTCTCTTCCTCTTGTTGAGGTAAGTCTTGAACCCCAATCGATATGTTTGGCATTGTAGTCACCTCCTAGGATGAACCTATCCCCAAGTCGGTTCAAGAGGTCTTTAAGGATCATATTCTTTAAATTATAATTAGGAGGGCAATATAAAGCCCCAATATTTAAATCCTGTTTAAGGGACTTAACACGTATTACTGAAAGTTGAAATTCATCAGTTTCTATTTTACACTCTTCGTGATGTAGTAAAGAGTTTTTCACCAAAATTGCACTACCTCCTCGCGGTTTACTAGGGTGTGTCGCATTATAACATGTGAAACCTATTATTTTTAGTTTTGACTGTCTTGTCATATGAGTTTCTGATAGGAGACACACATCAATGTTTTTAGTTTTTAGAAATAGCTCTAATGCTAGTTTTTTATTTAGTACGCCGTTTGCGTTCCATGTAGCAATACTAATTTTATTTTGGGCCATTATTTAGAAATTTTCTCGGAGTACCACTATAGCTTTTGCTAGAATTGTTTTCTAAATTAGTTATTCTTTTAGAGATATCATTCATTGAATTTAACAAATTTTGCATCATCTGCATTAAAATGTTATTATCAGCTTTAGTGTTAGGTTTATGAATGCTATTTGTACTAGTAGTTATATTCCTAACGTTAGTGCGTTTTATTATTTTTTCAGCTGATTTTTCTAATGCTACATTGTTCTGTTTTGTTGCACTAATAGGTTCTTTTGCTGTATTTTGTGATACTTGGGCATACGATAAACCGTCGATGACCCTGCTAGGATTTAAGCTTCTAGATTTAGGGTTAGGTGAATTCGACGCACCTTCTTTGGTATGTTTTGGATTACTTTTCTTTTTTCTCTTTTGTAATTCTTTTGCAACTACGCACCCCCTATAGTTTGCAGGGTGTGCCTCAAGGCAGTTAGCACACTTCGGCGTAACCTTTTTGTCTTTGTCACAATTCGTTGATAGATGTGACCCTGCACATTTTACACATTTAGCTAGACGCTGGCAAAATTTTTGTGTGTGACCATATCTTTGACATTTTTTACACTGAGGAATCAGATTTGTTTTTTTCAGAGCTTCAATTTTCACTCTCATATGCTGAATAAACTCTATTTTATAAATCTTATCAATGTCCTCAGTATTTTCAAATGTTAACATAAAAAGAGGTAGTTTAACTATAGTTTCTTCCTCATTCTTTTTAATTTTTTTCCTTTTGTTAACAACTTCAATGATTTAAAAACCCTTACATTTAAGCTCTTGCTTTTTATCTTCAGGATCGCATGAAGGATGCAAGTTCCTAGCCATAACTTTAATTGGCCTGGTCAACTTGTTTTCATAAGTATGCCATTCTAACTTAGCTTCATTTATAATCTTTGTTAGTTCTCTGTATTCCCCTTCTTTTTCAACATTAATCTTCAGTTGATGGTTATTCAACATATTTATTTTATAGTTAATTTGTACATCTTTCAGTATTTTATTAACTTTGGGGTATTCTACAACATTACTTAAGATAACCGGAGGAGGTTTGTTTTTTCTTGTAATGATGGGTTTATCAATTGAAATTTTTGGTTTAATCACCTTTAATTTTTCTACACTATTTTCTTTGTGTATTTCTGGTGAGTGCTCCGCTTTTTTTTTTTCCCCTGTACGTTTTACAATCCACTCGGTTTCCCGAGTTAGTTCTTCTTCATCTGTACAGTATTCTACTGCACTTTTAGTTAATTGCTTTTTCTTTAGCATTTTATTTTCTTCGGTTAGAGTGTGAATCTGACTCATTAAGTCGCTACACAT
Source organism: Dolichopus griseipennis (assembly GCA_963082915.1). NCBI lineage: Eukaryota > Metazoa > Arthropoda > Insecta > Diptera > Dolichopodidae > Dolichopus > Dolichopus griseipennis. The sequence goes on along the minus strand of OY720445.1, from coordinate 51,573,028 downwards.
CTTCTCTAGTTCACTTATTCTTAAATGAAACTGTTTCTCTACTGTAATACCCACGTCTAGGGGTTTATTCTGACCGTCATCGTTAGACATATTTTTTATTAATTTCGAACCAGTAATATTTCTAGTGACATTAGCCTGGATTCCCGCTTTGTCACTGGTTTTATTTTCAACGGCAGGTGGTGATCTTCCCACTAAACCGTTTTTTTTAAAAGGGTCGGTTGCGTTGAACGTAGAAACATTTTTAACCACTGGCGACTTAACTAATCCCTTTGTGGAATTAGCCAAGCCCTCGCCGGCAGCCGTGGTCTCTGCCGACATTTTGGTAGATAGCCCTACCATATTTTTATCTTTATATATGTTAATTATTTTATATTATTATATTTTGTATTTTATACCTACTACCAGGTATTTTAACTGCCGCCCCTTTGGGGAACCGACGCAGACCAGAGAGCCGTCCATTCTGGATCAGTCGCTTCTGGATTTTCGTTGGATTTTAGAGGACTCGTGGAGGACTCGAGAATAATTAAAGTCTGTAAAGAATTTGACGAAATATTCTTTAGAGAGGGTACAAACTTAAGCTGTACGAACGAAATTGAACATAGTATCAAAACTACGGACGATATACCGATATATACGAAATCATACAGATATCCGTACGTACATAAACAAGAAGTCAAACGTCAAGTTAGCGACATGCTTGAACAAGGTATTATAAGACCCTCGTACTCTCCCTGGAGTTCACCCGTGTGGGTTGTCCCTAAAAAATTGGACGCCAGTGGAAAACAAAAATGGCATTTGGTAATAGACTACAGAAAGTTAAACGAAAAGACAATAAGCGACAAATACCCGATCCCAAATATTACTGACATTACTGATATAATAATTTACTCAACATCACTTCAGGAACATCTAATAAGTATTAGAAAAGTATTCCAAGCACTTCAAAAAGCCAACCTTAAAGTACAATTAGATAAAAGTGAATTTTTACGTAAAGAAATTGAATTTTCACTGAAGGAATAAAACCTAATCCTTTTAAAATACGAGCTATTAAACAATTCCCAATTCCAAAAACTCCAAAAGATAAAAAGCATTTTTTGGACTCCTTAGTTATTACAGGAAGTTCATTAAAGATTTTTCAAAACTGAAAAAAACCTCTTACTTCATGTCTAAAAAAGGGTAAAATTATCGAACACAATGAAAATTTTATTAAAACTTTCCAACTATGTAAAGATTTATTGAGTAATGATCCATTATTACAATACCCAGATTTCAATAAACCGTTTGTGACAGACCTATCTGTTACGCTAGTAGAACAGTGACAGACTCAGAAATAAATTATTCGACAATTGAAAAAGAGCTATTAGCGATAGTTTGGGCAACAAAATATTTTAGGCCCTATCTTTTCGGTAGACAATTTAAAATCGTTACAGACCATAAACCACTAACTTGGATAATGAGTTTAAAAGATCCAAATTCAAGATTAGTGAGGTGGCGTCCGAAATTGGAGGAATACGACTACGAGGTTGTTTACAAAAAGGGAAGTCTAAATAAAAATGCAGATACATTAAGTAGAATAAGAATTGAGAATATTATACCAAAACCTGAAGAAATTAATACAAATGAATGCGAAGTTAACACCGACGCTGCTACCATACATTCAGCACAACAAGACATGGGCGACGGCATTTATATTTCTGAGAGGCCTATTAATGAGTTTGCTCTACAAATAATTTTCGAAGAAACAAATGAAGCTCCTTCAAACGAATTAAAAATGCTCTTTAAAAATAAACAAAGGAGAACTATTAAAATGACTAACTTTTCAGAAGATAATATGGTACAAATATTCAAAAAATTTATAGCACTAAATCGTTTAAACGCAATTTTCACAAAAAATAATGATATATATTTAAATTAATACAAGATATTTATTCTAAATATTTCTCTCAGTCAAAATTATTTAAATTAATTAGATGTACTGACATATTGGAAGACATAACAGAGGCAGACAAACAAGACGAACTTATTAACGAATATCATACAAATAATAACCATCGTGGTATTAATGAAACACTTCAGCATTTAAAACGAAAATTCTATTTTCCCTTTATGAAAACCAAAATTGTTAAAATAATTAACAACTGTGAAACTTGTCAGACAATGAAATATGACAGACAACCGCAAATAATTAAATATATGATTCCATAAATCTAAAATTAAAAATAAATCAAAATTTCAGACTTCTGACAACCTACCCGATAATAGGCCAGAAGATGGAAATACAAGACCTGACGAATAATAACGGTATTTTATTAATGAAACTTGGAACAACTAAAATAATCCATGGATATACAAACTTTCTTCATGTAGTTAGACTGATGAACGAAGTATAGAACAAATTCAAACCTCATTAAATTCTTTTCCAAAAACAACAGCAATTGAACGTTCTTTAAACATAACGAATCTTAAATTCGACGAATTAAAATTGAAATATAATTTATTAATACCTACCTTTAGAATAAAACGTGGACTGGTCATTAACATTAATAAAAAAAATAACAGGCAATTTAGACGACGAAGACGCTATTAAACTAAATAAACAAATAGATGAACTAATACTTAATGACAAAAATATTAAAGATGAAATTAACCAACAAGCTATATTAAATAACCAAATGATAGAACGATTTGAGAATGTAACGGAGCACATAAATAAACAGCAAGAAATAATTTTTCAAAATTTAAAATATCATCAAGATTCAATAGACAATAGCATTAGACAATATGAAAATAATTTTATAAGTTTCCAATATCTAAATAAAATAAATTATCATATAGATATACTTAACAATCACTTAAATAATATAGCTGAAACTGTAGTTTTAGCCAAGTTAAATTTAATTTCAAAGCAAATTTTAAATCCATCAGAACTTTCTAAAATATTCGAAACTTTTAAAAATCAAAATTTTAACATTAAATCTATAGAACATATATATGAATTACTTAAATTACAAGCTTACTATAATAATACAAATATTATTTTTAATGTTCAGATTCCTAATATTTCTAAATCATCCTATTCCTTATTTCATATCATAACCTTACCTATTAATGATACTAAATCCATAACACTAAAACAACCTTATATTCTAATGGGTAATGATAGTACGTTTTATATAAATGAAAAGTGCCCAAAAATTGAAAGCACTTACCTTTGCTCTGAACCAGTTCATCAGGAACATAATCTATGCATTGAAAATTTAATAAAAAATAAACCTGCTAAATGTGAACTCCAAGAATTAGAGAAATCAATAGAAATTTACACACCCGAACCCGGCTATATCATCTTAATAAATGTTCCCGAAACAAAAATACAAACAAGCTGTGATCCAAATATCAACAATGTAAAAGGAAATAAACTTATCCAATTGCCAAATTCAAATTAACGGTATTATTTACTCTTCATTAGAAAATTATCATTGGGACGAAATTAATATCCATCCTACAACTTTCAACGGATTAAATATTACTTTCACTCATAATAGCACAAAATTAAAAACACTCGAAAATTATCAATTTATCAAACGGAAAATTACAGATATCCGACAAATTCACACAAATCAGGACAACTTCAAAATTATAATAATTGCAATATTAATTATATTTTTTATACTTATAGCATTCCAAATATATAATTACAAAATTTTCGCTAAAAGGAGAACCTATCATACAACAACAACTTCAGTCATTCCAATTGCAACTACTTCAGTCGTTCCAACCATAACAAACCCAGATGTTCCACCCAAACAAAAATTTATTTGGCCGTAACATCCATCTAAGAGGGGAGAAGTTATGTGACCAGCACACAACCACGTCAACATTATATTATTTATAATATATAATATAATATTTTTCTATTCAAATCAATAAACTCAAACGAACTTTGTAAATTTCAAAATACTAAATTAAAATTAAACTTAAAATTGAAAATCTTGCATTTATATTAGTATATTTTATTATTAAGTAATTAACGTTCAAATTGCGAATTAAGCATTTCTTTTTTGTAATTATTAATATGTAATTGATTTTATAATGTAATTAATCAATATGTTGAAATAAATTAAATTGTAAACCTTGCATATTTTTTATAATATATTAAATACAGAATCAATCAAGTTTTGACAATAAAAAGTTGTTCATTAATAAATTAAAATAGTTTTTTTTTAATTAATTCCTAAAAGGAAAACATATTTCGCGCATGTTAATACCATTGTAAAAATGTACGGAAAATATGTGTATTAAAAAAATTTTATTTTATTCAAACTTTACATGTGTTGATATTTGTGTCGTGATAAGGATAAGTACATACAGTGAAAGCTCTCATAAACGGACACTCACGGTTCTAAAATTTTGGTCCGCTTATAGGAACTGCCGGGTTAATAGAAAAAAAAAATTTTTATAACTTTTCTTAAATTCTTTATTAATAAATAATAAACAACAACATAAAAACTAAATAACAAAAGAAATTAAAAATTACTACAAAAAACTAAACAAAAAATCAATAAATTCAATACAGATTAACATTATTTGTTTAAATTACATGCAACTTCCATTCCAGAGTTTAAGAATTAGTAGTCTTTTGAAAAAATTTGAAAACTTTGACTGCCGTATTTTTTCTTGGTCAATTTTTCAAACATTATTTTTGAAATGTGTTTCTAAGTTTTTTATAAACTGGAATGCTGTAAGATCCTCTTTAAATGTTGCAAATTTTTTTGAACTACATAATAGTATAGTATTCAAATCCAATTATGTATGTATTAGATTCTAATATGTAATTCTAAAAATTAGAATGCATACCTATAAATAAATATAATATATTATAGTAAATAAATATAATAGTAAATTATAATACAAAATTTGTATTAGATTGGATGTGTACACCATATTACTCACATTAAATAAAAAAAGCTTGCTCATAAATTACAAGTGTCCGTTTACGGGAGATTTTTTTGAAATTTAAAGAATGATTTAAGTCCTCGCGTCCGGTTATTAGAGTGTCCGGTTAAAAGAATGTGTTTTGTATGAAAAATTTAAAAAAAGAATTGGTTTTGAAAAAACTGTCCGTCTTAAAGAGATGTCCGTATATAAGAACGTCCGGCTAAGAGAACTTTCAAGTTTCACTGTATATGTATAATGATATGTAATGAAGTTCAAATTATCACCCCAATTCTTGAAGGCTCTCACTTCATACGAAGTGCGTTCTCTAAAAGAAATTATCAGGTCTGGCTATTATTGAAGACTTCTTTTTGAGGTGATGTCATTTTTGTAAAGTTGGTATAGATACAATTTTTTTTTTTACTTTTGAGTTTTTGTTAATTGTTGTTGTCAAAATTTATAAACATAAAATAAGTATGAGTTTTTTTTATTTGTATGATTCTTTTGAATATGAAAAAAAAATAATACAGAATTTAAGAAGAAGTAAAAAAAATAATTCAAGTCCTTTTGAATTACCTACTTATTTTAAGTAAAAACAAAGGATGTTAAACTACTTAAATTTTTATTACGTACCTTTAATTTTGCAGATTAATAAGTTTAATCAACATATTTGTTTTAACATTACAAGTAACTGAAATTAAAATTTATGAAATTTTTTATATTCTTTATTTATGTAATTCTTTAAGCATATGACAGTTTTCAGGTACATAAACTTAAATGTTTGTATGTACAATTTATTTTTAAAACATGAAGGTTTTCAGGTACCTAAACTAAAATGTTTTTATGTAAGTATGTATATAAAAACATGCATTTTAAAATATATTAATATTAAAACATATTTGTTTTAACATTACAAGTAACTGAAATTAAAATTTATGAAATTTTTTATATTCTTTATTTATGTAATTCTTTAAGCATATGACAGTTTTCAGGTACATAAACTTAAATGTTTGTATGTACAATTTATTTTTAAAACATGAAGGTTTTCAGGTACCTAAACTAAAATGTTTTTATGTAAGTATGTATATAAAAACATGCATTTTAAAATATATTAATCTTTTTACCAAACAAGTGCTACATTTAAATTAATTATCAGTTTTTTTTCATTTTTGCTTGTTAACATATAAAATTTTAAAGAAAAAACTAGACATTATATGATACCATTTCGTAGGCAAATTTATAAGTGATACCAAATTGCTATCACTTCGTATGCTATGCCTTCAAGAATTACCAAACGTGATGATTTTTCCAACTGACATCACGTCAAATTGCCAATTTGGCGTCAATATCACTTTTGAGTCTTCAATAATAGCCAATTATCACTTTTGTTATACTTTATTAAGCCTTCAAGAATCAGGATGTAATTTATGAAATATTTTACGTTATTACTTTTATGTTTTCATTTCTACTTTTTTTTAAGTAAGTACACACAAGAGTTAAGGGTTCTTACTATAGAATACAATCTGCAGTAAGGACTCTTATGCTTCCAAAAACGTACTGTCACCTCCCTGCGGTGGACCCCAGTAACTTTGGATGATACAAGGGCCAATATGGGCTCGGGTATAGTCAGATTTGCGCCTGTGGTCATGTCTCACGGCAAATCTGAGTATACTAGAACCCTAGCCAGGTACTATCCAAGGGCTAACGACAGACGTCTTAAGTCAAGGTGGAACAGCATACGCCGAGGGCTGCATGGCTAAGGGGATGCTTAGTCGCTAGTATGCGGACTCTGGTTAAGTGGCGACAACCAGTTTTATTAGCCTTCTCTTGGTCAGTGGAGTCAATAACTCCGGTAAGTCCAACCATACTGACAAGGTTCTGGGGGGAGGAAGGAAAAGCATAAAGGAGCCCCCCACCCTTTATGATGACGGAAGAAGTGAATGAAGAAGCGCGACGTAGGATATTGCGTCAAACGTCGGTGGAATCTCCGGCCACCGGCGGGCCTGACCCCCTAACAGGGGACAGGTCGCCAGCAGATGTTTTAATGTTAACGAACCCGGCGATGGATACAGGTAACTCTTTGAATTCTGAAAATAATAAAATTAACGAAACTTCTTTCCAAGTGGTTAGGCTTAGGCTTAACGCCAAGGAAAAGAAGTTAACCAGGCAATGGAGGCAGGAGGGGAAGTCGGAGGAGACGAGCAGCGCTCTTCTCAAACAAAGACACGCAACACGCTGGTATCAATGAAAATCCGAAGCGGGACCAACCCGAAAGTGCCATCAAACGGCGGTAAAACGCCCAAGTTGGTACCAAAGGTTGTTCCAAAGCCTAGGAACGAAAGTGTTGTGACTGTCGTGCAAGGCATGAATGCACCCAAGAGTGCTAATGGTTGTCCCATCGGGTTTGGGAGTTGCTGGATTACTTAGCACGTCTGGTGAGGAAGGTGTAGGCAGAAAGAGGCCTAGATCAGAGGATGACCCTACCTCGGTCGGGAAAAAGAAACCCCTCGGCTACAGTCAAGTGGCTGTAGCTGAGGAGTTAAATTTGGCCATAATCGACCATAGCCGAATGGACGGGCAAATTGTAGAAGAGTCCAATAGGAGTCACAAGACACCGAAGAGAAAGACATGGCCGTAAAAGCCATGGAAGAAGACTCCGACCTAGAGGAAACCCGGTCGATGAATTTCTTCACGGAAACATCCGAACGGGCTCTTTCTAGGCGGAACCGGATATCATGCCTTCGGAACGAAGAGAAGAGGAAAAGGAGATTACATCTCCGGATCCGAACTCTTCCAACGCAGGCAGAGTAAGTGGGAGAAGGGAGGAAATAACAACCCCCCTCAATAACTTCTCCCAGAGATATGGTGGGGAAGACTATTAAGATCATCCAAGCCAACCTGCACCGAAGCATCTCTGCTACAGAAATAGTAGCAGAAAGGATGCTAAGGGAAAATTAAGTCGTGGCTCTAATCCAAGAACCAAGCACGGCTAATGATCATCCTACTGGATGGAGTAGGAAACACTTCGAGTGTTTCTACAAGACCAATAACGGTAGGCCAAGAGCTTTATTGTTACAAGAAAATTACTTAAAGCTATATCTATTCCACAGCTAAATAGTAACGATCTGGTAGCCATCCAATTGGAAGAGGCTATCGAGGGCGTGAAAAAGGCAGTTACCCTGGCTTCGGGGTATCTGCCGTATGAAGAGGAGTATCCACCAACACAGGAACCCAGAAATCTGGTAAGTTACTCAGAATTAAATGGTTTACACATAATTGTAGGATGTGATGCTAACGCCCACAACACAGTGTGGGGCAGCATTAACGTCAATAATAGAGGTAAACATCTTTTAGACTATATAAGTACAACCAACCTGACAATTCTCAATAGAAGTAATACACTTACCTTTATTAACAAGAATCGCAGGGAGGTTTTAGATATAAGCTTAGCCGACATTGGACTGAACAGATCCATTAAAAATTGGCATGTCTCGAACGCGATATCCCTTTCGGATCATCGCCATATCAAAATGGACCTTGAAATTAAGGTCACAAACGAACAACGTTTTAGAAATCCAAGAAAAACGGATTGGAATGAATATAGATCGGCCTTTAGAAATACACTAAGGCTGAACCAAGACCAGTCTTACCACCGGATAAACTCATGCGGGGACATAGACAAAGAAGTCGAGAATATTATCTCGGCTATGCGAGTTGCATTTGAAAGGGCATGCCCTGAAACAAGGCTGTCAAACAAATTCAAACACAGATGGATGAATAGCAACCTGATGGAAATCAGGAGCTATACGCGAAGGTTATTTAACAAAGCCATGAGCACTAACTCACTGGCTAGAATACAGAACTGCACTGAAGAAGTACAAATCAGAATGCAGATCTGCGAAACGAAAGCTCTGGAGAGATTACACAGAGCAAATAGAAAAGACAAGTGAAGCCTCAAGACTCAGAAAAATATTGTCTAAAGGCCACTCACAAGCAGAACTGATTGAAAGGGAAAACGGAACCATGTCATTGACAATGGAAGAGTCCCTTGATATCCTTATGACAAAGAACTTCCCTGAGGACGAACTAGTCAGTGAGATCTCACAGGAAGAAATGACAATCACGAACATAAATGATAGACCAGTAGATAATCTCGAACGAAAAATCGATCTACTGACAACAGATAAGAAGGTTGCATGGGCAATGAATTCATTTGACCCATACAAATCACCAGGGCCAGACAACCTTTATCCAAAATAGATTCAGGAAGGGTTAAGTATCCTAAAGAGAAAAATCAAAGCAATCTACAAAGGTTGCATAAGATTAAGCTATACGCCGCGTAAGTGGAAAGAATCGAAAGTAATCTTTCTACCTAAACCAAGTAAGATAAGCTATAATAAAGCGAACGCATATAGGCCAATAAGCCTAACGCCATTCCTCCTAAAGGGATTAGAAAAGATAATAGAGCTGGAAATAAGAAACCAGCTAAATCCTAGATTATCTATAAATCAACACGCCTATATTAAAAGCAAATCGGTAGATACGGCCTTGCATGAGGTCGTACAAATAATTGAAGAGGGTTTCAACAAAGGGAAGGTATCACTCGGTTGTTTTATCGACATAGAGCCTTCAATAATGTGAAATCCAAAAACATAGTCGATAATCTGAAAAGCAGAGGTATTGATGAAATGCTCATTGAGTGGACTAACGGAATGTTAAGAAACAAGGTAATATCATCAACCTATGGGTCAGCCACTAATAGCAAAGTGGTATCAAGAGGGACTCCTCAAGGAGGAATACTATCACCACTACTATTGTTAATAGTTATAGAATATAGATGATCTACTACAAAAACTGGTAGTGGAGGGACATAAAGTAATATGTTATGCAGATGATGTTGTAATATTGGTCACCGAAAAGAAGACTAATAGAACAACACACGAACTGCAGGCCGCAATCGATAAAACAGCGATATGGGCGGTCGAGAATGGTCTGAAACTAAATTCTAGCAAGACAGAAATATGCCTATTTAATAGGAAAAGAGAAATAGTCTATCCAATAGCACCGAGAATAGGTAACGACGTGTTGGAATTTTCTAAACACGTCAAATATCTCGGTATTCATCTAGACGAGAAGCTCAGATGGGGTAAACATTTGAGCGAAAAGAAAGAAAAAGCGATAAGAGCCCTATGCGGCTGCAGAAATGCAGTCGGCAAAACCTGGGGCCTATCGCCAAGTATAATGACGTGGATATACACGTGTGTTATAAGGTCCATGATAACATACGGAGCGTTAGTTTGGTGGCCGGCCATCAAAAAGAAAAGATACATAAAAACATTAACACAAGCACAGCGGCAGGGCTGCTTGGGGATTACTGGTTCCATTAGAACCACATCAACCAAGGCCATGAAGGCAATCTTGGACATAGAACCAATTGAAATAGAGGTGAAGAGAAGAGCGATAGATACCACTCTTCGACTTTACATGACAGGTAATTGGCTAAATATTGATAGTCAATACGGACACAAAGATATTATGACCCAAGCAAATGACTTAGGCGGGATAATAAACTTAGAGACGAGCCCCCTTTCAATCAGTGATGATATGGCAGGGGAACTCAGGCTAGATGGGAAATTTGATACTGAAACAGAAATAAACCGTATCAATAATAGAACCTCACCAAATACGGTAGACATTTATACTGACGCGGCAAAAAAACACAACCGCTGTGGTATAGGGATAATATGTGACGAACCAGTTATAAGGAATACTAAGCCAATTGCAAGCCACGCAACGGTCCGTCAACTAGAAGCAACTGCTATAGAGAAAGCGGTGGAAGAATTGCAGCGAAGAAGAATCCGAGGCAAAATAATAAGTATTTATACAGACTGCAAATCCATTATAAATATAATGGAGGGTAGTCTGCATAGATCGAAATCTACACTGAATTGCTGGGAAGCCCTGAACAAGCTGGGGGAATTCAATGCAATTAGACTGCACTGGATCCCGGCCCACTCAGGCTTCTCCGGCAATGAAAGAGCAGGTGAAATAGCGAAGAGTTCTATAAGAGAACATAGGACGGATACAGAACCGATAGGGCTCTCACACGTAGAGGTGAAACGGTTTACAAGAACCTGGGCTAAAACCCAAGCAAATGAACAATGGCTAAACTTCACCGGATCAACTCATACCAAGAGTTTCTAAGGAGGTACAAACAGCAAGAAAACGAAAAAGATCCTAAAATTAAAAAGGGAGGACAAATGACAGGGATAAGCACAGGCCACCTAATGCTCAGAGCCCATGCAGCAAAAATAGGTAGGGCAACTACGAGTATATGCAGAGGCTGTGGAAGTGAGGACGAGACAGTTCTCCACGTCCTATGCCAATGTGTAACCCTAGAAAACCTAAGACTGAGAATCTTAGGAGGAACGTACTGGGATGACTTCAGCACGGTAAGGGAGTTAGACCAGGGTAAATTGTTAAGCTTCATGAAGGGGATAGAATGGCTCAATGAGGCGCTGTAAGTATTACGAGCGACTCTGAGAGCAGGGGTGCACAACGGGCCGCAAGGCCTAGGTGTAAGGGAGACTTGCTTTCCCCCCGTCTAAACAACAACAACAACAAGTGCACACAAAGGTTTAAATACACAATTTTCAATGAATTTTGAGCTATGCACTTAAGCCGATTCATTTTATATTGGTTTATAAAAATTTAATATAATGGAATCAGGATTCCGGATGGGACACATTTGAGATTATATCTGGTTTATTGACCACTTTCTTTATCTTAAAAATTTATAAAAAACTTACTTTTCACTGATATTTGTCATAAGTAAAGCAAAAGAAGTATAAAAAGAACATTACTTACTCAATGCTAAAACTCGCTTTTCTATTTTTCAAGTAAATGCATCCTTTGTAGTTTTAATGATTCACTGATTAATTTATTATCTTTTTTAATCTAATACTTTCATAATTTGTTTAAGAACAAATAATAAAATTAATAATAAAATACAAGACAGTTAATTTTATTTTTCAATATTTAAAAATATATGCGAACTTGAAATCGATGCTACTACCTTAAAAATAATAAAACTAAATTTAAATTGATTTGATTATTCATAATATTTAGTAGTTATATATAATATGTATATTTCTTTTAAATAATTATATACTTTGGACATTAATTCATTAATTTGTTAAAATATATATTTTTTAATTTAAAAGAAAAGGGTTTACAAACTTTTCTAATAATATGTTTATGCATTTTCAAATTATTTTGGATAAAGGTTTTTATAATAATTTAATTTAATTTATTTTATAACATGTACAGAAGAATATAAGTATTAAATTAAAAAAAATTATTTTTCCTATTCCAAAAGAAAAATTTTTTATTACAAAAAACATAAAATACATGTTAGTGTATAAATTACATTTTAAGTATTACTAATTTTTTACAAAAAAAAGTTAAGGCAAGAGGGATTCGCAGTATACTTATATATGACAAATGTTCATTAGTTTTATTTTTAAAGGTTTTGCTTTTACATAATAAATTATTAATTCAACTTAATTATCAATCCGGCTTAATCCTTTTTTGATTTGAAACTTGTGCGACAGAATGTTAAAAAAATTTGTTTATATACTTTTATTATATTTTGGGACTAATTAAATCAATCAAAAATCTCAAATTTAAATTATTATCGTTTAGTGATTCTTACCGTAACTTAATTTTAAATAATATAAATACTTATAAATTTAAATTTAAAATTTATTTATGGTTTACATTTTCTTGTATAAATTTTAGTTTAAACTTTATTTACATTATTTATTTAACATAAATTTAACATTATTTCTGGAATATATTTTATTTTTGCTTAAATTTGTTATAAATAAAATTTAACATTATAATCGAAAAAATCAAATAAAAAAACATATTTGGTTTATATTAAACAAAGAACAAAATATAAACATTTTTAACCAAAATTAGTTTATTATCATGTTTATAGATCATAGTTTTAGGCTGGGTAAACTTATTTTTTAATAATTTCTATAAAATTATTTCCATCTTTGTCAAAAAAAATTACATAATTTATATACGCATTTACAAATATTTGACTGGTAAAATAATATTATATTATACAAGAAATAAAACTTTAGTAAAGGAGGCAAATCTGGATATATTTACAACTTTATATAGTGTTATTTTGGATTTTTTTTAACATTGTAAATTATTATTTATAAAATCGTTCGTAAAAAAAATTTTAATTGTAATTCCAATTTGATTCTATTTACATTCTGTTTAGGTAATTATTTTTCAGTACTAATATTTCAATGTTTTTAAAAAAATGAAGTGAAAGGATTTATAAGACATTTTCGTCATCTTGGAATAAGATTGCAAAAACAATAAAAAAATTAAACTTTGCTTTGCAAATACGTTGCATTATCAATATACAATTAAATCACTTCATAAGCTTCATCAATTCTATTTTTATCATCACTTCCATTTAAAAAATCTTCTAGTTCAGATGTTTTTGAACGCTTCTTCTTCTTTTTATCGTTTTTGTCATTTTTATCTCTGTCTTTATCTTTAACACGATCTTTTTTATCTTTTTTTTTTTTATGACTTAACAATTTTTTTTGATGTAATATATTTTGACTTGTTTTAATAATTTCTGAAGATGAATTTAAATCTTGGCTAATACTAGGTACTGATCCTGAATCTTCACCACCTTCTGGTGACCTTCTAAACGATGTATCTGTTAACCAGCTATCCAAATTTTCATTATATCGGGTAATATTTAGTTGTGATTCATCCGGTGATATATTGGGAATTTCTTCATTTGAATATGATCTTCTACAATTATTGTTAAGCTTAAAAAAATCTTCATCACCAACAATTTCAGATCCTTTTTGTTTTGCTTTAGCTAATGGATTCAGTTTAATTTTATTTATTGAGCTTTTTGGATCTTGTTCCGTCTGATTTGGAAATTTTGATATTTTTTTTGTTAATTCCTGATTGAAATCAAATCCTGAATTTTCTGGTTCGTCGTAAAATCGTGCTACTAATGGATTAACAGTGTCGTTATCACTATCACTGTCTCCATTACTGTTTGTATTAAAATTATTCATATTATTTACGCAATTTAAAATGTTTTCAGAACTAGTGTTAGGAATGTCTTCCAAAAAATTACGATCCAAATTGCTACCATCATCAGGGCAAAATTCTTCAAGACTATTCAATTTTTCATTTTGATCAATTGATAATTTTCGTATTTCATTTGTAATACTACTAGTGCTTTTATTGTTTAAATTATTTTGTTGAGCATTAGCATTTTTTAATAGACTTGATACTAAAGCTGTAGCTTTCGTTGTTGAGTTTTGAAGAGCTTTAGTATCTGCATTGTTTTGTATTATGCCTTTGCTTCCATTCAATGTTTGGGATACATTTTTTTGTCCAGGAACAACTATAGGTTGTCCTCCACCTACTATTATGCTTTTCGTTGGGCGAAGCACACTATTGAAGGTATTAATATTGTTAAGTATCTGTACACCTGCTTGATTTGGAGATGATGTATCTACTTTTGCTACACTTATTGGTAATGATGTTGGGGGGACTCTAGAATTAGAATCAGCTACTTGTCGCCTTTTGTCTGACAGTTTGTTTAGAAAATTATTGTAATTTGCATCATCACAATTCTATAAACACGGAATACATAATGCCCGTAATAATTTAATAAAACATAGAATAAATTACCAAAAATTCAACAATTTCTAGCCTACAAATTTCAGTATCGCGAGCGTTTCTTTCAATTAATGCCAAAAATGCTTCTTTTTGTAATCTTAAGAACGGAAGCCCTAAAAATTTGTGAAGTAATCTTAATCCAAATCCATTTCTCATTGAACTTTCAGCATAAATAACTTCAGCCAGACGTCTAAACAAAAATTTATATAATTTTCAACAAAGTACATATGTATATGTTTTTACCCTGGTACCGCTGTTTCAGCAAAATCTTGAGCTTGACCTACTGATACAACTCGATGATGTGACATATCGCAATGATTGCCCAGCACAAGAACTGGTATATCGCTTGGAACTTTAGGTAGTTCCCGAGTTACATAATCAAACGTCCTAATATTTTTAATAATTATTACAATTATAATATTTTTTCCAAAATTCTTACCAAGCTTTTGTTATATCAAACATTATAATAACACCATGAGTCCCTTTGTAAACATCTAAAAATTCGGCATCTAACGCAATATTTTCAGGTACTGGAGCTGCTGTAGATAATTTCAAACCACTTTGTTTTGGTCGAGCCTTTCCTTTGTCAACAACGTCCCAAACTTCAACTTTAACAATATCTTCGGTAGCTTTAAAAGACCATTGAATGGATGCAACATGAATTTCTTCCGTAGGAGCGTATGTTTCTATAAATTGCCCACCCTGAAGACGTTTAAACAAACATGATTTTCCAACATTTCGATCTCCTTTTATAATTAGTTTCACTTAAAAAAAACAACAATTATTAATCATTCTACATTGTGCTAGAACTTACTATTATAATTAACACCCCTAGAAAATTTTTTTTGAAGTGATCCAGACATTGGAGTAGCCGATTCTGGTATTGATGATGAAATTGCATCTTGTTTTGATGTTAATTTTTTTAATGCTAAAAGCATTTTGTATCTTTAAAAATTTTATTTTTTCACTTTAAAATGAATTTTCTTTTAATTCAAGATTCCGCAATTATCACAAAAGCAAAATAAAACAAAACAAAAATTCAACACATACTCGATTTACGATTTAAGGAAGAATGAAATATTTTACAAAACTTAGTTATTTATTTTTTTATTTAAAATTTTTTTTTTCTAATCAAAAAAAAAATTATTTCTGCTAAATCAACATTTCCATTTTCCACTTTCTCTATATTCACACATCACATAACAATATGTAAAAAAAAAATTTGACATTTCAAAATATTACTTTTCATTGTTGTTTTTATCACGAAATTTCAAGTTGCTTTGCGAATGTTTTGAGCACAATGAAAGTAACGCTCACGCAACCATGGTAGTTACAAAATTTAATAAAACTTAGCTAAAAAAATTTTCGACCCCAGTGTTCGTCTCTTTTCTTCGCTTTTAGTTTGAACGAAAAATGAGCTTTTAAATTTGACCACCAGGCGACTCAAACCCAAATTTTTACCGACATTTTTGATGGCCAAAAGTTTGCTTGCAAAAAGTTGACATTTTTTTCTTAAAAAAAATTATATTTTCATTCATAATTTTTCCGTCGAAGAATGTTGAAAATGCAAAATATATAAAAATAAATAAATTAATAAAAGATAAATAGTTGTGCTATACTTCTTAATCAACAATGACAAAAAAATTTAGTCTTTATTATAAAGAAAAACGTCAAATCAAATATAATATTCTCAAATACTCAAAGTTCATACAATATGCTCTCATTATGATATTTTTGCTTAATTTTTATGGTCGTATTAAGTTTTAAAACTGAAAAATTTTTTCAGTTATACCTTCAAATTGTACAAATCAAAAATTGTACAATTTTGTACAACTAACAGAAAAAATTCAAAATTTTTTACTACACCCATCATATTATTTTGTTTTATTTATTTATTTTTCTATATTTGACCTTTTTGGCATTTGAGCTTTTTAAATCAAATACATACTTTCTATTTATTTATAATTACAATATGTATTATTTATTTGATTTATATTATTGTATTAGACAATTGCTTAAATCAAGCATCAGTAAATCAGCTCACTTCAGCTCACTTAGTGAACCATCACAATAAACTGAAAAGTCATTACTCATTATTTGCAACGGTTTGTGTTAGTAAAATAATGTTACTCTACTATTAAAAACTACAAAATAATTTCTTAAATGCAGATAATGGTTCATTCAACTATGAACCAATTTTTATTGACGGTTTAAATAGCCTAGATCTGCAACAAATCAGGTCTTTTACTAAAAAGTTAAAAAAGATTTCACATTGTAATATAAGTTGATTATTAGATGTGATATGTCTTGATCTTATCTTGGATTGGATGTAATATACGATGACTCCTCCTTTCTTGTTGGATTGTAAAAAACGTCTTAAACCGATTATAAAAAACGAAAGTAAAACAACAATGTGAACAAAATGCAAATTCAGGGCAATGCAATTTCCTTAAAATTAAAAATTACCAATAGAAATCATAACGAATATCTGAAAAGCTTTAGAACAGAATGTAGCACATATGTTCACCATATAATGTAGTTGTGAAATATTTTATATTTAAATTTTTGTTTTTAGTTCTTAAGGAAATAGCCCATCTAGCATTTTTTTTATTTGGAAACAATATTTAATAATGATGTAAATATACAATTCTGTACTATTTTTATTACTTAAAAAAAGTAGTGGGGATAAATTGTAAAAATTGTATGAATACCTTTGTAAATTTGTGAGAAAATCAGAATTCAAGTTTTAAGGAAATTTGGACACAAATAATTTCAAATAGGTCAGAAGATGGCAAATCAACTAACTATATTTTTTATTTAAATTATACATATTTGATCACCAGGGGAATTGTAAAAAAAATTAATTTTTCAAAAATTTTTTCAATAAAAAAAATGCTTACCCAATATAAAAACATAAAACTTATCCAAAAAACAAATTTTCAAATAAAAATAGCAACAAAATCGACATAAATGTACATGTACAAGTAGGTAATAGGCATTACGAATAGGTCATAGAATTACTAGTATACAATTTTTTCCCTTTTACCATTCTAGTAAATGGGAATAAGTATCTGTATCGTTTGTATATATTAACTAGCTTCTTCGCGAATACTAAATTTTGAAAGTGAAATATAAAAGGAACTTTTAAGTACACACTAGAAAGTTGAAACTAAATGAAAATAATTTTGAAAATATTGTGTTAGAAAAATTTTCTATTTTGTGTATTCTTTAAAGATATTTAAAAGATATTAAATTAAATAAAGAAATTTAACTAAACATAGGATTGATAAAATGGGAAGAAGTGCTGCATAAAAAATTGCGGAAAAACACGAGGGACTTCCTTCCTTGTGTAAGTTATATTAGGCGTTTTTTTTTTTTTTAAATCAGAGCATAGATCAGAGCATAGATCAGAGCACGCTCTGAACAAAATGAGCATGAACAAAGTACGCGCAGAGCGTTTAGATTTAATAAAAAAACACGATTAGAACAAAACTGTCATTTTTATTTTAGTTACGTTTTAAATTGTCAAAAAATTAAATTACTAAGTTCAAATTAAAAAAAGATAACTTAAAATAAACAAAACATTTTGACTTTTATTTAATAAGTAAAATTTTAAACAAACATCAAAATTGCTTTGTAATATATTTAGCTCAACTGTGCTCGATGTATTTCCAGTGAGCATTATTTTATATATATTTTTACTTTTTCTTCTAATATTTAAATTGAAATGGATTCACGTCATTCATAACTTAAATATGCAATCACGGTTAACATAAATGTAAAAATAAATTTCATATCCGCAAAAGGTTTATTTATTCGTTTATATCTTATGTAGCCCATACATGGAGGACTAGGTTTTCAACTTCGTACATGTTTACAAACCTTACCATACACTATTCAACCTACCATCGAACCATCGTATAATTGTTTGTTTTTGTTTTGAAAAATATGTTAAATGTCAAAAGAAGCTGATAATTTAAAATTTGAATTTTTAACAGTTTTTATTTAAATATATAGTTCTTCCTATTTATTTTTTTTTGTTCTAAAATTATATTTAATATTTTTTTATATTTTAAAACATTTTTCTAACTTAATTTTATAATTATTTCAAATTCTTTCTTATTTTATACATTATAGTTTCTTTTTTTTTCAAATCGGAATATTTCAAGGATCTTTCGTGTCAAAAAATGAAAAAAAACTAAAAAAAAGAAAACAAAATGACATTAAAGTTGTTCAACTTGCCCATACACGATAAAACTAAAATGCAAACCTAGGACTCCGCCCACAAAAAATCAAAATTTTTTGGTTTTCTTCCAACCAACTTTTCAACCTTCAAAATGGTCTTTCAACTTGCCCATACACGATTCAACTTCGCAAATACGCGTACCAAGTTGAAGACCCGGTCCACCGTGTATGGGTTGCTTAAGAATGGCTAAAATAATATATTCACGAAACTTGATTTGTTCAAAAAATTATGATTTGTTCTTGATTGACTTATTTTCATTTCCGCGATCAATAAATAAATACATGAAGATGAAGCTACTTATTTTTATAAATCAAAATATATAAGTTCATAAAAATACACCTAAGAAAATACTGTTGCCTTAGTTTTTAAAATAATTGACTGCAAAGAAATAATTGTCTGCAGTTTACAAATGCAAAACATGCAACAAATGTATTTCTAAAATCCGATGAAAAACTTATGTATGAGGGGAAGCTTAAGAAATTATATATTGACGCTAAGTCAACTGAATTTAATATTCTGGCTATCACTGAAACATAATTAAACGATTCCTTCGTAAATGAAGAAATTTTGAACAGTATACCTGATGATATATTGAAAAGATCGGGATTATCTTGCTACAAATTGTTCCCGTGGTGGTGGTGTACTACTTGAGGTTAACAATACCTTATCTAGTGTGGCATCATTAGGACTTACCACTCTTTTGATAACCAATTTATTTATTTTCATACCTTGGTATTGTTTACTTTCCTCCTAATTCTGACAATTCCTCATATTCTGAATTTTTCGAGATATACCAGCATGTTATATCAAATATAAATGAGGATGATTCAATTATAATTTTTGGGGACTTTACCGTCCTTCTTTATCTTTTATTGTTGACGAACCTGATAATTTGTTACTACCAATCAACTTTCAGGACGAAATAGATTTCGATCTTATTAATGTATTTTAGGTAATGATTTACACGAAATTATCAGCTTTCCGCATATGAATGCATATGATAAAGTGATGGTAAAGTATCAAATCATAACGCAATCACCTTCAAATTTTCCACTGCTATACCACTTTTTACCAAATCTTACAATAATATTTTTGTATATGACTTTCTTAATGCTGATTATCAAAGCATCAGTCATCAGTTGGAACGACCTGTTAACCGAACAGGATATTTGATTATCTCTCAATCTATTCAAAGCTATTTGAGATAATTAATTCCTTTGTTCCTAAAATTCGCAAAAAGGACAAGAAAGTAGAAATTTGGCTGACCAGTGAACGTAGGACATTGCGTAATCAACGCAATAATTAAAAATTCAAAAGAGCTTATTAAACAAGTACAAGGATCTTGCTTTTGAATTTAAACAAAAATCTAACCTGGCTTATGATAGATATCTCACTAACGTAGGCAACAAATTAATTACAGATCCTAAAAAGTTTTTTGGCTTCGTTAACACAAAACATAAAACTTATGACTTATCCAAGCTTAATAGTTATATTACGGTCCATTATCTAAAGATAATGTTTACCTACTCAAAGAATCATATAAATATAACATTTGTTTTACCTCCTTCATAAACAAATTTTGTTTATACTAAATATTTCATATAATATAAATTACACTAAATACCACATATAGAGTTCAAACACAAATGTTCATTTACAAAACACATGTTAAATACATATCTGTGACCTAAAAAACTACATTTTTTCATTACCGCTTTCCAAATTGAATATTCCAATATGATTCAATTCATACTATAAATAAATTTTTTGGTAAAAATGCATTGCATTGCATGCATGCATTTTTTCCATTATAAACAATAATAAAAACAATATTAAGAATACCAGAAGTAAATACTAAAATTAGAGTACCAGAAATATAAAATATGAATATTGTAATAATAAGAAATGAACCAAATTTAAATATAAAAGTTATAACTGTACTAAAACTAGAAAAAGAACCTACTAAACTAGAATAAGAATAATAAATTATATTATTAAAAGACCAACGTAGGTAATTTTTACACTATATAAATGTAAGAATTGTCAAAGACAATTCAATTCAGTTTTGGTCTTAAGCCATTTAAGACAATAAAATATATTTTAATAAAAACTAAGAAATCCTAGTATTTTAATACTAGTAATAGTATTAATAATAATATTCAACATTTTTTCAGTAAAATAGTTACTTGAGGTTTTACTAATTTTTATTTATGTTTTTTTATATGCAATCTAGTTTTCCAATATGAATAAATCATTCAATAATTTTAAAAAAGAATAAAATATAATTTATTGTACGCGAACAAAATGGAAATTTTTTCAAATTCCTAGTAATAAAAACGGAAAAAAATTACTATTTGGAGGATACATATTCCATTGTGAGAAGATGACTTCGGTTAACAAAACTGGAATGTATGGCGGTGTACAAAAACAAAAAGCCATTCTTGTCCCGCTAGAATTTCAAGTACAGCAAAGACGGAAAATTTACACACTGCGCAGTATTTCTCAATCAACATTGTCTTAGGCAATATTTTTTGAGTAAAATATCAGTCTACATTTTCTCAGTCGGCATTTTTTTTTGTCGACATTTTCTCAGTCGGTATTTTTTTTACAGTCGATATTTTCACCCATTCGACATTTTCTAAATCGACATTTACAACTTTATCGCTATAGAATAGGTAAAGAGGTATATTAACTTTGGCATGGTGTTTGGCATGTAACCACCTAAAGGAAGCGAGCTAGATATGGAAAGGTATATATATTTGTGATCAGCGTGATCTCCTGAGTCGATATAGTCATGTCCGTCCGTTCGTTCGTCCGCCCGTAGGCACGATAACTCAAAAAATAATGGAGCTATCTTGATGAATTTTAACTGTAGGTTACTAGGATTAAAAGTATGGCGGGGCGGGGATTGCAAATGGGCGAAACCGGCCCATGGGTTCGGATTCTGGACATTTTAATCGGTCCAAGGGCTAACGAACATATATAAAAAATCATGATAACTCATGATGCTAGTAATGAGACTATGGCGGGGATTGCGTACGGTTGACATTGGACCATGGATTCGGAACCTAGAACTTTTTGATCGAATTTAGGCCAAACGAGCATAATTCCGAAACCAATGAAGTTAGAACCTACAAATTTAGTATCAGGGTGTCCCTTCCCATTTCCTTAGTGTCCTTGCAATTTGGGTCCCATTGGAGTAGTGGGTCGAGGACCAGCCAAACATGTTTGAAGACCTTACAGGATATCTTTAAAATTAATAAAGATTGGAACTTGAAAAAATGTAGAAGCAGAAATTATATATACATAGATTGTTCACATAGAACAAAAATTGTAAATAAATTTCTTATATTTTTTTTTTATCTCCACGACCCCGTATAATACTTTTTAGTTTTTAGTAAAAGTTTTTACTAATTCTTATCAAAGACATTAAATATATTTATTGTCTCTGCTGTTATACTCAATATTCTTCCTATAATATATATATTTCTGTTCGAATTTTGCTTAAGTGTATATAAAAAAATAATACATAATACATTCGTAACATCCATTTAAATCTATATGCTTTCATAGGAAAGATAAAAAAAACCATGTATTTTTTTTCATTATTTTTTATGTAAGTATGCGATCTTTATAATACTTTACTTGCATACTTTAAAAAATAGAAACGATTTATAAATGATCATATGTTGTTATGATACATATTTTATTATTTAATTCCTAAAGTGAAGTAAGAAGTGAAGTAAAAGAAAAATCTTATCATTAATTTGTTTAGTGATGATAAAAAATAATAATTAAATTTATAAATCAACGGAAAACGGTTACATTTAAAATGTAAGTTAAAAAATTATTTATCAATTTATAGTAAGTAAGTTAGTATTTAAGTAAGTTAGTTTTCGTTGGTTCAAAGTTAATTTTAAAAAATTTTTCTTTAAATTTTCATTTTCATTTTTAATTTGTTGTATATAAGTAATGCAAATGCATTTTAAAATAAAATGGGAATTAACGATTAGATGTAAAACTAGATGTACCTACTACTTAGATGTGTAGATTCAGTGTATTCTTACGTATATTCAAAATGTAATAATACACTGAATACACTACATCTGGTTTTACATCTAATCGTGAAACACCATAATAAAGGTATTCACCTTTGGATGTAAACCCATCCCCATTATAACCAAAGACAGGAATTTTAAGCACTTATTTGTAATAATATTTGTAGTTAAAAGAAGAAGATAATTTTGACATTTAATTTTTGTTTTTTGTATGTGGTTTATATTTAAAAATTAAACGTTATTCTTAAAAATGGACCAATGACAAATAAAAATAATTTGTTTTTAGTTTATTCAGAATTTTAAACCAAAATGTTTTTAAAAATCGGTGAAATATGCATTTAAATGCTAATATATGTAATATATGCAAATATATGCAGATTGCATATTTTATGCTAATAAATTCAAAATATGCAAATGCATATAATTCTCGTCTTTGATTATAACGGTATTCTTAATATTAATTGAATCAGTATTTCTCAATATTAATTGAATAAAAAATTATTAATTAATTAAATTAGCAATAATTATTAATTAAATTTTTTCATAAGTATCTATGTACATTACATACATATATTATTCATTTTATTTGCTTTTTTATGTACTTTTCTATTATTCTTTTATAACATTTCATTTTCATATTATTTATCTATTAATTATGTATAGTAGAATGTTTAAGGATATAAATTCCGATCAACGAAAATCAGGAATAAAGTGCATTGCTTGCCCAAATAGTCGAAGATCTTTTAAAGGAAGATTTTACAATTTTCCTAAAGATAAAAGTCTATTTATTAAACATCTAAAAGATATTTGATGTTTGGCTATCAAAGTGCAAGGTAAGTATTGATAAGGAAGGTAAGTTTTTGCTGATTTGTGAAAACCATTTTGAAAAAAAATTTTTAGGAAAAAGGCTTAAGAAAGGTGCAATTCCTACTTTATTTTTACCAGATACTGAACAAAGTATCGAAGAAAAGCGTCAAACGCAAGACTTAAATGTTTTTGAATTTTTGGAAGATAGTTGTAGTTTGCAACCTTTTTTAAATAAAAAGACAAAAAATAATGAAGCTTTGAAAACTTACGGAAGAAATACTGAAAGAAGTATCGAAGAAATGCGTCAAACGCAAGACTTAAATGTATTTAAATTTTTGGAAGATAGTAGTAGTTTTCAACCTTTTTTAAATAAAAAAACAAAAAATAATGAGGCTTTGAAAACTTACGGAAGAAATACTGAAAGAAGTATCGAAGAAATGCGTCAAACGCAAGACTTAAATGTATTTGAATTTTTGGAAGATAGTTGTAGTTTTCAACCTTTTTTAAATAAAAAAACAAAAAATAATGAGGCTTTGAAAACTTACGAAAGAAATGATAATGCAACTTATTTATCCCCAACTATTGAAAAAAGCCGAGCACAAGCATCTACAGAATCTAATGACAGTTTTTGTAAGAACTGTATTAAATTTCAACAAAATGAGGCTTATTACCAAAAGAAAAATTTTATTCCCAGCAGAACAATAAATAATATCAAAAGGAAAAATATAAATTTAAAAAAAAAAAATACATATTTAAAATATCAAAATAAAATATTAAAGAAAAAATTAAACAAAAAAAAAAATGATTCTTTATTAAATTTAATTGATGGCAAATTAAATTTACCAGATAGTGCAAAAACTTTTCTAAAAATGAATTGTAAAACTACCACAACTTGGACAGAGAATGAAAAAAATATTGCCCTGAATATGCATTTTAATTCTCCTAAGGGATATAAATTTTTAAGAAATTCAATAAAACTTAATTTGCCACATTTTAGCTCAATAAATAGATGGATTCCCATCAAGTATTTAAATATAGGTGTGCATGAAAAAAATTTTAATGAAATGAACAAAATTTTTTCTGAAATGAATGAGCTATCAAAAGAAGCCATAATAATTTTTGATGAAATTGCTATAAGAAAAAATTTAAGTTACAATAGCGCACTAGATGAAATTATTGGATTCTTAGATTATGGGTTTAAAAGATGTCGCAAAATATATATGTGTTTTTTTGGTAAGAGGCCTTATAAGCAATTGGAAATATGTGCTTAGTTATTTCACAACAGATAAACCAATTAATGGTACAGATCTTCAAACTCTATTACTTGCTAATTTACACTCAGCGTTTAAGTTAAATCTTAATGTGCGTGCTGTAATATGTGACCAAGGTACTACAAACAGAAACTGCTTTACAAAATTAGGAGCTATAAGAGATAGCCCTTTTTTTTATATAATTTTAAAGAAAAAGAAAAAAAAATTTTTGCACTGTTTGATCCAATACATCTAATTAAGTCTCTTCGGAACACACTATTAAAATATGACCTTAATACCAAAGATGGTGAGGTGTCATTTAAAATTATCCATTCATTGTATTTGTACGAAAACAAAAATACTACAAAAATGTGTCCGAAATTAACAAAAAAGCACATATTTCCTAATTCTTTTGAAAGGATGAATGTTAAGTTGGCAAGCCAAATTTTTAGCAATTCAGTTGCTGCTGCCATAAAAACCCTAATATCCATAAACAAATTTGTTTCTAGAAAAAACTGTGCTTCATGCACTGCTGAATTTATATTCAAAATTAACAAATTGTTTGATTGCCTTAACAGCAAAAAACTATACGATAAAAATCCAAATCGTTCGGCTTTGCAAAAAAATAATGTCATTGGAAAATATTTAAAAGAAATGATACAATACTTTAAAGAAATAAAACCAAAAACAACAAAGAGAATTTATTGCATTGATGGCATGGTACAAAGCCTTACCGGCATTATCCAATTAAGTGAAGACATGTTTGCCTCTTACGATCAAGCTGAATGCTTTTATTTATTATTATCGAGACTTAATCAAGATGCATTGGAAAATTTGTTTGCTTTGGTTCGCTACAGAAATGGCTGCAACAATAACCCATCAGTGGCAGAATTCAGTAATGTTTTAGCAAAAATCATGTCAATAAAATTAATAAATCATAAGTTTGAAAATTCCAAATGCGAAGAAGATGACGCAGAATTTATTTGTGATGAGTTAAAAGATTATGAAATAAAAGAAATCAATTCCGAATCTAATTTTGATGATACATTTGATGAAACAGATAATCAAATAACGAATTTTATTAAAGAATGTAATGAAGTAAATGCTAATTATATGGCAGAAAGAACAAATATTATTTCATGTAATGCCGAAAGATATATATGTGGCTACATTATTTTTAAATTAATGAAAAAGATTTCCTGCAATACATGTAATATTTTATTTTTGAAAACATCTGATGATATTTTATCGCTTGATTCAGAACAATTTATTTTTGAGAAAAATTATAAAAATGATTCGGAAATATTTTACTTGAAAGCTCCTACAGAAATAATATTTGAAATAACTCAATTTCACATAAGAATATTTGATAATTATTTTGCTCAAAATTGCCATCACAAAAATTTACTTAAAAATATCCTGACGATATGCTTGGAAGCCACAAGAAACTCTATAAAATTTAATACATGGTTTAATGAAAATGATCAATGCTATAATCATAAAATAAAATTTTTGGAACTATTAATAACGCTTTTATTAAAAAAGGAAGCAAAATGGTTATGCGAAAAACTACTTAACACTGAAAAACAAAAAAAGGAAATACAAGAAAAAGAAATTGCAAAAAAAAGGAAATACAAAAAAAATATTTCGTTTGGAAATAAAACATCTTATGATAAAAATAATCCTAATAAAAAAAAAATAAATATTATTAAAAGTTAAATACGATATTTGTTAAATACTTAAATTATAATACTAAAACTATCTGTAAATATTTTAACTAATAATGTAAATAAAGAATTAAATACTAGTAGTTGCTGTATATAAATATTTATTAAATTTTCTGAAGTTTCTATGATGAAGTAATTAAATGTAAATATGTAAATAAAAAAATAATTAAATTCAAATAAATAATTTGGGTAAATAAATTTGGCACGGACTATATGCAATAATATTTTATTTAATTTCTTTGTAATGTAATTAAACATTAATATAGTTTATCTTTTTTAATATATTAATTTTTTTTTTATTTTTTTAATTTTAAGTGTTTTTTAATACATAAATTCTTTTTTAATTTGTTTTTCAATATAATTTGTTACCATTTGTTTTTTAATACATTTTATTTACATAAATACTCATATTATTATTCTATATTAATGTTAATTTTTTTTTCCATGTGATCAACACTCCTTGAGCATACTGGATTACTGAAGTCTGAACCACAATTATTTTTTTTGTTGAATTATTATGTATATATATTAATGTTATTATATTTGTTCATGTGATCAACATTCCCTGAACATACTGGATTACTGAAGTCTGAACTACAAATTTTTTTTTTGTTAAATTTCATTTTGATTTTAATTGTTTTAAAAATTTTATTCCTATTTGGTATTGTTATACATATATTCAAATTCATTTGCAATATTTTTATTTAAAACAAATGGGTTTTTTACGCCGCATTGAAGTTAAATATTTAGTTATACCAGTTATACCTAATTGCTTCATATAATAAATAGCTTCAATACGGCTTTTTCCCTTTCAAAAAGTAAAATTTGGTAAAAAGTAAAAGAAAAATAAAAAATACAATATTATGAATTTAAAAATATTTGGTTGTATTTTTAATATATGTACCTACATGTGTACATAAGAAAACTCTTTCCCTAGCACAGCATAGTAAGGTCAGAAAGATATTGCTTTATAAAGTTGTTTTAAATATGCAAACATTTATAGAATAGAGGTAATGATACCTAGGCTAAATTGATAAAAGAAAATTTCTAATTTTTTTTAAATATCCCAATGACTAACATGGAATTCCCCATATACATGTAATTATTATCCAAATGAAATCTCATTTTTCAAATGTTTCATATGACTTAATCATATAATTTTTTGTGGGGTTTTTCAGATCAGAAAATATAGTCTTTACTTATATTGAACATTTTATTATATTATAGAATAAAGATAACTTTTCATGTTCATTCCACTCAAAAATTTTCGGCAATTAAAATAACGAGCACAAATCTTTAAGAACCATAAATTTGTATAGAAGATAAGACTAATTCTAAAATTATAAAACGATACACAATATACATAAAGTTTGCCTGACCTAGCTAAAAAAAAACCAATTTGAACCAAAAAAAA
The DNA here is from genome assembly GCA_963082915.1 of Dolichopus griseipennis. Classification (NCBI taxonomy): domain Eukaryota; kingdom Metazoa; phylum Arthropoda; class Insecta; order Diptera; family Dolichopodidae; genus Dolichopus; species Dolichopus griseipennis. Next base: position 51,544,856 of record OY720445.1, on the reverse strand, counting down.
ACCTTTTCTATTTTTTAAAGTACGCAAGTAAAGTATTATAAAGATCGCATACTTACATAAAAAATAATGAAAAAAAATACATGGTTTTTTTTAATCTTTCCTATGAAAGCATATAGATTTAAATGGATGTTACGAATGTATTATGTATTATTTTTTTATATACACTTAAGCAAAATTCGAACAGAAATATATATATTATAGGAAGAATATTGAGTATAACAGCAGAGACAATAAATATATTTAATGTCTTTGATAAGAATTAGTAAAAACTTTTACTAAAAACTAAAAAGTATTATACGGGGTCGTGGAGATAAAAAAAAAATATAAGAAATTTATTTACAATTTTTGTTCTATGTGAACAATCTATGTATATATAATTTCTGGTAGAAGCTTCAAATTTGGCACAAGGGTGTTCTTTACTATTTCTTGTGTGTCCCCCGAATTTGGGATCTATTGTAGTGGTGGTTCAGTACCCCTCTCCCAATGTTTAAAAGCTTATAATCGAAATTACTAAAAATAGTAACTTTAATTTAATATAGAACGTTCCACTTGTGTACAATAGTTAACTAGTATTTAAAGTACAGCGCGGACTGCATATGGCGAAATAAGCCCAAGGGTTCGGATTTTGGACCTTTTGACGCTATCTTCATAAAATTTGTGTTGTAGGGTATTGGGAATGAAACTACAGTGGTGATTGTGTACAGTGGGGAATGGACAATGGGCTCGGAACTTAGAACTTTTTGATCGAATTTAGGCCAAACGAGCATAATTCCGAAAACAATGAAGTTAGAACCTCCAAATTTAGTATCAGGGTGTCTCTTTCTATTTCCTTAGTTTCCTTGAAATTTGGGACTAATTGGAGTAGTGGGTTGAGGACCAGCCACACAGCTCCGAAGACCTTAAAGCATATTTTCAAAATTAATAAAGATAGTAACTTCAAAAAAATGTAGAAGTTTCAAATTTGGCACATGGGTGTTGTTTACTATTTTCTGCGCGTCCACCTATTTTGGGAACAATTGGAGTGGTGGTTCAGTACCTTTCTTAGACCCACCAAGGTTGAAAAGCTTATCATCGAAATTAATAAAAATAGTAACTTAAAATTAAAATAGAACGTTCGAATTGTGTACAAGGGTTAACTAGTATTGAAAGTATGACGGGGACTGCATATGGGCGAAATCGTACCATGGTTTCGGGTTCTGGAACCTTTGAAAAATTCAAGGGCTAACGAACATACATCTTAAAAGCAGTATAACTCAAAAACAAATGCCGCTATTTTGATGAAATTTAAACTCTAGGCTACTAGTAATGAAAGTACCATGGAAATTGGTTCTGGTCGAGTTCGGACAATGAGTTCGGATTCTAGAAGCTTTTGATCGATCTGACGCCAAACGAGTATAATTTCGAAGCCAAAGAATATATTTCCTATTTCCTATGTGTCCCCGAAATTTAGACTTAATTGTAGCGGTGGTTCAGGTGGCTTCTAAGATATCCCAAACTTAAAAAGCTTATCTTCGAGATTCATGATGATAAAAACTTTAAATTTCATACACGAGGGTTCTTTTCTATTTCCGTTTTTATTTAACACTTTTGTATTTTTAAAAGGCTAAGAATTTTACCATAAAATATATTTTGTATAATATTTTATAAATTAAAAACAAAATATTTTTTTAATAAACGATTAAATTGTTTTTTTTAATTTTTATTATATCATATATTTTATTGAATTATTACCATAGGTGATATATAATTAAGACATTGTCTACAATACTTAAGCTATATTCAAAGGTACTTGCTGCATTTGTGTAAAATTTATTGTTATATTTAAATGAATTATATGAAAAGTTCTAAATTTGTAATTATATTTTAGAAATACATTTATTGCATATTTTGCCTTTATAAGCTTTTCGATAGGTACATAAGCTAGCAATTTAAAATAATTGCAATTTTAAAAAATATTAAATTTTGTGATAAAAAAATTAAATTTATTAAATTTTTATCACAAAATTTAACAATTAAAATTTTTTCACTTTTGTAATTGAATTGCAATAAATATATTTTCATTTAATTCAAGTTTTTTGTTTTTTAATATTTTTAAATCGATAATAAGTAAGAATTTGTAATATTTTTTTATAGGTAGTTTAATTAGAAAATGTTTTTAGTATTAAAAAGTTAATTTGGTTAGCTATGTTTTAAGGCCAAACTAATAACAGCTTTTATTGTTTTAAAATGACTTATGGACTTCCCATTAAATTTGAACCAAATAGGTGTAGGGTATTTCTAAGTCGGTTGCACCGACTGACTGTTTCTTTACTTGTTTTTCTAATATTCAATCAAATTTTTCTTTTTAAAATACTCATTTTACCTCTTTAGGTATTGAAATAATATAACAATATAGCGCAGAGCAGACAAACGAATTTGTTTTTTGCTATCAAAAGAATTTTAAGAATAGACTAAATTTAGGAATTTTAACAAAATGAATAGACCAGATTTAGGAATTTTAACAAAATGAAAATTGGATATTTAGTGTGAACAATTGAAATTCCGTACATCGCATATAAAATTGAATACGGGTGACATCGTAAATGTCGTAAAAAAACTTCAACCTAATACAATGTGAAAATAACACAATGTAAAATTTCTTAACACATTGTGTCGAAAATACAATGTATTTTGTTTACAATTCCGATTACGTCAATATTAAATATCAAAAAATTAAATTTTTCTACATAAACAATCTTTGAAAAGCATAAATTGACTAACTTCCATGGTCTTTTTATACCCTACACCTATAGAATAGGTAAAGGGGTGTATTAACTTTGGCATGGTGTTTGTAACCACCTAAAGGAAGCGAGCTAGATATGGAAAAGTATGTAGTGCTCTACATAATAACTAAAATAACTTTTAATTTTCATTAAATTTAATATTGTAAAATAATATTTAGTTTTCATTAAATTTAATATTGTAAAATAATATTTAATTTTCATTAAATTTAATATTGTAAAATAAATTCTAATTTCCATTAAATTTCATATTGTAAAATAATTTCTAATTTTCATTAAATTTCATATTGTAAAATTTACGTAATGCTTTAAAATGTTGAATTAATTTTATTATAAATTAATAACATGTAGCATCACCCTAATAATATTTTTCGTAATTATTTTATTCTTTCTTAAAAAATTTACAGTTATAAAAATCATTACTCTTTCTTGTAACAAATAAAAAATCAGTCTTTCTTTGACCATATGGTCAAACAATTAAAATTAAATAATAAAATTATTAGAAAAAAGAATAAACATATGAAGTAGAAATAATTTAAAGAAATAATATTTAATAATTTAAATCAGCTATTTCCAACCTGCGGCCCATTCAATAATTTTGTGCGGCCCGTTTTGTATAAATATTTATTGTAATGAAATATCAGATATAAATTTTTATTGTAGTAAAATATCACATGTGCGTTCAAAATTTTTTTTAATGTGTATTTATTTATTTTTTTATGCAAAAAAACGGTTACTTTTAAGAATTTTTTTTTTAGTTTTAACACAATGATTAAAGTTAATGATTAAAGAACACAAAAGACGGTTACAACTTAAGAATGTGTAAAAATTTTGTACTTGTAATCATAGCAACCATTTTATGCATGGTGACTATGACTATCATGCATAAAATGGTTGCTATGATTACAAGTAAAAAATTTCTACACATTCTTAAGTTGTAACCGTCTTTTGTGTTCTTTAATCATTAAGTGTTTAGTTTTTGTAAAGTAAAGAAGTTCATTATTATTTTATTTATAATTATCGAACTCTTGTGCTAGCTTAAAAATATTTGGTATTTATTAAAAATATTGTGTGAAATATTGTGTATATATCAAAACGGAATCAAATATCATTGAGTAAATTATTTTTAATTTCATTTTTAATTTATTTTAATCTTAGTTTTTTATTAAGGACTTTCTATCCATTATGTCTGATAAGAATAAAAAAAGAAAATTTTAAGATGAAAACAGACAATTTCAAATTGAATGGGAAAATTTATATTTTTACACGCAGGTGAAAGAAAACGCTATATGTTTAATTTGTCGTCAATCTACCTCAATATTAAAATCATATAGTTTGAAACGACATTTTGAACAAAAACATGATGATTATAAAAAATATACTAAAGACGAACGAAAAGTGAAATTGGATACACTTAAAGCAAATCTGAATTAAGAACGAAATATATTTCATAAACAAACAATTCAATCTAATGCCATCGTTAATGTCAGCATGCGAATATCACACATTATTGGGAAAAAAATGAAGCCCTTTTCAGATGGTCAATACATCAAAGAATGCCTTATTGCTGCAGTTGAAGAAATTATTCCAGAAAAAGTTAAGATTTTTGGTCAAATTAGTCTATCACATCAAACTGTATCACGAAGAATTGATAACATTTCAACTGATATTTGTTCTAGGCTGGACATGGTTTCTAAAGAGTTTGTTTATTTCTCACTGGCTTTGGATGAGACAACAGATATTAAAGACACTGCACAACTTGCTATTTTTATTCGAGGTGTTAATAGTGAAATGAGTGTAACTAAAGAACTTCTGAATGTTATGAGTTTGAAAGGCACAACTACCGGAAAAAATATACAAGAAGCTGTCGTAAAATGCACACATGATCATGGTCTGAATTTAGCAAACCTAATTGGAATCACCACAGATGGTGCAGCCTCAATGATCGGTAAAAATATTGGAGCCGTAAAATTAATTATTGATTATAGAAATGCGGAAAAAGCTTCATTATCTCCGAACCTTTTTATTTGTCACTGTTTTTTACACCTTGAGAATCTATGTGCGCAAGTATTTGATATGAACCATGTGACGTCAGTCGTTATTAAAACAGTTAACGCAATAAAAAATAATTCCTTGAAACATCGTCAGTTTCAAGATTACCTTCAAGAACTAGAATCTGAGTACAGTGATTTGCTTTTTTATGCGAAAATTCGCTGGTTAAGTCGTGGGAAATGTTTAGAAAGATTTTGGAATTTGAGAGAAGAGATTGGAATTTTTATGAATGAAAATGACCAAAATGTTCCTGAATTATATGATGAGCAGTGGCTTTTGGATTTATGTTTCCTTACAGATATTACTATGAAATAAAACGAACTGAATAGGCAGCTTCAAGGTGAAAACAAGTTGATCACAGACTGTTATGGAAATATAAAAGCATTCATAACAAAACTTAAACTTTATGAAAGTCAATTAAAATCAAAAAATTCTGTCCACTTTCTATTATTACATATATTGAATAGTGACAAAAAAGATTTTTCTAAATATGCACAAGAAATTACCAATTTACTACAAGAATTTCAGGAGAGATTTTCATATTTAAAGAAATATGAGAATATATTTAATATTTTCATATGTCCATTTGACATTGTTGTGGAATCAGCTCCAACAAATTTGCAAATGGAGTTAATAGATCTTCTGAATTAAAATATATGTTTGAAGCCAATGATAAAGTTCAGTTTTATAAAAAATACATATGCAATGATAAATTTCCTAATCTAAGAAAACTAACGATAAGCGTTACAGCTGCAATGGGGACCACGTATCTTTGCGAATCTTTTTTTTCAAAATTAAAGATTGTTAAATGTAAAAGTCGTAATAGATTAACTGATGAAAATTTAAAAAACCAATTACGACGTGCAACTTCGAAAATACCTGTGGACATAAAAAAATTATCGGAAAAAATTGAAAAACAAGTTTCACATTAAGTAATATGTATGTATATGTAAAACATAATTTAGTTTGTATAAATTTTTTATAATAAATAAATACGTGCGGCCCACATTATATTTTTATTTTTTATTTTGGCCCAGTAACCAATTTCGGTTGGACACCACTGATTTAAATTGTTGTAATAATAAAAAAATAATCAAGTCATAATAAAATTTAAAATTATAATTTAAAATAAAAGTGTTTAACTTATTAAATTTAGTAAAGATGCTAAAAGTGGTGACCCTGACAATTTTTTGTGAATAACTAAAAATTAATTTAAAGGTTTAAAGTTAATTTTGTTCATTGCATATAACTTTACAAATATTAAGTTTAAATATTTAAAAAGATTTCTTTTAAAAAAGTTTTATTAAATTATATATATTTTTTTTAATTCTGTAATATGTAATTATTATTAGAACACGTGTAATAACCTTGATTTTTTTGTGATTTTATTATGCGCCATGTGCGAAAAAATTACTTGGGATATATAAGGAAATGAATTACATGATAAAAAAAAATATTACATTTTTTCTTAAAAACAAAAATTAACAAATTTTAATAATATTACAAAAATCGTTAAAATGGCACACAATTTTAAGAAAGCGAATCCAACGCTTATAGAACTAGATAATGCTGAGGACTCGAATAGACCCGGGACACCTATTGTTCAATCAAGCCCAAATAATAATCCTTTTTCAACAGAACAAAATCCTCAACCTGAACAAATTATTCGAATGCAACAACTTCATCTCTGGCATACTCAACAACTTCTACAAAAACGCTTGGATGCTGTAACAGAACTTCAAAATCAACTAACAACTCTGTTGATTCAACATCAAAATACCTTTCAACAGCCATCACAAAATGTGCCTGGACAACCTCAACAACTTTATCCAAGGTCGCAAAGGCCATATGCAAAAATTCAGATGCCCGCAGTCATGCCTAGTGATATGGACTCATGGTTTACGGCGCTCGACTTCTGGTTTCCAGCCTGTGGCATCACCGAAGATGAGTAAAAATTTAATTCTGCTCTCGCAAGTCTAGGTCCTCCAATAATTTCTCAGGTTCGTGAAATTCTAAATAAAAAACCAACAAACAACTTATATGAATATATAAAAAAAAATTTAATCGCGCATTTTGCTGAAAGTCAACAAAGAAGGATAAATAAACTAGTGAGTGAAATGCCACTTGGTGATTTGAAACCTAGCCAACTATATTTCGAAATGAAACGCGTAGCACGTGACACAATGAGTGAACTAGCTCTTAAAAGTTTATGGGCCCAAAGATTGCCAGATCACGCTAGATCAGCTGTTATTGCATCTCAAGCTGGTGAGGCTGATTTAGTTCGTATGGCTAGATGTCGACGCATTGCACGTCAACACTATAAATGAAGTCGGAAGTCGTGAAAATAATAATGCAATTGACGAGCTTCGTAAAGAAATCAATGAGCTAAACAGAAAATTTTTAAATAACGATCCATTCAGAGCCCATTCAAGAAGCCGTTCCGCAGGTAGATTTAATCAACGTTCGTACTCGAGACAACGCAGTAAAACTCCAAAAGATTCCTTAAACACCGATTGCTGGTATCATCGTAAATTTGGAACATCTGCAACCAAATGTAAATTTATCATCGTAAATTTGGAACATCTGCAACCAGAAAAGAAACCTTCAAAATGATTCGTCTAGGGTGGTAAATTCAACGTCCGACTGACTATCTGTCGACACAACTACACAAGCTACTACACCGCCGTCAACATCAATTGCTATATCTCGCCTATCTATAACCGATCGCCTCACCACCACAATATTTTTGGTTGGTACAGGGGCGGATGTTTCCGTTCTTCCACTCATTCATCAGAAATCTACTACTACATGTCCTTCAAAAATAACATTGTATGCTGCAAATGGTTCACCTATTGAAACTTACGGCCAACAATCTCGCGTTCTAAACCTCGGACTAAGGCGAACTTTTTCTTGGAATTTCGTTGTTGCTGCAGTTCAAAATCCGATCATAGGTGCTGATTTTTTGCGTCACTATGATTTATTAGTCGACTTAAAAAGAAACAAATTGGTGGATAATCAAACTAAACTATCAATTCCTTGTGAACGACTCAATACATCAATCATGTCAGTCAAAACCTTCGATTCAACTATCGATTTCGATCACATTCTCACTGAATTCGCGGACATCACCAAATTACCTAACATTGGATCTAAAATTCAATTTGCAGTAGTTCATCGAATTGAAACTACAGGTCGCCCTGTATTTGCTCGCCCAAGACGTTTAGACGCTGCAAAAATCAAAGCAGCAAAAGTAGAATTCGAAATTCTAATGCCACATGGAATATGTCGTCCTTCATCCAGCAACTGGGCTAGTCCCCTTCACATGGTACGAAAACCTGATGGCTCTTGGCGACCGTGTGGAGATTATCGTGCGTTAAACGCTCAGACCATGCCAGATCGGTATCCATTGCCTTTACAAAGATTGCACATCAATTCTTCATGGTAAAACGATTTTTTCAAAACCAAGTTGCGATTCACCCAGACGATGTACCAAAAACAGCTATAACAACCCCTTTCGGGCTTTTTGAATTTGAGTACATGACGTTCGGCCTAAGAAATGCTCCACAAACTTTTCAACGTCTTATTCATGACACACTGCGCGGCTTGGACTTTGCGTTTCCTTACTTAGATGACATTCTAGTTGCATCAACGACTCTTCAAGAACATCGAGCTTAACTTCAACAAGTTCTACAACGTTTAAGAAAACGAGGTTTGGCAATTAACCCTTCGAAATGCGACTTTGCAAAAACCCAGATCAAATTTTTGGGGCATTTAATTAATGAAAAAGGTATGAGCCCCTTACCCGAAAAAGTTAAGGCCATACTCGCCGTTTAACCGCCGAAAGTTGTTAAAGAACTAAAACTTTTCCTAGGCATGGTAAATTTGTAGTATAAAATATACATTCAAGTACAGAACTTAAGTATGGCATAATAGATTGCCCATTCTAATTTAAATCATTAAATATCAGATTAAATATAAGTGCATTGACCAATATAGAAATATGAATCTGATATATTACAATAACCTGCAATGATTAATCATGCAATGGTATATAATATTTAGAACGATCATAATGATTGATCATAATCAAATATGTTTCATATATTTCATAAAGGCAATGACCTAAAGGAATGCAATGGTTATATTATGTTTAGTTCTAGTAAATGATAAAAGTAATCGATACTAATTATCGATTTTGTTGTATATGTGTATACTGATATGGCACAATTTTATAAGAATAAGATAGAAAGTTTATTAGTATTAGTAGCGTTAGTATTAAGTTTATAAATATAGTAATTAAGTAAAATAAAGCATTCAGTTTTAAGTAGAAGATAAAACATGTTGTTTCTTTTTATGAATACCATTATATGGCGACCGTGACAAAAAGTGAAATTAATAAAAGTTTCCTTTTATTTCGGTTCGGGTTAATATAAAAAAAAAAAAATTCTAGTGGAAAAAAGGGACAAGAATTATTAGCCCTCAACAAAAAAAAATATATAACCAACTATGTGTAACTAAAAACTAAATAACAATAAATAAATAAAAGAAAAAAAAAACACTTGTCTAAATAAAAACTATCAGTGAGTGAACAAAAAATTTAAATAAAATAATTTGAAAATTCAAAAAAAAAAAATATAAAATAAACTAAAAAAAAAAAAAAAAAAAAACTCTTTTTGAAAAAAAAAACGAAAAGAAACAGTGATAAAAGAAAAATAGTGATATCATGGGTGGAACTAAATCAAAAATTGACACCCAGGGCGACATCAACAACAACATTATAATAGATATACTCCAAGAACAACACGACAACGTATATTGGATCCTGTTAATTATCGCAATTATCAAAGTACTTGAAGCAGTGAACCTAATTTACAACGGAATCAGGAAAAATATTAAAAGGAGATACCAGGTGCGAGTACCACAAATCGAGTAATCAAAAAAAAAAAAACACAAGATAAGTCAAATTTTTTTTTTTCTTTTCTTTAATTTTTAATAAATTCTTGTTTAAATATAAATTCACCATTATTATTATTAAAATAAACTAAATATGTTATATACACTTGTATAAATAAGCTAAATAATATTGTCAATCGTAAATGTTTAACGAATTAAATTAAATAATGTACAAAATTTTTATTTCTATATGCAAATATTGTAATACTAAATAGCAAACTCATATGGCTTAATCTAAAATCTTAGAAATATAGTAAAAAAAAAAAGAAGAAAAAAATGAGGAAAAGTAGAATATATAGTTATGTACAAAACAAAACTAAATAATATAAATAAATTTTTTTTTGAGTGAAAGTAAATAAAAAAAAAAAAAAAAAAAAAAACATTTCTTTTAAAGTAAAACCTTGCAATTTAGAACCGATAATTAAGGAATTAATGTAATAATGTATACTATAACTTTGAACTTTTTAACGCTAGACAAAATATGAGCATTTTGATTTTTTGATAAAACACCCTTACATGTATATATATGTATATATATATATAAATTTTTTTTTATGTGTTTAATAATTTGATAATATATAAACCTATGTACAAAGAACTAATAACGGTAAGGAACGACTTTATAAAAGCTACAAAGACAATATTAAAAAAACACAGGTCAAAAAACCAAACAACATTAGTCCAAAACAAAATAAGAATTACAAGGTGTTATAATAGGTTACTAAAATTAATACAAAAATTGTGGGGTATAACTGAAAATAAAAGAAATTTAATAGAGCATTTCAACTTTGCTAGAGATAGGTTACAAAGGGTGTATAAAGTATTACACTGTGATTATATAGTACCAAATAGTATAAATAGTCTTATGAACATACCAGACGACATTAAATCCGAATCTGAGACAGACAGTAACGACTCCGTAATAGATACAATGGCTTTGACAAATCCAGAATTTCTGAAGTTAGCTTCCTGCACCATTAATAAGAATTATTCCGGGGATCCATTAAGTCTACAATCATATATAGACTCAGTAAACTTATTGGAAGAAATGGCAACTTCGACTACATTAAAAGCCCTACTAAAATCCTTTATGTTATCAAGATTAGAGGGAAAAGCAAGAGAAGTAATAACAGATGAAGACACCCCTAGTAAAATTATTGAAACATTAAAAAGAAAAATTAAAACAGAAAATTCGAAAATTATAGAAGGTAGAATGCAAGCTCTAAAAGCAGATAGAGTTGCATTACAAGAATTTGCTAAACAGGCCGAAGATTTAGCAGAAAAATTTAGAAGATCCTTAATAATGGAAGGGATCAGCAACACAAAAGCAGTCGAATTATCAGTCGAAAAAACGGTTGATATGTGTAGAGGATCAGCAAGGTCTGATCTGGTAAAATCGGTTTTGGCATCTTCTAAATTTGAAGATCCAAAAGAAGTTATTGCAAAATTTATGATAGAGATTAATACGGAGAATAAAGAAAAACAGGTTTTGTCTTTCAATACAAAACCTCAATACCGTAATTTCAGGAACAAAAATTTTAATAATTATAATAATAATAATAAGTATAACAACTTTAACAAAAACAAATCTAGAAATAATCAGTCTAACATTTATATAAATAACAATTATAGAAATAACAATCCTAATAATAATCTTAATAATAATTTTAATAATAATCGTAAAAATAATAGAAACAATAATAGGAATTATGGTAGTGTCAGGTACCTGGAAAACACTACAGCCCCTCAATGGCATGGGCAGAGGGGGGCAGAAACTCAAGATACAGAAGAACAATAAATAATCCTGTCAAAAATGTATATACGTTAAATTTAAATTTTTCAGACTATGTTTCTCTAAATACAAAATTACATACGTCTAAACTTAATTTCTTAATAGATACTCAAGCGGATATCTCTTTAGTCAAAATCTCATCTGTCAATAACAAATTCAACTTAAATAAAAATAATACTATAAAAATTAAAGGTATAACAAGCAATTACATAAAATCTTTGGGTACAATATGTACAAAAATCTATGTACAAAACTATGAATTACCTTGCGAATTGCACGTTGTACCGGATAATTTCGATATACCAGCCGATGGTATACTCGGTAAAGACTTCATAAAATTTTATAAATGTAATATAAATTATGAAAATATGAGAATTTCAATAAAAACAAATTATAATATTATAGAAATTCCAATCCTTAACGGACCCAATAACCAAACAATGGTAATACCGGCTCGTTCAGAAGTTGTAAGGAAATTTTCTTTGCCTTCAGATAACGATTGCTTGATTTTGGATCAAGAAATTTCAGAAGGAGTATTTATACCAAGAACAATAGTGTCTTCTAAGAACCCTTTTGTTCGCGTTATGAATACGAATTCAGAAAATAAATTGATTCCATCTAATATTAAATTAAAAACTTTACCATTGTCTGATTTTGAAATAGTAGAATTAAAACAAAATTACAATAAGACCAATAACCGTATTAAAGAATTAAATCAGATCATATCTGAAAATACAAATAAAATGTATATACCCAAATTATTAAAACTATGTAATGAATTTGCCGATATTTTTCAATTAGAAACGGACCCTATGTCTGTCAATAACTTCTATAAACAAAAATTAAGAATTATGGATGACAATCCAGTTTACATCAAAAACTATAGACAAGCGCATACGCAAAAGGATGAAATAAATAAACAAGTCAATAAACTATTAAAAAATAAATTGATTGAACCAAGTCAATCAAATTACAATAGCCCAATAATTTTAGTACCGAAAAAAGGTAATCAAAACAAATGGAGAATGTGTATTGATTACAGGATGGTTAACAAAAAATTAATAGCGGATAAATTTCCACTTCCAAGAATAGAAGACATTCTTGACAATTTAGGTAGAACAAAATTCTTCTCAGTATTAGACTTATACTCAGGTTTTCATCAAGTACCACTAGATGAACAATCTAGAGACATAACTTCATTTAGCACACAATCAGGTAGCTATAGATGGAAAGTTCTTCCATTCGGACTTAACGTCTCTCCAAATTCATTTTCTAGAATGATGTCACTTGCTTTTGCAGGTGCGACACCTTTACAATGTTTCCTTTATATGGATGACATTATAGTAACAGGCTGTTCCGAAAATCATCACAGGAAAAACTTGAAATCTGTTTTTACAATTTGTAAACAATATAATTTAAAATTAAATCCTGAAAAGTGCAAATTTTTCAAAACTGAAGTTACATACTTAGGTCATAAATGTACCGATCAAGGTATATATCCAGATGACTCTAAATATGAGGTAATTCTAAAATATCCGACACCAAAAGATAAAGATGAAACTAGACGTTTCGTAGCTTTCGCTAACTATTATCGTAAGTTCATACCTAATTTTGCTGGAATAGCAAAACCTTTAAATGCTTTAACAAGAAAAAAAGCAGTCTTCAATTGGAACGAATGTTGTCAAAAATCGTTTGAAAAATTAAAAAATTCGTTATTAAAACCACCAATATTACACTATCCTGACTTTTCAAAAGAATTCACATTAATTGTGGATGCATCTAAAGATACAGTAGGAGCTGCACTAACTCAAAATTACAACGGTACAGATTTACCAATCTCATTCGCTTCGAGATCATTTACAAAAGGTGAATCTAATAAATCCACAATTGAAAAAGAGTTAGCAGCCATCCATTTCGCAATTACAAACTACAGACCATACATTTACGGTACACATTTTACGGTAAAAAGTGATCACAAACCGTTAACATATTTATTTTCATTAAAAAACCCATCATCCAAACTAACACGTATGAGATTAGACTTAGAAGAATATAATTTTACGATCGAATACATAAAAGGCAAATTAAACGTAGTAGCTGATGCATTATCACGCATAAACATTAATGATTTAAGGTTGACCCATGCAACGATACAAAACAATGAGACCGCTAAAATATTAAAAATGAAAACAAGATCGTCCAACAATAACAACAATAATAACAATGATAATAATGATAAAAATAAAAATAATCATAATGATATACATTCTTCTGAGGAAGACGGTAATAATAATAAAAGTATTAAAATCTACGAAGCTTTAAAAAATTGGAACGTCCCCAAATTAAAAATAATAAAAAATGATAATGAAATGCTAGCCAAAATATATAAGAAAAGAAATTGTATAACAAATTTAAAAATGAATAAATTCGTGAATAAAAAGAAAATAACATTAGAGTTATTTTTACGTGCACTAGAAAATGAAACTAATAATTTAAATCTAAACGAATTAGAAATAGATAATAATGATCTTATATTTACACAGTATACTATAAATGAATTGAAGGAAATAGGCAATCAAGTCCTAAATAAACTAAAAATAGCGATAATAAATACTCCTAAAACTATTGAAAAGAGACTCGATATAAATAAACTATTAAACCAGTATCATAATGATCCTATATTTGGAGGACATATGGGACAGAAAAGATTATATGCCAAGTTAAGAACAAAATATTATTGGAAAAATATGGCAAAAGACATAGCAAAATTTATACGAAATTGTAGAAAATGTCAAATAAATAAGACAAAAATGAAACATAAAGAACCTTTACAATTGACAGAGACTCCACAGAAATCATTTGACGTAGTAGTAATAGATACAATTGGTCCCTTACCAAGGACTATAAACAACAATCAATACGCAGTAACAATCATTTGCGACTTGACTAAATTTTTAATAACAGTACCAATTCCCAACAAAGAAGCTAAAACAGTTGCAAAAGCCATAGTTGAGAATTGTGTTCTGATATTCGGACCTATGAAAAATATTTTAACAGATAGAGGGACCGAGTATAAAAATCAAATAATGAAAGAAGTTCTCTCGCTGCTAAATATTGAACATAAGTGTTCTACAGCTTACCATCATGAAACACTAGGAACTGTAGAAAGAAACCATAGAGTTCTTAACGAATACTTACGTTCATATATAAATGAAAATAAAGACAATTGGGACAATTACTTACAATACTTTACTTACTGTCATAATTCAACACCAAATGTGAGTTTTCAAGAAAAATATGCTCCATTTGAATTGGTTTTTGGTAAAACACCAACAATACCAGAATTTATCCTTAACAGCAAAATCGAACCAATTTACAACTTTGACGATTACAGTAGAGAACTTAAATACAACTTACAAGTCATGAACAAACACGCACAGTACTTGCTACAAAAAGCTAAATTAAACAATAAAAGACTATATGACCAAAACGTGAAAGGATACAATTTTAAAATAAACGATGAAGTTTTGTTAAGAAAGGAAAATGCTCATAAATTGGATGCCTTATATAGTGGCCCACACATAATAAAAACTATAGAAGGTTCTAATATACAAATTGTAAATTCAAAAAATAAAGAAGAAATCGTTCATAAAAACAGATTGGTAAAATATAATCGTTAACTTCTATAATATAAACATAAGTTAATTTTAAATCTGAAAATTTTTATTATATCATAACTATTCAATATCCTATTATAAGACTAATAACTAAAATTATTCCTAAATTTATTTTAACATAACATACTTAAGTTAATTTAATTTACTGACCTAGATTAATAAACATATTAATAAATTCAAATGAGTTGGCCAGCTCAGCAAAATATTAAAAAAAAAAAAAAAAAAAAAATAATGATAAAAATAATAAAATAATATGTAAGATTAAATATGAATAAATTTTTTTATGAATTTTTTTTTGTATTATTAACGAGTATATTTTAAGTTTCTATTACCAAATTTTTTTTTTGTACAAAAGCTATAGCAACAATGTCTACAGTATATGCATATAAAATAAAACAAATATTTTTTGGTCGGCACCCTCACAGTAATAAAATATAATACATAAAAAAAAAAAAAAAAAAAAACAAATTAACAAAAAAGAAAAGTGAAAAAAAAAAACCACACACTCAGTTTTGAATACAAAACAAAATTTTTTTATGGGTAAAATAATTTTTTTTCACTTTCCTTTTCTTTCGGACGGAGATGTAGTATAAAATATACATTCAAGTACAGAACTTAAGTATGGCATAATAGATTGCCCATTCTAATTTAAATCATTAAATATCAGATTAAATATAAGTGCATTGACCAATATAGAAATATGAATCTGATATATTACAATAACCTGCAATGATTAATCATGCAATGGTATATAATATTTAGAACGATCATAATGATTGATCATAATCAAATATGTTTCATATATTTCATAAAGGCAATGACCTAAAGGAATGCAATGGTTATATTATGTTTAGTTCTAGTAAATGATAAAAGTAATCGATACTAATTATCGATTTTGTTGTATATGTGTATACTGATATGGCACAATTTTATAAGAATAAGATAGAAAGTTTATTAGTATTAGTAGCGTTAGTATTAAGTTTATAAATATAGTAATTAAGTAAAATAAAGCATTCAGTTTTAAGTAGAAGATAAAACATGTTGTTTCTTTTTATGAATACCATTATAAATTACTATCGTAAATTCTTACCAAAAGCAGTAAACCAATAAGGAATATTACAATCTATGATTCCGAGAAACAAGAAAAATGATAACACTCTTCTTACTTGGTCTGCTGAAAAGGAGGAAGCATATCTTTAAAATTAATAAAGATAGCAACTTGAAAAAATGTAGAAGCTTCCAATTTGGCACAAGGGTGTTCTTTACCATTTCTTGTGTGTCCCCCTAATTTGGGATCTATTGTAGTGGTGGTTCAGTACCCCTCTCCCAAGGTTTAAAAGCTAAATTAGAATTTAGAATTTACTAAAAATAGTAACTTAAATTTTATATAGAACGTTCCACTTGTGTACAAGGGTTAACTAGTATTTAAAGTACAGCGCGAACTGCATATGGCGAAATAAGCGCAAGGGTTCGAATTCCGGACCTTTTAATCGGTTTCAAGGCTAACGAACATGTATAAAAAATCACGATAACTCAACAACTAATGACGCTATCTTCATAAAATTTGTGTTGTAGGGTACTGGTAATGAAATTACAGCGGTGATTGCGTACGGTGGGGAATGGACAATGGGCTCGGAACTTAGAACTTTTTGATCGAATTTAGGCCAAACGAGCATAATTCCGAAACCAATGAAGATAGAACCTCCAAATTTTGTATCAGGGTGTCTTTTTCTATTTCCTTAGTGTCCTTGAAATTTGGGACCAATTGGAGTAGTGGGTTGAGGACCAGCCACACAGTACCGAAGACCTTAAAGCATATTTTCGAAATTAATAAAGATAGTAACTCCAAAAAAATGTAGAAGTTTCAAATTTGGCACATGGGTGTTGTTTACTATTTTCTGCGCGTCCACCTATTTTGGGAACAATTGGAGTGGTGGTTCAGTACCTTTCTTAGATCCACCAAGGTTTAAAAGCTTATCATCGAAATTAATAAAAATAGTAGCGTAAAATTAAGATAGAACGTTCGAATTGTGTACAAGGGTTAACTAGTATTGAAAGTATGACGGGGACTGTATATGGGCGAAATCGTTCCATGGTTTCGGGTTCTGGAACCCTTGAAAAATTCAAGGGCTAACGAACATACATCTTAAAAGCAGTATAACTCAAAAAATAATGCCGCTATTTTGATGAAATTTAAACTCTAGGTTACTAGTAATGAAAGTACCATTGGAATTGGTTCTGGTCGAGGTCGAATTCTAGAAGCTTTTGGTTGATCTGAGCCCAAACGAGTATAATTTCGAAGCCAAAGAATATATTTCCTATTTCCTATGTGTCCACCAAATTTAGACTTAATTGTAGTGGTGGTTCAGGTGGCTCCTAAGAAATTCCAAAATTAAAAAGCTTATCTTCGAAATTCATGAAGATAGAAACTTTAAATTTGATATACGAGGATTCTTTCCTATATCCGTTTTTATTTAACACTTTTATATTTTTAAAAGGCTAAGAATTTTACTATAAAACATATTTTGTATAATATTTTATAAAATAAAAACAAAAATTTTTTTAATAAACGATTAAATTTCTTTTTTTTAATTTTTATTATATCATATATTTTATTGAATTATTACCATAGGTGATATATAATTAAGACATTGTGTACAATACTTAAGCTATATTCAAAGGTACTTGCTGCATTTGTGTAAAATTTATTGTTATATTTAAATGAATTATATGAAATGTTCTAAATTTGTAATTATATTTTAGAAATACATTTATTATATATATTGCGTTTATAAGCTTTTCTAATAGGTACATAAACTAACAATTTCAAATAATTGCAATTTTGAAAAATTTGAATTATTAAATATATTATGCTTTGATTAGCTTTTTTACCACAAAATTTAATAATTCAAATTTTTTTACTACTTTTGTAATTGAATTGAAATAAATATATTTTCATTTAATTCAAGTTTTTTTGGTTTTTAATATTTTTAAATAGATAATTTAGTAAGAATTTGTAATATTTTTGAATAAATAAAGTAATTAGAAAATGTTTTTAGTATTATAAAGTTAATTTGGTTAGCTATGTCTTACGATCAAACTAATAACAGCTTTTATGGTTTTAAAATGATGTATGAATATCCCATTAAATTTGAACCAAATAGGTATAGGGTATTTCTAAGTCGGTTGCACCGACTGACTGTTTTTTTACTTTTTTTATTTTTTTTTAAATTAGGGACTACGCCACCACAAAAATAAAATTCAACTGGTCAAAATTCAAACTAAAACTTCAAAATTCAAATAAATTTTAATTTTTTTATTTGTGTATCCAAAAAATGTTGATACTCAATTTAACAATACGCGTCGTGAAAATGGGTTGCGAGTACCATGTAAAATGAATTAACGATCATGAGACAATGTAAAATTTTTGAAGTTAACATTTACGATCATGCGACATTGTATTCACGACGTCGCATACACATTTACGATGTCATGGTTCTTGTTTAAAAACAAATTAGTTAAAATACGTTAAGTGATAAAGTGATTAACCCTTATCATTTTATATTCTGTTTTTTATTTGTTTTTATCTTCCAACTCGAGAAGAAACTCTATTTTATTTGTGAACAACTAAACTCTATCCGATTATGAATCCTGTAATCATTCCACATTTATTAATGTTTTTGATACTATGGGATATTATTTTTACCTTTCAATTTTCATACTTTTACTTCAAAAACAAAAAAAAAACAAAATAAAATAATATAATATTTAATAAAACTTATATTAATTACTGACCTTGTTTGAATTTTTAACAGTTTTTATTTAAATATATTGTTCTGCCTATTATATTTTCTTCTTCTGAAATTATGATATTTAATATTTTTTTATATTTCAAAACATTTTACTAACTTAATCTTATAATTATTTCTAATTATTTATTAATTATTTGTTACTTTATTCATTAGTTTTCTTATTTTGCAAATCGCAATGTTCTTTCGTGTCAAAAAATGAAAAAAACGAAAAAATAGGAAAACAAAATGACATTTAAGTTGTTCAACTTGGCCATTCATGATACAACTAAAGTGCAAACTACAGACTCCCACAAAATATTAATATTTTTTGATTTTCTTCCAACCAATTTTTCAGCTTTCAAAATAGTTTTTCAATTTGCCCGTAGAAAGTACGCGTACCAAGTTAATAGCCCGGTCCATTGTGTGTGGGCAGCACAATAGCGGAAGAATCCTTTACTTTTAGTATTTTGAAATTGTCATAGATTATAAAATAATATAAAATTATACTTTTGTCTTATACAAAAAAAAAAAAACGTTGACAGTCCGTGGTACTACTCTATCTATGATTGATATTGACAGCACAGCTGAATGAGAGAGAAATGATTGCTGTCATTATGATTGGTTTGTTTTCATTTTTTCTTTTCTTTTCTGAATTATGACAATTTTTAGAAGAACAAGAAAACTTAATGCGAATGTTGAAATACCTGAAGTGAAAAGTAAATACAAGTGTTTTGCTGTAAATTTCAAAATAAAAATAATCTTAAAAGAATTTACAAGTATTAAGTGCAATTAATGTTTAATAAATATATAAAAATTAATTAAAATGGAAGAAAGGTAAGTTTTTTAATTGTTATGTATCTGAAATCAAAATTGTGATAAAAATATTTCGCAAGATTTCCAAAATAAAAATATTAAGCTATATGCATTGAAGTTTGGACAAAGAAAAAAAAGTTGTGATGTGTCTCGGTAGTCAATTAAAAGTTTTTTTTTTTTCATTGAATATAAAATAAAATTTTTTTAACCATTTTCTGAATTTTTAGTAATAAGCCAAAAAAAACCAGTGAAAATAATTTAGATGACCAGAATGAAAATGATAATTCAAGTAGAAAAGCCAGTTATGTCAGTAGTGGTGGTGCAGCAGGAGGTACATGGTGGGGCTCTTGGATAAGTTCGGCAAAAGAAAAGGTTTTATTTAAATAAAAAAATAAAATGCAAGAAATTTGTTTTTTAAATATATTTATAATTATTTAGACTTCAACCGTATTTGAAGCTGTAAAAAACGATTTGGATGAACTGTCAAATGTAATTTCGACACAAGCTTCAACAGTAGGAGCTGCTATTGAAAGTACATTAAAAGTATGTTAAATTTATTAATTAATGTTTTAGTACATGTAATAAAGTTCAGTGTTTGTAAACAAAATATATCTGGTTAAACAAAAAAAATTTATTTATAGTTTGACGAAAATGCAGATGTTTCATTGAATACTGTTAAAAAAAGTCTTAGCTCATTTTTTGGGCAAGTAACAGATGCATTAATACCATCACTTGAATATGATGAAACTGAAACAATTTTAATAACTCATGATGGTTTGGTTACCTTAAGCGGCTTTCCAAAACATTTAGCTGAATTACAAAGTAATGATAAAACATTTATTGAAGCCCCAGAACCTGAATTGAAACAACAATATAGAAGATGGATGGAAGTTATTGAGCAAGATCAATTCACTCAGGATAGGTTAGCCAAACATTTAACTGGAAGTGAAATTTTAAATGACAAATATATAAGTTTAGTGCCTGATAAAGTTTCTCATATGGATTTTTGGCAAAGGTTTTGTATAAAGTTTTATATAATCTTTTTTAGAGAAAAATTTGTTTTTTTTTTAGATATCTTTTCAAAAGAGCTTTACTTGAAGATGCCATAGCAAATGCTGAAATAGCTGAAAAACGTGCAAATACGGAAATAGTTTCAGATAAGCCAAGTTCTCCAAAAAAAAATATTATTCAAACTAAACAGCCAAAATTAAGTCAACAAAATCAAGTAAAAGAAGAACCAATTTTTATTGGTGAGGATTCCTTGATCGAAAAAGAAGTTGAAGTTGATGTTGATGTCGAATTGGAAAATGAATTATTAAACAACGAAATACCTTGTACTGTTCAATTATCTGAAGAGGAACAGATTAGACTTTTAGAAGAATACGAACTAGAAATTCAAGAACGTGGAAAGGTAAAGCAAACCAGTGATTTTAAAGAAGAAAAGGTAATAAAATTAGTTTTCACTTTAAAAATTTTCAATTGTTTTTTTTTAATTATTAATGTGTATATTCGGACTTGTAGTCAAATAAAATGAGTCCTTCAAATAAATCTAAACCAGAAAAAAAAAATTCACAACAGTTAAAAACAACAAATAATATTAAAAATGCAAAGAATTATAAAACTGCCACGCAAAATAATTCAAATAAAACTATGCCAATAAAAGTAGATACCAAAAAACAGCAACAATCAGCAAATCAACAAAAAGGAGCAACAATTGCGTCAGAAACATCCAATGGGTCTAAAAAACCTTCAACAATTTCTCGGAATGCTCAAAAAGATAAAGAAGAAAATTCATCTACATCTGATGAAAGTTGGGAGAAAGATTTTGATTTAAATTGAAATTTTCAAAAATGATGAAAATTTAAGGTTTTTATTTTTTAAGAAAATATTTACATAAACGAAAAAAAATGAACATTTTTAAATAATTAAATATGAAAATAAATTATTATTTTGTAATACAAATTCATATTATATTTAATTCATAAGTGATAAACAAAAAAGAAAAAGAGTTTTTTTTATTCTCTTATAATTATATATTAAAAAAATAAATTTAAAATAATTATAAATTAATATATAAATTAGACAAACAACAATACAAAAATTTAAATTTATGGTTTTTTTTTAAAATTTTTTTTTTATTTTGCAAAAAGTTTAAATAGGGTTGCATACAGAATTATTAACAAGTTTTTTTGTAAATATGCGTTTATTTTATATTAAGTTTACAAAAATTAATAATTAATTATTATGTACAATTAATTTAAATGCTTTAACAAATTATTATTTTCAAAAAACATTTGTGTTCGTATTAAGTTTCCAAAAACTAATAATTAATTATGTACGACTAATTGAATGCTTTAAGAAATTATTTTAATGTTTTATTCTAAAAAAAAAATATTAATTTTCAATTTTTGAAAATCAACTAAGAAACGGAATTAACCTTTTAATATACGTATTTATGAGAAAACAAATATAAATAACAAACTTAAAAGAAGTTTCAATGAGTAGTTGGTTTTTTAATAGAAATAAATATTTTATCAACATTTTTCTAAATTTCAAAATTGATTCCTGTTAAAATACACTACTATAGGCACAGTTAATTTAATTTTTTTTATTTGTATTTAAATTTATAAGAAAATAATTAAAACATAATTTTCTGTATTTACCATATTTAAATATATATAACATATTTTAATATATTTATATAAAACATTACAAATTTTAAAAATTTGTAAAGTTCTGACCTTAATAATGTTTAGTTATAATTAAATGACTATTATTATTGTAAAATACATTTTATTTGTTGTCTTTGGTAAAAATAAATATAAAATTAGTAAGTTAAATTAATTTTTTTGTTAAGACAACTTAAACATCATTCTAATCATATTATGTAATGTTTCTCTTAATGCTCTTTACTTTGAATATACCTTTTTAATTTAAATCTATTTGTAATAGTCTTCATTTTCTTGTTTAGGATATTTTATGTTATATCTAAATAATTTAGTTTCTATCTCATTCAACTTATGACATTAATATTATTTTATAAAAAAATGCCTATATCGTGAATGCTTCCTCAAGGAAATTATCAACTCAATTTACAAGAACGCGTTAATGATGATTCTACTTTGTTGAATATTTTCAAGCATTTATAAAGCAAGAAGCGCATGGCGATCACAATTGTTGATATAAAAAACAAAATGGATTTGGTATTTACTGATATCAGTACAATCAACTAAAAAGTCATAATTTACATGGTAAGTTTGTTTGAATGCTATTTTTTTTTTTTTTTTAAATATTTAGTATAAGTTATTAAAACTATTAGGAACTACAATGTTAATTTAACAAGTACTAAACTATTAATAAAATTGTTAAACTAAAAATTTATATTTTAATATATTAAACTTTAATTATAATAATTAAATATAATTAAAATTAATTTATATAAATATATATAAATTATTAATTTAGATATACACCCCTATTCTAAATTCCGTCGTACAGCTACGTCGGAGATAATCTACAAAAAAGTAATTCTCAATTCCGACTTAACGCTACGAAAAGTGCAAAAATCTACGAAAGAAATATACATTCATAGCTTATTCGTATTTCATATATTAAAATTTTTAAGGGTAAAATAACGAAAGAACTAGACATAATCGAAATATTAAAGAAATGATCTAACTATTTTTAATCTTAAAATACTTTTTTTTCAAAATAATATTCAAAAATTATTAGATACCTACTACAAATTTGAAAACAATAAACATCATTCTTATTTAAGAAAAATTAATTCAAACGTCAAAGTTGCCATTGCAAATTTAATTTTCTACGAGGGAATTTAGAATCACTAAAATTTTTTTTTCCTAGCGTAGCCAATTTTTCGTAGAAAGTCTACGATGGAACTTAGAAGAGGTGTGATAGATAGACTCAAGTGTTTGGATCGGATCAAAATCGAAAAATAAATCGATTTAGCTATGTATGTCCATCCGTCCGCACACTAACTCAAAAAATAAAGGAGTTAGGATTTTGAAATTTTCATAAATTCTTTCTTACGCAGTAGTCGTCATCGCTATTTAAATCCAGTCATTTTGGTCCACGGGTTCGAGTACCTGCCATACAACTACTTTTTTTTATGAGACTTACTCCGTACTTATAAAAGCTGGGTATCTGAAATTTTGCCAAAAGTAGTTTAGTTTTATGGCAAACTTTCTGCAAAATTTGTTTGGTCTAGTGCAGTGGGTTCGAATAGCTGCCATACAATTTCCTTATTTTATATGAGTATTACTCTATACCTATTGAAGCTGGGTGTCTAAAATTTTTCCAAAAATAGCTTAGTGTAATGGCCAAAGTTACTGCAAAATTTGGTTGGTCTACTGCAGAGGGTTTGAGTAGCTGCCATACAACTCCTTATTTTATATGAGTATTACTCTATACCTATTGAAGCTGGGTGTCTAAAATTTTTCCAAAAATAGCTTAGTGTAATGGCCAAAGTTACTGCAACATTTGGTTGGTCTACTGCATAGGGTTTGAGTAGCTGCCATACAACTCCTTATTTTATACGAGCATTACTCTACACAGAATAAAGATGGATGTTTGAAATTTTGCCAAAAGTAATTAACCGGATCATATAATGTTTATATTACGGTCATACGGGTATCCCAGAGTTGACACAGTCTACCCTACTACACTCTTCCTCGTTTTTTCTGCAGTACTACCTCTATTTATGTAAGTAATATTATATATATGCAAATCAAAAATAATAAATCAAATTTCATATCATAATAAAAGTAAAGATGTGACGAAAAAACCAATGGTTTTTAAAAAAGTTTATTTCCAAAACTACACAATAAAAATAAATTGGTAATATTAATGTATGTAATAATTTTTTAATTGCTTCAATTCACTATTAATTATGAATATAAACTATGTAAGTCTATAATATAGGCCTCGTACAATTAAAAAAACCTTTTAATAAATGTATGTGGAAATATGATGTTAGAGGCAGGGTTGCCATTCAGAAAAAAATTTTGTTACCAAATTGGTTTTAAAAAGTTACCAAATTGATAAAAAAGTTACCAAAATACCTTGGATAAAATGCTTTTGCCTGATATTAAAATATATTAAAATAAACAAAACAATTATTTATATATGCAACATAAAAACACAAACAAAACAATTCATATATATACGTATACATAAAAACGAAGTTCAAGTTGATGGATCTGATTGTTCACAATCCCCTACACCCAATCCACTTACACGGGCCCTATTAGATTCATTATCTTCTTCTACTTCAACAACCCGGATATTTTTCACAAGATATCTGCAGAAAATAGTTCGTTATTTATATATTAAATTATTTTAACAAATTTATTAATTAACTTTCCATTCTAAAGAATCGTAAAAAAGTTTTTAACATATTTATACAAAGTTTGATTGAAATGAATTTATAAAAATTAAGTTTTAAAAAAAAAGGGTTTCAGAAATTTACAATGTTAAACTTTAAATAAAATATAATTTAAAATAAAACACAAAATTCAACAAAATAACTCGAATCTAAATAATATTTCGCTTAAATTTTATTGTTCAAACAATAAATACTATTTATTAACTACTTATGTTTTATTACGCTCATAACAAAATCAATATCGCGTATAGATAGACGCGATTTGAGCGATTCGAGTTACACAACCAAATTCATTGTTTTGTAGGTACATATGTATAATATAATTTAGAATTAGGCAGGTAGGTTTAACTATGATCTTAATTATATTTTGAAGTTATTAAAAAATTACCAAATCACCAAAAATATTACCAACTTACCAAAACCAAAATAATTTTTAAAAAATTACCAATTTTGGTAGAAAATTACCAAAGTGGCAACTCTGGTTAGAGGTACAATGTTATTTTCAAGGTTAAAATATATGTAAATACATACATACTTACATCGCCTAATTTACTGATTTTTAAAAATTAGAAAATTTAAGTTTTTAAGTCCTAATAGCTATGAATACGGAAGCCTGCAAAAACTTTTTCTGAACAAACTTATACTGATTCACAAGGATCTAGCTACTTCCCTCCTTCTGCCCAAAATTTTTAGGTACAAAGATTTAAATTGTTACTATCAACAAAATTTGAACTTCTTCTTAGAATTTTACTATATAAGGAATATTGGATAAAAACTAGGAAATCCTTTTTCAATTTTCAGACGGCTTTAACATTTGGACAGGTTTTAGAGGTGCTTAAACGTAGAAACATTTCGTTTTAGATTCCTTACTGCTCCTAAACAGAGGGGGTCACAAAAAATGTAAACAGATCTAACCTTTCTCGAAATTTCGATTTTCTATCTTAAGCCGTGTGGAAGATATAAGAGGTCGATAATTTAGAATAAATTGAGTTTCGCATATCGGTAAATTAAGCATCGTATCTAAATATTTGTTATATGTATGTATATTAAGCTTTTTAAAGCAGCAGTATTTCTTTCAGATTGAAAATTTACTTTATAGAACACTTATTATAACAGTTTAAATACAGGACTTTGGTGGGTTGTAGTTCCATTACGGAGACGGCTACAGAAAACAGTTTTTTAATGAAATTATTTGTTTTGCAAAATCTATCCTCAGTTAAAATTTTGTAAACATATGAATGGACGAGAAGAGTGAAATTATATAACCAATAAAAATAATTAGGTCCCTATTTCTCCATCTATTAACTTTTTGTATACATACCAGTGTTACCAATTGATCCTGAGAAAAATCCACAGAAAACGTAACGAAATTCCACAATTTCATCAAAAATTCCACAAAAAATAAAACTTAACTTTATGCATAAAAAATTTATTTTTTATTAACAAAAAATATTACAAAACAAATTCATTTTAGAAATTTAATTTCTTATAAAAAAAAATTATTTAGGCAAATTAATTTTTAATATTCCAAACTTTGGATTTGATTAAACTTTCGCTTGGCTCAAAACTCAATAGACCTCCTTGCCCTTCATTTTTAAGGCCATCTTTAGTCGAAAATATGGCAGCTAAAGTATCTGTTCCAATTTTATTTCTATGGTCTGTTTTTGAAATTTTTAGCTGACTAAAAATTCTTTCAACGCAAGAATTTGAAAACGGAAGAATCAAAAGCAAAGCAATCATTTTTTTTAAATTAGGAAACATCGGCACACTTGCTGAATTTTTTAATTCAAATACTTTTTTCCAATATACTTCCGCAGTTAAGTGGGAATAAAGTTCATACTTTTCATGATCTAACAGAGCATGCTTTCTCCATTCAGTATCTAATTCTTGACGATCTATATTAAGAAATGGAAATTTCTGGCAAAGTTTTGTTAATGTTTTGACTTCAAATGATTGTGCAAAAGCAGGTTCAACAATAAATATTAATTCGAAAATTTCATCTTTGAAATCAAACCTCTTTTTTATTTGGCTTACGACCTCTATGTAAAATTTTAATCAATCTTGGAGGATTTGACTTTTGTCATTATCTGACAACTGTAAATAATTATCTTTAATACTAGAGCTTGCTTCTATACCAATATAGATATCTTTAAGGGGAACAAATTGATTGGAATTTTTATGATCCAATTTAAAAATATCTTCTCGTTTAATACATTCTATTTTTAGAAAATTACTACAAAAAGTTATCAATAAATTTTTTACTTCAGGTTTCAATTTATGGAGTAGTGGAGTTTCACTTTGAAATAAAATGTTAAACTCTGTTAGTAATCCCAGCACATAAGAAAGAAATTCCAAATAAATTTTTGTCGTTTTATTATTCATTGTTTCTAACATCGATTCTGTGGTATTAGACGGATCTTCAAAAACTTGAAGACGTAAATATGAATTCAAGGCATCGTATTGTTCAAGTACACGATCAACACATGCTTTAATAGATAGCCACCTAGTAATAACAGCAGATAATATTTTATGTACTTCTGTTCCAAAATAAAGTTGAAACTCTTTTAACTGCTCCTGTCGAATATAACTTCTATTAAAATGGGAACCTAAATTGCGTAGCAAATCTTCTATTGATCGTGGTAAATGTAGACAGGCTTTAGAAGCCGCCAAATGAATTAAATGACAGGAACATTTTATACAAATAATATCAGGTAATTCTTTTTTTAATAAAGAAAACACTGAATTATGTTCGCCAACCACAACGTTTGGTGTATCTGAGGCAAAGCCTATTACATTTTTCAATGGAATATTTTTTGATGTTAGACAATTTTTTAGCACTTCATAAAGATCCACTGCTGTACCTTTAGAAACTTCTTTTAAATCTAAAAAATTTGTGATAACACGATTTGATATGTTATTGAAGTACATCACTACAAAGGCACATTGTTTAATTGAACTACGGTCAGTTGTTTCATCAATTATGATAGAAAAATAACCTCCTTTATTTTTTATATTTTTAGATAATTCTATTGAAAAATGTTTGCCAAGACAATTCGTGATCATAGCTTGAGATTTAGCTCTTTTTAATGCTAAGTTACGGGCAATTTTTGAGTCTGGGAAAATATTTTGTAGTAATGGAGTTAAGGTATCCATTAATAAAAACGGTAGATTATTGGTTGCCAACAAACCTGTTAATTTAATTTTTAAGATTTATATATAATACTTTTTATCAATATTCAATCAAATATTTCAAATTCCACTAAAATTCCACACAAATTCAATTCCACAAAAAATTCCACAAGAACAATAAAATTCCACTAGTTTTGTGGAATTCCACGGAAATCGGTAACACTGATACATACATTTTTTTAAAAAATGTTCCTAAGCTATGTATATTGTTTCACAACCTTTGTTCTCCATTTATTAATTTTTTGTATAAGTTTTTTTTAAAAATGTTGCTAAGCTATGTGTTTAGATTCAAATCGAAATACTTGTTTGTTGCAAACATTCTGCAATGTACCCACTCCACATGCTTAATCATGTACCTAGTATTTTGTACATATGTATACCATATATATAAAATCGAAATACTTGTTTGTTGCAAACATTCTACAATGTACCCACTCCACATGCTTAATCATGTACCTAGTATTTTTATGGACATAAAATTGTATTAAATAAATGTTGAGTTTTGCATTATTAAATGCATTATTAAGTTAAAAAAATATGTTTTTTATTTTTATTTTTATGGCGCATTTCATTTGGCTTGGTTTCGGGCATGAGCAGTGTTGGGATATTCGCTCAATAAAATTATGTCGAATATTGGAAAAATTTATGCCAGAATTATTCTAAAAGTGAAAATGTAGAGAAACAAATAATTGACTACATATTTTGTTAGTTTTTATCACTTTTATTTCATGCCATGCTTTGAGCAATTTTTGGTTGTATAGTTTTCTAAAATTACAAAGCTAGATTTCAAATTATATTTTCATTTATTCTTATATTTATTATGGACAGAGGTTATCTGATAAAGTTGACAATTCACTTGTTTATTAAATAAATATTTTTGTGAAAATAAGTCAGTAAATGGTGTTTTTGAATCAAAATCTGGCATGCTAAAATCCATTCACTGAATGAGGAAAACTCTGAAATTGCTTTGATTACATTTGTTTGGTTTATTTACTTTTCGAAGTAAATCAAGCAACGCAACAGAAATATACATTGCGGCTTCGCCGTTATTTTAGATTTTCACTGAAAATAATGAAGACTTATTACAGAAATGTTCCTGTGAAGCATAGTCTTAAATTTTAATATCAAAATGTTTTATTAAAACTATTATATAAAATTTCCAGAATATGTATTTCTTCTTCTTCTATAGCTTTACAGTCCTTGATGAACCTGAGCTTCCGATATAATTCTCTTCCATACATCCCGATCTTGTGCAACTCTCTTCCAATTTCTTATTCCTAAAATCCTTATGTCATCTTCAACAGCGTCTAGCCATCTTTTTTTTGGTCTCCCTCTACCTCTAGTACTCTGCATTTCGTGGAGAAACACTCTTTTTGTTGTTCTGTTATCCGGCATTCTTATAACATGTCCTATCCATCTTAACCTTTGCGCTTTTATGAATCTTATTATGGTTCTATGTTCAGTCAATTGTTCAAGCTCGAAATTATTTCTTGATCTGTATGTACCATCTTCGTTTCTAACCGGTCCATATATTTTTCGAAGTATTTTACGCTCAAATATTCCCAGTTGTCTACAATCAATCAATCAGTTTTAAGCGTCCATGTTTCACATCCATATGTTAGAACCGGTCTGATTAATGTTTTGTATAATTTAAGCTTTGTATTTCTCGACAACAGTCTGGATTTCATAAGTCTGGAGTATGTATAGTAACATCTACTTGCAGCTTGTATTTTTTCCCGTATTGCCACAGCGGTGTCTTCATTTTTACTGTATACAACTCCGAGATACTTAAACTGATGAACACTTTCGAACTTATAATGATTAATATTCAAATCTTGCGTTGGCATATGTGATTTGCTTTTTACGAAATATTTAGTTTTGGGTTCATTTATTATCAGTCCCATTTTTCTAGCATCAGTTTCCAAACGTGTAAATGTTTCTTTTAGCTCTCTTAAATTCTTAGCAATTATTACAATATCATCGGCGAAAGCGCATATTTGTATGGATTTTATAAATATAGTTCCTTGAGGATCTATCACTTTTACGACATAATGAAGAACTAGGTTAAATAGTAATGTTGATGGAGCATCACCCTGCTTAACTCCCGATTCTATTCTAAAAGATTCAGTGAACACCCCTTGAATTTTGACTCTTGCAGTTGTGTTTGTCAGGGTTAGACATGCTAATCTTGTTAACTTTTCTGGAATGCCAAGTCTATTAAGAATACCACTAATTTTAGTTCTGTCTATGCTATCAAAAGCTTTCTGGAAATCTATGAACAGACAGTGTATATCTCTTGCGTATTCATTATATTTCTCAAATATCTGACTCAGAGTAAAGCATTGGTCCATAGTTGATCTGTTTACTCTAAAACCACATTGATAGTCACTAATAATTGTTTCGGTTATAGTGTCAATACGACTAATGTAGTATGTTAGAGAATATTTTGTATGCTATATTGAGCAGTGATTTTCCACGATAATTATTGCAGTCTTTTTTGTTTCCCTTTTTATGTATTGGGATAATAACACTTTTTTGCCAGGTTTCTGGAATATTTTCTGTACGCCAAATAATTTTTATTAGGTCGTGGTATTTCTTATACAGTTTCCTTCCGCCATATTTTACCAATTCAGATATTATAGTATCTTCCCCACTTGCTTTTCCATTTTTAAGTTTCTTAATAGCATTAATCACTTCCTCTAGAGTTGGTTCTTGAATTTCATTTTCAACTGAATATATTGGCTCCATTTGGCTTGTATTGCTCCTTACTTTTTTTTTTTTTTTTTTTTTTACACGCTAACTAAACGCTAGGAACGGATTCCTGTATACATATATGTAGGTTTAGTTGGAAAGGGGAGGAAAATAGGATATTAAAGGGGAATTAGGTGGTAGGTTGGAAATGAATCTAAAAAGATTCGTTTTGAATTTTTGCAAGTTGTAGTATGGAACGTTATTAACAGAGGGGAACAAATTAGATGGAAGCATGTTCCACATCTTAGCAGTCCTCACAACAAATGAGTTTCCATAACCAGTTTTGAACCATCTTGGGATTTCCACAGTGTAGAAATGAGCACTTACTGCTCCTCTGGTGTTACGTTGGAATTGTTTAAGAGGAGGCATAATTGATTTTAGTTCAATAGAGCAAGTGTCATTACCTACAAGATATTTATAAAACAGAGAAATCGCTCCAATATTTCGTCGAGAGTTAAGTGGAGTAAGTGTTACTTGCTCGACAGGGTCGCCTATAAAGCGTAAGGCGCGATTTTGGATTTTGTCGAGGTAACTCAAGGAAGTTTAGGATGCGCCAGCCCAAATGTTCATTATTCAGTAATTCGTCAAAGTACTCCTGCCACCTTTCTAGTATTTGTTGTTGTTCGTTGAGTAGATTTCCTTCTTTACTTAAACATGCATTGAGTTTTGGCTCATACGTCGATGTCTGTATTTTTACGCTGTTGTAGAATTTCTTAATATGCCTTTCAGCATTATTTTCAATTTCTTCAATTTGCTTATTTAAAGACTGCCTCTTCTTCTTTCTCATTAGTTTATCCGCTTCTTTTCTTTTTTGCTTATATATAATTTTATTTGCTCTTGTGTTTTGTATTAGCAGCTTCTTTCTCGCTTAATTTTTTACTTCTATAATTTCTTTGCATTCTTGATGATCAAACCACTCATTTCTTCTATTTCCGTTGTTTTTGGGGATAATTTCCGATGCCGTTGTAACTATTGCATTTTGCATATCTTTCCATTTTTCGTTAATATTGCTATTGGCATCTAGAGTAATATTTTCTATTTTGCGTACCAATTCTGCTTGGTATCCGTTTCTTAGGTTTTCATCTGTGATAAGTTTATCTATTTCCCAATTATTGGTTTTTTGTTTCTTTTTTGTATTTACTACAGAAATTCTTTGCCTTATTTTAGCTTTGATGAGATAGTGATCAGAATCACAATTCGCACCTCTACAATTCCTTACATCAATTACGGAAGTGGCATGCCGCTTGTCTACCAAAAGGTGATCAATTTGGTTCGCACCTCTTCTGCCTGGTGTTTTCCAAGTTTGTTTTTGAATTTGTTTATGAGGGAATGATACACTACTAACCCACATATTTTGGCTTGCTGCGAAACTGATAATTCTCGATCCATTATTTATTTGTTAGATCATGCATGGAGTATCCGCCTGCTACTTGCTTAGTAAAGCTTTCCTTACCAATTTGGGCATTAAAATCGCCCATTATAATGACTAGGGTTTCTGAAACGGTTTAAACCGAAACCGAAACCGCGGTTTTTGAGTCACAAAACCGTAACCGAAACCGCACAAGTTTTTTTTCGGTTTTTCGGTTATCAATTTTTCCTCTTAGCAACAATATAAAATCTATTTTTTATGGTTGGTTGCTAAGTACAAACTTTTTTATGTACATCAATTTTCGGTTATTAATTTTTCCTCTTAGCAACAATATAAAGTCTATTTTTTATTGGATGAATAGACCAGCACCAAGATGAGGAGATATTTTAATATTAACTTACATGATGCTAGTGAAAAGTTTAATAATTTGGGATTGGCTCGCATAAATGGTTCTTGCAACTCAGAAAAAATTCAATAAGTTGTTCGAAATCATTTGTTACAATTTGGTATTTCGTTTGACACAGACATCGTCGCTTGTACTACAGATGGTGCTGCTGTTTATGTAAAATTTGGTGGAGAAAGTCTTACAGAATTTCAACTATGCCTTGCTCATGGTGCTCATCTTGCTGTTATGGGTGTAATTTGGGATAAAGGAGATTCCGAAGAACAATTTTGTGGAGCTGATATTGGTAGTGAAGAATCAGAAGACGATGATGATTGTCTCATTGAAGATGAGGAAATTAATATTGTTTGTTCCCAAAAAAGAAACCTTAATCCAAATCTTCATCAGAATCTTGAGTCACTAAGAAAAGTAGTGAAATTCTTTCGAAATTCTACTGTTAGAAATAATATATTTCAAGGTCATGTAAAGAAAATGCATAATCACGAACTTGAATTACTTTTGGATTGTAATACTCGATGGAACTCAATCGTTCCAATGATTGAAAGACCTTTACTCTTAAAGGGATGCATTTTTGATTGTTCGAAAGATTTATGCGCTTTATATTTATTTAATGCTATGGATTTTGAGTTATTAGAAAAATTAAGAGCAGCATTAGTGCTAATAAAATTGACTGTGGAAGCATTTTGTAGAAGTGACGCAAATATTATACAGGCCGAAGGAGCCATTAATTTTCTTTATACTAAACTGGAAGAATTGAATACCGAAATTAGTCGAAAACTCTTAGTATCAATGCAAAATCGAATTGAACACAGAAGAAATAAAAATTTAATTAATTTGGCTAAATTTATCCTGACTCCAACTATTCAACCATCCACAGAGATTTTAAAGTATGCAAGTGAGATGCTAAAAAGATTATACACTGAAAATGCTGAAATTTCAACTGACATCGAAAATTAGGATGAAGAAGACAATGATTGCATTGAAAACCCAGCTGAGCTCTCATTAAAAGATGAGTTGAATTTAGCAATTAAGAAAGCCTTGTTGGAACCAGAGCCAAAATGTGATTTTGATTTATTGAAGCAAGAGTTCGCTTTGTATAAAAGAACAAATAATAAAACTAAAAACATAACTTTATTGTACAATGCAATAAAAACCATTAAACCTACGTCTACAGAAAGTGATAGCTGCAAACTTTTGCACAAAAATAAGATCCAGATTGTCCGATTCTTCTTTGAATGCTTTAATCTTTTTAAAATTTTGTTACTTAAATAATAAAAATAATTAAAGTATTTTGATTCAATAAAAAAAATTAATATTGAATTTGTATTTGTACCTGTTTTCATTTATTTTTTTAACTATATTTTCTAGGAAACCCCGCATGAACCGCAAAAACCGCGGTTATCAATTTTCACAAAACCGAGAACCGCGGTTTTAAATTATGCGGTTTTTCAGAAACCCTAATAATGACCATATCATGTTTTGGTATTTTGCTACATGTACTTGCTAGCACATCATAGAAATTATCTTTGTCTTCTTCCGGGCTAATTTCCGTTGGTGCATATACTGATTTTAAAGTTATATTTTGATATTTTCCTTGCAGTCTCATACAGCAAATCCTATCATTAACCGGTTCAAAAGAAAGAAAGCTTTTATGGGTTTTTTTTATCTATGTAGAAGCCTGTACCGTTCATGCCAGTTCTTTCCCCCCCACTATAGTATATATAATAGTCTTTCTTTTTTATTAAATTTTGTTCTTTGTATGTTATTTCTTGCAGCGCCACTATATTCATTTTGTATCGTTTCAATTCGTCGGCTATCTCTGCCATTTTACCTGCTTTAAGCATTGTCAAAATATTCCAATATTGAGTGTCAAATCATTTTCCTTAATTCTTGCCATAGGTCGTTGCCGTAAAGTTCGATCTAATATCCGAGGCATTTGTTGCGGGTTCATGACATTTGTGATTGGTAAAGAATCGTCAATCCTATGACCGCATTTTATACCTACTGCCAGGTTATTTATCTGCCGCTCCTCTGGGGTCAGATGCAGACCAAGGAGCCGCTCATTCTGAGTCAGACGCTTCTGGATTTAGTTTAATTTCGGAGTTGTCATCTCCTAGCCTTTGAGAAACCAATCCCATGAAGTACAAGGCAGCACCAAAACGGCAGTTACTTCGAAAGAAACTGCTTTAGTCAAGCCTATGTTTTACAATACATAAGACTTGAATATGTACTGCGAGTTTTAAAAACTGAAATAAACTAATTCATAAACATTTAAAATAATTTAAATTCATGAAAACTTTTATTTTAGTTTTTTTGTTAAAAATAAATAAAATATTTTTTGCCTGCTTATTTTTTAAAATAAAACACATCCAACAAAACATTAATATTTTATTTTGTTATAATTGAACCCATCCAACTACACACATTTAATGTGTTTGTTTGTTAAAGCTCTTTTTCTGGACAAATATATAAATGATTATACGGTATTGATTAGTAATAGACTATTAGTAAAAGAAAAAAAAACTAACTCTAAGAAAATAAAAATTAAAACTTATACATAAGTTGTACACCTAACAATACATTAAACCAATTTACACTAACTTAAACCTATACTAAAACTAAATTGCCTTTAGTAATTAATTTATTGCTGTTTGGATTAAAAATTTGGATCATTATTTTTAATTTATACATGTTACGATAATTTATACATATCAAATTTGAAGCTTTCCATGTCATTGATATTTAAATTATGTAAATTCATGTTTAATTTTAGTGGTAAATTAGTGGTATGTATATTGTTTTCATTCTCAATTTGATTTTTTTCATCAAAAAGAACAAGGCTTCTGGAGGAATAACACCTATGTGTAGATATGATGAAATGTACTACTGGTTTATATAATGTATATTTTAAATTAATTTCTTCAATTTTTTTGTACTACAAAGTAGGGATTTTGTATAAGACTAATTATAAAATTATCATTTCTTGCTGTTTTTGATTTTTCAAAAAGTATTTTTTTTTTTTGAATAAAAATGAAAATACCTATTCACTGGATGGCTTTTTTATAATTTTTCCATAATAGACGAACTTATATTAAACCATATTGGGTTTACCAATTACCATCCATATGTAAGTATGGGCCTAGTACCTAAGAATTTTTACTTGGCTACAAAGTTTTTTTTTAAAAATATTTATTTTTGAAACTTGATAAACGTACTATTGGCTTTTTCGAGATCATTAAATTTAATTCCTAGGTATTTAAAATCTGTTGGATTTTTAGGGAGGTATTTAAAATCTATTGGATTTTTAATTTAAAAAATTTTTTTAGTTTTTAGGTGAAAATTTCATAAATTTTTTTGTATACTGTAACTGGTTTTGCTGATAATATTTCTATTATCAGGTTTTGCTGACAATATTTCTAAAACTGTTTCACTTTCATAATTTATTTGCATTTTCAGCGTTTCAGCAACAACTTTAAATATCTTTCACAAATTTATACTGAGCAGTTTCTAATTTAGAATCAGCGGTATAAAT
The DNA here is from genome assembly GCA_963082915.1 of Dolichopus griseipennis. Classification (NCBI taxonomy): domain Eukaryota; kingdom Metazoa; phylum Arthropoda; class Insecta; order Diptera; family Dolichopodidae; genus Dolichopus; species Dolichopus griseipennis. The sequence continues at coordinate 51,508,350 of OY720445.1, read as the reverse complement.
TGTTAAATCGTCTGCAAATGCAATACTATAATTCATACCTGGACTGTTGCCTAGAGAAACAAGTAAGCCACATATAAAATTATTAAACAAGATTGGGAAGTTGATTATGACTTGTTGCAGACCATTATTTATTTGATATTCCTTAGAAGTAATTTTATTATTCAAAGAGACTTTAAAGGATTTGTTGCTGTGCATGTTACTGATTTAGTTTAACTTTCGCCTTTTTTAGTACATTTTCAAAAAATTTTGTAAAAATGTACCTATATAGTTTCACTCTGTCCGTCCGTCCGTCTGTCCGTCTGTCCCTTTTTACGTACGATTGACAAAAATATCAGCAATGGGTAGGTATTGCAATAAAAATAATTTAATGTTAAAACTTTTTTCTATTACCCCTCCCGTTACGGAGCTACATCCCCTCAAAGTCGGAAAAAGCCCTATATTTAAATAGTTATAACAAGAGTTCTATAAGGTATATTTTCAACCTGAAAACGGTAAAAGACAGCTGCTTTTATAAGCTTTACGAACTTTTAAAAGCCAAATGTGTAGGGTTACCATTCGGTTTTAAAATTTACCGTTATCTAATACTAAGTTTTGCAAAATTTTTGGCTCTTCATAACTTCTGAACGGCACAATCTAGAAACTTGAAATTTTAGGAGAAGCTAGATCCTTAGAAATAAGTAGGAGTCAAATAAAAAAGTTTTTTTGTTACGCCCCCTGTTTAGGAGCTGTAAGGGGTTCAAAACCTTAAATTTTGCTATAAATTTAGCTTTTAAACACTTATAGCTTGAACACCAGTCAATATTTTTTTTATTTATATACAAAATTGAAAGCTCCAAAACGAAAGTTTCAACCAGTGTTAAAGGTTTTTCTTAATTTTAATTTTGTCCGTCTGTCCGTATGTTTACATAAAGTTTTACACCGTTTGAAATAGAGAGAAGAAATTTTAACTACGGGGGTAGGTATTGCAAAAAAAATAATTTCATAGAAGAACTTTTTTCTTTAGCCCCACCCGTTACGAAGCTACAGCCCCTCAAATTTGGAAGAAACCCTTTATTTAAAACGTTATAACAAAAGTTTTACGAGGTATTTTTTCAATCTGAAAACGTCGAAAGATAGCTGCTTTTATAAGCTTTGCAAACTGTTAAAAAACTTATTCATTGGGTTGGCATCAGTACTAAAATTTACCGTTATCCAAAACTCAATTTTTGCAAAATTTTTGGCCCCACATAACTTCTGAACGGCTCAAGCTAGAAGCTTGAAATTTTGGGAGATGGTCGATCCTCAGAAATTAGTAGGAGTCGGTTTAGGAAATTTTTTTTTTGCGCCCCCCCTTTAAGAGCTGTAAGGGGTCCAAAATTGAAATTTGGCTTTTTTTAAGCACCTGTAACTTGAATACCTGTCCAAATTTTTTTCTATTAATATACAAAATTTAAAGGTCCAACATTATATTTTAACATATGTTAAGTGTTTTTCTTAAATTCAAAAGCGGTTCTTTAAATTGAAGAAAGTGTCTCTCAGTTTTATCCATTTTTGCTTAGATAGTAAAACTCTAAGTAAAATTCCAAATTTTGGTTTAATTCCTAGAACCTAAAAAAATGGAGGGAGGGAGGGGGTGGTGAGTGAGATTAGATTCTTGAGAAATTTGGTAACCTTCCCCATTGAAGAGCTATTAGGACTTAAAAATTAAAAGTTTACTATTTTTACAAGTAAGCAGTGACTTATTCCCCCATAGTATATATTTCCAAAATTAAACCGAGTTTTTAACACAATATAATTTTGAAAATGTGCCTTTTTAAAAACCCTTGGTTTTTTTCATCACTTGTTTACTTTTATTGTTACTTTTAATTCCCAATAGAGTACAATGTTTAGTACATGTGCAAAGTTTTAGTACTATACTATATCATCTTAAAAAAAAACTAAACATTTTTAAAAACATTTTTTATGTTTGCAACTCATTTAGTACTATTTTTAAACGCTTCCATTTTTAATTTTTTTTGGATGCTGTGAAGTTTAATTATTGCATAACTTAAAGGATTCTATCAGTTCTTCCTTAATTTTTGGTCGACGATAATTGCAACATTTATTTATTTTTTGGATTTTGTTAAAAATTAAAATAAAAAACATAAAAATTACAAAATAATTAAAAGAATAATTTTTTAAATTTATTTAGTTTGTTTTGTTGCGATTAAGTTTAAAAATAAGATACATAAAAATGTTTGTTAAATAGTTTTGGAATTAGTTTTATAATTAAATTATAAAAAAATCTTAGTTTAAAAAAGGTCTTAAAAGTTTAAAAAATAGAAAAAGTAGCGAAAAATTTTTTTCTCTAATTTTTTCACAAATAAATTTATCTACAAAATTGTAGAAAGTTGTCAGAAATATTTTGTTGTATAACTGTTATAAAAAAAAATATATATGTACTTATGATTATGTATATGGTACAGTTCTTTGAAGGATAAATTTAATAACTATATTTGATTTATATATATATATATATATATATATATATATATATATATATATATTTATTATATTATACATAAATGTATGATTACATGTGAAAAATCGATAGAGTCAGCAGAGCATCATCAGCCTAAACTCAAATTAATATTTGAGCTGAACATTTAACGATAAACTGATTATAAAAAAAAAGAGAGAGGAAACGAAAACTTAGATTTAATTGTATGAAAAGAAGACCTAGAAAAAATTAAATTGTTGCAACTAAATTCTAATTCTTTTTTAAATTGTTTGTTAGCATTCGTAACAATAATATTTTTTTATTTATATAAAATACAAGTTTCATTTTATTTTCATTACATAAAAAATATATAAAATTAAACGGTATGGCGTTCCTTAACAATTTAAAGTCAATGCCATTGCCACCATTCAGAAATGTTTTAAATGTTGCATTACAAACGGCAAGGCAACATGTGCCAGACAAATCAAAGCAGTCTGAATATGAACAACCAGCAGGTAGTGAAAATTCACATACTCAACAAGATGGTGCAGTGCCACCAGCAATACCACCACGACCACAAAATATACCATATCATGATGGTGGGGATGGAAATAGCAATCGTGAGTATTTTCTGAAAACAGAATTAATTAAACAGAATAAATTTTTGAATTTATTTTGATCTTAAGAAATGCCGTCTGAGACACACGAATTAAATCCGTTTAAAAATCCTAGCACTTATACAGATGAAGAAAGTTACAATGAAAATGGTGGTGTTGGTAATACATCATTTATTGATTATAATGAAGGATATCAACAAGGGGGTTACAAAAGGTAAATTTTTAACAGCATCCTTTTAATATTTATATTTAATATATTAAAGAATATATTTAAAAATGAAATAATTTATTAAATATATTCTAAAATTTTTGAGAATTTAAAAATTTTGTTTGGAGTGACTTATAGGTATTTTTTTTTTCAAAAATTTTTCATCTTTAAGATTTACAATTATTTTAATACAACATTGGTTTTATTTTAGAAGGTAACCTAGTAACTTCTTAAAAAATAGAAACTGTTATTGAGCTTGATTAAGGCTGCAAAAAAAAAAAATTTTTAAAAATATATGTTTTTTTTTACCCCTAATTAAAAAATAGTTTTGTAGTATTGGAGAACTATTGATCGAAAGAGTAAAACTATATTGTAACTAAATTTTTAAATAGAGTGGAATAGAAAACAAGATTTCCGGAGACTATAACTCCGATGAGTGAGCCAAAAGTTCTTAGAAAATTCGACATACCACAATATTTTTTAAAACAACTAAAACAAGTGTCATTAAATTTTGCAGAAATTGAAAAGCAAATCTTGTATGTATTATGAAAAAATTTCTAAAGTTCTATTCTGAACTTCATAGTTTTAGTATGATTACACAACAACAAAAAATAACAAAATAATTAATGTACACAAAGTATTTATATACTTAATTTTACAAGATTCTACATTAGTATCTGCGTTTATATTGGAGCTGCGATAAGTGATAAGTGTGCCTATGAGAGCATCGATAAAAGTATAGCTTTCACTATGTTCTAATGTAGTGTTTATATTCGAGTTTCGATTGTAGGTAAAAACTGAATTAAATTTTACATTTTTAAAAAAAAATTAATATTATTTTACCTTTCACTTTTTCAAATGAAAAATAGTGTTATTTTATTACAAAAATATTTAATTTAATCGGAAATTAATACAAATTTCTATATTAAATGTTGAATTGAATATATATAAGTTTGGTTCAATTAAAATAATGAATACAATAATTTTTTTGCATAACTTGTCCAGAACGAACCTGTTATTGTGATTTCTATCTCTCTTTTACTTAAGAGATGTTGTGATAAATATTTCACTTATCAGAAGTTCCATGTCCATAATTATTTGAATTAAAATTAAACTAATATTATTTATTATTGAAAATTACAAAAAACAATATTATTATATCAATTAAAAAAAATATTTATTATTATTATTATATTATTATTTATTATGATATAATAAAATAATAAAATGCTATTGTTGCACCTGCTTTAGATTTTTAATTAAAAAAAAATTAACAAACAAAAATAAAATATTTATTTAAAAAATAAATTAACAAACGGAAACAAAATGTTTATTTGAAAATTATTTATGATCGATAAGGTAGACCTGGGCTGCAAAATGATGAAACACATATATTGAAATCTTTTACTTATCGCAGCTCTAATATAAACGCATTCTTGAGAAACATATTAAAGTTTGTTTGGCCAAATTTTCAAATATCAATATCATTTTAATTTTAAAATCAATTATTTTGTTTTAATGATTATATTTTTATAAATTTCGGGAAATATTTAATTGGTTTGATACTAAATTTTAAATATTTGAATTAATGGAATCACCAAGTCATAAGTCTCTGGGGACTTTTAGCTCACTCATCGTGAATCATAATTTCCCGAGGGCTTTTGGCTTATTTTTCAATTCGTAATTTCCTGTGAGACTTATGATAAATCGCCGTAATAGAAGTTCTTAAGAAGTTGTAAAGGCAGTTTTGATAAATCGAACATTTCCTAACTCTAAAAATCTCCTAACTTTATGAAATATAATTTAAACTTTTCGTTTAAAATAGAACTGGAAGTGTAGGGTCTGAAGAAAGTTCATTTGCATGTGAAGGTGAAGGAAGATCTGACGTTAAAATTGATGAACTTCAAGCCGGTGAGAAATGTTCCTTATTACTTTACAAATCATGAAAAAATCTATGACACAAATTGTTTTTTTTTTTTTTTTCAATTTTAGCTTGGAATGTTACAAATGCTATTCAAGGTATGTTTATTGTTTCATTACCGTTTGCTGTGTTACGTGGTGGTTATTGGGCAATAATTGCAATGGTTGGTGTTGCACATATATGCTGCTATACTGGTAAAATTTTAGTTCAATGTTTATATGAACCGGATCAAACAACAGGTGAACCAGTACGTGTTCGTGATAGTTATGTTGCAATTGCAAGAGTATGTTTCGGACCAAAAATTGGTGGTAGAATTGTTATGTTCGCACAAATAATTGAATTATTAATGACATGCATATTATATGTTGTTGTATGTGGTGATTTATTAGCTGGTACATATCCAGAAGGTGCATTAGATACCAGATCATGGATGATGTTAACTGGCATATTTTTATTACCATTAGGTTTTTTAAAATCATTAAAAATGGTCTCAATATTATCATTTTGGTGTACAATGTCACATTTAGTTATAAATGCAGTAATTTTAGGTTATTGTTTATTAGAAATACGTGATTGGGGTTGGTCAAAAGTTCGATGGTCATTGGATATGGAAAATTTTCCTATATCATTGGGTGTTATAGTTTTTTCATATACATCACAAATATTTTTGCCAACATTAGAAGGTAATATGGTTGATCGTTCAAAATTTAATTGGATGTTAGATTGGTCGCATATTGCTGCTGCAATATTTAAAGCTTTATTTGGTTATATATGTTTTTTAACATTTCAAAATGATACACAACAAGTTATAACAAATAATTTACATTCACAAGGCTTCAAAGCTTTGGTAAATTTTTTTCTTGTTGTTAAAGCAATATTAAGTTATCCATTACCATATTATGCTGCTTGTGAGATATTGGAACGTGCGATGTTTCGTGGTCCACCAAAAACAAAATTTCCAACTATTTGGCATTTAGACGGTGAATTAAAAGTGTGGGGTTTATCATTCCGTGTGGGTGTTATACTTGGAACAATAACTATGGCAATATTTATACCGCATTTTTCAATATTAATGGGTTTTATTGGAAGTTTCACTGGTACAATGTTAAGTTTTATATGGCCATGCTACTTTCATCTAAAAATTAAAGGGCATTTATTGGATCAAAAACAAATTGCATATGATTACTTTATAATATTTTTGGGTTTCCTATTCGGTATTATAGGTATTTATGATTCGGGTAATGCATTAATTAAAGCATTTGAAATTGGATTACCATTTTAAATTAAATTCGAATTTTATTTGGTTTCTTTTTCCGTCTTATATATTAAAAAAATATTTTAATCGAAATTTTAACTTAACTGTTTTTATACTTCTCTTTTTGGTTTGAAATTAATTATGCAAGTTATATTTAAGAAATAAACAATTACAAAAATGACTATTTTAATTAAGAAATTATAAAAAATGGTTTAAAATTGGGCTAATAATGAAAAGAAATTATTGATATTATTAAAAAATCTTAATTCTTTTGACAAAAATTAACCTAAGTCAAAATTTTTGTTTTTGGGAAATTTATTAAAGAAAATAAAATTTGGTTGCAATTTTATAATGATAATGGTAAAATATTGATTTCCTTTAATTACCTAATGCTTAATTTAAAAGTTATTGCAAAAATTATTATTATGATAAATAGATTTAATAAAAAAGTGCAACTAAAAAAATCTCGTTAAATTAACTTACCAAATTAAAAACAAAGTAAAAGGGTTAAATAGCTATCAAAATTCTTTAAACTGTTTGATATAATTTTTTTCTGGTATTAAAGATGTTTGAATTTCTACTAATTTAGTCCGATCTATAACTGAGTTAAAACTAGGGTATAGATTTATATAAATGTGATTATTGTGAGGTGAAAATCTCCCAGAATGATTATTAACATTGAGATCATAAATTTAATAATTTTTATTGTGGAACAAGGTTTGTCTTTAAAATAAAATTAGATTAAATCTAACATTTATTTATGTTTATAACGAATCTCTGTAACAACAAATTAAACTGGAATTTATTTCAAAATACCTTTTAAAGACAAATCACAAGTTATTAAAATTTGTTCTATACATCTTAATGGTTTATATTAAAATCATTATCTTTACTTGAAAGATAAATTACTAACGAATTAAAAAAAAATTATTTGTATTACTTTGACATTTTGTATTATATTATTAAAAATTTATTTAAATTTTGGAAAAAAACTTCAAAATGGATCCCACCAAAAATATTATCATTTAACACACGTCTGCTTATCAAATTAATCACATACAACAAATTCAACTAAAGTTCCAACGACTTGAAAAATGTTAAAAAAATTCAACGATTGAATAAAAATATTAATTAAGTAACTAAAAAAGTAACTAAGTCTTCCAAAAGAGAAATTTAATATTAAAATATATTTAATACAATACTAATTTTTAAAACAATATATATATATATAAATTAAATTGATATATTTATAAAAAAATTAATGTACATTTAAAAGTAAAGAAGTCTTCCAACAATCCAATGTCTATCAAATAGAAAATAAAGAAAAATTTCTATATGCTTAATTATAAAAAGTTTAAAATATCTTTGCAATATTATATATTTTCATTAAAATACATTTTTCTTCATGAGAAAAGTATTTCTGCTTACTTCTCTTTAACTTATTTTTTCGTTAAAGCAAATTAAGGTATAAAACAATTTTATGAGTGTTATCATATATACGAAATATAATTGTGTATAATTGTGTCATGTATGGTGTAAAAACTATAAATTTATAAATTTTATTATTTAATATATGATTTCAAATAATTGCTTAAAGTAATTGACTTAATTTTTATATATTAATCTAAATTCTAATAAATTTCTTAAATAAATATAATAAATTTTTGTGATTAAGCAAAAAGATTTTAGTTTAATGTAACTTTCAAGTCACTAAATTTTGAATTAATGTTTTAAAATAATTATATTTTAACAAAAATGTCTGAATTATACACGTTCCAATAAAAATTTAGGTAAAAAATATAAGAGTAGGTAAAAAATAATATAGGTAATGAAAATGAATTGAATTAAATAAAAATATTAGAACATAAACATAATTTTACAAAATGTCTAAATAAAAAAATAAAAAGCATTGTTTTGTTACTATATTGGAATGTGATAAAGTGATAAATAAAAAAAACTTCAATCATATAAATGTATAGATAGAGCACTGCTGGTTATATATTTTATCAAACATGAGGAAATAGCGTATAAGTCAATAATTTCAAATTTTGTTTGCAAAATCAATATTTTTTACCATCTTTCTATTTTTTGATATAGTTCTGATTAGGGTTACCAGATTAGGAAAAATGATATATTATTTTTCAAAAACTTTAATAAAAACACAAATCAAAGTTTACAATATACATATATATATATATATATATATCAAAAACTCAAAGCTAAACTCAACTTAAAGAATAAAATTAAAAAAACGAGGAAAATTAAAGTTGCCTTTGTCAACTTTTAGATACCCGTGCATACCCACTATGATCTAGAAAATAAAATAAAACGTTATTTAATTCCTTTATGCTATTACATATTACAAAAAAAAATATAAAAAAGTAAAATAATTAAAAATAATTTGTCCACCCTACCCCATAATTTTTGCTTAAAAAAACCATAAAAGAAAAAAAAAAACCAGCCCACCCTAAAAGTTGGTCCGAGTGATGTCCAATTTTGCCAAGTAACTTTCCCTAATACTTTACCTGCCCAGTTTTAATTTTAACCTCGTAGCTTCATTAGATTCATAGTTATCGAATTGACAACTTTGTATGGCAGCTCCCCGATAATGGGGCAGTAACATTTTGAAACTTCATATAGGTGCTTGTTCTATTATACAACTAACCGTGCGTAATTTCCTCCATCCTCCTGGTATAATTACTTTTGAAGAAATTCATATTGGTTTAAAAAAGTTGTGTGGCAGCTCCCCGAAGCTTTGGTCTTGTTTTAACCAAAAACAATAGGGAACCTCAAAAATATCCAAAAAATTTTTTGTGTGAATTTCAAAACTCTACCTCTATTTTTTGAATATTATCTCTTTCAATTTTTAAGTGACGAGTAGGTATATTAAACCTTGACAGAGTAGCATCATTTTCATATATTGATCATCATGAAAGATAATAATCATCATATTCATAATGATTATATCTATCAATATCAAAGTACAAAGCAATCAAAATATTACACATATACATATTATATGCATACATATAAATTATTTATCAAGCCATTTACTTAAAAAAATTTTTATGTTCTTTTTTATTCTACAATTTTTTAAACTACACAACATTTAAATCATATGTAATCGTAACTTGAAAGATTTCTTATTTACAAAAAAAAATAAACAAAAAACCAAATTTATATAATTTCACGTTGTATACAAGATGTACTGCAAAATTTAAAATTTTTATATGAAAATATTGGAGTTAAAAAAGTTAGTTTTTCAAGAGCTAACCGAAGTTTTGTTCCGATCTTAACCAAAAAAATAGGGAACCTAAAAATTGTTTGAAAAATATTTTGTGAAAATTTTAAAACTGTAGCTTCTTTAGTTTTTGAGTTATCGTACTGAAATACGAACGAACGGATAGACACACATAGCTAGATCAATTTATTTTTCGATGCTAATCTGATACGTACCCTTGACACTATATCTAGGTCGTCTAGCTCAATGAGTTACAAACGGAGGAGTAATTTTAATATACCCGATGTCATATATGTATGCACGGGTATAAATATTAAGATTAAAATTATGTATTAAAGTCATTTCAGTATTAGAGTAGATACTAACTATATAGTAGGTAATTATATTACAAACATTCTAATTAAATGGACTATATATAGTTTTGATTACTGGATATTTGTTTTAAAATTTCTTCTTCTCCTTGTTAGGCACTACAAACCATGAAGATTCTGGGCCTGATGCAATATCTGCTTCCACTCCTCTCGGTTTTGCGCAGATCTCTTCCAATTGGTGATGCGAAGTTTTTTTTTAAATCTGCCGATGTTTCATCTCCACAACGGAGGTTCGGTCTCCCTCGGCGTCGCTCCCCTTGAGGTCTGGCTTCAAATATCCTCTTAACTGGAGCATCGGTTGACATTCGCTCGACGTGACCAAGCCAATGAAGGCGTCTGATTTTGATTTTCGTGGCTACATCAACGTCATTATACAGTTCGTAGAGTTCGGCATTATATCTTCTCCGCCAGACCGCGCCATCGCTTACTGGACCATATATTCTGCGTAGAATTTTTCTTTCGAAAATGCCTAGTGCTAGTTCACTTGCTTTTGGCAGTGTCCATGGTTCTGAACCGTACAGCAGAACTGGGAATATGAGCGTTTTGTACTGTTGCACTTTGGTATTCCGCGGTAGGAGTTTTGAACCAAGCTGTTTTGACAAACCGAAGTAGCAACGGCTTGCTATGGTTATTCTACGTCTTATTTCTACGTTTATATCGTTTTCGATGTTAATATTGGTCTCAAGGTAGACAAACTCCTTAACTACCACAAAGTTATATGCACCGACAGTGCTATTGCATCCAATAGGATGTTGATTGGATTCCGAATTTGTCGATGGCATATACTTTGTTTTATTCTCGTTTACATGAAGACCCACTTTGTTTGCCTCTTTTTCAATTTGGGTGAAGGCTTCAGTGACTGAACGTCGTGTTCTTCCTACAATATCAACGTCGTCAGCAAAACCTAGTAGCTGAACTGATTTATAAAAAATTGTTCCTACCATATTAACACCAGAACGACGTAATATGTACTCCAGCACAAGATTGAAAAAGTTACAGGACAGGACAAGGTGATGTCTAAATCCAGAGTATGTTTGGAATTCATCAGACATATTACTTCCAACCGCTACCATACATTTTGTGTTTTCCAGTCTTTTTAGACAATCGTATGATTTTGGCCAGTACACTGAATTCGGACATGGCGTCATATAATGTATTTCGGAATATACTGTCACAGGCGGCTTTAAAATCGATAAAGAGGTGATGAGTATCGATTTGGTATTCGCGAGTCTTCTCCAGTATTTGGCGTAGTGCAAACATCTGGTTGGTGGTAGATTTACTAGGTCGGAAGCCGCACTGATAGTTACCTATCACAGCGTCGCAATGTGACTTCAGTCTTGTACACAGTATGTTGAAAAATATTTTATAGGCGATATTTAACAACGAGATTACTCTATAATTTTCACATAGTGAAGCATCTCCTTTTTTGAAAATTGGACAAATAACACTCACACTCTACTCGTTAGGCATAATTCGAGCCAGATTCTTTTAATCAGTTAGTGCATGCACTCTACCAATTTGCCACCTCCAGCTTTAAATAATTCCGCTGGCAAGCCATCAAAGCCGGCTGCTTTGTTATTTTTTAGTCTCTTGATGGCTAACTCGACTTCAGCTAAATTGGTTGGATCTGGGTCGGTTTCGTTGGTTGGCCTATTGAAGGGCCTATTCTCAATTTCAGAGTCGACACTAGCTAGCAATTTTTCAAAATGATGTTTCCATACTCTAATTATACCCTTGTTTGCAGTCATCAAATTTTCGCTTGATTCATTGCGTCTGCGCAGTGTTTCCATTTCTCATTAACGGAGGGATGATGAAGAGGTTCGGCTGCGAGTATATTTTCAATACAATCTGCATATGCACTGGCAGTCTCCGGTGCTTCGAGGGCCTTAATGTTAAATTTCCTTTTTTTACTTGGGCAATTTATTCTAACATTAGCTATTCGAGCTCTGAATCTCGCACCCACTAGGAAATAATCAGAGTCGACGTTAGCTCCTCGGTATGTTCGCACATCTGATACACTTTTCGCGTGTCTTGAATCAATAACAAGATGGTCTATTTGATTCCTTGTGCTTCCATCCGGAGATCTTGTGTGGGAAATTTGTGCTACTTATGACCATATTTTTAGCTGCCGCAAAATCAATGATACGGTATCCATTATCAGTTGTTTGTTTATGAAGGCTATGGTCACCGACAGTTTTGCCGAAAATTCCTTCCTTCCCGATTTTTGCATTAAAGTCTCCAAGTACGATTTTAGCGTCGTACTTAGGACACGATGAGTAGGTCTTTTCTAGGACTTCATAAAATTCATCCTTTGCTACATCGTCCGCATAATCGGTGGGAGTGTGCACATATTAGGGATATATTGTAAAATTTTCCTTTCAAACGGATTTTAGCTAAGCGTTCATTGACAGGTGTAAAATTAATAATGTTTCGTCTTAGCTTACCTCCAACGATAAATCCGCAACCTAATATGTGGTGTTTTCCATGGCAGCTATAATAAATATCACTTTTCCTTTTTTTAATTACACCACTGCCTTTCCAACGTATTTCTTGTATAGCAATGATGTCCAGCTTATACTTTTCAAGAACAGTTTCCAAATTGTTAGATGCACCTGGGCTGTAGAGAGTTCTCACATTCCAGGTACAAATTCTTAAATCATGGTCCTTTAAACTTTTCCGAGGTCTTTTTCCAATAAATCCAATCCTTTTATCCGAGGCATTTCCTTTTACATCTTCCATAACCTTATTTTTGAACAAAGTTTTATAGGTAAGGTAGTCAATCTTACGCCAACCCCCATTTTGGAGGGCCGTAGTGGTATGTGGTTATTGGATAGCGCCACTTCCCGCCATGTTGTAATGAAATCATTGACCAGTCTCGAGTTTTGTTTTCCCAAATGCAAGTGCTGTAACCACCCACACCTACCTCGAGGTCCTCCTCCTTTTTCAGCCGGGGTTGGAACCGTCCTTGGCGGAGTTAAAATTTCATTGTCTTTTAAAATTTCATAAAACTGTTTGCATGTTATATCTTTATAGTTGAATTGAGTACAAAAAATAGCTTTCACTAAAGTAATACCTATTCTATTACGGTCATCGGTCCACTGACTTTTAATTAACGCAAAAATTCTTTTACAAGTTGCATTGTGTGCATTAATTGCGAAAATGTAATCAGCAATTTTGAGTAATTCACTGTGCTGTTCCAAAATGGTAACTCTTTTAAAATATACAACCAATTTTGCATTACTCTGAAGTTTTAGAAACCCGTTTTTATTTTGATCAATAAAATCTTTAAGATTACAAAACAATTCAATTAAAAAGTTTTGATTCGTCTAAGGAAACATTTTTTTCTTTTAAAAAACAATAGCAGTCATATATTTCGCACCGTTTGGGGGTGTATTATAATTTCAATCACTTCAAACAATTAAAATCTTCGAGAGGTTTTAACCACGCATCAAGATAATTCAAACAACGAATAATCATATAAAAGATTCTTCTACATAGCCGTCACCTGATCTTCTTTGCGTTCAGAAATGCATTTCTTAAATATTTGTTTAACTTTATCAGTTGGAAACTTTTCATTTATCCTATTCGTTAAAATATTTTTATATTTTTGATATCGCTGAAGTGAGATACAATTTGAACAATTGAATTTTCCTCTCTTTTAATTTCAGCAGACTTTACATGAAACAAGAAATAATGCTATAAATATGCTTCATTAATTTCTTCTTGAAAAATATTTTATAAATTTTTTATACCTTGCATGGACAAAATCGCAAAAGTTTTTTAATTTTTCTGCTCTTATGGTATAAATAGAAAATTAATTATATAACTTAATTATAAAATCTTCGTCGCTGCCTCTTTCCTTCAGAACTCCCATCGTCCTTCGCTTGAAAAAATGAGAGCTGTTGTTGAATGATTTTATAAATTTTGCGGTGTTTTGACTCATTGGTTTCAGGATATATTGCCTCAATATTAGAGGAGCTATTTCGTTAGCGTATTGTGTCAATATTTTGAAAATATGTCACACAGCTGGTATGGACATATATGGACATAGCACCCTAGGGCATTATGAACTGGGCATTGTGTTTCGAATTAAGAATTAAGTTTCGTTTGCAGTTTACAGCTTATTGATATACGCCGTATTCTTAAAGGCTCATCACTACATACGATGTGATGCTTCATATATCTTTTCTTTTAAAAAAAATTCTTGCGCCTAATTATTCTGAAAGACTTTGTTTTTGAGGTGATGTTATTTTTGTAAGGTTGCTAGACATTACAAATTTATTGTTTTTACTTTTGAGTTTTTTTTGCTGTCAAAAGTTATGTACGAGTATTTGTATGATTCTTCTGATTTATGTGATTCTTCTGAATATTTTATTTAATATAAAGTTTTAAAAGAATTAGTATCAGAAATAATTCAAATCCTTCTGAATAATCTACACCTTATAAGTAGAAATTGTACCTTTTATTTTTCAAATTAATAAGTTTAATCAAGTTATTGAAGTTAAAACTTATAAGATTCATTATTTTTTTTTAAACATATGGAAATTTTCAAGTACCTTAGGTTAAATGTTTGTACGTACAATTCTTTTTTAAATTTGCAGGTACTTATACTAAAATGTTTTTATGTATATAAAAACATGCACTTTTAAAATATACTAATCTTTTTTAACAAAAGAAATGATATTGTACCTATTTAAATTGATTTAGAGTTTTTTGCATTTTTGTTTATTAACATTTAAAATTTTAAAGAAAAAACTAGACCTCTCGTAGGCAAATTAAGAAGTGATACCAATTTGTTATCAATTTGTATGCGCCTGCAAAAATAGGGGTGTTATTTTGTTAAAATTAATAAAATTTAAAAAACTATATAATCTTTAAACAAACCTAAAATAAACTAATTTTAATTAACAAATGAAAAATTTAAAATATGATATTAAAACTTAACAAAACATTTTTTTTTTTTAATATACAAAGGTTAAATGGAGAATTTACAATGAAGAAATAAACTTATTTTATTTTCAACAAAAATTAAGAAAAACATTTCATAACATTTCATTTTGATTTCAACAAAATTTTAATTTTTAAACTCTATCTATATAATATATACATATATGATCGAAGAAAAGAAGAAAGATATAGGTGTGCTATATTTTTATATATATACACCAATGGCTCTATTATTACGGATTACCACGGATAATATTCCGTTTTATCAAAATATAATCGAAACCTTGTAAAACGCAACTTCTTGATCTAAAAATATGAAGATTAGATTTAATTTTATTTTAATTCAAATTGCCGCGTTTTGCTTTAACTTTTTATTTTAACTGCTAAAGCACAAATCGAGAGATAGAAAAACCGTAATTAATTATTTATTACTTATATTTTTTTTGATGAAAAAATTGGTGAAAGGTTAAAATAAATGCCCAAAATATCTAGAAATTGTACAGAAACTAAATTAAACAACTAATATATATTAATACAAAAATAGAAAACTATTTAATATTAAAATTTGATAATAATGAACTTATGTCTTCCATAAAGCAAAATTAATTATATTAAAGGGAAAAAATTTAATAAATTTTTATTGAAAATGTTATATTTAAAATAAATTATACAATTATTATAATTTAAATAAATAAATTTAAAGATAGCATATACAATGTAAACGTTGAAAAATTTATAAGTTATATAAATATTAAACATATAAAAATTAATTAAATTGATTATATTAATAAACATTATATATTAAATAAGTTAAAATTACAAAAAAACAAAAAAATTAAGTAACATAAAAATAAAGCAAAGAAAACTACAAAGTGACAATAAAAATAATTATAGAAAAAAAACTTATCTATATAAATTTAAAAAGAAAAACAATTTTATGGTTAGCAAAAAAAATATATATTAACAGTGGCTCACAGAAAAATTATTTTAACTTCATAATAAAAATTTTAGACACTTAACTTTATGGATTTATAGTGGTTTGTACAAAATTTTAAAAAATTTAAAATTTCCATTTAATTAAAAGCAGAATTTTAAAATAAATAAAAATATCTTCTTTTATCTATTTCACAAAGCATAATTTTTTTTATAATATAAAAAAAATTGTCCAGTTTTCTATTTTAGTAAATATTTAATAGAACTTTAGAAATTCATCTAAAATACTAAAATTTTTAGTAAGTTTTGAAATTATATTCTGTATGACTATTGGCATGAATTTTCATATATTCTTTGTTTAATTTGTAGTTTTGCTCGATAAATAATTTGTGAAACTTTAAGGAATGTAACATTTTTTAAGCTTGAGTATATTTTCTCGGACCCATTAAGACTGATTGTGAATAAAATATAAACAAAATTGTGCGAATGCATTTTAAAAAAAATCTCTTAAATTTTTTGAGCAATTAGGCAGTTCGTCCAAAAAATAAATTTTAAGTGCTGGATATAATAATAAAATAAGGTATTGTTTTTGTACATGTTTAGAATTTAATTAAAAATCAGTAAAATTTGAATTCAGTACAAAGCCACAGAACTGAACTGAATAAATCAGTACGTCTAGTCTCTTTATTAAGAATAATACAATACAAAATAAAGGTAATTTTTACTCAAATCAACTTAAAAGCTATTTATTTCTTCTAAATCTTTACAAAGAGTATTTTAAGTTGAAATAATTTTTACTGTGAGTTAATGTTAGCATATATGTATATGTAATAATCAAATTATATATAAAAAACGGTATATATAAATACAATATAAACTAGTTAGTCGGAATAATAATAAATTTAATAAATTATTTAAAATTATAAAACAATTAAATATTTACGAATATTATTAAACATGTTATGTATATGTATTTAGATCATTAATCATATCATATTTAAATTTTAATGTTAATATGTAAAAAGAAAAATTTTAAAATTATAAAGCAGTAAATCTCATGTTATTAATACTTCAATATTTCGCTTAATGTTATAAAATGTTTATTATACAATACATATATAAATTTATATTAAGAAATTGTTATTATTTGTATTGTAAACGTTATTTGTTATACATTAGAATTTGTTCTTATTTCGCAATTTTTATCATTATTTACTTTAATTATTGGCTTTAATATAGCCGAATCCCTTTATGTTCCTTTCGATGCGGTGATAAAGTCGAAATAGCAAATTTTAATTGTATAAAATAAAGTCGGTATTATTACCGCTTTGAAAAGAAATTAAGGTAAAAATAGCGAATTTTGAGAAGTCGGTCTTATTACCGCTTTGAAAAGAAAATTAGTCCGAAATTCAAAAGGGGAAAAAAGTCGAATGCGAATTCTACTTATTTGTTTGAGGCATTAGTTCCGCTGTCCATAAAATAACAAGATAAATGTTAATTTCTTAATAATTTTTTTTTATATTTTAGTTTTACATGTATACATGTTTAAAAATTTTTAATGTATTCACTAGTTATATTTATTATATACATGGAAAAGCAGATAACATTGATTTTGTAAGCGAATATAAAATCCTAATATTTTCAACAATTACATTTATTTTCCATATGACCAGACCTCGCAAACCAGCGCGCGCACCTTCTGATCTGTCCTGTCGCCGGCAGGTTCGTGGGGGCTGTTGAAAACTTGTAAATGGGTGTTTCCTTACGGCAATTGGCATACATGCACATTGATTATCAAAAAAAAAAAAGTTAAAAATTACGTTAGAACGAATGGAAATAATAAATAAAAAAAATTAATAACACATTTTGAATACACAGGAAAAAAAATTTTTTTTAAAGTAGGAGGGATTTTCGAGTTGGTTATAAAATCAGGATTGCCTCATTTTCCAGAGTATTTTTATTTGTGTTTTGGAAAAAGGGAATACTCTGATTTCGTATCCAATTCATGAAATTCTTGCTAATTATTTTTATATATGGAAATATACATCCTCCATATATCACTGATAATGTCAAAATTGTAGACATGAAAAAATGAAATATTTGGAAAACAGAAATAAGGCCGCATCGAAAGGACGGATAATCCTTCATTATCAAGCTCCTATTTTCTCTCTACCCGTCCGTCCGTCCGAAGCATATGACAAAAAATATAATTTAAAATATTCTCAAAAGTAAAAAAGTTCTGCATAAATACCAAAAAAGTACTTGAAATAAATAAATAGTAAGAACAATATTGTAAGATAAATTAATTATCAATGTGCAAAAATATATTATTTTTAATTGCAATAAAATTTTTATAATTATTGTTGTTACTATTATTGAAATTATAAAATTAATTTTATTTTGAAAATAAAGTATTTAATTCATCAAAACTGCAACAATAGCTAGAAAATTACAGTTTTTGAAAACTGACAGCTACCATACGAATAATAATAAAATTACTAAAACCACTAAAACGAAGGACATTTTTTAGAACAAAATACGTATTCTGCTTCTTACAGTTACCTGAATTTATATTGAAATACATTTTTTTTTTAAAAACGAAAGAGTATATTTGTTAGTTATTTATTTAAAAAAAGTTCATTATAAATTAATATATAATCATAAAGTAGTAATATTTAATTACATAAAATTAAATTTAAAATAGTCTTCCCATTATACACACCCAAAATAATAGGCAAATTAAAGGTAAAAATAAATTAGAATAATAAAAAATAAAGTACATTTTAAAATTTTAAAGTAATGACAAATGAAATAAAATTAAATTCGTATGTTATTTAAAAAAATGCTTAAATTAATTTGAGTTTTAGTATGGTTAAATTGCAACATTTAAAGTTCTTTAATTTTTTAATAAAAACTCTAAGAGTCTAGAGAATAAATTTGATTTTATTACCATTGTTATTATTTTTGCAAACGCAATTCTTATTAAATAATGATAGTTTTCATCAGCAATTCTTATTAAATATTGATAGTTTTCATCATCAAAAAAAAAGCTAAGAATAAATATTATAATATATTATAAAATACATTAAAAATTATAGATACATGTAAAAATTTTAAAAAATAAATGATATAATAAAAATATAAAATTTAGATAAATGTCAATATTTAAAGTAAAAATATATTTAAAAATAAAAAAAAATGATTTGAAAATTCATCAAAACAAAAACAAAAAAAATGTTTTCAATGTAAAGAAATAAAAAAGTAAAGAGATGTCTTCTGCTATTACTACTGAAATAAAAATTATAGTTCTAAAATATTTTAGCTTTATTTGGTGTTAAATTGACTATTTTAAAAGTTTTTTTTTTTTCATTGACTTGCGACTTGTTAAAATGTGTGAGAGAAAGCTCTTCCAAATGACGTTTCTTAAAAAATTTTTGGTTTTTTATATTTATGTTTTTTTTTAGGAAAAATTTCGATTTTCATTTCAAAACATCTTCGAATCGACATTTTTTCATGATTTTCAGTGAACACAACCTTCAATTTAAAAGCTATAATTTTAAACTTTTCAATGAATTCGGTAAGTAGTTGAAATTCAAACTAATTTTTAATATAAGTTGGAAGTTGGATGTAAATCCAATTATAACTATAACACGATATAAATTGCAAAATTTAAGATTCTGGTTAAAGAATTTTTGAAAACATTATAGATTAACGCTTTTGGAAGATCTGGAGGCAACCAAAATCCTATAGTTCCATCTGTGAATTGCATTTCAGATTTGTGCTCTAGTGGATTAGGCCATTAGTTTAAGTGGCCTCCTGGGGATACCACTTAAAAAAACGGGCCATATCAATTTTATACCATGTTGTAATAAGTATTTACTTATTTTAAATTAATGTCAACAATGTTATAAAATTATATAAACATTAAATATCTAAGTTAAGACACCTGTACATGCGTGAATTATAAACATATAAAAAACCAGACGTTTAGTCAGCAAATTTATGTTTCTCATAATTTTAAGTTTAAGAATATCTAGAAATTTCAATCCACTTTTGCTTTAAATATCAAATTACAATATTTCAATAATTTTTTTAACTTTAATTATTTCTCACGGGAAATAATTAATTTCGTAATAATGTAAAATTGTTATATCAGCATATTTTATAATATTAATTAGCTGTTAATTATTAGTTAGGTTACAGTTTAAATTTGTCAATCTAAGAGTATTTAATAAAAAAAAGTGGACATTAGTCCAAATAATTATTTTTTTTAAAAAGAGTTTGTATTAAAATTCATAACTGGCGGCCGTGACAACCCCCTGGAGATAAACTAGGAAAAATTAGATATTCTACAGGTATTGATCCAGAAATATTTGACGTAGTTATACCCGTGAGAGCATAGTGGTCAACCAATATTTTTTGATCATCCAAAAGACGCAGCTGTAACCGTGAGAACACAGTGGTCAGCACCTTGGAAAATAAAGTTATCAGCGTGAGAACATAAACTAAACTAAACTAAACTCAAAGAACAACTAGTATTCAGTTTTTGTAACCGTGGGAACACAATTCAGAATACAAAGTAAATATAATCGTACTTTGTGGTCTTTTGCGAGAATCAGGGCTCAGGAATAATCATACGTTATATTTCAAAAAACCAAACGAAGAAGCTGAACCTTCTTAATAACTAAGGAAACGTTAATCCTTGGATTAAATGCAAACTAATCTAATTATAACGTAAGTAAAAAATACTTAAAAGATTAATTACAAAAAAATAAAAATAAGAAACTCGAGCTTATCAGAAATTTAACATCTTGCTTAGAAAATATTGAAATAAGATTAAAAAAAGAAGTACAAGCAGCACGAGCAGTGCACGCAACGACGCAGGATTACAGCTTCCAAAAAATGAACATGATTTAAAAAATATCTGGAAGCTAACAGATGCGGTAAAAACATTTGATGGAAACCCTCTGCATTAAGTATAATGGGTGCATAATATAGAAAACATTTTGCAAGATTATGAAATAGTAAGAAATAAACCTATATACGGGTCAATATTACAACATATTCAACGAAAGGTACGAGGAAATGCATACTCAGACTCAGCCTTAATATTATATAACATTTTCAATGACAGCTGGGAAAATATCAAAGATTGTCTGTCCCTGCACTATACCGATAAGCGAGATTTAAGATCTTTGGAACACCAATTATCAAGCCTTCACAAAAAAAATCAATCTACAGACGAATTCTTCGCGATTGTAAGCAACCAATAATCGTTAATCATAAATAAAATTAAAACTAAAAATGGCAATACAGATGCAATAAACGCTCTAACTAAAACTTATCATAATAGAGCTCTGGATGTTTTCATCATAGACCTCAATGGAAACCTCTCAAACATGTTGAGGATACAGAGACCACAAACACTTCCCGAAGCGTACTCCTATTGTTTGGGAATCAAAAATTTTAATCTTTTTAATATCACAATTCACAGTAAAAATTCTAACACCATGGCACAACAAAGGAATCAAATTATAAAGAAAAAACCATTGCAAATTCAACCACAACCAAGAAATATCCACAAACCAAACAAAACACGTCATACCCACAACATCGGAATAATTATATGCAATACAACCCACTGCCAATCCAAAGCACAAATCAACCAATTCGAAATAATTTTTCTGAGAGACCAGCACAACCAAAAAACTCACCAATGGAAGTTAATCCTTCAAAAAGTTAACTATGGAGAGCACGAAATAAATTTTCAATCTCCAAACAACCGATTCGGAAAAATACGATGAGAGCTACGGAGATTACATCCAAAATTATGATGAACATGAAGAAGAAGAAAATGAATGTGATGAACAGCAGATAAATTTTACGAATCAAGTCTCGACAGTAGTAGTAGGGTATGCTTAGAGTTCATTACAAAAGACAACAAAATTCTCAAATTCTTGATATATACAGGTGCAAACAAGAACTTTATAAAACAAGAATTAACACCAAACGTAATACCAAAAAATAATACATTCAAAATTAAGTCAACAGGAGGAGATATCGATATAACAAAGAAAATAGTGGTAAAATATTTTGAATGCATTAAAAACAGAATTTTTCATACTACCTGGTTTAAAAAGTTTTGATGGATAATAGCTCCCGGAATAAAAATACCGCTAAAATAGAATCCATCTCTACAAGTCAACAGCATCGAAATTCGGGATAATAACCTGAATGAAAATACAAGAAATCAATTAAAAGGGTTGGTAAGCCTATTTAATGAGCTTTTTGGTTCAATCAAAAATCAAGAAACCATCGACACAACTCTATGAGTTTAAATTAAAAGCTGCAATTAAAACTCCAACTGATTAACCTATTTACAGTAAAGTTTATCAATATTCTGTCCACATGAGGGCTGAAGTAGAAAAGCAAATACATCAAATGCTTCAAGATGGAATAATAAGACCTTCCAAAAGTCCACATACCTCACCCATATGAATTGTAGAAAGGAAAATGGATGCTTCAGGTTTAAAAAAACATCGACTTGTAATCGATTTCAAAAAGTTAAAAGCAGTTAAAGTTTCGGATACCTACCCAATTTCTGATATAACATCAACAATAGCTAGTTTGGGAAACTCTAAGTTTTAAACTACTATCGAAATTACTTCTGGGTTCCACCAGATAAGGATGAAATCAAGAGACATTCCAAAAACCGCATTTTCCACATTAAACGCAATATATGAATTTTTGAGATTATCTTTTGCACTGAAGAATACACCCGCGATTTTTCAGCGCATGATCGACGATGTACTCAAGAAATATATTGGAAAGATTTGCTACGTATACATAGACGACGTCATAATATTTGGTGGTAAAAAAGAGGAAGAACATCTACAAAACATCGAAAAGGTATTCAACAAATTACAAGCAGCAAACCTTATAATAGACCTAGATAAAGCAGAATTTTTGAAAAAAGAAGTCAAATTTCTCTGATATATAATAACAAGCCAAGGTATGAAACCGGACCTATCAAAGATTCAAGCATTCCAAAAACTTCGTTCTTCCGAAAATCTCAAGGAACTGAAATCATTTTAGGATTAGCTTCATATTACAGACGATTTATCAGAGAATTCGCTAAAATTGCTAAGCCTCTAACAAACCAGACAAGAGGAGAAAATGCTCTAATAAAATCTAATCAATCAAAGAAAATTAAAATTTCTTTGAACTTAAAAGAATTATTATCATCATCAGATCTTTTAATATTTCCAGACTTCGATAAACCTTTTAATCTTACAACAGACGCCTCATACGAAGCAATTGGAGCAGTTCTATCGCAAGGCGAAATGGGCAAAGATAGACCCATAACGTACATATTAAGATCGCTAAAAAAAACTGAGGAAAACTACGCCACCAAAGAGCGAGAAATGCTTGCAAATATATGGGTACTGGACAAACTACGCAACTACCTATATGGCGCAAAGAAGATTAAAATATTAACCGACCATCAACCATTAACTTTCACTGTGAGTAACAGCAATAACAACGCTAAATTAAAACGATGGAAATCACGATTCGAAGATTAGAACTATAAGCTCATATACAAGCCTGGATGCACAAATAAACTTGCAGATGCACTATCCCGACTGAAACTTGAGGCAAACTTATTATCAAGCCCAAGAAGAGAACATAAAGATTCTTCAACTGATACGGCATCTGAAGTGGATCAAAACAACCACAATACTTCATCAATGGCAACAGTTCACAGCGCCGAAGAAGATAACTCTGATCTCATACCACATCATGAAGGACCACATTGCAGGATATTTGTAGAGAACACTTCCGTTCATATAAAACATAGATATTATGAAAATAAAAAAGGAAAAATTCATAACTTGCATAGACAAATTTACTAAATTCACCAAGTTGTTCAAAATTAAAAGTAAATCAGCACTACATATCATTAAAATTTTACACTATTTCACGAGCTTTACAAGTAAAATTGTAACGGATTATTTAAGAACTATTGGCATAGAAATTTATCTCACTCCTACCCAAAGAAGTGAAGGGAATGGAGCAATTAAAAGACTTCATTCGACTATAGAAGAAATAGCAAGGTGCTTACAACAGGAATACGGAAATTTATTAACAAAAGAAATGGTTTACATAGCAGTAGATAGATATTATAACACGATTCATTCGGTTACTGGACAAAAACCAGCCGATATCTTTTTTGGAAGAATACAACGAATTAATTTATTTATTTATTTATTTGACTCATGCTTAACTCAAACACGTTACAAATTTTTTACTTAAAACTAACAAAGTGTAATAAAAGATATTAAATATTACAAAACTAATTAATGAAAAACTAAATTTATATAAAAAAAATCATGCAAAAAAGAAAAAAAAAGGAAAATAGAATATTCAATTAAAATAAGAAACAAAATTCATTAACAATATTCATTATAATAATAATTAAAGGTTTAACAAAAAACAAAATTATTAAACAAATTTAAGAATAAAATTGAATATGAAAAATAAAAAAAAAATAAACAAAAATCAAAATAAACCAAAGATAATCCCAAAATTTTACCGATGCAAATATAAATCTTTCTTTAATGTTAATTTGGTTAGTTGAAGTTTAATACAGTGTTTATATTTATTGCATAAAGCCCTCATTCTGTTAAGAGGCTCGTATTTACCATAATTGGTACGGTGAAACTGAAGATAAAACATGTTATGTGTTCTTAATCTAGAAACTGGACAGAAAACTACCCTATCAAGTAATTCCTTAGAAATAGTGTTGCCTTTGAGTAATTCTGTTAAAAATATTATATCAGCAACCTCACGACGTTTTTCAAGAGTGTTATGATTTAATAAATTTAGCCGATGCTCATACGGAGGGAGATTGAACGGATCTTCCCAGGGCAGATGACGAAGAGCAAATCTAAGAAATTTCTTTTGGACAGATTCAATCCTATTAACATGGACTCTATAAAATGGATTCCTTACCTGGCTGGCATATTCCAAATTGGGTCTTACCAAGCAAGTACAAAGAGAATTAAGAACATAGGGGTCTTCAAATTCTCTTACCCAACGCTTGATAAAACCCAGCATAGAATTTGCTTTATTTAATATATAGGTATAATGAGGTTGAAATGAGAGTTTACTATCAAAAAATACCCCCAAATCTTTAATTGAAGCAACAGATAGAATAGTTTCATTATTAAAAGAATAAGTACATGATAATTGATTTAAACGACGCGTAAAAGAAATAAAAGCACATTTATGTTAAGAAGAAGGTTATTATTAACACACCAGTTATGAAAACGGTTTAAATCATCTTGTAAAGCTAACGAATCATCTAATGAATTAATTTTTTTAAAAATTTTCATATCATCGGCATATATTTTAATGTGACTATTGTAAATTAATGAAGTAACATCATTTATCGAAATAATGAACAATATAGGGCCAAGATGACTACCCTGAGGAACCCCAGTGAGAGCCAAAAATGGGGTCGAAATTATAGATCTAAATAGAATTGAATAACTTCGATCTGAAAGATATGAGGAAATCCAATTTATAAAGTAAGAGGGAAAACCTAATTTTCTTAACTTAAAAATGATAATATTATGGGGAAGAAGATCGAATGCTTTACTGAAGTCGGTGTAAATTACATCAGTTTGAAAGCCATCCTCCATATTTTTAAGAAAAATTGATGTAGCCTCAACAAGGTTAGTAACGGTAGACTTATTTTTCACAAAGCCATGTTGATATGGTGATAAGAAGGTGACGCAGTGGTCATAAATAGAATCAAAAACAATTAATTCAAAAAGTTTTGGAATCGAGGATAGTTTTGCTATCGGTCGATAATTAGTAATGTCATTTTTATGATCTTTCTTATGAATAGGTCTAATAAAAGCACTTTTCCAAATAGATGGAAAAACCCCAGTAGCTAACGAGCAATTAAATATGGTGGACAGTGGGCCAGCCAAAGAGGCAGCGCATTTTTTTAAAAATAAGTTAGGGATACCATCACTTCCAGGACTTGGATTATCATCAATTTTATTTATGTAATTCAATACCATGTTAGAATCTATATTAATATTTGTAAGTGTAGTTTTCGGAAAATTTTCAAGGTGAGAGAAATTTGCTTCATTTACAGAAAAGGTTGAAGTAGAGTAACTAGAAGAAAAGAATTCACGAAAAAATTCGCAAATGATTTTGGAGTCATTACTAACAGAATTTTTATAATTGAAAAAGGTTGGATATTTATCACTTTTTCTTTTAGAGTTTACAAATTCCCAAAATTGTTTTGGATTGGCTTTGGTATTCGATGACATATTGCGAACATAATTTGAATAAAGATTATCAGCCAAAAATTTAAATTCATTAAACAGAGTAAGAAAATAGTTAAAGTCAGAATTCAAGTTACTTTTGACAAATTTACGCCAAGCTTTATTTTTTTTATTTTTTAATGTTTTGAGATTTTTATTAAACCAGGGTGGGCTGGAATCATTCGTAGTATCAACTACAAGAGGAACAAATTGAGAAATAGACGACCGAATAATTCCATAGAAATTATTAACAGAATCATTTAAATGGAATAAATAAAATAACAGAATCATTAGAAGAAGGAATAAATGAAAAATTATAAGGGGTCAAAAAATTATTAATATCATCGAAATTGGCTTTTACAAAATTAAAACGATGTGATAAAGTAGATTCAACTTTCGCAGGGGGAAAAGAGGAAAAGGAAAAACAAATAGAGGGGTGGTAAGGATCGATTCTGACTAATTCAATTGGGCAATCAAGAATAACCAAATCGTTCCAGTTCGTAGTGAAAATAAGATCCAATTGATTACCTCTATAATTGAATATCGAAGATACTTGTTGAAAGTTAAAGGAGTTTAAAGAATCAATTACTAAGCACTCAATATTACTAATCAGTTCTTTTGGTACGAAGTAAGGTTCTTCATCATGAGCAATCCAACTGATATTAGGTAAATTAAAATCACCACATAGGATGATATCATCATTTGCGTTGATTTTGCTAATATATGACTCAATTAATGATAAATAATTAGAATAAAGTTCAAAGTTAGAAGCTGGTGGAATATAACAGTTAATGATGAATAAATTATTGGAAAGCAGTTCAACTTTAATAGCCATAATTTCAGTATTTTCAATTGATTCAGTTTGAGAGCAAGTCAATTCTGAGGAACAAAATGAATTTTTTATTGCGATTAATACTCCTCCACCTTTCGAAGTATTATCCAGAGTACCATATCTATCCTTTCTAAAAACATTAAAAGATGAAGAAAAAAGTTCTAAATTGTTAATTGAAGAAGTAAGCCAAGTTTCAGTTAAAATAAAAATATCAAAGTTTAAAAGTGTAGAATTAGAGAGAACCGTTTTCGTTTTGGTACGTAGACCTGTTACGTTTTGGTAATAGATAGATAATTTAGGTAAAGTGTTGCAAGGATTAACTAAGGTAAGAGGAGATAAATTAATATTAACTAGATTTTCTCTCACTTGGGAGTGGACGAAAGTACTTATCATGATTTTCCCTTACCCTTTGAAGATAATTAATTCTGTTAGACGAAATATGAGAAGCATATGACTTAAGATCATTCAAGGCATTTACCGCAGAAATTCCAAATGTGTCATGATATCTAATAAAAATATCACGCAACTCATTAACATCAGTTGGCAATCCTTCTTGTTGAATAGCAATTTTCAGTGATGTATTAGTTTTTCCACCTATACAAACATCATTAGACTTATTATGAAGATAGGCTAGATAAAGTCTAACATTTTCAAAAATTCTGCTATCCCTAAGTCTGGCTAAAACATACCTGCTATTATTATTATCTTCTAAAGATTTAAGTGTGACCTTAACAACAGGTGGCAAAAGAGGGTCTAGCACCGGTGGTAGTGTAGGTATAGAATTAGAAACATTTGAAGAATTTGAAGCTTTCAATACTTGAGATTTTTTTGGTAGTGAAGATTTTACATGAGGATTTAAGGTTTCACCTTGAACAAAGTTGTGGTACTTAGTCAAAGTGGAAGAAAGAGATTTTTTAAATTTAGAAATTTTAGTTTTAAGAAAAGAATCACTAACATGTTTATTTAAGGAGGATTTCGGATCATTTGAAAGTGAAGATTTAGATTTAAATTTAATTTGTTTTTTATTGTTAAGAGGTATATGATTATTATTGCTAGAGTTTAATCGATTAATTTTATCATAACAAGTAGAAGCTGTTATTGGAAGTTCAAGAAGACTATTAATGTTATTTACTTTTGAGTTTGTGTTAGCAGTGAAGTTAAGTGTATAAGTATCACTAGAAGGAACTTTAGGTACATCGAAAA
Source organism: Dolichopus griseipennis (assembly GCA_963082915.1). Taxonomy (NCBI): domain Eukaryota; kingdom Metazoa; phylum Arthropoda; class Insecta; order Diptera; family Dolichopodidae; genus Dolichopus; species Dolichopus griseipennis. The sequence goes on along the minus strand of OY720445.1, from coordinate 51,480,024 downwards.
GATTAATTAAATCATTACCTGCATTGTTTGCTTTAACTGTATTAGAATTATTAACATCTGTAGAAGTATCATTTATTAGTGGGTTAATTGAATTTTCAAAATTATTATTAGTATTATTAGCGTTAGTAGAATGTAGGTTAGGTTTAATTGTATCTATGTTAGGTTTACAAAGATTAGAATTTGCATATATCAGATTTAACGAAAATTTGGGATTACCTTTAGTCCTTAGTTGCTGTGGCGTAAGAGGTCGCTTAGGTTTATCAGGTTGCTCTGGTTTAACAGGTCTATTTGACGTAAAAATAACAGCATCCGAAGTCCAGTTGGTAGTATGTGCTCCAATTTTGTCCCAAATATAACCATTATTGGGATCCAGTAACAACTGCATTGTACCATATGGGCCAGTTAATTTAAAACAGCGAAATTTAATGTTTTTTCTTTTAATACGATTTGGAGTAACATTAAGACAGGAAACTGAATTGACGCGAAACTCATCTTTTATAAATCGAAGCATTTTAATACAATCGAAGGAACGTGGAGCTCCGTTAATACAAATAGATGAATTTTTTAACTTCTCAATATTAGCTGAAGAGAGATTAAAATTGTGTAGTTTCGATATCCTACGATCCCATTCATCTACAGTCCATATAGTCCCAAATTTATGTACTATTATTGGATCCGTTTGAATACCAATATCACAAGTTTCCAGAGTATTTTGAGTACCAAATTCGCAAGTTGTAAGTGTACTCTAGACTCCTTTATTAAAAAATCTCCTCCTTTATCCTAGACTCCTTTATTCATGAATTATCAAAACCTAACTGACTTTCAAGGCTCAGGACGTATGCTAAACAGAAGCTTCAAATTAATTCACGAAACAAATCTCAATATTTATAAAGAAATGCTTACAAAAACAACAACCGAAATTGAACATCTTAATGGGAAAAGTCTATTCAGATCTCAGCTTTTATAGCAAAGCCAGAAAGTTCATGAACACATCAAAGAACTAGTGGAAAAAACAAAACGGCGACGTTCTATAAACTGGTTAGGTAGGGCATGAAAATGGATCCTAGGCAACCCAGTAATATATGTATACAACTTCTAATTTTCTAATAAAATTCAATAAACTTATTGAATTCAAAATGTGAATAAATTTCTATTGAACGCAATATTTTTTTAGACCATTAATGTAAGTAATGTAGTAATGATATCTTTCTAAAAACCTTTTTTATACCCGTATGCCTAATACTCAAATGGGTATACTAAAATTGTCATTACGTTTGTGACGCAGAAAAGGAGGGCGTAGGCCGTGGGAATAGATATAGACTCAAAGGTACGGATCGGATCAGAATCGAAAAATAAATCAATTTCCGTCCATACGATAACTCAAAAAATAAAAGAGCTAGGATTTTGAAATTTTCACAAATTCGCTTTTATGCAATAGATGTCATCGCTATTTAAGTCCAGCCATTTTTGTTCACGGGTTCTATTACCTGCCATAAAGCTTCTTCTTTTATATGAGCTTTACACTACACCTGAGTGTCTGGTGTCTAAAATTTTGCTAAAAATAGTTTAGTGTAATCGCCAAAGTTACTGCAAAATTTGGTTGGTCTACTGCAGAGGGTTCGAGTAGCTGCCATACAACTCCTTCTTTTATATGAGCATTACTCTACACCTAATAAAGCTGAATGTTTAAAATTTTGCCAAAAGTAAATAACCAATAAACAAAATTTTAGACACTCAGCTTCATCAGGTGTAGTGTAAAGCTCATATAAAAGAAGGAGTTGGTTGGCAGCTATTAACTTACATGTGCAGCATGTTTTGTCAATAAATCTAGATTGAAATAAATAAAAATCATTTTGAAGTTCAGTCAAAATAATTCTAAATATGATTGGATGGTTATTTGTTTGCATTATAAAAACAACCAGTTTTCAAAAAACCATAGCCTCCATTTTTCGACTCGGCCAATGTGTCTGCCTCATTCACAGCTAAGTTTACATCATTTGTACGTAGAAGTTCCGTTCCAATGATTGAAGCATGTCTGCTCATGTAACGGAAATAAACGCATTTCTCACGTCCAATGTCACAAGCAACACTAAATGCCGTGAGCAATTGTTATAATTCTCTGCCTCTCGCCATATTGCCTCAGTTCAACAATAGCTTCCTAAACGATAATAATAATAAAAAATTTTTTTTTATTAGGAGGGAAGATCCTTTATGGATGAAGGGCGCACGTACGCCCAACAGTGTCGGAGTCTCCCAGCTAAGGTATAACGACTAAAAAATTTTCCGCTCTCCACGGACACTAGCCTGAAACCGTTTGTCACATTACTTCGGGCTAGATCCTTAGATAAATTTTTTTTTCGGTTTTTAAGATAAGTATTATTATTCATTCTATTAAAATAACAAATTTCTCAACTAAAATTATTTTTTTTGAAGTAATACTTCTTTTAATCTTCTCCTAGTGGTAAACAAAACAATATATCCATCTCTCTCCTTCCCATTGATAGATGTTAATGTTCCAAACAGTTCTCACCGCTCTCAATATACCATCATAAAGCCGTAACTTAATTAATAAATTCTGATGGTATATATCCAATATTATCAATAAACTTTCATTCTATTTTTGTATTTTACTATTTATATTATCATAATTACAAATTTTGTTTTTTTTTTAATTAGGTGTAATTGTGTATGTGTTTTATTTTGATTGAGTTTTTGGTTGTACCTACTACAATAAGGGCACATATAGTTTCTATGTAGATTCTATATCGTGCAAGTTAAAAACTGTTGGACGTAGTTATAAACCTTTCTCTCGCTCGAAATAAGACTTTTAAAATTAAAATCGAAAAAATTAATATTGAAAAAAATTTTTTTTTTTTTTTTGTTTTATTTTTCTATTTTTTTTTTGTTTTAAGGTGTTATCGATTTAGGTTGAATAAATCGTACAATAAGCATTTTTTTTTTCTTCTTTTTCTTTATTTTTGTTCTTTCTAATTTTTAACAAAATTATCAACTTTAACGTTAATTTTTGTAATATTCGCGGTTTAGAAACGAACTTCCATGCCGTTGAGGGCCATCTTAATTCAATTAAACCGGTAATCCTTGCTCTATGTGAAATGCAAGTTAGTAGCCAAAATGTTAACTTCGATATTAACGGCTACTCACTCATTTCACACTTCGTTCCCAAAAGAGGCATCGCCATCTATATAAAAAAAAGACATTGCTTTCAACACTCTTGCCAAATATAAATCTTCTAGCCCAACTTTCAATTACGTTTGGGTCAAAATCCATGTTGGAAAGCATGTTATACATTTCTGTTTTCTATACAGATCACCCAATTCAAGTGAACAGAAAACTGTTGTGGAAATTGAAAACCTTTGAAACCAGATCAATGAAATTCTGAGACTGAAATTGTTCTGGCGGGGGATTTTAATGTTAACAAAGACTGGCTCACTTTTCCAGTAGCTCTTCTCCGAGTCAAAGCTCGATTGGAAAACAAGTTGAATTATTTTCCACTCTATTTCACCTTTCTCAAAAATCCCACTAGAATCCCTGACAGTGCTGATTAAGAAGGTCACCTCTTGGATCTGTTTCTAACCACACACCCTGAAAATATGTGGTTTCAGTTGGTTGCCCCCTGGAGGGTTCTGATCACTGTTTGGTCAATACAAGCTTCCAGGCAGGCCCGGTGTCCAACCAAAGGTTCCTTCCCAAAAAATTGATATAGCGTTACAACAATGCTAACTGGGAAGGTCTGAACAATTTTCAAAAAACCTTTGATTGGTCACTGTGCTTCCGTGGTAGGAATGTTAACTTTGCTGCAAATGCGATTAGTGAAACTATTCTACTTGAAATGAGATTATTTATACCTCACTCCATGAAATCTATTAAGCGGAAACCCAAAACTTGGTTTAATCGTATTTGCAAAGAAGCCATTCTAAAAAAAGAGGTGGCGTTCAAAAAGTACCGGGACAGTGGTTTGGAGGCTTACAGGGCCAACTATATAGTGGTTCGGAACAGATGCAAGAGAATTATCAACAAGCAAAATTTCTTGTTCAATCAAAGGTTGAAACGTAAACTAATACACATGCCCAAGAATAGCAAATTCTTTTGGACTTTTGGAAAAAATTTAAAAGAAGACAATAGCGGGTCTTCTTTTCCTCCACTTGTTGATATAAACAACCACATCGTGTCAGATTCAAAAGAGAAAGCGAATTTGTTTGACAAACGGTTCGCTTCTAACTCGTCACTGCCTCAGTCAATTCAAAGACCCTCATCTATTCCAGAAGTTGGCTACTTCTTTGGTAGAATATACTTTAGGACGCGAGCAAGATGAAAATCTTGAAGAATCTTGATACAAAAATATCAGCCGGTCCGGACGGTATTACAACTACCGTCCTCAAAAACACATATACCTCCATTTCAAAACCTCTGCGCAACCTTTTCCATCTTTCCTTTACTTCGGGTATTCATCCTACCCAATGGGAGATTGCACATGTTTTTCCAATTCCTAAAAAAGGCGATAAAAGCGATCCCTCTAACTACCAACCTATTGCTATTACATCGGTCCTATCCAAAGTAATGGAAAAAGTTATTAACTATAAGCTTTTGAAATATCTAGATCGTAAAGGTTTGCTTCATCATCGACAATACGGGTTCAGAGCCCGTCGCTCAACTGATGATCTCATGACCTACCTGTGCGAAAAGCTTAATATCAGTCTTCACCATTCTGGTGAGTCTGATGTTGTGGCTTTGGATATTTCTAAAGCTTTCGATCGAGTTTGGCATGATGCTTTATTGGCAAAATGCAGGGCTTTAGGTCTAGGTAGGGTTTTCGTTAAATGGATTGGAGATTTCCTTTCGAATCGCACGATTCGTGTTCTTATCGATGGATATTCATCCAAAGATTTCAAAATAAATTCTGGTGTCCCTCAGGGATCTGTTTTATCCCCCAGTCTTTTCCTAATATTTATAAATGATCTACTATCAATAACCTCCAATCCAATTCATAGCTTCGCAGACGACAGTACCCTTGTTGCTTCCTATGAATTTCATAGCCGCTGTATCATTAATCACCAGATTAATTCAACAGCAAAAAATTTCACTATAAGTGAATTAAACAAAGATTTAATTAATATCCAAAAATGGGGTGAAATCAACAGAGTTGAGTTTAACACCAAAAAAACCCAGTGCTGTCTAGTTTCGCGAAAAATAGCTACAACTATTCCGAATCTTACTTTCAAGGAAAAGCTTTGCACCATTCGGAAGACTTGACCATTTTGGGGATTGAGCTAAAGCAAAAATTGACTTGGTCAAATCATATTTTTGGAGTAGCTAAGGACTCTGCTAAATGTTTGGGTTTCTTGTATCGCTGCAAAACTTACTTCCCATTCTCTGATCTCTTTAACATCTATAAAACTGACCTTGTTTTATAGATATCTTGTAGGAACTAACACCTGTTCTAAAGAAATCAAACAACTTATGCCTCTATTCATGATTTTCCAACGGGAAACAAGGAGGTCAACAGACGCTCATCCCCACACAGTTGAGCTAGCCAGATGGCGTAACACGGCTTATGGAAATTCGTTTGTCATGCGCTCATCTCATTTATGGAACCATCTTCCACCAAATGTGTTCCCTAAAGTTGATAATGTATATATGTACGATTTAACCAAATTTAAGAAGAACATTAACATCTTTTTTTTAAATATCCCATCCAATTTTCCCCATCCCCCATAATCCAGATATTCCAAATAACTTCCACCATAATCCTAAATCCTTCCATATATTCATCTCTGTAACCAAACTGTACATTTGTATTACAGGTTCCCTCCTAAAGTTTGGTTCCAAAAGGGTGTGGTTTTGGTGTGTTTAAATCATACACTACCCAGCGAAACACCGCACAGTTTCAATGGGTGGCTTTCGAGCTTTTTATTCCCTCGTAAAAAAAAACAAAAAAAAAAACAAAAAACCGTCCCAAGCTCCCTTATCCTGTAGGATGTGGCCGACCACTGTGTCCGGAGAGAACCGCGGTACTACCTCCCTCAGCTACATCCGCTCTCGAGCCCATCTCTCACAGATGAAGAAAGTGTACTCAGAGTCATCGTGCATTTGACAATATATGCACTCCGCTGAATCTACTTTCGCCATCTTGTGCAGATTGGCCCGAAAGTATCCATGGCCGCTTAGCAGCTGAGTGAAGTTGTAATCTACCTCCCCATGCGGCCGCTCCACCCATGGAGTAAAATCTCCAATAAGTTGTCTCATCAATAACCCTCGTTTATCCAGTTCCCATTCCTGCTGCCAACACCAAAGCGTGCGAGTCCGCTCTTTCACCTTTACTGTCTCAGGATTTCCCTCTGCCCTTCTCCGATATATCGCTTGGCTCTCCCTTGCAAGCATTGCGATTGGGATGATGCCAGGGATAACCAGGACAGCTGGCTCCGAGACGGTCCTGTAAGCTGATGCGACTCGCAATGCAGCCAGCTTTTGGGACTCCTTCGCGAGAGCATGAGCCCATATTTTGGTACCATACAGCTAGGAATTGTTCTTTGGATTTATTTCTCCTCTCGCGGACCACAAACACAATGTACTGATGGTATCTGCATAAGATATCCCCCTCCAGGCATTATGGTAATTGCCTCCCTACGTTTTCTTGTAGCCATGACCTTTTTCTCTTCTGCAGGGTTCCGAATTTTGACGGCTTCCTTTACTACTTTTTTATGTTTTTTCGCCTTTCTTCCTTGAACTTCATTTCACTGCGTCGTTATATTCTCCTTCCTCTTCTTCGTTTCTTCCTGCTGAGGTACCTCTTTTAGGAGTCTGAATCGCAGGGTAGTTTAAGCTTGTTCTCATAAGTCGATTCAATCTTATCGCTTCAGTCTTTTTCCAACCGCTTCTTAGACTCCCAATAACTGCCCAAGACTCTTCCAGTAAAATTATACTCTTTTTAATTTCATTACTAAGATTTGACTACCTCTTCACAGCCCCTTGCATAACACCGAGACTTGTTATGCATTTCTTCAATTCCTCCTCCTCCTGCATCCTGGGGTTCTCGATGTGATCCTGTATAGGCGACAAAACCGGCAGCTCGGTCACTTCCACACTAGTTTTAATTGGCATTTTTGTTCCCGTAACCACTTTCACTGCCTTCAGTTCCTTCTTTCCCTTCCCACAGTCTTTACTTATCAGCGGTGCATCACCACGAATCGGCGAACGCGATACCAACCCGCTTTTCGCAAATGGATTATATTATACCACTTATATCGCCTCATTGATAATATCATTGCCCCCCTTCCCGCTGGTCTGTTTATATTAGCCATATTCTACAAAAAATAATAATAATAATAATAATAATAATTCATCTTCTGACAGATGAAGAAAGTGTGCTCAGCGTCATCGTGCATTTGGCAATATATTCACTTCGGTATATTCCAATATATTCAACCACATCAGACTGTGGTATGCGGCATCCCAGAACACCTCCACAGTTATCCTCCCTTGTCCTTCAGCCGTGTCGAAGAGTACAGTACGATCGTCAAGATAGTCGCTGATCATTCCCAGCAGATATTCCGGAACGCGGAAGTCCTGCTTTAGAGCTTGGAGCATGTCGCTCCATCTGGCCAAGTTAAACGCATTTTTCCCGTCTAAAGTGACGAGGACGACTATACGACGTGAAAAATGGTTGTGGTCCTCGGCTCTGCTCATCGCAGATGTAACTTCCGCAATGGCATCTGCTGTGGAACGACCAGTCCTGAAACCATACTGACGCGGACACAAACCCCCAGCTGCCCCGATGGCAGACAATAGTCTTGACTTGAGTAACTTCTCAAGAAACTTTCCTGCTGTGTCTAGCATACAGTGCGGGTGGTATACAATTTGGCACGTCGCAGCTGCCGCTTCTTTTCCTTGTAATCCGAGGACCTTAGTCTAATCTCCTCCTCCGTTCTAGTTCTGTGAGCTTTTTTCCTCAGTTGGAGGCAATCTCTCCGGAAATCAGCTATTTCGGATGTCCACCAGTGCAATGGCTTTTTACCACGGGGAATTCGTTTCCGTGGCATTGAGCGATCGCAGCCTAGGGTGATTGTACGCAGAGAGTCGTCAACGGCCTTGCCTCGTGAGGGATTGCAGACTTCCTTCAACCTGCATTTGGACACCCCCCCGGATGACCGGCTCATCAATTCTTCCCATGTTCCAGCGCCGTTGTCTGCTAGAAATTGTTCCTTGGAACTGTTTCCTCTTACAGATCACTACCACAATGTACTGATGATCACTGCCCGTTGGTCCTCGATCACATGGCAGCCGTCAATCAGTGCCGCCGAGCGCTCACAGGCAAAGGAGATGTCGAGAATAGTTTCTGAATACCCCGGTCGTCGAAAAGTAGATGCCGAGCCAACATTCAGAACGATTAAACCCGTTCTTTTTGAAAAAAAAGTCTAAGTATAAATTAAGCTGACTAAGAGAATATTCTAACATATTTATTTGATTTAAAACAATTTTTTTTATCATTTTCTATAATTGTTTTAATTTGATTTACTGTTCTATGAAACTGATTGTTAATTTTAATTTGATCATTATGATTTGTGATTAATAAATGGGTGTTTTGATCTATTATTTGTAAATGTTTTTCGATGTTTTGTCGGTCTTGTTCGTCTATTGCCCCAAATAACCAATTAGTATACCGATGCCGTTTACTAAACCACGTTTTAATCTTCTCATAGGTATAATAGTTTTTAGTTTATTTATAATTTCTGAAATTTCAGTTTGTAGTACTTCCCTTTGCTTGGATTCTAGTATGTTTGTTTTATTTGAAATGTTCTCAAGTAGTTCCAAAATTTCGACTGGGTGAATAATATGTATGACAATATCTGTCTGAGTAATTAAATCTTCTTTATCTAAATGAATTTTTACAAATTCTGTATTTGAGTTTTTACTACTTATTTCTAATAAATTACCGCTTACAGTCTGAATAATTATTGTCAGTATCGTCAATATAATGAGTGTCTGTAAAATTTTAATGGTCTTTTAATATTCGTCAAATGTACATTATCTAATTTTAACTTTTTGTATTTAGCTTTATGCCCAATTGCTTTATAATTTTTTACAAAACTTTTCGTCCAAGTTTCGCTATAATTTTCCCTATTTTTATTAAGTTTGTATATTTTATTTACCTTAATCTTATTTATAGTATTTCTTATTTTTTCATAATCTGAAATTTTACTTTGTACGTTTATTGGTGTGTTTTTTATGCTTGAATGGAATCGTTCGTTGTAAGATCTTTCTCACTAATGCTTTTTTGCACTATTCATAGAGTTTGCCTTAATAGTTTTTCTAGGTATCAAAAAATATGTGGAATATGTATCAAATATAAAAATAATAAGATTATTAAATTTTAATGATAAAATACAAGCTCATATAGAAAAATTTTAAAAATAACCTATGTTTTCTGTTTTCTTTTATTTTTTATTACTTTTTTCAAATAAAACTTATTTACTAGTTATAATTTTTTATACCCAATATAGAATTTTGATTTTGTATCAAATCATTTAACCAAGTATCAAACTATTAATATCGTCGTACAATATTTGAGTTAATTTTTTTTTTTTTATGAAGATGTGTATATAAATGAATGTAATATTGCCATATCATTTGCATGATTAAAAAATTAATTTTTTTTTTTAATTTAAGTTTTAAAAACTTTCATATTGAACTTTTAAAAACTTCAATATTTAAAAAAAAAAATTAATTTATAATTTTTTGAAATTTAATTTCAAGATCCTAGCTTTTTTAGTTTTTGAGATATCGTGCGAATGAACGGACAAACGGACGGACGGACATACATAGCTAAATCGATTTATTTTTCGATTCTGATCCGATCCATACATAAATCTATATCTACCCCCTCTTCTTCTTTTCGTCTTTGCGTCACAAATGTAATGGCAAATTTATTATACCCTTTGACCTACAGTCATTCGGGATAAAAAAACACTGAAAGATGGTGTAAATAATTTTTTCATAGTATTATTTTCAATGGCTGGGGTTTTATATTTTAACCCTTGGTAGCTTGCCGTTTCATTGTGAAATTATCTATTAAATTGCGGTTTCTAGTTTCAAAGGGGTTAAAAAGTTAAAGCCGTTAAAAAAGTTAAGTTGTCGTTTTATATTCATAAATTTTAAGTAATAAATTAAAATACGTGCTAATAATAAATAAATAAATAAGTTAAAAGAAATGTTTACAAGAATATTATAGTTTTAAGTTTGCTTTGTTTTTATAGTTTTATGTTATAGTTTGAACAGATATAGATACTTAGTTTTAAGAACCTACATAGTAGCTAGGTACATGTTTATTATTGTAATGTTGGGTGGCTATTATTAAAGGTGATAAATCAATACGGTACTGTGTGAATCTATCAGAGGTTGGCCTATGACACAGTGTAGTTCCGTAATTGATTTGGATAATTTTAAGTGCATTATCCAATGCACTTTTTCAAGCATTTAGGCGTGCTGCGCCGCTATCCAGTGTAAAAATAAATAATCAATTATTTCTTCTGTTGGCAAAGCCAAGAATAACATTACTTTTATTTTACCAAAAACCCTTGGTATTTATACTTTTTTTAAATTACAAATACATATAAATTAATTACAATAAAGATTACTAATATTATACAAATTAGTTCTTACATTAAAAATTTGGTTCTAGTTACTTTAACCCAAATTTATTTATATATTGGTATGCTACAAATAATAATTCACATAGTGCATTCCAAGAACCTCTTTAAGTGGGTCACTAGGTATTCTGTACACTCCGTTCATTAACACTAAGAATATACCACACACAATGTAATGCATTGCTTATAATTATTATTAGTAACATATGGTATATTCATATTACGAACGAAATGAAAACAGAAAGAAAAACAAAAATATAGAATGCAATATGATCCTTTAATTTGTAGCATATAATTATTTTAATTATAAGAATTGTCACAATAATGCTTAAACAATTATTTGCGGTGTATCACGGAATACAACTTATTGCAGTGTATTATGGAATTGAATGTAGATACACTACACCCTCACCCTTAAGAGAAAAGTTATTTTGTTTTTGAAAGAATAGAAAATAACTTTTTATTTTGTATTTAAGCATTATAGTTTACAAGTACAAATTCTTATTATTTTATTTTTGTTAAAATTATTTTGAAATTTTTTTTTTATTTTTAAATGAAAATTTTATTTAAAATTGTATTATTAAAATATTTTGTTTTTTCTTACATTTATCTTTATTTTGATTAATTTTAAAGTAATATTTATCTTAGAGTTAATAAGTAATTTATTTATTTTAATATTATTATTTTCAATAGTAAAATGTTTTTCTTTATAATGTGAAGTACAACTAGTTTAATTTGATATCTCAATTAATTTATAAACTAATAAAAAAAAAATGTTATTGTATATCTTTAAAAAATTATTATATTTTTTATTTTTTTTTTTTTTGTATTACTTAATATTGTGATATTTCAATGTCTTTTAAATTACATAAATTTTTTTTTTTTTTTTTTTTATTTTTTTTTTTTGCTTTTAGCAAATAATTTATTATTTATAATTGATGTAGGTTAGTATCGTTAGAATCAAAAAAAAAAAAAAAACAATACTTTTTATATAATTTCTGTAAATTTCTTTAGCATATTGTTATGTATTTCTTTGGTTTTCCCGTTCATTTCTACAATCGAATTTACGTTATTTTGTTTAATAATTTTGTACGGGCCTTGATAAGGTGTTTGATGTTTTTTTCTATTACCTAACTTAACTAATACTAAATCTCCTACTTTAAAATTTGAAGGGTTGACATTTTCGTCTTTTCCTTTCTATCCATTTTTACTTTATTTATAATCTCTCGTGTTCTATTTATAGATTCACGGAGTCTAACTTTCAATTCATTATTATAATCATCTAAATTATACACAGGATTTTTACTCGTTATAATGTCATTTGGTAAATATGCAATTTTTCCAAATACTAATTCGTATGGTGTGTAAATTGTGTCTATATGTGGTGTCGTATTGTATGCAAAAGTGTAGTAAGGTATCCATTTGTCCCAGTCATTGTCATTTGAAAATGCAAGTAGAAATTCATTTAAAACTCTATGGTTCCGTTCAATTGAACCTAAAGTTTCGTGGTGATATGGAGTTGAAAATTTTTGTTCAATATTAAAACTTTTACAGATATTGTCCATTAATTCATTATTGAATTCAGTACCTCTATCTGATTTTAATATTTTGAAACATCCATATTTAAGAATGAATTGTTCTACCAGTGTTTTAGCTACTGTAACGGCTTCTTTTGTTTCCATTGGATAAGCTACTACATATTTTGTCAAGTCACATTGTATTGTTAATATATATCTAAAATTATTAGACATTCTTAACGGTCCGACTGTATCTATAGATACTATTTCAAAACTTGTTGTTGGAGTATCAGTTATCACCATTTTTTCTTTTACGTTTCGTACTTGTTTATTATAAGCACATAGTTTGCAATTAGAAATGTACTTTTTTACCATTTTAGACATGTTTTTCCAAATATATCTTTGTTTTAATTTTATGACGGTTTTTCTTATTCCCAAATGCCCTCCGTGTGATGCATTATGGTATTCATCAATTAATTTATATTGCATAATAGCATCATTTATTTTCTGTGGGGGTATATATATAAGTATGTTAGTGGAAAAGTGATTCAGATTATTATATAAATTTTTAAATTCCATTTTCGGAATATACTGGAATATATTATCAGTATCACTTAATGCAAGCTTGCTTATTTTTAATTTGTATATTTCAGATAATAGCTTCTCAACTGTCGAAACGGATTTCGCATGATTATCACTACATCTTACTAATACTTCATTTTAATTTTATTTATTTTAGGTACCTTACAATTTGAATCAACTATAAATTTTAATTTTATTAAGTTTTTGACGTCAGATATGGATGTACAGTCCCAGATATAAAGTTGCGCAGGCTTTGGTTGAAAACTGTCATCCCTTTTATTTTTATCATTTTTATTATTATCAATGCCTCTATTTTTTATAGCAGACATCCCCCTAGTCATCACTAACATCTTTTTCACGGATTCATCATTATTTTTCGGAATCATACTCTTAAGTATGTCCGAGTCAATTTTTATTCTAGACAACGCATCAGCGTTAGTATTTATTGTTCCCTGCTTGTAAATTATTTCGAAATCATAATCAGATAAATCTAGTCTTATTCTTGTTAATTTTGAAGATGGATTTTTGTATAAAAAAAGAGCGAAACTAAAGGTCTGTGATCTGTGACCACAATAAATTTTCTACCGTAAAGGTAAGGTCTAAAAAAATTTATTCCCCAATGAATCGCTAATAGCTCTTTTTCTATAATTGGTTTGTTAATTTCATGTTTATTTAAAGATTTACTTGCATAAGAGATAGGTAAGTCATTTCCTATTTCTCCTTGCGAAAGAACTGCGCCCAGTGCAAAATCTGAAGCATCAGTTGTAAGTACAAAAGTTTTCAAAATTAGGATATTGTAAAATAGGTGGACTCATTAATTTATTTTTTAAAGTTATGAATGCATTTCACATTCATTTGACCATATAAATGGTTGATTTTTCTTTAATAACGAATTTAGACATTTAGCTGTTTCTGCAAAATTTGCAATAAATCTTCTGTAATAATTACAGAAAGCTACAAATCGTCTAACTTCGTCAGCATTTTTGGGTACCGGGTATTCTTTTATTGCTTTATGTTTTGCGGGATCGGTTTTTATACCTTCGCTTGTTATCAAATGTCCCAAGTACACAACTTCGGGTTTTAAAAAACCACATTTATTTGGATTTAGTTTTAGGTTGTATTTATTTAATCTTTCAAAAGTTTTTATTAAATTTTCATTATGATTTTTTATACTACAACCAAAAACAATTATGTCATCGACATAAAGAAAAGCATTTGAATTTAAACCGGTTAATGCTATAGTCAGCATTCTTTGAAAACTGTTTGATGAAATTTTTAGACCAAAAGGTAACCTTTTGAATTGAAAATGACCATCTTGGGTCGAAAATGCGGTTAGTGGTCTAGAGTCCTTATTTAGTTTAATTTGATGAAAAGAACTAGTCATGTCTAAAGTTGAAAAGTATTTGGCTCTTCCTAATTTGTCTAGAACGTCTTCCAAACGCGTTAAAGGAAATTTGTCATTTACTATTTTATCGTTTAGTTTACGAAAATCAACTACTAAACGCCATTTCTTTTCATCATTTGTACTTTTTTTAGGTACTAGTAATAATGGTGAGTTGTAAGGGCTTATAGATGGTTCTATTAAGTCATCATCTAATAATTTTTGAACTTGTTTCTTGATTTCCTCTTGTTGTGATTGAGGTAATCTGTAATTCTTTATATATACCGGATTGTTGTCTACGGTATTTAAATTTTGAGTATAAAAATTATTTGTAGATAATGGTTCATTATCTAAATGGAAAATATTATGATATTTTTCAAATATTTTTAACAAAGTATCCTTTGCCTGAACATCATTTGTTTCAATATTTATTAGTTTTAAGATTTCTTCTAATCGTTTTTTATCTTTTGTTATTGTTTTTGTATTGACTAAAATGTCATATTGTTTTAAAGAATTACATTGGATTTTAATTTCAGAATCAAGTACTTTTACTTCATGGTTATTGGTGTTCAAAATTTTTATGTGACTAATCCCTTTACATGGTATGATCGTATTGGCTATAAATACACCATCTTTTATTTCTTTATTTAAGACTATACTATCTTCTTTAATATTAATTTTTATTGGATGTATGATTTCACTTCTAGCGGCAATTGTAATATGTTTTATGTTCAAAGGTCTAGTTCTAATTGGAATGGTTATTTCTTCTTCATTGATATCTAATGTTAAAGTATACTTTTCATAGTCTATTTTTCACATGTACTTTATTAAGAAGTCTCTACCAATTATACCGTCAGTAGATATTGGAAAATTTTCATCTACAAGATGAAAAGTATTATATATGTATTTATTAGAAATATCTATTTTTATATTTATTGTACCGAGTGAGCATACTTCTTCACTCGTTATACCTGTTAATTTACATTTTGCTCTTTCGTTAATTTCGTATGAGCTATTATACGACTGACAATTTTCTTTAAAAATTGATATGTCAGCACCTGTGTCTATCAAAAATTTTAAATCTTTATTATTATATCTTAAAATTATAAAGTTTGTCAAACCATGATTAAGATTATATATCTTTAATGGAGAGGATATCCGATCAGTTGAATTTTCTATTAAACTGTCGGTCCTTCTATACCTAAAAAATGGTTTTGGTCCTCTTCTTGGTTATTTATTATATTTATTCTCCTAGAGTTATTATTATTGTTCCTGTTCCTATTAAAATTATTTCTATTATTATTATTATTATTATTTCTGTTGAAGTTGTTATTATTATTGTTTCTATTGGAATTATTGTAATTATTGTTATTCCTATTAAAATTATTGTTATTATAATTATTCCAGTCAGAATTGTTGTTCCTATTATTATTTCTAAAATTGTTATTCCTATTGTAGTTGTTATTATTAAAATTGTTGTTATTATTCCTGTTAAAATTGTTATTATTAGAATTGTAATTCCTATCTAGATTGTTATTATTTGAACGAAAATTGTTGTTGTAGTTGAAATTACTATTTATATTCCTATTATTATTATTATTTTTGCGACTATTAAAATTGTATACCTTGCTTTGGTTTTGTTCATTACTAGTATCCAACTCCAAAGCGAGATTTACAGCTTCCGTGAAACTCTTTGCTTGTGAAGCAAATATGGTACCTTTAATTTGTTCGTTTAAACCATTTTTAAACACAAAAAGTGCATTTTTTTCATTTAATTTAGTTACAACATCTTTTTCTTGTGTTGTAGCAGTTGTACCTAGTGATTCAATTTGCAATTGATTCAAATCAGCTGTTAAGGATAATATTTTTTCTTTATACGAGTGTATAGAGAAATTATTTTGCTTTATATTATTTAGTAAATTTTGTATTTGAGGAACCGTTTTTGTGCATTTATATCTTAAATTTAAAGCATTTTTTAAATCGGAATAGGTCGTAATTTCGGGAGTTGAACCAATGGCAGTTCTCACGTTATTACTGAGTTTCACATTTATAACAAATTTTATAAGTGTTGCTTGACCAACTGCAGATAATGTATCATTTATTATCTCCAAAATGGTTAAGAATGAGTGGAGTTCCTTTGAATCTCCTTTAAAAATAGGAATTGCTTTACTGGCAGTATCTAAATTAAACTCTGACATGTTTGAATCTATGTTTGGGTCAGGAATAGTTGGATTAGGATTAGGATTTTCGTAGTACTGTAACTGTTGATTTAAAATTTCCCTAGTCTTGTCATATAATTTTTTAAATGAAAGAGTTATAGTTCCTTGTTCATCTTTTTCTATTGCTAAAATTTCTTTTTCAAATTTTAATTTTAATTTTTCTATAATGCTAATTTTTTCTTCTATTTACTAGACTATATATTTTTTCTGAAAGAGAAAACCAAACAACTATACAGTAAAAAAAATATTATTATTTTCCTTTTTTAAAATTTTATTTATTTATATTATTCTTTTTTTTTTGTTTTAAGATTTTTTAAAAAAAAAATTTATTTTACAAACATTTATTTATTTATTTATTTTTGAAATTTAAAATTTAGACATTAGATATATTGCCGATTACGGCTTTTTTTATAAAATTTTTGTACATTTTATGTACTTTAAGCAAAATGTATACAGTTATTACTGTAATAATTATACCCAAACCCAAAGAAGAATGGTGGATGGATATTATTGCGTTTTCGGTGGTGTTAACTACCGAGTTAAACCACCCCATCTATTAACTTTAAATTAGTATATATATAAAAAAAAATATTAATTTACAATATTATTATTATTATCTTATGTAGAACCTTGTTCTTAAGATCTTGGATTTCATGGATTTTATTCCATATTTCGCAGCTCTGGTCCCATGTTAAAGTACCTTCGCCCTCCTTTAGTATGCGGTATAGGGCAGCTAATTTTCTCCTTGAATTGGCTAATTTGCCACCTCTACGCTTTCTAATTTTTATGGAATCGTTGGACATTGAATAAAAATATTTATATTTATATAAAATTATTTATATAAAATATTTATATTTTTTTTTTATAATATATATTTTTTATTTTATTTTGCCATATAATATATATTATGTAATGTATATTATGGATTCTGGATTCTGGCCCACGACACTGTCTATTCCTGGTGACAGTGTGGCAGGGTCGCCATGTAATGTTGGGTGGCTATTATTAAAGGTGATAAATCAATACGGTACTGTGTGAATCTATCAGAGGTTGGCCTATGACACAGTGTAGTTCCGTAATTGATTTGGATAATTTTTAGTGCATTATCCAATGCACTTTTTCAAGCATTTAGGCGTGCTGCGCCGCTATCCAGTGTAAAAATAAATAATCAATTATTTCTTCTGTTGGCAAAGCCAAGAATAACATTACTTTTATTTTACCAAAAACCCTTGGTATTTATACTTTTTTTAAATTACAAATACATATAAATTAATTACAATAAAGATTACTAATATTATACAAATTAGTTCTTACATTAAAAATTTGGTTCTAGTTACTTTAACCCAAATTTATTTATATATTGGTATGCTACAAATAATAATTCACATAGTGCATTCCAAGAACCTCTTTAAGTGGGTCACTAGGTATTCTGTACACTCCGTTCATTAACACTAAGAATATACCACACACAATGTAATGCATTGCTTATAATTATTATTAGTAACATATGGTATATTCATATTACGAACGAAATGAAAACAGAAAGAAAAACAAAAATATAGAATTCAATATGATCCTTTAATTTGTAGCATATAATTATTTTAATTATAAGAATTGTCACAATAATGCTTAAACAATTATTTGCGGTGTATCACGGAATACAACTTATTGCAGTGTATTATGGAATTGAATGTAGATACACTACATTATTTTTAAAATTTAGTTTTTTTAAAGGGTTTTTTATGCCGAATTAAACGTTATTCATTTTATTTATTATATAACTTCAATTCCGATTTTTCCCTTTTCTAAAAATATAAAATGAAAATTAAATTTTTAAATTGATTGTGTTTTTGTTTTTTAATTAAACCAAATTTTTCAGATGTTATTTTACTTTTCCCATCTCACCTATTTAATTTTATTTCTCAACAAGTATTCAATTTTATATACGATGTACGGAATTTTAATTGTACCCACTAAATATACAATTTTCATTTTGTAATAATTCCTAAATTTAGTCTATTCTTAAAATTCATTTGATAGCAAAAAACAAATTCGTTTGTCTACTCTTCGCTATGATGTTATATTATTTGAATACCTAAAGCGGTAAAATAAATATTTTAAAAACAAAAATTTGATTGAATATTAGAAAAAAAAATATTTATATTTACATACATAATATAGTGTATTATTTATATTTGATTAAGTTAAGCCAGTAGTTAAATATAAATATGTATATTTACATTGGCATTTGGTTTTATCAGTATTACATTGAAACACACAAACGCATTAAAAAATAAAATGAATGTACCAACTCTAAACTTTTTTTTACTATTTTTTACTTTTTTTGTTTAAGAAAATAATAATAATATAAAACAATGTGTAGGATGAGAAAGGTACATGTTTTTACAAATGTATAATATCGTTTTTTCTCTTTCGTGGGGCATTGGATTTCACAAAATATAGTGAGATTTTTTTTGTTCTACTTGCTTTATCTATATATATATAATTTTTGGTTTACTCAGATGTAATGTAACATTTTGCTCTTGTCAAAAACTTTTTAATTGTATGGCTTTGAATTTATTAACTGCTATAATTGTCTTAGGTTTATCTAACTTTGCGAAATGTTCCTCTATTAGTTCGGTAATAGTTAATTGGTTTCTGTCTGATAAATAGTCGTATTTAACCAGCTGACAGATATCGCATTGATTTAAAACTTTTAAATTATTTCTAACAATTTTGGGGTAGTTTATTATATTTTTTAACATATTATATGTTTTTTACCCGAATGAGAGCTTTCTTTAAAATGATAGAATGAAATTTGGTTCACTGTTTCTACTTCAGTTTCCATTTCTGGTGCTCTAAACGAACATTTAATAAATTTTATATTTTTGTCACTTAAAAATGGTTATATAAGTTTATTTTGTACAATATTATATTTATGGTCTGGTAGTTATGAATCTATGCCAGTTATACCTTTTTTAATATATCTTCTTAAAATATCATTTAAATTATTAAAATCGTATTCAGCTATATCATAATATTTAATCGGTTTATTTTTTCCAATACAAATATTAAACATCCCTTTTTAGGACAAACTATTTGACCAATTTTAATGAAACAACAACCAAAAGAAAGGTTTTTTTTTTTTCATAGGAAAATGATATTTTTTTTAGATGATTTTTTCAGGTGAAAACCCGTCTTTAATTTAACGGTCACGCTGTTAAAAATTAAGGCTTATGACTCTAATATTATGCGATGACTTTCTGGGTAAAAGTAATTCATTTTCGGTTGTAACTCGCAGCTCAATCAAACTATTATATGCGCCGATTTATATCTTTCTTTTTTTTTGTTTAGTTCAAATGTTCAATGAACAAGGAGATTGAAAGTTTTTTAAAATTTTTTTTTTGTTTTTTTTTTTCTTAATCTCTCTAAAATTCCAGTGAAAAAAATGAGTTCTGTTCGAAATGAAGGCAATACATTTAGTTTATACAGTTGTTTTCAATTATAACGAACTCTGTTAAATTTTAATTATAATAAACGTTACACTTTTTGCCAAAGAATTAAATTTTACCTAAAAATGTATTTAAACTTATTATATCTAATAATGTTGCTTGATGATTAATATAGTAATTTTATATTTATTTTTGATAAAAAAAAATCTTATTAACGCATTAAAAATACAATAAAAATTTCATCAGAAGAAAAATCAGTATACAGGGTGTCCTGGGCGCCATTAAAACAAACAAAAAATTGTATTGGTGGGGGTGTCTATTGTGGACCCTTTTCGAGATATGAGGGATTTAAGATTTTTAGGAGACTTTTCATAAAAAAATCAATAACTTTTGAACAGCTTCTTGTAGAGAGATAAAAAAAATCCATTTTGTAGAGTAAGTTGTCAGCTTTAATTTCTGTATACTAGTAATCCCCATATACCCAACATTTACAAAGTTATTAAGGTTCAAAATGATTTAAAATGAAAAAATTATTTTTCAAACTCTATGTTCTTTTGAAACACACTGTATTTGGAGTACTTTTTATAGCATTTTTCAAGACAGCTTTTCAAGCCCTATAATTAGTACATAATAAATTTTTTTCTATCTCTAACTATTTTTGATATGAAGAATACAAAAGTGTGTTATTTTCATTTGATTCAAACAGAAAAATTATGAAATTTTTTTTTTTATCTATTTATTTTTTCATTATTATTTTATAAGAAATTTTAAATCATTTTGAACCTTCATAACTTTGTAGCTGTTGGGTATATGGGGATCATTAGTACTAAAATTAAAGCTGACAGCTTACTCTACAAAATGGATTTTGTTTTACCTCTCTACAGGAAGCTGTTCAAAAGTTATTGGTTTTTTTATGAAAAGTCTCCTAAAAATCTTTAATCCTTCTTATCTCGAAAAAGGTCCACAATAGACTTTGTTTTAATGCCCCCAATCACTGAGTGTAGTGCGCGTACTTGAGTCCCGGACACCCTGTATATTTTCAAAAAATACTAATACTAAATTTAAAAATGGAATAAGGGGAGGAAAAATTTATCAATTTTTTAAATGATTAGTTTTTTTTTTTAATATCTTTGTAGATATGTTATAAATCTTAAAATTGTGATTTTAAAAAAAATCTCGACTTATGCCAACTTAACTATTATGAATAAGCTTTTTAATTAGGACACATAATATAATACAACATAGTTCAAATCGTACTAAAATGTTTAGAAAAAAGTACAGCTTTCTATATGTAGGACAACATTAACTCGAATTTTGGCTACTTGACTTCGGTAAATATGTATACATATGTATTTGTTTAGAAAAATCATCAAATTGTCAGAACATTATATATTTTTTTGTGTAATAAGTGTACAAAATTATACTCTCTTTATAGCACGTTAAGCTATAGGAATAAAATTCAAAAATACTTAAAAACGTTTTTATAATTGAAAAAATTATAAATTTTTTTTTTAAGCAAATTTCAAACGCAAGATTTGTTGACAACAACATTTTATTATGTATAGGAAAAAAAAATTAGTTTCGTGTAATATTAGTCTAATATAAATTACACAAAACGGATTTTTTATGTAAATTTAAAAGCACAAAAAGCTCGAATTTCGAGCTAAGGGCGATACTAGTATATATTATTCTTCTACCTAAAATATTTTCCATTTCAAAATTTTATTATTTGTGAGAATAATTTAAATTTTATACCCATTAACTATTCCCTCTTTAAAGCCAATATGGTCTAGTAATTCTTCCTCTGCAGAATGTACTGGTGCCATTGTGACGTTGTCTTCAACGTTAAATATATTTAAAGATTAAATTGATTCTTTGTCATCCTTTCACTCATTTACTTTTTCCTCCGTATTCTCAATTCTATTTAAAAAATCTGCGACCCGATTTTCTTTTTCTTTAAGATATTCGACTTCGAATTGATATTAACCTAATTTTAATAACCACCTTTGATGTCTAGGTGATAAATCTTTTCCTTTATATTTGGCATGCAAAAATTTGATAGGTTGGTGATCAGTCATTATTTTAAATTTGTTACCGAAAGGTAAGGTCGAAAATAGTTCACTGACCACATGATCGCAAGAAATTCTTTGTTTGTCGCGGAATAATTTCGTTCGTGATTATTTAAAGTTCGTGAAGCGAAACATACTGGGTGTCCTTCTTGTGATAGGACTGCACCGATTGCATAGTTTGATGCGTCAGTTGTTAAAACAAACAAATAGTTGTTAAAAGATTATTCAAAATTCGGATATTTGATTACTGGGTGACTTATTATAAGTGATTTTACCTTCTCAAAAGCCGTAATGAAGTTAGGATCATTCATGTTAATTTTTGTATTTTTTTTCAAATATATTGTGATAGGTTGTGCAATTTTTGCATAATCCTTCGTAAATTTCCGATAATAACCGGTTAAACCTAAGAAACTTTTGATTTGTCTTTCTGTTTTTGGTAAGGTTAAATCTAGTAAAGTTTTAATTTTGTTTGGGTTAGGTTTCAGTTATTCTTTACTTAATATGTGTCCTAAAAATTCTGTCTCTTGTTTCATAAAATTGCATTTATCTATTTGGATTTTCAAATTTTTCTAAAACTTTAAAAATACTATAAATTGCACTAATATGTTCTTTAAGTGAAATACTGAATATAAGAATATCGTCTAGATATATTACACATACTTTGTTAATATAGTCTTTTAAAATGTCGTTCATGAGTCGTTGGAATGTCGCCGGAGCATTTTTAAGTCCGAAAGGCATTCTATTAAACTCATATAGCCCATGTTGTGTTACAAATGCTGTCTTTTGTTTATCTTCCTCCTTTATAGATATTTGGTGATAACCCTTTGCCAAATCTAACGTTATAAAGTACTGTGCTTTACCTAATTTATCTAATATTGAGTCAATGTTCGGTAACGGACATTTATCATTCTCTGTTCGTTTAGTCTTCTTTCCATTTCAGCTATTTGTTTTCTCACTTCTTTCTGCGATATCTGTACAGTTTTAAGTTTATGGATTGGTCAGTTGTAGTTACTATTTCATGTTTAATTTCTGTCGTTTGTGTCAGTATGTCACCGTCTTTGAAAAACAACTTAGAAAATCTTTTAACTAGTTTTTCAATTTCTAAACGTTGTTCTGAATTTAGATGGTTTAATTTTTATAAATTCAGTTTTGGGTCTATCGTTTTTAACATACATTTTTAATTTAATTTATACGGTGAATTTCCAAATTTTATATCTTGTTCGTTTACGTTTGTACTTCACTTTTCAAAATCTATTATACTTTCTAAACTATTTAATAAATCAGAACCTACTATCGGTATAATTCGAGCAAGCTTAGTTAAATGGGGGAAAACTTTTAATTTAATTATTGCACGATAAAATTATGATTAAACATGATTAAAATATAATATTTGTAGTCGCTAAATAGTTTTATTTTATTTTTTTATTTTAAAGAAATACAATTTAGAAAATGTCTTTTTATTTAAATAGTTTATTATTTCTTCTTTAACAAATTCTGATAATAAATAAATGAACCGAGCCAAACAAGATCTCTATAATTACTGACTATTTCAAATTTTAATTTATACATTATTCTTTGAATACTCTTTGCTCTTTTTTTTCTTTATTTTCTTTTCTCCTTTTTGTTTCATATACATATGAGAAAACTACTACAATTCGGCCATCCTGACCACTTAATCGTCCTCGATTAAGACATATCAATATTAGACATATACATCATAAACATTAGTGCACTATTAACATTAAAACATTACCAACATTGGAATAGATTAATCTGAGTTTCAAAAATGCGATTACCAAAACCAATTCAAATTTAAAAAAAATCAATTAATAGTTAAATAATTATTTTCGCTATTATATATATATACATATATTTTTTTTCTTCTTTTTTTTCTTTTTTTTTTTCTTTAAGGGCCCCTTCCAGATAATAAATTAATTGATTTTAATAAACACATAATTGAATTTCTCTATTAATACTTAAATCTAATACAATTTTTCTTTCTATCATTTGAACTTTTCATACAATTATTTTCTTTCTTTTATTTTTAATTTTTTTTTTTTTTTTTTTTTTTTTTTTTTTTTTTTTTTTTTTTTTTTAAAAAAAAAAGAGCTAAGTTTTGAATGCAATACAATTTGCAATATTTCATACATATATTAATATCAGATCGGTTCAAAATATAAAGTTTCCCAAACAAAATAATAAAATTCATACATATTGTATTCCAATACATAAATTCCAAGTAAATAAAGGTTTCATTAAATTCAATTAGTTTTTCCATTATTATTAATATGAAAAAATATTAAAATACATATCTACAAACTAATATCTATTTTTAATCTTTCTTTTCTTTTTTTTTTTCCTTTTTTTTTTTAAATTTTCTCCAAATATTTACATAAATTTTTTTTTTTATTGAATTGAAATAATAAACTTATGATAATATAACTATATATTTTATTTCAACATATCTATGATTTAAATATATATATATATATTTTTTTTTTTTTCCCAAATAAACTGGAATATTTTTAAATGGTCATTTACGTTTTCTCAAATTATAATTATTTTTATATGGTACCATGTTACGACTTTCTATGACACCTTTGTATGGAATTTGACTAATTTGAAAATTTTCTATGTCATTAACAATATAACGATTGTTACCTAGCACTTTGAGGACCTCATATGGACCTTTCCATTTTGGTAGTAATTTTTTACTAATACCAGGAGTACAAACATAATTTTTAATCATCACATAATCTCCAACTACATATATTTTAGCCGGTTTTCTAAACTTGTCGAAATACTTTTTATTATAATCCTGAACCTTTTTGTTTGCTTCAATACTATTTTTTCTAACTTGTACTAAATCTCGCGAATTCGAATTAATTTCTCGCTCAATAATTTCTTTAACACCGTCGACAAATACACCTCTTTGATTAACTCCATACATCATCATACTAGGGGTTGTAGCAATTGAACGATTGACCGTATTATTAAGACTAAACTCGGCCTTAAATAAAACGTTATACCAGTACTTTTTAGTAGAGTTATCGCTTAGTTTAGCTAACATTGGAATAAGGCTACGATTTATCCTTTCAACTTGTCCGTTAGCTTGTGGCGAACCGGTGGCTATCTTTATGTGTTCAATATTATTTTCTTTTACAAAATCATCAAAATCTCTGGAGGTAAAACAACTACCTCTGTCTGAGATAATTCTACGCGGACGACTATAAGAATTGAAATAATTTTCCAAACAAACAATAACTTCTTTAGTGCTGGTAGATTTGACAGCGTATAATTTTGTATATTTTGTAAACGCATCTACAACTAAAAACACATGTTTTTTTGAAAACTTAGCATTGTTATCTATAGGACCACAATGGTCTATGTGAATGGTGTCAAATGGAACGTTATTTTTGGGAATATTATGCAAGAAACCCTCAGTTTTGCCTTTTGATGAAGAAAAAGTTATGCATTTTAAACAATTGGAAATGTAATAACTAATACTTTCTTTTAATTTAGGGAACCAGTAGTTTCTAAGTATAAGCTCATAGGTTTTATCTACTCCTATGTGTCCCATTTCATCGTGATTTATACGAATAACATTATTTTGCATACTTTCCGGGACATAAAACAGTAATTTTCCTTTCAATTTCCTATACACCAAACCATTTCGCATCTCATAGAAACTATCTTCGGACGATTCTAATTTCTTTTTAATTTTCTGAATATTAAGATCTTTATTTTGTGATATCGATAGTGTTTGCTCAAAAGTGTTTTCTTCGAGAACTAATATATTTGTGGATCTACTAAGTGCATCTACATGAGACATTCGATTTCCTTTACGATGCTCTACCATATAATCATAGTTTTGAAGCTCAAGTGCCCATCTTGCTATACGAGCATTAATATCTTTCTTATTAAGAGTAAGCGTAAGTGAGTTACAATCTGTAACGATCTTAAACTTAATGCCTTGTAGGTAAACACGAAATCTTTTCAATGCATAAATAATAGCTAATGTTTCCAATTCGAAACTATGATACTTGCTCTCAGTTTCAGTCGTTCGTTTGGAAAAATAAAAAACAGGGTGAAATTTATTATCCGGTTGGCGTTGTAATAATATAGCACCAAAGCCAATCGAACTGGCATCCGTATGCAACTCAGTTTCGGACTTAGGGTTATAAATGGCTAAAATGGGAGAACTTACTAAATGATTCTTCAATGTTTCAAAAGCTTTGAACTCTTTTTCCTGAAAGTTAAATTTTACATCTTTACGAATTAAGTCATAAAGTGGTTTCGCTATTAATGAAAAATGTGGTATGAATTTACGAAAGTATGAACTCAAACCTATAAAACTGTGCACTTGTTTAGTACTTGATGGAACTGGGAATTCTAAAACAGCTTTAATACCAGATTCAGTTGGCTTTATTCCTTCATATCCAACTGAATACCCCAAATAGTCAATATTTGTTTGCAAAAACTTGCATTTTTCCAGATTGAGTTCTAATTTATTTTGCCTTAAAAGTATAAAAACGTTCTTTAATATATCAACGTGTTCTTTAATAGTCTCGGTCGCGATCAATATATCGTCAAAATACGTTAAAATTTTTCCATCAGTAATCATTTCTTTAAAAATAATATTTACAAAACGTTGAAATACAGCCGGGGCGTTTTTCAACCCAAACGGCATTTTAGTATACTCGAATTGACCCAACGGGGTAATAAACGAAGTATATTGGACAGAATCTTTATTCATGGCTACGTGATGGAAACCATTTTTGAGATCCAGTGAACTAAAATATTTTTTCCCTTTTAATTGAGTAAGTTGGTCCTCTATTAATGGTATAGGATAATTATCCCTCACTGTAACTTTATTTAAAGTTCTATAGTCTACACATAACCGAATATCATTATTTTTTTTTTTTATTAAAACAATTGGAGAACAAAATGGAGATTGACTAGGTCGAATTATTTTTTCTTTTAATAATTGATTAAGTTTTTCTTGCAATTTTTCTTTTTCGTAAAATGACAAACGCCGAGGTGTCGAATAAAATGGTACGTTGTTATTTAGTAAAATTTTCATTTCATATTCCAATTTATTATCATTTTGCAAATTAGAGTTAAAATAATTTTCATAAAATATGTCATAACAATTCTTAATAATATTTTTATCAATATTTGGATTAATGTTTAATACTACATTTTTATTTTCAGATTCATCCAAATAATTAATAGAAGAGAGTAATTTAATTTCATTTTCAATCGGGTTTAATATATTTGGTTGATCAATACAATTTAAATTTACTAATTTGAAATTTGAAATTTGCATAAAATCTCTACCAAGTATTAAGTCATAAGTCATTGTTGACTTAGGAACTACTTTAACATTTAATTTATAATATTTATCAAATAATCTAACAGAAACATTTATATTACCTAATACAATTAACTTACTGTTATTGATACCGTAATAGTTTTGTTGATTTTCATGATGAATACTTTTATATGATACAAGTCTTTCTGAAATAAGTGAAATTGAGCTGCCAGTATCCATTAGTGTTGATAAATTGTTGATTAGTTTTTTATTATCATCCGCGATGATTGTGGTATACATGAATTCTTCAATTGGATTAATATTCGAGATTGCATTCTGATGATCTTGAAGTAATTTATTCTGTGATTGTGATTTTTCAATACAATTGTTGGCAAAATGTCCTGATTTTCCGCACCTAAAACATTTACCTTTTTCTCTCCGTGGTTGCTTACACTGTACTACTGTATGGCCGATTCCGTTACAATTAAAACAACGAAATACTGGTTTTTCTTCTTTAACATTTTTAGTTAGATCTGCATTTTTATTTTGAAAATTATTATAAGTTTTGTTATTTTGTTTGAATTGATTTTTATACACTGGTTTTAAATAATTTGAATAGTTTGAAAAATTTGCTGTCGGAAATCTTTTTTGCTTGATAATCGAAGAAAATGCGCTTAATATTTGTTCACTGCTAGTAAATTGTAACATTTTTGCTTGATTTTGAAGTACGACATCATTCATTCCTTCTATTATAAACTCACATAATTCTTCTTCAGATATATCTAAACTTCCAGCAAGTATGACTTTATCATGGAAATAATCAGCGAAATTTTCATTTACATTCCAAATACGATGCTCAAATTTCCGTCGAATTTCAATTTTTTGTAGCTTATTTCCAAATAATTTGTCCATTCTATTTAATAACTCGTTTAAATTCATTGTTAAATGCTCTGATTTGGAATGAAACCATCTTAGTGCTTTACCTTTTAATTTTTTAATAACAAATAATTTCATCGTACCATCGTCAACTTGATATGTTTCTTTACATGTTTTTACATGTTGACACCAAGGTAAAAATCCTTCGTCACTAAAATCATACAATAAATGATCTAAATAATTTAAATTTACCTCTAAATTAATATCATTTTGTGTTGTTTTATTGTTATTTGCTTTCATTCGTTCAATATCTCGTACTAGCTTTTGACGTTGCGTCTCTATTAATTTAAGTTGTCGTTTTAAAACATCTATTTGACCAGTGCCGTCGATAACTTGACTTTCATCTTCTCGAGCACTAGTACAAACAGAACCTTCAAATACAAGTTGGTCCAAATTCTCACCATCATCTTCTATTATTTCATTAACATTTACATCTGGATTATTTTTTTCTTTATACTGGATAATTCGATTAATTATAATTTCTTTTGTTCCCGTTTGCGGCAAACCATAAGTCTTACAACTTGAAGTTAATTGTTTTTTTGATTGTTTACGTAACTCCGAGCGTAAATTCTCCATTTTTTTTTTTTTACTTTACTTTTTTTTTTTTTAAATCAATCTTTAAGCAATTCAAACGATGCAGCCAACCTCACTTTTCATACCAAATTCAAACAAACAGTCAATTCAACTTATTATTTTTTTTTTTTTTTATTATAATTTTTTTTTTTCTTAGCTCTCAATATTATATTCAAAAACATAATATACCAATTTCCCCTTTTTTTTTTTTTTAAATAGCGAAGACAGCATAAAGAGGAATACACAAAAAAAATTAATTTTGTTGCGGTCGTAATACTATAATAATATTGTTATACATTTTTTTTTTCACGATGCTTGCTCAGCTTTCAACTCTATAAGAATATCACTGTAGTAGAGTGAGACAAAACTATGCATAGTTTTTGTGTTTTGTTTTTTTTTTTTTGGTTTTAAATGAACAAACGAATAAAACATTTTTTAAAATTTTAAATACTTAAGAACAAAATGAATATTAAGATTCTTTTCTTTTGAATATTTTGTTATTTTCAGAATTTTATATTTAAAAATTTTTTTTTTCTGGATAAATATCCCACTTCTGAAATTTTGTAGTCGCTAAATAGTTTTATTTTATTTTTTTATTTTAAAGAAATACAATTTAGAAAATGTCTTTTTATTTAAATAGTTTATTATTTCTTCTTTAACAAATTCTGATAATAAATAAATGAACCGAGCCAAACAAGATCTCTATAATTACTGACTATTTCAAATTTTAATTTATACATTATTCTTTGAATACTCTTTGCTCTTTTTTTTCTTTATTTTCTTTTCTCCTTTTTGTTTCATATACATATGAGAAAACTACTACATATTGTTAATTATTTGATTAAATAATTTATTATTTAGGAATAACAGGAAATGCAAATTTGGCGTCTGTTATTTTTGTGGGAATAGAATTTGAAGAATTTGCACTTGTTTTGATAATAACAGGAAGTGCTGATGTAGTGTCTGCTAAATAATTTATTTTATTACATAAAGGATAAGGTGAATACATATCTCCCACGCCCATGCTCTCGTACCGAAATTTTCGCTGGATAAGGTATCCAGATGGCCGCCGAACCCAGCTCTTCCGAGAACTAAGAAGTGGTTCGGTCCGTATACTGCTCACTAATGTAAAGCAGTATTGCAGAACCCTTCTCCCGGACAAGCTGATGCAGGAGGTCATCTGCCACTCGGCTCCGGTTCAGGTTGGATGACATCGATTATTTTTCTGTTTTGGCTTTGGCCTTTCTCAGAGCATCTCTGAGTATCTTGCATAACCCTGCGCCAAGGGCGTGACCCAGATTTTCCTGTTGCCGGCCCGCTTCGGCTCAGAGTAAGCTAAGTGCCTTCTCTTTACAGGCCTTAAAGACATGGCCCTCCTTTCCGCAGCGGAAGCAGGCTTTCCTTCTATCAATTCCCCTGCAAGAACCAGACTTGAGTTACGTCACAGTTGGTAACGCCAAACAAGATAGTACTTAATTTACCTTCAATGAAAGATAAAACTCAACTTCATATTAATCGAATTTAAAATTAAATATATAAAACAATAACACATACATAATTATTTCACATTTTTGATTTTTTTTTTTTTTTTCTTATTATTTTCGTTTTCATACAAAAATTTAATTAGCTACATACTCAGCATAATTACGGTCATTTGCATTTGAATCACTTTTAATTTTTATATAAACGATACAATAACAAAAATAAGTATCAAATACAAAACTCAGCACAATGATGGTCAATTGCACTTGAACTAAATTTAAATGTGTAATTGCATTCGAAATAATTTAATAGTAATACGAAACCGAACATATGGTGAAATTTTGTACAAAATTCAGTACGAACTATTGTTAGCTAATATATTAATTTTGTAATAAGTAAATTAGATAAATTTCTTTTGTAATTCGATACTGAATTTTGTTTCGAAAGATATTTTAAATTAATAAATTATAATTAGTGTTAAGATAAACAAATTGTTTTTGTAAAAGAAAAAAAACAAAATTGTAACATATAAAAATTGAAAAAAATGTAAAATTAGTCTTAGGACCACATTCAAAGAATAAAGTTGAGAAAATAAAATTTTAACTTAAATTTAAAATTTTCGGATTATTTTAACAACCCATAAACTCATAATTGGCGTAGTCAAGTAGGTTTTGCTATCCAAAGATGGAAAATTTCGTGATACGAACCTAAACCGTGAAAATAATATATATTTTTTTATTGAAATAACATAAAAATTAACTAACATATAAATTTAAAACAGTTTAATGAAATAATATAAGTTTAATATAAGTTAAAAAAAAAAAAAAAAATAAAACAAGTTTAGCAGTTCAAAATAATAAAACTAAATAACTCATCTAATAGTGAACAATTTTTTTAAAATAATAAAACAAAAACCTATTAATAAGTTGTGCACATAAATATTAAATAAATAAAACAAAAGAAAACTTAAAATTAAAAATTTAAATAAATTAAACAAAAAGTTATCAATAATATCAGTACAAACTGTTAATGCCAAAAATTAAACAAAACAATAAGTCTAAAATCTATATACTATTAGTGAAGAACCAGAAGATATTAGTGAAATCAGTGAAATAAAAGTTAATAACGAAACAAATATGCAAAATGCAAGTACATCATTCGTAATTTCTGCAAACGATATATTGAAGGATGCACGGCGGATACATGAATTCCGTGGCGATGGCCAATATGCTTTAACATCGTTTCTGAGGGAAGTGGACACAATCCTCTCTCTAGTAACATGCCAACAAGCAAAAACATATATTTTCCAGAGAATTATCGTAAATAAAATCCATGGCCAAGCACTGGATGTCGTTAGAACATTAGGTGCAAGTGCAGATTGGAACCAAATAAAAACAGCTTCGATCATGTCAGCAAGTTCTTGCAGCAAAAAATTATCAGGTTAGACAATATTTTAATATTTTAGTTATAGTTTTAAGTAAATTAAATGAAAAATATGAATACGATACAATAAACCAACAGAATTTTCCGCTGAGAATAATGAAAAACATATTTTTAAATATTCTCGTATTTCTAAATAATATAGATGCAAATTTGGCATCAATTATAATAAACTAAAACATTACGAAAATACGGGAAGCTTTTGATTCATTAGAAAGTTTAGGTATGATTAGAGATAAGCATAAATTTAGTAATAATTCGAATGATAATTTTAAAAATATAAATAAAAACAATTTTAATCAAAATTATTATCAATATCAAAATAATGCCAGACGGACAGAACAATTCCGACAGAACACAGGACCACAAAATAATTATACAAATAATAACCAAAATACTTATCAAAATAATTATAGAAATAATTATCAAAATACTTCTAAAAATAATTATTAAAATACTAACCGAAAGCCTACAAACTCTGGACAGTCAAAAATTAGTCGAAATAGTCGATTCAATAATAATAGGAATTTTGCTTAAATCCTATTAGTTTTTGTACTCAAAAACTAACCTACCTTTAGAATTTAACGAAGATGCTTTTATGATTTGGAAATTGACTAGTTTCCAAAATAAATGTTTCGATGCAATAGGTCAAAATCAACTGAAACCGTTAGGTGCTGAAATCGATATGGAAAAAGAAGTCCTAAAAATTAATAATAATGAAATAAAATTTATAAACAGTTGTCCATATAAGTTTGATGAAATCCATCAATTACAAAAAAATTTTAATGATAGTCAGTTTAAAATCCTTTTTCAATCTTTAAAAAGATAAGAAAGTAATACTTTTAATCATTTGATAAAATCATATAATAACCTCTTCTATAAAGAAGATGATCAGTTACTTCCACTTCAAACATCCAACACCAAAAAATAACTAAAACCGATAAACCGATATTTTCAAAAATATATAGATATCCACGTATCCATGAACAAGAGATATCCATACAAATCTCAGCGTGCTTAAGCAAAATATAATAAAGGAAAGTAGTTCTCTTTATAACAGCCCTTTATGGATAGTGCTGAAAAGAAAGATAACTCCGGCAAGAAAAAATGACGCCTTGTCGTAGATTATAGGAAGTTAAATGAACAAACGATTGACGATAAATTTCCTATACGAAATTCGCAATATTTTACTACACTAGATTTGGCTAAAGGTTTCCACCAAATCTCCGTGAAAAAGGAAGACCGTCCAAAGACGGCATTTCCACACCTTTTCGACATTATGAATATACAAGGAGGCCGTTTGGATTAAAGAATGCTCCGGGAACTTTCCAATGCCTTATGAATAATGTTCTTAAGGACTGTATCAATAAAATATGTTTATGTTATTTAAATGATATCCTTATCTTTTCTAGTTCATTAGAAGAATGTACAAATAGTATAAAAAAAGTATTTAATACTCTTAGACAATATAACTTAAAAATTCAAATAGATTAGGGTAAATTTTTTGCCAGGCACACTGAATATCTAGGGCATATATTAACTCCAGAAGGAGTAAAACCAAATCTAGGGCATGTATTAACTCCAGAAGGAGTAAAACCAAATCCTAAAAAAGTGGAAAATATTTTGAAATTAAAGCTTCCAACCAGAAGCAAATCAAATCTTTTCTAGGTATAACTAGATATTACCGTAAATTTATCAAAGACTATGCCAGATTGGCAAAACCATTGACAAACTATCTCAAAAAAAATACTAAAGATTCAAATTATATAAATGCCTTTGAAAAATTAAAAAGAGTTATAACAGAAGATCCTATACTCAAAAATCCTGACTTTAATAGAAACTTTTCATTAGTGACCGATGCTAGTGCTTTTGCTATTGGTGCAACCTTGCCAGTAGAACGTTGAACTATCATGAAAAAAACTATTCTACGATCGAAAAATAACTCCTTGCCATCGTTTGGGCAACCAGTTATTTTAGACCCTATTTATATGGTAATAAATTCAAAATCTTGACAGATCATCAACCATTAAAATGGTTCTACTTTAAGTCGCAAGGAAAGGATATAAATCCTAGATTGAATAGATGGATGTTAAAACTATAGGAGAATATAATATTACATAAAAGGCAAATTAAACAAAGTAGCGGATTTTCTTTTTCGGAATAGACACAGAATAAATGTACTAGAAAATAGGAAAGAAAATCTTTGCAATTCTGACAACCAATCTGAAACAACCTCTACTAATTATTCGCTAGAAAATAACATAAATTCATTAGACTTGCAAAGTGTATCCGAAGATACAAATCATGATATTCAAACAGAATTTAGTAGCAAAGCAATAGCAATATCTCAATGGAAAACAACATAAATACTTCTGACTTTCAAAGTGTATCTGAAAATTCATATTATGAAAATAATGAAAATCCTTCTGACCAAACTATCCACTCTCAAGAAGAAGAAGCAAATATTCCAATTCTAAATACAGTTATTCTTACTGATAACAAAGTAAGAGATTTTAAAAAAATTTTCAATAACAAAAGGATATTTTTGAATTCCAAAAATATAAACAACAATTTTAGTGTAGAAGATATATAGACAAGGGTAAAATAGAAATTTTTACTGAATTAAATGATCATAAATATAATATTGTGCAAAGAAAATTAATTTAACTATACGGGAACTATCATAACATAAAATTTGTTAGGTATAATTATTTTGCCAAAGATACGACGACAGAAGAAGAGACTTTTAAACAAATACATAAATATCACAAAAACGAAACAGGACATACCGGTATAAATGAAAATTACGAAGGTCTGAAAAAAGCAATATATTTTCCAATATTAAAAAACTCTATCTAAAAATATATTAATAATTTCGACATATGTAGTCGAGTAAAATATGACAGAAAACCAATAAAAATAAAATTCCAATTGACAGAAACACCAAAAAACATTTAAGAAATTATACATATGGACATATATACTAATCCAAAACCAAACTTTTTAACGTTCATAGACCGTTTTTCTAAATATGCCAGCGCTTTCCACCTAAATGATAAAAATATTCAAACTATAATAGAAAAACGTAGAGAATTTAAAGCAAACAGAGGGCATTTGAAGAAACTAATTACCGATAATGAAGAGTATTAATATTAAAAATTTCCTTAAAGACGAACAAATTGAGCTTCATTTAGTAAAATTTAACAATCACACCGGAAATTGTGACATTGAACGCTTTCACAATACTATTAGCGAAAAAAAAATTAGAGTTTTAAGTATAGTTAATAAAGAACCTAATGTTATCGAAAAAATTTATAAGGCAATTGAGTGGTATAACAAGAGTTACCACTTACAAAAGAAACAAAAGAAAAACCTATTAATATTCAAGAAGGAAATTAGTATAAAAACAAAATTTGCTGACAGAAAAATCTAGATATATAAACAAATTTAATTCAAAAAGAGAAAACTATACAGAAAACAGAACTGAAGGTTATATAAAAAACTATAAGAGTGTTTGACATAAGGAACAACCCAAATTCATAAAATATAAGTTAGAAATATACATCCATCAAATATTCAAAGAAATTGTAAATTTTCAGGTAAAATTAATATTGACAATTTTCCTAATCCTATCAACAATACCGATGCCAACCCAGACCCATCTCACATTTGAAAGAATCGAGTCAGACTTGGGATATACAGAAATCAAGCTGGAGGATAGAGAAATAGTTAAAAATTAAAATACAATCCTACATATCATTAACCCCAAAGAAATTTCAGAAATATTAAACAAATGACCAAAATAATCATAACGCCATAACAAATTTAAACAGCCAAATAACAATTAAAAACAATTTTAATAACACTTTTATTAAGCTTAAACAAATTATTGAAAACGACAGATCCTTAATTAATGAAAAATTTAACGAAATAAATACTCAATACACAACAATATATAAATATCAACTTTACACAGATAGAACACATTCAAGACAATATAGCATCAGCTATATTCCTAATCTGAATAATACATAGTAATATACTTACAAATGAAGAAATTTTAGAATATGATATTGATTTTAATAAATAAAAAAATATTAAATTAGCTACATTAATTGATAATAATGAGAACATTGTTATACCCTACACCTATAGAATAGGTAAAGGGGTATATTACTTTGGTATGGTGTTTGTAACCACCTAAAGGAAGCGTCCGTAGGCACGATAACTCAAAAAATAATAAAGCTATCTTGATGAAATTTTAACTGTAGGTTACTAAGACATCAACCAAACATACACCAAATTTGGCATCAGGGTGTCCCTTCCTGTTTCCTTAGTGTCCTTGAAATTTGAGTCCCATTGGAGTAGTGGGTCAGGGACCAGCCACACATTTCTGAAGACCTTAGAGCATATCTTTAAAAATAATAAAGATAGCCACTGGAAAAAATGTAGAGGTTTCAAATTAGGCACAAGGGTTTTCTTTAATATTTCTTGTGTGTCCCCCTAATTTGGGATCTAATGGAGTGGTGGTTCAGTACCCCTCTTAGACCTCCAAAGACTTAAAAGCTTATAATCGAAATTACTAAAAATAGTAAGTTAAAATTAATATAGAACGTTCCACTTGTGTACAAGGGTTAACTAGTATATAAAGTAGAGCGCGCACTGCATGAAATCAGCCCAAAGGTTCGGATTCTGGACCTTTTTCTCGGTCTACGGGCTAACGAACATATATAAAAAATCACGATAACTCAACAACTAATAACGCTATAACGGGGTATTGGTAATGAAACTACGGCGGTGATTGCGTACGGTGGGGAATGGACAATGGGTTCGGAACTTAGAACTTTTAGATCGAATTTAGGCCAAACTAGCATAATTCCGAAACCAATGAAGAAAGAACCTCCAAATTTGGTATCAGGGTGTCTCTTTCTATTTCCTTAGTGTCCTTGAAATATGGGACCAATTGGAGTGGTGGGTTGAGGACCAGCCACGCAGTTCCGAAGAACTTATTTTCGAAATTAATAAAGATAGTAACTTCAAACAAATTTAGAAGTTTCAAATTTGGCACATGGGTGCTCTTTACTATTTCCTGCGCGTTCCCCTAATTTTGGATCAATCAGAGTGGTGATTCAGTACCCGTCTTAGACCGCCCAAGGTTTAAAAGCTTATCATCGAAATTAATAAAAATAGTAACTTAAAATTATGATATAACGTTCCAATTGTGTACAAGGGTTAACTAGTATTGAAAGTATGACGGGGACTGCATATGGGTGAAATCGTCCCATTGTTTCGGGTTCTGGAACCTTTGAAAAATTCAAGGGCTAACGAATATATATCTTAAAAGCAGTATAACTCAAAAAATAATGCCGCTATTTTGATGAAATTTAAACTCTAGGTTACTAGTAATTTAAGTACCATGGGAATTCGTTCTGGTCGAGTTCGGACAATGAGTTCGGATTTTAGAAGCTTTTGATCGATTTGAGGCCAAACGAGTATAATTTCGAAGCCAAAGAATATATTTCCTATTTCTTATGTGTCCCCAAAATTTAGACTTAATTGTAGTGGTGGTTCAGGTGGCTCCTAAGTAATCCCAAAATTAAAAAGCTTATCTTCGAAATTCATGAAGATAAAAACTTTAAATTTGATACACGAGGGTTCTTTCCTATTTCCTTTTTTATATAAAACTTTTATATTTTTAAAAGGCTAAGAATTTTACCATAAAACATATTTTGTATAATATTTTGTAAATTAAAAACTAAAAACAGCTTTTATGGTTTTAAAATGACTAATGGACTTCGAATTAAATTTTAACCAAATAAATGTAGGGTATTTCTAAGTCGACTGACTGTTTTTTCACTTGTTTTTGTAATTAAAATACCTAATGAAACAATCAGTGTAAGCAACAACTTTGTTAATTCCAATAGGTGATAGGTTAAATAATGAACTAATGTTTGAATAACAAAAAATTGTAAAATATGATAATAATATATAGGTATATTAACACATATAAAATATTTAAGGTCTTTTTACTTTTTAGCACATTTTCAAAAAATTTTGTAAAAATGTGCCTATATAGCTTCACTCTGTCCGTCCGTCTATCCGTATGTTTACAAAAACTTTTACACCGTTTGAAATAGAGTAAAGAAATTTTAACCATGGGTAGTTTTTGCAAAAAAAATATTTTCGTAGAAGAATTTTTTTCTGTAGCCCCACCTGCTACGGGGCTACAGCCCCCCAAAGTTGGAAAAAGCCCTATATTTAAATTGTTATAACAAGAGTTCTGTTAGATATATTTTCAATCTGAAAACGGCAAACGATAGCTGGTTTCATAAACTTTATAAACTTTTAAAAGGCAAGTGTTTAGGGTTGTCATACGGTACTAAAATTTAAAATTTTTGGCCACACATATCTTTCGAAAGGTTCAAGCTAGGGTCTTGAAATTTTGGGACAAGTTAGATCCTCGGAAATTAGTAGGAGTCGGTTAACAAAATTTAGGGTTAGAGAGTTAGATGAAGTTAGATCCTTGAGAAATTTGGCAACCTTCCCAAATGAAGGGCTATAACAACTTTAAAATTTAAAATTAAAAATAAGAGGGGGGGGGGGTTAGATGAAGTTAGATCCTTGAGAAATTTGGCAACCTTCCCAAATGAAGGGCTAGCAGTAAATTTTATAAGTCAGCAGTAACTATTTCCAAGTAAATATTTCCAAAATTAAACTCAGTATGTAATACATTATAAATTTGAAAATGTGCTTTTTTAAAAACCCTTGGTTTTTTTTCATCACTTGTTTTTCGTTACTTTGATTAAATAGAGATTTTACATCTTTTATTGATGCATGTGTGAAATATGAAATTAAAACAGCTAAGTGTATTTTTCGTTCTTCTTGTAAATCAAAATAGAAAAATTTATTTTCATATTTATTATTTGTAACTTTTGATATTAATGTTGAATGAATGTGCGACAGACAAGCTTATTATTAAAAGTTGTATGGCTTGTAAAATCATAAATAATCTTATCATTTTAATAAGTATATATAAGAATTTTACGTTTAAGAAGAATTTAGTTCGTTATTTTGATTGACTCAAATTTTTTTTTTTAGAATTTAAATGGACATGAAAGGTAAAAATATAAAATTTAATAAAATTTCAATATTTTTTTAAATAATTCTGTTTTATTATTAATTCTTAAGTTAGTTAATAAAGGAAAAAGCCAAATGGAATAAGTATTGCATTACATTATTGAAAAATATATAAAAAAGCTTTAATGTTTTATATTCCATTCGGCATAAAAAACCCTTATAGCAAAAAAAAAATATAATATAAAATATGTACATAGGTATAAACAAAACAAAACAATTCATTGACTAAAAAAAATTATCGAAAACAAACAAAAATATTCATTAACTTAAATTTAGTTATTTACATTCCATATTTACAAAATTATATTATGATTAGGTACTTCAATCGTGTTCATCCAATTTTCTCGTTCATGAAAAGAAAATAATATAGGTATCAAGTAAATTATTCAAAAAATAAAAATTATTTTAATAAATAAGTATTACAAATTATATACAAAAATTTATTTGTTAAACCTATAATAGGAAAAAATTTTTAAACAACAGACAAATAGACAGACAGACGTACAAACATATGCAGACAGACGGACGGAAATAAACAGACAAATAGACAGACAGACGGATATTATGAAATATATTAAAAATAAGTTATGCATTTAATATTTTAATTTTACTTTGATTACTCTCAGCTTTTTTTTCGTCATTTTTTAAAAGCTTTTCCCTTAACCATTTTGCTTGCTTTTTTAGCAAAAGATTAATTAGTAACTCTAAAAACTTTATTTTATGCGTGTAGCATTTATCATTTTCCCTAAACCATGTAGGATATTTATCAGATTTTTTTGTGGCTTCTAAACAACATAAAAATATATTTTTCCTTAAATTTTTTTCATGATAATTTTCATAAAAATAGTGATCAAATATGCTCATATGAAATTGTGTAATTTCGAAAATTTTTTCGGTTGGATTCATTTTTATAATGTTTTTGATAAATAAATTGCTCCGAATCAAGCAATAATATATCATTAGAATTTTTTAAAAATGAAGAAGTACATTGATCACAAGAAATTTTTTTTATCAATTTAAAGATAACGTAGCCACAAATGTATCTTTCGGCGTTATTTGAAACAATATTTAACTCTTCAGTTTGATTATCCTCTAAAATTTTAGATTGAAATCCCTCTAAATAATTATTAACTAAATTAGTTAAATCGTCATCAATTTGATCATTTGAATCCGAATCATCTTGTTCTAATTGATAATCCTTTAAATCGTCTATATTTAAAAATTCAGCGTCATCTTCTTCACAGTTAGAGCTTTCAAATTTATAATTAATTAACTTAACCGACATTAATTTTGCTAAAATATTACTAAATTCATGGACGGAAGGATTATTGTTACATCCATTTCTATACCGAATCAAAGAAAATAAATTTTCTAAAACATCCTGATTTAAATGAGCTAACAGTA
This sequence comes from Dolichopus griseipennis, assembly GCA_963082915.1. Classification (NCBI taxonomy): domain Eukaryota; kingdom Metazoa; phylum Arthropoda; class Insecta; order Diptera; family Dolichopodidae; genus Dolichopus; species Dolichopus griseipennis. The sequence continues at coordinate 51,439,854 of OY720445.1, read as the reverse complement.
AATAATAACATTCGTGTTTATTATAAGTTGAAAATATTTCGGAACTTAGTTCGGTAATGCCTGTTAAAGTTTGTATCATACCGTCGATACAATAAACTTTTTTAGATGTGATTGGCCTTATTAATTGAAAATATTTTTTCATTTCTAAAAGATATTTGGATATATGATTATCTTGCTGCAATGCTGCACGACATGGATTTTTTTCATATAATTTCCTACTTTGAGACAATCAAATAAGTTATTAATTTTTGAAACAAATTTTGCTGTTGATACAGCACAAGAAATCCTATCAGTAAATTTTTTTGTTGAAACTAGAGTTTTAATTGCAGCAGCAACAGAATCACTGAAAATTTGAGTAGCCAATCGCACATTCATTTTTATACCCGTGCATACATATATGACATCGGGTATATTAGATTTGCTCCTCCGTTTATAACGCATCGATCTAGACGAGCTAGATATAGTGTCAAGGGTACGTATCGGCTCAGAATCGAAAAATGAGTCGATCTAGCTATGTGTGTCTGTCCGTCCGTCCGTCCGTCTGTGTGTCAGCACGATAACTCAAAAACTAAAAGAGCTACAGTTTTGAAATTTTCACAAAATATTTTTCAATCAATTTCTAGGTTCCCTATTTTTTTTGGTTAAGATCGGACCAAAACTTCGGGTAGCTCTCGAACAACTAACTTTTTCAACTCCAACATTTTCATACAAAAATTTTAAATTTTGCTTGCATCTTGAAATTATATGAATTTTGTTTTTTTGTTTTTTGTTTTTGTTACAAAAAGTAGATAACGATTTCGAGTTAGAAATTCATATGATTTAAATGATGCGTAGTTTATTTAAGATAAGCAAAAAAGAAGACAAAGATTTTTTTTAAGTAAATGGCTTATTGATATTGATAGATTGATAGATTATGAATATGATGATTATTATATGAATATGATCATATGAAGTTGATTTTGCTTAAGTTTAATATATTGGTGAATTAAAAATTAATTATAAGAGATAGAATTGAAAAATTAGAGCAAGAGTTTTGAAAATCACAGAAAACATTTTTTGGACATTTTTGAGGTTCCCTATTCTTTTTGTTTAAGACCAGATCAAGGTTTTGGGGAGCTGCCACACAACTTCTTTGCACCAATATGATTTTCTTGGAAACTGATAATACTACGAGGATAAAAATTACACACTGTTAGTTATATAATGAATGGAGCACTTATATGAAGTTTCAAAATGTTACGGACCCGTTTTCGGGCAGCTGCCATACAAAGTAATCAATTTGATAACTGTAAATCTAATGAAGCTACGAGGTTAAAATCAAAACTGGGCAGATAAGGTAATAGGACAAGTTAGTTGGCAAAGTTGGACATCACTCGGACCAACTTTAAGGGTGGGCTATTTTTTTTTTTTTTTATGGGATAATAAGTTAGTCAAAAATTATGGGATACCTAATAAGTTAAATATTTTTTAAACTATTTTACTTTCTTATATTTTTTTTGTAATTTTTATAATAGCATAGGGGAAATAAATAACGGTTAGTGGGTATGCACGGGTATCTAAAAGTTGACAAGAGCAACTATAATCTTCCTCGTTTCAAATGAATTAGGAAAGATATGTTTTTTTGAAAGTTTGGGACACATTTTTCTATTATTATTTTGTTCATGGAAATAGAGGCAACGAATAATTTTAAAAGAAACCTCACCATCATCTGTATTAAGGTCATATTTAAGAAGGGTGTTGCGAAGCGATTTTATTAAATGCACTGGATCGTAAAGAGCAAACATTTTTTTTTCTACTTGATTGAAGTTAAAATAAAAAAAGGGTTTTGTTTTTGAAACGCCTAACATATTAAAAAACTTCCTATTATTAGCACCCTGATCACATATGACGGCCCTAACATTAATACCTAAATTAAAAGCTGCACCTAAATTAATATTTAAAATGTTTTTAAGATCTTCGCCACTAATGCCCTTCTCTGTGGCATAAAAACTAAGAACATACTTCCAATTATGTACTAATCCCCTTAGGAGAAAAACACAAACGTATTTTGCAACGCTTTTCGTTCTTTTAAAGCTATAATCCGAAAAACCACTAATTTGATCCAATGCACTATTATAGTTAAGATCCCTTCTAATACTAATTTCATCGAAAACTAATACTGCTTCCTTTTCAAGAGAATTTTTATTTGAAAATATAATCCCTAATTCATTAATATTCTTTTCATTAAGACCTACATTTAAATATTTAATAGGGATCCACCTATTAAGGGAACTAAAATGGGGTAAATTTAACTTTATCGCATTCTTTAAAAATAAATAACCTTTTGGAGAACTAAAATGTATATTTAAAGCTACCTTTTTTTCATCTTTTGACCATATCTTTCCATTTTTGAAATTCATTTTTAAAAAAGTTTTGGCATCGTTTGCTAAATGAGACTGCCTATCAATTGTATTAGATAAAGAATCCTGCTTTTCCTTTTTTATTTTTTTACAACCTATTCTGAATTTTTAAAGACATATTTTTTTTTAAATAAACATTTTTTTTTTTTATATGACCTAATGTTTTATGACATGTGGAAAATTTTTTAAAATAAAAATTTTCTTTTTTTTGGAATTTCAAACAATGCCTACAAAAATTAATCGACAATTCATTTGGAGACACCGTTCGAATGTTTTCTAAGGGTACTTTTAAATTTTCTAGATTTTTTTGACTATAAACTTTAATATTTGAGTTATTATTAAATGTTTTAGAAAAAATATTTTCTTTATTAAAATTTGAAAACTCTTTTGACTGAAAGTTTAAATTAGATAGTGGAGTTATAGGATTGATTTCAATATTATTATGTGGCAAACACAAACTTGGAAAAGCTCCCTTTTTTAGTTTTCTCCCTAAAAATTTTTTCTCGAAATGGTCTTCGCAAATAAATAATTTTTTTGTTTTTAAATTTTCTATACTTACACTACATGCCGATACCCAAATTTCGAATAAATTTTTCTCTTTTGGAAATTCATACAGCCTACCGTCAAAATTACGTCTACTTCTATTGCACACTATGCAAGGGGTACCATTCTTACGGTAGTCTGCTTTTACGTCCTTAAACATTCTTCATTTAAAACATGCATAAAGAAAATGAAGGAATGACAAAAGGAATAAGCAGAGAAAATAGGTATTTCTGGCAATGCGGAATATATCTATCAGGCCGAAACGCTAATTTGATGTTTAGAATTTAACCAAATTTAAGTATATTTATAAAAAAAAGTTTATTATTTTATAATAATACATCAAATACATAATAATCATAAGATTATTACATAAAAGACATAAAGTATTATAATATTTTTCAGAAGATTAATAGACAAAATTTTTACATGGCTTTATAAAAATATACCGCATTGTTTCAGATGAAGAAAATTAGAACGTATAAAAATGCAAGGTGTTTCATGAGTAAAGTATTTTTTATTCCTAAATACATGCAGCAATTAAGTTTATCTTTTAAAATTCATAATCCAAATTTTTTTTTTACATGTATGTAGGTACATGATTACTATTTCTAATGTAACATCTTGCATGATAAGTTATAAGAAAAATGCAATGAAATTTAGAGTAAAGCTATAGTAAAAGCAATAAGCTATGATGTGACAAGTTATACCTCGTAATTACACGAAATTTTGGGGAATATGAAAAAAAATTTTTAACTGGAAATTCAAATTTTGTAAAAAAAAAAATTTCGTAAAAATATGTAATTACTTTAATAGTGATAACTTGCCATGTAGCGAATGTTATTTTTCTTTTTTAATTGCTTTTGTCTAAAATATAATACTTATTCTAATAGAAAATTTATAAATTAATACTTACATGTAAATTTTGTTCCTCAATTTTTTTAATTCAAATTTTAATACTTAATAAATTAACAAAATAAACACTTGTAACAAAATAAACACTTGACACTTTTAAAAATGCGCGCCTTTATTACATTGATTATAATTCTTAATATCAAAATAAGAATACATAAAAAATATATCAAAAAAAAAATAGAGAAAAATATCACATAAAAATTTACATTAAGTTACATCTTCCCCGGCGGATTGGGGCTTAGAAACATCCGCAGTAAGGAATGCTTGGGGTACGAGTCCTCTAAAATCCAACGGAAATCCAGAAGCGACTGATCCAGAATGGACGGCTCTCTGGTCTGCGTCGGTTCCCCAAAGGGGCGGCAGTTAAAATACCTGGTAGTAGGTATAAAATACAAAATATAACAATATAAAATAATGAACACAAATAAAGATAAAAATATGGTAGGGATATCTACCAAAATGTCGGCAGAGACCACGGCTGCCGGCGAGGGCTTGGCTAATTCCACAAAAGGATTAGTTAAGTCGCCAGTGGTTAAAAATGTATCTACGTTCAACTCAGCCGACCCTTTTAAAAAGGGCGGTTTAGTAGTTGAAAAAAAAACCAGTGACAAAGCGGGAATCCAGGCTAATGTCACTAGAAATATTACTGGTTCGAATTTAATAAAAATTATGTCTAACGATGACGGTCAGAATAAACCCCTAGACGTGGGTATTACAGTAGAGAAACAGTTTCATTTAAGAATAAGTGAACTAGAGAAGATGTGTAGCGACTTAATGAGTCAGATTCACACTCTAACCGAAGAAAATAAAATGCTAAAGAAAAAGCAATTAACTAAAAGTGCAGTAGAATACTGTACAGATGAAGAAGAACTAACTCGGGAAACCGAGTGGATTGTAAAACGTACAGGGAAAAAAAGAAAAGCGGAGCACTCACCAGAAATACACAAAGAAAATAGTGTAGAAAAATTAAAGGTGATTAAACCAAAAATTTCAATTGATAAACCCATAATTACAAGAAAAAACAAACCTCCTCCGGTTATCTTAAGTAATGTTGTAGAATACCCCAAAGTTAATAAAATACTGAAAGATGTACAAATTAACTATAAAATAAATATTTTTTTTTTTTTTTTTTTTTTTTTACGAGGGAATGGAACGCTCGAAAGCCACCCATTGAAATTTTGCGGTATTTCGTTGGGTAGTGTGCGATTTTAACGCACCAAAACCACACCCTTTTTGAACCAAACTTTAGGAAGGAACCTGTGATACAAATGTACAGTTTGGTTACAGGGATGGGATATGAAAGGATTTTGGGATTGTCGGAGGATATTTGGGAATTTTGGATTATGGTGGATGGGGAAAATTTGGAGGGATGTTTAGGAGAAAGATGTTAATATTCTTCTTAAATTTATTTAGGTCGTACACATACGAATTACCAACTTTAGGAAACACATTGGACGGAATGTGATTCCATAATCTCGACATGCGCATAACAAACGAATTTCCATAGGCCGTGTTTCGCCATCTTAACAATTCGACGTAGTAGGGATGAGCATCTGTTGCACTCCTTGTTTCACGTTGGAAAACTTTGAGTGGAGGCATTAATTGTTTTATTTCCTTAGAACAGGTGTTCGTCCCCACTAGGTATCTATAAAACAGGGTAAGTGACCAGACTGTACGCCGATGGCTAAGTGGAGTGAGCGTTGAGGTAACACTGGGATCATTTATAAGACGAATAGCTCTGTTTTGCACTTTATCAAGATATCCCAGCGCTGATTGGGGTGCACCAGCCCAGATATGTGCATTATACTCCATTTTTGGTCTAATATATGTTTTATAGATATTGAGGAGATCTAATGGAGAGAAGTAAGTTTTACAGCGATACAAAAAACCCAAACACTTAGCTGCATCTTTAGCTATACCAAAAATGTGATTTGACCAAGTCAATTTCTGGTTTAACTCGATGCCCAAAATATTTAAATCTGTTGAGTGCTGCAAAGCTTCTCCCTGAAAAATCAAGTTGGGAATGGAAGTTGCTATTTTTCGCGAGATGAGACAGCATTGGGTTTTCTTCGTGTTGAATTGAACACGATTATTTTCACCCCATTTGTGAATTTTTGCTAAATCGTTATTTAGCTCACTGACAGTGAAATTTTTTGCTGTTGTATTAACCTGATGATTAATGTTACAGCGGCTATGAAATTCATAGGAAGCTACAAGGGTGCTGTCATCTGCGAAACTGTGAATTGGATTGGAAGTTAAAGATAGAAGATCATTAATGAATATTAAAAAGAGGGTGGGAGAAAGAACAGAACCTTGAGGGACACCAGCGTTCAGTTCAAATTTGTCAGATGATAAACCATCGACCAGAACTCGAATCGTACGATTCGAAAGGAAATCTCCAATCCATTTGAGAAAGACTCTACCTAACCCTATAGCTCTGCATTTTGCTAACAAAGCAGCATGCCATACACGGTCGAAAGCTTTAGAAATATCCAGTGCTACCACATCAGATTCACCAGAGTGGTGAAGACTGATATTGAGCTTTTCACAAAGATAAGTCATGAGATCACCAGTTGAACGACGGGCTCTGAACCCGTATTGTCGATCATGAAGCAAACCTTTATGATCCAGATATTTCAAAAGCTTTTGGTTTATAATTTTTTCCATTACTTTGGAAAGGACCGAAATATGATGAATAACCATCAACTGAAGATTAATGTTGAAAAAGAAGGGGAATACAGAGAACTAACAAAAATCATAAATGAAGCTAATTTAGAATGGCATACTTATGAAAACAAGTTGACCAGGCCAATTAAAGTTATGGCTAGGAACTTGCATCCTTCATGCGATCCTGAAGATATAAAGCAAGAGCTTAAATGTAAGGGTTTTAAAATCATTGAAGTTGTTAACAAAAGAAAAAAAATTAAAAAGAATGAGGAGGAAACTATAGTTAAACTACCTCTTTTTATGTTAACATTTGAAAATACTGAGGACATTGATAAGATTTATAAAATAGAGTTTATTCAGCATATGAGAGTGAAAATTGAAGCTCTGAAAAAAACAAATCTGATTCCTCAGTGTAAAAAATGTCAAAGATATGGTCACACACAAAAATTTTGCCAGCGTCTAGCTAAATGTGTAAAATGTGCTGGGTCACATCTATCAACGAATTGTGACAAAGACAAAAAGGTTACGCCGAAGTGTGCTAACTGCCTTGAGGCACACCCTGCAAACTATAGGGGGTGCGTAGTTGCAAAAGAATTACAAAAGAGAAAAAAAAAAGTAATCCAAAACATACCAAAGAAGGTGCGTCGAATTCACCTAACCCTAAATCTAGAAGCTTAAATCCTAGCAGGGTCATCGACGGTTTATCGTATGCCCAAGTATCACAAAATGGAGCAAAAGAACCTATTAGTGCAACAAAACAGAACAATGTAGCATTAGAAAAATCAGCTGAAAAAATAATAAAACGCACTAACGTTAGGAATATAACTCATAGCACAAATAGCATTCATAAACCTAACACTAAAGCTGATAAATTTTAATGCAGATGATGCAAAATTTGTTAAATTCAATGAACGATATCTCTAAAAGAATAACCAATTTAGAAAACAATTCTAGCAAAAGCTATAGTGGTACTCCGAGAAAATTTCTAAATAATGGCCCAAAATAAAATTAGTATTGCTACATGGAACGCAAACGGCGTACTAAATAAAAAACTAGCATTAGAGCTATTTCTCAAAACTAAAAACATTGATGTGTGTCTCCTATCAGAAACTCATATGACAAGACAGTCAAAATTAAAAATAATAGGTTTCACATGTTATAATGCGACACACCCTAGTAATAAGCCGCGAGGAGGTAGTGCAATTTTGGTGAAAAACTCTTTACTGCATCACGAAGAGTTTAAAATAGAAACTGATGAAATTCAACTTTCAGTAATACGTGTTAAGTCCCTTAAACAGGATTTAAACATTGGGGCTTTATATTGCCCTCCTAAATATAATTTAAAGAATATGATCCTTAAAGACCTCTTGAACCGACTTGGGGATAGGTTCATCCTAGGAGGTGACTACAATGCCAAACATATCGATTGGGGTTCAAGACTTACCTCAACAAGAGGAAGAGAGCTAAGGAAAGCTATTAGAGAGTTGGGTTGCTATTTTCATTCTACAGGCGAACCAACTTATTGGCCTACTGATACAAATAAAACTCCTGATCTACTGGATTTTTTCATAACAAAAAAAATATCTCCAAGTTTTATTAGCCTAGAAAATAATGAGGATTTAGACTCAGACCATTCGGCTGTCGTACTAAACCTGCATGAAAAAATTGTTAAGAAACAAAATAAGCCTACACTTGTTAATAAATCAACAAATTGGTTCAACTTTAAACAAGAGATAGAAAATAATATAAATTTAAGGGTTAAAATAACAACTAAAGATGAAATAGATTTAGCAATTGAAAATCTTAATAAAATTGTCCAAAATGCTGCATGGAATAATACAAAAGAATGTAAATACATGACAGCAGGACCTAATTATCCTAGAGATATATTAAATGCGATTAAACTAAAGAGAAGAGCTAGACGAAGATGGCATGAAACACGTGACCCAGCTGATAAAACTGTGTTGAATAGAATAACGCAGAATCTTAAAAGAAGAATTCTTGAAATAAAAAACAAATCATATGAAAAATATGTGGAGAATTTATCAGCTAAAAAAGAAAGAAATTACTCTTTGTGGAAAGCAACAAAGAGTTTGAAAAAACCTGTAGTGCCAGTCCCACCAATTCGGAAAATGGATGGTAAATGGGCAAAAAATAATAAAGAAAAAGCCGAAACATTCGCAGATCACCTGGAAGAAATTTTTCGGCCCAATGAAATAGAGTCAGACCTCTACATTGAAAATGATTTCAGAAGAGAAGAAAATGCCATTGAACTAATTACTCATATAGAAATGGTTGAAGAAATTAAAGCTCTGAAATTAAAAAAAGCACCAGGTTTCGATCTAATTACTGCAGACATTCTAAAACAACTCCCGAAAAAAGGGATAACAATGTTAACATATATAATGAATGCTATGTTAAGGTTAAATTATGTACCTAACGTTTGGAAGGTGGCAGAAATAATTATGATACTTAAGCCAGGAAAGCCTCCAAACGAAACAAAGTCTTATAGACCTATCTCTCTGTTACCAATTATGTCAAAACTCTTTGAGAAACTGTTATTAAAAAGGTTGAAACCTATAATAAAAAATAGAAAACTAATTCCAAACTATCAATTTGGTTTTAGAGAAAAACACTCTACTGTTGACCAAGTACATAGAATTACTGATATAATTGAGAAAGCTCTAGAAGAAAAACAAATATGCTCTACAATATTTCTAGACGTAGCACAAGCATTTGATAAAGTTTGGCACGAAGGCTTAATTTATAAGTTGCAGCAACTATTACCTAAAAAATATGTAGATATACTCTCATCATACTTAACTGATAGACTGTTTAGAATTAAACAGGATGAAGAGTACTCTACACTGAGAGAAATTAAAGCGGGTGTGCCTCAAGGAAGTATCTTGGGTCCAATATTATACTTGCTGTATACTAGTGACTTGCCCCAATTGCAAGAAATAACTGTAGCGACTTTTGCTGACGATACTGCAATAATGGCAGTAGGATCAAATGTCGGCGAGGCTACAAATAAACTACAAAAAGCAAGTGATAAATTATATCTTTGGACCAAAAGATGGAAAATTAAACTAAATGAACTGAAATCAGTGCAAGTAAATTTTACAAATAAACCTATTCAAAATCCCCCAGCCGTACAATTAAATGGGGTAGATATTCCTCATGAAAACAAGGCAAAATACCTAGGAATGACATTAGATGTCAAGCTAAAATGGAAAGAACATGTCAAAAAGAAAAGAATAGAATTAGAACAAAAATATAGAGAAATGTATTGGCTCCTAGGTCGAAAATCTAAATTGCCAATAGAGTACAAAATTTTGTTATATAACCAAATAATTAAGCCTATCTGGTTGTACGGCGTACAACTTTGGGGGTGTGCCAAACGAACACATATTCAGAGAATTCAAACATTTCAAAGCAAAGTGCTACGTAACATGGTGAGTGCTCCCTGGTACGTACGAAATTCCGACTTACACAGGGATCTAGGAATTCCTATTGTTAGCGATGAAATCAAAAAATATGCCATAAAACATAAGACCCATTTAGAAGGTCACATAAACATAGAAGCGTCCAAACTTCTACTATTTTCAAATGTCAATAGAAGGCTTAAAAGAACTAGGCCCCTCCAACTAGCGATAAATTCAGATCACCTTAACGGAGGTCTGTAATTCCAGTAGATCATAAAAAGTTAGCGCAAAATTAATGGTTAGTCTCTAAGACTAGTTTTAATATTTTAAAACAGGGCGGGTGTTTTTAGTGTGTTAAAGTCACACATAACTGTGGTTGCGCTCAGTATCTTTCGACGATTTCCACCATCCTTACCCCAAGACAAAAAAAAAAAAAAAAAAAGTTACATTTACAAAAAAATATGTACACACATACATTTTTCTTAACATTCATAAAAATATGCATAAAAATGTAAATATGTGAATATGTACATACATATACATATACTCTTCATATAATATCAAATACTCAAATTATGAAGAATTTTTTTTTTTCCTAGAGCTTAAAAAAAATTCTTCTCAATTTTTAAGTAAAAATATTTGAGTTTTAAAATGAATTTTGAGTGTTGAGTAAAAATGGGACAGGATATTGACTAAAATGGGACGGGATTTTTAAAAACAAATGACTAACGAATTTAGTTCTACGTGAATACTTTATATATATGTTACTTTATGCTAATATATTAATTTTGTAATATGTAAATTAAGTAAATATCTTTTGTAATTGGAATTTGAAATTAATATATTATAATTAGTGTTAAGATAAACAAATTGTTTTTGTAAAAGAAAAAAAGAAATTGTTACATATAAAAATTGAACAAAATGTAAAATTAGTCTTAAAGAATAAAGTTGAGAAAATGAAATTTTAATTTAAATTTAAAATTTTCGGAGTTTTATTTTAACAACCCATAAACTCATAATTCTCGTGACCGAAACTCAGAAATTTATAATAGGGTCAGACGCTGCCTCGGTCCTTAGTCTAACCCTGCAGGAAACCCATCCTATTTTGAGCCTTCCCTGCTTCAGCAGTTTTATGTCAGCGTGTTCAGGGAGGTGTACGATGGTTGTCATTTGGGACCTCGAATTTGGCGTTTGAGACCAACTGTTAATCCTGCAACATCTCTGAGATCCTTTCTCAATGCCTGCTCCACTTCAGCTTGCTCGGTGAGACAGTCCAAGACCCTCACTTCCAAAGAATTCATCGGCACCATGCCCTTCACTAAAGCGCCCACGTCATCCTTTATGGCCTTTATGAAGTTTTCCAAGATTGTCCGACCACTCACCTCTAGGAGAACCTTTCCATCTCGAGTTTGCTGGATGGTATTCAATTTAGCACTCGTGTCCTCCGGCTTTCGCTTTGATGCTTCTAAGAACGTCCGAGTATGACTTACCCTCTGCTGGGTTTATTGTGACAGCGGGTTGACGACTTGTTGGCACCACTTTTCGGATGTTCATGTTCTTTTTCGCTTGGGAAGCTTCCGGTCGTAGATTCTTCTACATTTCCTTCTTCAGCTCCTCCTCTTCTTAGTCCTCTTTACCACCGAGCACTTCCGCGTCTTGGCGGAGAGTGAAGGGGTCACTTCCTTCTCCTTCTTCCTTTTTTCAATGACTTCCTTCTACGCTGGAGTGGTAGCTCGCCTTTTTGGAGTTCCATTGTTTACTACTTGCGGGGGCAAAACAATCTTATTTTTCTATTTGTATACTGCGACTTCGACTATTTAGAGCAGATTTTCCGGCACCAGATGCTTTTTAGAGCGTCCAAAGCGTCTTGGAGCACCACCAGTCCATTTTTGATTTCTGAGCTGACGTTCTTTTGCCTCAGAGTAGCAGCTCTCATTTTGGCCAGCACATCATTGCTCTTCTGGAGGTGTTCCTCGACATTCAACTCCAGCTGGTTTCGTGATCAATTTCCCTTACCCCCGCCGATGAGAAGCAATTTAAGCGAGCCGCAGTTGGTGGTGTGTGAAGTATCGCCAAACGCCTTCTAAAAGGGATATTTGATGGGCTGTCCTCCGGTCCCCTTCTTTTACTGCCTACTTCATTCATCTTATTCCTCTTCCTTCTTATCTGTCTACATGTTTTTGATTTTGCTAATCATTCTTTGTCCCCAAGAGTGTGGCGAGAAAAGAAGTCCGCCCCGCAGAGCTCCCAAGGATACAGTACAGGGGTAAGGCTTTTACACTCAAAGGTCGCCAAGTATCTGAGGACACCGTTTGCGACTGAGCTAGTTTTTATACAGGACCCCCAGCTAGGCTGATTATCGGCACGGTACGTGTGACACCTTAATCTAGTCCTGTTGGCATTTTAGTGGAGTCTTACCACAAGCATACCTATTGCGGGTATTTCTATGCCCCTACCCGCCGGGGAGAATAATAATAATATGTCTAGGTCCAACTTCTTTTTACGCAGTATTTTCTGCACAAAATGTGATAAACCATTCCAAGCTCCCTTATTCTGTATAATGTGGCCCACCACTGTTCTGAGAAAACCGCGGAACTTCCTCCCTTGGCTCCATTCGCACTCGAACCCATCTCTGACAGATAAAGAAAGTGTGCTCAGCGTCATCGTGCATGTGACAATATATGCTCTCCTGTGAACCTACTTTCCCCATCTTGTGTATATAGGCCCGAAAGTTTTCATGCCCGCTCAGCCGCTGAGTGAGGTAGTAATCTACCTACCTATGCCGCCCCTCCACTCATGGCGGAACCTCCCCAATAAGCCGCCTCGTCCTTCCAGTTCCCTGTCCTTACCGAAGCGTACGAGTCCGCTTTTCCGCCTTCACATTGTTTAAATAGAATATGGGCTCTTCAAATGTTTGGGAGCATTTTGAAAGGCGAAAAGACAGTAATAAAGAAGCTATATGCAAATTATCTAAAAAATCTATTGAATTTGATAGTGGTTCAACAAGTGGAATGATTTCGCACCTTAAACTTGTACATAAAATTTTCATAAAAAAAGCAGCTGATGATGATGCAGGTCCTAGTACTTCTGCTTTTACATTAAAAAAAATAAATTATTAATATCGAGTTATTTACAACGTGAAACTTTAGAAGAAATTGTGTCTAGAATAATTGCTTTAGATGGTTTCTCTTATTATGGCGTGATAAATTCATCTTTCATTCCGACCTCTACGTGCTAACTGTTCACTGTGATAGGCTAAACAGCCTGACTATATATGTGCATGTCGGAACAGTGGAGATATATTGATATATTAGAACTGTTCAAATGAATTCCACATACAATTTAAACATGAGATAGTACTACGCCTTATAACATGTAGAAATGTCTTAGATTTTAAATAAATACAGTTTTATTTTGTTTACATTATAATAATTTTGTATTTGAGTTATATGGTATTCTTTTTCAGTGAGTTATATTATTTAATTGAATTATTTGTTTATATTCTTATATTTATGTTTTTTTTATTAAAGATATATAATTATTAATTAAGCCTTTAATTTGAACCCAAAGGCGAATGGTAGCTGAGTCGAGTTGAAAACGAGATAAAAGTTTTTTCACTTTCCTGGGATTCGAACCCGGGGCTTCTCGCATAAAAGGTCGGCATTCTAAGCACTGTGCCACCCAGCTATTATTACAAAAAACTAAAAATACAACTTGTAGAACAATTACAGTCCAAAATTTCTATTGGAAAACGATTTTCGTTTGCAGACAAATGGACAAGCATCAAAAATAGAAGATATTGTTATATTATTTTGTATGTTAAAAATTAAAAATACAATCTTGGTTTAGCAAGAATCCCTGGAAAATGTGATGCAAAAAATATTCAGGCAATAATAAGAAACCGATTAAATGAGTTTAACGTAGATTTTGATCATCATATTTTATGTTCAATCAACGATGGTGCGGCTGTACTGCAAAAATATAATAGAGGAAGTCCAGTTGAACCGGTGTTTTGCTTAAACCATGCATTACATTTATCAGTGACAAAGTTTTTCTACCAAAAATATGTTGCTGTTGATGAAACTGATCAGAGCTTAATTGAAAATGACATTGATGATGGTGATTTGGTTGAACCAGATGACATTATGGTAATTGAGAAAATAAACGAGACAATTGAAAATTATGATGATATTAAATTATTGTCTCTCGTGCAATACATGCTTCCTCCAAAAAATTTAATAAAATGAAATGTTCACTTTGTTTACTGTTCAAAGTTATCGACAGTTGCATTTGGGAAAAAAAATAATTGAAAGATTATTCAAAGCAGATGAGCGAACAGAATCAGATTCAGAAAAGAATTATGAGCCCGAACTTTTAAATACTGACTTGAAATCTCAATTTCGAAATGCTATTATTATTTGTTCGATTTTTGTATGAAATAAACAGATTTCAATGTTTTTTTTTCAATTAAACCATGAATTTCTTTTAATTTATTTAAAAATCTTATTACCGAAATTTACCAGTTTTTACCGCTAGTACGATTGAAAATTAACCGTTTACCGGTAATATAAAATACACGGTAATTGAGGAACTAAAGCTATCAACATGACGTAATCTTATAACGGTACTTTATATCTCAAAGTTTCCCGATACATAAATTATTAGTGGCGATACCGCCATTTAGTGGTCGAAAAATGCTTTACAAAATGTTACTAACATATTGTTTATTTATAGTATTTTAATTGAAGTGTTATATTGTTTCTTTAAGACAGTAAACTGGAACCATTTTTTGCAATTGTAGGATATGATGCTGTCTTTAATATACCTCTTGTTTCATCTGAATCGGTGCTTAGGGTTAGGAGGGATTTTAGAGTTAAATTTAACTATTAGAGTTATATCACAAATTTTAAACTAACCATAAATTTCCTCCTAATTGAAAATCTAACGTACAGGGTGGCGCAAAACGACCGATATGGTTTGAATGTTTAATAACTTTTTGAATTAATTATATTTTTTATTTTTATTTCAGAATTTTGTGAAGAAAACTTGGGGAATTGGAAATGGACATAGTACACAACAGAACAGCGATCAACAATTGTTGAGTTTTATTTTAAAAATCTAATGTTGAATTTTTGATGAAATTTTAATTTGATAATGAGCGCCCATTTCCAATTGAATGGTTTTGTAAACAAGACAAATTTCAGGATATGGGGCTACGGAGAATCCAAGAACAGTTCATCAGCGACAATTACACCTACTTAAGTGTACTGTTTGATGCAGTGTATTGTCTATTGTCTTTTGTCTGCACATGTTTTTTTTTTTTTATTAAATTTTTATTTAATTTCAGATAATTTTACAATAATTTTATGTATAAGATTATTTAAATAAAATTATGTATAAGAAATTAGGTAATACTAAAACTACAGCTTATAACTAACAGTTAAAAAAAGAGACTTTTTTTTTTTTTTAAATTTTCAAACTTCAAAGATTAATTTCTAAAATTTTTTACAAATTTTCTAAGTTTTCTTATAAATATGTTTAAATTTTGACTGTTTTTAATTTTTACCGTTAGCGAGATGAAAAGTTTTATTGCGCTGCATTTTAGACTTTTTTGTTTCAACGTTGTTTTGACTTTAGGAATTTCGATATTTTTCCTGTTTCTGGTTAGACAGTTATGAATATTCTAGTTAGTTATGAAGTTTTAGTTTTGACTTAATGTTATTATTCCGGATATTATACATGTATATACCTTTTTTAAAGTAAATTAATTGGTTAATATTCAGTGTATCAATTATTTTATATAAATTATTAGTTCCGTTTCTTATATTCAAATTAAATAAAGTTTTGAGGGCTCTATTCATTACTGCACTCATTTGATTTTTATGAAAATATGAACAATGACTCCAACTGCATATATTATATCTAATTCTTGATAATGTTTTTGGCCATTATATAAAAGTTAAGCAGCATAATGCGGAATACTCCCCATTCTTGTGACACCCATTGTTATAGGAATAATTTTTTTTTTATGTTTTTATTTATCCCATCTTAAATTTTTATCAATTATCATATCCATGTACTTAACATTATCAACTTGTTCTATTAAAGTATCCTTTACCTTAAAATATTATCATTTGATTTCTTTTGCATTTTGAATATCATATAATTAGTTTTTTTCGCATTTATACATAATTCATTTTGGTCCAGCCAACTGATAGTGTTGTCATAACTTGACCAAAATATTTAAAAGAAAATTTAATTTTTGAATTTAAAGTCACCCTGTATATGCTATGATCTGAAGATATTTAATATATATATCACTTGAAAAGGAATTTTATTGGTTATGTAACCATATTTATTTTTTGCTTAGTTTTAGTCCTTTAAAGTAACAAGGCAATCGCGTGGTTGACCTTTTCGGAACTTAAGGCAAGATCCTTTACTATAACTCTTACTTGAATAAATTTTTATAAACTTTTTGAAATTAAATAAATATCTATTTATACGAAATTATTTAATAAAATAAATTACAAAGTTTTTGCTGTCAAAAGAGATAATTAGGTCTCTAGATTGCATTAAACCTTAAAACCGTTAGGTATCCAAAAATAGAAGAAAAAATATAAAAATTCCTATAAAATGCCAAACAAAAAAACCATTAGGTATCACAAATAATACAAATTAATATTTTAAATAATATTGATTTCAAGTACAAACTAAAATGTTGCAATAGCTTTTATTATATTTTATTTATAAAAATCAAAAGCTCAAATGCTTCTTAATATAAAACTAAATGAAAATAATATAAAAATATTTGTAAGTTTTTTAATGCTGATAAATTCAAAACAAGAAAAACAAAAACTAGTTCGTATTCCGTAGTAATCGTAATATCAAAACTTCAAAGAATTGAAAAAGATGAATGATAAAGGATTTATTTTCTGAATCTCTTTTTGTCTCGAGACAAACAAACAAATTAACCTTGCATAGAGATACAATATCATTTTATCATTAATAATACAATATCAATAATCAATGCAATCCAACTAAACAAAAGCATTTACAAAACTGCAAACATGAATTATATTTTTTGTAATTTTAAAACACACTACATTACTTTTTTTCCGTAAATTTTTCTTCCTTTCTCATTTTACCATTTACACTTTCATCGTTTTTTCAATTGCAAATCGCAAATCGGTTTTATATAGCGCGCGTACACAATTAGTATATGAAAGATCATATCACGCCTTTTATTTTCTTATATGTAATTACAAGACCCAAAATTAAGTTAAATGAGATATCATAAATAAAATCCACGAATCCGTAAGATGTAATAGCTTCGGACATCGGTAATAAATTTTAAAAATTCAAACATCATTCCTTTTTTACCCAATCGAATAAATTTTCTTTTAAGAAATCATGATTAAAATAGTTCTATTTCTGTTTTTCTACGACTGAGTTCAGTCATATAGTTTAAACATTTTGCTATCCTTAATTTTTGTTAATTTCGTTTAACACTTTTAGAAGTATGATGTCAAGCGCATTAATGTCATAAATTTGCAATCTTAAAAATGATAAGACTACAATAAATTTTTTTTGTATCTATATTAACTATTTTAAGTAAATATATACGATAAAAATATTGTCTTCCTAGACAATATTCTGTTACTTGCTCGTTAAAAAATTATAACTCATAAAGCTAAAAGTTTCATGAAACTAAAGATTTTGTTCTCAGTATTTCCTTTTTTTTTCAAAATTCAATTAATTAAATATCTTGAAAAGTGAGTAAATTTCAGTAAATTTATTGAAAAAACGAGAAATGTTATATGTTTATCTTGTCAACTTTTAGATACCCGTGCAAACCCACTATGATGTTTAAAACAAAATAAACCATAAATTCCCAAATGATATTATAATTAAAAAAAAGGAAAAAAATAAAATAATAAAACAAAAATTTTAGGCCGGCCCCAGCATTTTTTTTGATCCAATATGAATTTTTTCAAAACAAATAACACTAAGGATGAAAATTCCACACGGAAAGTAATATAATAGTACACTTTTGGAAGTTTTAAAATTAAAAGGTTAATTTTTGTGGATGTCTTCAGAACTATTTACACAACGAATTTGAAAATGAAAGTAAGCTAGTAAAGTAATATGGCAAACTTGTTAACAAATTTTGAGATTTGTTTGGGCAAAACTAAGAGTTGATGCTATTGAGATAGCTTGGACCAAAGGGCATATCTTCGTAATCTAATAGGGCTGGTTCAAAATTAAAATCCAAATGTTTTTTAATATAGCAAACAATTTTGGAGGCTTTGAAAAATTTAGACGCCATTTTTATGAAGCTGTCCTACAAAGTTCTCAATCCGTTAGCTGCGAATCTAGGCGCCGTGAAATAAAGCCATAAAATGACATTATGGCTTTATTTCGCATTCAAATGCGAAATAAAGCCATAACGCCAATTTTTTCGCGTATGGCTTTAATTCGCATTCAATTGCGAAATAAAGCCATATGGCTAATAATAAAGAAAATTTGTAAATGAATCAAGTTTTCAACGCATGACATTACTTAATTTCTACTTGTTCAATTTTTATTTACAAAGTATGTGCCTTACATTAATTTTTTAATAACAATTAAAAAAATTTTGCTCAAAAAATTTGAACTTACATGCTTTTCCTCTACCTTTATTCGCGAGACTGGGAGAAGTACAACAAAATAGCATATTTATTTAAAAAAAATAAAGTAATTAAAATATATATAAATGAAATTTGAGAAATTCCTATTGAGTTACCAAAAAAAAAGGATTCATACAAGAATTACACACTATCTTAAAAAATTTAATTCACAATTAGCGTTTGATCTGTAAAGAATCTTCGAAAGTGCATTTATATTTAAAGGTTGTTGCTTTTTTTAATTTAGAAAAGTTAGAATGGCGCATCACCGTTAAAATTTGTTGTTCAAGTAAATCTACTATATTTATAGATAGTAAAATATAAAAGAGAAGCCGGTTTAAGTTTTTTTTGTTTTGTTTTAATACTGAATTTTACGCCTACTTATTTTAATATACATTTTTAAAATTTTTTTTAATCCTATATAATTTAAAATATTATGTAATTCTTTGCTTAAAAATAAATGTTTTTGGGATATGATTTGAAAATATTTTCAATTCAATAAATTTATTTTTATTTTATAAAAATACGGGGTGACATAAAGACCAATCGATTTTATTACTTAAAAAACAATGGAAATAAAGTCGAATCAAAAATGGAATGCAAAATAGAATTAAAGTCGATTCGAGTTCATTTCGTTCGACTTCATTTTATGCCACCGATAAAGACAAGAATCGGTTGATTAACAAAGGAAACATATTTCTTAAAAGTATGTTAGCAAAATAATTTGAATAAAAAGTTTTACAATTAGACAATGAAACTTGTGATTTAAGTTCATGCTTTTCAACTGTAATCTATTTTTTAAACCGAAATCTGGTTTTATAAAATAACAATTCATATTAATTGATATTTAATCGAAATTTATTTTCAGTTATTATACAATTTCAGTTAAAAAAATAACACTTTTTCAGTCAAACTATAAATAATTTTCAAATGAAAGTTCAGAAAGATTTTATGGGTAAAGTTATCATTTTTAGAATTAAAAAAGTTAATTTATTTTTAGCACATTTTCAAGGATTTTGTTATTTGTACAAAAACTTTTACAGCAACTTTTACAAAAACTTTTACATCGTTTGAAACAGAGAAAAGGAATTTTAACCACAGGTAGGTATTGCAAAAAAATAATTTCATAGAAGAACAGTATTCTGCAGCCCCATCCGTTAGGGAGCTACAGCTCCTCAAAGTCGGAAAAATCCCTATATCTAAATTGTTATAACAACAATTCTGTTAAGTATATTTTTAATCTGAAAACGGTAAGAGTTAGCTGATTTTAAGTGTTTTAAATTAAAGGCAAATGCATAGGGTTGTCAAACGGCACTAATATTTAACATTATGCAAAACTCAAATTTTGTGAAATTTTTGGCCCTACATATCTTCTAAACGATTCAAGTTAGAGTCTCTAAATTTTGGACAGTTCAAGCTAGAGTCTTGAGTCTTGTTTAGGAGCTATAAGAGCTCAAAAATTAATATTTAGCAATTTTACCTGTAACTTGAATACTTGTTTTTTTCAGTAATATACAAAATTTAGTGTTCTCATAAGTAAGCAGTAATTTAGTCACCAGTGTATGTATTTCCTAACATAAAAGTTAACTCTGAAGCTCCAACATTATATTTCGATAAAATACTTAGTTTGACACACTACATAATTTTGAGTTAACATTTTAAGTTCAAATAAAAATTTATTATTTCATTTTAAGTTCCAGTAAAATTATATATTATGTATATTGAATATATACATATAATTTATTTTACTATATAAATAATATTTAAACTGATAATGATATAAAGATGAAATAATATGATGATAAACAAGTTAATGAAACAAGTACAAATTTTTTTATACTTATAAATTACTGATAATATTATAATAGGAATATTATTTGACTTAATTTTCTATTTTTTTATTTACTATTATAAAACTAATAATTAAAATTAATTATTATTTATACACATACAAATGTTATTCTCAAAAACAAGTTTGTTTTAATAAAAATTATTTATTTTACTAACATATTCCTTAATTTTCTGTACTATTCTTTTAATAAAATTATATAGAAGCAAACCACGCCACATTTATTTCATTTACTTTTTCAATGATGTATGTATTATTAAATTTATACTTTATAACTTTAAGTTTAAATTACTTTTAATAAATAAATTAAAATTTATATAGAAAATTGCCCGGAAAAAATCACCTGTGCGTTTCCTGTGTTCCCAAGGCCTTAGAAGTTGGTATCCGAATAAAAACAGCGAAACAAAATTATTAAGAATCAACGCTACGCAGATACTGAGAAAGGTAAGGACAATGGAAAAAATGGTTTTAGGAAGGCTTTGATTTATGTGGAAGCAGAAGCCGAGTGGCTGATTAAAAAAAAATGACTTGAAAACAGATAGTCAGTTGCCTATGATTAATATGAAATAACACACCTTACTTACAATTAACATGTAAAAATAAAGTGTTTTTTTTTATACCATACAATACACCTATAGAATATAGGTAAAGGGGTATATTAACTTTGGTATGGTGTTTGTAACCGACTAAAGGAAGAGAGCTAGATATGGGAAAGTATATATATTTGTGATCAGCGTGACCTCCTGAGTCGATAAAGCCATGTCCGTCCGTCCATTCGTCCGTAGGCACGATAACTAAAAAAAATAATGGAGCTATCTTGATGGTGAGGATTGGACAATGGGTTCGGAACTTAGAACTTTTTGTCGAATTTAGGCCAAACGAGCATAGTTCCGAAACCAATGAAGATTTCTATTATTTCGTAGCTACAGCCCCCCAAAGTCGGTATATTAGCCCTATATTTAAATTGTTATAACAACAATTCTGTCAAGTATATTTTCAATCTAAAAACAGTAAAAAACAGCCGGTTTTATAAGCTTTTTAAATTTTTAATGTACAAAGTTGCTTTATGATACTAATATTTACCAGTATGCAAAACTCAATTTTTGCAAATTTTTGGCCCCACATATCTTATAAATGGTTCAAGCTAGAGCCTTGAAGGGAGAATCCTTAGTGAGGTTAAATCCTTGAGAAATTTGGCAACCTTCCCCATTAAATGGTTATTAAGACTTAAAAACTAAAAATTTACTGTTTTTATAAGTAACCAGTAACGTAGTCACCAACGTATATACTTGCTAAATAAAAATTTGGCAAAGTGTATGAAACACTATATAATTTTGAAAATGTGCTTTTTTTAAAACCCTTTTTTTCATCTGGATATGGATATTTCTTACTTGTATATGCCGATGTAACGTCCAAAAAATGAACGCTTTTCAGAATGATAACAATCGATAAAAAAACTTAAAAATTTTCAAAACAATTATATTTTTATATAAAATGTTGTTGTACAGGAAGGCGCAAAACGACCGATATGGTTTGAATGTTTGATAACTTTTTTATTTAATGGTTAATTATTATTAATATTTTTTGTTGTACAGTATATTAATGGGAAAAATTTTTAGCTTACGTATGAAAAATTATATCCCGAAAGTGTTTTCGACTTCGCACATTCGTGCTCTTTCCAGTACATTTTCCATAACTTTTCGTAAAATTTCCGGTGTTATGGCTTAAATTTCATTGCGAATGTTTTGTTTTAGTTCTGGTATGGTCACTGGCTTATTTACGTATACGCTTTCTTTAAAATAATCCCACAGAAAACAGTGTGGCGCTGTTAAATTCGGTGAACGTGGGAGCCAATTGAAATCGCTTCTGCGCGAAATAATACTTCGCCTAAGAGGTCCCGTAACAGAGCCATTGCGTCCCTTGCAGTGTGGGTTGTGGCTATATCTTGTTAGAACCACAACTGTGGATGGTTTTCTACAGCTGGCCTCAAAAAATTGTCCAGCATCGTTCGATATTCAGCACCAGTAATCGTAACTGAGGCGCCTTGTTCATTTTCAAAAAAATATGGATCAATGATCCTTTCAGACAATACACCGTACCAAACAGTACACTTAAGTGGGTGTAATTGTCGCTGATGCAGTGTTCTTGGATCCTCAGTAGCCCATATAATAAAAACTCGATTAAAAAAATTTCAGTTTAAAAATCTATGTCATGTCGTTTCCGAAGTTAAAAATACTAGTGATTAAAGGAGCAGTTCCAATTTTGGTAACGAAATTATTTTCATTTCATTATTCAATAATAAAATTACATATTCCATGTTTGTTTAAGAAACTGATACAACTATTTTTATTATTTATTTTTTAACTATTTCATACTTGCCAACCTTCTAGGCATAACTGTAAAAAAATTATTAATTATTTCTGAAAAATTTTAGTAATATATATTGTTTGTACCTATTTAAATAAGTGTTTTTAAGAACGCAAGGGTGGTCGATGTTAAACAATATGGTTATAATTTTTTTTTAACATTGTTCTATACTTAAAATTCAAGTTAATATTGATTTGTTTAATTTGTGTTGTGTGTAAAAATATATTAAATTGATAGAAATATCCATATTTTTTTCGTAATTTATCTTTAAATTTTAAATCGAAATCTATGTCAAACAATTTTAGAAGTAATTCCAATAAATAATGTTATAAATAAAAAATGATATACAATTTTTGTTTAATATTTATGTTAATATTTTTGTTTAATATTTATTATGGTTTAATTTTCAAATTAAAATTTCACTAAAATATTTTGTACTTCTATTTAAAATTTGGATGATGGCAATTCCAAAGTTATAGAGTGGATTCGCTAATGGTCGGATACATCCAAAAGTCAGACAAATTTATTTTCAAACGTCTAAAAAATGGGGTTTAATTAAAAAATATGCAATATGCTTATTTATATACTTTTGTATGAACTTGCCTGTGTTTATGGCTTTATTTTTCATTCTGTCAGTTAGTGATACATTTATATTAGAAATCTGACTATAAATTTTTAAGAATTGAATGGTGTAGTGGTTAGGGAAGTGGCTTCAAGTGTAAACAGATCTGAGTTCGATTCTCGTTAAAATATAAAACTTTTTTTTTTTTTGTATAAGTAAGCTTATTTGCATTTTGTGTTAGCTAGATAATAAATATTATAATAATCTCACATGAATATGCGTGAGCGTCTTTTGTTTATGGTTTATGTTGGAACAAAATATACTTTAATGAATATTTTTATTAATGAAAATAATATTTCTAATTAGATTTACTACAATGTTAATGTCATATTATTATAAGCATATGTTTGTAACAAAAGACTAGGTAGGTATATGTATATATTATGTTTTATTGATTATGGAAATTATAATAAGAATTACTATGATATAAAATTTTAATATTTGTATAGATTGATTACATATATACCTACCAAGTTTCTTTAAAAATGAAAATATATATGTATATTCAAAGGAAACTAACTAAATACTAAACAATTTTGTCAAAGTTTTCTTTAACCAACATGATAAAGATATTTCTTATAACGCTTTTATATCACTTTTCCAGCATCTGTGAATATCCATAATGTCTTTACATATTTTTCATTCTGTTTATTTAAATTTAAATTAATTTAGATAAATTTACTAAGAGGGTTATTTTAATAATTTATGATTAGTTAATAGATAAACCGATTATAATTACTAATGAATTGAATCTAACTTGGAAACTGTCAAATTATTTAAATGGAAATAAATTTAAATAAAACTAATATAAGTATAAAATAAAATAAAATAATAAAAAATATTTTTTTCAATACATATAGTACTTTTATTTAAGTAAAACTAGCTCCCTAAAAGGTAGAGAATAACAAAATGATTGTAGGTATTAGTTCTTTTAATGTTTGAAAACTTTTGAGCTTAAAATTTTTAAAATTTTCATTAACCAAAAATTGATGGCAGATATTTTGCATTTAAAAGTGTTTTAATATAAAATATAAAAGTAAATTGCTGGGTTAATTTTAACAAAAAGAAGAACTGTCTTTAATTTCAGCAATTTACTTATATTTATAATTTCTCAAGGATCTAATCCTAACTACTTCCCTTCCCCTAACTTTTTTAGGTTCTAGGAATTAAATTGTGAATTCCACCAAAATTTGGAATTTTACTTAGAACTTTACTATTTAAGCAAAAATAGTTAGAACTGAGAGGCACTTTCTTCAATTTAAAGAACCGCTTTTAAATTTAAGAAAATCTTTTAACATATGTTAATGTATAAAGTTGGACTTTCAAATTTTGTATATTAACAAAAAAAAATTTGAAATGGTATTCAAGTTACAAGTGTTTAAATAGTAAAATTTCAATATTCGACATCTTATAGCTTCTAAAGAGTGGACGTGACAAAAAAATTTTGTGAACCGACTTCTACTTATTTCTGAGGATCTAACTACTCCCAAAATTAAAAAGTCCTTCTATGTAATTATTTTTTTTTGCAATACCGTGGCTAAAATTTCTTTTCTCTATTTCAAACGATCTAAAAATTTTTGTGAACATACGGACGGACAAAGTGAAACTATATAGGCACATTTTTACAAAATCTTTTGAAATGTGTTAATAATCGGGCTTACGAAATTATATATTTAGATTTTATATAAAAAAATATATTTATCTATTTCAAATTTTATTTTGAGTTTAAGTGTTACGGCTATTAACCTAATCCCCTTAACATAAACTTCTAAATATATTCTAATGTAAATACCATAAAATAAACTTTTATAATTCTAATGTTAATACCAAATATTATTGATTTATATTTTCTTTCCCACATTAAAATTATTAACTAATTTATATTTTCTTTCCCACATTACAATTATATTGAAAACTGGATCATATTACAAAAGCCACCGAAAGCTTTTGCAATATTTGCAGCGATAATAATTACATCATAAATCCCATGAGAAAGTTTGACAAAGGAATTACCGCTTTTATTCCTAAGAATTTTCCTATGCATCTTCTTCAAACAAAGAACAATTATAGACTATAAATAGTCTTGCATTTAATTAATTAAGGGCAGTTTTGTAACAAATTTCATATAATTGAAATAAACTCCCCAAGATTGACTTGTGTTAAAAAATTAAATAACTTTGTTTTTTTTTAATAAAGAAAAATATAAAAGTTAAAACTTTTAAGATCGTCACCTAAAAAATATCTCATTAATACATTTTTATTTATTTTCGACTTTAAGATTAAAATTATTTAGGTAAGTATTTCAAGAAAAAAATGAATTCTATCACAAAGCCTATAAAAAAAAACAAAGAAAAAATAACAAAATAAAATATTTTTTGTGCTATTCGTTAAAAAAAAAAATATCACACCAAAACCATTTTGGATTTTAAGATTAAAATTATTTAGGTAAGTATTTCAAGAAAGATTTTAATGCTACCCGAAAGCCTATAAAAAGACAATCAAAGACCAACAAAAAAAATATTTTTTTCCTATTTGTAACTAAATAAAAAAGAAAAGAAAAGTAAACTGTCACTAAATTACCAGAGTATCGCTTATGTCAATATATCTGGCGGCAAATGCCGGTTTTTGAAAAACAACAATACAGAACAAAATTATAAAAGCCAAGAATTATAGAAAAGCGCAAATAATACTTCAAAATTCGAAGTTATTGAAAAATAATAAAAAATAACAAAAAAGTCATCTTTGAATAGTACATATTTTTAAATAGTACATACATTTAAGGACCGTGGAGACAACAACTTTAATATAATGTTTCTCTTCAATAACACAAGGCATTAAAAGTAAATTACGTTTATCTTCTAAAACGTTGCTTTTTCGATGTCATCTAAAACTGAAATACACAGCAAAATTTTTGTTACAGTTTATACGTCTGTAAGTAGCAGAAAATGTACAGAAATAAAACTAATCATGTCCAACTAGATATTAGAATTGCGTACATGAAAATGCATTCATGTAAAACAAAGAAAAATCCATTCCATCCGCAAAGAAGGGTTTTCTTAAATTTATATTATTTTTTATTTTGTTTCTCCTATTTAATTTAAATTTGGAGAACATATTTTTAAATGCACACGCGTTTTAGCTAAAAATGTTTTTAATATGGAAGCTTGATGTATTGCTTTAAATAATTCACAGAGTGGTTACAAGGAAGCATATTTATACAAAAATTTAAACAAAAATTGTAAAAACGTTATAAAAAGATTTTTATTAAGAATACGTATATATGTTTAATTTATTACTTTGTGGTTCAAACTAAATGAAGATTTTTTTTTTCAAAATAAAGAGACTGAAGACAAAAGTGTGCCAAGGTTACTGAAGAAGTAATTTACTCAACAAATTCGTATAAAAAATAAAAAATATTACTATTTAAATTAAAAATAGTATTTAAAGGATGATGGGTTTAGTTCTATAACATAAACGTATGATATTTTTATTGTCAAAATAACTCATTATTGATAGCCTGTTTTTTTAAGTGTCTTTTTTTTATTTTTAAGTAATTGAGCTATGCAAATTGCAAATTTTTTAAACTTTCCTTTAGACAAAAAAAGAAGTTGTTTTGGAAATCATCAATAATTTTAAAAATTGTTAAAAACTTTCACGTGAAATAAAGTGTGTTTCTCTATATATAGCCAGTCACTGAGGGGTTGTGGTAAGCTACTTTTGTGTATATATATACAGTCATTGTGTGGTTCGTGACAAGCTGCTTTTGTGTAAAACCAGTTTTTAAATACTGGTTAAATACCCAAGTTATGCTAGATTTATTATATTCTATTTCCACAATTCTATTTTCGTATGTTGGAGTCTAAATTTGTGAAACTAGTTGTGAAAATGAGTTTTTTAGCGCCTGTGTTTTTTTGGAAAAAATTTTACACCGGTTGAAATAGAGAAAACGAACTGCGAATAAATAATTTCATGGAAAAACTTTTTTTCTGTAATCCCACCCGTTACAGAGCTACATCCCACCAAAGTCGGAAAAAGTCCTATATTCAAATTGTTATAACAAGAATTCTGTTAGGTATATTTTCAATTTGAAAACGGTAAAAGACAGCTAAAAACAGCTTAGCTTTATTTATTTGTGAAAACAAATACGATGTTAAAAAACCATTTTTTTTTGCCCCTCTTTCTCATATCTTCTAAACGGTTCAAGTAAGAGTCTTGAAAATTTGGGAGAAATTAGTTAAATTCGGTTCAGAAAATTTTTTGGCACGTCCCCTGTTTAGGAGCTGTAAGGGATTATAAACTGAAAATTTGCTATTTTTAAACACCTGCAACTCGAATACCTATCTAAAGTTTTTAGTAATGTACGAAATAAATCCTAAAGAATCATCTTAAGTTTGCTTAGTAAAATTTTGGGAATCTTCCCCATTAAAGGGTTATTTGGACTTAAAAATTAGAAAAATTTCATAAATCAGTAACTTATTCACCAGTGTATATTTTTCAAAATTAAACGATAACAATATAGAAATAATTACAATATCAAATGACATAACGCGTTTTTTTTTAGAAAGTGCATAATGTAAATATCATCCGAAGATCTTTATTTTATTTTTTGATTATATAGTAGGAGTTCAAAAAATTTTGTAAAAATGTGCCTATATAGCTTCACTATGTCCGTCCGTCCGTATGTTTACAAAACTTTTACACCGTTTGAAATAATTTTAAGAAACGAATTTTAACCACGAATAGGTATTGCAAAAAACATAATTTCGTAGAAGAATTTTTTTCTGTAGCCCCATCCGTTACGGAGCTACAGCTCCCCAAAGTTGGAAAAAGCCCTATTTTTAAATTGCTATAACAAGAGTTCTGTTTGGTGTATTTTCAATCTGAAAACGGTTATTGTAAATATTTAGGGTTAGATTTTATAATTTTTATAAATGCTTAGGAAATTTTTAAGGGTTGTTTAGGGGTGTTTAGGCATACAATACTAAAATTTACCATTATGCAAAACTCAATTTTTGCAAACTTTCTGGCCACACATATCTTCTAAACGGTTCAAGCTAGGGTCTTAAAATTTTGGGACAAGTTAGATCCTCAGAAATTAGTAGGAGTCAACAGCAATTTTTTGTCAAGCCTCCTGTTTAGGAGCTATAAGGGCTCGAAAATTGAAATTTTTAAACACCTGTAACTGAATACTTGTTAAAATTTCTTTTTACGAATATACAAAATTTCAAGTTGCAGCATTATATTTTAACATATGTGAAAGACTTTTCTTAAATTTGAAAGGGTTTCTTTAAATTAAAGAAATTGCCTCATAGTTTTAACCATTTCTGCTTAGATAATAAAATTAGGGGTGAAATTCCAAATTTTGGTGGAGTTCACAATTGATTTCCTAGAACCTAAGAAAATGGAAGGGTGGGGATAGGATGGTAATGGGCAGATCCATCATAAGTTTGCTAAACATAAATTTGGGAACCTTCCCCATTGAAGGGCTACTAGGTCTTAAAAATTAAAACTTTTTTGCTTTATAGGAATGGAAAAGACTAATTTCAGATTGAAATATTGAGATTAGAATTGTTTAATTCTCATCTTTTATATTTATGATATGATATGATATGATCATAATTCTCCTGTTATTTGTGACAGTAGTTTTCATTAAACTCAAAGTTATTCGAATGCAAATATTAATTCGTGATAATATATATATATATATATATAATTTGATGGTTTTTAGCAAAAATTAAAAACAATAATGCTTTGATTGGCTTTTTGATAAGTTCCTAGGTACATACCTATTAGAAAAGCTTCTAAAGGCAAAATGCTTTAAATGTATTTCTAAAATACAATGCCAAATTTAAAATTTTTCATATAATTCATTTAAAAAAAAAAATCATAAAAATTGACTTCAACCTTATTTGTAATATTACAGGTTTCGGTTTTATTGAAATTTTTTCTGGAATTTATTTAGTGTTAGTGTTCTGCAATTTGTGGTCGTTCTTTTAAATTTCTTTTCGAATTCTTGGTTTGGACCACATTGCTGCATTTCCAATGGCGGCATTTGTTAGATAAGTATTACTTTAAATTTTTATTTATAACTTAGAAAACTTATTTAACACTAAATATTTTTATTTAACTTTTATAAATTTTTTATTTTTTTCTCCTAGCTCAGAGTCATATTGTTAACTTCGATATTAACAGCTACTAACTCATTTCACACTTCGTTCCCAAAAGAGGCATCGCCATCTACATAAAAAATGACATTGCTTTCAACACTCTTGTCAAATATAAATCTTCTAGCCAAACTTTCAATTACGTTTGGGTCAAAATCCCAAATCCAAATGGTTGGAAAGCATGTTATACATTTCTGTTTTCTATGCAGATCACCCAATTCAAGTGAACAGGAAACTGTTATGGAAATTGAAAACCTTTCAAACCAGATCAATGAAATTCTCGATTGTTATTCTGAAACTCAAATTGTTCTGGCAGGGGATTTTAATATTCTTAGCCAAGAATGGCTTCACTTTTCCAGTAGCTCTTCTCCAAGTAAAAACTCGATTGGGAAGCAAGTTGAATTATTTTTCACTCTATTTCATATTTCTCAACTTGTTAAAAATCCCACTAGAACCCGAGACCGTGCTGATCCAGAAGGTCACACCTTGGATCTGTTTTTAACCACACACCCTGAAAAGTATGTGGTTTCAGTTGGTTGCTCCCTGGGGGGCTCTGATCCCTGCTTGGTCAATACAAGCTTCCAAGTAGTCCCGGTGTCTAACCAAAGGCACCATCCCAAAAAATGAGTATGACGTTATAACCATGCTAACTGAAAAAGCCTAAATAATTTTTACAAGACCTTTGATTGCTCACTGTGCTTCCCTGGCACTGTGCTTCATAAATGCTGGTGTCGCTCAAGTATCTGTTTTATCTCCCAGTATTTTCTAATATTTATAAATGACCTCACTGACCTTGTTTTATAGATAACTTGTAGGGACTAACCCCTGTTCTAAAGAAATCTAACAACTTATGACACTCTTCAAGATTTTCCAACGGGAAACAAAGAGCGCAACAGATGCTCACCCCTACACAGTTGAGCTAGCCAGATTGCTGATAATGAATATATGTACGTAGTTGATAATGAATATATGTACAATTTAACCAAATTTAAGAAGAACATTAACATCTTTCTTCTATATATCCCATCTAATTTTTGCCCATCCATAATCCAGAATCCAGAAATCCAGAATTTCCAAATAACTTCGACTATAGTCCTAAATCCTTCCATATCCTCATCCAATAAATTTGTATCACAGGTCTCCGGCTAAAGTTTGGTTCAAAAAGGGTGTGGTTTTGGTGTTTTAAATTCGCAAACTACCCAAAGGAATACCGCATAGTTTCAATGGGTGGCTTTCGAGCTTTTCATTCACTCGTAAAAAAAAAAAAAAAATTAATTCCCTATGTTAGGAACGTAATGGAAACAAAACAGTACCCTCGTGTATCATATTTAAAGCTTCTATCTATATTAATTTTGGAGATATGCTTTAAGGTCTTGGGGGTAGTGGGGGTGGTACTCGAACGACTACTCTAATTGGTTCCAAATTACAAGGACACAACGAAAATAAGAAGATACATCTGTGCCGTAAATTTTAAGGTTCTATCTTCATTGGTGTTGAAATTATGCACGTTTTGGCAATCAAAAATTTTCATGTCCAATTTTGACCATTGACCAATACCCGCGGTACTTTCCTAGAGTTTACATTTCATAAAAGTAACGTCTTTAGTTTTTGAGTTATCGTGATTTTTCATGTACGCTCCTTAGGCCTTAACCGATCAAAAGTTCCAGAATCCGAACCTAGTAACCTACAGTCATCCATATGCAGTCCTTACCGTACTAATTAACTTTTGTACCAAACTGGAAGGTTCTATCCTTACCTTAACTTAAGAGGTACATTAACTACCACTTCAATTAAGCCTAATTGATTTATTTCATTGGTTTCGGTATTATTCTAGGTTGACCTCAATTTAATCAAAAGCTTCTAGGATCCCAACCCATGAACGTAATCTCAAGCTTAGTTTAATTACTAGTAACCTACAGTACAAATTTCATCAAGATAGCGTAAATAGTTGATGAGTTATCGTGATTTTTGATATATGTTCTATAGCCCTTAGACCGGGCAAAAGGTTCAAAATTCGAATCTATGGACCGAACTCGCCCATTTGCAATCTCCGCTTAACTTTCAGTACAGTTTACATTTCATCAAGATAGCTCCATTAGATTTAGAGTTATCGTGCCTACCGACGGACGGACAGACGCGTATGGCTAAATCGACTCAGGAGGTCACGCTGATCACAAATTTTTATACTTTTTCATATCTAGCTCACTTCCTCTTTACTTATTCCATAGGTGTAGGGTATAATGAGAAGATGTCAGGATGAATATTTTTAAATGCGTTATGAAATTAATGCGTACTTGAAAAGACGCAAAATATCAATATTGAGAAAATTATAATTTTAATTGTCATTTTGCCGTATTTTTTGAAAGTGAATAAAGTCAAATGATTTTATATGCATTCACATTATACGAACCCTCTGAATCAGAATATGGATTGTGCATTTAGCCTTAATAAAATACCGTATGATATTTACAAAAAACCTTGAAAGACTTGAAATGAACAAAAAGTACAGAGTAAACATTTTATGTTCTTTAAATTAACTTTACTGTATTATTATTACTTATACGGTTAAATACGTATTTGCGAAAAAAACTCTTCCAACTTTGACTCAGTTTTGACTCACTTTAAAGAGACCGAAGAAACGGTAGATCTTTTTTTCGGGACTTTTGTTAAGTTCGATGGAACTTATTTCGAAGAGATTGTGATTTCTGAACATGGGAATACTGACAAGTTCCAAATTTTTATTTCAAAAGATTTAATAAAGTATAGTAAACTATGTATATATTCCATTATATAGTTCATTAAAAATTTTCATCGGTTTTTGAATACTAATTTGGTTTTTCTTTTCTATACCAGTAATCTAAAATATGGAAAATATTTGAAAAGTCAGGTAAACCATTTCGTAATTTTCACATTCTTTAGTCCTATAGGATTTTGGATCATTTCAAAAGGCTTAGCACTCCATTGAACTTTACGTTCAACCTTAAACACGACAAAATCATGGACATTTAGACATACGATTTAGACATTTTGCGAATTATTGAAATAAACGATTTTTTAAATAAAGCTATTTACAAAGATTTTGTTAAAGAATTTTTCAAATGCATTTAAAATTGAATTGTGTTTAGATAAAACGAGGAAGATTATAGTTGCCCCTGTCAATTTTTAGATACCCGTGCGTGTATTAAATAAATAAGAATTTCATATATTGCAATTGAACTGTTTGACAGAAAATTCAAAATATTTGTTTTTTTATATATAATTACAAAAAAAATTAATAAAAAAAAAATATGATCTGAACGAGATTCGAACCCACACTTGTCCTAACCACTACACCATAGAACTTAACTTACCATAGCAACTACAGTTTTTAAATAATTGTAGTTGCTATGGTATCAATTGTTTGTTTTAAATAACAGTTTTGAATTTTTTTATAGAAATATTAAAAAAAATTAATAATTTTTAAATAAATGAGAGTTTTCTGTCAAATTTTCTATAAAATAAAATTTTTCATTCTTAAAATAAATACATATATTTTATTAAAAAGAAAATAGATAACCAAAAATGAATTTAAAAAAAAAAAAAAAATTTTCCTTAGCCTGAATTGGACCCGAGACATATTAGCTACAAGTAACATGTCCTAACCACTACACCATGAATTGATTAATAATTTAACTGCATTTTGTTTGCTTTTATATTTGGTTTCTATTTAGTTATTAATTTTGAAAATATTCAAATAATTTCGAAAAATTTGTATGGCAGCTACCCGAATCCCTTCGCCGATTTTAATCAAAAACAATAGGGAACCTACAAATTGTCTAAAAATTACTTTGTGAAAGTTTCAGAACTCTAGCTCTTATAGTTTTTGAGTTATCGTGCTGACGGATGGACGGACGGACACACATAGCTAGATCGATTCACTTTTCGATGCTGATTCGATACGTACCCTTGACACTATATCTAGCTCGTATATTTCGATGCGTTACAAACGGGGGAGTAATTTTAATATACCCGATGTTCATATATGTATGCACGGGTATAAATACATAGATTATAAACCGTTTCAGAATTTTAACACCTTTAAAAAATTCGTCTATATAACACAACAGAAGTAGCAGTACTAAAAGCTTGAACAATACAAAAAAATTAAAAACTTAAAAAGCAAATGCCGAACATTTCACAATTTAGCAAATAAAAAACCAAAACCTAAATGGTTATACGAAAGTATGTAAATTGTGTGTTAAGAAAAATAAGAACTTTTTTGCTTTTGCACAGAAAGTTGTCGTTAAAATAAATATTGATGCATCAAAGGCGTAAGCGCAATGTTTTTCTACGAATTTTAAAATTCCAATGTAATACTGTCAAAGATTTGTGGAAATTTAACTTGTTTTTATTTTTTCCTTTTGCAGTTTTCGTCTTGTCGAATTTAGAATAAAAAGAGAAGAAAAATGATATATAGTTTTCGATTAGATAAGATTTCCAATGTGGAGATTAATTCAATATTTGTCTGGTCGTTGTGAATTTGCTTATAAACCATATTTTAAAAACGAAAAGCAAAAAATTTTAATAAAAAAATATATGTTAACATCTTTCGATATATCCAATCTGATGCGATATGATATGCTATGCGATTACCCTGAGGTGATTAAAACAAAAATAAAGCAACTTTTATTTCTTAAATGTTTAGTATTTTCTATTTTTAGCACCTTATCAAAAAATTTTACAAAAATGTACCTATATACTTTCACTCTGTGTGTCCGTCCGTCGGTATGTTTACAAGACTTTATGAAATAAAATTTATGTATTAGTTCATGAATTAATTAATTTCAGCTTTAAAAATCACAGATGATTTTCTGGAAATTTTAAATAAATAATAAAACATTTTGTAAATAAAAATTAAGAAGACACAGCTACAAGCAAGATTCAGAGTAACATTTGTTTAGTAAGTCTTTATTTTTTTTTAGTGAAAATCTGAAATAAGGGCGAACGCCCAAAGTACGCTTTGATGAATTGTTTGCTTTGCACCAATAAACCAAACAATGTATCAAAGTTATTTCAAAGTTTCCCGCATTTCGCCCTCAACTCTCCCACATCTCGCTTTTAACTCTCCCTCATCTATCCCATTATGTATATACATTATTTAACATGTTGAGTAGGTACATTTTAGAATGTTAGTAACAAACAAATGTTTCGATTTTCGATTATGTTAGTAACAAACAAGTATTTCGATTTGAATCTAAACAAAGGAAACAATATAGAATGTATAGCAACATTTTTAAAAATAATTCGAGTATTTCGAGAATGTCAGTAACAAAGATTTGAATCTAAACAAAGGAAACAATATCGAATGTATAAAAACATTTTTTAAAAATTTATATACAAAACATTAATAGATAGAGAAATAGATCATTATTGAAACAGAATAAACCTATAAAAAAATTTAAAATCTTTTACTAATTTATTTAATTTAGGCAATAACGCACTTAAATAAAAAAAAAATATTAATTAAAATTAAAAAAAAATCATACCAAGAAGGGATTTGAACTAACGACTCCAACATTTTATAAAATACGAAATATACAAAAAGTAGACTATCTAACCTATTCATCTTCAAGTTTTTAAGATACAATAAGAAATTATATGAGTCATTTATTTATTTTTTGTGTTATTATTACTAGAATCGAAGCATAATATGCGTTATAAAAAATGTAACGGTTGCAATTTTATTCAACATATATTTAACATAATGTACATAATGAAATTAGAAATAGTTCTCAATTTGAAAAAGTTCTCTTTCAATTGACCTTCCGTCATCTGTGACGGGCCAACAGCTAATTATATATAGTTACTATGGTAACCATTTTTTTTTTTTTAAAAAACTTTCTGAATTTTGTTATAAAAATATTAATAAAAAAATTTATTATTATTAATATAAATTAGAGTTTCTGTAAAATATATAAAATAAAAATATCTCATATAAAAAATAATAATGTTTAATTAATTAACATTTTTGCTTCTATAATAAAATTCTAAGAAAAGGTCCAAATTTTAGTGCGAGTCATAATTAACTTACTTGAACCAGTAGAGAATCAGTAGAAGTTTACTCAAAAAATTTGGAATACTCAAAATGTAACTTTTCCACACAATTATACTAATAATTAACATCGTTTTGAATTTTTATCGTATGTTTTTTTAATCTTCAATCATCATAATCAATAATTTTTAAAAAAACGAATTATGATGATAACAATCGAATAATGAAATATCAATGAATAAAATGGAGATGAGCATACAAATTCCTAAGTAAGTCTTAAAATTTTGTTCTTGCATAATTATTATATACATATATTACAATATTATTTATTTTGTTTTTATCATATATTTTATATTTTATTATTGACTAAGGGGGAGTCACATGGGATATGTAAAGAAAAATTATTTTTCAATATTTTTTTTTCAATTAAAAATTAATGACCAGTACGGGGATCGAACCCGCACCCCTCAGTTATTAAGCCAAATGGTAACCCACAAACTCACCGAAGCCCCATAATTAATTAATGAAATAAATAAATAATATTATTATTAGTTTATTTTTATAAATTAATTTTTATATATTTAAATATTTTATATTACCTAAAACAGTAAAACGTGGTTAAAGGACGGCATCCTCCATTATGCTAAACGAAATATATTATGAATTTATAATATTTATTATTTATTATATTTTCATATATCTATTTTTCTATATATATATTATGTATATAAGTGAATATTTGTTTTTTGTAGGTATATAAGAGTTTTTGGGTACGGAGAGCTATTTTGGACTAACAAATTTTCTCTAACGTATCGTCAAGTTGTGGTGCAAGTATTTAAACTTGTTTGTTCTGAAATAATAATGGTTTGATCGATTGACTTCAAATTTTGTACACCTGATTCTGAATACATGATGCAGACTTGGGATTTGTAAAATCATATCGACCGACGATTGGTCAAAAAAAATTTGTAAGTAAAATGCGTATGTCCAGAAATTGATATTATGTTAAGTTAATTTTGTTAATTAATGAATCTGGATTATCTTTTATCATATTCATGAAGTTTTGATTCGGATTTTGAGATATTTGGATTTTTTGGTATTTGGATTTGGTGTTATTTGGATTCTATAGTGTTTGGATTTTGTTTTTAGCATTTTGGATGAATTCGGTCGAAACGTAATAATTTTTAACAGATATACAAAATAAATTTTTAACAGTAAAAATTTTGTATTTAATTTATAAGGTATTTCCAAATCCGTGGGTTGTGTTTGTTTATACTTTTAATATCATGATTATGTTATTAATTTGGTTATATATTAAGATATAAGCAAATGCAGCGTAGTCTAAGACATATGCTATAATCTCAGTTTTTTGATTAAAAGATTACGTCTTGAAACCGTAACTTATGAGAACGCGTGCATCAATGCTACATTACGTCAATCTACTTATTACGTGAATCAATAATAGAAAAATACTTATATTATATTATTCGAGCATTCGTTAAAGCTAAACGTGCTAGAAAACATGATCGTAAAATATCGTTTTAATCCAAAAATTATAAATAAAGTAACTTACACGAACTCCCAGGGTCATAACTAAGGGATTTATGACTCACTTAGTGGAACACATGTCCCTAGCGACTTATGACTCATAGTAGTGAGCCTTAACTCCATAACGGACTTATAACCCTGGGAGTTTTGATTTAGCGTGGTCATAACTCCCTTATACAGTTCTCAAATTAAAATTATTAGTAATATTAAAAAAAATATTAATTTTAATTATATAATATCAGTGACCGGTACACATTTTGGGGTTGGATTCGAAATCAGAGTATTCCCTTTTTCCAAAATTAAGAAAACAACCAAAATTTTATTAATCGACCGTTTTTTTTTTAAACAAACAATTTTTTTCTTTTAAATAACTAATTAGCTGATCAAATATTTTTTTTGTTCATATGAATTAAACCAATAACACATAAAATTAAATTATTGGATGATTATCGAAAAACGCTTAAAAAATTAACACATACTTTTTTTAAATTAAAGATTTTTGTTTTTATTTTTATTTAACATTCTTATAAAGCTGAAAAGTCTGAAATACGTTAATCTATATAATATATAAAAGCAAAGGTTTGTTTGTTTGTTTGTATGTGTCGAATAGATTCCTAAATTTCCAGCCGATTCTCATGAAAATTTGTATATAGGGGTTTTTGGGTACATAAAAAAATCATGGGATAAAAATTTTGCTCTAGCGGACCGCCATGTTGGGGCTGTGGTGCAAGTATTTAAACTTTTTTGTTCTAAAATGAAAACGGTTTGACCAATTGATTTCAAATTTTGTATACGTGATGCTCCTTGAGAATTAAGTTGACACTATAGCAGATTTGAAATTTGTTAACCCATGTCGGCCCGACGGTTGGTGAAAGAAATTTTGGGTCCAAATTTTGTCCGATTTTACGAAACAGTGCTTTGGCTAAAAAGAAAGCCTCAAAAAAATTTTTGTTGAGTTACATTAACCCATTTCGGCCCACCAGCTTTTTATAGGTTTTTTCAATACTTTACTTTAAATTAGAAACGGTTTGAGCAATTGACTTCAAATTTTGTATAAGTGATGCTCCTTGAGAATTGAGTTGACACTATAGCAGGTTTGGAATTTCTTAACCTATGTAGGCCCGACGGTTGGTGAAAGAAGAGTTTGGGTACAAGTTTTGTCCGATTTTATGAAATACTGCTTTGGCTAAAAAGAAAGCCGTAAAAAATTTTGGTTGAGTTCCATTAACCCATTGCAGCCCAACAGCTTTTTAGAGGTTTTTTTTACTCTAAAATAGAAACGGATCGGCCGATTTTTTGAGATTTGATTTGACACTATTAACAGTTTTGGAATTTGTTTACCCATGTCGGCCCGACGATTGGGCAAAATAATTTCGGAAGCTAATATTAACTAAATTTGCGAAATACTAAAAAACTTTGACTAAAAAAGAAACCTCAAAAAAATTTTGTCGAGCTCCGTTAATCCATGGCGGCCCAACAGCTTTTTATAGATTTTTTGGTTACTTTACTCTAAATTGGAAACGGTTTAACCGATTTTCTTCAAATTTTGTATATGTGTTTTGAGAATGGCGTTAAGTTTTGGAAGCAAATTACGTCCAATTTTGCGCAATACTACTTTGCCCAAAGAAAAAGAGTCAAACAATTTTTTGTTGAATTCCGTTAACTCATTGCGGCGGGGTTTTTTATTATAGATTTTTGCGTTACTTTACTCTAAATTAGAAACTGTTTGACCGGTTGACTACAAATTTTATATGCGTGAAGCAGCTAGAAAATGGAGTTGAGTCTCTTAACAGACTTGGTTTTTGGTAACACATGTCGGTCCTACGATTGGTCAAAAGAAATTTTTTGGAAGTACATTACGTTCAATTTTGGAAAGTAGTTTGTACTGCTTAAAATTCAAAAAGTTTCAAAAATTACTAGAATAATCCTAGAAAAATTGTTTTAAAAAAATAGCTTTCATACATTTTAAAATTTACCTGTGTAAACCGTGTGTAATTTTTGTGTTAACTTTTTTCAGTAACATCAACTTCAATTAAACCTCCATTGAGAGGCGCAGCAACACGCACCGGGTATTAGCTAGTAATGAATAATTAATGGTTTATTAAGTCCTGATATGAACACTCGAAGAGCATCATCCCATTTTTTTTTTTACCGAATTACCGCCTTTTTCAAATAGCGGTTAATTTACTACCCTACTTTCAGTTTAATTATGTTTAAAGTAATGCTCATGTGAACCAACTAAATTTTGTACCAAATTTGGCCATTACACTAAATATTACCCATTACTAGCCATTACCCAGCTTCATTAGGTG
Source organism: Dolichopus griseipennis (assembly GCA_963082915.1). Lineage (NCBI taxonomy): Eukaryota > Metazoa > Arthropoda > Insecta > Diptera > Dolichopodidae > Dolichopus > Dolichopus griseipennis. The sequence goes on along the minus strand of OY720445.1, from coordinate 51,400,352 downwards.
TAGAGTAATGCTTATTTAAAACAAGAAATTGTATGGCAGCTACTCGAACCCACTGCAGTAAACCAACTAAATTTTGCAGAAACTTATAATTTTGCCATAAAACTTAACTATTTTTGGAAAAATTTAAGACACCCAGCTTCAATAGGTGCCCATATAAAAAAAGAAGTTGTATGGCAGAGACTCGGGATCGTGGAAAAAATAGGCCTTCTCCCCGTTTTGAAGGTATATTTGATTTCTGTATAGGTTTATTGTTCTTTCGCTTATTAGTATACAGTAAGAGGCGTCTTCCGTAGCGCTGTGAATAGTAGCTAATGTCGAAATTAAACATCGTTTGAATTTGGGTTTTCTAATTCGTTATTAAAATTGTTTCTTGATTGATTTTCTTCATGATGTAGATAGTTTTCGTTTTCAAGATTAATTTCGGTTTTTTCCTGGTTCGATATATCTATTCGAAAACTCGAGCTCGCCAACTCCATTGAGAGGCGCAGCAACACGCACTGGGTATTAGCTAGTATTAATGGTTTATTAAGTCCTGATATGAACACTCGAAGAGCATCATCCCTATACTTTTCGCTATGCCTTCATAATGTCGTCAGTTCCTGAATAACCCATCATTACTTTGTTCGGTAAAAGTGTTAGTTGTCTTTCAATATTGTCATAGTATTCGTTAATATCTAGTAGTCCTTGTCTTAATATACTCAGTTCTTATTTCAAGATATGTAACGATCTTTTGTCCGAACATGAGTGGTCCAGTCCAGCTTAAATGGCATTGAAATTTAAAACAGTATGGCAACCGCTTGATAATATTTTGAATACAACGTCATTGCAGTTTTAGCAGCTTGACGCCAGGATGGGTATCTCGCTTGGGTACCATAAAATTCTTGGGTACCATCAAAGTATTAATCGAAATTGGTTTGTAACTAAACGCACGCGTTGGTGTCGTCAATTTTTCTAATTTATCGGACAACTCCTTTATTTCATTTGATAGCTCATTTTTTACTCTATCAACTATTCCTTGTTGGCTTGTGCTTAAGGCATTTTGAATTATACTTTTAATTGTGTTTTCGTCTAATATTATTATGCTATATTATTATACTATTTAAGGCATAATAAGGCGTCTTCCGAATATTATTATGCTATATTATTATACTATTTAATCACACTCTGTTCATTTATATAAAATTTTAAGTAAAAAGGATTCTTTTTGTCTTCTGATCTTATCTTTTAGTAAGATAGTTAGCGAATTTTTACTTTTAACAAAAGATCAGAAATTATAAAGATCAGAGAAGACTTTTAGATTTTATTTAAAAATTTTGACTTTAATATATAATTCCCTAAAGGGACTTATGACCCACTTGTAAAGGGACTTATGTCCCACGTAAATATTTGATAGTGGGTCATAATTCCCTTAGGGATTTACTTCCCACTAAGCGAGTCATAAATTTCTAAGGGCCTTATGACCTTGGGAGTTCTGACCCTGCACCACTTACACATCCTAAAAATTGCTTTATATTAACCGTCAACGTTGTATTAAAGACATTTTTAGTTTAAGATACCACAAATTTATATCATTAAAATATTATTATTATTGTGATTTTTAGTAAATAAACCCGATAAATTAAAATATTTTAATTTTTTTTTCATCATTTAGTAATTTATTAAATATTATCTTGGTTTGTATTAGGTTATTTATCAGTATATAGAAAAGTTGATTGTGCTAAATGAAGGCGGTAACAATCGGGTGGTAACAATATTGACGTATTTATTGATAAATGAAGAAATAATGCCACCCACCACCAGGAATTTAATAAAAAAAAATAAAATAAATATAATGATAAACGAATTTAGTTGCTAGAAGGTACAAAAACTTAAATGATTTATGAATTACATAAAAATGAAATAAAATATTGTAAAAACAGAAAAAAATAAAAAAATAATTTTATATATAAAATTTTTACATTGCGGTTTATTTAATGGTTTAATTTTGGTTCATTTATTCTAAACTTCGCACCATGATTCTGTTTAGAATGGATTGTGATTAAAAAACTTGAAAAAGTAATATACACTTTAAAAACGTTTCGATTTTTTATTAAAACAATTAAAAATTATTAAAACAATTTCTTTATCTTTAAATTGTCTCATTTAATCATTTTCTTCAAAGTTTTACATAATTTACGTAAAAAGATATATACATAATTTACGGTAGTTCTTAGTCAACCGATTAAGCTTTTATTCTGCTAAACCTTGTCTAAGTTTTCAACCTCATTTGACGAATGCTTACAATGAGTACAACTAATAATCAGTTAAAGGTATATTATCAGGGCCGTGCCAAGGTATATTGGCGCCGGGGTGCCAGACACAAGTTTCCGCCCGTAATTAGCTAAATTTCTTTTAGCCTAAACTTAATATTTTTCATAATAAAACAAATGTGTATATATAATTATTAATTACTTATTTTGCATATACATATTCTCAAAACAAATTAGTTACAGAAAAAAAAAAACAAAAACCAATAACAACATAATATATATGTATCAACAAGTTTATTAAAATTATATATAAATTTTTCTTAAAAATTAACTTTTCTTGCTTTTCTGAGCGAAAATTCGTGAATTAACTCCGTTGTGTCTAAATCTGCAGCTATATTTTTTTCAATGCTGATTAAGCTTAAATTTGTTAACCGCTCCTGTGACATAGTCGATCTTAAATAATTTTTTATTAATTTTAATTTAGAAAAACTTCTTTCACCAGAAGCCACTGTCACAGGTATTGTCAAAAATATTCTTAATGCAATTGTTATGTTTGGAAACATTGGAGTCAGATCATTTGAAAATATATAATCTAAAACCGCGAATGCATCCATGTCGGGCTTAATATACGCTAAAAGGATTTCAATCTCGTCACATAAATCTATCGCATTTATATCAGATTCATTTCGTTCATTGTCAGACAATTTCATTTGTAAATCCATACAATATTTTATTTTAGTATCTCGATTCAATTCCTGCAACGAATAAATGTCATTTAGAAACTGAAAAGTTTGGCTATGAGCTGTCATTTGCTCAAATCTTTCCTCTATTTTGGATATAGCTGTATCTAAAATATTGAAATAAAAATTAACTTTATAATTTTGTACTGGCAATTCAGGACTTTCATCCACATGTTCATACGTAAACATTCTCTTTTTTTTACGAGGTCTTACAGTATCAATGGCTGGAAACTCAGTATGGTACTTTTATAGACTATAATATATGTAGTATTTATTTTCATACTTTAGTATATAAAATGCTTACAAGTTATACATATTTTTATTTAATTAATAGCAGTGTTTGTTTGGTTAAAGTTTAAACCATCATGAAAGTAATAAATATCGATCAATAAATAATTTGTCGCATTTTTCATTTGCCGCCCCCAATGCCTGCCGCCCGGGTGCCATGCACCCCTTGCACCCCCGCTTGGCGCGGCCCTGTATATTATATATCTTTATATTCTCTTTTGCCCCAGAAACTACAATATAAAAGAAATCTAACAGTTTCGAATAAATCTCTCGGGTTCTAACTTGAATAGTGAGACGGCAATATGTTTTAAAAGAATTGAATTGAAGAATTTGGCATTTTGAATTTTTATTCAGGATTTTTGTAACAAGCTAAAATTTAATTGTCCGAATTGCAAGGTACTTTTATTTTAGAAATTTGAATTAGGTTAACTTTAGGCTTTTTTAAAATTTATTATATATATTTAAATTCAAAAGTTTATAAATTTTATATATTATAAAGACAAAAGCTACTTACAAATACCACCGAGGCCCCGAAAAATTCGTTTAAAAACATAAAAAGTACTAAAATAAAAAAACTTTACATTTCAAACTATTTGACTAAATAAAGATTAGGTACCTACCTACATATATTATTTTTCAAAAATGATGTATAACATTATTTATGTGAATTGTATGCTTAATAGTAGAGTAATCTTATTTAAAAAAAAAAAATACATTTCGTTATTATAAATAAATTTTTCATTTTAGTTTGTAATTTATTTAATAAATACATATATATATATATATATATATATATATATATATATATATATATTAAAGTATAAAACTTTTGAAAATGTAACAAGTAATATTTAACTTTTGTTTTATGAGAAGTCTTTAAGTTTTTTTGTAAAAAAATAACAGTTAAATAATTCTGTTTACTGTAAGATACTTTTAATTATATTTTTTTAAGAATTGTAAAAACGTATTATTTGAAAATCTTTAATTTACTTGCTTAAAATTCTCAAGAAAATCCTAATTTCACACAAATTCTAGTTTTAACTATGGTTTAAAATCAAATTACTAAACGCAAGAAATAGTAACATATTACTTTTCATGTATAAGATAAAGAAAAATAAACTTTATGAAAAAATCTAACATATAATAAAAATTCTTTTTATATAACAGTTAAATAATTCTGTTTACTGTAAGATACTTTTAATTATATTTTTTTAAGAATTGTAAAAACGTATTATTTGAAAATCTTTAATTTACTTGCTTAAAATTCTCAAGAAAATCCTAATTTCACACAAATTCTAGTTTTAACTATGGTTTAAAATCAAATTACTAAACGCAAGAAATAGTAACATATTACTTTTCATGTATAAGATAAAGAAAAATAAACTTTATGAAAAAATCTAACATATAATAAAAATTCTTTTTATATTATAAACGAAAAGTATATAAATAAATTAAATTCTATTTCTGTTATTTAACTATATTTTTGCAAGCAATCAGGCCTTATAATATTCGAGCTTAAAAATTCTTTAAGGCTATTCAAATAATATATTAAATTAGTTGTATATAGGTAATATGAAATAAATTTGAATACTAATAATATTGTTATAATGTCTATGGAAAAATTTTTAAACTTTAAATATTATAATCGAAATAAAATATTTTTAATATATATAACAACATTTTTTTATAAAATAATTAAAAGATTTTTTAACCAAAGAATTAGACCTAACTTCTTTTAAATAATATAGTACATAGGTACTAGAAAAATTTATTTATGCATAAAAAAATCTGTTGCTGATATACCTATATAACTTTATCAAATTTTAAGTGCCCCATATTATATATATATCCATTATCCATATGTATATATAAATATAAATAAAAAAATTTAAAAAACAATGAATAAAGTTTTCGCTTCAATTTTTCTTGTATAATTTCAGTTTAGCCTCGTTCTCACGAAATTTACACAAGTTAACTTTTATGCGATCAACTCATAGAGAAAACAGAAAAAATATAAACAACAATAGTATAACATGCAAAATAAATTTAGTTTCCAAAAAAAACCATTTAATTATAACAGGATCTTGCTTAATAATTAAGGTATAAAACATCTATAATTAAGTACAATACAAGTGAGCAAAAAGCCAAGGGTTTTTAACAAATCACATTTGAAAACTACACAATGTGTCATACTAAATTTTTGGAAAAAAATTTTTAAAAAAAAATTGATAATATTATAAATTTATTTTTTTCGTCAAATTGTTTATAATTATTATGAATAATAATGAAATCCGTATTTAAAATATAAGCCCAATGCAATCAAGAAAACCTGTTAACATGACTTGTCGAAAAAAAATAAGCTTCATTGTTAATGTTTATATCATAAACACATAATGACAGCAACTTCAAAACTGCAAAATTGGACAGCAAACCTCAGCAGTAAACGTTTAATAAAACACAATTAGGCAGCAAAATCTTGACTTCAAAATTTTATTTTATCAAAAAAATAATAAATCGTTTTATAAAATAAAAATTTAAAATAGATAAATTTAGTAAAATTAAGAAAATAAATCCTATAATTACAATTATTTTTGTTATTAAAAAGCTTTATGATAAGTTTCATTAAAAATTTAATGCCACCATATCCTGGAAGAAATTTGCAATTTATTAGAAGCAGGTGTAATTGGTACAGAACAAGTTTAAATGACGAAGCATTAAATGATTTTTACGAACCTACTTCAATAAACAATTTATGCTCTTGAAGAGTGAGGATTGACTTAGTATATTAATTTTTATTTTATAAATGAAGTCTTGTTTAATTTATTTTATAAAAAACAAGGAAGAGTGTAGTAGAGTAGACTGTGTCAACTCTGGAATATCCGTATGACCGTAATATAAACATTATATCATCCGGCTTATTACTTTTCGAAAAATTTCAAACATTCAGCGTTATTGTGTATAAGGTAAAGCTCATGTGAAATATGAAGTTTAAATTGCAACAACTCTAACTCTCTGCAGAAGATTAACCAAATTTTGCAGAAACTTTGGCCCTTAAAATAAACCATTTTTGGCAAAATTTCAGACACCCAGTTTCATCAGTAATGCTCATATAAAAAAACGCTATTGCAAAAAACGAATTTACGAAAATTTCAAAAGCCTTGTTCCTTTATTTTTTGAGTTATTCTGCGGACGGACGAACATGCATAGCTAAATTGATTTATTTTTCGATTCTGATTCAATTCATACATTTGAGTTTATATCTACCCCTCTCCATCTCTACGTCAAAAACGTAATCGCAAATTTAATATACCATTTGACCTATAGTCATACGGGTATAAAAATCTATTTGATTGTTTAATTTATTTATTTTTAGCTTGCCAAGGATGGGCCTGTAAACTGATTCTGTTTTACAAATATATTCATTTGTTATGCTTTTTGTTGCTTTCAGTGTATAGATTATTAAAATTTAATCCTTTGGCAAAAAACCGGTAAATTATCGGTAACCCGATAATAGTTTTTTTAATATCGGTTAATTTGCTATCCTACTTTCAGTTTAATTATGTTCATGTGAAATATGAAGTTGTCCACTTCAGTTGACCAACTAAATTTTGTACCAAATTTGGCCATTACACTAAATTATTTTTGGCAAAAGTTCAGACACCCAGCTTCATTAGGTGTAGAGTAATGCTTATTTAAAACAAGAAATTCTATGGCAGCTACTCGAACCCACTGCAGTAAACCAACTAAATTTTGCAGAAATTGTGGCCATAAAACTTAACTATTTTTGGAAAAATTTCAGACACCCAGCTTCAATAGGTGCCCATATAAAAAAAGAAGTTGTATACCAGAGACTCGGGATCGTAGAAAAAAAAGGCCTTCTCCCCGTTTTGAAGGTATATTTGATTTCTGTATAGGTTTATTGTTCTTTCGCTTATTGGTATAAAGTAAGAGACGTCTTCCGTAGCGCTGTGAATAGTAGCTATTGTCGAAATTAAACATCGTTTGAATTTAGGTTTTCTAATTCGTTATTAAAATTGTTTCTTGATTGATTTTCTTCATGATGTAGATAGTTTTCGTTTTCAAGATTAATTTCGATTTATTCAGGTTCGATATATCTACTCGAAAACTCGAGCTCGACAACTACACGATTTTCTTTTACTTTTGCATAATTGATGCTGAAATTGTATTTATTTAGCTGCATTTTCCACCTTTGCAGTTTCATGTTAGGTTCCTCGATATTATTTAGCGAAAACAATGGTTTGTGGTCGGGGAATAGCTTGAATTTTCGATATTTGGCTGAGTGTTGCACCAATAGCGTAATTAGACGCGTCAGTTGTCAACACGAATTCCTTACTAAATACAATAAAAATAAAAATATTAAGTGTAAGGATTATATTTTTGTTTTGTTTTTTTATTATAATATAATATTATATATTATATTTAGATAATGAAAAAGAAAATGTTTTTGTTATTTTACATTTTATCTGTTTTTTAATTTTTTAAAATTTATTTCATTGATATAGCCGTATGATATGACACAATTCAATGAGAGACAAAATATTACGCGGAAATTTCGCGTATATGGCTTAATTGCACTTTCAATTGTATGATACGGCCATTATGTTTTTATCCCATATGACTTTATAGCATGGCGCCTGAGTATACACAAGCCATGACCAACACATTCAAGGCGAGTTATATTATATCATAGAAAATGAAGTAATATAGAAGTCTACTCCAGAACAAATTTTTAAACCAATTTTTTAGAATATCGTTTTTATCCTGTCTCGATGTTTGATTTCTTTCTCTTTTATTTCATTATATTTCTCTCAATTATTTAATCGTAAAAATATGTGTATGTGTTTTTTTTTCAAAGAATATCTATAATAATAAGAAGTTTCACTATCAAGTTTATTTTACATTTTAACTAATCAAATTTTTACTACCACCAAAGCAACAAAAAATCCATTAGTTAAAACAAGTAAAAGCTAATATATATTTTAAATGCTTGCTTCTTACGTAATTTGTAATAAGATTGAACGGGTACACAATATATGATAAAATAATTTTGTTACAAACACGTTTAAATGTGTGCATACGCTGATTTGCATAAAACAGATAAAAACTTATTTGCGCATATTTCATATAGAGTAGTAAAAATTAAAAATTACTTTAGAATGAATTATTAAATGTAATTTTTAGCACATTTTCAAAAAATTTTGTAAAAATGTGCCTATATAGTTTCACTCTGTCCGTCCGTCTGTCCATATGTTTACAAAAACTTTTACATCGTTTGAAATAGAGGAAAGAAATTTTAACCACGGTATTGCAAAAAAAAATAATTTCATAGAAGAACTTTTTCTGTAGACTCGTCCGTTATGGAGCTACACCCCTCCAAAGTTGGAAAAAGCCCCATTTTTAAATTGTTATAAAAACACTTCTGTTAAGTGTATTTTCAATCTGAAAACGGCAAAAAAAACTGATTTTATAAAATTTATAAATTTTTAAAAAGTAAATGTTTACGGTTGCCATACGGTACTAAACCTTACCATTATGCAAAACTCATTTTTTGTAAAATTTTTGGCCACACATATCTTCTAAACGGTTCGAACTAGGGTAGGGAATAGTTAGGGAACATTTAGATGCTCAGAAATTAGTTAGGAGTCAGTTAACAAAATTTTTTTGTCAAGCCCCCTTTTTAGGAGCTATAAGGGCTTGAAAATTGAAATTTTTCTTTTTTTAAAGACCTGGAACTTGAATTTCTGTTCAAACTTTTTTTAATAATAAACAAAATTGAAAGCTGCAGCATTTAATTTCAACATTTGATAGGGTTTCTTTAAATTAAAGAAATTGTAATTTTGCAGAAACTTTGGCTATAAAACTTAACTACTTTTGACAAAATTTCAGACTAGAGTAAAACGAATTTGTGAAAATTTAAAAATCCTAGCTCCTTTATTTTTTGGGTTTTTCACAGTTATCGCATTAAGAACTTTGTATGACAGCTCTCCGAAAATGAGGCCTTAACATTTTAAAACTTACTTTAAGTGCTTGTTCTGTTATTATAACTAACCGTGTGTAATTTTCATCCTCCTAGTATAAATAGTTTTGGAAAAATTCATATTGGTGCAAAGAACTTGTATGCCAACTCCCCGAAAATGAAGCCGTAACATTTTGAAACTTCATATAGGTGCTTGTTCTACTATATAGCTAACCGTGTGTAATTTTCATCCTACCATCTTTATTAGTTTTGAAGAAATATTGGTAAAAAAGATGCATGGCAGCTCCCCGAAGCTTTGATCCGATTATTTTGGGAACCTAGAACTGTCTAAAAATGACATTGTGTGAATTTCAAAACTGTAGCCTTTTTAGTTTTTGAGTTATCGTACAGACACACGCATGGATGGACGGACAGGCAGATTATGTTCCCATAAAATATCAAGGTCTAAAAATAATTTTTTATGTATAATTTTTTTTTATTTTAAATTAGAATATTTTGTTACAATGTGAAAATTCTAATTAGAGTTTTCCCATCCACAAAATATAAAGGTGCAATGCTCCACCAATATTAAATACTCGTATATTAATTTTTTTTTATTTAGATTTTTTTCAATCGGAAAATTTCTTTTTGAGAAAATTTTAATTGGAAATTTCTAATTGGAATTTTCTCACCGAAATTTAAACGTGTTTTACTTAAAGTAATTCCAGAATTAACTAAATCAATTCTTTAATTGAAAGTTTCCCAGAGTATGATTTTTGCTGATTTAACAAAATAATAATATAAAATTACCAATTATTGGCACTAAAAGTTCAGTCTTGTTTTTTCCTAATAACGGAACTAATAAATTTAAATTAATCATTAAAATAAACTGTTAAGGGTTTTATTTAATTGATATAAAATCCAAATATATAATATTCATATTGTATTAGTTAAAAAAAAAGAGAATAAAAATAATTATATTTATTTTTTTTATCATAAAAACACCTGTTTTATTTCTGGCGCAGTCGGTAGGATCGACACTGTAATAGATAATAAAATATATTTGAATTTGTTTTATAAATAAACAGTTAAAAGACATCTTTACGTTGCAGTGAACTTTCTCTAAAGTTATTATCGGTAAAAAAAAATAAATAATTTAATTTAATAAAGCCGAGGTTTTAAAAATTCTTATTTAATAAACAATAACATATATAAATTGACAAATAGTGAAAAAATGTCACTTAGTTTCAATGACATCATTAAAGAAGCTCGTTCTGTTCCTCCATTTACGGGGAACAACTCTTTATCCTCATTTATCAACGAGGTAAAGATGTTAATATCACTCGTAATCGACAATTAGGGGGTAAATAATGTACTTATTAGAACTGGAATTGCTTCATATGACAAGAACTCGAATAAAAATCGTTCATATAGTAGTAAACATAATAACCGCAATAGTAATAATAACAACCCGAATTTAACTTACGGAGAGATTAATTGCCGATATTTTACAACAACAACCATAATTTTTCTAATAATAATATTCAAACTTTTAAATCTAAGCATACTCGTTATATGGTAATTACAGAACAAATGGTAATTCATGTAGTTTTAGAAATTGATACATTGAACCAATGAACACGGCAGAACCTTTCGAAAATTTTCATTCAACGCCTCGAATAATAGATTACCCATAATCACTTTTCACTCAGAAGGGAAAAAGGTAGATTGTTTGATAGATACCTCCCTTATAGACGAAAACATCTTTGCTCAATGATGAAGAATCTAATAGAATTAAGTACAATTACCGGCAACCAAATTATATTTAACGAAATCATCAATAATACTCCAAGCATATTCAATGAAAACACTTGTCGTAGAAGATAACAAAACTCTCAAACAAAAAATTTAAAGCAATAGGTGCTAAAATTGACTTACTCAATGGTGGTCAAAAAATTTAGGTCAAAAGCAAACTTATTAAGTTTAATTACGCCTTTTTTAAGAAAAATTCTACAAAAAAATCAAGATCTCCATTTTAAAGAAGGTGATAATTTAACTTAGCGGTGTAAAACAACAAATTATAATAACTAATTCCCAACCAATATATAGTAAAATATAAAGATTTCCTAAGGTTCATGAAGAGGAAGTCAACAAACAAATCGAAGACGTGTTATACCAAGATATTATAACAACCTCTAATATACAACATTCCTAAAATTGCGGATAGTAATATACTAAACTAAACGAAATTACCCAACAAAATTAAGTTCCCTAATCCCAACATTGAATCTTTGTTCGACAAACTCGGACGAAGCGGAATATTTTTCAACCTTAGATCTCGCTAAGGGCTTTCATCAAATATTAGTGGATAAAAGGATAGGGCAAAGACCGCTTTTCCACACCGCAGGGCCATTTCAAAAGAATGCCGTTTGGACTCAAAAACGCACCTGCTCTTTTTCAAAGGATGATTAATTTTGTACTTAGAGATCAGACGAAATTCTGATACTCTCAACATTTCTTCAAGAGCATGTTGAAGCAATAACAGAAATTTTAAAAAAATTAACGTAGATAATACAACTTAAAAAATCACATCAACAATTTTAAAATCAACAGAACACTTAGGACATATTTTAACACCAGATGGTATTAACCGAACAGCAAAAAAATTGAAGTTATTAAAATCTTTAGCACAACCCCGTACAAAATGCCTAAAAAAATAACAAAATAGATTTAAAGGGCATATCGTATAAAGATTCATTCAAAAAAACTTAAAGACCTAATCACCAGTCCTCCCATATTACGCTATCCTGACTTTAGTAAGAAATTTACACTCGTTGCAGACGCATCAAATTGTGCTATTAGATTAGTGCGTACTGCAACAAGATAAACCACCAATATGTTTTTCAAATAAAAGTCTAAACGAACACTAGATAAAATATTCGACTATAGAAAAGGAACAATTGACCATAATATGGGCAACTAAACACTTTAGACCCTACTTTATTAACACTGATCATCGACCATTAGTTTGGCTTAATTATCTCAAAGAACCTAACGGTGGAGAATAAAACCTAACAAATATGACTTCGATATCGAATACGTAAATGGGAAGGAATACAAATAATACTCTCAAATACGATACAAATAGACAAACAATAAAACAAACTAAAAAACCACGAATACGTCCTATCAGCTCTGTATGGCATGAACCAGAAACTATAGAACGAATGAAAATATTTGCTCATATTAAACCACGGAAACACGGAATAAATATCGTAGAAAAAAATATTTCTGAAATGGCAACCATTGATAATGGTGTTGAAAATTTGTACGACCAATTTCCCATTTCACAAAACATAGTTAATAAATACTTTAGTCAAATTCATTTAGTAAAAGAAAAAAACAAGAAATAATAACAAAGTATAATTCTTTTAGACAAATTTACATTTCAGACAACGAACTAAATAATGAGGAATTCTTAAATAATATTTTAAGAAGATATATAACAAGGGGACAACGAGAATCTTTTCGGAACTGAAAGATTCTCGATACAACGTATTGCAACAAAAACTAATTGAACTGTTTTCGAATGACAGAAAAGTTAAATTTATAAAATGTTCTAATAGAGCAATTGACTTAAGTACTGAAATAGAAAATAAAATAAAGCAATAAAAATAATTGAAGATACCCATAAACGAATCAACCATAGAGGTATCTTTGAAAATTATAATGAACTAAAATCCACCTACTTCTTTCCGAAATTTAAGGAATTAATTCACAAATATATTAACAATTTTGACCCATGCAACTTAATGCGTATAATTAAATAACAATAATTTCTCACCGTCATAAACGAGGACTTTTGAACATTGGCGGGAAAGTTGGAAACTAGCTTTCCGGACTTGTAGATAACGACAATAAAATTGAAATTGAAGAACATTTAAAAAGCTTAGACTTAAACAACCATTAACTTATAGCAAATTCGAACAGACAAATTCAAATTAACTCGAATTTTCAAAACAATATCGAAACATTGAACCAACATATTACAGAAAATAGAGTACTAACTTTAAAAGCATTAAAACAAACAACTGATATTCTAATTGGAATTTTCTCACCAAAATTTAAACGTGTTTGCTCTGATTTGTATGCATATATTAAATTGATTTTTCTACTTCATATTTAATTTTTAAATCGAAATCTATGCCAAACAATTTAGAAAGCATTTTCAATTAATCTACAATTTGTTTTAAAGTACATATATTTATGATTTCATTTTCAAATTAAAATTTGAATAAAATAGTTTGTACTTTAAAATTTAAAATTTTAATTTTAGAAACACTCAGTAGGTGCAACCGGTTTAGAAAAACCCTACACCCATTCGCTTCAAATTAAATGATAAGTCCATAACTCATTTTAAAACCATAAACTAAATTAGAAAATTTAATGAAAATACATTTATTCCAACTTAATTACAAAATTGGGAAATTTAATTATCAAATTTTGTGATAAAAAACTAATCAAAGCATTAATATATTTAATAATTAAAATTTTTCAAAATTGCAATTATATTAACTTGTTAGTTTATGCACCAATTAGAAAAGCTGAAAAACGCTAAATATGTAGTAAATGTCTCATTACTAGCAACCTACAGCACAAATTTCATGAATGTAGCGCCAATGAGTTGTTGAGTTATCCTAATTTGTTTTATATGTTCTTTAGTCCTTAGACGGGTTAAAAAGTCCGAAATCCGAATCCATCGCCCGATCTAGCCCATATGTAATCCCTGCCGTAGTTTAAGTACTAGTAGCTTACACTTAAAATATCATCAAAATAGCTCCATTAATTTTTGAGTTATCGTGCATACGGGCGGACGGACGAACGGGCATGGCTATATCGATTCAGGAGGTCAAGCTGATCACAGATATATATACTTTTCCATATCTAAGTCCCTTCTTTTAGGTGGTTACAAACACAATACCAAAATTAATAAACCCTTTTCTTATTTTATAGGTTTAGGGTATAATAAGAGTTAATTTACATAAAAAATTAATTAATAAAACCAAAAAAAGATATATAATGAATCGAGCACTTATATGAAGCTTCAAAATGTTACGGCTTCATTTTCGGGGGACTGCCATTCAACTTCTTTGCACCAATATGAATTTCTTCAAAAATAATTATACTACGAAAAATAATGAATGATATAAAAGACAATTGGTTTAAGGAACAGACATAGAAACTAATTTTAAAATTCTATGAATATGGATGTTTCCCACAGGTGTTTCCTCAATAACAAGTAAAATAAAATCACCAATCCACTCAATGTTAATAAAAAATTAAAGCTCTTATATTATATACAAAACCATTTTTTTTATATGAATAAAAAATTACGAAAACTTTCCGCTTTTGAAACATCAGCTGACTAAACACTCTCCGACGATTCACTATCTTCGAATGAACTAGATTTTACACACACATTCAAATTGATAAATACACTCGTGTGCGCCTGAACAATATTCACTTACGTCATTCCATGATGGAAAATTACGTCATAACATGATGTTATGACCATCCATGTGCTCCACCTGATTGACTTTTATCAATTTTCAATATCAAAATTATTTTAAATTTTGTCCGGTCTCAAAGTTTTTCTTATTTACGATATACTACAAAAACAAATATTTATAAAAGTTTGAAGATTTGATAAAATGTCGGGAGAATAACGGGACAATAACATCACACGAATTATTTAAGTTCCGTGACGAAAAATTTGTATGGGATTGAATGTCTGTATAGTATATTTTCTTTGACCTTGTACTTGGGCAACCTCTTGCTCTAGTAGGATAAGCAGTACTTGTTAAGAATTTATACTGCGGTCTATTTTCCTTTATTCGTTGTTGTTCTCTTGTTTTATCATTTCGTTTAATTCATCATAACTTCATCTTTCGTATTCACTTTCATTTATTCTTGTACACGTTCCACTTGTGTACAAGGGTTAACTAGTATTTAAAGTACAGCGCGGACTGCATATGGACGAAATCGGCCCAAGGGTTCGGATTCTGGACCTTTTAATCGTTTCTAAGGGCTAACGAACATATATAATAAATCACGATAACTCAACAACTAATGACGCTATCTTTATAAAATTTGTGTTGTAGGGTACTGGTAATGAAACTACGGCGGTGATTGCGTACGGTGGGGGATGGACAATTGGTTCGAAACTTAGAACTTTTTGATCGAATTTAGGCCAAACGAGCATAATTCCGAAACCAATGTAGATAGAACCTCCAAATTTGGTATCAGGGTGTCTCTTTCTATTTCCTTAGTGTCCTTGAAATTTGGGACCAATTGGAGTAGTGGGTTGGGGACCAGCCACACAATTCCGAAGACCTTAAGGATATTTTCGAAATTAATAAAGATAGTAACTTCAAACAAATTTAGAATTTCGCACATGGGATGGTAAAATTTATTGTTATATTTAAATGAATTATATGAAAAGCTCTAAATTTGTAATTATTTTTTAGACATTTTACATTTATTGCATATTTTGCGTTTATAAGCTTTTCTAATAGGTACATAAACTAACAATTTAAAATAATTGCAATTTTGAAAAATTTTAATTATTAAATATATTATGCTTTGATTAGTTTTTTATCACAAAATTTAATAATTCAAATTTTTTTTTTTTGTAATTGAATTGAAATAAAGATATTTTCATTTAATTCAAGTTTTTTTTTGTTTTTTAATATTTTTAAATAGATAAATTAGTAAGAATTTGTAATATTTTTGAATAGATAAAGTAATTAGAAAATGTTTTTAGTATTATAAAGTTAATTTGATTAGCTATGTCTTACGATCAAACTAATAACAGTTTTTATGGTTTTAAAATGACTTATGGACTTCCCATTAAATTTGAACCAAATAGGTGTAGGGTACTTCTAAGGCGGTTGTACCGACTGACTGTTTCTTTACTTGTTATTAAATTATTAAGGTTTTTTAATAGTTTCTAACTAAAGTACAAAATATGAGGTTGTTCGAAAATATTCCACCAATATTTTATTAATGTATTAATAATACATATGGGCAATTAATTTTAAAATCAACATTAATGTATACTAAAAAAAAATACCAAGGGTTTCATTTCGAATTTCGTCAACTTAAATAATAAAAAAAATTAAAGTAATTAACAAAATAATGATAACGATTGTTTGTGCTTTGAATCTTGTTGCTTAATTTATTGTTTTTACATTTATTGCAATTATTGTAAAAGTAACAATTATTTTAAGCAAACTTATTAATGTACACAGTATTAATATATTGTATGAAAGAAAGTTGTTTAATGCATCCCACTTTTGCTATGAATAATATGTTCTTCATACAATAATCAATGAGATAAATCGTCTTAAAAATCGTATGTTATTCATTACTTACAATCCCAAATATGTTATAACTTCCTTATATGTATCTATGTTTTTTTTTATTCTTTTGTATCAAGTACGAATAAATTGCACATTTTTTTGCAGTTGCAATTACAACACAAAATGTGTTTAATATAATTGAATAAATGGAAATGAAGGAATTAAATTAATGCGTTCCTTTCTTTCAAATTAAAAAAAAAATCGAATCTTAGCCAGATTTCAATTGCAAAACAAAAACCATAAAAAAATTTTAAGTGAAACTTAACTTACATTTGATAAAATAACAAAAAAAACTGAAGTTACAGATTTCAACAAATCCGCTAAAAGTGACGCCGCTGTTTGTCATTGTTATCAATCATCATCATGGTAACAACTACAAAAACCAAATGAATTGATTCGACCAACCAACACAAACCATTTTTACAACTATTTTGTTTTTCGATTCTGTTAATCTTAGCTGCTCTTATTTTTAATATTGCGTTATGAAGTATTGTGATTTTGCAATATTTGTTATTGGTTTAAAATGTAACAAATAAGGTTTTTTTTTTATTTCAAATTGTATCTAGTGGTTTTGGTTTCTTTATACCCTGCACCTATAGAATAGAATAGGGAAAGGGGTATATTAACTTTGGTATGGTGTTTGTAACCACCTAAAGGAAGCGAGCTAGATATGGAAAAGTATATATATTTGTGATCAGCGTGACCGCCTTAGTCGATATAGCCATGTCCGTCCGTCCGTCCGTCCGTCCGTAGGCACGATAACTCAAAAAATAATGGAGCTATCTTGATGAAATTTTAACTGTAGGTTACTAGGACTGAAAGTACGGCGGGGATTGCATATGGGCGAAATCGGCCCATGGGTTCGGATTCTGGACCTTTTAATCGGTTTCAGGGCTAACGAACAAATATAAAAAATCACGATAACTCAACAACTAATGACGCTATCTTCATCAAATTTGTGCTGTAGGTTACTAGTAATGAAACTACTTCGGGAATTGCGTAAGGTCGGGATTGGACCATGAGTTCGGAACCTAGAACTTTTTGATCGAATTTAGGCCAAACGAGCATAATTCCGAAACCAATGAAGATCGAACCTCCAAATTTAGTATCAGGGTGTCCCTTCCTATTTCCTAAGTGTCTTGTGAATTTTGGTCCCATTGGAGTAGTGGGTCGGGGACCAGCCACACATTTCCGAAGACCTTAAAGCATATCTTTAAAATTAATAAAGATAACAACTTGAAAAAATGTAGAAGCTTCCAATTTGCCACAAGGGTGTTCTTTACTATCTCTTGCGTGTTCCCCTAATTTGGGATCAATTGGAGTGGTGGTTCTTTACCCCTCTCAGACCGCCCAAGTTTTAAAGGCTTATAATCGAAATTACTAAAAATAGTTACTTAAAATTAGGATAGACCGTTCAAATTGTGTACAAGGGTTAACTAGTACTATAAGTACAGCGCGGACTATATAAGGGCGAAATCAGCCCAACGGTTCGGATTCCGGACCTTTTAATCGATGTCAGGGCTAAGGAACATATATAAAAAATCACGATAACTCAACAACTAATGAGGCTATCTTCATGAAATTTGTGCTGTAGGTTATTGGCAGCGAAACTACGGCGGTGATTACGTACGGTGAGGATTGGACAATGGGTTCGGAACTTAGAACTTTTTGATCGAATTTAGGCCAAACGAGCATAATTCCGAAACCAATGAAGATAGAACCTCCAAATTTGGTATCAGGGTGTCCCTTCCTATTTCGTAAGTGTCTTTGAAATTTGGGCCCCATTGGAGTAGTGGATCGGAGACCAGCCACTCAGTTCTTAGGCCCTTAAAGCATATTTTCGAAATTAATAAAGATAGTAACTTGAAACAAATGTAGAAGCTTCCAATTTGCCACAAGGGTGTTCTTTACTATTTCTTGCGTGCCCCCTAATTTGGGATCAATTGGAGTGGTGGTTCAGAACCTCTCTTAGACCCCCCAATGTGTAAAAGCTTATCATCGAAATTAATAAAACTAGTAACTTAAAATTAAGATAGAGCGTTCCAATTGTGTACAAGGGTTAACTAGTATTGAAAGTATGACGGGACTGCATATGGGCGAAATCGTACCATAATTTCGGGTCCTGGAACCCTTGAAAAGTTCAAGGACTAACAAACATATATCTTACAAACACCATAACTCAAAAAATAATGCCGGTATTTTGATAAAATTTAACAGTAGGTTACTAGTAATGAAAGTACCATGGGAATTGGTTGTGGTCGAGTTTAATTTCGAAGCCAAAGAATATATTTCCTATGTCCTATGTGTCTCCGAAATCTAGACTTAATTGTAGTGGTTCAGCTATGTTCAATGGTACTTGCTGCATTTATGTAAAATTTATTTTTATATTCAAATGAATTATATGAAAAGGTGTAAACTTTTAATTGTATTTTAGAAATACATTTATTGCATATTTTGCGTTTATAAGCTTTTCTATTAGGTATATAAACTAACCATTTAAAATAATTGCAATTTTTAATAATTTGGATTATTAAATATATTATGCTTTGATTATCTTTTTGTTTTACAAACAAAACAAAACAAAATTTAATAATTAGAATTTTTTCATTTTGTAATTGAATTGGAATAAATATATTTTCATTTATTTCAAGTTTGTTTGTTTTTAAATATTTTAAATAGATAAATTAGTAAGAATTTGAATATTTTTTAATAGATAGTGTAATTAGAAAATGTTTTTAGTATTATAAAGTTAATTTGGTTAGCTATGTCTTACGATCAAATTAATAACAGCTTTTATGATGTTAAAATGACTTATGGATATGTCCTTAAATTTGAACCAAATAGGTGTAGGGTATTTCTAAGTCGGTTGCACCGACTGACTGTTTTACTTGTTTTATTGTTTATTAAACACCTGTCTATTGGAATTATTGTGAATTCATATGTACTTATTTATAAAGTTTATATTTATATGTATAAAAATTAATCCAAGATCGTTTTTTGAAAATTTTATTTTCCAAATATTTGTGTGTAATATTCTCTTCGATTATATATACATGTAGATAGATAGAGTACAATGAAAAAATATTGTACGTTATGTTTTATCAAATTTGGTATGAAAATAAGAAAAAACATCTAATAAATATTTTAAAATTGCTGTTCAATAAAATTTCAAATTCCCATTTAATATCTGTATGAAAAAGTATAAAAGCCAACAGGCTGCTATATACCTCCTAATAGCAACATTGACGTGATGTGATACAGACGAAATCATGCTGTTTGGTGATTTTAATCTACCAAATTTAAGATGAATTAAACATGATGAGGAATCCTATATGATTCCTAACAGCATTTCTAATGAATTAGAATGTTAATTTATTGCTAAAATCAATATGAATAACTTTCAACAAATTTCTAATATACCTAATTTTCAAGGTAAGCAACTGGACCTAGTATTTACTTCAGATTGGAATAACCTATTAAATATTAATTTTTCTTTTCTTTTGATATTTAAATAAAATTATACATACTAAAATGTAAAAAATTTCTTTATACGTTTTTATTAAAATTTTCTGTATCTACCTGTTAACAGATTTCGCATACGTTTTGATTTTTTTTTTTCTGTTCATAATTTACATTTTATAACTTTCATTTTTTCTTTCTCTTTTGTATGTAAGTATTTGTAATTAGAAGTATTTTACATGTGTGAATAACACTTAACATAACATAGGGCACGCTGGTCAGCAGCAGCAGTTTGTCTTTTATTATATTTAGATTTTCCTGCTATTGCACTACTGAATCAATAAAAGGAAATTCGTAACCTAAAGAACATTAAGTTAACATTATAATAGTTTGTTTTAGTTTTGTAAGTGATAATAAAATAGAAGTATACATACTAAAGTGTAAAAAACTGTTTTATACGTTTTTATTAAAATTTTCTGTATCTACCTGTTAACAGATTTCTCATACGTTTTGATTTTTTCTGTTCATAATTTACATTTTATAATTTTAATTTTTTCTTTCTCTTTTGTATGTAAGTTTTTGTAATTAGAAGTATGTTACATGTGTGAATAACACTTAACATTAACATAATGCAAAAGCAGCAGCGTCTTTTATTATATTTATAAAAAATAAAAACTACAAATTGTAGTTAGTTATTAGTTCTGTAAGTAATATTTAAATAAAATTATACATACTAAAATGTAAAAAATTTCTTTATACATTTTTATTAAAATTTCCTGTATCTACCTGTTAACAGATTTCTCATACGTTTTGAATTTTTTTTTCTGTTCATATTTTTCATTTTATCAGTTTCATGTTTTCTTTCTCCTTTGTATGTAAGAATTTGTAATTAGAAGTATGTTACATTACATGTGTGAATAACACTTTACATTAACATAATTAAAGAGCAGCAGCGTCTTTTATTATATTTATAAAAAATAAAAAGTACAAATTGTAGTTAGTTATTAGTTCTGTAAGTAATATTCAAATAAAATTATACATACTAAAATGTAAAAAATTTCTTTATACGTTTTTATTAAAATTTTCTGTATCTACCTGTTAACAGATTTCTCATTCGTTTTGAATTTTTTTTTTCTGTTCATAATTTACATTTTATAACTTAAATTTTTTCTTTCTCTTTTGTATGTGAGTATTTGTAATTAGAAGTATGTTACATGTGTGAATAACACTTAACATTAACATAATGCAACAGCAGCAGCGTCTTTTATTATATTTATAAAAAATAAAAACTACAAATTGTAGTTAGTTATTAGTTCTGTAAATGATATTTAAATAAAATTATACATACTGAAATGTAAAAAATTTCTTTATATGTTTTTATTAAAATTTTCAGTATCTACCTGTTAACAGATTTCTCATACGTTTTGATTTTTTTTTTCTGTTCATAATTTACATTTTATAATTTTCATTTTTTCTTTCTCTTTTGTATGTAAGTATTTGTAATTAGAAGTATGTTACATGTGTGAATAACACTTAACATTAACATAATGGAACAACAGCAGCGTCTTTTATTATATTTATAAAAAATAAAAACTACAAATTGTAGTTAGTTATTAGTTCTGTAAGTGATATTTAAATAAAATTATACATACTAAAATGTAAAAAATTTCTTTATACGTTTTTATTAAAATTTTCTGTATCTACCTGTTAACAGATTTCTCATACGTTTTGATTTTTTTTTTCTGTTCATAATTTACAATTTATAACTTTCATTTTTTCTTTCTCTTTTGTATGTAAGTTTTTGTAATTAGAAGTATGTTACATGTGTGAATAACACTTAACATTAATGTTCGCAGAACATAAGTTTTTAACATTA
The DNA here is from genome assembly GCA_963082915.1 of Dolichopus griseipennis. Lineage (NCBI taxonomy): Eukaryota > Metazoa > Arthropoda > Insecta > Diptera > Dolichopodidae > Dolichopus > Dolichopus griseipennis. The sequence continues at coordinate 51,378,342 of OY720445.1, read as the reverse complement.
TAAACTTAACATTTATATTTTATAACAATTTTTATATATATTAACTAATTTTAATATTGTTTATTTCATAATTGTTTAACGTACATTTTTGCTTATGATGCACATTTCTTTGTAATATAATTTAATTGAACTTAACTTAATAAAATACCTTTAAAGTCATTGTACTGTCCTACATTCATAATTTTAATTGTTTTAAAGTAAGTTAAATATTTGTTGTGTCAGCTAATTTCGTTGCATAATGTATAATTATTATGGAAATAAAAATTGTATTTAAAGACGTAATTTTAAGTAAAATATAATCATTAATAAATTTGAATTCTAAACTTAAATTAGTTTTTTGTTTATTTTTTGTGATTCAAACATTGGTCCTTCGAACCGGATTCTATAGAACAAGTATCTTTAGAGTTTGAATCAAAAAGAAAAAAACTTTAGAACAAGTGTCTTAAGCTTTTCTCATGCAAATTTAATTGTAAAACTAGTGTTTACAATTATATCTATAGAACCAGTGTCTATAGAGATAAATTAATATTAAAAAAAAAGGTAATTTTGTAGAACCAGTGTCTACAGGAAGTTTTTTATAGGTATCTGTTAATAAGCAAACAGTCACAACTAAAGGCGTTTACTTCAAGACAGTAATACAACAAAAAGGCGTTCTCATCAACGAGTCAACGAATTTACATAAAAATCATTAAAGGCCGTATCATCAAAGCAATATGGACAAACTAATCAACGCTCAAAAGGAGCTATATACAAAAATTCTAAGAGTACAGACAAACTTCAAAAAGGATTCTGTAGAAAGAAAAACAAAGGAATATATAGAAGAACGTTTAAAAAATTTAAACGAGTACTGGCAAGCTATTATCAAAAACAACGAGGACATCGAACAATTAAAAGAAAATTACCCGGATCATTTATATTTCAAAAACAAGGACTTTGAAAGTATGGGGAATTTAGTAACCGAAATAACGAGTATTTTGGAAGCTGCTTTATCAAACGCTCCTGCCAGTAATATACCGACCAAAATATCTAAGGCGCTCAATAAACAAATTGAGCTAATAAAGGCTGTAGAACGCATTTAAACAAAGTAAGGGAAGTAATGGAGCAAGAACCGAATTTGGCTTTCATCAACCTTAACTTAAAAACTTTAGAAGAGTACTGGAACTTAATAATGAATAATCACTTGAGTCTGATAGAAAATGAGCCTATTAGCCATGATTATTTTGAGAACAATAAATTTGAATACATCGAGAATATTTACAAAGATACAGTGATTGAACTAAATACAAACCTAGTGAATATATCTCCAGCTCCGGCTGCTCGAGCACATAACACCAGGCAGTTACAAGGTAATCAAGATGTTAATGTGAATTTACCAAAAATTGATATACCAAAGTTTTCTGGAAGCTACTCCGACTGGAAATCTTTTAGAGATTTATTCATGGAAGTTATTAATAATAACACAAACATAGGCAAAGCTCAAAAATTTTATTATTTAAAAGCTAACGTCGTTGGAGAACCTGCAGAGTTAATCAAACATTTTCCAGTTACAGCTGAAAATTATTACTCTGCTTGGAATATTTTAGATAAAAGGTACAATAATACAAGGATTCTTTTATCTACACAATTGAAAACTTTTCTGAATCAACCAATACTAACTAAAGAATCAGGCAGAGCTATAAAAAAACTGCATGACACCTCAAGGGAATGCTTATTGGCTATTCAGAATTTGGAGATTGATACCTCAAACTGGGATCCAATCTTAATATACTTATTGACTCAGAAATTGGACAAAGAAACTCATCGTTTATATGAAAAATCATTAGTTGATTCTCGAGAAGTGCAAAATACAAAGCATTTCTTTCAATTTTTAGAAACCCGTTTTCAAAGTCTGGAAGCATTAGAAACGAACACTAACGAAACGAAAATCAAATCATACCATAGTTCAATTACTAATTTATGCGTGATGTCAAGAATCACATAAAATTTATGGCTGTGAAAAGTTCAAACTACTGAGTATACAGCAGAGAATAGCAACTAGCAGAAAATATAATTTATGTGAAAACTGTTTGCGACCTGGTCATTTTGCAAAGGACTGCACAAGCTTTTCAAAATGTAGAGTATGTAACAAAAACATCATACCTTGTTGCACATATTTCAAGAAAACACGAATAACAAACAGTTATTCAATAAAAAATCACTAAACAATACAAAATTAATGGATATTAACGCTCACTGTGCAACTAATATTACAAAGATTAAGGTTATCTTACCCACAGCAATAATAAAAGTACAAAAATTAGATGGAACCTATACTGAAGTTAGAGCCCTTGTCGATCAGGGTTTTCAAGCCACTCTAATTTCAGAAAGTATGGTCCAATATTTGCAGCTGCCAAAACACAAGGTTCATGCAGTTGTATCTGGAATTGGAAATGCAAAATCTGGTATAGTGCAAAATTTTGTGGAACTTTCTTTAAAATCCAGATTAAATTCAACATTTTCTTGTGTGACAAAAGCATTAATTCTACCAAAATTAACTGGTTATTTGCCGACAGAAAATGTAACATCTTATAAAAATTGGGGACATATAAAAACCTTAGAACTAGCAGATCCAAACTTTTACAAACCAAGTAGAATCGATATAATCTTAGGAGCTGACGTTTTTAGTCAAATAATACAAAACAAGCTCATAAAAGGAAGACCAGGTACTCCAATAGCACAGAAAACCAAGTTTGGCTACATTTTATCAGGTGAAATAAAAAACGAATTACCAGAAAATACTATTAATTGTTTTATTGGCGAAGTCGACCTAAGGCAGGAGCTAACCAAATTTTGGGAAACTGAAGAGCTTCTACCTGAAAGAACTACAACAGCTGAAGAAATGGAGTGCGAAGTTCATTTCAAATCTACCTGTCAACGCCAAAAAGATGGAAGATATGTTGTGCGATTACCGTTTCGTGAACATTTTAACTTGGATCAAGAGAATTAGCACTTGCTGGATTGTTTCAAGTTGAGCGAAAATTTAAGACGAATAAATTATTGGAAACTATGTATAAAGATTTCATAACAGAGTATATTCAATTAGGTCATATGGTTCCAGCTCAAAAAACAGTGGAAGGTAAATATTACCTACCACATCATGCCGTTTTTAAGCACGATAGTTCAACCACAAAATTGAGAGTAGTTTTTGACGCCTCTGCAAAAAGAAATTCATCTAAAAGCCTAAACGACGTAACAATGATTGGAGAAAACTTACAGCAAAATATAATAGAAATACTAATACGATGGCGCAAATATAAGGTAGTATTTACAGCAGATATCGAGAAAATGTACCGTCAAAGAATACTTTGGAGAAAATCACCTAACGAACCTATTAAAGAGTACAAGCTAACAACCGTCACTTACGGGACTGGGCCTGCGCCTTTCTTAGCATTAAGAACGTTACGTCTATTAGTTGCAGATGACGGACACTTATATCCTTTGGCTTCTAAAGCTATTTGTAAGGATACTTATATGGATGATGTGGTTTCGGGAGCATATACCTACGAAGAAGCAAATTTAAAATGCACCCAGTTAATAAAGGTTTTAATTTACGTAAATGGAATTGCAGTGATCGTCGCTTGTTGAAACAAATACCATCGGAATTAAGAGACTGCGCAAATAACAAAACTTTTGATGACGGAGAAGCTGTTAAAGCATTAGGAATACATTGGGTTCCAAAAAATGACAAATTAAAATTCAACATAAATACTGAGATAAAATCGGAACTGTTTACAAAACGTTCTATATTATCAGAGGCGGCTCGTATTTTTGATCTAATTGGATTGCTATCCCCAATAATAATAAAAATTAAATTATTATTTCAACAAATATGGTTAGAAGAGACTGACTGGGATCAACCAGTATCTAACAACATTTTGAAAGAATGGCTACAAATCAAAGAAGAACTGCACTTATTGAAGAAAATAGAAATCTGTAGATGGATCGATTATGGAAATGATACCAAAGTTTGCCAACTTCATGGATTTTCTGATGCATCTGAAAAGACCTATGGTGCGGTTGTATATCTCAGAACAATAACAACCGTAGGCAATATTACTGTCACAATCATCGCTTCAAAAACAAAGGTAGCACCGCTGAGATCTCAACTTTCATTACCACGTTTAGAATTAAGCGGAGCTTTATTATTAGCAAGACTAATGAAGGAAGTTAAGAATGCATTGGACATACAAAACATTGAAAATTTTGCCTGGACAGACTCAACTATTGTATTATCATGGTTGCAAGCGGCTCCACGCCGTTGGAAAACATTTGTTGGAAATCGCGTAGCGGAAATTCAAGCTATAATTGGTCCTGAAAATTGGTACCATGTAAACTCATCAAGTAATCCAGCTGATTTAGCGTCGCGTGGAATTTATCCATCGAAATTAGAAAATAATAATCTTTGCTGGGAAGGTCCCACATGGTTAAAACAAAATGAATTCAAGGCGTCCAAAACCCCAATAAGCAATACTAATTTAGAGATTAAAACCAAATTTGCAGTTAACATTTTTAAAACAGAAGTAGACAACTCTTTGATTGAAAATTTACTTCATAACTATTCATCCTTAACAAAATTAAAACGTGTCGTTGCTTATTGTATTCGTTTTTGTAAAAAATTTAAGATGCAGTCCTAAAAACCGCAAGGCCGGAACATTAACTGCTGATGAAGTAGAAAATTCGTTTATAACATTAATAAAGGTTACACAGTATCAATACTTTTATGATGAAATTGAGCAACTTTTAAAGGGTAAACCACTACATAAAACAAGCAGATTATTAAGTTTAAATCCGTTCTTAGATTCTAGTCATCTTCTCCGCTTAGGTGGAAGATTGTCTGAATCTGAACTTTCATATAAACAAAAACATCCGCTTATTCTTCCCTACAAGAGTGATTTAACAAATTTAATCATAAATCATGCACATTTGCATTCATTACATGGTGGCAACAATCAAACTCTAGAATACATTAGACAAAGATTTTGGATATTAAATGCATTAAAGGCAGTCAAGGGATGTATTCACAGATGTACGGTTTGTCATCGATTTAAAGCAACTTCGGCATCTCAACTAATGGGAAATCTTCCTAAACCTCGGGTAACTATGTCCAGGCCATTCACAAATTGTGGTGTTGATTACGCTGGACCCTTTACTTTAAAGTCATCAGTAGGTCGTGGAAATAAAACTTTTAAGGGTTACATAGCACTTTTTGTATGCTTAAGTACCAAGGCAATACACCTAGAAGTAGTTAATAACTTAACATCAAGTGCCTTTCTTGCAGCATTTAAAAGATTTGTTAGCAGAAGAGGACCGGTTGCCAATGTGTATAGTGATAATGTCACAAATTTTTGCGGAGCCAGCAAAATTTTGAGTGATTTGTTCAAACAATCCAATTATGAAAATGAAATTATAGACTCATTAAATAGGGAAGGAATCCAATGGCATTTCATACCACCAGCATCCCCTCACTTTGGAGGTCTTTGGGAAGCTGGTGTAAAATCAACAAAATATCATATGAAGAGAATAATAAAGGACACAACATTAACTTTTGAAGAACTTACAGCTTCAACTGTAAAAATTGAAGCTTGTTTAAATTCTCGTCCTTTATGTCCGTTAAATAACGATCCAGAAAACTTGGAAGTTTTAATAGGAGCATCATTAACAGTTCCTCAGGAAAATGTGGTAAATGAGAATCCTAATATATTAACTAGATGGCAGCTGTTAGATCATTTACACCAGAAGTTTTGGAAAAGATGGTCTAAAGAATACTTGTCCAGATTGCAGCAAAGACCAAAATGGACCCAACAACAACCAAATTTAAGGGTTGGAAACATAAGGAGGATAACTGGGAGTAAGGAGGATAACTGCCCACCCACCAGATGGGCTTTGGGAAGAATTATTGAGACAAGCTGTGATGATAATGGTCTTGTTAGAGTTGCTACTTTAAAAACAAAAACTTCAATATTAAAACGCCCTATAACTAAGCTATCGCTGTTGCCAATTATAGACAACGACGATAATTTCAGCTATGATGAAATCAAAAATAGAAATCCAGAAGCACTTAATTTTACTAATAATAGTATACAAGAAATGCATGGCAATAAAGATGAAAAATCTCATTCATCCGTCAAAAGAACGCATACGTATTCTAACAAAAAGAGCAACAATAAGAAAATTAAATCATCTACCTACAAATTAACATGTCAGAGCATATTAACAATTATTTTTAGTTTTTTCTTTACAATGGCTCTAGCAAGCAATCAATCGGAATTCTATGGGAATACTCAATTTGGAAATGAACAAGGCATTTATTTTGAAAATATTGCAAAAACAAATATCTACAATAGTGACTGGAATTTAATTGTACATTTTAATTTATCTTTGTACAAGTATCAAAACGACATGTTAGTAAAATCTATAACTTACTTAAGGGAATTATGTAACAAACTTGCAGTTGACGTTGATTTCGAAGATCATTGCAAGCCGATTATTGTGCAATTGCAGCATCATTTAAAAGAATTGGAAAACGGTAATATTTTAATTTATCATCAAAATGACAAGCCTCACAAAAGCAGAAGAACTGCATTTGGAATAATTGGAAATGTGGCACATAGTCTATTTGGAGTTTTAGATGAAGAATTTGCCGAAAAATTTGAATCAGATATCAACCAAATTAAGGAAAATGAGCGTCAAACTTCCATTTCTGATTCTACTCTTAACATTATAAAACGTGAACAGTTACACGGGCATCAGCAATATTTAAGCATGAAAAGACAACTATCTTCTTTACAAGATGATATAAACCGAACAAAGCAAGCGCAGAGATTATTCGAAATGTTCAATTCAGCTGCCTTACTAATAACATTGGATCTAAGTAGTATGAGACATATGCAACAGTCAATACTTTTATTGATAACTGACACACGTCATGGACGAATTAACACGCTTTTACTAACTCCAGAACAATTAAAATCACAACTTAAAATTATACGAGAACATGTTCCAAGCAACTTAAAAATACCGGAAGATCAAAACCAACTTTTGACATTATATTCTTTAATGCAAGTAAAAACACGAGTTACTGAAAACAACGTAATTTTTGAAATAAAATTACCATTGTTAGATGCTGAGTTTTATCAGATATATCTTCTTATTTCTATTCCTATAGTTAAATCCAATAAGCTTATATATGTACAAATTTCTAGTAAATATCTATTAGTAAATGCACATCGAGATAGATATTCACCTATGGAGGAGATTGATATAAATTTATGTAAACCTTGGAAATCTGATCACCTTCTATGCAGATTTAATTCACCAATGTATGGTTTGAGATCTAATATCAGTCGCTGCGAAATGGAACTGTTATCATTAGAAACAAAATTATCTTCGTTCTGCAAGATAAAAGGTTCTTCAATAGACATAAGATGGATAAAAATGCATACAAGTAATCATTGGATTTACACGTTAGATAAGAAAAATATATTTGACTTAACATGTGGTAGTCATTCAGAAAAAGTAGCTTTAAATGGAAATGGGATTCTTTGGTTAAAACCGGGCTGTACACTTACACTTTCAAGTATGTTTATAGCATCTACTCAAAGATTTACAGGAAACATAACTTCATCTTTTTTGATAGTAGCAGAAATACCTCAAAACGTTTTAGTAAATTATTTCAATAGTACCAACAACAAGAATGGAAGTTCAAACAATTTGACAATTTTGGAGGAAGAAATAACTTCAGCTGATAATTGATTGAATATACATGCTAAAATAGAGGCACAAAGAGATGAAATAGCAGCAACAAGAAATATAAATACACATGATGTTCATCATTATGCAATGGCATACATAACTCTTTTATTAATAAGTGGAATCGCCATTTATGGTTTCTTTAGACGCTATAAACGAATTATATTTTCTACACCACAAATCTCAATTGATGCAAAAACCAATTCAAAACCTGCAGTACCACCTACAGAAAGCAATACAGCGTCAACCGCTTGTGAACATCCATTTAATTATTAATTCATTTCGGGGGGAGAATGTTCGCAGAACATAAGTTTTTAACATTATAAACTTAACATTTATATTTTATAACAACTTTTATATATATTAACTAATTTTAATATTGTTTATTTCATAATTGTTTAACGTACATTTTTGCTTATGATGCACGTTTCTTTGTAATATAATTTAATTGAACTTAACTTAATAAAATACCTTTAAAGTCATTGTACTGACCTACATTCATAATTTTAATTGTTTTAAAGTAAGTAAAATATTTGTTGTGTCAGCTAATTTCGTTGCATAATGTATAATTATTATGGAAATAAAAATTGTATTTAAAGACGTAATTTTAAGTAAAATATAATCATTAATAAATTTGAATTCTAAACTTAAATAAGTTTTTTGTTTATTTTTTGTGATTCAAACAATTAACATAATTCAACAGCAGCAGCGTCTTTTATTATATTTATAAAACATAAAAACTACAAATTGTAGTTAGTTATTAGTTCTGTAAGTGATATTTAAATAAAATTATACATACTGAAATGTAAAAAATTTCTTTATACGTTTTTATTAAAATTTTCTGTATCTTTCTGTTAATAGATTTCTCATACGTTTTGAATTTTTTTTTCTGTTCATAATTTACATTTTATTACTTTCATTTTTTCTTTCTCTTTTGTATGTAAAAATTTGTAATTAGAAGTATGTTACATGTGTGAATAACACTTAACATTAACATAATGCAAAAGCAGCAGCGTCTTTTATTATATTTATAAAAAATAAAACCTACAAATTGTAGTTAGTTATTAGTTCTGTAAGTGATATTTAAATAAAATTATACATACTAAAATGTAAAAAATTTCTTTATACGTTTTTATTAAAATTTTCTGTATCTACCTGTTAACAGATTCCTCATACGTTTTGAATTTTTTTTTCAGTTCATAATTTACATTTTATCAGTTTCATGTTTTCTTTCTCCTTTATATGTAAGTATTTGTAATTAGAAGTATGTTACATGTGTGAATAACACTTAACATAACATAAGCGCGCTGGTCAGCAGCAGCAGTTTGTTTTGTATTATATTTATATTTTCCTGCTATTGCGCTACTTAATCAATAAAAGGAAATTTGTAACCTAAAGAACATTAAGTTAACATTATAATAGTTTGTTTTAGTTTTGCAAGTGATAATAAAATAGAAGTATACATACTAAAGTGTGAAAAATTGCTTTATACGTTTTTATTAAAATTTTCCGTATCTACCTGTTAACAGATTTCTCATACGCTTTGATTTTTTTTTTCTGTTCATAATTTACATTTTTTCTTTCTCTTTTGTATGTAAGTATTTGTAATTAGAAGTGTGTTACATTACATGTGTGAATAACACTTAACATTAACATAATTAAAGAGCAGCAGCGTGTTATAAATAAAAAATAAAACCTACAAATTGTAGTTAGTTATTAGTTCTGTAAGTGATATTTAAATAAAATTATACATACTGAAATGTAAAAAATTTCTTTATACGTTTTTATTAAAATTTTCTGTATCTACCTGTTAACAGATTTCTCAAACAGATACGTTTTGATTTTTTTTTTTCTGTTCATAATTCACATTTTATAACTTTCATTTTTTCTTTCACTTTTGTATGTAAGTATTTGTAATTAGAAGTATGTTACATGTGTGAATAACACTTAACATTAACATAATGCAACAGCAACAGCGTCTTTTATTATATTTATAAAAAATAAAAACTACAAATTGTAGTTAGTTATTAGTTCTGTAAGTGATATTTAAATAAAATTATACATACTGAAATGTAAAAAATTTCTTTATACGTTTTTATTAAAATTTTCTGTATCTACCTGTTAACAGATTTCTCATTTGTTTTGACTTTTTTTTTCTGTTCATAATTTACATTTTATTCTCGTTTCATTTTTTCTTTCTCTTTTGAATGTAAGTATTTGTAATTAGAAGTATTTTACATGTGTGAATAACACTTAACATAACATAGGGCACAGTGGTCAGCAGCAGCAGCAGTTTGTCTTTTATTATATTTAGATTTTCCTGCTATTGCGCTACTGAATCAATAAAAGGAAATTCGTAACCTAAAGAACATTAAGTTAACATTATAATAGTTTGTTTTAGTTTTGTAAGTGATAATAAAATAGAAGTATACATACTAAAGTGTAAAAAATTGCTTTATACGTTTTTATTAAAATTTTCTGTATCTACCTGTTAACAGATTTCTTATACGTTTTGATTTTTTTTTTTCTGTTCATAATTTACATTTTATAATTTTAATTTTTTCTTTCTATTTTGTATGTAAGTATTTGTAATTAGAAGTATGTTACATGTGTGAATAACACTTAACATTAACATAATGCAACAGCAGCAGCGTCTTTTATTATATTTATAAAAAATAAAAACTACAAATTGTAGTTAGTTATTAGTTCTGTAAGTGATATTTAAATAAAATTATACATACTAAAATGTAAAAAATTTTTTTATACGTTTTTATTAAAATTTTCTGTATCTACCTGTTAACAGATTTCTCATACGTTTCGAACTTTTTTTTCTGTTCATAATTTACATTTTATCAGTTTCATGTTTTCTTTCCCCTTTGTATATAAGAATTTGTAATTAGAAGTATGTTACATTACATGTGTGAATAACACTTTATATTAACATAATTGAAGAGCAGCAGCGTCTTTTATTATATTTATAAAAAATAAAAACTATAAATTGTAGTTAGTTATTAGTTCTGTAAGTGATATTTAAATAAAAGTATGTATACATACTGAAATGTAAAAAATTTCTTTATACGTTTTTATTAAAATTTTCTGTATCTACCTGGTAACAGATTTCTCATACGTTTTGATTTTTTTTTTTCTGTTCATAATTTACATTTTATAACTTTCATTTTTTCTTTCTCTTTTGTATTTAAGGATTTGTAATTAGAAGTATGTTACATGTGTGAATAACACTTAACATAAAATAGGGCACGCTGGTCAGCAGTAGCAGTTTGTCTTTAATTATATTTAGATGTGCATACATATATGATAACAAAGATAGATATGGAAAAGTATATATATTTGTGATCAGCGTGACTTCTGAGTCGATATAGCCATGTCCATCCGTCCGTAGGCACGATAACTCAAAAAATAATGGAGATCTTGATGAAATTTTAACTGTAGGTTACTAGGACTGAAATTACGGCGGGGATTGCATATGGGCAATGAATTCTGGACCTTCTAATCGATCGAAGGGCTAACGATCATATTTACAGCTGGGTGGCACAGTGGTTAAGTGCCGACCTTTCATGCAGAAGGGCCCGAGTTCGAATTCTAGTGAAAGTGAAAAAACTTTTCTGGTTTTCGACTCGACTCAGTTACCATTCGCCATTGGGTTCAAATTAATGGCATAATCAATAATTAATAATTATAAATCTTTAATAAAAAATACTTTAATATAAAAATATAAACAAATGCAAAATATAAACAAATAATTTAATTAAATAATATAACTCGCAGATATAGAATACCATATAAGTAAAATATAAAATATTACAATATAAACAAAAAATAGAATTGTAAATATTGAAAATCTAAGACGTTTCTACATGTTATAAGGCCTAGTACTATCTCATGTTTAACTTGTATGTGGAATTCAATAAGACCAATTCTAATAACACGAATATAATATGACCCCCTGTTCCAACATGTACCTATGGTATAGACAGGCTAATTAGCCTAACAGTTGAACAGTTAGCGCTTAAAAAAAAAAAAAAAAAAAAACTCAACAACTAATGACGCTTTCTTCATAAAATTTGTGCTGTAGGTTATTGTGCTGCTAGTAATTAAACTACTTCGGGGATTGCGTAAGTTCGGGATTGGACCATGGGTTCGGAACCTAGAACTTTTTGATCGAATTTTGACCAAAAGAGCATAATTCGGAAACTAAAGAAGGTAAAACCTCCAAATTTTGTATAGTGGTGTCCCTTCCTATTTCCTTAATGTCTCTGAAATATTGGCCCCATTGGTGTAGTGGGTCGGGGACCAGCTATGCATTTCCGAAGACCTTAAAGCATATCATTAAAATTAATAAAGATAGTAACTTAAAACAAATGTAGAAGCTTCAAATTTGCCACATGGGTGTTCTTTACTATTTCCTGCGTGTCCCTTTAATTTTATACCTTTCTTAGACCCCCCAATGTGTAAAAGTTTATCATCGAAATTAATAAAACTAGTAACTTAAAATTAAGATAGAACGTTCCAATTGTGTACAAGGGTTAACTAGTATTGAAAGTATAACGGGGACTGCATATGGGCGAAATCGTACCATAATTCCGGGTTCTTGAACCCTTGAACAGTTCAAGGGCTAACAAACATATATCTTAAAACCATAATAACTCAAAAAATAATGCCGCTATTTTGATGAAATTTAAACTCATGGTTACTAGTAATGAAAGTACCATTGGAATTGGTTCTGGTTGAATTTGGTCAATGAGTTCGGTTTCTAGAAGCTTTTGATCGATTTGAGGCCGAACGAGTATAATTTCGAAGCCAAAGAATATATTTCCTATTTCCTATGTGTCCCCGAAATTTAGACTTAATTGTAGTGGTTCAGCTATGTTCAAAGGTACTTGCTGCATTTATATAAAATTTATTTTTATATTTAAATGAATTATATGAAAAGGTGTAAATTTGTAATTGTATTTTAGAGATACATTTATTGCATATTTTGCGTATAAGCTTTTCTATTAGGTATATTAACTAGCCATTCAAAATAATTGCAATTTTGAAAAATTTGGATTATTAAATATATTATGCTTTGATTAGCTTTTTATCACAAAATTTAATAACTAGAATTTTTTCGTTTTGTAATTGAATTGGAATAAATATATTTTCATTTATAACAAGTTTTTTCGTATTTTAATATTTTAAATAAATAAATTAGTAAGAATTTATAATATTTTTTAAGAGATAGTGTAATTAGAAAATGTTTTTAGTATTATAAAGTTAATTTGGTTAGCTATGTCTTACAATCAAATTAATAACAGTTTTTATGGCGTTAAAATGACTTATGGATATGTCATTAAATTTGAACCAAATAGGTGTAGGGTATTTCTAAGTCGGTTGCACCGACTGACTGTTTCTTTACTTGTTTTTGGTTAAAATCGGACCAAGGCTTCGGGGAGCTGCCATACACTTTTTTTGCACCAATATGAAATTCTTCAAAACTAATTATACTACGAAGATGAAAATTACACACGGATAGTTATATAATGAATCGAGCACTTATATGAAGTTTCAAAAAGTTACGGCCCCATTTTCGGGGGGCTGCCATACAACTTCTTGTAAAGGATTACATAACAAATAGAACTCATTGTACTAGAATTAATAGCATACTTAGTGAGAAATTAACTATAAAAATTGGTGTACCACAAGGCTCACTACTTGGCCCTCTTTTATATCTACTATATATTATGGTTTTATCAAATTGTAACATCTCATTGAAATATAATATATATGCCGATGACACTAATATAATATAATGACTCTATTAAATTATGACTTAAAGGCCTACAGTAATTGGCTGAATGTAAATGAACTAAACAAATTACATGATTTTCAGATCAAGACAGAGAAACTATGTTGAAATTGACATAAATGTTAACGATATTCCACTTACAAGAACACAAAATGTTAAATATCTGGGAGTCATTATTGACGAAACTCTTAAATGGGATAATCATGTCAAAAAAATTAAAAATAGTATACTCCCATTAATAATGGCAACAAGTTCAGGAGGTGTAACTAAAATAGAAGCTAAACTCATCTATAATGGATACATTTTAGCAAAGATAATATACAAAATTACAAGCTGGAGCCTTTGTTCAAGTTTTCATCTAAAGCAAAAAGGTACAATAATGAATAAAGCACCAAAAACTTTATTTAAGATGGATATGAGGTGTAGCACAAAAAAGTGTACAAAGACACTGAAGAATTGGTTATTATTCAGTTGAACTATTTCGAAAAATGTAAATATATTCAGAAAATAGTGATCAAACAAATAAAATCCAATTGGATGCTAAATACACGACAAGCAATATATAATTATAACAGTAGGAATATATTTCAATTAAATAAACCAAAAGCTAGAATGTCCAAACATAGAAGTCTTAAAAATAGTGCAATAAAATTATATAATAAATTGCCTAAACACATTAGAGACTACGAAAATATAGATAAGTTCAAGTATTCCCTAAAGAGGCATATATGCAATTTTAGAAATTAATTTACAAAGTAATTGTTGTATACAATGTCAAGGTTTTTTTTTTCTTTCTTAAATTATTTCTTATATTTTAAGAATTATTATTATATTTTTTTATTATTTCTTTTTTTCTAATATAAATTATATAATTAGTCTAGTGATAAAATAATATATTTAATTTCTTACACACAATGTTAAATTGTCTGAAATTAAATAAAAAAAAAAAAAAAATAAATGGGGAATATTGTTGGTAATACCATCTATATGTGTTTCAAAAGTTCTGTTGCAATTTCGCTTGAATCTCCATTTAGTTCATGTTCATTATTTCTGGCAAGATGATCTTCGTAATTTATTTTTAAAAGTGGATTGTCTTTTGCATATAAGTATTTTATTTATTTATTTATTTATTTGACTCATGCTTAACTCAAACACGTTACAAATTTTTAAGCAAAGTGTAATAAAAGATATTAAATATTACAAAACTAACTACCTAATGCAAAACTAAATTTATATAAAAAATCATACAAAAAAAAAGGAAAATAGAATATTCAATAAAAATAAGAAACAAAATTCATTAACAATATTCATTATAATAATAATTAAAGGTTTAACAAAAAACAAAATTATTAAACAAATTTAAGAATAAAATTGCATATGAAAAATAAAAAAAAATAAACAAAAATCAGTAATAAACTAAAGATGAACCCAAAATTTTAACGATGCAAATATAAATCTTTCTTTAAAGTAAATTTGGTTAGTTGAAGGTTAATACAGTGTTTATATTTATTGCATAAAGTCATCATTCTGTTAAGAGGTTCGTATTTGCCATAATTGGTACGGTGAAACTGAAAATAAAACATATTATGTGTTCTTAATCTAGAAACTGGACAGAAGACTACCCTATCAAGTAATTCCTTAGAAATAATGTTGCCTTTGAGTAATTCTGTTAAAAATATTATATCAGCAACCTCACGACGTTTTTCAAGAGTGTTATGATTTAATAAATTTAGCTGATGCTCGTACGGAGGAAGATTGAACGGGTCTTCCCAGGACAGATGACGAAGAGTAAATCTAAGAAATTTCTTTTGGACAGATTCAATCCTATTAACATGGACTCTATAAAATGGATTCCATACCTGACTGGCATATTCCAAATTGGGTCTTACCAAGCAAGTATAAAGAGAATTAAGAACATAGGGGTCTTCAAATTCTCTTGCCCAACGCTTGATAAAACCCAGCATAGAATTTGCTTTATTTAATATATAGGTATAATGAGGTTGAAATGAGAGTTTACTATCAAAAAATACTCCCAAATCTTTAATTGAAGCAACAGATAGAATAGTTTGGTTATTAAAAGAATAAGTACATGATAATTGATTTAAACGACGCGTAAAAGAAATAAAAGCACATTTAGTTATGTTAAGAAGAAGGTTATTATAAACACACCAGTTATGAAAACGGTTTAAATCATCTTGTAAAGCTAACGAATCATCTAATGATTTAATTTTTTTAAAAATTTTCATATCATCGGCATATATTTTAATGTGACTATTATAAATTAATGAAGTAACATCATTTATCGAAATAATGAACAATAAAGGGCTAAGATGACTACCCTGACGAGCCCCAGTGAGAGCCAAAAATGGAGTCGAAATTATAGATCTAAATAGAATTGAATAACTACGATCTGAAAGATAGGAGGAAATCCAATTTATAAAGTATGATAATATTATGTTATTATTATAAAAACGATAATATTATGGGGAAGAAGATCGAATGCTTTACTGAAGTCGGTGTAAATTACATCAGTTTGAAAGCCATCCTCCATATTTTTAAGAAAAATTGATGTAGCCTCAACAAGGTTAGTAACGGTAGACTTATTTTTCACAAAGCCATGTTGATATGGTGAAAAGAAGGTGACGCAGTGATCATAAATAGAATCAAAAACAATTAATTCAAAAAGTTTTGGAATCGAGGATAGTTTTGCTATCGGTCGATAATTAGTAATGTCATTTTTATGATCTTTCTTATGAATAGGTCTAATAAAAGCACTTTTCTAAATAGATGGAAAAACCTCAGTAGCTAAAGAGCAATTAAATATGGTGGAAAATGGGCCAGCCAAAGAGACAGCGCATTTTTTTAAAAATAAGTTAGGGATACCATCACTTCCAGGACTTGGATTATCATCAATTTTATTTATGTAATTCAATACCATGTTAAAGTCTATATTAATATTTGTAAGTGTAGTTTTCGGAAAATTTTTCAAGGTGAGAGAAATTTGCTTCATTTACAGAAAAGGTTGAAGTAACTAGAAGAAAGGTTGAGTAACTAGAAGAAAAGAATTCACGAAAAAATTCGCAAATGATTTTGGAGTTATTACTAACAGAATTTTTATAATTGAAAAAGGCTGGATATTGATCACTTTTTCTTTTAGAGTTTACAAATTTCCAAAATTGTTTTGGATTGGCTTTAATATTCGATGACATATTGCGAACATAATTTGAATAAAGATTATAAGCCAAAAATTTAAATTCATTAAACAGAGTAAGAAAATAGTTATAGTCAGAATTCAAGTTACTTTTGACAAATTTACGCCAAGCTTTATTATACCCTACACCTATAGAATAGGTAAAGGGGTATATCAACTTTGGTATGGTGTTTGTAACCACCTAAAGGAAGCGAGCTAGATATGGAAAAGTATATATATTTGTGATCAGCGTGACCGCCTTAGTCGATATAGCCATGTCCGTCCGTCCGTAGGTACGATAACTCAAAAAATAATGGAGCTATCTTGATGAAATTTTAACTGTAGGTTACTAGGACTGAAAGTACGGCGGCGATTGCATATGGGCGAAGTCGGCTCATGGGTTCGGATTCTGGACCTTTTAATCGGTTTCAGGGCTAACGAACAAATATAAAAAATCACGATAACTCAACAACTAATGACGCTATCTTCATCAAATTTGTGCTGTAGGTTACTAGTAATGAAACTACTTCGGGAATTGCGTAAGGTCGGGATTGGACCATGGGTTCGGAACCTAGAACTTTTTGATCGAATTTAGGCCAAACGAGCATAATTCCGAAACCAATGAAGATAGAACCTCCAAATTTAGTATCAGGATGTCCCTTCCTATTTCCTAAGTGTCTTGTGAATTTGGGTCCCATTGGAGTAGTGGATCGGGGACCAGCCACACATTTCCGAAGACCTTAAAGCATATCTTTAAAATTAATAAAGATAACAACTTGAAAAAATGTAGAAGTTTCCAATTTGCCACAAGGGTGTTCTTTACTATCTCTTGCATGTTCCCCTAATTTGGGATCTATTGGAGTGGTGGTTCTGTACCCCTCTCAGACCTCCCAAGTTTTAAAGGCTTATAATCGAAATTACTAAAAACAGTTACTTAAAATTAGGATAGACCGTTCAAATTGTGTACAAGGGTTAACTAGTACTATAAGTACAGCGCGGACTATATAAGGGCGAAATCAGCCCGATGGTTCGGATTCCGGACCTTTTAATCGATGTCAGGGCTAAGGAACATATATAAAAAATCACGATAACTCAACAACTAATGAGGCTATCTTCATGAAATTTGTGCTGTAGGTTATTGGCAGCGAAACTACGGCGGTGATTACGTACGGTGAGGATTGGACAATGGGTTCGGAATTTAGAACTTTTTGATCGAATTTAGGCCAAACGAGCATAATTCCGAAACCAATGAAGATAGAACCTCCAAATTTGGTATCAGGGTGTCCCTTCCTATTTCGTAAGTGTCCTTGAAATTTGGGCTCCATTGGAGTAGTGGATCGGGGACCAGCCACTCAGTTCTTAGGCCCTTAAAACATATTTTCGAATTTAATAAAGATAGTAACTTGAAACAAATGTAGAAGCTTCCAATTTGCTACAAGGGTGTTCTTTACTATTTCTTGCGTGCCCCCCTAATTTGGGATCAATTGGAGTGGTGGTTCAGAACTTCTCTTAGACCCCCCAATGTGTAAAAGCTTATCATCGAAATTAATAAAACTAGTAACTTAAAATTAAGATAGAGCGTTCCAATTGTGTACAAGGGTTAACTAGTATTGAAAGTATGACGGGACTGCATATGGGCGAAATCGTACCATAATTTCGGGTCCTGGAACCCTTGAAAAGTTCAAGGACTAACAAACATATATCTTACAAACACCATAACTCAAAAAATAATGCCGGTATTTTGATGAAATTTAACAGTAGGTTACTAGTACCATGGGAATTGGTTGTGGTCGAGTTTAATTTCGAAGCCAAAGAATATATTTCCTATGTCCTATGTGTCTCCGAAATCTAGACTTAATTGTAGTGGTTCAGCTATGTTCAAAGGTACTTGCTGCATTTATGTAAAATTTATTTTTATATTTAAATGAATTATATGAAAAGGTGTAAATTTTTAATTGTATTTTAGAAATACATTTATTGCATATTTTGCGTTTATAAGCTTTTCTATTAGGTATATAAACTAACCATTTAAAATAATTGCAATTTTTAAAAATTTGGATTATTAAATATATTATGCTTTGATTATCTTTATAAATAGATAAATTAGATTAGATAATAGATTATATTTAATAATTAGAATTTTTTCATTTTGTAATTGAATTGGAATAAATATATTTTCATTTATTTCAAGTTTGTTTGTTTTTTAATATTTTTAAATAGATAAATTAGTAAGAATTTGTAGTATTTTTTAATAGATAGGGTAATTAGAAAATGTTTTTAGTATTATACAGTTAATTTGGTTAGCTATGTCTTACGATCAAATTAATAACAGCTTCTATGGTGTTAAAATGACTTATGGATATGTCCTTAAATTTGAACCAAATAGGTGTAGGGTATTTCTAAGTCGGTTGCACCGACTGACTGTTCCTTTACTTGTTTTTTTTATTTTTTAATGTTTTGAAAATTTAATTAAACCAGGGTGGGCTGGATGCATTCGTTGTATCAACTCCAAGAGGAACAAATTGAGAAATAGAAGACCGAATAATTCCATAGAAGTTATTAACAGAATCATTTAAATTAGAAGAAGGAATAAATGAAAAATTATTACAATCAAAATTGGCTTTTACAAAATTAAAACGATGCGATAAAGTAGATTCAGCTTTCGCAGGGGAAAAAGAAGAAAAGGAAAAACAAATAGGGGGATGGTAAGGATCTATTCTGACTAATTCAATAGGGCAATCAAGAATAACCAAATCGTTCCAGTTCGTAGTGAAAATAAGATCCAATTGATTACCTCTATAATTGAATATCGAAGATACTTGTTGAAAGTTAAAGGAGTTTAAAGAATCAATTACTAAGCACTCAATATTACTAATCAGTTCTTTTGGTACGAAGTAAGGTTCTTCATCATGAGCAATCCAACTGATGTTGGGTAAATTAAAATCACCACATAGGATGATATCATCTTTTGCGTTGATTTTGCTAATATATGATTCAATTACTGATAAATATTTAGAATAAAGTTCAAAGTTAGAAGCTGGTGGAATACAATAACTTTAATAGCCATAATTTCAGTATTTACAATTGATTAAGTTTGAGAGCAAGTCAATTCTGAGGAACACAATGAATTTTTTATTGCGATTAATACTGCTCCGCCTTTCGAAGTATTATCCAGAGTACCATATCTATCCTTTCTAAAAACATTAAAAGATGAAGAAAAAAGTTCTAAATTGTTAATTGAAGAAGTAAGCCAAGTTTCAGTTAAAATAAAAATATCAAAGTTTAAAAGGGTAGAATTAGAGAGAACCGTTTTCGTTTTGGTACGTAAACCTCTTACGTTTTGGTAATAGATAGATAATTTAGGTAAAGTGTTGCAAGGATTAACTAAAGTAAGAGGAGATAAATTAATGTTAACTAGATTTTCTCTCACTTGGGAGCGGACGAAAGTACTTATCATGATTTTCCCTTACCCTTTGAAGATTCTGTTAGACGAATTAATTCTGTTAGACGAAATATGAGAAGCATATGACTTAAGATCATTCAAGGCATTTACCGCAGAAATTCCAAATGTGTCATGATATCTAATAAAAATATCACGCAACTCATTAACATCAGTTGGCAATCCTTCTTGTTGAATAGCAATTTTCAGTGATGTATTAGTTACTACATTGTACTACATTGATCTTTTTTTGGGGTAACAAAAGAAATGTATATAATTTCAAAGTTATTAATGTAAGTGTGTAAATATTTTATTTACAATATTTCAGAACATTAATTGATTAGTATTTTATTAGGCACAAAATTTTTTTCACATTTAAAAATTCACTAAGTGCAACTATAATAAGAGTATTCAGTCAGAAGGAAATTTGTTAGTCAATTTTTTGGACAAATAGTTTGGACTCCAAAGTTACTCAATATATGAAAATGTCGTCCGGGTATTACTAAAAACTCTTAAGCTCAAATAAATGTATTCGCAAGTAGAGAATAAAAGTTTATTTAATTTATAAAATTAGGAATTTAAGCTCAAAATGTACATATATAAAAAAAGTTAGTGGTGAAATAAAGTCTAAGCGGCTTTATTACCAAAAACAAAGGAAATAAAGTCAAATTAGTGAATCTATCTTATTTTCAAAAAAATGTTCAAAAAATAAAGTCGAATGTAGAAAAAAGAAATAAAGCCAATTCGACTTTATTACCAAAAACAATTGAAATTAAATCGAATTAACCATTCCATATATTCCGGAAAAGAGAAATTCTCTGATTTTGTACCTAACTCTTACAAACTAGAATCTCTGAAAAACTTAATTCAGAATATTTATAAATTAGTTAGTTATTAAATTTGGGTTACCTCCTTTTCCAGAATGTAAAAATAGTTATATATGCAATATTCTTAATACAAAAGAATTGAATTCAACATTAGGATTTAAGTTATTTGCTTAGTAGAAGTTTGGTAACCAAAAATGTATTTCAAAAGGATGAGTAGGAGCTGTAAGCGGTCTAAAATTGAAATTTTGCTATAAATTTTGCTTTTAAACACCTATAACTTAAATACCTTTCAAAATATTTTTTTTATATATTTACCAAATTGAAAACTCCAAAACGAAAGTTTCAATAAGTGCCAAAGGTTTTTCCTAATTTGGACTTTGTCCGTCCGTCCGTCCGTATGTTTACACAAACTTTTACACCGTTTGAAATAGAGTAAAGAAAATTTAACCACGGGTAGGTATTGCAAAAAAAATAATTTCGTAGAAGAACCTTTTTCTGTGGCCTACCCGTTACGTACTAAAATTTACCATTATACAAAACTAAATTTTTGCAAAATTTTAGGCCCTATATCTTCTAAACGGTTCCAGCTAGGGTCTTGAAAATTTGGGAGAAGTTAGACCTTCTAAAATTTGTAGGAGGTGGTTAACAAAATTTGTTTGTAAAGCCCCCTGTTTAGGAGCTATAAGGGCTCGAAAATTGAAAAATTGGTATTTTTAAACACCTGTAACTTGAATACCTTTTCAAATTTTTTTTTACAAAAAATTTACATACAAAAATTAAAGCTGCATCATTATATTTCAACATATGTTAAAGGTTTTTCATAAATTTAAAAGGGGTTCTTTTAATTGAAGAAATTGTCTCTTAGTTTTAAACATTTTTGTTTAGATAATAAAATTCTAGGTAAAATTCCAAAATTTTGGTGTAGTTCAAAATTGATTTCCTCCCCAAGTAACATTTGCCAAAAGTAATACTCTAGAAAATTTGGAAAAGATCTCATAAGGCTCTCATAACACACTTGGAAGCTCTAATAACATATTCTTATTACAAGAGTTAAATTAACTCTTAATGTGTTCTTGTTATGAGATATCAACACTTCTAGTGTTAAAAATTTTTTTACTGTCATAGTAAAACTACTTTCATATATCTCCATTAAAAGTAAGAAAATTTATATTCTCATAAAGTCTTTTTTATGAGATTTTAACTCTTATAGAATTGTGCTCTTATAAGAATTCCTTTGTGAGAATCTAACTTAAATAAGTAGATCAATACTCTTGTAACAAGATCAATATTCTCATAATAAGAGTAAAAAGACTGATTTATACTTGTAACAAGATCAATGTTCTCATAATAAGAGTAAAAACATTAATTTAGTTTATGAAATATGAATTAAATTTCAAATTAATCTCATAAGAAGATCAATACTCTTGTAACAAGATCAATATTCTCATAAGAGTAAAAAGACTGATTTATACTTGTAACAAGATCAATGTTCTCATAATAAGAGTAAAAACATTAATTTAGTTTATGAAATATGAACTAAATTTCAAATTAATCTCATTAGAAGATCAATACTCTTGTAACAAGATCAATATTCTCATAAGAGTCAAAAGACTGATTTATAATTGTAAGAAGGGCAATATTCTCTTAAGAGTAAAAAGACTGATTTCATAAAACATGCATTTTTTTTGTTTATATGTAAAACTACAAAGAAAGAGTTGTCTTTGCCAACTCTAAACATCAACTTTACTGCAAAACATGAAATTATATGAATTTTTTTTTTTTTTTGTTTTTTTGTTTTTTTTTTGTAGATAACGATGATTTAAATAATGCGTAGTTTATTTAAGATAAGCAAAAAAGAACACAAAGATTTTTTTTAAGTAAATGGCTTCATAAATAATATGTATATGTGTAATATTTTGCATGCTTTGTATATTTTGATATTGATAGATATAATCATTATGAATATAATGATTATTATCTATCATGATGATCATTATATGAATATGATCATATGAAGTTGATTTTGCTTAAGTTTAATATATTCGTGAATTAAAAATTAATTATAAGAGATAGAATTGAAAAATTAGAGCTAGAGTTTTGAAATTCACACAAAATATTTTTGGTTAAGACCAGACCAAGGTTTCGGGGAGCTGCCACACAACTTATTTAAACCAATATGAATTTCTTCAAAAATAATTATACCAGGAAGATGAAAATTACACACTGTTAGTTATATAATGAACCGAGCACTTATATGAAGTTTCAAAATGTTACGGCCCCATTTTTGGGGGGCTGCCATACAACTTCTTTGCACCAATAAGAATTTCTTCAAAACTAATTATACTATGAGGATGAAAATTATACACGGTTAGTTATATAATGAATCGAGCACTTATATGAAGTTTCAAAATGTTACGGCCTCATTTTCGGGGGGCTGCTATACAAAGTTGTCAATTTGATAACTGTGAATCTAATGAAGCTTCGAGGTTAAAATCAAAACTGGGCAGATAAAGTAATATGGCAAGTTAGTTGGCAAAGTTGGACATCACTCGGACCAACTTTAAAGGTGGGCTATTTTTTTTATGGGATAATAAGTTATGGGAAATAAATAAATATTCAACAGCTATATGTTATACTAATTTAATAAGTTTCATGTGGTACAAACGTAGTATAAATTTTGGCATACCTGAAACTTGTTTGTTTAAATATAAAAAAAAAATTAGAATATTCTGTGAAAAAAAAAATATATTTTGACACTGAAAAAAATTATCAAACAATACGTTTTGTCGAAATACTTGGAAATTAGAACAAATAAAAATTCAACAATATTATAACTCTGCGTGTTTTTAAATTTATTAGAATTTATACAAAAATCAAATTTTAATATAATGCATAGTAGACTACGTTAATTTTAATATAATGCATAGTAGACTACTTAATTTCGTTTAAAAATAGGATTATCTTTTAATTTTTATAGCATAGCATGAATTAAAAATAATTTTTAGATTTTTGAATTTTATTCAACCAAAAACTTATTCATATTTTTGATGAGGACGGTAATAATAATTATCCAAAATACAAAATTATAAATTTTGTGAACCTGGTTAAATATATTTTATGAACTAATAAGTTTTTAAAATTATAATAATATTTATATTAAATATTAATAACCTTGTCAGCTAATGTTATTAACAATAATAACAATAATAATGTTACATATTTATAATATTATTAAATTATGTTCAGAATTTTAATAAACGGACAAATCATAAATGTGAAAAATTTTGTACTTTATTTGATATTGTTAACAATTTTTTTCAGTGAATTATTCTCATATGAAGAGTTTTACTCTTATAAGAAAATCAATTACTAATCTTATCAAATAGCGGTCATATTATTCAGACTTTCTTTATTGTTCTCAATCTTAACCCTTATATCACTAAGTAATTTTTTTGAATTAAAAAATATGAAAAAATAATTCTTGTAAATAATTTACAACATTTTTAATGTTATTTAAATAATTTACAACATAAAATAGCTTCAATTCAATTTAAAAAATAATGAATATAAAGTTTTACAGAAATTTAATCGAATTTTCACATAAACATTGGTAGAAATAGAATAATAAGCCCTAAAAGGGTTAAAAAATTATTATTAAAATTTTTTAAATTTTAAATATTTTTGGCGCGAAATAAGTTTGTTAATATATTACTTTATAAAAAAAACAAATCTTTTATTTAAAATTATTTAATTTATTTGTTACTTGTACTGTTGTATAAGAATTAATGTTTTTAATTACAATATGTTCTGATTTATATATTAAAAAAGATGCAATGTCAGCTATTACACAATTTAATTAGTTCAATACAAATCATGGGAAAGTTATTATTAATTATTTCCCAATATAATAATTTAGCTGACGTTGCGTCTGGGTTTATAAAGGTTAATGAATTTAACAGGTAAAATTAGGTTAGTAAATATATTTCTTATAATTATGTTAGTTAATATGTTGATTACGTAACTCGTCCCCCCTTAGTTGAAGCGATGGCCAAATAAACTGAACTGCTGAAGTTTCGTTGGCAGGAGCGGATACTGGATATGTAGTTATACGGTATTTTTTAAATGATAAAATTCGAAATATTATTATCCAAATTATGCTGATGATTGTAATTATTGCGATTATTATATATGAAAATTGTGATATGTTAAAGTTGAAATATTCTTTGTAGTTCATTAATAAGTTGTTTGGTTTTTTATTAATAAATTGGTATTTTCCCAATTTTTGAAGTTGTGTTGTGCTATTTGTTTGAAATGTGATTGTAGGAATATCATTGAATGTAGTGGGATGTATTGTGATTTCATCCCAGTAAACTTGATTTGTTGTAGTATATATTATTTCGTTTATTATGATCTTGCAGTTTTCAAAATGAAGAAGTTTGGTACCTTTTATTTGTTGGATAGCAGGATTACATGTAGTGGATATATTTGTTTCTGGAACATTAATTAATAATATGTAGTTTGGTTCTGGTTGAAAAATTTGCATGATTGTTTGAAGTTCTTCTGTTTCACAATAAGTTGGTTTATTATTTATTAAATCTGCTATACATTTTGATTGATGGTCTACTTCTTGATATGTTGCTTTGCAATAGTAAAAACCTTCTATTTTTGGGCAAATACTGTCATAAAACTTTACATTATCATCATCAAGAATAATATATGGTTTGGATTGGATAGTTTCATTTTGGTTAATAGGAAGTGTTAAAATGTGGAAAAAGGAATAGTTTTTGTGTTCAATTATAGGTATTTTAATATTAAAAATTATATTTGTGTTATTATAGTAAGCCTGTAGTTCTAAAAGTTCATAAATATGTATATCGGATTTAATAGTAATATTTTGAGATTTAAAAATTGTATATATTTGGGTGAGTTCATCTGAATTTAATATATGTTTTGAAATTATATTAAGTTTAGCTAAAATTATGGCTTCGCCAATGTTATTTAAATGATTATATAGTAAATCTATATTAAAATGTATTTCGTTTAAAAATTGTATAACCTTAAACCGTATTTCTGTTTTTCTAATGCTATTTTGAATTTGGTCTATTGTATAATTTAAAACTTTTGTTAGATTTTCCTGTTGATCATTTATGTGATTTGTTATGGTTTCAAACCTTTGAATCATTTTGTCATTTAAGTGAGAATTTTCGTTAATATTAGTTAAAAGAATATTTTCGTTTGATTTAATTGTTTCGATTTCTTTATTTAGGTATGCGGCATCTTCGGCATCCATATTACCACTAATTTGTTTTATGATTGACCCTAATCCATTAATAAGACCTCGTTTATGTCTTATTGTGGGCAGTAATGTTTGAAATTTTAATTTTAACTCATTTAATTTGAGATTAAGTACTTTAGTAAAGTCTTTGAAATCGTCAATATCTTCTAATGATAGTAAAGAATTTTCTATATTTTCGATATTTATCTTATAGTTATTAAGATTTATTATGTGAATAAAGTTCTTAGTTTTTTGAATTATTTTAGCAGTTCCAAGATGTAAAGGTAAGATACCATTATTATTTGACAGGTCATTTATCTCCATTTTCTGGGATACTACGAGCTGAGTTAGTCTGAAATTTAGATTTTGGTTTTTTAATTTTAGATTTATGTAGTTTATTTTTATTTGTAAGAAGTGTTACGTGTTGGTTTTTCTTTACTATTTCTTTCTTAAATCTAGGAGTTAATTTGTTACGTTTATTTTCTTTTCTAAATATAATTGTACCTTCGTCAAAGTCTTTTGGTTCATTTCTATTTTGGTTACGTTTTTCTATATTTTCAGTAATTTGTGTTTCTAGTCTATCTTTTATTTCAGGAAATATTTGATTTTGAAATTCTTGTAAATTTTCTAAATATTCGTGAACATTTCTATGTTGAGAATTATTGTTAAATTTATAGGTTCTACCATAAAATACTTCAAATGGAGTTAATTTTGTTGCGGAGTGTATAGCGTTATTATAAGTTATTAAAGTTTCAGATAGAATTTCGTCATGATCTTTAGTTTTTTGTTTTGTATAAATAATTCTATATATTTCAGTAAGTGTCGAATGAAAACGTTCCACGGGGGAGTTGCTGTTGCTATTACTAAAAGACGTTACATGGTGATCAATGTCATATTGTTTGCAAAAATCTTTAAATATTATTGCAGTAAATTCCGTTCCTGGATCTGAAACGATTTTTCTAGGTGTACCATATGTACTGATGTAGTTTTTAAGAGATTTGATTATTAATAAACTATTTCTTATAGGTAAGGTAAAGGCGGAAGCGAATTTAGAAAATTTGTCTATGATAGTTAAAATTTGTTGATTGTTAATACAATAAATGTCTATGTGTACGATATCAAGAGGTTTTTGTGGAATTTCAGAAACAGTTAATTTTACTTTTGGTGGAGATCGATTGTATTTAAGAGTTTGACAGATATCACAATAATTAATAATTTTGTTAATTTTGGTTTTCATAAAAGGAAAATAGTAACTTCTTTTAAGGTGAAAAAAGGTTTCATTAATACCTCTATGGTTATTGTTTTCGTGGTAGTCTTTAATTATTTTGTCTTGTTCGTCATTGTCTTTGATGTCCTCAAGTAATTCTACACATCTTATTAATTTAAAAATTTTAGATTGGGAAAAATGTTTACTAAAAACTTCTTGAATTAATTTAAATATATCATCATCTTTTGTATATATTGCATTTAATTTATTTGGTGATATAAATTTTTTGAATAGTTCTATCACACTTTGTTCCGAATAGTTTTGCATTTTTATTGTTCTTCTTTGTTTGTTTTTGAAGAGCATTTCTAAATTAGTACAAGGTGTTTCATTAGTTTTTTCGAAAATTAGTTGAAGAGAAAATTCATTAAGAGGTCTTTCTGATATGTATATACCATCACCCATATTTTCTGGTGCTGAATGGATAGTTGCAGCATCAGTATTATTTTCAGATTCATTAATGTTTATTTCTGCAATTTTTGAAGGTAAGTTTTCAATTTTTATTCTACTTAGAGCGTCTGCATTTTGATTTAAAGTTCCTTTTTTATATACGATCTCGTAATCGTATTCTTCAAGTTTTAACCGCCATCGAACTAATCGTGAGTTAGGGTCTTTTAAACTCATAATCCAGGTAAGTGGTTTGTGATCAGTAACGATTTTAAATTTTCTCCCAAAAAGATAAGGCCTAAAATATTTGGTAGCCCAAACTATGGCTAATAACTCTTTTTCTATAGTAGAATAATTCACTTCAGAATCTGTAAGTGTTCTACTAGCATAGCATATAGGTTTATCACTCCCTATTAGGCCTTGAGAGAGAACGGCGCCTATTGCGTAGTTACTGGCGTCGGTCGTTAATACAAAAGGTTTATTAAAATCTGGATATTGCAATAATGGATCGTTTGTTAATAGATCCTTACATAATTTAAACGTTTTTACGTATCGCTCATCTAAAATTATTTGTTTTCCCTTTTTTAAACATTCAGTTAAGGGTTTAGTCAGTTTTGCAAAATTATTAATGAATTTCCTATAGTAACCTAAAAGACCTAAGAAAGATTTTATTTCTTTTTGCGTTTTTGGTATTGGAAATTCCCTTATAGCCCTAGTTTTTTCGGGGTTAGGTTTAACTCCTTTAGTTGTCACGATATGTCCAAGAAAAGCTACTTCTTTACACAAAAATTCTGATTTATCTGGTTGTATCTTTAAATTAGCTTCTTTTAAACGTTGAAAGACTTTTCTTAAATTTTCAATATGCTCTTGTAACGAAGTTGAGTAGACTATTATGTCATCCAAGTAAACTAAGCAAATTGATCCTTGTAGTTCCTTAAGTACGTTGTCCATCACTCTCTGAAAGGTGGCGGGTGCGTTTTTTAACCCAAACGGCATTCGTACATATTCAAAGTGTCCTCCTTCGACTGTAAATGCTGTTTTTGGAATGTCACTCTTAGCCATCTCTATTTGGTGGAATCCACTGGCAAGGTCCAACGTTGTGAAGTACATACATTTACCGAGTTTGTCCAAGATTTCTGTAATATTTGGAAGAGGATAACGGTCGCTAATTGTCTTCTCATTAAGCTTCCTGTAGTCTATGACTAGTCTCCATTTTTGTTGGCCAGATGCATCTAATTTTTTTGGAACGATCCACACTGGTGAACTCCACGGAGAAAAACTTGGTCGTATTATTTGTTGATCTAGCATATCGTTGATTTGTTTCCTTACTTCCTCTTTATGTACGTAAGGGTATCTATACGACTTTGTATAGATTGGAATTTCATCGGAAGTCTTTATCTCATGTTTTATTTCGTTAGTAAATGATAATTTTTTATTATTTGTAAAGAATATCTCTTCATATTCTTTGCAAAGTTTTATCAAGGCTTTATTCTCTTCTTGATTTAGATGATTAGTTCTTAGAAGTTTATTTATATTAGATTTATTTGACTCATTAATTTCATCATATTTTATATTAAAATTATTAAATTCTACATAGTTATTTTCAGAATGATTTTTAACTTTTAGTGGTTGTTCGAGAAAAAGAATTTGTTCATTATTTGATTTATTTATTATTTCAACAGAACTATACCAATTATGAGTATAATATACTCCTTCAGATATTTCTAAATTTGGTTTAATATTTGTTCTTTCAATAAATATGTCTCCATTTTCAATATCTACTGGTATTTTAACAATATATTTTGAATTAGGTGGTATAATATATTTTTCAGACATATAATTTGGTTTAAAACTTAAAGGTATTATTACACCATTTTTTAGTATTAATATTTTTTTATTAAGATCTACTAAAATTCCAAGGGAATACAGGGAGTCTAATCCTAGTAATCCATCGAAATAATTATGAAATTTGAAGATTAAAAATCTTAAGTAGCCAGGTTTTTTAAATTCGTGAAAATTTGGTAAAATAACTTCTTTATTTAATTGGTGCTTATTCAAAACTGTATTAATTATTATAGGTTTAATTTGTCTTAAATCGTTGGGATGTATGAATTCTGGATTTATAAAAGAAGACGAAGACCCTGTATCAATTAAAAATTTAAGTGGTCTTCCAAAAGGAGAAGAAATATTAATGTAAGGTAGATTGGAACCGTGTTTATTGATATCTATGTATCCAATTGGTTCTGTGAGGCTGTTTGGAAAAAATTTTCATCGAAATTATGATGATTCTGATTTTTATTTTGGTAATCATAGAAGTCATCGAGATTTTGTCTATACGGTTGAGTTTCTGTAACATTATATAATTCTCTATTGTTCTGTGGTCTATTGAAATTATTTCTATTAGAAAAATTCTGTCTCATTTGGACAGTATTACCTGTAGAAACGTCCATTGGCTCAGGTTTAGGTTGGAAATTTGATTGAAATTGTCTTGGTTGATAATTATTTCTAAATTGATTATTCTGATATTGCCTTTGTTCATTATTTCTAAATTGATTGTTATTTTGTCTAAATTGATTATTATTTTGATATTGTCTAAATTGATTATTATTTTGATATTGTTTTTGGAATTGATTAGGCTGTTGTTGTAAACGTTTAAAGTTGTTGTTTGGTCTGTTACGAGAAAGATTTTCGTTTCTATTTGACCTATCTTGATTATATGTTGAAAAATTTCTATTTGATTCAAAATTTGAATATGATATATTGTGCTCTTTCATGCAATAGGAGAATGCTTCTGCTAATGAAGTAGGTTGCATTGCTCTTATTGTTGAGCCAAGAGGTTCTTTTAAACCCGAAAGGAATGTATTTAAGCTCATTTCTTCATAAAGAGATTTTTTAGCATTTATTACATTTTGATCTCTTTCGTGAATATTGACGTGATTCGTCATACTTGCGAATAACTCAATTACTTCACTATAAAATTGTTCGACAGTTTTGTTATTCTGTTTTAATTTATGTAGGTCTTTAATTAAGGAGGTTTCATTCCTTTTGTCCGCGTAATGCAATATAAGGTTTTGCTTAATGTTATCCCAAATAAGTGGAGTGCCATACATATTTAGGATCTCATTAGCTGGACCGACAATCTTATTTCGTATTGCTCGAACTAATAGTTGGCCATAACTTGTGCCACTTGTAACTGAAATTAGCGTTAAAATTTCATTGACATTGTCTAAAAAGTCATATAGTAATCTTGGGTTACCATCGAATTGAGGTAAATCTTTAATGGCGTCTGGTATTCTTAAATTATTAAAAATGTCTGTGGATGTAATTACCCGAGGAGTACCAGGGGTAACAGGAATACCATTTTGTTCGTTAGCCATATTAAACAAAGAAATCGAACTATTTCCGGAAGTTTCGTTTAATGAATTACTTATTTCACACAAATGTTCTGGAGAATTTAACAAATTGTTCTCACAGATCGGTTCAAGATTATATCTAACGTTTGAAAAATTTCTGATAATATTTTTTAAATTTTCCAATCTTGGATAAGGTTCCTTTTTTATTTTGATTGGAGAGTTTTTATTAGGCATTAACCGAGATTTTTTTTATAACAAAATTTTCTTATAATATTAAAATAAAATATATTGAACACAAAAATTTGGTAAAAAATTTTTTAGGATAATTTTTAGGATATGTAAATTTTTAATTTAAATTTTAATTTTCTTGATAATAATAATAAAAGATTTATTTACTTACAGTATTAAATTAACAAGTTTCATCATCTAGGTGCTTAAGAGTTGAAACTCACAAGTTTGTCCCAATTTGTATGTTGCTGCTCTTTGTTAACTGGATCTGGATTCAATTTTGCCAATATTCCTTTGACTTTGTTTCTGGATCACACTTTTCAATAGCACACACTTTTTTATTATTATTTAAAGTTTATTTTTAATTTTATTTCAAAATTTCGATAATCCTTCGAGTTTCGATTAATAAAATTATATTTGCGATAAACCGTCGCTTTATAAACTTTTTAATAACACTAGGGACAGGACTTTGCACCTATCCTACCGACTGCGCCAAATAAGTTTGTTAATATATTACTTTATAAAAAAAACAAATCTTTTATTTAAAATTATTTAATTTATTTGTTACTTGTACTGTTGTATAAGAATTAATGTTTTTAATTACAATATGTTCTGATTTATATATTAAAAAAGATGCAATGTCAGCTATTACACAATTTAATTAGTTCAATACAAATCATGGGAAAGTTATTATTAATTATTTCCCAATATAATAATTTAGCTGACGTTGCGTCTGGGTTTATAAAGGTTAATGAATTTAACAGGTAAAATTAGGTTAGTAAATATATTTCTTATAATTATGTTAGTTAATATGTTGATTACGTAACTCGCGCGTTGTTTTTTTTCGAGGTAAAATGCATACTTTTATTAATAAAATTTCAATGCCCGTTTTGACGAAATGGTTATTTTAGTTTCCTATAATTATATGTTCATATTAAATCTAATATACTTCTTTATGATATCACACACATACATATAATTAAAAAGTTACTTTATTTAATCGCCACCAAAAATAATCCTAAAAAGCAATACGGATACATTTATATTATCATATGTTGGTTTCTCTTTCTACCAATACTCATAAGAAGAATCCAGCACTCATAACAAGAATAAACTACTTATTATAACACTCTTATGAGTATTGTATGAATGTATTTTAATACTCTCATAGTAGTGTTTTTATGAGCGTTTTATACTTATAGAACTCTTACAATGAAAGCTAAACTCTTGTTATGAGTGTTAATTAACTCTCATAACTGCGCCCTTTAACTCTTATAATGATCTCATAAGACTCTAGAAGAATTCTTCAAGAGTAAACTATGAGAGCAATACTCTCAGAATTAACTCTTAAAGAATTCTTCTAGAGTCTTATGAGATATATTTTGTTACTTGGGCGCTAGAACCTATAAAAATGGAAGGGTGAGTAAAGGAGGGGGTGGGCAGATCCTCGAGTATCTTCATAAGTTTGCATAGCAAAAATTTGGAAAGCTTTCCCATTCAAGGGCTATAAGGACTTAAAAATTAAAACTTTTATGTTTTTATAAAACAGCTACTTATTACTAGTGTATGTTTTTCCAAAATTAAATGTTAACATTGAAGCTCCAACTTTATGTTTCGCACTTGTTAGCAGGTTTTCTTGAGTGTATTGGGATTATATTCTAAGTACTGATTTCACTATTATTCATAATTATTAAATTGATGAAATAACTAAATTATAATATTATCATTTATTTTTATATGTATTTTTATAAAAATAAATGATAAAGGACTCAGTGCTTTTTAAAAACCCTTGGTTTTTGCATCACTTGTTTCATATGAGCATTACTCTGTACCTCTTCAAGCTAAGAGTCCGTAATTTTGCCAAAAATAGTTTAATTTTATGGCCAAAGATAGTTCAAAATTTGGTCGGACTACTGCAGTGGGTTCGAGTAGCTGTCATTTATCGGATGATGAAATATCGATATTACGGGTATCCTACTGTGTCTACTCTACAATATTCTTCCTCGTTTTCCTAATGTCCCTTAAATGAGGGAACAATTGGAGTGGTAATTCGGGTATCTTCCACCCACCTCTCGAATCTTACAAGCATACCTTCAAAATTAATAAAGATAGAAACTTTAAATTTGATACACTAGCGTTCTGTTTTGTTTTCATTACGTTTCGAACATGGGAATTAATTAGGGTCGTGGTTCAGGTGCCTTCCACACTCTTACGAAGATTTAGCAAGCATATCTTCGAAATTAATAACGTTAGTCACCTGAAATTTGGAACACGAGTGTTCTTTTCTATTTGCTTTCTTATTTAACACTTTTATATTTTTAAAAGACTAAGAACGCAATTCTATTTTAATACTTTATAAATTAAAAACTAAATTTTTTTTTTAATAAATTGCTAAATTTTTATTTTCAATTTATTATAATAATTATTACATCAGCTATTTTATTGAATTATTACCATATGTAATACATAATGAAACAAGTGGAGGAAAAAAACCAAGGGTTTTTAAAAAGCACATTTTCAAAATTATATACGGTTTCTTTCTGAGTATTTTATCATTTATTTTTATTAAAAATATATAAGTATTATGATAATATTATAATTTTCTTATTTCATTAATAATTAATTATATGACTAATAGTGAAATACTTAGAATATAACCCCAATGCACTCAAGAAAACCTGTTAATAAATGCAAAATATAATGTTGGAGCTTCAATGATAACGTTTAATTTTGGAAAAACTTACACTGGTGAATAAGTTACTCTTTTATAAGAACATAAAAGTTTCAATTTTGAAGACCTAGTAGCTCTTCAATGGGGAAGGTTCCCAAATTTTTGCTTAGCAAACTTATGATGGATCTGCTCACCCCCCTCCTGTCATCACTCTTCCATTTTTTTCCGGTTCTTGGAAATCAATTTTGAACTCCAACAAAATTTGGAATTTTACCTAGAATATTATTATCTAACCAAAAATGGTTAAGACTAAGAAACAATTTCTTCAATTTAAAGAAACCCTTTCAAATTTAAGAAAAACCTTTAACGTATGTTGAAATATAATGCTGCAGCTGTAAATTCTGCTTGTTTGTAAAAAAAAACTTGAACAGGTGTTAAAATTACAGGTGGTTGAAAATAGCAAAATTTCAATTTTCGAGTCCTTATAGCTCCTAAAGAGGCGGCGTGACAAAAAAATTTTGTTAACCGACTCCTACTAATTTCGGAAGACCTAACTTCTCCCAAAATTTCAAGACCCTAGGTTGAACCGTTTAGAAGATATATGGGGTCAAAAATTTTGCAAAAGTTGAGTTTAGCTTAATGGTAAATTTTAGTACCGTATGGTAACCCTATACATTTGTGGAGCCGATAAAACCAGCTATCTTTTGCAGTTTCAGATTGAAAATACACTTAATAAAACTCTTATTATAGCAATTTAAAAATAGAGCTTTTCCAACTTTGGGGGGCTGTAGCTCCGTAACGGGTGGGGCTACAAAAAAAAGTTCTTCTACGAAATTAATTTTTTTGTAATATCTACCCGTGGTTAAAATTTTTTTACTCTATTTCAAACGGTGTAAAAGTTTTTGTAAACATACGGACGGACGGACAAAGTCAAAATTAAGAAAAACCTTTGACACTTATTGAAACTTTCGTTTTGGAGCTTTCAATTTTGTATACAAATAAAAAAAAATGTTGACAGGTATTCAAGTTATAGGTGTTTTAAAGCTAAATTTTTAGCAAAATTTCAATTTTCGACCCCTTACAGCTCCTAAAGAGGGGGCGTGACAAAAAAATTTTGTTAACTGACTCTTACTTATTTCTAAGGATCTAAATTTCAAGTTTCTAGATTTAGCCGTTCGGAAGTTATGAGGGACCAAAAATTTTGTAAAACTTAGTTTTGAATAACGGTAAATTTTAGTACCGTATGGTAACCCTATATAATTGGTTTTTAAAAATTTGTAAAGCTTATAAGAACAGCTGTCTGTAACCGTTTCAGGTTGGAAATATACCTTATAGAACTCTAATTATAACTGTTTAAGTATAGGGCTTTTCTGGACTTTGTCGGGCTGTAGCTCCGTAACGGGGGGGGGGGGGCTACAAAAAAAAGTTTTAACATTAAATTATTTTTATTGCAATACCTACCCATTTCTGATATTTGTTAGTCAGCCGTAGGTAAAAAGGAACGGACGGACAGAGTGAAGCTATATAGGCACATTTTTACAAAATATTTTGAAAATGTGCTAAAAATTGCCAACGATATCTAAATTGTGTGAAAGCTACTTGCTGCATGTATGAAAAAGTTCAAACTTTCCATTGTATTTAAGAAATACCTTTATTACATGTCTTGCAATTATAAGCTTTTCTTATAGGTGAATATACTTAGAATTTAAATTTCTTTCAAATTTTAAAAATTAGAATTACTATATTTTGTGACAAAAAGCTAATCAAAGCATTAGTTCCTTTTAGTTTACATTAAAAACCATCAAATTATGTAATCCTATATATATATATATTATCAGAAATTAATATTTTCGGATAACTCTGAGTTTTAATAAAAATTAAAATCCCAGATAACTGAAAAATTAAAATTGTAATACTTATTTATAACAGAAGTGCTCAAAATTTCATACAAGAATATAAAAAACAAGAATTAAAGAATTCTAATCCCAATATTTCAATCTGAAATTAATCATTTCCATACCTGTAACTTGCATTAGGTCGTATTTCAAGAAAAAGTAAATAGGATTCCCATAAATCTATAAATTAAATCAAATCATTTTTAGCACATTTTCAAAAAATTTTGTAAAAATGTGCCTATATAGCTTCACTTTGTCCGTCCGTCCATCCGTATGTTTACAAAACTTTTACACCGTTTGAAATAGAGTAAAGAAATTGTAACCACGGGTAGATATTACAAAAAAAATAATTTCGTAGAAGAACAGGCCCCCAAACTTGGTAAAAGGCAAAAGATAGCTGGTTTTATAAATTTTATAAATTTTTAAAAGGCAAATGTTTACGGTTGCCAAACGGTATTTATATATAAGGTATTTTTTACTAACTATTAGTACTAAATTATTTGACTAATTATATTATATAATATATATATATTTTCCATATCTATCTTGCTTCCTTAAAGTGGTTACAAACCCCCTACCAAAGTTAAGATACCCTTTTCCTATTTCATAGGTGTAGGGTATAATAAAATGGGTAAAAATCGTCGTAGAGAAAATCTTAATAGTACTGGTGCTAATGGTTTAGAGCTAAATTAAGAAGACGCTCCACAGTTGACGTTAACCGTGCAACAATCAACAGTAAGGAGATAGCAAGGGACGATGTAAGCTATCGTGATTTGCTAAGTACCAGTCGTCAGGAGGTTAATTTCGCAAACAATAATGTACAGACACCACAACATCAATCCACGCTGCCCATTCAACCTAGTAGAAATATTTTACCGACAACACATAACCTTAATAATACAAACCCAATTAGTTTTAATTATTAATTGGGTTTGTATAATTACTTTAACCCAATTAAAGGTATAGCAGAAATGTTACCAACATTTTCAGTTGAAAATTATTATGAAGTAAACAATTGGATTTGCGATATAGAAAATGGTATCATTAATTTAGGTTGTTCGGACTTAGAAATATTTTTGCTAGGAAAACGATTATTAACAGGGTTAGCCAAGAAAACGCTGAAAGCTAAACCTATTATCACATCGTGGTACCCATTAAAGCAGTTCATAGCAAATGAATTTTCAGAAGCGATTGGCTCCGCTGATGTGCACAAGAAATTAGCGAGTACCAGACAAAAGAAAATAAAGTCAGTTTACGAATACCTAATAAATATGATCCATTCTGAGATATATTGCAGATGGGATTTACGATACAAGAATATAAGCAATGGTTGTATGGACGCAAGTTAATAATGCAGTTTAAAGGAGAACTTCATGGCTATCTACATTGTAAAAAAGCCCGAGAACGGGCTAGAATTAATTCAAGTAGCAAAAGTGTACCAGATGGCATCAATGGGGGACTGGGGGATAAAACAGATCCCTAAGGAACACCAGCATTTATTTTAAAATCTTTGGATGATAACCATCGACAAGAAAATGAATCGTGAGATTCGAAAGGAAATCTCCAATCCATTTAACAAAAACCCTACCTTGACCGAAAGCCCTGCATTTTGCCAATTACTGCTCGCGTCCTAAAGTATATTCTACCAAAGGAGCAGCGAACTTGTGGAATAGATTGGCGTTTTTGAGTTGACTAAGGCAGTGACGAGTTAGAAGCGAACTGTTTGCCAAACAAATTCGCTTTTTCTTTTGAATCGGATACGATGTGGTTGTTTATATCAACAAGTGGGGGAAAAAACACCCGCTATTATCTTCTCTTAATTTTTTTGAAAAAATCCAAAAGGATTTGCTATTTTTGGGTACTTGTTTTAAAGAATTATATAAAATTTTTCGTTACAAAAATTAGTTTATACAAAAATCGAATAATTATTAAAACAAGTAAAGAAACAGTCAGTCGGTGCAACCGACTTAGAATACCCTATATCTATTTGGTTCAAATTTAATGAGATATCCATAAGTCATTTTAACACCATAAAACCTGTTTTTAATTTGATCGTAAGACATAGCTAACCAAATTAACTTTATAATACTAAAAAGAAAGCTTTACTCTAGAGTAAAGCGTTACTTTACTCTAAATTAGAAACGGTTTAACCGATTTTCTTCAAATTTTGTATATGTTTTCCGTTTTGAGAATGAAATTAACCCTTTTAACAGACTTGCAATTGGTTAACCCATGCCGGGCCGGCGATTGGCAATAAAAAGATGTGGAAGCAAATTACGTCCAATTTTGCGCAATACTGCTTTGCCCAAAGAGAACGTGTAGTTCCGTTAACCAATTGGGGCACAATGGCTTTTTATAGATTTTTGCGTTACTTAACTCTAAATTAGAAACGATTTGGCCAGTTGATCTCAAATTTTATAAGTGTGAAGCAAGTTGAAAATGGAGTTGAATCTGTTAACAGTGGCTCCTAAGATTGGTCAAAAAAAATTTTGAAGTAACAGAATTTTGAATTACAGAAAGTTTAAAAAATTGCTAGAATAATCCTAGAAAATCGTTTTAAAAAGATTGCTTGATTAACATCAACTTCAATTAAATTTCCATTGAGAGGCGGAGCAACGCGCATCGGGTATTAGCTAGTCTTTAATAAAAAATACTTTAATATAAAAATATAAACAAATAATTTAATTAAATAATATAACTCGCAGATATAGAATACCTTATAAGTAAAATATTAAATATTACAATATAAAAAAAATAGAATTGTAAATATTGAAAATCTAAGACGTTTCTACATGTTATAAGGCCTAATACTATCTCATGTTTAAATTGTAAGTGGAATTCAATAAAACCAATTCTAATAACACGAATATAATATTACCCCCTGTTCCAACATGTACCTATGGTATAGCCAGGCTTATTAGCCTAACAGTTGAACAGTTAGCGCTTAAAAAAAAAAAAAATAAACTGAAATTATTCTACCACAATTGCAGTGGTGCTTAAGAGGGGAAAGCTTAAGAAATTATATATTGACACTAAGTCATGTGAATTTAATATTCTGGCTATCACTGAAACATGGTTAAACGATTCCTTCGTAAATGAAGAAATTTTGGACAGTACTTTGTCAAAATATAGAAAAGATTGGGATTATCTTGCTACAAATTGTTCCCGTGGTGGTGGTGTACTATTTGCAGTAAACAATACCTTATCTTGTGTGGCATTAATCACTAGCACTTACCACTCTTTCGATCACCAATTTATTAAAGTTAACTTAGGTAACAATTTTTCATACCTTGGTATTGTTTACTTTCCTCCTAATTCTGATAATTCCTCATATTCTGAATTTTTGGAGATATACCAGCATGTTATATCAAATATGAATGAGGATGATTAAATTATTATTTTAGGGGATTTTAACTGTCCTTCTTTATCTTTTATTGTTGAAGAATCTGATAATTTGTTACTATCAACTTTAAGGGCGAAATAGATTTCGATCTTATTAATGCATTAAATGGTAATGATTTACACCAAATTATCAGCTTTCCGAATAATTATTACAAGCTTAATTTTTCCATGCTATACTACTTTTTACCAAATCTTACGAAAAAATTTTTTTAAATAGACTTTCTTAATGCCGATTATTTAATAATGCTTTATTTATCATCAGTTGGGACGAACTGTTAACCGAACAGGATATTGAGTTGATTATCTCTCAATTCTATTCAAAGCTATTTGAGATAATTAACTCCTTTGTTCCTAAAATTCGCAAAGAGGACAAGACAACCGAACATTGGCTGAACAGTGAACTTAGGACATTGCATAACCAACGCAATAAACCATACAAAATAATTAAAAATTCAAAAGAGCCTAATAATGACTTATTAAACAAGTACAAGGATCTTGCTTTTGAATTTAAACAAAAATCTAACCTGGCTTATGATAGATATCTCACTAATGTAGGCAACATATTATTTACAGATCCTAAAAAGTTTTTTGACTTCGTTAACACAAAACGTAAAACTTACGGTTATCCACGCTTAATGTCAAAAGACAATACGTTTTCTAATTGTCCTAAAACTATCTGCAATTTCTTTGCTAAATCTTTTCAAAAAGTTTATCGTCCACACGAGTCAAATTCTATTATTACGGATTTATACCTTTCCGAAGTTGAAATATTTGAAGCAATCACTAAACTTGATACCAAAAAAGGTATAGAACCTGACCTTATTTCACGGACTTTTTTATACAACTGTGTCAGTTATCTCACTTATCCGCTTCTTTTTATCTTTAATAAATCTCTTTCCTCAGGTATTTTTCCTCTTTTCTGGAAATCTCCTTATCTTACCCCTATCTACAAAAAGGGTGATAAATCATACGTCGAAAATTACCGTGGTATAGCTATTCTATCGACTATTCCAAAGTTGTTCGAAAAAATTATTGTAGACAAAATTACACCCATCATAAATACAAAATTAAACGAACAGCAACATGGATTTAGAAAATGTCGTTCCACAACAACAAACCTTTTAGTTTACACTTCTAAAATCCTTAATGAAATGGAAAATGGGCAGCAAGTTGATGCTATTTACACGGACTTCAGCAAAGCATTCGATGGTTTTGATCACAAAATTCTGCTAAACAAACTTGCAGCTTTAGGTATTTTCGGCTCTTTTCTTTATTGGATATTCTCCTATATTACAAATAGAACGCAAAATATCAAATTTCAAGGATTTTTTTCGGACTCAATCAATGTTACATCAGGAGTACCGCAAGGTAGCCACTTAGGTCCACTCTTGTTTAATATATTCATTTCGGATCTCTCTAGTAAACTTTTCGGTGTGTCACATGTTGCATTTACTGATGATCTCAAGATTTATCATGTAATTAAAAAGAGTTCCGATGTTTCACTAGTTCAGACAAATCTAAATAGTCTGCAAGAATGGTGCTTCTCTAATAAGTTAGAACTAAACATTGAAAAATGCAAGGTTATAAGTTTTACACGTAAGAGATCTACCATTACTTTCGGTTATAATATAAATTATGTAAGCCTTGAAAGAGTTAAAAATATTACTAAATCGGATTCTGTTGGATGATAAACAGAACTTCCATCTTTACTATGAGTATACAATTTCTAGGGCAAACAAAATGCTCGGGTTTATAAAAAGAATAGCTAAAGAATTCAGCAACATCGCTGTAACTGTACAGCTCTTTATTGTTCCTTAATATGATCTATTCTTGAATATGGTAACATTGTGTGGGATCCCACGTTTCAAATACATTCTGATAGAATAGAATCCGGGCAAAAGAAATTTATATTATTTGCTTTGAAAAATCAATATAATCCTAGAGATTATTCAATTCTGCCTACCTATCTCGTAAGACTTAATTCATTAAATATCTTAACTTTATCCTCACGCAGGCAAATTCTTTCTTCTTGTTTTACTTTTGAGGTCTTAAAAAAAAACATTGACGTTCAGTTTTTAGCAGTTTTTAGCACTAAATATTTAGTTGAAAATACTCATAGAACTTAATATGGAAAAAATTAACCAATAAACAGATGTTGCATTACATTCAATAAACACAGTCATCTTTTTTCAACACAAATTTCTAGATACACTTTTAAACGTAAATTAAAATTAAAATTTCCTAATAACCTATGACAATAATTTTAACCTTTAATATATTATACTCGTATTACACTTCAAGTTCACATAATTTTATAATTCTATAATTTAGTTTTTTTTGTTTTTTTTTTACTTTATAAATTGTATTTTAACTGTGTTTTCGCTGTGTGTATTTATAACAATCTACAAAAAAATAAATAAACTTTTGATTTTAATGTATTAAAATTTATGCTTTGTAATTAAATTTCATGTTAATTTTAAGTTTTAGCTATAAGAATTTTTTGCAAAAACTTGTTTTGATTCAAATAAAATAAAAAATAAAAAAATTAAAAGTAAAATAATTATAAAACTAAAAATCTTAAACTCTGGATGACAGATAAACTTTTAAATAAAATTCTTTATTGTAATAAAATTGAAAAAGCAGTTCGTAGGAATCCTAATAATATTAGAAGTTAAAAATTATCATTCCAAATTTTGCAAGAATGTTAAATTATATATTGTAAAATGTAAAGATAATTACTATATTAACAAATTTGATAATGTTAAAGGAAACTCTACAAGAGAATGGGCTTTGGTTAATGGTTTGTTAAACAAAAATTGTTCGAACAAGGAGTTTTTTCTAACTATCAAAACAATTACATTCTAATTATGTTTCTTCTAGTATTGTATGGGATGTTATTGAACAGCCTATACAGTCAAATAGTTCCTTTTTTGAGCCAATTACAGCTTTTGAACTACATACTATTAATTGTATTTTAAAAAATTCCAATTCAAAGGTAAAGGATGGGTTGATTTCTAATAATATGCTGAAAAAAATTTCCCTGCAAATAGTTGATGTGTTGGCTTATATTTTAAACTTAAGTGTTACTTTTGGCCGGTTACCTGTGAATTTAAAAACTTCTGAGGTTATTCCTCTTTTTAAAAGTGGTGGCACTTTCAATGTTAATAACTATAGGCCTATCTCACTATTATCCGCCTTTTCAAAAATTTTTGAAAAAGCGATGAAGAAGAATTTGAGAATACCTTAATAAAATTAATTTTTTCATCATAGTCAATTGAGATTTCTACCAAATAAGTCAACTGAAGGTGCTTTACTTAAGTTCTGTTCGGAAATATATCAAAGCCTAAATAATAGTAAGACCTGTTCAGCTTCATTTATAGATTTAACTAAAGCATTTGATGTTGTTGATCACAATCTCCTTTTAAATAAATTATTAAATATATTATTGGATTTAGGGGTTGTATTCATGATTGGTTTTGCTCATTTATTACTGGTAGAAAGCAAAAAGTCAGAGTTATGAATAAATTTAGTTCAGTAAATTTAGTTCAAATCTTAATTGCGGAGTTCCACAAGGATCTGTCCTTGGTCCTATTTTATTTGTTATTTTCATCAATTCTCTTTTTCTTCAACCATTCAAAGGCAAACTTACTGCTTTTGCGGATGATACAGTCTTCACTTATAACTGTAATTATTATTTTGAAATTTTTTCTTGTATTCAGTATGATTTGGAATTTGATTAGATGAAATAGGTTTGGTAAAAATAAACTTATTATTAGTTCTAAAACTAAATATATGTTATTCAACATATCTAATACAAATCCTATCAATTTTCCTTGCTATTATCACTCTCCTAGCTGTTATAGATTTTCTTTATGCCAAAATATAAATAATGGAATTACATATAATAATAATATTCAGTGTGATCCTTATTGTTTTAAAATTGAATGTGTAAAAGTTTTTAAATACCTAGAACTTTTAATTGATTATAAGATGTCTTGGAATGATCATACTTCATATCTTAAAAATTATTATACCATTATTATTAGACAATTATAGCATGTTAGTGCATATTGTTCCTGTAAAGTTTCTGCTATGGTATATTTTGCTTTATGACATTCAAAATTACAGTATGGAATTGTTTGTTGGGGGGGTACTTATTATTGCAAACTAAATCAGCTTTTAATATTACAAAAAAATGCTATTAGGGTTGTTTGTAAATTAAGTCGTTTTACACATACCTCATTATTATTTGTTAAGCTTGGCATTCTACCAGTAAGAAATTTGTATTTTTACAAAACATTAAAAATTTTTTTTTAAAAGATCAGACTATCTTAATATGAGATCCACTGTAGTATATAGTCTTAGAAGTACTAGTCGAAATTTGGTTGAAGTTCCTCGTTTTCGAAAAATGCACTTTTATCATTTCTACACCATAATCTCTCCAAAATTATTTAACAAATTACCACTTGATATTAAGAATACTAGAATTCAATCTGTATTTCTAAAGAAAATTGAAGAACTTTTAAAAATAGTAAAGGAAATACAATATATTTATTTATTTATTTATTCGAATATTACGCATTACAATAACTACGCTATATTGATAAAGCCCTCGGCTGCCAGGGTTATTGTGGGCTGATTCTAATTAATCTTTCAATTTTTATATCTTATTTAAATTTGAATCTTAAAACTATTTTTATAATTATTTTAATTAATCAATATGCTTATTTAAAGTTAACTACGAGTACCTTTTTCTAGTTTACAATTTTGAAAATACTTTTTTGATTTCTTAACGAATCCTTATGTATAATTAAATTTAAATATATAAAAATTTTTAATCTTGTAATTTATGTATTTATATAATGTGCAAAATATTGTTATTTTTTATGTAGTTTTAGTTTTCCATTGTTAATTATAACTTTTAGGAATTAGCTTT
This sequence comes from Dolichopus griseipennis, assembly GCA_963082915.1. NCBI lineage: Eukaryota > Metazoa > Arthropoda > Insecta > Diptera > Dolichopodidae > Dolichopus > Dolichopus griseipennis. The sequence goes on along the minus strand of OY720445.1, from coordinate 51,333,881 downwards.
TTTCTCCACTTTTTCTATTATAGCTAAATTTTATTCCAAATATTAAAATCCCTAGCTATTTTTTGTATTAGATCTATTCTATTGCGGTTAGGTTGAAGCAGATGTTCAGTGTTTAGATTATTGTTTGTCAAAATATATAATGTGAAAGGACATTCGGTGAAAATGTGTTTCACAGAGAGTGTGTGTTCACATCTTTGTAACAAAGAATTTTTTTTGTAGCAAATGTGTGGCCAAGTCTAATGCGACAGATTTTTAAGTCAATTTTTCTTCCCTTACCGATTTCGTATTCTGGTTTTAACGCTGTGAGACAAAGTGTGTCTGTAAAAAGCTATTTGTGTTATCCCAGTTAGCTCGCCTAGTGTTTTGCATAAATTGCTTAATTTGCTATATTTTTAAATTTAAGTGTTGGTTATGTAAGCCTATAATAGGGCTCTTTATTGCTAACTTGGCTTCTCTGCCTGCAAATTCGTTTCCCTTAATTCCGCTATGACAGGGGACCCATATTAGTTTTAATCCCCTTCCCACTTGACTTAAAAAGTTTCTGACGCCTTTTACTAAAAGTTGCTTGTTTGCGTAGTTCTTTATGGCATTGAGGGCACTCAAAATGTCTGAAAAAATATTTACTTTTGAATTATTTAGCTTTAGACATAACTTTAGTATGAATTGCTATTGTTTCATGTATTGCTAGTAACTCTGCGTTGTATATTTCCGTTGCAGGTTCTACTATTTTTAGCTGTAAGACTCTTTCTTGGTCAACTATAGCAAGATATCCCATTTTCCGTTTTTGATGCATCCGTGAATATTTATACGCATCACCATAAAGGTTTTCAGTGTGCTCCTTATAAATCTGTTTGTAATTTGCGGTTGTTGTGCTTTCTTTTATAAACTGTGATATTGAAGTATCTATAAATTTATTTGGATCAAATAACCAGGGAGTAGAAATTCTAGAAAATAAAAGTGCTATATCAAACGGGATTTCATTGTCCTTTGAAAGACAAGCACTCTAATCTTATCCTCAAGTAAAGCTGAAACTAACCTGTATAGTGGGTGTTCCTTGTCATTAGCTTGTTTAGGTGCAAATTTCATAGCAATGAGGTTTCTTCTTTTTACAAAGCTAGGGAAACCAGATTCTACAATTATGCTTTTAACATTTGAAGTTCTTACAGCTCCTAAAGCGATTCGTGGAGCTAAATTTAGTTGTATCTGAATTTTAGCTATTTGCTCTTTTGTGCAGAAACCGTATACTGTAACTGCAATGTCAATTTTTCCTACTTGCATTGATTTTGCGTGGCTACATTGATAGTTGGTGTGGCTACATTGATAGTTGGTCCATATTTATTTCTACATATGATTTTTAACAGATTATGGTTTTTTTTTGAGTTTTGTTACTAGTTAATTTCATGTTAATTTTAAGTTTTAGCTATAAGAATTTTTTGTAAAAACTTGTTTTGATTCAAATAAAATAAAAAATAAAAAAATTAAAAATAAAATAATTATAAAACTAAAAATCTTAAACTCTGGATGACCGATAAACTTTTAAATAAAATTCTTTATTGTAATAAAATTGAAAAAGCAGTTCGTAGGAATCCTAATAATATTAGAAGTTAAAAATTATCAATCCAAATTTTGCAAGAATGTTAAATTATATATTGTAAAATGTAAAGATAATTACTATATTAATAAATTTGATAATGTTAAAGGAAACTCTACAAGAGAATGGGCTTTGGTTAATGGTTTGTTAAACAAAAAATGTTCGAACAAGGAGTTTTTTCTAACTATCAAAACAATTACATTCTAATTATGTTTCTTCTAGTATTGTATGGGATGTTATTGAACAGCCTATACAGTCAAATAGTTCCTTTTTTGAGCCAATTACAGCTTTTGAACTACATACTATTAATTGTATTTTAAAAAATTCCAATTCAAAGGTAAAGGATGGGTTGATTTCTAATAATATGCTGAAAAAAATTTCCCTGCAAATAGTTGATGTGTTGGCTTATATTTTAAACTTAAGTGTTACTTTTGGCCGGTTACCTGTGAATTTAAAAACTTCTGAGGTTATTCCTCTTTTTAAAAGTGGTGGCACTTTCAATGTTAATAACTATAGGCCTATCTCACTATTATCCGCCTTTTCAAAAATTTTTGAAAAAGCGATGAAGAAGAATTTTAGAATACCTTAATAAAATTAATTTTTTCATCATAGTCAATTGAGATTTCTACCAAATAAGTCAAATGAAGGTGCTTTACTTAAGTTCTGTTCGGAAATATATCAAAGCCTAAATAATAGTAAGACCTGTTCAGCTTCATTTATAGATTTAACTAAAGCATTTGATGTTGTTGATCACAACATCAAATGAATATATATAATATATAATGTGAAAGGACATTCGGTGAAAATGTGTTTCACAGAGAGTGTGTGTTTACATCTTTGTAACACAGAATTTTTTTTGTAGCAAATGTGTGGCCAAGTCTAATGCGACAGATTTTTAAGTCAATTTTTCTTCCCTTACCGATTTCGTATTCTGGTTTTAACGCTGTGAGACAGTGTGTCTGTAAAAAGCTATTTGTGTTATCCCAGTTAGCTCGCCTAGTGTTTTGCATAAATTGCTTAATTTGCTATATTTTTAAATTTAAGTGTTGGTTATGTAAGCCTATGATAGGGCTCTTTATTGCTAACTTGGCTTCTCTGCCTGCAAATTCGTTTCCCTTAATTCCGCTATGACAGGGGACCCATATTAGTTTTAATCCCCTTCCCACTTGACTTAAAAAGTTTCTGACGCCTTTTACTAAAAGTTGCTTGTTTGCGTAGTTCTTTATGGCATTGAGGGCACTCAAAATGTCTGAAAAAATATTTACTTTTGAATTATTTAGCTTTAGACATAACTTTAGTATGAATAGCTATTGTTTCATGTATTGCTAGTAACTCTGCGTTGTATATTTCCGTTGCAGGTTCTACTATTTTTAGCTGTAAGACTCTTTCTTGGTCAACTATAGCAAGATATCCCATTTTCCGTTTTTGATGCATCCGTGAATATTTATACGCATCACCATAAAGGTTTTCAGTGTGCTCCTTATAAATCTGTTTGTAATTTGCGGTTGTTGTGCTTTCTTTTATAAACTGTGATATTGAAGTATCTATAAATTTATTTGGATCAAATAACCAGGGAGTAGAAATTCTAGAAAATAAAAGTGCTATATCAAACGGGATTTCATTGTCCTTTGAAAGACAAGCACTCTAATCTTATCCTCAAGTAAAGCTGAAACTAACCTGTATAGTGGGTGTTCCTTGTCACTAGCTTGTTTAGGTGCAAATTTCATAGCAATGAGGTTTCTTCTTTTTACAAAGCTAGGGAAACCAGATTCTACAATTATGCTTTTAACATTTGAAGTTCTTACAGCTCCTAAAGCGATTCGTGGAGCTAAATTTAGTTGTATCTGAATTTTAGCTATTTGCTCTTTTGTGCAGAACCGTATACTGTAACTGCAATGTCAATTTTTCCTACTTGCATTAATTTTGCGTGGCTACATTGATAGTTGGTGTGGCTACATTGATAGTTGGTGTGGCTACATTGATAGTTGGTCCATATTTATTTCTACATATGATTTTTAACAGATTATGGTTTTTTTTTGAGTTTTGTTACTAGTTTATTTATATGTGGCTCCAATTTGAAAAATTTGTTAAAAGCAAGTCCTAATATTGAAGTTTCATTGACAGCTCTTATTGTTTGGCTGTCAAAATGTAAGAGGTTTTGTATGCAATTTCTCTTTCTGCAAATGTGTATACATTATGTTTTGTTGCTTGGAAATTTTACTCCATTATTATCTGCCCAACTGTGATATTATTATCTGCGCTGAAATGGCATCAAAAGCTTTTTCTATGTCACAAGACACAACAGAACTGTGTGCTTTATTGTGAATGATATGCCAGATCAAATTCAAGCGTTTGCAGAAAGGTGGTAGCACTTCTATTAGGCCTGAAACCATGTATCTTATTTCATGAATTTTTTTTCTAGTAGCCAGCTTAGTCTATTACCTAAAACTTTTTCAAGAATTTTGGAGAGGGTGGAAATCAAGGATATGAACCTGTAATTTTGTGGGTTACTTGGGTTTGCTTTTCCTTGTGGAATAGGCTTGAATTCAGCGGCTTTCCATGCTTGTGGAAAAACTCCTGAATCAAGTATTCTATTATTAGGTTGACAAAACGATTTTTATAGTGTTGAGTCGTATGTTTTAACATACGATAGGAGACTCCGTCTACACCCGGCATTGTAATGCGATCATACAGTAAATTTAAACTTGATGTAGGCAATTTAAAGCTTATTTTTTGTGTAATAAAGTCTGCAGAGTATGTAGTATCCTCTGAGGTTTTAGAACTCAAACTTACAAGATAGCCAATGTTTTTTTCGGGATTTGTAATTAGTTCACCTTGAGGTTTGTACCTTATTGCCAATAGATTTGACCTTTTTTTCCCTATAACCCTCATTGCTTTGTCCCAATAGTTGTGGGTGTCTTCTGCAATGCTGTTTGCAAAGTTTTCCCAAGAGTTTTCTCTAGCGCCTTTAATTGCTCTTCTAAAATTCTTTGTTAAACCATATTGGCCAGTTGAATTTGTGAGTACAGAAGTAGCTATTCTTTATTTATGTTTGTTCTTTCTGGATATTCTGTTAAAAAAATATTTTTCCCTTGCATCTTAAAGAACATAGAAGAATGGCAAAATGGTCACTTCGTTTTAGATTTGGTGTAGTTAACCAATTAAATTTGGGCACTAAATACGGGAAGCGATAGTCAGATCTATACATGTTAACGTGCCATGCGTGCTCAGCAAAGTAAGAGATCCGTTATTAAAAAGTATAAGATCGTCATTATTGTTTATACAGTCCTATACCATTTTTCCACGATTGTTGGTAATTCTGTCTCCCCAAGTCTCACTACGAGCATTATAATCGCACAAAATAAGAAAAGACTTTTGTATTTGTGTGAAGAGTTGTCTAAATCATTTTGATTATATTGACGATTCTATGTTCGAGATAGAGATTAAGATTAGTTTCAACACAGACAACAAAAAATTTATTAGAGATATAATAAAAGTTGAAATAGGTAAATTAAAAAATGAAATTTTAATTTCCAATAAATTACCTCAAGATACAAATAACTCACATAATATGGAACTAAAAGATTCAATTGATAACTTATCTAAAATATGTGTTTCTATTTCTGAAAATGCGAGCAGGAATGAGATTTCATTGAGCTTCAGGGATTTAGTTTTGGCTGATTTAGATATTCTCAAGAGTAAAATGGAGGAGATGCATGAATTTATGAAAAACCACAATAATTCTCATCCTAATCAATACAGCTCAAATAAGTTACCTAAATCATTGTTTGACGAATTTAACGAAATAAATAGCGCTGGGTCAGACAAACTCAAAAATGTAGCAAAGGAAAAACAGGACGATATTTCAATGGATATTGAAAAAGAAACAAAAGTTGTCGATCCACCAGATGCTATAAGTAAACCGAAATTTAACATAAGAATTTCGAATCTTAGCGTTAACACAACTGAAGTCAAACTGGCCAAATACATAAGAAGCAAGTTGAAATGCGATGATGTTCACTGCAACTTAATAACACCGAAGTGGCTGAAGTATAAACCGAACTATCACACATTTAAAGTTAGTGTTCCGGAATCAAAAGTGAATGAAATTAAAAACAGGAGCTTGTGGCGTATAGGAACCAATATCAGCAGTTTCAAAAATTTAGGTAAAAATAATTTAAGGACAAACACACAACATTCAATAAACACAAAACATTCTAAAAATAATAAAACAAACACTAAAAATTCAAACAATAGAAATACTAATTTGCCTAAAATTATTAAAACAAAAAATAAACAAATCAAAAAAAAGGATAATAATAATAATAATAATAATAATAATAATAATAATAATATTAATAATAATAATAATAATAATAACAATAATAATAATAATAATAAGAATAATAAGAATAATAATAATAATATTTTAAATTCAAACAAAACACAACCCATTTTATTAACTCAAACACCTATTAAATTTCAAAACTATTTGCCTCCGTCGAACTTAGTTTTTTTTTTTTTTTTTTTTTTTGTCCTTATTACTCCTCTTGGGAGCATGGGATATCTACTAGACATCTCCATCTGCTTTTTCTTATTCGAGGCTCTGCCTTGTGTTTCGAATCGTTTTTTCCTTTTTCAATTAAGTAAATGATTGGTCTACTGTAATCTATCTACAAAATGTCGCTTCTTAATTTCTTCTAGTGTCATCTATCGGTCAAGTAGAGAAACCGTGTCATGCTGTTAGGTGCGTATTGCCATTGTAATTGCATATGACAGTTGCAATTACATTGTCGTTCAATTACATATAGGTTATTGTTTATTCAGTATTAATTATTAGATTATAGAGTATAGCTGGAAACACGATTATAGGTATATTTTTATATTTTTGTTACTAATTATTTATTATCATATTTTTTGGTATAGAATTATTATATTATAATTTATTATATATTAATTTATTATAATTATTAATTTTACTGGATATGGTATCTCCCACCAGGATTCGAACCCGGGACTGCCACAGTGTTTAGATTGCAAGGTTGCGCTCTAACCACCAAGGCTATGGAGGAGATAACTAGTCGAACTTAGTTACATATTCACTAAATAAGCCCAATTTAATTGAGATTCCAGCCATTAATACAAGTTCAAGTGCATTGTCTAGCACAATGTGCAATTCAGTCATTTCTGAAAATTCATTTTCAATTTCTAATTCAAATTTAAATTTAATTACAACAACACCAATTACGTCTAAACAAAAATATTTTAACTTCATTCAGGGACAAACCTTTAATGCTGGCACTCCGTGTACTCAGAGCTTAAATGTAAACTGTAACACGACTTCAATTAACGATAAGCCAATTGCATCGGTTTCATCCCAATCTATTGCAAGTTTTGTTAATCCTATGTTACCTCCTATAGTCAGATTAACGAAAAATGCTGTAGCTAATGACGATCATACGTATGTTTTATCACGTTTTAGAGATCAAAAAATATACGAAAATGTAAGGCTATATTTAGCTTACTTACATAAGGAGGATGACGACCTTTGTGTAGATGGTAAAACCAAACTCAATATTAAAATTTTTATTGATCAAGAAGGTTTGCCTTCTAACCCTAAGGAATTAATGAAATTATACTTAAAATATCATGAAGGTTTCGGTGCTTCGTCCAAATCGGTTGAAAAAGATTTACAAGCTTATTGTAGTCACCTTAAAAGTAAGAGAATCGATTATTTGCAAAAAATTAGGAAAAGTAGTAATGATTTTTTTCGTCCCCTTAGCGGAAGAAAATAACATTAACACTAGTCTTATTTTAGTAAATACAAGATCTAGCTTTAAGAAGTTAAAACCAACAGATAATAAATGTAATCTTAGTGACAATCTCAAAATCTTCTACCACAACTGTAGTGGTATGAGAGGTAAACTAAAAAAATTATATGTTGATGCTAAGTCTTGTGACTTCGTTGTGCTTGCTATTACCGAAACATGGCTAAACGATTCCTTCATAAATGAAGAAATACTGGACAATAATTGGTCGATTTATAGAAAGGATAGGGATTTTTTCTCTACAAACTGCACCCGTGGAGGCGGGGTTTTACTTGCAGTAAATAATAACCTTTCTAGTATTCCACTAATCACTAGGACCTCCCACACTTTCGATCACCAATTTATTAGAGTAAACTTAGGTAATAATTTTCTTTACCTAGGAATTGTTTATTTTCCACCAAATTCTAACAATTCCTCATATTCTGAATTTTTCGATATTTATCACGATATCATATCTAAAATGAATGAGGATGATTCAATTTTTATTTTTGGCGATTTCAATCGTCCATCATTATCTTTTATAGAAGATGATTCAGATAATTTGTTATTACCAATTAACTTTCATGATGAAATTGATTTTGACATTATTTCGGAGTTCTATGGTAATGATTTACAACAAATTATAAATTTTCCAAATAAAAACAATAAGTGGCTAGATCTTGCACTTTCAAATGCATATGACAGAGTGGTGGTAAAACTCGCTGATGATGCAGTCAACCTGTTCACTAACACTCCTCATCATAACGCAGTCATTTTCGAAATTTCCACTTCTATGCCTCAATTCGCGAAATCTTACAATAATAATATTGTATATGACTTTTTTAACGCTGATTATCAAAGCATTAATAATGCTTTATCTATTTTAAATTGGGACGACCTGTTAATACAACAGGATATTAACTCTTCAATCTCTATCTTTTACTTAAAAATATTTGACATAATTAACTGCTTTGTGCCAAAAATTCGTAAAAAAGATAAAACAACAGAACCTTGGCTTAATAGAGAAATTAGGACATTGCGTAATCAACGCAACAAACTTTACAAAAAAATTAAAGTTACGAAGGACCCCGATGTTATTTTACTGAACAGGTACAACGATCTTGTTTTAGAATTTAAACAGAAATCAAATCTAGCATACGATAATTATGTCAATGAAATTGGTAATAAATTAATTACAGATCCAAAAAAGTTTTTTGACTTCATTAATACAAAGCGGAAAACATATGGATATCCAAGTTCTATGTCTAAAGATAATGTTTTTTCTTCTTGCCCTAATGTAATCTGTAATTTCTTTGCAGATTGTTTTCAAAAAGTTTATAGGCCATTAGATTCGCGTATCAATTTCGCTTTTCCTATCTCACTTAATAGATCTAATTCAATTATTACAGATCTATATCTTTCTGAAAACGAAATATTTGAAGCAATTACCAACCTTGATACTAAAAAAGGTGTAGGACCCGACTTGATCCCACCTTCTTTTTTATATAATTGTGCCAATTATTTGACGCAACCGCTTCATTTTATTTTTAATCAATCGCTTTCGACAGGCATTTTTCCGTATGCGTGGAAATCTTCTTTTTTGACCCCCATTTATAAAAAGGGTGACAAAGCTTCCGTCGAAAGCTACCGTGGTATAGCTATCTTATCCACTATTCCAAAATTGTTCGAAAAAATTGTAGTTAGTAAAATTACACCTGTCATAAATACAAAATTAAACGAACAACAACATGGATTTAGAAAAGGTCGTCTACTGCAACTAATCTTACGGTTTACACATCGGAAATACTAAATGAAATGGAAAATGGTTATCAAGTTGATGCTATCTACACGGATTTTAGCAAAGCTTTCGATCGTATGGATCACAATATTTCGCTTAAAAAGCTTGAAACTTTAGGCATTTCAGGTTCTTTCCTCGCTTGGCTTTGCTCTTATCTTACTGAAAGAACTCAAAATATTAAATTTCAAGGTTATTTATCAAACACAATTAATGTCACCTCAGGAGTGCCGCAAGGTAGCCATTTAGGCCCACTTCTATTTAATATTTTTATTTCAGACCTTTCTAGAAAATTAGAGGGTGTATCACATATTGCATTTGCTGACGATCTTAAAATTTCTCTCTCAAACAGTTCTCAAAAACAGTTCTGCTTTCGCATTACTTCAATCAAATTTACATTCTTTGCAAGAATGGTGTTTCTACAATAAATTAGAACTTAACATAGCGAAATGCAAGGTCATAAGCTTCACACGTAAAAGATCTACAATGTTTTTCGACTATGCAATAGATAACATAGTTCTTGAAAGGGTGTCCAGTATAACCGATCTTGGCATTCTTCTGGACTATAAGCTTAACTTCCATCTTCACTATGATCATATGATTTCCAAAGCAAGCAAAATGTTAGGTTTTATTAAGAGAAGAGCTAAAGAATTTAATAACCCAGCAGTAACAAGAGCTCTCTATTGCTCGTTAGTTCGATCTATTCTAGAATACGGTAACATCGTATGGGATCCAGCGTTTCAATTACATTCCAATAGAATAGAATCCGTTCAGAAACAATTCCTTTTGTTTGCCTTGAGAAACCAATATAATCCTACAGACTATTCTACTCTTCCAAGCTATGCTGTAAGACTTAATTCATTGAATATGTTAACCTTATCTTCACGTAGGCAAATGCTTTCATCTTGCTTTACCTTTGACGTCATAAAAAAAAGTATTGACGTTCAATTCTTAGTAAATAAGATTAGACTAAACAATGTAGTCAGAAATACAAGAAACACTAAATTTTTATTAGAAAATACACACAGAACAGAATACGGAAGAAATGAGCCAATAAACAGATATTGCACTATATTCAACAAACACAGTCATCTTTTTTCATCAGATATATCAAGAAACTCTTTTAAACATAAATTAAAACAGAAATTCCTAAATGACCTAAATACTTAAATTACCTAATTACTTTGTAAACATTTAAAATTATTTCAAGTTCAAGTTCATATACATATCACGTACATTCCAATTATTTATATCTCATACTGTGTTTTTATCCTGTAAGCATTTTTGTTTTTTGTTTTAAAATTTTGTATATAGTACAACTTTTTAATTTTTCATTGTAAATTTTTAACTTAGTAATCAAATTTGTATTTTTTTTTTTTTTGTTTGTGCATTTTGTTAGCTTTAATTTTTTTTTTGTTTTTTTCAATAGCTGTAAGATATTTTTTGTAAAAACCTTGTTTTGGTTTAATAAATAAAATAAAAAAAAAATAAAATAAAAATAAGAACTGTGATCGGTGAAGCGAATTTGGGTAAATTGACTTGGTAAATTGCATTAGTTTGAATATTAGTTCTAATACTAATTTCTTGAAAGTAAAGACCATCTTTTATTATAAATCCCAATTTTCCTTTGAATGGGTTGTAATTGTTGTTTTGAAAGATATAATTACAATTTTTAAACTTGATTATAGCATTATCAGAGGTTTGTGTTACATAGTTAATAATTCTAAATGTCCTATATTTGTATAATAGCCCACAATGTTCCATTGTAGAATGTCGCAAAATTGCTTTATTTTATTATCTGAACTCATTTTATTATTATATTATAAATAAAAAAAAAATTAATAAGAAATTATGATAACGATAAAAATTATGAACTATTCAGTACCTAAAAAAAAAAAAAAAATTAAAAGAAAACAAGTAAAGAAACAGTCAGTCGGTGCAACCGACTTAGAAATACCCTACATTTATTTGGTTCAAATTTAATGAGATATCCATACGTCATTTAAACACCATAAAAGCTGTTATTAATTTGATCGTAAGACATAGCTAACCAAATTAACTTTATAATACTAAAAAAATTTTCTAATTACACTACCTATTAAAAAATATTACAAATTATTTTAATAATTCATCTAATTAAAAATATTGAAAAACAAAAAAAAATTGAAATAAATGAAAATATATCTATTCCAATTCAATTACAAAAGTGAAGAAGTTTGAATTATTAAATTTTGTGATAAAAAGCTAATCAAAGTATAGTATATTTAATAATTAAAATTTTTCAAAATTGCAATTATTTTAAATGGTTAATTTATGTACCTATCGAAAAGCTTATAAACGCAAAATTTGCATTAAATGAATTTTTTAAAATACAATTACAAACAATGTTTTAATTATATATAACATATGGTAATAATTCAATAAAATATATTATATAATAAAAATTAACAAAAAGGAATGTAATCGTTTATTAAAAAAATATTTTGTTTTATATTTTGTTTAACCATAGAGAACAACACAGTGGACTAAATACCCAGATGTATCATCATGGCCCTCCAAAGATGGGGGTTGGGCTTGGGGTTAACATCCCCATCCCGCAAAAAACAAGTTTGTTACGAAACCCTACAAAATGCCTCGGATTAAAGATGGAAACTATGGTAAACGACCTAAAGCAAGAAATAAGGACTATGATTTGAACATCGGAACGTGGAATCAGCGCACATTATACAAAGCAGGTGCCCTAAAAAGTTTGATACAAGAGTGCTCTTAATACAAAATCAATATTTTAGCAGTTCAAGAAACAAAATGGAATGGTAATGAAGTATTTAACTCAGAATCATTTACGATATACTCTAGCGGTAATCAAGACGGAAAGCGGTTATTCGGAACTGCATTTATAGTTAACAAAAAAGTAAATGTTATCTCATATGAACTAATAAGCATGAAATTATGTAGCATCAGAATCAGGGGGAAATTTTATAATATATCCTTTGTATGTGTACACGCCCCAACAGGGGAGAAGGATGATGAAGAAAAGGATATATTCTACAATCAATTAAATAATGTAATAGACAAATTACCGAAAAATGACATTAAAATTATACTAGGTGACCTTAACGCTCACATTGGCAGGGAAGAAGTATATAAACCAACAATTGGGAAACACAGCCTACATGATATTAGTAACAATAACGGATGCAGAGTTATAGATTTTGCACAAGCGAGAAATATGGTAGTGAGCAGTACGTACTTTGAGCACAAAAATATACATAAAGCTACTTGGCTAGCTCCGGGTGGAAGATATACATCCCAAATAGACCATATTCTAATTGATGGTAAGCACTTTGGTAATATGCTGGACGTCAGAACGTTTAAGGGTGCAGCATCGGACTCAGATCACTTTCTGGTAAAGGCAAAGTACAGAGCGCGTATTGCCAATATCAAAAATGAAAGAGGTAATAGAACGGTAAAATGGAATGTTGAAAAATTGAATAACATTACTACTAAGGAAAATTTCGAAAGTCACGTAAGTAATAAATTAAATGAAATAAGAGCGGTAGAAAACATAGAAGAAGAGTGGAGTACTATCAAGGAAACTTTGCCTAGTGCTGGTCAAACAATTCTCGGACAAGCACGTAGAGCAACAAGAAGTAGTGATGACTGGTGGGACAATGAATGTGAAGCCGCTCTACAAGAAAAAAATGCCGCTAGGGAAAAAATGCTAGAATGCAATACAAGAACGAACAATAGAATATACAAGCAAAAAAGACAAATATCTACAAAGATAAATAGAAAAAAAAAAAGAGAATGCTTTGATAGAAAAATGCAACAAATCGAACAATCAAATGAGCTCAACGCATGCAGGAAATTTTATAAGGAGGTCAACAAAGTAAAGAAAGGCTTCCAGCCAAGACTTATATGTTGCAAAAGCGAAAATGGGGATATTCTACAAGGAAAAAATGAAATTTTGAAAAGATGGGCAGCATATTTTGACGATTTATTAAATGAGCGTAACACCGATATATGTACCAATCAGGTTTTTCTTACGGCTGAACCGTATATTAACGAACCTACTTTAGGTGAAGTAGAAAAAGAAATTAATTTATTGAAAAACAATAAAACGCCCGGTAAAGATGGTATTGTATCAGAAATGATTAAAGGTGGGAGTGCGGGAATGGCCCGACGTATTCATCATTTAATATTAATGATATGGAGGCAGGAAAGGATGCCGGATGATTGGACAGTAGGCGTCATAGTGCCGATACACAAAAAGGGTGATAAAATGGTATGCAATAATTACAGGGGAATATCACTATTAAACAGCGTATACACAATACTTGCTGGCATTTTATGCACAAAAATGGAATGCTATTATAAAGATATAATCGGCGAATATCAAAGCGGATTTGTAGCTGGTCGCTCTACAACTGATCAAATCTTTAGTCTCAGACAAATAATGGAAAAATGTAGAGAATTTTCCATCCCCACTCATCACGTCTTTGTAGATTTTATGAAAGCGTACGACAGCATACAAAGAGGTCCCCTATGGAACGCAATGGTGGAACTGGGAATCCCAAAGAAACTGGTCAACCTGGCAAAAATGACCACTGAAAACAGTAAAAATTGTGTCCGCATTCAAGGTGACCTCTCTGAACCGTTCGAAACAAAAACAGGAGTGAGACAGGGAGATCGGCTAGCGCCAATGTTATTTAATCTGGCACTTGAAAAAATTATCCGTGCATCAGAGATTGAAACAAAACAAACACTTTGGTGTAAATCATCACAAATTCTAGGCTACGCTGATGACCTCGACCTGATAGGCAGAAACATAAATGTTGTAAAAGAAAACTTTATAAAATTACAAGAAAAAGCTGCCCAATTTGGTTTGAAAGTCAATGCAGAGAAAACAAAGTACCTTAAAACTCAAATAACAGCAAGAAATCAACCACATACACAAACAATTGCTGTGGGAGATTTGGAATTTGAAAGTGTTAAAGATTTCAAATATTTAGGATCAGTAGTTGACATAGAAGGCTCAAATAATGCAGAAATAGACGAAAGACTGAAATCTGGAAATAAATGTTATTTCTCCATGCTAAACCTCTTTAAATCAAACTATATCACAAGGAAAACAAAAATAAAACTGTATAAAACTTTGATAAGACCAGTGGTATCGTATGGATGTGAAACTTGGAGCCTTAGAAAAAATGAAGAAGAAAAATTAGATATTTTTGAGCGCAAGATTCTCCGAAGAATTCTGGGTCCTGTCAGAACGTCAGAAGGATCGCTTCGACTTCGAACGAATGAAGAATGCATACAACACTTTAAAGATTTACAATTAAGTTCGTATATTAAAATACAAAAATTAAGATGGGCAGGTCATATTTCCAGAATGCCAAACGACAGGTCCGTATCCAGAATCTTCTATGGTAATCCAGTTGGAAAAAGACCAGTTGGCAGACCAAGAGTTAGATGGAAAGATAATTTTCATGAAATTGTAAACGAGCTACAAATACACAATTGGAGAACGAATGCCGTAGACAGAAATAATTGGAAGCAGATAATTAGGGAGGCGAAGGCTCACTATGGGCCGTAGTGCCAAGGAGGAGGAGGAGGAGGACTCAAATCGATCAAAAGTTTCTAGAATCCGAACTCATTGTCCAAACTCGACCAGAACAAATTCCCATGGTACTTTCATTACTAGTAACCAAGAGTTTAAATTTCATCAAAATAGCGGCATTATTTTTTGAGTTATAGTGTTTTTAAGATATATGTTTGTTAACCCTTGAACTTTTCAAAGGTTGCAGAACCCGAAACCATGTTACGATTTCGCCTATATGCAGTCCCCGTCATACTTTCAATGCTAGGTATATCTTGTACACAATTGGAAGGTTATATCTTAATTTTAAGTTACTATTTTTATTAATTTAGATGATAAGCTTTTAAACCTTGGACGGTCTAAGAGAGGTAATGACCACCACTCCAATTGATCCAAAATTAGGGGGACGCACAGGAAATAGTAAAGAACACCCATGTGGCAAATTTACTATCTGAAGTTACTATCTTTATTAATTTCGAAAATATGCTTTAAGGTCTTCGGAACTGTGGTGCTAGTCCCCGACCAACTACTCCAACTGCACCCAAATTTCAAGGACACCAAGGAAATCGAAAGCGACACCCTGATACCAAATTTGGAGGTTCTATCTTCATTGGTTTCGAAATTATGCTCGTTTGGCCTAATTTTTTTTAAAAAGTTCTAGGTTCCGAACCCATGGCCCAATCCCGAATGTACGCAATCCCCGCCGTAGTGTCTTTACTAGTAACCTACAGTATGAAGATACCGTCATTAGTTGTTGAGTTATCGTGATTTTTTTATATATGTTTGTTAGCCCTTCGATCGATTAAAAGGTCCAGAATCCGAACCCATGGGCCGATTTCGTCTACAAGCATGAAAACTATGAGTCAATCTCCGCCGGACTTCAGTCCTAGTAACCTACAGTTAAAATTTCATCATGATAGCTCCATTATTTTTTGAATTATCGTGCCTACGGACGGACGGACGGACATGGCTATATCGACTCAGGAGGTCACGCTGATCACAAATATATAAACTTTTCCATATCTAGCTCGCTTCCTTTAGGTGCTTACAAACACCATACCAAAGTTAATAAACCCTTTTCCTATTTTATAGGTGCAGGGTATAAAAAAAGTTAAAAATAAAATTAATTAAGTATATGCTGTTATAGTAAAGAGAAAAGACATAAAAATAAATAAAAAGAAACAAAAAAACATAAAAGTGCATTCTTAATTCATAGTAATTTCGTTATCGCTGCTATCTGCAATATTAAAATGAATGAAATGAGTACATTATTATCAAGGTAATGTTTGTAATTTCTAGAAATATGTATTGTTTAATTTTTGTTATTGGTACTAATGTTATTATTGTTGTTATTTTTTTCAATAGAACTTGTCGTTTGATTAATTTTATTATTTTGAATATTTAAATTAATTGGGTTAGTTTTATGAATTTTTTTGTTAGTTGATACTATTGTAATTATCTTCTTTTTATTTTCTGATGTTACGTTTTTGTATGATGGGGGCGTTGACATTGTTGGTGATGTAAGGTTGATGGCGCGCTGACTTGGGGAGTGTTTACTTTGTTGCTAGCTTGATTAGGCTGTCAATATTTTTGTTCTTTACATTTGTAAACAGTTTAAAATAGTTATTTTCTTGATTTTTTAAATTTTTTTCGTAACATTTACAAACTTCTTTTTTCGAACAATATAAGTTTGTTTTGATTTTTAGAACTTCTCTTTCTTTAAGAAAAGCTGGACAGTTACGAGATGTTGAACTATGTTGAGCACCATTACAATTAAAGCATGAAAACTATGAGCACAATGTAGATTGTGTGGTGTCTACTTCTGGCCTTTCTATTCCAGAATTTGGACATCTTGGTGAATTTGAGCAGTGTTTTTGAATGTGTCCCAGTTTTTGGAATTTCCTACATCTCATTGGTGTTGGAAACCATTTTTTGACCGTGTGAATAGGGAAACCACTTTTTATTTTTTCAGGTGGGTCAATAGCATCAAATGTGATAATGACAGCTCCCGTATATCTCTTTTAACCATCATACATTTTGGTGAGGTTAAAAACTTCAACTATAGATGGATTATTTTCTTTGAGACCAGCTAATATTTCTTCCGGCTCCATATGAATCAAATCGCGGTCAAAAATCAAGCTTTTGGAGAAATTCAAGTTTTTATTAAGTTCAGAAATAATGTTTATATAGTTCCAATCCAAGAGTTGATTGTTTAAGAAAAAAAAATCGGCAATTTTTTTATTCGGAACCTCGAGGATGATGTTGTTAGTTCTATCCCAGGATGCTTTGAAAGTAGGATATATTTATAGTATTTTCTTAGAGATATTTCACTGTCCAGAGCCTTGATGTTTAAGAATCTTTTTCCTTCATTATAAATACAATATACATACACATAGGTATATTTTTATTTGTTACTTTAAAATTACTATTTGAAATTTTTGCGAAACTTCGTTTCAATCGCTGATTGATATGCAGAGTTCTATTATCTCCGATTCGGTTGGTAAAGATAATTTGTTTACAAATCCTTTGCAGCAAATTTTACAATTCCACTTACAGCACAAACACCTCTAGTACTTCGTGAACTTCAGTTGATTCCTTAAGGGTTAATATTCTTGAAAGGGTTTGCTTTAGAGCTCGTATTCATTCGTTTGTTTCCAAAATAATGGAAATCCTGAGGTAAAGTTGAGACTCTAAGCCTTTTATCGAGCATGCCATAGTGAACTTTTGAGAAAATGCCAAGTAATCAGTTTGAGTAGCCAGTGAAATAAATGCACATATATAGTCAGGCTGTTTAGCCTATCATAGTGAACAGTTAGCACGTAGGGGTGCCGCCAAAAAAAAAAAAAAAAATGCTGATGTTCCACAAGCCTTATCATCTACTCTTTTTTTGAATTTTATCAACGATTTTCATTTACCCCCTCATCCAAATCTACAGTTTTGCTGACGTCAGTGCTCTGGTGGTATCGTAATATTTCTAAAAAAATCAAACAATCCGCAATCGGCTTAAAGAAAAATCTAATGGCTATCTCAATGAACCATAACTTTTATAAATTTTTTTATATTTTCTTTAAAAGAATTTTTAGTAATTATTTATAATCCCGAAATTTTCTTAATTTTTTTAATATTTGAAAGTTTTAATATTTATAAATGCTTAAAATAAAGTAAATTAAAATAATTTTTAATTTTAGTTTAGCTAAAACTGAAAATATTACGCGAATGATTCTTTCACCCTGACCGTTCGCGCGAGGTAATCCAGTCGGTATTAACATATGTTCTATTTTTAAGTTTTTCATAAAATCTGTAAAATCGTGGGTAGCAAAAGCTGTAACTTTGTTGAATATGAGTTTTCTTGGAATTCCGAAATTCGTAATTGATAATTAAATTTTATTGTTAACTTCATGTGAATTAGTAGAGCGGGTAGGGTACAGCCAGACATATTTATGAAATTCGTTTTTATCATCTTTTTGAAGCAATATTACAGCTAGTCTAAATTTTGACTCATCTGTTTGTAACTTTTATTTACTTCCTTGTTTATACAAGCTTAACACCGGTTGACTACATAAACAATTTTTTAATTTGTATTTTTTGTATGGCTTTTCCTTGTTCCTTTTCAATTTATTCCTTTTCCTCAGGTCATTTTTAGATTTTGCTCTTACAGAATAATTTGTAATGAACTATCTAAAATAGCTGTTAACTCCTGAAAACTTTCCATTTGATTCGGTGTTTTTATTTTTGGGAAATTTATCATGGCATCAATTTTCTTCATTGAAGGTTGAATTGTTCTATATGAAATTATATATCCGAGATATTCAATTTGCTTCAATATGCATTTCTCGCAATTTATCTTAAGGTTGTATTGCGCTGCTTGTGTTACAACCAGTTGTAATTCCTAGAATGGTTATTTCATCCATATACGTAAAATGTTTCTTTTCCTTTATTAAATTTTTAAAAATATATTGTATGTATAGTAAAAAAATAGTGGGTGACAAAATCTGTCTAAATGGGGGTCTTGTAAACTCATATTGCCCATTTATTTAACTCGTTAAAGTCTATGTATAAACATTTCGATCCATCTTTGTTGTTTACTTAAACAATTGGGCTTGTAAATCTAAAAACAGATTCTATAATTATACCTTTGTTCAATCAAGTGAAGAGTATACTAATATTATCTCATAGGGAATTGAACTATCTGGAACAGTAAAAAAGTTTATGTTCATTATTAATAATTTATTACATATATTTAAAACTAAGCTTAATTTTCTTTAAAAATACAATTTCAGTATTAGGCAAATCCTTTAACTTTTATTTAACTTTTTTTTGTTTTGATTTTTTTATTAAGTTAACTTCGCATCCTTTCTATTAGCACACATAACGACTCCATTGTCAAAAATAATATGCGCCATAAATTGATTTATTTTTTTCGGATGATATCAATTCTTCTAATTCTTTGCCAAATTCATACTAACTAATATAAATTTTATCAAGCGAATCAAACCACAGTTTAGCGGTCCTTATTATTTTAAACACTATGTATTTTTATAACAATTCATCAAGCCAATTCAATCCAGTTTCAGTAGATTAATTTGATCAATCCAATTTGAGACACTGAGACTGCTTTCTTTATTTGGGACTAAATCTGGAAGAAATTCAATGATTTCCCATCACCCAAATTTTGAAAACCCTACTGGCAGTCACATCCAGAAAATTTAACTGTTGCTCTCTCCCAACCAACCTTTGTTCCCGTCGATTCGAAATGCCCTTCTTTGTCGTTATATTAATATTTGGAGAATCAATATATAGCCTTCGTCACTTAAATTGCCTGAATTGACATTGGTATCAATTTCAGACAAATATTCTGTTTCACTTTTCAAAAATTCTTGCCATAAGTGTTGCTTTTGATCCGCTCGTAGCGAGAGACTTTTTATTTTTCACCACTACTGTATAAATAGAACAAAATATGCGTGCTATACTTTCAAATTGAATTTTGTTCCTTTTCTTCTTTTTTTTAAATGTGGGCAACGTACCTTATTTAATGTTCGTTTTTTTTTTGTTTTTTTGGAATAAAATGTATATGTACTGTATAATGTACATGGACGTACTTGTAAAGTTCTTATTCTTGTTGTTTATTTATTATATCAATTTTTTTTTAATGCTTTTTGCTCTCCGGTTTATCAATTTGGTATTCCTAAATTAATTTTAACGTATTATTTTAAAAAGTCTGACTTGCGCCACCATTTGTAAATATTTTTGATTTATTTTAAAAAGACAACTATGTTCTTTATACTTCAGTTCCTAGGTACTAACTAACCTTTTACCCTTATTATTAAAGGCTCATCACGTCTGGCTATTCTGGAAGACTTTTTTTTGAAGTGGTAGCATTTTTGTATAGTTGGGAGACATTACAAATTTTTCGGTTTTACTTTTGAGTTTTTGTTCTTGTCAAAAGTTATGAAAACAAGTAAAAAAACAGTCAGTCGGTGCAACCGACTTAGAAATACCCTACACCTATCGTTCAAATTTAATGAGAAGTCCGACTGACTGTTTTCCAGATTGGAAGCTTCTACATTTGTTTCAAGTTACTATCTTTATTAGTTTCGAAAATATGCTTTAAGGTCTTCGGAACTGTGTGGCTGGTCCCCGACCCACTATTTCAACTGGTCCCAAATTTTAAGGACACTAAGGAAATAAATAGAGACACCCTGATACCATAGATAGAGACACTCCTGAATTTGGAGGTTCTATTTTTTTTGGTTTCCAAATTATGCTCGTTTGGCCTCCATTCGATCGAAATTTTCGAGAATCCGATGCTATTTTCCAATCTCGACCGATACTGGTAACCTACAGTACAAATTTCATGAAGATACCGTCATTAGTTGTTGAGTTATTCTGATTTATGTTATATGTTCGTTAGCCCTTAGACGGATTAAATGCTCCAGAATTCGAGTTCATGGGCCGATTTCATCATATGCAATCCCCGCTGTACTTTCAATACTAAAAACTTTGAGTTCAAATTTCATCAAGATAGCTCAATTAGTTTTTGAGTTATCGTGTTTTTTGGATAAATGTTCATTAATCCATGAACCAATCAACGTTTCTAGAAACCGAACACATTTTCCGATTTCTCCCATATGCACTCCCCGCTGTACTAGTATATTACAGCACAAATTTCTTAAAGTTATTAGATGTTGAGTTATCGTGATTTTTTTTATATGTTCGTTAGCCCTTGGAACGATTAAGAGGTCCAGAATCGGAACCCATGGTCCGATTTCGCCCATATGCAATCCCCATCGTACTTTAATTACTAGTAACCCACAGTTAAATTTTCATCAAAATAGCTCTATTAGTTTTTGAGTTATCCTGTCTACGGACGGACGGATGGACGGACATGGTTATATCGACTCAGGAGGTTACGCTGATCACAAATATATATACTTTTTCATATCTAGCTCCGCTTCCAATAAATGGTAACAAACACCATACCAAAGTTAATATACCCTTTTCCTATTTCATAGGTGTAGGGTATAATAAATATGTATGAGTTATTTGTATGATTCTTGTGAATTGAAAAAAAAAATTAAAACAGAATTTAAGAAAAAGTATAAGAAATAATTCAAATCCTATTGAAGAATTGCACCTTATAAATTATGTACCTTTCAGTTTTTAGATTAATAAGCTTAATCAAAATATTTTTGATTTTAACCTACATTGCACTTTACTGAAATTAAAATTTATGAAATTCATTATTTTTTGTTTTAAAATATATAGAAGTTTTCAGATACCTATACTTAAATGTTTGTATGTATATTTTTATTAAAATATGAAAATTTTCAGGTACCTAAACTAAAGTTGTTTTTTTGGATATAAAAACGAGCGTGCTTAAAAATATACTAATTTTTTAAACATAGCAAACGCTATTGAATTTAAATTAATTTAAATTTTTTACATTTATGTTCATCAAAATTTTAAATTTTAAAGAAGAAAAATTGACGTGATACCTCTTCGTAGGCAAATTTAGAAGTGATACTAAATTGCTATCACTTTGTCTGCTACTCCTTCAGGAATAGCCAAACGTGATGATTTTACCAATTGATTTCACTTCAAATTGACAACATGGCGTCAATATAACTTTGAGCCTTTCAGAACAGCCAATCAGCACTTTTGCGGTACTCATCGTATGCTTTGCCTTCTGGGCGGGTTTTCCAGAATAGCGGTACTCTGGTTACCCATTTTGCCGGGTTTCTTAAAACTAAACAATATTTCCCTATATCGAAAAATGGAGTTGCATATTATTATTTTTAATTATGTATAAATGCATGTAGTTAAGTTCTAGTTATTAAGTTTATTTACACAAATTACAGATGCAAAGCAAACCTAATTGTCGCCTAATGATTCAGCTCAAACCAGTAAAACCAAGTAAAATAATAGCAAGTAATCAGTTTTAGTTATCAGAAAAAAATGTAGATAATGAAAAATTCTTTATCCTAAAAACTTATCAATCCTTAAACAAATGGCTCATTCGAAGTTTTGGTTTATGGATGGGAAATTTTATATCGTTCCTTGTGTAATGCAGCAGTTATTTTCAATTCATTTCCACATAAATAATAACGTATTGTCTTCTGTTTAATGAGCAGCAAGTCTAGCAAATTATATGAAGCACTTTTTAGTGAGCTCTGTAAAAAAGCTGCCGTGAAAAATATAATTTTAAAGCCAAAATATATTTTATCGAATTTTGTAAAAGCAAGCATTAAAGCTTAACCTGCCAAATTCCCAAAAACAATAAATAAAGGTTTCCTTTTTCACTTGGGGCAGATTATTTACAGAAGAATTCTTAAAGATGGCTGGCGGTGAAAATGAATCATTCAATATTAACTAGTATCGCCCTGAGCTATTTTTGCTTTTAAATTAACATATAAAATTCGTTTTGTGTAAATTATATTAGACTAATATTATTCCTATAGCTTAAGCCGTTTTAAAGAGAGGATAAATTGATACAGTTAAATTAAATTTAGATTCTAAATACATATAAATATTATTCTAATAATATATAATGTTCTGAAAATTTGATTATACATATTTCTAAACATATACATATATTTATTGAAGTCAAGAACCCAAAATTCGAGTTAATGCTGTCCTTCATATATCAAACTGTACTTTTTTCTAAACATTTTAGTACGATTTGTAATACGTATTCTGTATATCTTAATTAAAAAGCTCTATGAATACATAATATGTACAACAAAATTTAGCATATCATAATTCATAAGTTTAGTACTTAGTATTATATTATATTGAAGCTGCCAGAAGTAAAAAATAATAGTCAAGTTGACCGATATCTTTTTTTAAATCTCTATCTTAAGATTTATAGCATAAAAAAAAAGTTCTATCTAAAGTTCTGAAAAGCATGCGAAAAATTATTCTGAATTCCTTAGTTTACTTTATACCTTTTTGTCTAGTTTATTTATTTAATTTTTCCTAAGTTTTTTATTGACAAAAATATATTTTTATATATGGTCATGAGCCATGAACATAAGTTTCTTAAAACAAATAAATATTATTGCTTTCATTCCTTTATGGGGAGTAAACTCTTTTCTACTCTCAACTATCGCCAGTTACACCAGCTCTTGTAAAAGAGTAGATAAATAATTTCCGGCAGATGGCTTTAATTAAAATTCATTTGAATAAGTTATGTTAAATCAAATTTTTTATTTGATAACCAATAAGCACCTTCCATTTTAAAAAATATTCTTTATATTTATATCAGCAATGAACCTAAATTTTTTCACTTTACATTTATTATTTAAATATATTAAATATAATTAACTTATCAAATGACAGGTAGTTTTAAAATGTCAAATATATATATGACAATTAATTTGACAATTATGTACTTCTGAAACAAAAATTAGCGTTCCATTTACAAACTACGCCAATCTATTCTTCATGTAAACTTTTTGATATATAAAATTTGTTTTATATCTATTTTTATTTACTAAAAATAGTTTTTTTATTATAAAAAACATTATTCGATTTTTAAAATGTAAAATAAACTTTTCAATTATTAGAATGAAATCAAAACATACGACGCACAATTTTTATACGGCAGTACGTCAATACGTCTGTCTAAATACCCTTAAATCGATACGCGCGTACAGTATTTAATTTATCGAAAAATATTTATTTGAATGTTTTAATTTAATAAATTTAGTACCTACAAAAAAAATTTTTAATTTCATATTTATTTATTTCATAGGTATTTTGAATATAAGATATTTTTTAATAAAAATTATTTTAAAAAAATCCAATAATAATATTTTTTTACATTTTGTCAATATTTGTAAATTTTAAAAATCCGATATACAGTTCATCGCGTTACGCGTATTTTGGCTGCTCTAATGTAAATTTATGTACCTATTTATTTCTCAATTTTTTGACAGAAATTATACGCCGTACGCTTTTATTTAGGTTGGGACCTAAGGAACAAATAATATATTTTGAGAAAGATAATATTTTTAGCTTTGCAAACATATTGTAGGTGTTTTCAATTTATTTGAATATATGTTTTAAACAAAATTATTTAATAAATTATACAATATTTTTATACGCTTTGTATTGATTGTTTAAATTTTAAAACTCCGAGGTACAGTACGTCGCGTATGCCTTCATGTAAATTTTTTTACATAACTAATTATTTCAAAATTTTTTGACAGAAACTGAATGCCGTACATGCTGATTTTGATTGATCCATAAGAAACAAATCATTTTTCTTAAGTTTTTTTTAACAAAATATTTTACAAAGATATTATTTTAAATTTTCCAATTTTTATTTTTCGCTTTGTCAATTTTTAAATCCGAGGTACCAGTACGCGTATTTCGATTGCTCACATGTAAATTCATGTACCTAACTATTTATTTCAAAATTTTCTAGAAATTTCCAGAAATTATACACCGTACGCGTTGATTTTGGTTAGGTCCTAAGTAACAAATCATTTAAATTACAAATTATTTTTTTAAGAATGATTATTTGTTATTTTTTTTTTAAATTTTTTAATATATAAATTAATATAAATTTTTTTAATATATATATTTTTTAATATCATTACTCTCAAACGTAATGGCAACTACAGAATATATTTCAGAAGTCGGTTTTTCATTGTACAAAAAACTTAAGAAAAAGCAACAACAATTTACGATTTACAAAAAAGGTTTTTTTTAGTACTGTTTTATAATAAATTGCAAACAAAATACAGTACTTTTCGGTTATAACGACCATCATAGGACGGAAAATATTCGTCGTAATAAACGAATATCGTTTTAAAACAATGCTGTGAATTTTGGAAAATTAGTATAAGACTTGAACATTCTAGAATGTGCTGATTCTAGCATGGACACTTCGAACTCATTTGCTAGAATTTTATTTGATGTGTCAGCCTCAAGCTTATGTATAGTGCTTTTTCTTCTATTGAAATTTTTTTTTGTATTTTCGATACGTTATTATGATTTTTTTTATATTTAAAACTAAATAAAAAAGACTTAATTAATCGCCAAGCGACATAATTAGATATAATAAGTTTAAATAAAAGAAATATCAATGTAATAAAAAACTTACATTTTTAGGTAAAATTTATTTCTTTAGCAAAAAGTGTAAAGTTTATTATAATTAAAATTGAACCGAGTTCGTTGCTTTCATTTCGAACAGAACTCATTTTTTTTTGTTCACTTTTTAAGATAAAGAAAAAACAAAAAAAAAACACAAAAATTTTAAAAAAATTTAAATTGAACATTTGAACTAAACAAAAAAAAAGGTATAAGTCGGCGCCTATAATAGTTTGATTGAGGTGCTAGCTACAACCGAAAATGAATTACATTTACACAGAAAGTCGGCGCATTAGAGTCATAAGCCTCAAATTTTAACAGCGTGACCGTTAAATTCAAATTTACTTTAAATTAAAGACGGGTTTCACCTGAAAAAACGCAATATTCAAAAAAAAAATGTCATTGTAATATGAAAACAAAAAAACCTTTCTTTTGGTTGTTGTTTCATTAAAATTGGTCTTATAGTTTACCCTGAAAAGGGATGTTTATATTTATATTGGAAAAAATAAGCCGATTAAATATTATGATATGCTAATGCTTAAAAGTTTATCCTTGTATCTCCGAGTGGAATTCCAGTCTACTACACGGAATAGTGCAAAAAACTCGACAACTTATCTCTAACAACGTATCTCTAAGATCTAAAAACGATTAAAAAAAAATATTAAAGCTCTGGTCATGAGCAGATAACTTACCTCGAGCGCAGAACAATGTTGTTTAGTTGCATGCAAGAAATTAAAATTTTAACAAACAAGCCCTTTATAGGGCTATATAAATAATATTTACTACAAATAATTTCGGCGAAAGAAACTATACAAGTTAATTTTGCTTTAGATAAAATTGAAATTGGTTGATAAAAAAATTAAGGATCTAAAAAAAGAGTGTAACATAAAAAAAATAAAAAAAGAAAAGAAGTAAAGTTCTTATCTGGGATTTTTAAAAGGGTTGGCTTTTAATAAAACTATATAAGGTAATTTTGCTTTAGATAAAATTGAAATTGGTTGATAAAAAAATTAAGGATTTAATAAAAGAGCGTAACAAGAAAAAAATAATAAAAGAAAAGAAATAAAGTTCTTATCTGATTTTGAAAAGGGTTGACTTTTAATATAATGCTGTAGGCAGTCATTAAGTCAGTTAGTTAGTGTTTCAAATAATGTTAAGTTTTTGTTAATGAAATACTGTTTAATTTTTTTATGATAAATGTTAATTTTTTATTTTTAAATACAAAACTTTTTACAAGAAGTTATCTAATTTTATAATGGAACAAGTACAGAAACAGTCAGTCGCAACAGTGCAACCGACTTAGAAATACCCTACACCTATTTGGTTCAAATTTAATGGGAATTTCATAAGTCATTTTAAAACCATAAAACATTTTATTAGTTTGATCTTAAGACATGGCTAACCAAATTAACTTTATAGTACTAAAAAACATTTTCTAATTACTTTATCTATTCAAAAATATTACAAATTCTATTAAAAAACAAAAAACTTGAAGTTAAAAAATTTGAATTATTAAATTTTGTGATAAAAAGTTAATCAAAGCATAATGTATTTAATAATTCAAATTTTTCAAAATTGCAATTATTTTAAATTGTTAGTTTATTTATAGTTCTATTAGAAAAGCTTATAAACGCAAATCGATCAAAAGCTTCTATAATCCGAACTCAATGACCAAACACGAGCACAACCAATTCCTATGGTACTTTCATTACTAATAACCTAGAGTTTAAATTTCATCAAAATAGCGGCATAATTTTTTGAGTTATGCTGTTTTTAAAATATACGTTTGTTAGCCCTTGAACTTTTCAAAGGTTCCAGAACCCGAAACCATGGTACGATTTCGCCCATATGCAGTCCGCCCTGTACTTTAAATACTAGTTAACCCTTGTACACAATTGCAACGTTCTATCTTAATTTAAAGTTACTATTTTTAGTAATTTCGATTATAAGCCTTTAAACCTTAGGAGGTCTAAGATGGTTACTGAACCACTACTCCGATTGATCCAAAATTTGGGGGACCGCGCAGGAAATAGTAAAAAGCTACCATGTGCCAAATTTGAAGCTTCTACATTTGTTTGAATTTACTATCTTTATTAGTTTCAAAAATATACTTTAAGGTCTTCGGAACTGTGTGGCTGGTCCCGACCCACTACTCCAATTGGTCCTAAATTGTAAGGACACCAAGGAAATAGAAAGAGACACCCTGATACCAAATTTGGAGGTTCTATCTCCATTGGTTTCGGAATTATGCTCGTTTGGCCTAAATTCGATCAAAAAGTTCTAAGTTCCGAGCCCATTGTCCAATCCTCGCCGTACGCAATCGCCGCCGTAGTTGTTCGTTAGCCCTTTAACCGATTAAAAGGTCCAGAATCCGAACACATGGGCGGATTTCGCCCATATGCAGTCCGCGCTTTACTTTCAATAATAGTTAATCTTTGTACACAATTGGAACGTTCTATCTTAATTTTAAGTTACTATTTTTAGTAATTTCAATTATAAACTCTTAAACCTTGGGAGGTCTAAGAGGGGTACTGAAACAGCATTTCAATTGATCCCAAATTAGTGGGCCATACAAATTTTAAAGAACATCCTTGTGGCAAATTTGAAGCTTCTACATTTGTTTCAAGTTTCTATCTTTATTAATTTTAAAGATATGCTTTAAGGTCTTCGGAAATGTGTGGCTGGTCCCCGACCCACTACTCCAATGAGGCCAAAATCCCCGTCGTACTTTCAGTCCTAGTAACCTACAGTTAAAACTTCATCAAAATAGCTCCATTATTTTTTTAGTTATCGTGCCTACGGGCAGACGGACGGACGGACATGGCTATATCGACTCAGGAGGTCATGCTGATCATAATTCATAAATATACACATTTCCATATCTAGCTCGCTTCCTTTAGGTGGTTACAAACATCATACCAAAGTTAATACAATCTTTTCCTATTTCATAGGTGTAGGGTATGAAAACTATTTTAGAAAAGAAAAATATTATTATAAATTATTATTATTTATATATTTGTCTAAAAAATCAGGTTAACAAACGCATAATTAGGTATAATAACAAAAATTACAAATAAAATTTATTTATTTGAATATTTTTTTTTTAAATTTGTAACTTCAATATGCTTCAATATGCGATTTATTTTATATAATTTTACGTACATATAAATAGGTACATGATTAAACATGTTGAGTAGCTACATTATAGACTTTTGGCAAATGTCAAACAATTGAATCTAAAAAAATTTGTGAAAAAATATACACAGCTTAGAAACATTTTCTAAAAATGTGAATACAAAAAATTAATAGATGGAGAAATACATATATCATTATTGAAACCAAATAAATCTATAAAAAAATTTCAAATAACGAAGAAATTTAATCTTAAAAATTTAAAATTTGAACAAATACGTAATTAAATAAAATAAAAATATTAATTGTAATATAAAACAAGTAAAGAAACAGTCAGTCGGTGCAACCGACTTAGAAATACCCTACACCTATTTGGTTCAAATTTAATGAGATATCCATAAGTTATTTCTAATTACACTATCTATTAAAAAATATTAAAAATTCTTACTAATTTATGTATTTAAAAATATTAAAAAACAAAAAAACTTGAAATAAATGAAATATATTTATAGCAATTCAATTACAAAGGTGAAATAATTTGAATTATTAAATTTTGTGACAAAAAGCTAATCAAAGAATAATATATTTAATAATTCAAATTTTTCAAAAATGCAATTATTTTAAATGGTTAGTTTATGTACCTATTAGAAAAGCTTATAACCGCAAAATATGCAATAAATGTATTTCTAAAATAAAATTACAAATTTAGAACTTTTCATATAATTCATTTAAATGTAAAAATAAATTTTACACTAATGCAGCAACTACCTTAGAACATAGTTTAATTATCGTCAACAATGTTTTAGTTATATATAACTTATGGAAAAAATTCAATAAAATATATGATATAATAAAAATTAAAAAAAAAAGGAATGTAATCGTTTATTAAAAAAATATTTTGTTTTGAATTTATAAAATACTATACATAATATGTTTTATGGTAAAATTCTTAGCCTTTTAAAAATATAAAAGTGTTAAATAGGAAAGAACCCACTTGGATCAAATTTAAAGTTTCTATCTTTATGAATTTCGAAGATTATCCTTTTAATTTTAGGATTTTTAGGAGGCACCTGAACCACCACTACAAATAAGACTCAATTTCGAGGACACATAGGGAATAGGAAATATATTCTTTGGCTTCGAAATTATACTCGTTCGGCCTCAGATCGATCAAAAGCTTCTAGAATCCGAACTCATTGTCCGAACTCGACCAGAACTAATTCCCATGGTACTTTCATTACTAGTAACCTAGATTTTAAATTTCATCAAAATAGCGGCATTATTTTTTGAGTTATACTGCTTTTAAGATATATGTTCGTTAGCCCTAGAACTTTTCAAAGGTTCCAGAACCCGAAATCATGGTACGATTTCGCCCATATACAGTCCCCGTCATACTTTCAATGCTAATTGGAACATTATATCTTAATTAAAAAGTAAAATACGATAAAATTAACTTAAGCTATGATAATAATACAGAAAAAAGTGATAATGATAGTATTAGTAAGATAAAAAATGATACAATTAACCAAACCATTATTAAATATAAAACAATATAAAACATATATTTTATACATTAGAAATAAAATACTGGAACTGGAAACATTAATTAATGAATATAAAGAAATAGACATAGTAATATTTACAGAGCTTTGGATTTATGATTATGAAAAAGATACCTACAACATCCCCAATTATCAAGCAGTTTACAACTGTAGAAATAAAAAGAAAGAAGGTGGGACTGCCATTTTTATTAAAAATAATATTAGTTTCAATGAAATATGTAAAGATGAAAAATAACTGTAAAAAACTGTAATTGAAATCCTGAACTCAAAACCAAAATTAAAAATCATTTTATAAAGCTCCAGTGGAAAACAACAACCTATTTATGAAGTTTCTTGAATTTAAACTGGCAGATAAGGCAAATCATATATTTTTTGCAGATACAAATCTAAATCTATTTGAGAACTCCAATATCATTATTAAGTATAAGGATATTATAGCAACTTCTGGATATAGCATAGTTAATAAAACTAAAAGTAGAAGAAATACAACTAACTCTAGCAACTTAATTGATCACATAACAACAAACATGAATGGCAATTATGATGTTCATTATATAATAGAAAATAACTGCCTATCGGACCATCAATTGGCAATAGTAACTATTAAAGCAATTAACATTGAGAAGTTACCAATGAAAAAGTACAACATAAACAAAATCGATTATAATCAAATGCGTTCCATAGTAAAATACAAAATTGAAAATAATAATATACCAGAAATCGAAACCTTAGTAAAAATTATACAAGAAGCAAAAAGATTATGCACTAAGACAATACCAATGAAAAAAAGAAATAATAGCTGGATAACACCTTTTATTCATGACAAACTGAAAATAAGAAAAGAAATTATATAATCGACATAAAAATGATCCAACCAATAGTGAAAAAAAGACAAAATATATAAAAATGTAGAAAAAGGTAGAACAATTAATAAAAGAACAAAAAAAAAATTATATTAATAGAAATATTGAAAAAGCCGGGAGCGGTTCTAGGATATTATGGAAAATATTGAATAATTCTATAAAAAATACCAATGAAGATAAACTGAAAAATGTCAGTCATGTTATTAAAAGCAATGGTGAAAAAACTAAAAATGATGATGAAACTGCAAATACTCTCAATAATTTTTTTACTGAAATAGGAGAACGTATTAAAAAAACCATTCTAAATGCCAACGATTTTACTAACTTCTCACAAATTCTATATAATAGCAACTCGTTGTTTCTTATTCCAGTTATAGAACCAGAAACCTATCAAATTATTATGAATTTAAATAAAAATACAACTCCAGGATTGGATAAAATTACAGTGAGAGATCTACAAGAGTTGGTCAATATTATAACCCCATCTTTAGTGAAACTCATAAATGAAAGTTTCACTAATGGTATATTTCCTAATTCGCTAAAAAAATCATATTTAGTTCCTATTCACAAAAGTTGTTCAAAAGAAGACTGTGGTAACTATAGACCAATTTCGATTCTAAACTCAATTCCAAAAATATATGAAAAAGTTATTAATTCAAGAATAAGAAGTTTTATTACTAAAACAATAGGCTTTGATGCTAATCAATATGGTTTCTAAGGAAAATGTTTTGTTGGCGCAGTTTTTATTGACTTAACAAAAGCATTTGATATGGTAAGTCATTCCAGACTTATCACATTGCTAGACAACTTAGGAATTAGAGGTAACAGTAATCTCTTACTAAAAATATATTTGACAAATAGAACCCAATGTGTTTAAGTTAATGAAGTACTATGTGATGAAATAGTAATAAAACAGGCGTACCATAAGGTTCATTACTGGGGCCGTTATTATAGCTGCTGTATATAATGGACTTACCTAAAAACAATATTAAGTCAAAATACAACATTTATGCGGATGATACTAACCTTATAGCAAAAGCGAAAACATTAGAAGAGCTTCAAAATTTACTAAATAATGACTTAAAAATATATTGCAGTTGGTTGGACCAAAATGAATTATGTATAAATGCGAAAAAAAACTAATTATATGATATTCAAAATGCAAAACAAAACAAATGATAAAACTACACTTAAGGTAAAGGATACTATAATAGAAAAAGTTGATAATGTTAAGTACTTGCGAATGATAATTGATGAAAAATTAAGATGGGATAAACATATAAAAAGCATTAAAAAAAAAATTATTCCTATAACAATGGCTGTCAGAAGAATGGGGAGTATTCCGAATTATGCTGCTAAACTTATATATAATGGCAATATATTGTCAAGAATTAGGTATAATATATGCAGTTGGAGTCATTGTTCATATTTTCATAAAAAGTTAAATGAGTGCAGTAATGAATAGGGCCCTCAAAACTTTATTTAATTTGAATAAAAGAACCAAAACTAATAATTTATATAAAATAATTGATACACTGGATATTAACCAACTAATTTACTTTAAAAAATTTAAATACATTTATAATATCCTGAACAATAATAATAAGTCAAAACTAAAACTTCAAAATAGGGAGAATATTCATAATTATCTAACCAGAAACAGGAAAAATATCGAAATTCCTAAAGCCAAAACAACGTCGAAGCTAAAAAGTCTAAAATGCAGCGCAATAAAACTTTTCAACTCGCTACCGGTAGAAATTAAAAACAGTAAAAATTTAAACATATTTAAAAGTAAACTTAGAAAATTTGTAAAAAATCTTAGAAATTAATCTTTAAAATTTGAAAATTAAAAAAAAAAACTATAAAAAATTATTTTAAATTTTTGAAAAATTGTAAAAAATTATAAATTATTAAATGTTAGTTATAAGCTGTAGTTTAAGAATTACTTAATTTCTTATACATAATTTCATATATTATTGTAAAATTATCTGAAATTAAATAAAAATTTAATTAAAAAAAAAACGAGGAAGATTATAGTTGTCCTTGTCAACTTTTAGATACGCGTACATACCCACTAACCGTTCCCTTATGCTATTATAAATATTACAAAAAATATATAGAAAAGTAAAAAAATTAAAAAAAATTTAACTTATTATCCCATAATTTTGCTTAAAAAAAAAAAAAGAACAAAAAAAAACATTTAAATTTTACTTCATTATACCATTTACTTAAAAACATAAAAAAAAAAAAAAAATAGCCACCCTAAAAGTTGGTCCGAGTGATGTCCAACTTTGCAACTAACTTGCCCTCTTACTTTATCTGCCCAGTTTTAATTTTAACCTCGTAGCTTCATTAGGTTCACAGTTATCGAATTGACAATTTTGTATGGCAGCTGCTCGAAAACGGGGTCGTAACATTTTGAAACTCCATATAAGTGCTCGATTCATTATATAACTAACCGTGTATAATTTTCATACTCGTAGTATAATTAGTTTTGAAGAAATTCTTATTGGTGCAAAGAAGTTGTATGGCAGCCCCCCAAAAATGGGGCCCCAACATTTTGACACTTCATATAAGTGCTCGATTCATTATATAACTACCCGTGTGTAATTTTCATCCTTGTAGTATAATTAGTTTTGAAGAAATTCATATTGGTGGAAATAAGTTGTATGGCAGCCCCCCGAAAATGGGGCCGTAACATTTTGAAACTTCATATAAGTGCTCGATTCATTATATAACTAACAGTGTGTAATTTTCATCCTCGTAGTAAAATCAATTTCCAAGAAATTCATATTGGTGCAAAGAAGTTGTATGGCAGCCCCCCGAAAATGAAGCCGTAACATTTTGAAACTTCATATAAGTTCTTGATTCATTATAAAACTAACCGTGTGTAATTTTCATTTTCCTGGTATAATTACTTTTGAAGAAATTCATATTGGTTTAAAAAAGTTGTGTGGCAGCTCCCCGAAACCTTGGACTGGTCTTAACCAAAAAGAATAGGGAACCTCAAATACGTCCAAAAAATGTTTTGTGTGAATTTCAAAACTCTAGCTCTAATTTTTCAATTCTATCTCTTTTAATTAATTTTTAATTTACCAATATATTAAACCTAAGCAAAATATGCATCATATACCTAATAATATTGATAAAGTGATCATCATGATTCATGATAGATAATAGTCATCCATCATATTCACAATGATTATATCTCTCAATATCAAAATACAAAGCATGCAAAATATTACACATATACATATAAAATCTTTGTGTTCATTTTAGCTTATTTTAAATTTTTTTTTAAACCACGTAACTCGAAATCGTTATCTACAAAAAAAAACAAAAACAACAAACAAAAACAAAATTCATATAATTTCATGTTAAATACAAGATGCATAGCAAAATTTCAAATTTTTATATGAAAATATTGGAGTTAAAAAAGTTAATTGTTCGAAAGCTACCCGAAGTTTTGGCCCGATCTTAACCAAAAAAAATAGGTAACCTAGAAATTGATTGAAAAATATTTTGTGAAAATTTCAAAACAGTAGCTCTTTTAGTTTTTCAGTTATCGTGCTGACACACAGACGGACGGACGGACGCATGGACGGACACACATAGCTAGATCGACTCATTTTTCGATTCTGGGCCGATACGTACCCTTGACACTATATCTAGCTCGTCTAGATCGATGCGTTACAAAAGGAGGAGCAATTTTAATATACCCGATGTCATATATGTATGCAGGGGTATAAAACATAGATAGAGTCATTAGTTGTTGAGTTATAGTGATTTTTTATATAGGTTCGTTAGCCCTTAGACCGATTAAAAGGTCCGGGATCCGAACCCTTGGGCTGATTTAGCCCATATGCAGATCGCGCTGTACTTTAAATACTAGTTAACCCTTGTACACAAATGGAACGTTCTATATTAATTTTAAATTACTGTTTTTAGTAATTTCGATTATAAGCTTTTAAACCTTGGAAGGCTAAGAGGGGTACTGAATCCCCCTCTCCAATAGATCCCAAATTAGAGGGACACACAATAAATAGTAAAGAACACCCTTGTGCCAAATTTGAAGCTTCTACATTTTTTCAAGTTGCTATCTTTATTAATTTTAAAGATATGCTTTAAGGTCTTGAGAAATGTGTGGCTGGTTCCCGACCCACTTCTCCAATGGGGCCCAAATTTCAAAGACTCAAAGGAAATAGGAAGGAACAGCCTGATACCAAATTTGGAGTACTATATAGGTAAAGGGGTATATTAACTTTGGTATGGTGTTTGTAACCACCTAAAGGAAGCGAGCTAGATATGAAGAAGTATATATATATTTGTGATCAGCGTGACCTCCTAAGTCGATATTGCCATGTCCGTCCGTCCGTCCGTAGGCACGATAACTCAAAAATAATGGAGCTATCTTGATGAAATTTTAACTGTAGGTTACTAGGACTGAAAGTACGGCGGGGACTGCCAAAGGGTGAAATCAGCCCATAGGTTCGGATTCAGGACCTTTTAATCGGTCCAAGGGCTAACGAACATATATAAAAAATCATGATAACTCAACAACTAATGACGCTATCTTCATCAAATTTGTGCTGTAGGTTACTAGTAATGTGATTAAGGCGGGGATTGCGTGCGATCGAGATTGGACCATGGGTTCGGAACCTAGAACTTTTTGATCGAATTTAGGCCAAACTGGCATAATTCCGAAACCAATGAAGATAGAACCTCCAAATTTGGTATCAGGGTGCCCCTTCCTATTTCCTTAGTTTCCTTGTAATTTGGGACCTTTTGGAGTAGTGGGTCGGGTAGATGCTTCAAATTTGGCACAAGGTTGTTCTTTACTATTTCTTGTGTGTTCTCCCAATTTGGGATCTATTGGAGTGGTGGTTCAGTACCTCTCTTAGACCCCCAAGGTTTAAAAGCATGGTTCTGGTCGAGTTTGGTTAATGAGTTCGGATTATAGAAGCTTTTGTTCGATTTGAAAAATTTGAATTATTAAATATATTATGCTTTGATTAGCTTTTTATCACAAAATTTAATAATTCAAATTTTTTAACTTTTGTAATTGAATCGAAATAAATATATTTTCATTTATTTCAAGTTTTTTTGTTTTTTAATATTTTTAAATAGATAAATTTGTAAGAATTTGTAAATAAATTAGAAAAGTAATTAGAAAATGTTTTTAGTATTATAAAGTTAATTTGGTTAGCTATGTCTTACGATCCAATTATTAACAGCTTTTATGGTGTTAAAATGACTTATGGATATGTCATTAAATTTGAACCGAATAGGTGTAGGGTATTTCTAAGTCGGTTGCACCGACGGACTGTTTCTTTACTTGTTTTTTCAGAATTTTGCGTTTTTTCAGGTGAAAACCCGTCAGAAATTTTACGTAAATTTAAATTTAACGGTCACGTGGTTCAAAGTTGTGGGTTATGACTCTAATATTATGCGCCGACTTTCTGTGTAAATGTAATTCATTTTCGATTGTAACTCGCAGCTCCATCAAACTTTTATATGCGCCGATTTATATCTTTCTTGTTTTTGTTCAGTTGTAAAATGTTCATTGAACAGGGAGATTGAAATCTTTTAATATTTTTTGTTTTTTTTTTTTTTTTTTTTTTATCTTAACAAGTGAACTAGAACTAAAATTTTGGTGAAAAAAAAAATAAGTTGTGTTCGAAATGAAAGCAATACATTTTGTTTATACAAGAGTTTTCATTTATAACGAACTCGACGAATACTTTCCATCGCTTCATTATCGTTATAACCGAAAAGTACTGTATTTTGTTTTTGTTTTGCTAAAAAAAAATTATTTTGTAACATCGTATATTGTTGTTGTTTTTTGTTAAGTTTTTTGTAAACTAAAAAAACCGATATTTGAAATATAATACGTACTTGCCATTACGTTTGAGAGACAAAAAAATGATAAAATATGTTTGCATAAAATCAAAAAAAAAAATAAGTTTTAATTTGAATGATTTGTTCGTTAGGGCTTAACGAAAATCAACGCGTACGGTGTGTTATTTCTAGCAAAAATTTTGAAATAAGTAGTAGTACATGAATTTACATGTGAGCAATCGAAATTCGCGACAACTCGGATTTAGAAATTGACAAAGCGTCTACAAATATTGTATATGTTTTTTCTTATGTTGCTACGATTAAGTTTTAAAAATAAAATATTTTAAACTAAAAATTTTTTTTTAATAATTTTTTTTAAAACATACATTATATATATTCAAAATAATTGAAAATACCTAAAAAAAATTAGTTATTTCTTAGGACCCAACCTAAATAAAAGCGTACGGTGTATAATTTCTGTCAAAAAATTTAGAAACAAGTAAGTACATAAATTTACAAGATAGCAGCCAAAATACGCGTAACGCGGTTTACTCTACTTCAGATTTTTAAAATTTACCAATTGACAAAATGTAAAAAATATTATTATTAGTTTTTCTTATATTTCTAAGTTTATGCTTTAAAAAATAATACGTTTTTAAAATAGTTTTTATTAAAAAATATCTTATATTCAGAATAATTTAAGATACCTATAATTTTTTGTATTTACTAAATTAAAACATTCAAATAAATATTTTAATAAATTAAATACATACATTTGTAGTAAAAATTTCAGATTTTATTATTGAAATGTATTTTCTACTTACGTATGAACTATTAAATTTAAAAATGGAATAAGGGTAGGAAAAATTTTTCAATACATATTTAAAATTTATTCTTAGATTTATTGAAAAACTTTTATTCTATGTAGTAATTCTTTTAATATCTATGTAGGTGTGTTATAAATCTTAAAATTGAGAGATTAAAAAAAAAATCTCGACTTCTTCCAGCTTGTTTTATTATTTTAATATAATACTAAGTACTAAACTTATGAATTATGATATGTTAAATTTTATTGTACGTACTTAATCTATTCATAGAGCTTTTTAATTAGGATAATTAACTTAGTTCAAATCGTACTAAAATGTTTAGAAAACAAGTAATGATAAAAAACCAAGGGTTTTTAAAAAAGCACATTTTCAAAATAATATACTGTTTCATACTAAGTATTTTATCGGAATATAATGTTCAAGCAAAGATCATATTAACTATAAAGATGTCCCACGTAGAACAAAAAAAAAATCATGAAATTTGAAAGTTTATCAATTTTATTTTTCATAACAAAAAAAAAATGAAAGCTATAATAAAAGCGAGATCATTTTTGGAGAGAGCTTTTATTGATGTTTTTTTTCTCAGTTTTCTTTTCACTTCACTATTTTAGTAGGTATAGTTCTTTTCTTACTTTATAACTATTTCATTCACGCAGCGTATCCTGGCTTAATTACGTTTTGGTATTACTTCTTTTATTAGGCTATTGATCAAGAATTGTGAGAAACCATTAATTGTGGGCAGCTATTAATTTTAGGAAT
The DNA here is from genome assembly GCA_963082915.1 of Dolichopus griseipennis. Taxonomy (NCBI): domain Eukaryota; kingdom Metazoa; phylum Arthropoda; class Insecta; order Diptera; family Dolichopodidae; genus Dolichopus; species Dolichopus griseipennis. The sequence continues at coordinate 51,295,512 of OY720445.1, read as the reverse complement.
CCAACAAAATTAAAAAAAAATCTATTAATATTAAGAAAAACAAGAACAGGAAAATGCACACTACCTGTTTCTATTATAAGCCGTCAAAAAACGTTATGTAATATTTCAAATAAAAAACATAATAAAAATTAAAAAATTTATTTATTATAATGTAATAAATATCAATCAAGTTTAATTTAAGATTTGATAATTATATTTGTAAAAAATTATTTTTAAAAATAGTATTTAAACTTGAAACATTAAAAAAGATAAATCATTGTCATTATACAATCTTTCAAAAGCGGTTTAAAACTAATTATATATAAAGTCCTTGCATTAAATCCTTAAATTTAAGTAAAAAGTGATATTGATTATAAATATTTGTGATATATTATATATAAATAAGTATTTGTGGAAATAAATAAAAGTTATATTAATTATAAATATTTGTTATATAGTGACATAAAATATATAAAGTAATAAAAATATATAGTGAAAATAAATTTGTGTTTAGTGAATAGTGAATTTATTTAGTTGATACGACAATTAATAAAAGAAAAACAATTATAAACTTGTGAAGAACATAATATAAAAATTAAAAAAAAAATACTAAAATGAGTAAAAGATCTCTAAAAGCCGGGAATAAATGCAGTTTGCCCCATTGCCGAAAATCTAAAAGGGATATTGCAAGCTTAAAATTGTTTAAATTTCCAGCTTATGATTCCCCTCTATTTAGTTTGTGGGTGCAAACATGCAAATTTAGTGAAGAGTTTGTTGCAGATTCTCCCTTATTATTTTTATGTGAAAAACATTTTTCACCTGATTTAATAGGGGTAAGAAAATTAAAAAATGGTGCAATTCCAAATTTATTTTTGGATAATACTGCAAACAGAATAAATACACCAAATAATGATCCAGAAAATGAAGATATGGATAACTTCAGATCACCAGTTCGAAAAAGAAAACGCTCTGAGTATGATTGTGCTTCTGAATCTCCAACATCATTTTGCAAACATTGCAAAAAAACTATAAAAAATTCAACATTTTATCAAAAAAAAATTATTAATTTGTCTAAGAAATGTAAGAAAAATAAAATTCAAATAAAGAATTTAAAAGACGAAGTAAAAAAATTAAAAAAAAAAATACTTAGAACAAAATCTAACGAGGAGGTAGATCTTAAATCAATGGAAGTATAAATCGAAAAACTGCAGCATGTAACAGAAAATGAAAAAATTCTTTCCAAAATGTTACTAACAAAAAAAAGATGCAAAAGTACTTCTTGGAAAGAAGATGAAAAACTATTTTCCCAAAGGATATATTACAGGTGTGTATAGTTATTAAACTTATAATATTTTATATATTATACATAAATATGTATATTAATTAGTCTAATTTACGTATTTATCTTTATTTACAGATCTACATCAACATATTTATTTTTACGCGACACATTAAAATTAAATTTGCCTAGTACTTCATCTTTATACAGATGGAATGATATTAAAAATCTCCAACCAGGAAATAATGTATGTATTTATAAGGCTCTGGAAGATGCTATGAAAGGCATGAACGATAATGAAAAAGAATGTGTTTTAATTTTTGATGAAGTATCCATAAGAAAGAATTTAACTTACAATATTTCTGCAGATGTCGTAGATGGAGTTGTTGACTTGGGATATAAGCGATCAAATCAAGTAGGAAGTCAAATATGTGTTTTTATGTTGAGAGGATTACTAAAAAACTGGAAATTTATTTTAAATTATTTTGTAACAAGCTGTATAAAAGGTGAAGATTTGTCAACAATAATAAAAGCAAACCTAGATATAATATCTAAAATAGGGTTCAAGGTGAGAGCTATAACTTGTGATCAAGGTCCCAACAACCGAAAGTGTTTTAATTCGGTTTTCAAGGCATCAATTGATAAACCATACTTCCTACTTACTTTACTTTTTACTTTAATTCCTTTAACCCCTATTGGGGCATAGGGCAGAAACAAACTCCTTCCATCGCTCGCGTTCTTTAGCCAGACGCTTCACTTGCAGCCAGGTTTTCTGTTGTGACCCTGCTTCAGCTAAGACGGTTGTCCTCCATGTTTTCTTTGGCCTTCCCACTCGTCGTGTCCCTTGAGGATTCCAATCCAAGGCTTGCTTTGCAATTTCTGTATTGTCTTTCCTCAAGGTATGTCCGATCCACCGCCATTTCCGTTTTCGGATCTCGACATCGATCGCGACTTGGTTAGTTTGCTGCCACAGTGCTCTGTTTGAAATAATGCGTGGCCAGCGGATTTTCAATATGCGACGAAGGCATCGGTTAATATACACCTGCAGTTTTTTAGTGATGGTTGCGGTGACTTTCCATGTTTCGCAGGCGTATAAAAGGACACTTTTGACGTTTGTTTCGAAAATTCTTAGCTTAGTGCGCATGGTGATTGCGTTCGATTGCCATACCCTAGAGAGAGCGCCAAATGCAGTACGGGCTTTGCTGATTCTGTTTTCAATGTCAAGCTCAGCTCCTCCATCTGGTGTCAATATACTACCCAGGTATTTAAACTGCTCTACTTCTCCTACTGCTACTTCATTGAAAAGTATGGCTTGATGTGTGCTGCGGCTCGTCCTAATAATCTTTGTTTTTTCAACATTGATTTTTAGCCCAACTTTGATCCCGTTGTTATGTAGGGCTTGACACATTTCGTTGAGTGCGCTACTTGAATGTGCCATTAGACACACATCATCGGCATAATCTAAGTGGCTTAGGCGTTTGAATGTATGCCACTGTATGCCATTTCTCTCATTTTCACCAACAGCGGTAGTCATAACGTCATCAACTACCGTTAAGAACAATATTGGTGAGAGTATGCATCCTTGACGCACACCTTGCTGCACTTCGAAGGGTTCAGTCAGCTGTCCGCAGTGCAAGACGTAGCTCCTTGCATTTTCATAGGAAGCTTTTATGATGGCTACTATCTTTTCTGGAATTCCTCTCCTATTTAAGGATTTCCAGATGTACTCCTGCTTTACGCGATCAAAGGCTTTCTCAAAATCTACGAACATTAGGTGTAATGGTGAGTTTAGTTCTGTAGATTGCTCAATAATGATACGTAGGGTGTTTATGTTATCAACACAAGAATGGCCGCTACGAAATCCTGTCTGGTGCTTTTTGAGCGTTGAGTTAATTCTTTCTTTGATGCGTTCTAGTACTATTCTCGCCATAAGCTTGGAGAAAACGGATAATAGTGATATACCTCGCCAGTTATTGCAATTGGTCAGGCTACCTTTCTTAGGTATTTTAGCAATAACTCCTTCTTTCCAGTCACTCGGGTATATTTCTTCTTCTCATATAGCCTGAAATAAGGGAAGAAGTATAGATGCCGTTGTGTCTGGGTCTGCTTTTAAGAACTCTGCTGGTATACCATCTATTCCTGCTGCCTTGTTGTTTTTTAATGAGCTGATTGCTGATTTGATTTCTTGTACGGTTGGATTGCCCGTGTCAATGCCTCGAAAAGATCTGCGGTTTTGGGGGCTCACGGGTGTTGACTGTTCGACAAACTGATCATTGAGCATTTTGCAAAAATGCTCCCTCCATCTTCGCAGTTGATCTTCCATCGTTACAAGTAGTTTGCCATTTTCGTCGGCAATTGGTTTTTGCGCTCTATTTTTACGGCCAGAAATTTGCCGTGTGATTTTGTAGAGCTCTGCAGCATCATTTCTGGCAGCAGCAGTTTCCGCTTTCTTTGCAAGGTCTTCCATATGTTTTCTTCTATCTCGTCTTACACTGCGCTGTGTTAACTTATGTGCTTCTTGATATTGAGTGCGAAGGATGTCTCTTTGGTGTTGATGTTGCTGGTGATTAATGTTATTCTTCAGCTGCTTCCTCCGGTCTATAAGATCCCATGAAGCTTGAGACATCCATTGATCCCCTCTTCTTCGCATCGCACTCGGCACATGTTCCAAACCAGTGTCAATAAACGCTTTTTTGATATGATCCCATCTGTCGTTTATAGATATTAAGTTGTTCGATGTTGCGGTTCTGTCACGAAGTTTATTTACAAAATTGCGACAAGTTGATGGGTCTTTTAAACCGTTGACATCGAATTTCGGTATTCTGGTTTGGTTTAACAATCTACGCTGGACAGCTGCTGTGCGTAACTGTAGACTGGCTACTACCAAATGGTGATCACTTCCGATGTCTGCACTTCTTCTGTTTCGAACATCGCAGAGGGATTTTCTCCACCTTTGTTGAATAATGCAATGGTCGATTTGGTTTTGAACTTGACCATTCGGAGACACCCATGTAACTTTATGACAAGTTTTGTGTGGAAACAGGGTTCCGCCAATTGTTAGTTGTCGTTCGTTGCAAAAATCAACTAACATTTCGCCATTATTGTTCCTTGTTCCCAGCCCGTGCCTGCCCATTACACGCTCTAATCCTACATTTTCCGTGCCGACTTTGGCGTTTAGATCGCCTATGACGATTTTAATATCGGCTTTTGGAGCGCTGTCATAAGCATTACTCAATTGGGTGTAGAAATTAAGTTTCGCTTCTTCCTCTGCGTCTTCGGTTGGAGCATAACAATGGATGATCGTGATGTTTCTTACTCTGGATCTGAAACGTGCTGATATCAATCTTTTGGAAATAGGAGCCCAGCTTATTAGACTGTGCTTTGCGCCAGTAGTCAACATGATACCAACACCACCTATTCTTGGTCCAGTTTGGTGTTCATCTTCGCCAGAGTATAACATGAATGTTTTCCCTGTAGAGGATGTATGTTCTCCAAGTCCTCTCCATTTGGTTTCGCTGATGCACATTATTTGGATGTTAGCTTGAAGCATTTCACGTTCTGCTTGCTCATATTTTCCAAGATCTAGCAAGGTACGGACGTTCCATGCCCCAATCAATGTGCGAACCTTATAATTGAAGGTCGGCTGTTGCGAGCGATTTCTTTCGTTTGTTTTTGATTCTTTTATCTTTGATTTATTTCCACTATTTTTGCATGAAATTCTTCGCACCCCCACATCCGATGTGCGATTTACTACAGTTCTAGGAGCTACAGGAGGATTTCCTTCATTTTGAAGGTTACCCCGTGAGGACCGATTTTTCCACGTTTTAGATTTCATGTTTTGAATACTAGAAAGTAGACCTTCTTGTGTTTCCAGAGATATGGATGATAACGCCATAAGCTCAGATCTGACAGGCACACATGCCCTGCGGACGGTCAGATACATCTACAATTTAGGCCGCCCACTGTGGGTACAGACGCCTTTCATAGCCGCTTCTTGGAAGTACAGACGCTACTCGTATTTGTGTTTAATTTCGGAGTTTACCTCTCCTAGCCTTTGGGAATCCAATCCCACGTAGTACAAGGCAGCACTATCGGCAGTTACTTTGAGAAGAGAACCATACTTCCACCATAATGAAAAAAAAATTTATTTATTGTATGATGTTCCTCATTTGATTAAATCTATACGAAATGCATTGTTAAAAGCTAACTTTGAAACACCTGATGGAATAGTAAAATTTGATGTTATCAGAGAAATTTTTGAGTTGGAATATGGAAAAGTTACAAAAATGACTAAATTAACCACATCGCATATTGAGCCAACAAATTTTGAAAAAATGCGTGTAAGCTTGGCAGTACAAACATTAAGTCATAGTGTTGCAGCTGCTATTTCATCTGCAAGCGAAAATAAACAATTTCAAAAAAATACATGTGATGACGCAAATTCTACAGCAAAATTTTTAAAAAGGATTGATACGTACTTCGATTGCCTAAATAGCAAAGTTTTAAAGGATCCTAATCCTTTTAAACGTGGACTACAAATCAATAATCACATTTGGGAAAAATTACAAGATTTAATAGTATATTTAAAGGAAATTAAATATAAAGGTAATAATATATTTTGTATAAATGGACTAATTCAAACAACCAATGGAATCCTATCTTTAACACAAGAAATGTCAAACAAAAATCCAAATATTTCATTTATACTTACTAGTCGTTTTAATCAAGATCCTTTGGAAAATTGTTTTTCTTATATTAGAGCTAAAGGAGGTCATTGCAAAAATCCATCAGTTCACGAGTTTAACATAATAGTGGCCAAATTACTTTCATTAAAAATTAGTCAACTTAATTTCAATAGAAAATCCAATTGTCAAGAAGATGATGATGTTATGTTACCAGTTGATTTTTGTTCTATTTTGGAAGATACTCAACAAAATATTTCTATTACTAATAATGAAATTAATTATAATTCAGAAACAACATTATATGAGGACATTGTAAAGGAAAATGAAGACTATTTTGACGAAAACATAGATTCTTTTAATTCTGATTATATACCAATAGAGTTAACATCTACTAGATATTTTATAGGTTACATTGCACGACGAATTGTGTAAGAAATGTAAAAATGAAATTGTAAAGCCAAGTGAAATTATAACTTATCCTTCAGAAATGTTTATTCACAAAAAAAATTATCGCAATGAATCTGATTTTGGTAGTTTATATGCACCGTCTGATAAATTTTTTGATGTTTGCAAAATTCATATAAAAGTTTTTGAAAAAATTTTCATAGAAAATAAGGATGTTAAAAATATAAAAAAATTCATTATTGATAATTGTATTAAATGTACCAAAGAATCGCCTTACAAATTTTGGTTTGAAGAGAACGATTCGTGTTATTCACATAAGCTACAGATTTTAAATTTATTGATTACCATATTGTTACGGAAGCATTGTTCTTGGATTACATTCAAAGATAAAACTACGAGAAGATCAAAAACACAGATTTTACTAAACCAATAATATTATTAATAGGATATGTATATAAAAAATATTAAACATGACAACATTTTAAATTTAAAAATATGTAATATTAAATAATTAAAATTAATTCATCTTAAGATAAATTATTATAAAACATAAGAAACTAACTGATAATTAAAAAATTTGTTTTTATAAAAATAATAAAATTTCCTAAATAAAGAATAATAAAAAATATTAGATTTTTTTTTTATCTTTAGGTACCTATACAAAGTTGTTCTTCAAAAGATCAAAAATTAATTTGCTTTACAGAAAATCAAAAACAATTCTTTCCTTTTAATCAAAATGCATACTATTTCGTATTCTAATAGTAGATATTAATATTCAATATAAAAAATCAAATCCAAATTCAATTTCAAAAATCAAATCCAAATTTTTATTTATAAAATCCAGTTCTCACACTGACTTATTACAGAGAGAAAATGTTTTTATTTCCTTTTCAAAAAATCAAATCCAAAATCCAAATTCAACTTCAAAAATCAAATCCAAATTTTTATTTATAAAATCCAGTTCTCACACTGACTTATCATAGAGAGAAAATGTTTTTAATTCGTTTATTTTTTCATTCTTACTTAATAGATAATCAATGAATGAGTTAATACTTACTACGATGTACAACACATTACACAACTACTTCTACATACAATTCAAGTAACATAACAAAACGTAATAAGAAAAAAATAAAAACATAATTTTTTAAAATCCTCGCGAACAATCATCCAAACGTAAAGAAATTATCTATACTCTTTCTTTTTTTTTCTTGTCATAAAAATTTAACGAGAGAGAAATATGTATACTAACTTATTTACAATGATTTACTTTAAAATTACTCTCAGTGTCTCTCAGCAAAGCTCTCAGTTAAAAGAGCTTTGTGGATTTTTTAAAAATCCACTTCAAATTTTTACTGAACCATTTTTATATATGGCGTGGGATATCTTTATAGTTAATAGGATCTTTGGTTTAAGGAAATATATACGTTGGTGACTAAGTTACTGCTTACTTATAAAAAAAGTAAATATTTTATTTAAAAGTTCTAATAGCCCTTCAATGGGGAAGGTTGCCAAATTTCTCAAGGACCTAACTTCATCAAACCCCCCCCCCCCTTCTCTATTAGTATCCCTCTCTAGGAATTAAACCAAAATTTGGAATTTTACTTAGAATTTTATTATCTAAGAAAAAATGGGTAAAACTGAGAGACACTTTCTTCAATTTAAGGAACCGTTTTTAAATTTAAGAAAAACCTTTAACATATGTTAAAATATAATGTTGGACCTTCAAATTTTGTATATTAATAAAAAAAAAATTGGACAGGTATTCAAGTTACAGGTGCTTAAAAATAGCAAAATTTCAATTTTCGAGTCCTTATAGCTTCTAAACAGGGGGCTTGATAAAAAAATTTTGTTAACCAACTCCTACTAACTTTTAAGGATCTAACTTCTCCCAAAATTTCAAGACCCTATCTAAAACCGTTTAAGAGATATGAGGAACCAAAAATTTTGCAAAAATTGGGTTTTATATAATGCTAAATTTTAGTACCGTATGGCAACCCTATATATTTAATCGACCAATTTTTGTTAAGTCTATAAAAGCAGCTCTCTTATACCGTTTTTCTGTATAGCTGTAGCTTCGTAACCCTTCAAAATTAAGAAAAACCTTTGACACATGTTGAAATATAATTATAGAGCTTTAAATTTTGTATATCATTAAAAAAAAATTTGGACAGGTATTCAAGTTGGGTTGGTATTGAAATCCCGGATTTCAAAATCCCGGAATGCCAATCCCGGAAATCAAAATCCCGGAATTCAAAATCCCGGAATTCAGAATCCCGGAATTCAAAATCCCGGATTTCAAAATCCCGGAATTTCAAAATCCCGGAATTTAAAGTAAAAGTAATAATTAAAAGTGCGCGCGCACTTTTAATTATTACTTTTACTTTAAATTCCTATATTATGAGTTACAGTAAAACATCTATCGTTTGTAATTGTAACTAAACAAATTGTAACTAAAAAAATTGTAACTAAAAAAATTGTAACTACAAAAATTGTAACTAAAACTGCATACAAATTATTAAACCCATAAACATACATATATTATAAATATTTTGGGAAATTCCCAAAATGTTTTTAATGTAGTGCAAATAATTTGGTATGCGGTTTCAGTTAGAATTTTTTAAACGTGAAAATACAAGTTACATATTTTACTAAAAATTGGAAAAAAATGGAAATTAAAATATTAAAAACAAACAAAGGGCAAAATAAAATTTCTATAAACGGTTACGTATATCATCTGGAAAAAATTTTTTTCAACTATTTCTACTTTTTAAAAAAAATTCATTTAAATTCCGGGATTTTTCATGCTGAAAATTCCGGGATTTCACATATGACCTGAATTCCGGGATTTTGAAATCCGGGATTTTGATATCCGGGATTATGATTTCCGGGACATTTTTTCAATCCGGGATTATGATACTACGGGATTTTGAAATCCGGGATTTTGATACTAACCCATTCAAGTTACAGGTGTTTAAAAATAGCAAAATTTCAATTTTCGAGCCCTTATAGCTCCTAAATAGGGGGTTTGACAAAAAAATTTTTGTCAAGCCCCCTTGCCCCCCTAATTTCTGATTATCTAACTTCTCCCAAAATTTCAAGACCCTAGCTTGAACCGTTCAGAAGATATGTGTGGTCAAAAATTTTGCAAAAATGGAGTTTTGTGTAATGTTAAATTTTAGTACCGTCTGGTAACCCTAAACATTTGCCTGTAAAAAATTTATAAAGTTTATGAAACCAGCTAATGTTTGCCGTTTTCAGATTGAAAATATATTTAACAGAACTCTTGTTATAACCATTTAAATATAGGGCTTTTTTCAACTTCCTGGGGCTGTAGCCCCGTAACAGGTGGGGCTACAGAAAAAAATTCTTCTACGAAATTATTTTTTTTGCAAAAACTACCCATGGTTAAAATTTCTTTACTCTATTTCAAACGGTGTAAAAGTTTTTGTAAACATACGGACAGACGGACGGACAGACGGACGGACAGAGTGAAGCTATATAGGCACATTTTTACAAAATTTTTTGAAAATGTGCTAAAAAGTACAGTTTTCTATATGAAGGACAGCAAAATGTTACGGTTGCGATTTTATTTAAGAAAATGTTATTGATATACAATATTATTATGTATATGTATATAATGAAATTAGAGAGAGTTCTTAATTAGAAAAAGTTCTTCTTTCAATTGACCTTCCGTCATTTATATAATTGAAAAAAATGACTTAGATTTTTAATAATTTATTTTTGAATACATATTCAAATACCAGCTATATTAATATGCAATATGAAAATAGTACCATTTGTTATACCATGTTCACACTATGAACTAGAACCAGGTTCATGCGTGGTCTTTAACAAGGTTTTTCATATTTAAAATTGCTGTCAAAACGAACAAGGATTTTGAAAGTCTTAGTTAAGTTTAAGGGTTGCAACTAGGGTTTTGAATAAAATTTTTTGATATATTCGATTATTGTTTGAATGTTTTTACATCCCTAAGTGATTTTGTTGTAAAATGTCATTGTTGTTTATTTTTGAAAATAAACAAATAGCCCTTTTTTTTTTTTTTTTGAGTTTTAAAAGAAAAATTTTATTTATTATTTAATAAAATGTCATCAAAATTATAATAAAAACAAATTTGTCGTTGTTTATTTTTAATTTATTTTATTAACAGTCAATTTTGCTTATTTACTCTAAAAAATATTGCTGTTATGGAAACGTCAAACAATGCTAGGTTCATGCATAACGATAGTCTGAACGATTGATTTTAAAACTACGTTATTTAGTAGGTTTTTTGCGTAGTGTGAACATGATATTACCGAAATTCTATCTCTACTCCTAGTAGAGTACCATTTTTTACCCAAATTATATGTATTTTGTAGAGTACTATATTGCCAATAGCCAAATGCCCTTATTTAATGTAAATCCTTGATATTAATTCTGTGGAAAATATCCAGAACTTGATAACCGCAAAATTACAGTTTTTCAATAAACGTGTTTGAAAATTTTTAAAAATATTTTGTGACACAAAATGTTTATTTAAAACATTACTAATAAGTAATAACCATAAAATAACTTGCTGTTGGTTTTGTAATAATAGATTTTTGGAATTAATGTTTTGTTTTAAGTTGATTTAGCTATTTTACTAGAAGAGCAAGAGGGTGAGAAGATTATAATCATGTTTTGGCAAATTATGAAAATTATCTTCCCATCTTAAGTTTAAGATCAGATTTCGCTCTTATAAACTTTTGAGGGATTTTTAATTAAATAAATGCTTATTTATTTTTGGCAGTGCAAAGATTTGATGTTAAACAGTCCACTTCAAATATTATCTCAAAAAGGGAAAAATTACGGTTATCAAGTTTTGGAGATTTTCCACAGAATTGTCATTTAGTTATTTTAATTTGTAATCGTTTTGGAAAGGCTGTTACTTTAAAACTACTTTCAGCTTAGTGCTTTTAAAACTTTTCTAAGTAAATTAAAAAAAGAAAATTTTTATTTATTTTATATTTCAAAAATTTACATATGTGTGATTTTTAATTTTTAAAATAACTATTGGAATATTTTCACATTCAAATTACATTAAGCAAATAAAAAAAAGACACCTTTTGGAAATTTATAAAAACAAAAGGTTTCTCTGCAAAGGTTTCATTTAATTTATTATCTACCTACATAAATGGCATGAAATGACCAAATTTTGAGTCTGTTTATTTAAATTTTGTTTATTTTTTTTATATTTGCTTCTATAACATATTTTTAGAATTTTAAATAAAATAAAAGAAATAATGACTACTAATTAGGTACCACTTCACTACTACTACATAGTATTATTAATACTAATACAAATAACAAACTATGTTCTTTATTAAAAATAGGTATGTATTTATATTAAATAATAAATTAATTCACTGCCAATAGGAAACATTCATAAAAAAAAGGATCCTACCACTGCACTGACTACCGAATTCTAAAATGTCTTTTTTAAGAAGCATTTTTTTAAAGGTAAATAAATTAAAACACTTTTTTAGTGCAAAAAATATTCATAAAATAAAATTAAAGCAATCTTTAATTTTCGAATTTTGATTAAAAAACCAAAATAAAAACACTTCTATTCTCTTTTGTGCTATATTCTATTTCTAAAATTTAGTTTTAGAAAAACGAAAAAACTAAAATAAACATTTTTCTGTTCTATTCTTCAATCATGAATAACATCAATTTAAAGGTATTAGTCATTATTTAGTGTGTGAATTAATTATAATAACTTATTTGAGATGCGAAATACTTATTTGACATGTAAGTAAGGTTTCGCCAACTCTTGAGTATTATATATATAGATTTAATGAAATTACTACATTTTTTCTTTTTATATTTAAATAAAAATTTAAAGCAGCTTGCTTGAAATTGCACTTCCCTAATAACAAAATAGAAAATTAATTAAAATAAATTAAACTAGTATCGCCCTGTGCTCGAAATTCGAGCTATTTTTGCTATTAAATTTTCATAAAAAATTTTTTTTATGTAATTTATATTAGACTAATATTACACGAAAAACTATTTATTTTTTTCTATACGAAATAAAAATTATGGCAACAATTTTGTCAACAATTCTTGCGCTTGAAATTATTTAAAAAAAAATTTATTACTTTTTCAATTATAAAAACGTCGTTAAGTAGTTTGTAGCTCGTAGCATATTGGTGCAAACAAGTTGTATGGTAACCCCCCGAAAATGGAGCCCCAACATTTTAGAACTTTATATAAGTGCTCGATTCATTATATAACTAACCGTGTGTAATTTTCATACTCGTAGTATAATTAGTTTTGAAGAAATTCATATTGGTGCAAAGAAGTTGTATGGCAGCCCCCCGAAAATGGGGCCCCAACATTTTGACACTTCATATAAGTGCTCGGTTCATTATATAACTAACCGATGTGCTGACGCATCGTTTAGATCGATGCGTTACAAACGGAGTAGCTATTTTAAAATACCCGATGTCAATAACGATGTAATATATGTAGCCAAGGGTATAAACATTATTCCATGTTTAACGAGGAAGGTAGTAGTAGAGTAGACTGTATCAACCCTGGGATACCCGAATAACCGTAATATAAACATTATATCATCCGGTTAATAACTTTTGGCAAAATTTAAAACATTCAGCTTCATTAGTTGTAGTGTAATGCTCATATAAAAGAAGGAGTTGTATGGCAGCTACCCGAACCCACGGCAGTAGACCAACTAAATGTTCCAAAAACTTTGGCCATAACACTAAACTATTTTTGGTAAAATTTCAGAAATCAAGCAGGGTAGTGTAATGCTCATATAAAAGATGAAGTTGTATGGCATCTATTTGAACCCACTGCAGTAGACCAACCAAATTTTATAGAAACTTTGGCCATTACACTAAAATCCCATGGACCCATGAACCAAAATGGTCCAAACCAATAATAATATTTTTATACATTGTGGCAATTTGTAAATTTTAAAAATCTCATGTCAGGATAGCGCAATACGCGTATTTTTTCTGCTCTCATATAAATTCGTGTACATACTTATTTCTAAATTTTTTGACAGAAATACGCTGTAAGCTTTTATTTAGGTTGGGTCCTAAGGAACATATAATTTTTTTGAGGAATATAATTTTTTTATTTTTGCAAACATATTATAGGTATTTTCAATTATTTTGAATATATCTAATGTATGTTTTAAACAAAATTATTTAAAAACGAGGAAGAGTGTAGTAGAGTAGACTGTGTCAACTCTGGGATACCCGTATGACAGTAACATATACATTATATCATCTGGTTAATTACTTTTGACTTTATTAAGTGTAGTGGAATACTCATATAAAATAAAGAGTTGTATGGCAGCTACTCGAACCCTCTGTCGTAGACCAACCAAAATTTGCAGAAACTTTGGCCATTACACTAAACAATTTTTGGTAAAAATTCAGACACCCAGCTTCATTAGGTGGAGAGTAATGCTCATATAAAATAAGGAGTTGTATGGCAGCTACTCGAACCCTCAGCAGCAGACCAACCAAATTTTGCAGAAACTTTGGCCATTACACTAAACAATTGTTGGCAAAATTTCAGACACCCAGCTTCATTAGGTGGAGAGCAATGCTCATATAAAATAAGAAGTTGTATGGCAGCTACTCGAACCCACTCCACTAGACCAACCCAATTTTGCAGAAACTTTGGCCATAAAACTAAACTACTTTTGGCAAAATTTCAGACACGTAGCTGTAATAGATACAGAGTAATGCTCATATAAAAACAGAAGTTGTATGGCAGCTACCCGAACCCATGGACCAAAATGGCTGGATTTAAATAGCGATGACGGCTATTACAAAAACACGAATTTGCGAAAATTTCAAGATCCTAGCTCTTTTAGTTTTTGAGTTATCGTGCGGACGGACAGACGGACGGACATACATAGCTAAATCGATTTATTTTTCGATTCTGATCCGATCCATACACTTGAGTCTATATCTACCCCCCCTCCTTCTCTGCGTCACAAACGTATTGGCAAATTTATTATACCCTTTGACTATATAGTCATACGGGTATAAAAATATTACTTTAAAATATTTTATTTTTAAAACTTAATTGTAGCAACATAAGAAAAAACAAATGTGAAAGAAATTAAATATTAAAAGAAGGAAGCCAATATAAAGAAATTGTATATGCAATTTTTTGTTTTCTACTTTTCTGTCGTTGTAAATATAATATTGGTAAACTGAGTTCGTTGGTAAAACGAAATGTATTGCTTTTATTTCGAACAAACTTATTTTTTTTTTCACCAGAATTTTAATTCTAGTTCACTTGTTAAGATAAAAAAGAACAACACAAACAAAAAGAGAAATTAAAAAGATTTTAATCTCCTTGTTCAACTGAACAAAAAACAAGTGATGAAAAAAACCAAGGGTTTTTAAAAAGCAAATTTTCAAAATTATATTCGGTTTCTTACTGAGTATTTTATAATCCAGCATTTCATTTTAGATGTGGCTTTAATATATTTTACATTATATGATATAAGTTAATATGATATGAATTATAAAAAATATTTTTTTATTAGATATGATCACAATCAACATTTATGATTTATCATAAATGATAATATTATAATTTAGTTATTTCATTAATTTAATTATTATGAACTTAAGAAATCCTGTTAAATAGTGCGAAATATAATGTTGGAACTTCAATGTTAATTTTGGAAAAACATACACTAGTGAATAACTTCAAAGTGTTGTTAATATATTTTGATCAGTCGTGCTGAAAATATTTGTGCTAAGCATGTTTTGAGTGTGAATTAAAAAATCTGAATTAAAAAAGAATCATGAAAAACGAGCTTTATTTGGAAAGTATTTCAATTAAACAAATTTCTCGTTACATTTGTCAAACATTCCAGCAACTAAAAATTCGTTTTTGCATAACTTGTATTTAATAATATACGCATATATTAATTGAATCATATTATTCTAGGCTGATTAATTATCATCGAACATTTTTTGGAGCAAACAAGAAAACTTGGATAGGGTTGAAGCGGAATTTCACAATTTATCTATATGTATATAATATATAATAATATTTAATCGGCTTATTTTTTTCCATACAAGTGTAAACGTCCCTTTAAAAAAAAAACGGTTTTTTTGTTTTCATATTACAATAAAATTTTTTTTTAGAATTTTGCGTTTTTTCAGGTGAAATCCGTCATAAACTTTACGTAAATTTAAATTTAACGGCCACGCGGTTCAAAGTTGTGGCTTATGACTCTATTATTATGCGCCGACTTTCTGTGTAAATGTAATTCATTTTCGGTTGTAACTCGCAACTCCATCAAACTATTATATGCGACGACTTATATCTTTCTTTTTAGCTCATTTTCAAAAGAATTTGTAAAAATGTGCCTGTATAGTTTCACTCTGTTATAATTCTTTGTCATACCCCCCGTTTGTTACTTGAATACCTACCCAATTTTTTATTTATAAATATACAAAATTTAAAGGTCCAACAATATATTTTGACATATGTCAAAGGTTTTTTTTAAATTTAAAAGCGATTCTTTAAATTGAAGAAAGTGTCTCTCAGTTTTAACTATTAGATAGTTAAGTTCTAAGTAAAATTCCAAATATTTTTTCACAATTTAATTCCTTGGAAATAGATTAATTCCTTGAAAAATTTGGCAACCTTCCCCATTAAGGGGCTATTAAGACTTAAACTTAACAAATTTAAATTTTATGTATATACTTCCTAAATTATACGTTAACAAACTCCAGCATTACATTTCTATAACATATTCAGTATTAAAAATTTTTTTTTTAATTTAGAGATAAATTCATATACCTACATAAATTCCACTTTTATATTTAAATTTTTTAAAAATATTTTGTTTTGTATTTTTTAATTGTTTTAAAAAAAATTTTTCAAAAAGACAGCCCTCCAGCTAGTTTAAAAACGGGAAAAATAATATTTCGCAAAAGACTTTTATTCAATAAAAGAGATCCAAGCTTTAATTTTTATAAATCAATTTATTAGCTTTTGAAAAATCGGAAAAAAAATCTTTAAGTTTCAAATTATTCTGCCTGCAAAATAAAAGCAAATAACCAAAATTAAATAAATTCAAACATAAATTAATTCAAAAAAAAATTTTATTATTTTTTTATATTATTTGTTTTTTAATAGTAATCATTTGAATAGTAATACTTATTTAAAATATTAATTATATTTTGATAATAGTAATAATTATTTAAAATATTAATAATTATAGACTTTTGTTTAAATTAAAACTTTTAAAATAACTTTATTTGTTAATACGTCTACTAATTATTCAAAAATTTTTTTTAACTAAAAAAAAATTCAACTTAATTCACATAAAATTGTCAATGAACTTAAATTAATGTTGAAATTGTAAAAGAAGTTGCAAGTGGAGTAAAAATCGATATACCCATTACATATTTTATAATATGTTTTTTGCGTACATGTTGTATTTATCATTATTTCAATATTTTATATTTTTTTCAATTTGATTTTAGATCTCGTGAAAGCTAAAATTCATCTTTTCTGCAAACTAAACAAGAAATTTTATAATGCAGAAAGTCACAAAATTTTTTTTTTTATTTGTTTTTGAAAGTGATGAGTTTAGTTTAAAGAACACTTTGTGAAGAAATTCCGAACACTGCAATTAAAATATTATTTGAGTATTAGAATGTAACCAAAACATTAATGTGCCAATATTGAGAAAAAAACTTAAATTTATTAAAATATACAGCCACTCTTTTTAAAGAGATATTTACAAAAAATTACTTGCTTTAAGAGTAAAGTACAATAAGTACCTACATTGGTTTTAGGCAAACATTAGAAAAAATTTCATAAAAAAAATAGGTGGATCTATAATAGTTTTAATAATTAAAACGTCTATGCATATAACAGAAATAAAATTTTTATGATTTTTTTTAAGTATTTGTGCATAGAACCACAAAGTGAAAGTTTTTTTTTAATATTTTGTGTTTAAAAAAATGTTTGTTTTTGTTTTATTAGTAATCTATAACTTAAATAAATTCTGTTTAATATTTACATTTTACAATTATTAATACAACTTTCTTCAACTAATTTGAAACTTCTTAAATTAAAAAGAAATCTATTGTATTTTTTTATTGGGACAAGAATTTGTTTTTCAAATTTATTTAACTTTACTATAAAACTCTTTATTTAATTAAAACCTTTATTTTTTATTATTTATATTAAATATTAAGTTATGCAGTAATTTTTAATTACTGTAACAAATTTTTCTAACACCAGCTAAAACATTGCTAATATCTTCTCCATCACCACGTACCAATGGTTCACCAGTTTCGTAACCAATAATGTTAGGATAAAGATTAGGATTACCATGATGATTTGGATTTATTGGTCCGCCAATCATGGCATCCATTTTAGCTAAAGAGTGTTGTCCAATTGGTGGTAAGCTTCCTTGATTACTATGATTATAACTCTGATAATAATCTTGTGAAGGATGATTTGGATGGGTATTAGATGCTACGGTTGCATAAGGAGATATACTAGAGAAATGTGATGGTGGAGCAGAAATCATTGCTTGTTGATGATGGTATAATTGATTGTTATGATATTCATAATCATTATAATTATGATTAGAATCAGGATATTTCATATATTTATCTAAATCTCTTTGATCCATTTCGTCAGGAGTTGGAGGTGGTAACATATGCGTTTGATGATATGTACTATATTGATAGGGATATGTAGCAACAGGTGCTGTAACAATTCCACCACCTCCACCCCCAGTATTACCATCTCCCTTTCCAGTTACTGATGATGATGGTGATTGCATATAATAATTATCTAATTGGTTATCATTATTGTTAGTATTAGAACAACTATTTCCACCATTTGATGAATTTGGTTTATTTGTCATTGTAAGCGCGGTACTATTATTAGAAGAATTTGAATGTTGTTGATGGCTTGAGTAATGTAATGAAGATAATGCACCTGACGTTGTTTGTAAGGTAATTGTTCCTAAATTTTGATGATCTTGTGGGGTTGGTAATGGAGGATAATAGGTTCCACGTACAATATGGCCCTGATCAAGTAAACCACGGTTTGTACATGTAACATACATTCCTCTTCCAGCAACAATTGTTGTTGTATTAGCTGATGTATGTGCAGCAAGATAATTTTGTTTTTCAATACCATTGTTAGAACTAAATCCATTAGAAGTGTTATCAAAACTGAATCGTTTATTTTCAGAATATTTATCACTACTTGTATTTGAAATATTGTACTGTGTACCATAATCACTTCGTTTATTTTTTTCTAGCTCATTTTTCGTATAACTTGAACTGTAATTATGTGATTGTTGATGTAATTTTTCGGCCTTTAATTGACTATAATCAACAAAAGCAGCTGTACTATGTAATTTTGATTTATCTTTCTGACCGTTTGCCCCACCGGCACCGTTATTGTAACTATCTTTTTCTGTTTCTAATGGACTCATTTCAGGAGTTGGTAATGCCGCGACATCGTGTAATTTTGAATTCATATCATTGCATTTACGTGGTTCTGGACTTTGGGTTGGGCTTGATTCTGGTGTATGCATAGAATTAGTAGAATTATAATAACCATTATATGAATATGGACTTAAACGATTTGATGATGTATCATTTTCATATGATGATATATCACCAGAATTATTTGATGATTGAGTATTAGACTGTTGTGGTTGATTTTGTTGTTGTTTTTGATGTTGATGTTGTTGTTGGCTAGATTGTTGGTTTGAGTGACTTTGATTAGTTTGTGGTTGTCCTCCTAAATTATTATTGTTATTACTACTACCACTCCCATTTGGTAAAGCTCTGGCCTTTGTATGTTTTCTTCGACGTGGTCTATATTTATAATTAGGATGCTCAGTCATATGAATGACTCTTAAACGTTCTGCTTCTTCAACATACGGACGCCGATCTTGTGGTGTAAGAGAACGCCATTTTTTACCTGAAAAAAGTAGGAAAAGTTAAAAGTACTGGAAAATAAGTCTTTTAAAACATAAAACTATAAAATTCTTTAACAAAGAGAATACCTGACCAGTCAGTTATTTTATTTTTACATATATTTTTATTATTGTGGTTTTTTATTATTTATAAAACTATGTTACGAGATGTGTAATAAATTTCCTTAATAAATACAGTATTAAATAAAATTATTATTCAATGCTAGTATTTTTAAATATATTCCCGATTTGAATTATAATTTTAATAAAAAATTAAATATAAAAAAAAAAAAAAAATTTATTTATTCATCCCAAGAAGGGACGATGACACATAATTATAATTTAAAAGTTACAGTAAACAAATAAAAAGGCGAATGCCTTGCATATCACAAATATAAATTATTTTTAAATTTGTATTTTAATTTATCGATTTTTTGTAAGTATCGATTAACAAATTATTTTCTTCACAGGTAATTAAATTTTCAAAAATGTGAAAGAATTTCAATGAAAGAAAAATATATAGTTTTTTGAGAATACCTATTTTCTTTTAATAAAAGGCTTTTGTGGCAAAATGAAACGCCATAAATGAAAAAATAAACTGAATTCATTATAGATTGATCAACAAGACAATTAAATTCAATTAAGATTTATTGAACGAGTTAAACCGGAAAAAATGAGATTTTCTAACAATTTGTTCAATTAATTCAGTTGTATACGAGTATATATATATATATAATTTTATAAAAAAGAAAAGAGTAGCAAAGCATTGAGAAAGATGGGGAAAAAGTTTGTAACAATGTAATTAACGTTATAAGTATTTACCGAGTTATCTTTAAAAAAATATTTGAAACATTATTTTGATCAGCTTTATTCCAAAAACTTAGAAACGATGGTTTTCAAATGGTAAAAGCAACAAATAAAATTAATTGAATCACAAAATTGTAATAGTCATATTAAAAACATTCTACAAATTTATTATCAATATTTTTAATACGTTTTATACAAATTTAAATTAAATAAATTTATAAGTTTCTTAAATAAAATCAAGGTAAATTTTTATTATATAAGAGTATTAAAAATCAATACTAAATTCAGTAACCTAATCCACACCAAATATATCAATAACTCATGGCAAATTTATGTTTTTTATGGTTTATTATAACAGATTCAATTAAATATAATATTAACGTCAAGGAATTGATGATTTTAACTAGGTCACGTAAAATTATTCCTCCCTTAAAAGGTGAACATAATTTCAAGTGTTTTAAATCTCCAATATATGTAATTTAAATTATTTATATATAAAAATACAATAGTTTCATTTACCTTGCCCTAATAGCAACTAATGTTTATCAGATTTAAAAATATAGATAACTACATTGAACTATAACTGTCAATTAAGAGTTTACAATATTTCTTAAACTTTCATGTTATGCTGCGATTTTTAAAAATTCGCATGGAAATGAATAAATTATTATGTTTTAATTTATAAAAGGAATTGTTTCTAGTGATATATTTATTTACAGAATGTACAGTGATCAGATGCAAAGAAATGTTAAATATTTGAACACATAGTCTATTTATTGCCTTATATGCTGCATTTACTCATATTTAGAGCTTTAAAATAAGCCATATATCCGCTCACGAGTTACGTAATTTTATATTGGTTCGAATGACAAATCGCACTTCACGAATTTGAAGTCTTATAATTCTCAATAAGTAGGAAAAAAGATGTTTGGGATCTAGATCAAGATAAGGTCTTTGTAAAATGGATTGGATATTTCTTTTCGAATCGTTGGATTCGTGCTCTAGTCAGTGTTTTATCTCACAGATTCTTTTCAGTAGTTCTTTAACACCTTAACATCTATAAAACGTACATTAGACCAAAAATGGAGTATGCTGCACACATTTGGTCTGGAGTCCTGGGATCAAGATAAAGGAACAATTAACGCTCTTCACCTTATAAAGGATCCCAACGTCACCTCAACGCTCACTCTACTCGGCCATCGTCGTACAGATTAGCCACTGACCTCTCTTTTCTTTAGAAGGTTGAAGAAACTAACAACTGTTATGATGAAATTAAACAAATAATCCACTCAAAATAGCAAGTGGGAGGGCGATCAATGCTCAATTCTACACAGTTAAACCATCCAGACACAGCACATCTTATAAAAATTCGTTTGTCATAAGCTCATCACACATATGGAATTATATCTCAACAGATATGTTCCCTAAAGCTAATGCAGATGTGTACAATTCAGAAAAAATTTAAGAACATTAACAGCATTCTTCTAAATATCCCATCCAATTTTCCTCATCACGCTTAATCCCAGAATCCTATTTTGTAAATCCCAATTGCAAAAATCATTTCACATTTTTATGCTTGAAACCAAACTTTAGATTTGTATAGCAGGTCCCACCCTTAAATTTGCTTCCAAAAAGGTAGTAGTGCTGATGTGTTAAAGTGGCACACTATGAACTATACTTAGCTTGAATAGTTGTATTTCGAAGCTGCCCCCCGTTAAACAAGAAGCAACATATGGGAATATATATATTGTTGTTGTTCTGATATGGGGTTAGCATGTGCCATCCTAATACGGAGGCCTTGCGGGTCGTTGTGTACCCATTTATAATACTTTCTATCAATATATAAGTTCATTACAATCAAGCCAATCGCATATTGTAATTAGATCCTGATTGAGTATGTTTTCTAGTTCTTTCGCCGATTCAGCTTTTGCTATGATGTTACTATCATCTGCATACACATTATAGTTTGAAATATTTTTATTCTTCGGTATATTCATACAATTCATATCTGTAATTGCGGATCTGTACCACTATTTTCAAGGAAACCATATTGATTTGGGTCAAAACCAACTGTTTTTTGAAATAAACATTTTATTCTTAATGATCATTAAGATCATATACATAATGATCATTTATTGATAATTTTTACCATAGGTTGTTTGATGATATTAACTAATTTCTGTAAATCTTTTACTGTTATTTTATCTCGTCTTGGAGCTGAATTTCTGTTCATATTCATAATAATTTTATAAATTTCGTTTTTCTGTAACTGGGAATACAACTAATGTTTGGTTTTTATACCCGTATGACTATATAGTCAGTATATATAGTCAAAGGGTATAATAAATTTGCCATTACGTTTGTGACACAGAGAAGGAGGGAGAGATCAGAATCGAAAAATAAATCGATTCAGCTATGTATGTCCGTCCGTCCGTCCGTCATCACGATAATTCAAAAACTAAAGGAGCTAGGGTCTTGAAATTTTCGCAAATTCTTTTTTTTCAATAGTCGTCATCGCTATTTAGATCCATGGGTTCGGGTAGCCGCCATACAATTTTTTTTTATATGAGTATTACTCTGTACCTATTACAGCTGCGTGTCTGAAATTTTGCTAAGGATAGTTTAGTGTAATGGCCAAAGTTTCTGCAACATTTGGTTGGTCTACTGTAGAGGGTTCGAGTAGCTGCCATACAACTCCTTGTTTTATATAAGCATTACACTACACCTAATGAAGCTGGGTGTCTGAAATTTTTCAAAAGTAAATAACCGGATGGTAAAATGTATATGTTACGGTCATACGGGTATCGCAGAGTTGACACAGTCTACTCTACTACACTCTTCCTCGTTTCTTTTATAAACAGAATTATTAACTACATTATTTTTGTTATTCCTTTTATAATGGATTCTGCTACTTCATTAAAATATGCATTTAACGTGTTTGCCGTTTCATTTTCATCCTTTTTAGTTTCTTCATTTATTTTTACCACACTAGTAATATGTTAAGTTATTTTCAGTTGCTAGAGTTACTTTCGGCATTGTCAATACTTCTTTAAAATGTTTTTTTTTTTGTTTCTTTAGTTAATTTCTCCACCTTTTTCTTGAATTGTTTATATTTTATCCTTCTATCCGTGTCCTCTGGATCTTCATTATAATTATCATATAGTATTTTTCTAATTTTTATTTTTCTAATTGTCCTATTTTAATTCAAAATTTTATTCTTATATGTTGCTCGAGCCCTTTAGATCCCCGTGCATGAATTACTGAAAATAAATTTTTTTTTGAATCGGAATATTGAAACTAGCGATATTTAAAAGCAAAATCAAAAAACCGTTTTAGAAAATTACCGTTAGTTTGGCTGATAGAAAAAGTTGTTTTAAAGCAAATTTTATTTTCCTATCTTTAAAAATGGTTTGTAGCTTAGTTAAAGTTTTTCCTATTGACTACTGCTATAATTTTTGGCATTATTGTCGGTTATTTAAAAGTTCAGTGCAAGTTTTTTTTAGTGAAACAATTTTTTTTAAATTTTATTTATTTTTATATAATTACGTGAAAAGCAAGTAGTAAAAATATTACTAAATGAAAAAGATAATATATAATTTCCAAAAATTGGACAGTAATAATTGGTATTAAGAAAAGTGGTTGCTTCAAAGCAACTTTAAGCACAAATACGAAATAAAATTTTATAAATTAAACACAAAGGGATGACGCAGATGGTTTTTTAATTCTAGTAAGTCGTTAAAGACTTTTATTCTTGAAGAGAAAGTAGTATACTTTTGTAGATCGGCTTGGTGCCCAACTGTGCAAATATTTTTATTTAATAACTTTATTAATTTTGTTAATAATTATTTTAAAAACCTCCTGAACAAAGGGATTAACTAAGAATCATTTTTGTGTTCCAGAGTTGGCACTAATTCATTATATTTGTAATGCAATAGTTCTCCATTATCATTATTCTTTAATGAATTAGAATAATGCATAGTTTTTGTTAATACTGCACTAAAATAATTTTAAAAAAATTCAAAAATAATGCATTAACTAAAACAATTCAAATTAATTGAATTACTTTTAAATTATTTGAATTACTTTTGAAAAAATTATTCAATAATAATAATAATTCAAGTAATTCGCTGAATTATTTTTTTTCACTCATCAAAAAACAAACTCTAAGATAATTAAAATCTATTTTAAATTTTATCAAAAAATCGCAAATTTAGATTAAAATTTTGTTAAATAAAAATGTAAGAATAATAAAAAAATTTATTTACATCCCACACACATTTTTTTTTATTTATTATCCGTAAAAAGTTATTATATCATCTTTCATCCGTACAAATTGCCGCAAGATCTTAGGTTTACGATTAAATAAAATGATCATAATGAAAAAAAAATAATATTAATAAATTGTGATTTTCCCATATAATTCCTCAATTTAAGAAGGCTGAATCTCTTTTATTAAAAACAGAAAAAATAAAAAAAAACTATGAGCAGACAAATGTGTACGTGTTTTTTATAATAGTCACCTATCAATATAATATTAAGTATAGTATTATACGAACGTGCGGTAAATATATTTTTGAAGAATATTAAACTAAAAATTATTTTTCGAAATTCAAAAACCAAAATTATTTCTTAGTTTTCAAATATCCATTTTTAAAACTAACGTAATTTTAGAGCTAACTAATAAAATATTGCAATTATGAAGCACTATGGTAAATAGAATTTTAGTTAAATAAAAGGTATTTTAATTTTGTGTGTAGATATTGAAAAAAAATTTTTGTATATAGATATTGAAATAATATTTTAAGATAAGTCTTCAATACTTCGAAAAGAAGAGACTGGACAGTTAAGAATCACATGAGAAATTATTGAATTCGAAATTTATTAAAAGAGCATAATAGTAAAGTTTAATTGTTATAACTAACGGTATTACTATATCTCCCAAACGTATAATATAAATAAAACATAAATATCTGCGTCAGCATATTTTAACATAACAATAACAAACAACATAATTAGGTCAATATAATTAATAACAATTGCTTTATATATAAATTAGCTAAATATTTGTTCATATTTGAACTTTTTATTAAAAGTAAAATTATAATTAGTGAAAGGAAATTGAAAAGTTATTTTTCTCGGAAATGGTTGTGGAAATGCTAATAAATGCATTTTCAATAAAATCAATTAACTAAAATTTAGTATAAATATCAATCCAAATGATGTTAAAAATCAGTCTTAGTTCTAGGGTCAACTAAAGACCCAATTTCGAGATAATAAAATGAATTTAATACAAAAGTAAATCAAAGTGTTTTATTTTTTTTTATTAAACGGAAACCCAAGTAGTTTAATTTTAATCTCTTTAAATATCCACGGCAGTTCCAGTTCTTAAAAAATTTTTTAATAATAATATCAAATGTTTATATTGTTATATTGTATTTTTTTTATTAAATATATATAATTATGTATTAATAATTAACTCATTAGTTTTTAAACTGTCACTGGCATACAAACCCGGTGCTTTCGCATAAAAGGTCGGCTTATAGCCACTGTGCCACCCATTTTGGCTATAAATATAAATTCTAATTATATATATAAATTAAAGCTAATATCCAATGCGCGTTGCAGCGCCTCTAAATGGAGTTTCAACTGTAGCTGATGTTATTGAAAAAAAATAAACACAAATGTAATTACACATTATAAATTGTAAAAGATAACTGGTTGTAATGAGTTAAAGGAAATCGAAAAAAATTTTTTGAATTTTTCCTTTAGGTCAAAGCTGTACTTGTAAGTTTTTTATTTTTTAACTTTTCTTAATAAAATTTTTATCTAGAATTCTAACATAGATGAAGTAATTGTAAAAAAGGTGTTGTCTGAATTGTTTACTGATATAAATTTATACTTATTCCTGATATTTCGTATGAAAGAGAATGTAAGAATATGTCTACCAAGTGCAACTCAGTAATTTTACCTTAAAGAAAAGAATCTGAAGATAAAAAAAGTATAGTTATAGATAAAATTTTAAATTTATAAAATGAAGACGTAGGCTAGTCAATTACATAATTATTTAGACAATTAATATTAGAAAATATAACTTTATATTACAGTAGCTTTGGCAATTCTGAAAATATAGAATTATAAACTTATTTCACAAATTCTTTATTTATTTCTTAACAATATAAAACAAAAAAAACAAAATAACTTCAAAATAATAAAATTTGTTGTTTTTAAAACAAAAATTTCATAAATATTTAGATATTTTTTTTATCCTTATGCAAAGACATAGCATAGCATCTACCGTGATATCAAGAGCAACCGAACCCAAAATATTAGCAAAACAATTTAGAGAAGGCTTAATGATAAAATATAAAGCCATATGTTGCTTGTAAGCAACTTCAAATTGCGTTTGTAAATAAAAACAAGTAAAAAACGAGGAAGAGTGTAGTAGAGTAGACTGTGTCAACTCTGGCATACCCGTATGACCGTAACATATACATTATATCATCCGATTTCAAAATTTCAAACATACAGCTTTATTAAGTGTAGTGGAATACTCATATAAAAGAAGGAGTTGTATGGCAGCTACTCGAACCTTCTGCAGTAAACCACCCAAATTTTGCAGAAAATTTGGCCATAAAACTAAACTACTTTTGGCAAAATTTCAGACACGCAGCTGTAATATGTAGAGTAATACTCATATAAAAAAAAATTGTATGGCAGCTACCCGAACCCATGGACCGAAATGGCTGGATTTAAATAGCGACGACGGCTATTGCATAAAAACGAATTTGCAAAAATTTCAAGATCCTAGCTCATTTATTTTTTGAGTTATCGTGCGGACGGACGGACATACATAGCTAAATCGATTTATTCTTCGATTCTGATCCGATCCATACACTTGAGTCTATGTCTATACATTTATACATTTTGACTATATAGTCATACGGGTATGAACAGTCAGACTTAGAAATGCCCTACACCTATTTGGTTTAAGTTTAACGACTTATGGATATCTCTATTCAAAAATATTAAAAAACAAAAAAACTTGAAATAAATGAAAATATATTTATTCCAATTTATTTATATATTTGATTTAATTTATATATTTATAGGAATCCTATTTACTTTTTGTTGAAATAAAGACCTAGTCCACGTTGCAATAATGGAAAATATTAATTTCAGATTGAAAAATTCGGGTTAGAATTGGTTAATTCTCATCTTTTATATTTATTATATGGAATTTTGAGCACTTCTGTTATTAATTTTTTTTTTCTTTAAGCACTAACTGTTCAACTGCTAGGCTAATGAGTCTGTCTATACAATTGGAACAGGGGATCATACTATATTTGTGTTGTTAGAATTGATCTTAATGAATTCCACATACAATTTAAACATGAGATAGTACTAGGCCTTATAAACGTCTTAGATTTTCAATAGATACAATTCTATTTTTGTTTATATCGTAAGATTTTGTATTTGAGTTATATGGTATTCTATATCTGCGAACTATATTCAATTAAATTATTTGTTTATATTTTTGCATTTGTTTATATAATTATATTAATGTTGTTTTATTAAAGATATATATAATTATTTATTATTGGTTAAGCCATTAATTTGACCCCATGGCGAATGAAGCTGAGTCGAGTCAAATACCAGGAAATTTTTTCATGTTTCACTGGTATTCGACCCCGGGAAATATTTATTTATTCATTTATTCTTTTTACTCCTCTTATCTTTCTAATAACCTAACAACAAATTATATAACATTCAATAATACTATTCAATTAGTATTATAATCATAATTCTCCTATTAAATTATTAATTTTGACTAATAGTGAAATCAATACTTAGAATATAATCCCAATGCACTCAAGTAAACCTGTTAACAAGTGCGAAATATAATGTTGGAGCTCCAATGTTAGTTTTGGAAAAACATACACTGGTGAATAAGTTACTGTTTTATAAAAAAATTTAAGATTTTTAATTTTGCAAACCTAGAAACCCTTCAATGGGGAAGGTTCCCCAATTTTTGCTCAGCAAACTTATGATGGATCTGCCCACCCCTCTCCTGTCCCCACCTTTCCATTTTTTTAGATTGTAGGAAATCAATTGTGAATTCCACCAAAATTTGTAGTTTTACCTAGAATTTTATTATCACAGCAAAAATGGTTAAAACTTAGAGAAAAGTGAAACAGAAACCCTTTCAAATTTAAGAAAAACCTTTGATACATGTTGAAATATAAATAAAGAGCTTTCAATTTGGTATATTACTAAGAAAAATTTTGAACTGGTATTCAAGTTACAGGTGTTCAAAAAAAGAAAAATTTCAATTTTCGGGCTCTCATAGCTTCTAAACAGGGGGCTTGACAAAAAAATGTTGTTAACCAACTCCTACTTTTAATTTTTGAGGATCTAACTTCTTCCAAAATTGCAAGACCCTAGCTTAAACCATTTAGAAGATATGTGTGGCCAAAAATTTTGCAAAAATTGAGTTTAGCATAATGTTAAATTTTAGTAACGTATGGCAACCCTAAATATTTTCCTTTTAAAAATTTATAAATTTTATAAAACCAGCTATTTTTTGTCGTTTTCAGATTGAAAATACACCTAACAGAAATCTTCTTATAACAATTAAAAATAGGGCTTTTTCCAACTTTGGGGGGCTGTAGCTCCGTAACGGGTGGGGCTACAGAAAAAAGTTTTTCTAAGAAACTATTTTTTTTGGAATACCTATCCGTGGTTAAAATTTCTTAACAATATTTCAAACGGTGTAAAAGTTTTGTAAACATACGGACGGACAAAGTGAAGCTATATAGTATATAGGCACTTCTTTACAAAATTTTTTAAAAATGTGCTAAAAAAAGTTGTTAGACAACTACTCGAATCCACTCCACTACAATAACCAAATTTTGCAAAACTTTAGCTATAAAACTAAACTACTTTTGAAAAAATTTCAGGCAACCAGCTTCATAAGGTATATTATATCGTACAAAAATAAATTGTATGGCAGGTACTCAAACCCGTGAGCCAAAATGGCTGCAAATGGCAGCGATGACGGCTATTGCATAATAACGAGTTTGTGAATATTTCAAAATCCTAGCTCATTTATATTTTGAGTTATCATGGGGTCGGACGGACATACATAGCTAAATCGATTTAATTTTCAATTCTGACGAATTTACTTTCGGGAGTTTAGTAAATATTTTCCGAGTTTATTGTGTCTCCTTTGATCCAGTTTTTGTATTTGGAATTTGCACAAGTTTGCTTGTTGCATTTGTAGTATCTTCGTATATTTATTCATGATATCAAACACTTTACATCTTTCTCATTATATACGTACTTTTTCATTTTGGGAAATTTTCCTTATCAACTTCAATAGAATAGCACTATTTGTGTTATCTTCTACATTTTCAATTTTGAAATGTTTCAGAATTAGAATCGAAAAATAAATCGATTTAGCTATGTATGTCCGTCCGTCATCACGATAACTCAAAAAATAAAGGGGCTAGGATTTTGAAACTTTTACAAATTCGTTTTTATGCAAAGACGTCATTGATATTGAAATCTAGCTATTTTGGTTCACGGGTTCGAGTAGCTACCATACAACATTATTTTTTGCAAATTTTCAAAAAATTTTGTAAAAATTTGCCTATATACTTCCACTCTGTCCGTCCGTCTGTCCTACAAAAACTTTTACATCGTTTGAAATAGAGAAAAGAAATTTTCACCACTACAAAAAAAATAATTTTATAGAAGAACCTCCACACAGAGTTGGAAAAAGTCCTATTTTTAAATTGTTATAAGAAGAGTTCTGTTAGGTGTATTTTCAATCTGAAAACGGCAAAAAATAGCTAAATTTTTAAAAGGAATATATTTAGGGTCTCCATACGGTATTAAAATTTACCATTATGCTAAATTCAATTTTTGCAAAATTTGTGGCCCCACATTTCTTCTAAACGGTTCAAGCTAGAGTCTTGCAATTTTGGGAGAAGTTAGACCTTCAAAAAATAGTAGGAGTCGGTTAACAAAATTTTGTATGTTTTAAGCCAGTGTATGTTTTTCCAAAATTAAACGTTAACAAAGAAGCTCCTACATTATATTTCGCACTTGTTAACAGGTTTTCTTGAGTGCATTGGGATTATATTCTAAGTATTGATTTCACTATTAGTCATATAATAAATAAATTAATGAAATAACTAAATTATAATATATAAAATATATATATTTTTATAAAAATAAATGATAAAATACTCAGTAAGAAACCCTATATAATTTTGAAAATGTGCTTTTTAAAAACCCTTGGTTTTTTCATGGCTTGTTTATATGAGCATTACTTAATACATAATAAATTTCCTATATGTGAATTTTTGAAACTTTGCCAAAAATAATTAGCCGGATCATGTAATATTTATACTAAGGTCATACGGGTATCCCAGAGTTGACAAAGTCGACTCTACTATACTTTTTCTCGTTTTTCCCGTTAACAATTGAATTTATTGTTTTGCAAGCTTCATCATTTTTTTTCATCGCACTCAAAATCGCGTTATTTACCTTATCGCTTTGATTTTGAAAGCTTCAGTAATTACGCTTGATATTCTATTTCAATTTCTTCCAATCTTTACATATAGATTTATATTCATTTTGATGTTGACTGTTTTTTGTTACTGCACTCATTATATTTTGTAGAACTAGATCACCGTTTTGTATACACATAATACGCAGTCTTAACATATGAATTCAACATTATTGTTTGTGTAGACACAAGTTTGTGTTTAATGGTTAAATGATCCAACACAGAACACTTAAGTTGTTTATGAAATGAATTTTTACATACTCCCACATATAATTTCAGTTTCATCTTTAATTTTAATTTTGCATTTATGGCACGACGTCTTTGCACGTTCTTTTATTTTATATCACCATTTAATCGTTATCGGTTAAAAATAATAAAAAAACAATATACAGCTTATTTGGCCTTGATTATATATTACAGGAAGATATTGTTTCAATCCATAAATCGCTCTCTCTCTCTCTTCGATGCCTATCCACTACTGGATGTTGGCGGTCATATGTCTTGAAAGTTGAGTTGAAATCTAGATAAAATGCTTCTGTATTAATTACGATCCATCGCTATGTGTACCAAATCACCAATATTTGATATACCTGTCCAGTTCCTGATGTTGCGTAACCACGACATTTGTTTTCGGCCAACACCTCTTTTACCTTCAATTTTCCCTTGCACGATCAGCTGTAGGAGCTCGTACTTTTGACTCCGCATCATATGTCCAAAATATGATATTTTCCTTCTTTTGATATCTGTAAGAAGTTCTCGGTCTTTACTTATTCTTCGAAGAACTTCAATATTTGTGACACGATCTACCCATGAAATTTTTAGTATTCTTCTGTAGAGCCACATTTCAAAGGCTTCGAGTTTATTCATATGGGTGGTTGTCAAGGTCCAAGTCTCTACTCCATATAAAAGAACCGACCATACATAGCATTTCAAAAAACGTAAACGAAGATCTAAATTCAGATCTCTGCAACAAAAAACTTTTTTGTACTTAATAAATGCACCTCTCGCTATTTCAATACGACATCTTATTTTTTGTTCACATGTCCACTGCTCATTTAGCCAGCACCCAAGATATTTGTAGCTAGAAACACGTTCAATTGGAAGACGGTCGACTGTAACTGTAGCTGTGCTATATGGTGTTTTACATCTACTTATGATCATGAATTTAGTTTTTATCGCATTGATTTTTAGACCAAAGTTTATGTTATGATGATTAACTTTATCTATTAAATGTTGTAGATCACTTAAATTATCTGCCAAAAGGGTTGTGTCATCAGCATATCTTATGTTATTAAGATAGGTACCGTTTACTTTAATACCTATTTCAACTGATTCCAATGCTTCTTGGAAGATCTTCTCTGCATAAGGATTGAAAAGCAGAGGTGATAAGATACAACCCTGTCGAACTCCACGCTTGATTAAAATGTTTTCGGTTAGCCCATCTGAAGTTTTTATGTTGGCTGTCTGATGCCAGTACAAAATTTCAATGCATCTAATAGTTTTGTCATCAATATCTATCGTGTTTAATATTTCTATGAGTTTATGATGTTGGACTTTATCAAACGCTTTCTCATAGTCAAGAAAACATAGGAAAACATCTTTCTTGACATCACAACAATTTTATACGAGTACTTGAACACAAAAGAGAGCTTCTCTTGTGCCCGTTCCTCCTTTAAATCCAAATTGTGTTTTTCCCATATGTATTTCAGCTTTTGAGTACATGCGATTGTGGAGCACTTTAAGAAAGATTTTGAGTGCATGATTCATTAAACTTATCAGTCTATGGTCACTGCATGATTTAGCGTTAACTTTCTTTGGTAGAACGATAAATGTTGATAAAAGCCAATCTGAAGGAAAAATACCGGTATCATATACTTTGTTGAAGATTTTGTGCAACGCATCTATGTTTTGGTCATCAATTAATTTAATAATTTCTGATGATTCATTAGTATTCTGTGGTCTGGTCGGGTCTGAAAATAAGTTTTCTATATATTCCTCCCATACCTTTTTCCTTTCTTCGTTATCCAAAATGAGTTGGCCATTATCATTCAGTAGTGAAGAGAAATTTGTTTTCCTATATGCTCCTGATACTTCTTTAATTTTTTTGTGAATGTTGAAGTCATCATGAGACTGTTGAAGGTTTTCTATTTCGTTACACTCATTTTTAAGCCATTGTTGTTTTTCTAATCTTATTTTGGAACGAATTTTACTTTGAATACGTTTATATTCTGCCATATTCTTATTTTTGAATGATCTTCTTTCATCCATCATTTTTAAGATTTCATTTGTCATCCATTTTTGCTTTGGACCATTTTTCTTTTCGCCTAATATATTTTTGGATGTTTCGAATAAAATTTGTTTTGTTCGATGCCATAATATATCATCTTCTATCCTACTAACGTTTATTAATTGATTGTTGATTTCTAATGTCAATTGACTTTTGATGTTATTGTCTTTTAGCTTTTCTACGTCGATTTTAAATTGCGTGTTAGTCCTTCTAGCTTTTGATAGTTTAAGTTTAATCTTAGCTAAGAGAAGGTTGTGGTCTGACGGAACATCTGCACTAGGATAAGTACTAATATGCTTAATAGAAGAGCTAAAACGTTTGTTAACTAAAATTAAATCAATTTGGTTACGTATTATATTACCAGTACTGTCTCTGGGAGATTTCCAAGTATATAACCTCCGCTTTGGCAAGCAAAACCATGTGTTGGTGATTTTAAAATTTTTATCTTGACAGAATTCAATAAGTCGATTACCTCTTCCGTTTCTAGTTCCTAACCCAAATGGTCCAACTATTCCATCTATTTTACCGGAACCAATTTTGGCATTAAAGTCGCCCATCACTAGATTCAAATCATGTGGTTTTGTGTACTTCAGAAGTTGTGATATTTGATTATAAAATTCTTCTATCTCATCTTCCGTTTTTTCAGCAGTTGGAGCATATACCTGGATAATATTTAGAGCTACAGGTTTAGTATCCAGTTTAATAAGCATAGCCCTATCAGAAAATGGTATAAAATCGATGACATGCTTTATTAGGTGTTCTGAAATAATTATGCTAACGCCATTTCTGTGAGTTGTTGTGTTGTTTCCTGAATAGTAAAATTTAGCTCCTTTCGATTTACATTCACCCGAGTTCGGCCACCAAGATTCACTGATACCCAATATATCAATTTTTAAACGTTGCATCTCATGAATAGTATTTGCTAGTTTACCAGACTCAAATAAACTATTGACATTCCAAGTGCCAATATTAATTGTGTTGTTAGTTTTACCTCCGGGGATTCTTAGCACCCTCTTTTTGCCGGAAACTGAGGGCCATTTTTTGGTTTCACTTGACATATGATTGTTCTTGGGATATATATTCCAGTGGTTTCCCGTTGCCTTCTGGAAGATTTTAAGTTTTCCTTATTATAAATCTGCCGTTCCTCTGAAATCAGACGCAGACCAGGGAGCCGTCCATTCTGGATCAGACGCTTCTGGATTTATCGCACTCATTATTTAGCCTGAACATCATTCAGTTGCCCGGGGGATACCGCGGGGAGGTATAATGAGCACTTGATGGCAGCAGTCCCAGTTGCGGCATTGGAATGTTCCAAATGAACAGACGATCAATGCTTACGCATCCCCCCTCCCCATAAATCGCTGTTGATGATAAATTTTTTTTTCAGGAATTAACCAAAATGTACCGGAGTGGCCACCACTAAGTCCCGATTTAAATATAATTGAAAATCTATGGCAGAAACTTGAGCTTAAAATACCAATAATTCCAAAATATTAGAAAATCAAAGGATAGAAGGAGGGAAAAGAAGTCTGGCAAGTTGAACAAGCTCTTAGGTAAAAATTTCGACCGAGATGCTGAAAATTTGATATATTCAATGCCTATACGTTTGCTTACGTGGTAATTTCTTCAATAAATAAGAACATATATTTTTTTTTTTCAATATAATGCATGTATAAATTCTTCTCAGATTTTTGTGCTTTGTTCACTTGTCTAAATAATTATGAAAAAAAATATACTTGTCTAAATAGATAACAAAAGGCTTCGAAAGTTACTTGTTGAAACTGAACGAAGTTCCTTTGGGTATAGTTAGGATTTTCACACACTTAAATCACGATTTGTTTTTGAACCAAGTGATAAAAAATGCACAATTTGGTTTCGACGGATAAGGATATGAAAGTATTTTGAGGAATTGGGTTTCGCGCAGAAAAAATCTATCAATTGTTCAAAATGAACAAGTGTTGAAGGGTTTATTAAAGTTAATAAAACGTAATTTATTATATTAAGGGGGATAAGTATCTAAATCAGTTGCAAATTAAAATATGTTATTAATATATTACACAATAATTCAAAACTAAAATGAATAAATAAAAAACAGAAAAAAATTAAAAAGAAGATGCATTGTTCTTAAATTTAGATAAATCTCACGTATGTATTATCAATTTTAGAGAACCCGTTGGGTGGAATATAATTATTCTAAAGCGTTTCACTTGAATTATGTGACTGTATCAAACATAGAAACGGATGATATGATTAGTTATATACATTTACAGTCTTCGCACTAAATGCTTAAGGTTTACAAATTCATAGCAAACAAAAAATAAATTTTTTTGCCGGTAATGTTTTAATTCACTTTGTTTACTTTGTTTGTCTATTACCTATCGAGACTGTTAAAATTATGTTTTCAAAATAAGCTGAATCATAGAAAGGTTAAGGCAGTAATTGTCCAAACAGTACAATATATAACATTGCATACCGTTTTCTTTCGATTTATTTAAAATTTCTATTCAAATAATTGACAATTTAAAAAATATTCCTTAAGCTAAAATTAATATTTTTATAATCTACTACAAAAAATTTAAAAATTACTCCTTACTGTATAATGACATAATCGGGCCAGTAATTATTAATAATTATTTTTTTCAAACAACAATTTTCAGATAAATAAAAATTTGTATATATGTGTATGCTAGAAAAATGCAGTGTTTAAACATATAGGTATTTCTTTTATATACTAAATAAGCTTGTGTATTAGTTAAAAAGCAACAATTCATTTTTTAATTAGTAGGTAGTACTTTTACCAAGGGTTCATGATGCAGTTATTATGAAAAATTTTAATTAGTAAAATATGCAGTTATTTATACAGTATTTGCATGTACATTTACATGTATATAGGTATATATCATCTAATATTACTCAAAGATTTTTCATTATTTTCTTACACTTTATTAAATTATTTATGTACATATATACATATATAACTGTATAGATAGTTATATTACTACTTTCTTTTTGTATATTATTATATATTATAAAGAGAGTATCCGGACCTACCATTATTATCGTACAGTTTTAGAATTTCATAAGAAAATTACAAATTACTAAACTCAAATTTCTAACCTATAAACTCTACAGAAAAAAATGTTTTTAACTTTATAGGGTTTATCCTCCAGAAATAAGAATATAGCAAGATTAAAAAAATTTAACCAGAAACGTAAAAACTACTATTTCATTAAATTTTAATAAAAACTTAAACTTTAGTTTGCTTAATTTTTAATTTCAAATTGTATAAAGCTAATTTTTTTATATGTAAAATATATCAAAATTATTATAATTCCTTTTAACTAATCTAACCTTTAAAACCCTTAAACCTTTTATAGAAATTGAAAATTACATTAAGCTTTTAACTTTAAAATTTTAAAGAAAAAACGTATATATTAATATACGTTTTTTCTTTATGTAAAACCTAGATTTTTTTAACTTCGAATTGCTGCTTTAAAACAAGTAGAAAGTGGATTGCCCTATAGTTGATACTATTAACATAAATTCAGATAAAATTATATCTGATTTGACGTCCCTATAATTTAGTTCAACATGATCAGTAGTATATCGTTTAAATATTTAACAAAAAAAAGAGGGGATTTCATTACCCGTTTTTAAATTTTTATGATAATTAAAAAAAATTACCTATACATAATAAAGAAAAAAAACCTCATAATTTTAAAAGAAAAAATGAATGTGACTATGGTGAATGCAAAAAAAAACTTAATAAATCTTAAAAACCAAAAAAAATAAATAAGATTGTGGGAGAATTTTGATGGTGGGAAAAATTTCAATGCATATATCTATTGTAAAAAATAGCGTGTTTGCGATAATAACAATGGATCTTGACATGAAAATCAGTCAAAAGTTGTTTTTAAAATTTGCTTTTTATTATATGAATATTTTTATATTATTTATTTGTTTATAGATATTTTATAAGTTTTTATCAATGTAATTGTAAATATAGATATAATAATAAAATTCTTAGAATATATGAGCGGTTAAAAAAATTACGTATACTATCAATAGCGACTTTGAATTTTCCAAAAAATGTTAACTGAAATCTAAAATCCAAATTGAAATTTTTCTATTTTTAAACACCTGTAACTTGAATACCTGTTCAAGTTTTTTTTAGTGATATATAAAATTGAATGCTCTTCATTATATTTCAACATATCTCAAAGGTTTTTCTTAATTTTGAATGGTGATGAAGCCCCCGAAAACTCCAAAAAATGCCTATATTTAAAATAGTATAACAAGAGAACTGTTGTTCTCTTGTTATACTATTGTATGTTCAATCTAAAAACGGTAGAAGAAAGCTGCTTTTATAGGTTTCACAAAAATACAAGGCTAAAAGTTATAGGGTTGCCATACGGTACTAAAATTTAGCACTATGCAAAACCCAATGTTTGCAAGATTTTTGGCCCCACATATCTTCTAAACGGACCTTCACTATTAGTAAGAGTCTACTAGACCTTCAAAAATTAGTAGGAGTCGGTTAACAAAATTTTTTTGACACGTCTCCTGATTAGAAGCTATAAGGGCTCGAAAATTGAAATTTAGCTATTTTTAAACACCTCTAACTTGAATACTTGTTCAAATTTCTTTTTACAAATATACAAAATTTACAGCTGCAGCATTATATTTCAACATAAGTTTTTTCTTAAATTTGAAAGAGTTTCTTTAAATTGAAGAAATTGTCTATTAGTTTTAACAATGTTTGCTTAGATAATAAAGTTCTAGGTAAAACTACAAATTTTGGTGGTGTTCACAATTGTTTCCCTAGAACCTAAAAAATCGAAAGGTGAGGACAGGAATCGGGTGGACAGATCTATCATAAGTTTGCTTAGCAAAAATTTGGGAACCTTCCCAATTGAAGGGCTATTAGGACTTTAAAACTAAAACTCTCATGTTTTTATAAAACAGTAACTTATTCACCAGTGTATGTGTTTCCAAAATTAAACGTTAACAATAAGCTCCTACGTTATATTTCGCACTTGTTAACAGGTTTTCTTGAGTGCATTGTGATTATATTCTAAGTATTGATTTCACTATTAGTCATATAATAAATAAATTAATGAAATAATTAAATTATAATATATAAAATATATATATTTTTATAAAAATAAATGATAAAATACTCAGTAAGAAACCCTATATAATTTTGAAAATGTGATTTTTAAAAACCCTTGGTTTTTTCATGACTTGTTTTATCTTATCTAAGTCTACTTTAAATATGATCTCGTATATGTATATCTTTAGTTTATTAATACACGTTATGCGATAGACTTTTAAAGTAATTTAGTGTTTGTAACAATGACGTTCTCTTATATAGAATTTTATTTAAAACTAATTTGGTTTAGTTTTTGTTTTTTTTTTTCCTTTATGTTTATTTCAAGCTAGCAACTATTCCAAACAAGCGATGATTGAAATAAGTTATTTTGTTCATTATTAGCACATATTCAAAAAAATTTGTA
This sequence comes from Dolichopus griseipennis, assembly GCA_963082915.1. Lineage (NCBI taxonomy): Eukaryota > Metazoa > Arthropoda > Insecta > Diptera > Dolichopodidae > Dolichopus > Dolichopus griseipennis. The sequence continues at coordinate 51,256,978 of OY720445.1, read as the reverse complement.
AAAATGTGTCTATATAGCTTCACTCTGTTCGTCCGGCTGTCCGTCCGTACGATTACAAAATCTTTTACACCGTTTGAAATAGAGAAGAAGTTTTAACCATGGGTAGTTATTGCAATAAAAATAATTTCGTTGAAGAATTTTTTCTGTAGCCGCACCTGCTACAGCCCCCTAAAGTTGGAAAAAGCCCTATATTTAAATTGTTATAACAAGAGTTGTGTTATATATTACTCAATTTTTGCACACATATATCTTTTGAACGGTTCAGTCTAGGGTCTTGCAATTTTAGAAGAAGTTAGGTACTCAGAAATTGGTAGGAGTCAGTTAACAAATTTTTTTTGTCAAGCCTCCTATTTAGGAGCTATAAGGGCTCGAAAATTGAAATTTTTCTATTTTTAAACACCTGTAAGCTACAGCCCCTGCAAATGCCAAAAAAGCCTTATATTTAAGTTCATATAACAAGAGTTCTTTTAGGTTTATTTTCAATTGAAAAACAGTATAAGAGTACTGCTTTTATAAACTTTACAAAAATACGTCGATAAAATGTATAGGATTGCCGTACGGTACTAAAATTTAGCATTATATAAACTCAATTTTGGCAAAATTTTGGGTTAGATGAAGTTAGGTCCTTGAGAAATTTGGCAACTTTTCCCATTGAAGGGCTGTTAGAACTTTAAAATAAAAAATTTACTGTTAGCAGTAAATTTTAAAAGTAAGCATTAACTTTTCCAACAGTGTACATATTTCCAACATTAAACTCAGTATGTACATAATACAATATAAATTTGAAAATGCGCTTTTTTAAAAACCCTTGGTTTTTTTACATCACTTGTTTATTCAACTTCTGTTTCTTTAAGTATAAATAAACTTAAAGCGACAGATTCTTTTTAAATTTAAATGTATGAAATTTATATAAAAATAAATAAAGTATTTTCGTGTATTTATATAATTACAGAAAAGTTAAATCCATTAAAAAGGAAAACAATTATAATATTTATTAAATAAACAATTATAAACAATTATTTATTTATTGAAATTTTTTTTAAATAAAATTTGTTTTATTAGATTTTATATGATTTCTTAATAAAAATAAAGTTTAAAACATTTGTAACCAATAGTATTAGGTTTAAAGATGGAAGTTATAATAGAAATCATAATGGTGATGAATCGCTCAGTGAAGGTTTTTTAATTGATATTAGATGAAAAAATAAGTTTAATGTTACAAAACTTTACTCTATAATATAAGTTTTTAAAAAAAAACTGATAAAATATAGCGATTCTAGGCTCGTTTATCGCAAGCATTTCATCGCGATGGAATTCATCGCAAGCAATTCATCACAAGCAATTCATCGCAAGCAATTCATCGCAAGCAATTCATCGTAAGCAATTCATCGCAAGCAATTCATCGTAAGCAATTTATTATTATTTAATTATTTAACTCTGGTAGCCAGAACAATCGCGCGATTGTTCTGGCTACCAGAGTTAAATAATTAAATAATAATAAAATGAGTTAAATATTGAAATAATGATAAATTATATAATAAATAATTTATTTATTACAACGTTCTAAATTATTAATATTTTTTAATAAATTATATGATAAATTATGATGTCAATAATAAAAAAAAAAATAAAATATCGAAAATTATCATAAGTCAATAATATCGCGGGATTATTTCGGCTACCAGAATTAAATAATTAAATAATAATAAATTGAGTTAAATATTCAAATAATGATAAATTAAACATAACGAAATTTATTGTGTACACAAAAATAAATAATGAAAAAACAAAAACAATATTACATTAGGTATCGGATATTCATCGCAATAAACTTCGCGATGAATATTTCCTTGCGATGAATTGGCTTACGATGAATTGCTTGCGATGAATTGCTTGCGATGAACTTTGCTGTGAATTTATTATTGCGATAAACTAGCCGGATACCAATATAGCTACCTTACCTTATATATATAAGGTAAAATAAAAATAAAAAAAATATAAATTTCAATCAAAATATTCTCTTATTTTTAATCTGAGGTTGCTTTCATTGAAGACGGTAAATTTTTTGAAAAAGTTAAATTATCTAAACTTGGACTTTTAATAGCTTTTATAATTAAAGCTATAACTCACATTTTGATGATATCTCAAGCCTTTAAGTTTTTTTTATTTAAATTTGCCTTCTCTTAATTTCATTCTTATTATCCTAACATAATTGATCACCATTTTTTCAGTTTGGCTTCCGTCTGCAAAATCACTATAATCATGAAAAAGTGAGAAAATTTATAACGTATCAACTATTATGTTAACTGATAAAAAATCGTGTTTTCTTAATTGAATTTCTCATTTCTTTCCTTTTTACTACCAATCTTAAATGCTGCCTAAAATGAAATGAACCATTCAAATTACTTTTCTTTCTTTAAATAAAAAAAAATAAAAAAAAGTCGCGTGCCATTTCATCTAAAATTTATCTTTAAACCAAAGTATTAAAAAAATGAAAAAAAACTTATGTCGGGTCATTAAGAAAAATCTAAATCTCAATTCAAAAGAGACATTTTGTATCTTTGTATTTTTATTTAGTAAAAAAAATTTTCAGCTTTTAGTCTTTAGATACTTATAGAATTAAAATGGCCAATTTCAAAAAAAAAATATGAGATCATATTTTTACAGAAATCCTTTTAATTAATGACTACAAATTGATTTTGACATTTTGTACCATAATTTTAAAAAGTCATCTTCTGTTTATTATTTGTTATTATTTTATTTCGCTGTTTTAAAAATCTTATAAAGCATCTGAGTGTTTATTATTGTCGTATAAATATGGGATTTAATATTTCTTATAAGATTGCTTGAAAGTTGTGTTGTACCAAGTAAGGAAGTATTAATATTATACTGGATTCAAATCAATTGTAAGAATAAATAAAAGTAATAATAAAGACTATTAAATCACTATAAAACTCGAGTCCCAAAACACTGATACAGTGACGATGACGTACAGAGTTTTTTTATTCTTCTATGCATTTCTTATGAGTATATTTTTTTTTTATTGAAAGAAAATGACGTTGGATGGTAGTGAACAATAATTTTGTTTTTATTTTACTGTCCGACGTTGTTGTCGTTGTAATGCGAATATATTAAAGGAAATATATATTATAATCAATTAAAAAACAAAAGAAAAACAAAAATTATGTCCGTACCACCTCAGTGACGCAACCCTGATTGTGGAAATAAAAAATTACGGTCCGTGTTTTTTAAAAAAATTTTATGTTATATAATCAAATTTTTACGGACGTGATTACAATACAGTACAATACAAATATAATACCGGTACGTATTTTTTACCGTAATTTTTTTCACTGTTTCTTCACGTGCCAGTGTATTGGGGATTGATCTTTATAGTAGGTTTGAAATGTGCTATAGTAATTTTTAATGTAATCATTATAAATATATAACATAAAATCTTTAGAAGCTATTCCTCTAAAATTCGAATAAAATAAAATGAGAGAAAAACATGTAGGTTTAGTTTACTTATTATCCCATCTATTTCTCAGTTCTCGACGTGATTAAAAATATTGCCATATTTTGAACTATAAAATAAAAGTTTTATTTTTAAGTTTTTTCGCAGTTATTTATCATTTCATTAATAAGGTTTCATTGATATTAATTTTCATTCAAGTTTTCTGTATACGCAAAATGTTTTGTAAATATGACATTCCCAGCATATGTTGATTTATTTAACAGCCCATATATCCCAATCAACGTAATTTTGTTCTTCAAAAAATAAATTGTGTCTGAAGAAAAGAGATAGGACAGTTCAAAAGAAGCAAAAAATAAACGCGGCTAACTTTAACGACGCTTAATAATCAAAATTAATTCTAATTTAATTATAATTTTTTATGACCTTAAAAAATTTATGATGGATTGAAAATTTGATATTTATTCAAGTTGGAAACGCTAAATGAAGGTAAAATTAAAAAGATTTTGAAAACGTAATCAATTTGATATGTATCTTTATGTTGATTTTTTCAAAAATAAAATCCGTTAATTGAAAATATTTGTGAATACTTAATAAAATGGTAGTTTTTTTTTTAACTATTTATTAATATCAATGTACTCATCAAATATTATGTTATTGTAAATTTAAGCTAAACTTTCTGGAATTGAACAAAAGCAATTATAAAGGGTGTTCAAAATTGAGGTATCATTTTAATTTTAATAAACAAGACTTGTACGAACATAGTTAAGTTAAGAGTATACAAATACTTAAGAGTCTAAGAGTATACTAAATTCATTCAGTTTGCTCAACGGCTCGGGTAGTTGCCATGTATCTTTTTTTTTATATGAACAATACTCTATAGCTAATGCTATATCTTAAATTTAAGCTGAGCTGGGTATCTTAAATTTTAGCTTTTATGGCCAAATGTTCTATAAAATTTGGTAGGTCTAATGCAGTTGGTATAAGTAAATGCCATACAAGGGGCCTCGGTGGTGCAGTGGGTAAGCATTTGGCTTATTAACCGAGGGGGTCCGGGTTCGATTCCCGGTCAGGTCATACAATATTTAATTAAAAAAAAATTATTGAAAAATAATTTTTCTTTACGAATCCCCATTGTGACCAAATATAATATAAATATACAAATATATAACATAAACAAAATAAATAATATAGTAATTATAAATAAATAGAAAGTATTTAATGAGGGGTGCACAACGGGCCGCAAGGCCTAGGTGTAAGGGAGACTTGCTTTCCCCCACCGTCTAAACAACAACAACAACAAATGCCATACAACTTCTTTATATCAGGCATTACTCTATACCTAATAAACTCTATACCTGGGTGTCTGTAACTTTGCTAACAATAGTTTAGATTTATGGCCAAAATTTGTACAAAATTTGGTTGGTTTGGTGCAGGGGGTTCAAGTAGCTACCATACAACTTCTTTTTTAAATGAGTATTACTCTATACATAATAAAATTGTGCCTGAAATTCTGCTAAAAACCGTTTAGTTTTATGGCCAAAGTTTCTGAAAAAATTTGGTTGATTTAGTGCAGTCAAGCTGCCATACTCCCCTTTTTATACAAGCATAACACTAGAATTAACAAAAGTGAGTGTGTAAAATTTCGCCAAAAGTATCAAATAAACTTCAATGTTTAGGTTTCCTTAAATTGGATGACTTTATTTAATATTTATAATACATTTTTGGGTATATCCCAAAGTTGACACAGTCTACTCTACTTTCTTTCTGGTTTTATATAAAAATTTTATAAAACAGCTAATATATAACTTTTTAAAATTATACATTTAAATAGGACATACCTCAAAAAATTAAACACTTCATTATATTTATATTTTAAAAGATTTATATTTATATTTTATTAGATATTTATATTTTAAAAAAAATTGCATTGTACCTCAATTATAATTTATAAACTCTATTATACGGACATAAAATTTGTTTAGACAAATTAAAGCAGAGAACAATGGTTCCCAACCATGAAAAAATATTGAAAAGGTTTGACGCTAAAGTTTAAGATACATGATTTTTAGAGAAAGATGCTAAACATTTTTCTTTTTGTTCAAAATTTTCAACTTTGGACTACATTTTCAAAACGGCAGCACTAATCTTGAAGACTTAACGTTCAAATATTCTTCAGACCATTACCTTCATTATTAACACAATTAAATATATATATATATATATATATCTAACATATCGCTAGATATAACAGTTTTTATACAAAACAACAAGGACACTTTTAAATGTTCTTTTCGTCCTTAAATGATAATATGCGCCATTAAGATATATATTTTTGAAAAGCTAAAAATATACCATCTATCTTTGAGATGTAGTCATTTGGTCTTTTGCAAGTACAACAATAGCTTCAAAATCCCCTTATTAATTGTTTTACAGATAAACTTGCCATATGACTAAAGTAACTTTTATCAAAATTACAAAGAGCCAGCTCAATTGTCTGCTAATAAAAAGGCCAGATATTGTGTGCTTAGTAACAAAATTACAAAGATCCACCTCAATTTTTGGCAACTCCCCGCATCCGTCGGTCTATAGTGACCATGATATTACAACCTTATAAGATATGATCTCGAACAGTTTTTGTGATTTAGCAAGTGAGAGCTGAACACATTTGTTTTAGTTTCCGGGATACAACATGCATGTATATATAATTTTATATTATTAAATATGTTTTTTTTCACTTAATGACGACACGCGCAAAACAAAAAAAAATTGTAATCGAATTAACCAAATTTTTATAGTTTTAATCATCCCTGTGGCACGGGCGACGTGCAATTAATCAATTTCAATTCTAATTGCAAGCGTCAAATATGTCCACCCTTTTCTAACATATATCTATATGGTTTAGAAGGGCTTGTAATTATTTCTCGTTTATAAATAAAATAAATTAAGACAACAAAAATTTTGCACATTTAAAATATGCAGTTCAGAAAATATTTAATAAATAAATTGACAATAAAAAATATGATTTTGACGTTTATAAATTTGCCGTTTGAACATCGTACAAATTGTGTCAGAATTTAAAATGAAATTTTTATTTACATAAAAAGTTTTTTAAAAATGTTATACAATAAATATTTTAAAGAACTAAAAATAACTAAAATATTTTATAATTATAGAACGTAAATTGGTTCCGCACCAAATATCATATCTTCCAGCTGCTTTTAAATATTCCGTTAATTTGAACATCCGTTACTTTTATTATATTTATTTTAAATACCATCAGTAATATTATTTTTTTAAAAGAACTTTTTAATAATATTAACAGCTTAATATTAGAGTTTAAAATAATATTTAATTTTTAATTTGAGTTATTTAATATTAATTATCATGCCTCATCAAATCAAAATTTAAATACCTGGTATAATGAAAAATTATTTGAATTAAAGTAAAAAAAAAAACAAAAAACATAATAAAAACACTCAAAAGTTTAAATACGAAAAAAAAATTAAACACTCACTCTTAAAATACTGAAATAATATTTATACTTTTCTTATAACAAGTTGTAACTCATCACATCTCGACTTTTTTTCCTTGTCTTAATCTCAAAATTTTTAAAAAGCACATTTTCAAAATTATATAGTGTTTCTTACTGAGTATTTTATTTTTGTAAATAAATTATAAAATATAAATAAATGATAATATTATAATTTAATTATTTCATCAATTTATTAATTATGAATAATAGTGAAATCAATACCTAGAATATTATCCAAATGCACTCAAGAAAACTTGTTAACAAGTGCGAAATATAATGTTGGAGCTTCAATGTTAACGTTTAATTTTTGAAAAAACATACACTGGCAAATAAGTTACTGTTTTATAAAAAATAAAAGTTTTAATTTTTAAGTCCTAATAGCCCGTCAATGGGGAAGGTTCCCAAATTTTTGCTAAGCAAACTTATAATGATTCTATGAATCATTATGAAGCAATAATAGTTAAAACTAAGAAACAATTTCTTCAATTTAAAGAACCCCTTTTAAATTTAAGAAAAACCTTTAATACATGTTGAAAAAAATTGCTTCAGCTTTAAATTTTGTATATTTGTAAAAAAAAAAATTTTTTTAAATAGCAAAATTTCAATTTTTGAGCCCTTATAGCTCCTAAACAGGGGGCTTGACAAAAAAATGTCTTAATCTGAAAATTTAAAAGACCCTAGCTTGCACCGTTTAGAATAGGCACATTTTTACAAAATTTTTGGAAATTGCTAACAAGAGCATACTTTTTAATAGGTTTTCTTAAATACCTTTGTTTTCATATTCTTTCTATTTCTTGGTTTTTAATCCGTAGTCTATAGTGACCACAGAACATATTATAAACTTTGTGATCCATTAAATTGCCTGCTCAAAATAGGGTAAAGTTTTTTTGCTTTCTATTAAAAATTCAAAAAAATTCGTATGTTTTACAGCTATTAAATAAGTTGGTGATGTAGTAAAGCATATGTTGCTTATTTCCTTAAAGAATACAAAGCCATAAAAAAATAAAAGAGAATTTATAAGTGTTATTTAAGTAAATTATAAGAAAAAAAAAATAAATTTAATTCTATTAAATAATTTTTAATATTTTGTGTATAGAAGATATGCAATATATATACATTTATGAATTATTCATTTTTTTTAGGTGCTGGCATACATTTTAAACATGAGTTAGTATTAGACCTTATAGTCTAATACTAACTTATGAGTAGCGTCTAATATTTTCAATAGATAACTACAATTCTTTTTGTTATATATTGTAATAATTTTATAATTGAATTATTGGATAATTGTTTATAATTTGTATTTGTTTATACATATTATTATATTAATGTTTTTTTTATTAACGATATGGAGTTGTTAATTATTGGTTATGCCATTAATTTAAACTCGGTAGGTAAGTCAATTCGAAATCAAAATAAAGTTTTTTCAATTTCGGTCGGTAGTCGGTACTTTAATCTCTGTGCCACCCGTTTATAATTCTTTTGAGAAAAACATGTTTTACCAGATGAATGGTTGCAAACAAATAAGTATATATACATAATAACAATCAGTTAGTAGAAAATATCACACTGCTTTATTATTTATGATTAATCATCATTATAATTACAAAAACAACAAATATAATATTGAATACTTATTTAAGCAAGTAAAATAAAGTACCATAATTATTAAACACATAGTAACCCGGTTTTAAAAAGAAAATGAAAAGAAAAAACTGGATTAATACAGCTCATCCAACAAAGAAGAACAGCCCACAAAAAATAAAAACCCTATGAAAATCTTGTCTGATGATCATACCGATATTGTTTAGACCATGTGATTAACTCAATTAAAGTTTTCTGTTGAAACAACCTTTTTCTTTTTTTTTACCATAGTTTGTGATCACTACCCACACAGAAAATCCAGAATCCAAAAAACATAATATTTTACTTTAAGTTTCTATTTGAGACGAAAGAAAAAGAAAAACAAATGATATTAAACGAAATTCATAAAACTGTGTTTTGCTTTATCGGAGAATATTCAAGTTTATCGGAGAATCTAACAAGTTTAAAATATTTTTAATAATATATTAGATATCACAATCTATTTTAACACCCAAAATAAAAAACTATTACATTTATTTGCAAGAAAAAAAACAGGAACCAAAGCGGCCGTTCGCTCATCTGTAAAAAACGACGTAAATTCCGACCTCCTGGTATTTTTTTTTCTATATACATAGATAAGTAAATACATGTAAACAATAATATCATCTATCCACAATTTACGAAGTGAAGATTTTAATTTTGGCATTAATTAAAAAAAAAAAAATTTTAGGAAAATAAATTTTTTTAGTTCATATTTAACAGTTATTATGTTTAATTTATGCAAATATTTTTTAGAATTACTTCAATAGAAAAATTAAAAAAAAACTTTTTTAGTCTATTTTGCATAGGTTGAGTGCAAAAGAGACAGCTTTTTTTAAATCAAAACTTACTCACGCGGCAAACAGTCATATTAATTTAAAAAACAAAAAACAGAAAGAAAAGAATTAAAACAGGAAAAAAAAATAAACTATGTTTGTTTGTTCTTGTAAACTGTGGGTATATAAATGTGGGTGGTTGGTGAATCGAAAATTCAATTTTGTTTAAAAATTATTGGACCTAAAAAAATTGTTGTTTTTGTAGAAATTTAAAAAATTTTTAGATGCACAAGAATTTGATATTGCAGAAATATTTATTTTAATTATGGTAAGGAATATTTTCTGTTTAATTTTTTAATTAAAATATGATGGAATCAAAACGATATTTTGAACTACAATATTAATTCAAATTTATTATATTAACAGTTTAAAAATATATTATTACATAAATATCTAAAACTTTAAAAATAAAATGTGTTGAATTAAACTTTAGTTTCCCAATACTAAGAACTAATTTAATGCAATTTATTCAAAAATTTATGTAAATCGAAATCGCAGTAACCAAAATAAAAATTATCTGATTCGAATCTTTTAAAAATTTCTAGCTTTGCACTTCTTTTAGTAGCTTTTCTTACTTTATTTTCCAGGTTGTTGTCTAATAACAACAATGTTGAAATAAAAAGACAACAAATATGAAATGACAGTTGATATAAAATGTCTGACAATTTATTATTATAAGGTAAAATTTGGGGTACCACATAAATTAATAAGACTTGTACAACTTAGCTTAAGAAATACTAAAGCCAAAGTCAGTATAAATAATAACACCTCGGAAGAATTTATAATAAATAGTGAAGTAAGACAAGGAGACTCGTTATCAACGCTGCTTTTTAATATGACATTGGAATCGGTGATGGAACGTGTCGAGAAAAACAAAACCATCTTGACAAAATCGATACAAATAAATGCATACGCTGATGACATAGCCCTGATTGCTAAAAGAGAAAATGATTTGAGAGAGAATCTCATTATCTTAGAACAGAACGCTGAAAAAGTAGGACTTAAAATCAATGAAAATAAAACTAAATTCATGACAATGTCCAGAAGGGAAACAAGTAGAAGCCGGCAAAATTTCCAAATAGGAGACTATAATTTTGAAGGGGTGAAGCAATTTTGTTACTTAGGTGCCCAGATAAGTAGCAATAACCTAACGAGCACCTGCATTCAAGAAAAAATACAAGCAGGATACAAATGTTATTTTGCTAATGCAAAAATGTTAAGATCAAGAATCTTATCAAGGAAGGCGAAAATGACAATTTATAAATCTATTACAAGGCCTGTTGTGACATATGGTTCAGAAAGCTGGACTATGACGATGCAAGATGAAAACGACTTAAGAATATTTGAAAGAAAAATATTGAGAAAAATCTATGGACCTATCAGAATAGACGAAAATAATTATAGAATTAGAACAAATGCAGAACTGAATAATATAATTAATAATGCGGACATTGTGAAATTTATAAAATCGCAAAGAATTAGATGGATAGGCCATGTACAAAGAATGGACGACAACCGTATGCAAAAAAAAATATTAAATGGGCAACTGAGTGGTACAAGCGCTAGAGGGCGACCACGGAAAAGATGGTTGGATGATGTGAATGAAGACTTAAACACAATCGAAGTCAGAAATTGGAGAGATGCTGTGAGAGATAGAGATATCTGGAGAAGAATTGTGAAGGAAGCCAAGGTCCACACAGGACTGTAGCGCTACTGATGATGATGAAAATAAAATGTAAACTAAAAATATAATGTAATTAAATGTTTACCTAAAAATAAGGTAAAAATTACGGTAAAGTTTAGAAAATTAATTAAAAACTAAAAAAAATTTAAACGAATTATTTTTGTTGTACATCGAATAAAACTTGTAAATCGAAGAATTTTATTCTATAACAAGGTGTACGCGTAAATTGGAAAGTTTTAAATTGAGGGAGTTTAAATCGGGGAATGAGTGTACTTATAAAATTAAGTTTAATAACACCTTAAGTTTTTTAATAAAAATTTAAAAAGATTAAATGAAGGAAAAAAGTTGTTTTTTTGTCGCTGGGGCATCTTCAGCCAACCGTTACAATTATTTTAATTTTATTTTTATTTTTTGATTTTTTCTTTTTATAGATTTATAAGATTATTTTCCTTAGATAAGCAAAAATGGTTTTTTTTTTAAATAACGGTTGAGGTGAATGTTACCTTGTATTTTAAAATATATTTTGCCGTTTGTTGTAAATGAATTACTATTATTGCTATATATAAGTAAACGGGAAAAAAGCAAAATTTAATTTAAAAAAAAAAAACAGAAAACAAAAGATATCAAAGTATCGGTTAGATACAAATTAATTTTTCTTTTCTACGTAAAGTAATAAATTAAGAATAAAAATCAAAAGGTTAAATTAGTTTGTTTGTTGCATATGTGTATGTATGTAATAAAAATTAATATATTCATAAAATTTTTTATGTGAAAAATATATTTGTGTGTAGTTGTAATTAAATATGGTGAAATTGAAATTTTATAAACTAAAATAATTCCTCTTAATCTTTTTGAACTAATTTTATATCAACCTGTAAAAAAATTAAAATTAATTAATTGAATTACATCGTATAAGTATTTAAAAAGTTAATGAAATTATTTTTATTTTATTTTAAATATGTTCAGATACTTCCAAACGAAGGTTTTTACTGCGCATAAAATATCTTAAATACCCTAGTACCTAAATAGATAACAAAACTATGCCAAGGACGGTCCCATATCCGGCTGAAAAAAGAGGAGCTAAGAGGAGCTATTGAAGAATACTCGCGAGGCGGATGCGAATGAGAAATCGGCATACTTAAAAAATTTTTAAATTCTCATAATTCTAGAATAGCTCCGCTCCCAAAGTTCGAGAGATTTGAAATTTTAGGAGATCTTCAGAAATCAGTAGGAGTTGGTTAACCAATATTTTTTGTCACACCGCCTATTTAGGAAGTTTAAGGAGCCGAAAATTTTGCTATTTTTAAATACTTGTTAATAATCTCATAATTTCTTTTTTAGTAAAAACAAAATATAACAAGTAAAGAAACAGTCAGTCGGTGCAACCGACTTAGAAATACCCTACACCTATTTGGTTCAAATTAAAAGGGAAGTTACTAAGTCATTTTAAAACCATAAAAGCTTTTATTAATTTGATCTTAAGACATGGCTAACCAAATTAACTTTATAGTACTAAACAACATTTTCTAACTACTTTATCTATTCAAAAATATTACAAATTCTTACTAATATATCAATTTAAAAATATTAAAAAACAAAAAAACTTGAAATAAATGAAAATATATTTATTTCAATCAATTACAAAAGTTAAAAAATTTGAATTATTAAATTTTGTGATAGAAAGCTAATCAAAGCATAATATATTTAATAATTCAAATTTTTCAAATCCATCAAAAGCTTCTATAATCCGAACTCATTGACTAAACTCGAGCAGAACCTATTCTCATGATACTTTCATTACTAGTAACCTACAGTTTAAATTTCTTCAAAATAGCGGCATCATTTTTTGAGTTATGCTATTTTTAAGATATATGTTTGTTAGCCCTTGAACTTTTCAAAGGTTTGGCCTAAATTCGATCTCGCTCGATCTTGCTCGTTTGGCCTAAATTCGATCAAAAAGTTCTAAGTTCCGAACCCATTGTCCAATCCTCACCGTACGTAATCACCGCCGTAGTTTCATTACCAATAATCTACAGCACAAATTTCATGAAGATAGCCTCATTAGTTGTTGAGTTATCATGATTTTTTATATATGTTCGTTAGCCCTGACACCGATTAAAAGGTCCAGAATCCGAACCCTTGGGCGGATTTCGCCCTTATACAGTCCGCGCTGTACTTATAGTACTAGTTAACCCTTGCACACAATTTGAACGGTCTATCTTAATTTTAAGTAATTATTTTTTAGTAATTTTGATTATAAGCTTTTAAAACTTGGGAGGTCTGAGAGGGGTACTGAACCCCAACTCCAATTGATCCCAAATTAGGGGAACACGCAAGAGATAGTAAAGAACACCCTTGTGGCATATTGGAAGCTTCTACATTTTTTCAAGTTGCTATCTTTATTAATTTTAAAGATATGCTTTAAGGTCTTCAGAAGTGTGTGGCTGGTCCTCGACCCACTACTCCAATGGGGCCCAAAGTTCCAAGACACTTAGGAAATAGGAAGGGACACCCTGATACCAAATTTGGAGGTTCTAGCTTCATTGGTTTCGGAATTATGCTCGTTTGGGCCTAAATCATGTTATCGTGCCTACGGACGGACGGACATGGCTATATCGACTCAGGCGGTCACGCTGATCACAAATATATATACTTTTCCATATCTAGTTCACTTCCTTTAGGTGGTTACAAACACCATACCAAAGTTAATATACCCCTTTACCTATTCTATAGGTGTAGGGTATAAAGATACAATATTATATTTCTACATATGTTAAAGGTTTTTCTTAAATTTAAAAGGTGTTCTTAAAATTGAAGTAAGTTACACTTAGTTTTAACCCTTTTTGTTTAGATAATAAAATTCTAAGTAAAATTCCAAATTTTGATGAAATTCACAATCTAATTCCTAGAACATAAAAAATTTGGGAAGGGGGTGCTGCTCCTCGAGAAATTAAAACTTGTTTTCATAAATCAGTAACATATTCACCACTATATATTTTCCAAAATTAAACGATAATATTGAAGCTCCATTACATTATATTTCGCACACGGTAATAGATTTTCTTGAGGAATGAAAGAACCTTGAAATTGGGTAAAAGCGTGTTTTTGGAACATTTTCAAAAAATTCTGTAAAAATGTGCGTATGTTGTTTCACTCTATCCGTCCGTCCGTCCGTCTGTCCATACGTTTGCAAAAACTTTTACATCAATTGAAATAATGGAAGCAAAAAAATTAAAAAAACAAAACAATTTTATGTTTTTATGGTATCATAATTGCAAAATATTCCTTAGAAAAGTGGAGGGAGATAAGGCCATTGTTATAAGTTCATTCGAAGATTTATCAAAAATTAATTCTTGATTTTTTAATTTTATTTTTTATATTTAAAATGTTACTTGATATTTCTAGCTTCGATTACGATCTTATTAACAATGACCTTACCTTACCTACTATTGATAATGTTGCAAATTTTAATAGTAATTGTTTGAATAATTTTGTTTTAGTCCATCAAAACATTAGAAGCTTAAGGCAAAATTTCAACCATCTTATTTCTGAACTTGAAGGTTTTAAATCACTACCAGATTTTTTATTTGTCTCGGAAATATGGATTTATGATTATGAAATTTCGGATTTTCACATTCCAGGGTATGACTTTTATGCATGTACAAATGGTAATTATGTTTCAGGTGGTGTAGGTTGTTTTGTAAAAAATGTTTATGAGTGTGTAGTGGTTAACTATAACCTTAAGAGTGCTGATATTTTAAAAATTTCGTGTACAGTCAATGACGTTAATTTTACCTCCTTATGTATATATAGGTTTCATAAACACCATTTTAGTGTATTCCTTAATGAATTCTCAAATTTGTTACTTAATGAAAATGCAAAAAATCTTTTCGTGGTAGGTGACATAAATCTAGATTTATTGAAGGTAAATGATGATGTAACAAATCTTTTAACATTGCTGGCAACCCATGGGCTAACTTCCATAATAAACGAAACAACTCGTCCATCTTCGGGTAAATGCATTGACCATTTTTATGTTCGATCATCTAGATTCGAATTGATTCAAAAAATTAATTTAGATCTGAATATCACTGATCACTGTATGATAGGGTTAATTACTAAAAAATTGATTGAAGTTAAAAATAATAAAAACAGTAATGTCAAAAAACTAAAGAAAATAGATTATGCAAAATTGAATTTAAGATTACAGTATGAGTTTTGGGAAGAAGTTCTGGTAGAAAATGATATTTCCAAAGCTTATACCATCTTTAGTAAAATTTTGCAGGCACATATATGTAGTTGTAGCACAACTCTTACTTTACGCAGCAAATATAAGAGGTTAAAACCGTGGATTAATAATAAGTTAATAAATGAAATAAATTTAAAAAATAAGTTAGGTAAAAAATGCAGTAGGTCACCACATAGTCATAATCTTCGGAAAAAATATAAAAAAATTAGCAAAAATTTAAAAACGAAAATTAAGTTACAAAGGAATAATTTTTATAAGAATGAATTTGCAAAAAATTTAGGTAATCTTAAAGGTGAGTGGCAGGTGATTAACAATATTTTAAGTAAACCAAAAAATAAAAGCAATACTATTGTAGTGAAAAAAGATGATTATGTTTATAAGGATGAACTAGAAGTTGCGAATTTATTTAATGATTATTTTAGTGATGTTACTGTAAACTTGATTTCTCAAGCCAACTCTTGTAGTTGTAATTGTACTTTTAATTCTCTAGAACAATATAGAAGTAATACTAGTTTTGGTTTTGAACCAATTTCTTCTCTCGAAATAGTTAAAGCAATAAGAACACTAAAAAATACGTATTCCTGTGGGCATGATGGTTTGTCTAATATTTTCTTAAAAAAAATACATTTAATGATCTGTGATATTCTAGCGCATATTTTTAACAGGAGCATTCTTTCAGGTGTGTTTCCTGATGCCCTTAAGTGTGCAATCGTAATTCCCTTATTCAAAAAAGGGGAACGCAAGAATCTGAATAATTACAGACCAATTTCACTTATCCCTTCAATAGCAAAGGTTTTTGAGAAAATTGTAAAAACCAGGATTATAGCTTTTCTAAATAAGACAAAATTTTTAAGTCCGGCTCAATTTGGCTTTAGAAATGGCATTTCCACAGAAGATGCGTTATTAAAATTTTGCTCCAAAGTGTATGAAAATTTGGATAAAGGTAAATACAGTGCTGGCCTGTTCGTAGATATTACAAAAGCCTTTGACACGGTCAATCATAAACTTTTGCTTAAAAAAATTGAAAATGCTGGTTTCAGGGGCTTTATGCTGGATTGGTTTGCCAGTTATTTGAAGTCACGATGCCAAAGAGTGAAAATTGGAAGTAAACTGTCGGATACAAAGTACATAAAAAATGGGGTACCGCAGGGGTCTGTACTGGGGCCAATTCTCTTTTTAATATATATTAATTCTATATTTGATTTAGAATTTAAGTGTACGGCAATTGCTTTTGCGGACGATCTTGGTTGCGTGTATGGATCAGACAGTTCTCTAAATTTGTTTTGTGATGTTAACCATGATTTAAATATACTACGAAATTGGTTCGCATATCATATGCTAGTAATTAGTAATAAAACAAAAATTATGTTTTTCAATCTTCCACCTAAAAAACCTTGTGTTGGGCAAGTTAAATATCATGCCCCTGAATGTGAAAGGCATAAATTAACTTTTAATTATTGTACATGTAGCAGTTCTGTTTGTTCGTTCAATAGTAACCTTTTTTGTAGTATTAATTGTTTTGACATAGAAATTGTGGAACAGTTTAAATATTTAGGTGTTACTATTGACAATAAAATGAGCTGGGCTCCCCATACAGAATTGCTAAAAAGTTATTTTCGCTCCACCCTATGTAGTTTTTTTCGTTTACAGGAATTATGTTCTACAGAAGTTTTAATGACTTTCTATTATGGCTTATTCCAATCCAAATTGCAATATGGTATTACATGCTGGGGAGGAGCTCATTGGTACAAGATACAACCAATACTTATTTTACAGAAGAATGTGTTAAGAAAAGTATGTAAAAAACAACGTTTGCATCATAGTTTTCATCTTTTCAAAGAAACAAAAATTTTGCCCGTTCGTCATTTGTATTATTACAAAGTGTTAAAAATGTTCTTTATCAGATCTGGATATTTAAATAATAGATTTTCAAGTACTTATCGCTTGCGTACTAATAATATGTTCTATGTGAATGTTCCAACTTTCCGTACTGTGTGTTATCGTAGATTTTATAGTATTCTTGCATGTCGCTTGTTTAACATATTACCTTTGTACATAAGAAAATGTCGATTTTTTAGCAAACTTATTAAAGCACTGAAACATTGGTTATTTGATTTTAATTTTGATCAGGTTGAAGATTTGCTTGATGTAATGTTTTGATTGAGCTTCTATTTAGCAAATAAGTTTTTTATTTTTTTGTTATATTTTGTTTTTATTTTCTTTCTTTTGATACTTATTAATTTTTAATATCTTAATTGGTACACCCCACCATTTTTCAGGAATTTTGTGCAAATTAAAGAATTATAATATGGCATTTAAAACTATTTTATCTAAAATACAAAATGTCATTAATCATTTATTTTTTTTTTTTTTATTCTTACTTAGTTTCTATTCTATTTAAGTACTTTTTTGTTTTTTTTGAATTTTCTTTTAATTAATATTGCATTTACTATATTATTGAACTATCGATTTATTGTAATTTTATTATTGAATTATTGATGTAACTATATATGTTATATTTTATATAATTTGTTATTAGGTTTTAAGAAAGTAATGAGAAGTGTATAGAATAAAATGAATGATTAAATGAATGAATAAATAAAAAATAATTCAAAAAAAAAAAAAAAAAAAAAAAAAAAAAAAAAAAAAAAAAAAAAAAAAAAAAAAAAAAAAAAAAAATATAAAAAAAAATTTTAACCACAGGTAGGTATTGCAAAAAAATAATTTCATGGAAGAACTTTTGTCTGTAGCCCCCCCCGTTACCATTATGCAAAACTCAATTTTTGCAAAATTTTTGGCCCCTCATATCTTCTAAATGCTTAAAACTAGAGACTGGAAAGAGGTTAGATCCCCAGAAATTAGTAGGAGTCGGTCAAAAAAATGTTTTTGTCACGACCCTTTTTTGGGAACTATAAGGCCTGGAAATTTCAAATTTTGCTTTTTTTAAACACCTGTAACTTAATACATGTTAAATTTTTTTATTAGTATACAAAATTTAAAGATCCAACATGTATTTTAACATATATGTTAAAGATTTTTCTTAAATTTAAAATCGGTTCTTTAAATTAAAGAAAGTGTCTCTCAGTTTTAACCATTTTTACTTAGATAGTAAAATTCTAAGGTAAATTTAAAATTTTTGTGTAATTCACAATTTAATTCTTCAAACCTAGAAAAAAAGGGGGGAATCTTCCCTATTGAGGGACTATTGGACTTAAAAATTCACTCTTTTTATAAGTTAGCAGTAACTAAGTCATCAGAGTATATATTTCCTAAATTAAACGATAACATTGAAGCTCCAACATTATATTTCAATAAAATACTCAATATGAAACACTAATGAAACCCTTGATTTTTTTCATCACTTGTTATCTTTTTCCTTTATGTCCTTAAAATTTGAGTTCAATTGGGGTGCTACGACTCCCAGACCTTAAGACATATCTTCTTTACTATTTCCTCTGTGTCCCCGAATTTAAGAAAACAAAATTTAGACCTCCCAAAATTTTAAATGCTTGTCTTTGAAAATTAATTAAGATTAACTTAAAAGGGGGCTTGGAGAGTTAGTGGGTAAGCATTTGGCTTACTAACCGAGGGGGCGCGGGTTCGATTCTATACGAGTCATGAATTTTTTAAATGAAAATCCCTATGGTTACCAAATATAATTTAAAATATGCAAATATATAATATAAAAAAAATAAATTACTTATAAATTGATAAAAAGTATTGAAAGCGGGTGCAAAACGTTCGCAAGGCCTACGTGTTAGGATAGCACATGCTATCCCTCATATCCAAAAAACAACAACAACTGAAAATAAAGATAGAACCTTAAAATTTGGTACAAAATTTTTTTTTTTTCAGTTTTCCTCATGTTTCTGAAATGTGGGATCAATAGGGGTGGTGGTTCGGGTATCTCCCATTTAACAATCATATCTTCAAAACTAAAGATAGAAACCTTTAATTTGATATATGAGTGTTCTGTTATATTTCCATTACGTTCCTAATATAAGGAATTAATTGGAGTGATGGTTCTGGGACCTTCCACACTCTTACAAAGATTTAGCAAGTATATCTTCGAAATTAATTCTTTCCTAATCGCTTTCTTATTTAGTACTTTAATGTTTTTCAAAAGCTAAGAAGATAATTAAGATATTTTATTTAATTATTACCATAGGTAATATATAATTAAGAATTGTGTTTGAACCAATTAGGTGTCGGTTATTCCTTAGACTTCGGCTTACTGTATCTTTAGTTGTTTTTATATATATTTTTATAAAAACAAATGATAAAATACTCTGTATGAAACACTTGTTTAATTTTGAAAATGTGTTTTCTTAAAAACCTTTGGTTTTTTTCATCACTTGTTTTTTATGACGTTCGAACTTATGACGCGAAGTAAAAACTATTTTGGTCTTAAAATTAATTTGTTGTAAAATAATTATAAATAAAAACAAGCAATGAAAACAAGCAATGAAAAAAACCAATGGTTTTTAAAAAAAGCACATTTTCAAAATTATATTGTGTTGCGAGTTTAATTTTGGAAATATATACACTGGTGACTAAGGTACTGCTTACTTATAACAACAATAAATTTTTAATTTTTATGTCCTAATAGCCCTTCAATGGAGAAGGTTGCCAAATTTTTCGAGGCTCTAATCTCCCTCCCCCCCCCCCCCCCCTTTAATTTTTTTTCAACAAAATTTGAAATTTTACTTTGAATTATAATTGATTTGAATTATACTATCTAAGCAAAAATGGCTAAAACTGAGAGACACTTTCTTCACTTTAAAGAACAGCTATTAAATTTAAGAAAAACCTTTAACATATGCTAAAATATAATATTGAACCTTTAAATTTTGAATTTTAATAAACAAAAAATAGGACAGGTATCCAAGTTACAGGTTTGTTAAAAATATCAAAATTTCAATTTTGGACCCCTTACAGCTCCTAAACGGAGGGAGTAACCAAAAAATTTTCTTAAACGACTCCTACTAATTTCTGAGGATCTAACATCCCGCAATTTAAAGTTTCTAGCTTGATCCGTTCAGAAGTTATATGGGGCCAAAAATTTTGCAAAAATTAAGTTTTGGATAATGGGAAATTTTAGTACTGTATGGCAATCCAATGAATTTGTTTTTTAAAAATTTGTAAAGCTTAAAAAAGCAGCTGTTTTTTCGATGTTTTCAGAATGAAAATTTTCCTTATACAACTCTTGTTATAACGTTTTAAATATAAGAATTCTTCCGATTTTGAGGGGCTGTAGCTGTTTTGTAAAAAGTTATAGAAAAAACTTTTAACATTAAATTATTTTTATTGCAATACCTATCCCTTGCTACAAAATTTTTTGAAAATGTGCTAAAAACTATCAAAATTTTTTATTTTGCAGGTTATCACATTTACAATTTTGTAATATTTATTCGGCTATTTTTTCCCATACAAATATAAACATCCATTTTCAGGGTGAACTATAAGACCAATTTTAATGAAACAACAACCAAAAGAAAGGTTTTTTTTGTTTTCATATTACAATGATATTTGGTTTTTTAGAATAATGCATTTTTTCAGGTGAAAACCCGTCTTGAATTTAACTGTCACGCGGTTAAAAATTGAGGCTAATGACTCTAATATTATGCGCCGACTTTCTGTGTAAATGTAATTCATTTCCGGTTGTAACTCGCAGCTCAATCAAACTATTATATGCGCCGACTCTTATGTTTTTTTTTTTTGTTTAGTTCAAATGTTCAATGAACAAGGAGATTGAAATTTTTTTAAATTTTTGTTTTGTTTTTGTTTTTTTTTCTTTATCTCTCTAAAATTCCGGTGAATAAAAAATGAGCTCTTTTCGAAATGAAAGCAATACATTTGGTTTATACAGTAGTTTTTATTTATAACTAACTCTGTTCAATTTTAATTATAATAAACGTTACACTTTTTGCCAAAGAATTAAATTTTACCTAAAAATTTAAGTTCTTTATTACATTCATATTTCTTTTATTTAAACTTATTATATCTAACGATATCACCAAGCAATTAATTTAATAGTTTTTAAATAGTTTTGAATATAAAAAAAAATCATAATAAGCATCAAAAATACAAAAAAAAATTCATTAGAAGAAAAAGCAGTCTACATAGGCTTGAAGCTGACACATCAAATAAAATTCCAGCAAAAAAGTTCAAAGTGTCTATTCGAGAATTAGCACATTCTAAAATGTTAAATTTTTATACTAATTTTTCAAAATTCACAGCATTCTTTTAAAACGGCATTCGTTTATTACGACGAATATTTTTTGTTTCTTTATGGTAGTTATAAGCGAGCTCTACTGTATGTATTTTGTTTTGCTAAAAAAAAATTATTTTGCTACTTCGTATATTGTTGTTGCTTTTTGCTAAGTTTTTTACAATAATAAAATAACCGACTTTTGAAATATATTCTGTAGTTGCCATTACGTTTGAGAGATGTGTAACAAAAGTTGTATTAAAATATGTTTGCAAAAAATTAAAAACGAAAAATCTTTCTTAAAACAATAATTTGTAATTCAAATGATTTGTTCCTTAGGGGCTAATCAAAATCATCGCTTATGGTGTATAATTGCTAAAAAAAAGTTTAAAACTAGTAGTTAAGTACATAATATTACATGAGAAAAACTTACTGTACTTTGAATTTTTAAAATTTAAACATTGACAAAACATATAAAAATGTTATAGTTTTTTCTTATGTTGTTATTGTTCTAAAAATAAAACATTTTAAAATAATATTGTTTTTAAAAATACCTACATTTTTTTTAAAAATACATTACATATATTAAAAATAATTGAAATACCTATAATATATTTTCAGAAACAAAAAGAAAATAACATTTCTTAAAAAACATGATGTGTTCTTTAGGGATCAACCAGAATAAACGCGTACGGCGTGCAGTTTCTATAAGTAGGTATGATATGTATTGTACTCGGAATTTAAAATTTTAAAATTTGACAAAGCGTTTAAAAATATTGTAATTGTATTTTCTTATGTTACGATTAAGTTTTCAAAATAAAATATTTTAAAATAATAATTTTTTTTTAAAATAACATACATTCAAAATAACCTATATTATGTTCGCAAAAAAAAACTAAAAAATAATCTTCAACTTAAATAAAAGCGTTCGGCGTATGATTTCTACTACATGAATTTACATGAGAACAACCAAAATACGCGTAACGCGATGTACTGTAACTCGGATTTTTAAAATTTACAAATGGACCTAATGTATAAAAATATTGTTTTTGGTTTTTCTTATATTTATGTTTTAAAAAATATCTTATATTGAAAAAAATCAAAATATAACTATTATATTTTTTTTTATTTTTTTTTTTATTTTTACTTCGGTTGGTATGGAATCTTCAAAAGACACAATGAGCCCCGTAGCTTGCCATTGCGTGTGGGATTCTTACCCACTAAACCACACCCTTCCTCTATTGCGATCTAGCTAATGAGCTAATGAGCAATTTTTTTTTCTGGCTTTATTTTTGTTTTGTAGATTCCATCCGGCGATGTCTATCTAACTGTTTCTTTGTCTTATTATAGCTACACTAACTCAAAAGGCTTTACTTCTTGTAGGTATTTCTTGACCATTTATATATACTGGTTTATGATCAATTTTTTTATTTGTGAAATCCACATGAATTGACTTAGCTTCATTTAATTTTAGCCTCCATCTTTTTGTATAATTTAGGATTTTTGTCATAGCTCTCTGCAGTTTTTCTGTAGATTCTTTATTATTTTCTCCGACAGCCAAAACCGCTGTATCATCAGCAAACGTCGCAATTATATTATTTTCTAGTGCAGGAAAATCACAAGTATACAACAGATACAGTATTGGACCAAGTACATTTCCTTGAGGAACTCCAGCACTGATTTCTTTAAGATCGGAATATTCTCCTTCTAATTTTATGTAGAAGTTTCTGTCTGATGGATAGCTTTTTATCATTTCTGAATGCTCTTTTGGAAGGATTGTTTTCAGTTTACAATTCAATCCCTTGTGCCACACCTTATCGAATGCCTGAGTCACATCCAAAAAGATTGCTGAACAGACTTTCTTCTCCTCTAAAGCTTTTTCAATATAGTTTATTATTCTGTGTACCTGGTCTATTGTTGCGTGTTTTTCTCTAAAGCCGAATTGTTGGTCCGGAATTAGATTCTTCGTTTCAATAACCGGTTTTAGTCTTCTCAGATAAATTTTTTCAAATAGTTTTGCCATTATAGGAAGTAATGAGATTGGTCTATAAGACGATATCTCATTTGGTGGTTTTCCTGCTTAGGGTATCATAATGACTTTGGCCACTTTCCACAATTTCGGCACATATTTCAGCCTAAATGCAGCATTTATAATATTTGTTATTTTAACTATTGCCTTTTCTGGTAGCTGCTTCAGAATTTGTCCGGTTATTAAATCATATCCCGGAGCTTTTTTAGATTTAATGTTGTTTTTAATTTCTTTTTTCACTTCAGCTGGATTTGTTAATGCGATTTCCTCTTGCTCCTGAATTTGTTCTACATCTAGATCTTCATCTTCTTCTCCAGTGTTTAATTGAAATATCTTTTCTGGGTGTTCCGCAAATAAATTGGCTTTTTCTTTATTATCTCTCGCCCTTTTTCCGTCAAATTTTCTAATTGGAGGATTTTCTGCAATAGGTTTTTTCAGATTTTTAGCTGCCTTCCAAAGAGAGTAATCAGCACTTTTATCATTTGTTAGCTTTTCCAAATATAAATTTATCGATTTGTTTTCACTTCCTTAATTCTTCTTCTTAATTGTTGGGTGAGATTATTCAGCCTAGTTTTACTTGTGGAGCTCTAGTTTAGTGCAATTTTTTCCTTGCTCTGCGTTTTATTGCAACTTGTTCTAAGAATTCGGCTGGATATTTATTTTCTTTTACACTTTGTTTAATTATACTGGAGTATTTTCCCACACTGTAAGTTGTATATCTTTAATGTAGTTTTCCACCTCCGCATCCAATTGTTCTTTGTATTGCAAAGGTACAGCTAGTTGTATTTTTTCTTCCAGATATACTTTAAAGCTTTCCCAGTCAGTGTATTTATTGGCGAGAATCGGAATGCTCTGCTTTTCAATAGCGTTTTCACTTACAGTTAGCAGAATTGGTGAGTTGCCTATCTTCTATCTGTATGAAATTATTCGAAATGTTTTTAATTATGAAAAAATCTATTAAATCAGGTACTTTATTTGGATCTGTAGGCCAATATGTAGGTTTTCCTGTTGATATGATTTCACACCCAAATTCGCTTGTTGCTTGGAATAATTCCCTGCCTTTGGTTGTTGTTAGCCGTGATCCCCAGTGTGTATTTTTGGCATTAAAATCACCTCCTATAACAAACTTTTTTCCTAGTTTCTTAAAAAGATCTAAATAATGATGTTTCTTCAGAGAGTACTTAGGTGGACAATATATACTTGCTACAATAAAGTAGTTTTTACATTTTACGTTTACAGCCATAGCTTGTATTTCTTCTGTTTCAATTTGGCTTCTTCAAAATGTTGTATACTTTGTTTTATAATCACTGCACTTCTTCCTCTAGCAGAGTTACCTGGATGTATGCTATGATAAACTTTATAACCATGAAAATTAATATGCGTTTGTTTGTTAAAGTGTGTTTCTGCTATAAGACAAACATCTATACTATTTATGTCAAGGACTGCTTGTAGCTCTTGTTGGTGTTGTAGCAGTCCATTGGCATTCCATGAAAGAATTTTTAGTTTATTCATCTTTTCGATTTCGAAGCAGGTTTTTGGTACTGCCCTCTAGTGCTCCTATTTTACAATCCGTATCGACCATAGAACTTTATATTTTGGTTAATTTTTTTAGTATAAGCAGAATGGATTGTTTTAAATCATTTTCTTGTTCGCTATTATTATTAAGTTTTTTACCCGCAACAACTTGGGCATAAATTTTACTGCTTCTATTTGTCTGGAAATCTTGCTTCACTTGCAACGTTTGCAGATGGTTTCTGATTTGCTTTTTAGCGTATTGTGGAAATTCCGTTGTTGTGAATTTGGGCTCATATTCTTAAATTTGATTTTTTGCATTTCTTTTGCGATTATGCAGCCTCTATAATTAGCTGGATGTTGATTTCCGCAATGAACACATTTTGGTGGTTCAGTTTTAGGTTTTAAAAATTCCCTGGTATGGTGCCTACCTACACATTTTACGCATCTTGGGGTTTTTCCACAATATTTTTGTGTGTGACCTTATGCCTGGCATGATTTACATTGTACTACAAGCTTATTTTTTCTTAGGGGTTCGATATTCACAATACATTTTAGAATACGTTTAATCTCGTATATTCTGCTAATATCTTCTTCTGATTTAACATAAACTGGTTAACATAAACACGTTTAATGGTTCTTTATTCTTCCAGCTACGTTTATTTGCAGCTCCTATTATTTTATATTCTCTATTTTCAAGATCTTTAATTATTTCTTCTATTTTACACGAGTGAGGTAGGTTCTTCATCATAACTCGTATTGGCCTTTGCTGTTTACTTTCGTATGAGTGCCAACTATATTTATACTCTGATTGCGCTTTTCTTAAAGTTCTGTAAGCATCTTCATCTAACAAATTGATTTTTATACAATTCTTTCCAAGGAGTTTCATCTCAAACTGTTTTTCTGTTATTACTTTTTTTACTCTCTCGCAGAATTCATTATAGTTATTAAATTCATCCACAATTATTGGCGGTGGAGATTTTTTTTTCTTAACTTTTTTCGGATCAGTTATTTTTTTTCGCGAAATAACCTTTTTTGGAGAAGTTTCTTTACTTGGAGTGGTTTTATAGTCCATCTTTTTTGCGTTTGGAGGGGTAAGTGAGTCATTTAACTTCCTTTTTTGTTTCTGTTTTACCCTTATCCACTCAGTCTCTTTCGCTAATTCTTTCTCATCTGTAGAGTATACTATTTTTTTACTGTTTTCTGACTTTGATAAGTTTTGAACTTGTGAAACTTGTAGAACTTGTGGTTTCTGTATCTTTAAATTAGTAATTTCATTTTTAAGATCCTGTATTTGTTTATCCATATTGCTTATCAACTGCTTTAGTTGTGTTGTTTCATCGACAGCCTTCTGCCATTTGTTATACAGTGCATGTTCATTTTGGAGTTCTCTAATTGGTGGTGATCTGTTAATTTTTTCGCTCTTCTTAAATGGGTCCGCTATATTGTTTTTTGAATTTTGGGCCACTGGCGACTCCTTTGACCTTCTTATAAGATCAGCAAAGCCCTCGCCGGCAGCCGTGGCTTCTGCCGACACTTTGCTAGATATCCCTACCGGATTTATTTCTTTATTATCGTTATTCATGTTTTCTATTTTATATATTGGTTGCATTTTACCTACTGCTAGGAGTTTAGCTGCCGTCCCTCAGGGATCAGACGCAGACCAGAGAGCCGCTCGTTCCGAGTCAGTCGCTTCGGGATTTTTGTTTGAACTTTTAGTCGCCTTTTACGACAAGCAGTTCATACTGCGGAAGTATTCTATTCCCCTACCGCAGGGTCATAACTATTATATGAAATTAAAAAAAATTTTTGTACTAAAATTTCAAATAAATATTTTTGTGTGTACTCGCGTATCGATTTACGATACATTAATCATCAGGTTAATACAACAGCAAAAAATTTCACTGTCAGTGAGCTAAATAACGATTTAGCAAAAATTCACAAATGGGGTGAAAATAATCGTGTTCAATTCAACACGAAGAAAACCCAATGCTGTCTCATCTCGCGAAAAATAGCAACTTCCATTCCTAACTTGATTTTTCAGGGAGAAGCTTTGCAGCACTCAACAGATTTAAATATTTTGGGCATCGAGTTAAACCAGAAATTGACTTGGTCAAATCACATTTTTGGTATAGCTAAAGATGCAGCTAAGTGTTTGGGTTTTTTGTATCGCTGTAAAACTTACTTCTCTCCATTAGATCTCCTCAATATCTATAAAACATATATTAGACCAAAAATGGAGTATAATGCACATATCTGGGCTGGTGCACCCCAATCAGCGCTGGGATATCTTGATAAAGTGCAAAACAGAGCTATTCGTCTTATAAATGATCCCAGTGTTACCTCAACGCTCACTCCACTTAGCCATCGGCGTACAGTCTGGTCACTTACCCTGTTTTATAGATACCTAGTGGGGACGAACACCTGTTCTAAGGAAATAAAACAATTAATGCCTCCACTCAAAGTTTTCCAACGTGAAACAAGGAGTGCAACAGATGCTCATCCCTACTACGTCGAATTGTTAAGATGGCGAAACACGGCCTATGGAAATTCGTTTGTTATGCGCATGTCGAGATTATGGAATCACATTCCGTCCAATGTGTTTCCTAAAGTTGGTAATTCGTATGTGTACGACCTAAATAAATTTAAGAAGAATATTAACATCTTTCTCCTAAACATCCCTCCAAATTTTCCCCATCCACCATAATCCAAAATTCCCAAATATCCTCCGACAATCCCAAAATCCTTTCATATCCCATCCCTGTAACCAAACTGTACATTTGTATCACAGGTTCCTTCCTAAAGTTTGGTTCAAAAAGGGTGTGGTTTTGGTGCGTTAAAATCGCACACTACCCAACGAAATACCGCAAAATTTCAATGGGTGGCTTTCGAGCGTTCCATTCCCTCGTAAAAAAAAAAAAAAAAAAAAAAAAAAAAGATAGACATATTGACGTACTGCCGTATAAATATTGTACGTCGTATGTTTTAATTTAGGTTAATTTAGGCCCTACTAAATGAAAAGTTTATTCTACATTTTAAACATATTTTTGTTTTTATAATAAAAACTCTTTTTAGTTTTGCTTTGACATAACGCACGAATTTTATATAATGATATATATATGTATTTGTTTAGAAAAATCATCAAATTTTCAGACGATACTAGCACAGGGCGATACTAGTATACTTTAAAAAGTTTGTGCAATTACTAACCACAAAACTTCATTAATTTCATTGTAATTTAATTTCTAATATTTCGTGATAGAAATGTGGTGGTCACCAGAAATCAAAACCTAATAATAAATATTTTTGTTGCAACTGTGATTTCAATTTAAGTATACCTATATATCAACCTATAAAAAAGTACAAAAAAGTGTTATAATGAATAAACTAGATGGTATTATTTATTTGATTTACAATTTATTTAAATACTAGTAAAAAAGCCTGTCGGACGACAGGTATAATTTTAATTTCTCTATTTATATTTGGATATTCTTTTTTCCTGCTATTGCGCTACTAAATTAATAAAAGGAAATTCGTTACCTAAAGAACATTAATTTAACATTATAATAGTTTGTTTTAGTTTTGTAAGTCATAATAAAATAGGAGTATACCTACATACAATAAAAGACAAACTACTGCTGCTGAAGTGTAAAAAATTTCTTTATACGTTTTTATTATAATTTTCTGTATCTGTTAACAGATATAAATATAAATAATAGATAGATATAAATATCTGTTCATTTTTTACATTTTATCAGTTTCATTTTTTCTTTCTCTTTTGTATGTAAGTATTTGTAATTAGAAGTATGTTACATGTGTAAATAACACTTAACATTAACATAATGCAACAGCAGCAGCGTCTTTTATTATATTTATAGAAAATAAAAACTACAAATGAAAGTTAGTTATTAGTTCTGTAAGTGATATTTAAATAAAAGTATACATACTGAAAGGTAAAAAATTTCTTTATACGTTTTTATTATAATTTTCTGTATCTACCTGTTAACAGACTTCTCTTACGTTTTGACTTTTTTCTTTTCTGTTCATATTTTACATTTTATCAGTTTAATTTTTTCTTTCTCTTTTGTATGTAAGTATTTGTAATTAGAAGTATGTTACATGTGTAAATTACACTTAACATTAACATAATGCAACAGCAGCAGCGTCTTTTATTATATTTATAGAAAATAAAAACTACAAATTAAAGTTAGTTATTAGTTCTGTAAGTGATATTTAAATAAAAGTATACATACTGAAATGTAAAAAATTTTTCTTTATGTTTTTATTATAAATTTTCTGTATCTATCTGTTAACAGATTTCTCATTAGTTTTGACTTTTTTCTTTTCTGTTCATATTTTACATTTTATCAGTTTCATTTTTTCTTTCTCTTTTGAATGTTAGTATTTGTAATTAGAAGTATTTTACATGTGTGAATAACACTTAACATAATATAGGGTACGGTAGTCTGCAGCAGCAGCAGTAGTTTGTCTTTTATTGTATTTAGATTTCATTTTTTCTTTCATTATTCACTCTTTTGTATGTTAGTGTTTGTAATTAGAAGTTATGTTCCATGTGTGAATAACACTTAATATAACATAGGGCACGGTGGTCAGCAGCAGCAGCAGCAGTTTGTCTTTTATTATATTTAGATTTGATTCAGGGGATCGTAATTACTACATAGATTTTCAATCGAAAAGTCTTGGATTCATACTTGAGTCATCTAATTGTCACTTACCCAAAGATTATTTTGCATTATTTATAACTTTAATTTAAACGATAATTAACGTTAAATAAATGGCCACAAAGCCATTTTTTAGTATTGGCTACATATAACTTAGATGTTTCCGTTTTTTTTTTTTTGAAGAAAAAAAATGAACAAAAAAGTTAAGCATCTATTAGTGTAATAATTATAAATATAATATTCGTTACATAATTTACAAAGTAATTATTTGAAACTTTTCGTATTATTGTAAATCTCGATTTAATGTCAATATCAACTTCCATGACAATCGTCTATTACTTTACTGAAAGTATAATTGGTATAGCACTCTATTTGTTCTTTATGATTTCCTCGACGGGAAATGTCAAATCTGTATGTATCTTATGCTTTTTATTCTGAATATCATTTGAGAGTTTTCTGGTCAAAACTGTCATATTCATACTTTATATTAGTATGCAATATTTTGCAGATAGATTTATTGTTATCGACTTAAATATATAAATGTCTAAATTGATTAAAACTAACAAATAAAATATCGAATTTATATAAATATTTTCAAAGTTTAATCGACCTGCTCAAATATTGTTATTGATTACTTTAAAAGAGTTTTAATAATTAAATAAATTCATCATATATAAATACCTATGGTATAAATTCCCGTAATTTTTTAATTTTAAGGTGAAATCACAGCTTCGAAACTGTTAGAGCAATAAACTTAAATCTGTAAAAGCTTTTTAATTTTCTTATATTTTTGGAATAACGGATTTCAAGTGTAGGATATAATAAGATCAGTACTGTTACGGAACTTACGGCAAATACTGTAAACGAGAATATGTACACGGTTCAAAATTTAGGTTTTATTTTAAAACTTTTACTTTAATTTCAGGGTTTCAAATAATATTCTAGTCGTTTAAGTTTAAATTATAGAATCCATTAAGTTTAAACCATTTATTTTCTAAACTTAAGTTCACAATTCAAACTTTCCGGTTTATATACATAGGTTTAGGTTATAGAATTTATAAGGTTTAAATGATTTATTGTCTAAATTTAAGTTTCAAATTTAAACTTTCTATGTTATATACATAAATTTAAACGATTTGAGTTCAGATTATTGAATTTATTAAGTTTAAATGATTTATCTCTTAAATTTAAGGTTAAAATTTAAACCTTACAGTTTAAAGCAGTAAAAATTAAACAATTTTTTTCTATAGAAATGATTTTAAACTTAATAGTTTAAAATGTCCATTATATAGTCTGTACAGTTTAAAAATCTAAAATCTATTTTTCAAATTAAACTTAACCGTTTTAAATCTATTAAAAAATAGTTTAAAATATCAATACAACAATTTTATACATGCAAAAAAAGTGGTTTACAGTAATCGGAAAAAACAATAAATATTCTATATATTGTTTTTATTAATCATGTTACGATTTATTCAGTTCTAAAGTTAATTTTGTAAAGTGTAGAAGTGCAGTAGAAAATAATCTTTAAAACTTTAATTAAAATAAAATATTTAACTTAAAAATTATTATAATTAATTAAAATTGTGACTGAGTTGGTGTTTTTTTATAATAAATACGTATTTAAATTTCAAAAAGTGAGTAAACCATTAGTTGGACGTTATATTAATGTTAATTTTGAAGCAGACAATATTACTAAATATGTTTATTATAGTATAAGATTTCAAACTTCTGAACCTTGTTCTCAATTAAACTTGCAATATCTACAACATCAAACGAAGGCATTATTAACGAAGAAGAAGAAATCACGGATGAAGTTTAATAAATTTAAAGTGCCTAAAATGTAAAAAATCATTTGATGCTCTCAAATTTGGAAAGAAACTTTTTTTAATTTCTAAAATAATTATTAATTAAGTTAATTTATATATATTATAGATTATAGTTTCTGAAACTATTATCTATTATATATGAAATTAACACTTAAAATTTATGTTTTTTTTGTTAAAATTTTATAATTAAATAATATCTATTGATGAATAATTATTTGTGTTTTAATTTTTAGATAATTATTTATTAAAAATAAGTGTAAGGTATTATTTAGGGTGTATTAGGATGTATTACAACAATGTATGTATACCTACATAGCAAAAGAAAGCAGTAACAGAAAAAACCAATGTGAACGTACTTAAGTTCAGCCACTGTTTGATTTCTCATGGCTTGCAAATATATTTTAGTATTTACTAAATCGTAAATAAATTCCTTTGAATCAAACATTGTAGAAATTTCATATTTAGTTTTTCTACTTTTTATACCATTTTTTTTCTCTGTATAGGATTGTGAGTCGTATACCTGCAAAAACTGAGTGGTTTAAGAATTATTCCCAATCTAACTTGAAACGTTTATAATTTAAACTACTTAAGTTTAAAGAGTTATAATTAAACTCTGATATACTTATTTTTAAACTGTAATGAATAAAATTTAAACATGATGGTTTAAAAAATAAACTAAACTGTTTTTGAAGTTTAAAATTTAAACCAAATAAACCAAAATGTAAACCGGATAGATTAAAAAAGAAAACCTTTTCAAACTTTTATGTTTAATATTTAAACTTATTTAATTTTTAAACTTTCGTTTACAATTTAAACACAGAAGTTTATAAATGTGTATATAATAATTAAACTTTTTATACCCGTATGACTATATAGTCCAAGGGTATAATAAATTTGCCATTACGTTTGTAACGCAGGAGGGGTAGATATAGACTCAAGTGTATGGATCGGATCAGAATTGAAAAATAAATCGATTTAGCTATGTATGTCCGTCCGGCCGTCATCACGATAACTCAAAAAGTAAAAGAGCTAGGATGATGAAATTTTCACAAATTCATTTTTATGCAAAAACCGGAATCGCTATTTAAATCCAGCCATTTTGGTCCACGGGTTCGGGTACCAGCCATACAACTTCTAATTTTATATGAGCATTACTCTATACCTATGCAAGCTGCGTGTCTAAAATTTTGCTAAAAATAGTTTAGTATAATGGCCAAAGTTACTGCAAAATTTGGTTGGTCTACTGCAGAGGGTTCGAGTAGCTGCCATACAACTCCTTCATTTATATGAGCTTTACACTACACCTGATGAAGCTGGGTATCTGAAATTTTGCCAAAAATAGTTTAGTGTAATGGCCAAAATTAAATGGTCATAAATGGTAATGGGTTCGAGTAGCTGCTATACAACTCCTTCTTTTATATGAGGATTACACTACACCAAATGAAAATAGTTTAGTGTAATGGCCAAAAGTTACTGCAAAATTTGGTTGGTCTACTGCAAAAGGTTCGAGTAGCTGCCATACAACTCCTTCTTTTATATGAGCATTACTCTACACCTAATGAAGCTGAATGTTTGAATTTTTGCCAAAAGTAATTAATCGGATGATATAATGTATATGTTACGGTTATACGGGTATCCCAGAGTTGACACAGTCTACTCTACTACACTCTTCCTCGTTCGCTTTGATTTTAAAAATTTTAGTTTATATGTGTAAAATTTAGTACATAAACTATTTAGTTTGATTTTTAACTCATTTGCGTTTGAATTTATATACAAACTCTTTCAGTTTAAAAATTAAACCTAAATTTTGAACCGTGTTTAACCGAAAAACACGATCACTCAAAAAATAATAATGCTACCTCGATAAAATTTATACTGCAGGCTACTTTTGGTAAAAGGATAGCGGGGATTGAAATCCAAAATCATACCATATGTTCGGATTCTAGAAACTTTTGATCGAATTTAGGCCAAAAGAGTATATTTCCTGAAAAGAATAATAACTTTAAATAGACATAGAAGCTTCAAATTTGGTATATGTGTCTTCCTTACTATTTCATTTGTGACCATGAAATTTCGGATCAATTGGATCATCTCCCAAAATTTAAGAAACTGAGTACAAAATAGTTCTCTACTGCTTCCATTATGTTTTTGATTTTGAAATAAATTGAAGTGGTAGATTGGAAACCATCTCACGCCTTCAAGACCTAAGAATTATATCTTCGGGTGTAGGGTATTAACCAGTCGGTTGCATTGATTACTGATCTTATTTTATACAATATAAATAATAAATTTTTTGTTACGATTTATAAGGATAAAGCTAAAAAAAATAATTAGCATTTCTCCTTTTTTAAGAATCACTTTTACCAAATTTGGAAGTTTTTTTTTGTATAACTTTAAAACCTTATACAAATTTTATTTTCTACTTAAAAACTCAAAAAGTAATTAATTCTAATTAAAAAGTTTTAATATTCACTGATTTCTTGAATTTAAATTAAATTTAGTATTATATAAGGAACAAACTTTAAATTTAATTTAAAATGTTTTATGTTATGTTTGTTAAGAACATAAATAGATATACGAAAGGTAAATATTTAAAATTAAATCAAATTATTATCTTTAATTACTCTAATTATATCTAAAATAATTATTTTTTGAAGTGACGAATATTATTTTTTGTTAAAATGGAAATTAATAATTTAAAGTTTTGTGAATCGCTCACGACCGAGTTATATATAATACATAATATTCTCAACTCAATATATTTTTTAAATTTTTTTTTGAAAATTTAAATTATTTAATTAAATTAATTCATGTCACCATTAAACAAGTCCATTGAATTTTAATTTATTTATTTTAATGATGGATAACACAATAAAATAAAAGGAGAAAAGAATAAGTTCATTAAACTGCTGAAAAAATTTACTAAAAGATTATGTCAAAAAAAACAATTTTTTTGATGTTTTAAATTTTAGGTACCTTGCAGTTTTATGTAGAATGTAGATATAATTCAAACTATATATACAGCTATAAATGAGGAATAAAAATAACGCGTAAAAACAATTTTGGAACAGTATTTTTAAAACTATATAATGCCAAAAAGATGAAAAAAATGGGTAAAAGGCCCGGGTTCGACTTTTCTGGTTTTCGACTCTACTCAGCTATCATTCGCCATTGGGTTCAAATTAATGGCATAATCAATAATTATATGTATCTTTAATAAAAAATACATTAATATAACAATATAAACAAATGCAAAATATAAACAAATAATTTATTTGAATAATATAACTCACAGATATATAATACTCAAATACAAAATATTACAATATAAACCAAAGATCGAATCGTAAATATTGAAAATCTAAGACGTTTCTACATGTTATAAGGCCTAGTACTATCTCATGTTTGAATTGTATGTGGAATTCAATAAGACCAATTCTAATAACAAGAATATAATATGACTCCTCTGTTCCAACATGTACCTATGGTATAGACAGGCTTATTAGCCTAAAAGCTGAACAGTTAGCGCTTAAAAGAAAACAAAAAAAAAAAAGTTTTTAAGCATAAAAAAACTGTTTCTTTTACCAGCAAATTACTTTCATATTAAAACAGTAACAAATTCCCAAGATCTACTATCAATTTTTCATTTTCGATATTTTAGTGGCTAGTTTTACTTTAATAAAAGTATACCTATATTAAGAAAAAAATATTTTTTTTTTTTTTATTTTATACTTTTTAGTTTCATTTTAATTTATTTACAATTAATTACATATTTTGACAATTTCCAAATTAGATCCAATTCAATAATAATAAAAAGCGGGTTATCTATTAACTAATCATAAATTATTAAAATAATGGCTCCTAGTAAGTTTACCCATGTTAACCTAAGTTAATTTAAATTTTAGTAAATGGAATGACAAATACATATAGGTACAATACAATTTATGGATATAAATAGATGCTTGAAAGTTGATATAAAAGCATTATATATATATGTATTTGATTAAATCTTAATTCAGTTGGTTAAACAAAAATTAAATAAAATCTTTTAATGACAATCCGTCAAGCCACATGATGAGTATGGGCAAGTTGCATTGACATAATCTTCCATTAATGGGTTCGGAACCTAGGTTTTTTTGATCGAATTTAGGCCAAACGAGCATAATTGCGAAACCAAATAAGATAGAACCTCCAAATTTTGTATCAGGGTGTCCCTTCCTATTTCCTAAGTGTCTTGCCCAATTTGGGTCCCATTGGAGTAGTGGGTCGGGGACCAGCCCTACATTTCCGAAGACCTTAAAGCATATCTTTAAAATTAATAAAAATAACAACATAAAAAAATGTAGAAGCTTAAAATTTGGCACAAGGGTTCTTTACTATCCCTTGCGTGTCCCCCTAATTTGGGATCAATTGGAGTGGTGGTTCAGTATCCCTCTTAGACCTCTTAAGTTTTAAAAGCTTATAATCGAAATTATTAAAAATAGTAACTTAAAATTAAGATAGAACGTTCAAATTGTGTACAAGGGTTAACTAGTGCTTAAAGTTAAACGTGGACTGCATAAGGGCGAAATCAGCCCAAGGGTTCGAATTCTGGACCTTTTAATCGGTTTCAGGGCTAACGAACATATATAAATAATCACGATAACTCAACAACTAATGACGCTATCTTCATGAAATTGTGCTGTAGGTTATTGGTAATGAAACAACGGCGGCGATTGCGTACGGTGAAGATTGGACAATGGGTTCGGAACTGAGAACTTTTTAATCGAATTTAGGCCAAACTGGCATAATTCCGAAACCAATGAAGATAGAAATCGCCAATTGGTTCGGATTCTGGACCTTTTAATCGATTGAAGGGCTAACGATCATATATAAAAAATCACAATAACCTTCTTCATCAAATTTGTGCTGTAGGTTACTAGTAATGAAACTACTTCGGGGATTGCGTAAGTTCGGGATTGGACCATGGGTTCGGAACTTAGAACTTTTTGATCGAATTTAGGCCAAACGAGCATAATTCCGAAATCAAATAAGGTAGAACCTCCAAATTTGGTTTCAGGGTGTCGCTTTCGATTTCCTTAATGTCTTTGAAATTTGAGCCCAATTGGAGTAGTGGGTGTGGACCAGCCACTCAGTTCCAAGGACCCTAAAGCATACTTTCGAAATTAATAAAGTTAGTAACTTGAAACAAATTTAGAAGCTTCAAATTTGGCACATGGGTGTTCTTTACTATTTCCTGCGTGTCCCTCTAATTTTGTACCTTTCTTAGACCCCCCAATGTGTAAAAGTTTATCATCGAAATTAATAAAACTAGTAACTTAAAATTAAGATAGAACGTTTCAATTGTGTACAAGGGTTACCTAGTATTGACAGTATGACGGGGACTGCATATGGACGAAATCATACCATAATTTCGGGTTCTGGAACCCTTGAAAAGTTCAAGGCTAACAAACATATATCTTAAAAATACCATAACTCAAAAAATAATGCCGCTATTTTGATGAAATTTAAACTCTAAGGTTACTAGTAATGAAAGTACCATTGGAATTGGTTCTGGTCGAGTTTGGTCAATGAGTTCGGATTCTAGAAGCTTTTGATCGATTTGAGGCGAAACGGGTATAATTTCGAAGCCAAAGAATATATTTTTTATTTTCTATGTGTCCCCGAAATTTTAACTTAATTGTAGTGGTTCAGCTATGTTCAAAGGTACTTGCTGCATTTATGTAAAATTTATTTTTATATTTAAATGAATTATATGAAAAGGTATAAATTTGTAATTGTATTTTAGAAATACATTTATTGCATATTTTGCGTATAAGCTTTTCTATTAGGTATATTAACTAGCCATTTAAAATAATTGCAATTTTGAAAAAATGCTTTGATTAGCTTTTTATCACAAAATTTAAAAACTAGAATTTTTTCATTTTGTAATTGAATTGGAATAAATATATTTTCATTTATAACAAGTTTTTTTGTTTTTTAATATTTTTAAATAAATAAATTAGTAAGAATTTGTAATATTTTTTAAGAGATAGTGTAATTAGAAAATGTTTTTAGTATTATAAAGTTAATTTGGTTAGCTATGTCTTACAATCAAATTAATAACAGCTTTTATGGCGTTAAAATGACTTACGGATATGTCATTAAATTTAAACTAAATAGGTGTAGGGTATTTCTAAGTCGGTTGCACCGACTGACTGTTTCTTTACTTGTTCTTAACAGATTTCAATATTTTTTGTTTCTATATGTTTAAATTTTACTATTGTTTTCTCTGGCTCACCAGATTTTATAAAGAAATTTTGATTCTATATGCATCTTTTATTTCATCCTCATTTATATTTATTCCAGCTTTAGCAGAAATTTTTGTGACAATAGTTTTTTTGATTCTCGTCTATTATTTTATCTTCGCCGCATATTTCATCAGTTATTATCAAACCATTAACAAGTTAACGGTATTTTTATTAAACCCGCTTTTTTTAATATATAACTTTTTTAATAAACAAAATCTTTTAATAATTCTAAACATTTTTCAAAAAAGTGCTGACACTTTGCTTACATTATAACTGTAAAATTAGTAAGTTTTTTTTAAATTAATTTTAAATTTTAATTGTTGACGATCAAATATCAATTTAGGTCATTTAAGTTTATTCACTTTTAATAAAACATTTTGCAAGTGTAATTTTAAAACATTAAAAAACTGACCTATTATATTTTCAGTACATTTTTTTTGCCGTTATAAAATAAAAAAAAAAAAACAATATTAAATAAAAATGAATCAAAATAAATGCAGTGCCATACTCTGTACAATTACAGATTTCAGAACCGAAATTATTACATGTAATGGTATCTGTAAAAGAAAATTTCATGGAGTTTGCATTAATGCACCTAGGGGTTGGCAAACATGCAACTCGTTCATTTCGCATCATTTTGTTTGAGATAGTTGCTTGGATTTGAACCAGCCTATACAAATACTAAAAGACGAGTTGATGGTTACACTAAATGATATTAAAAGTGACTGCCAAGGTTGCACGACTAAAGCAGTAGATGCTTTGAAAAACAATTCGGTATGCTTTAACGATATGGCCAAAAGCTATGATAACTTCAATCAAGATTTATGCAGTTTTCTTTCTGACCGGAAAAAATATTTGAAAAACACTTTGACAGATCTATTAAATGTTCTCAAAGGTGAGCTTATATCGGCAACATCAAAGGAGCTGGTTGGCATTCGTGAAGTGGTGGACGACTTAAATCGCATGAACGTATCCCTTCATGCTTTGGGTTCTGATCAACAAATACCAAACAGAAGGAAATTCAGTGCGATGTGGAGTTAATTAAACAACAGTTGGATAAATTAAATAAACCGCCAATAGTTTATAAAAATGTATTTATCCAAACTGACAATATCACACCTAGCACAACGGCAAAGAGTAAAATAAATAAGACAAAACCCGGAGTTAAGGCTTTACTAACCCCAATTGTCACAACAAAGCCTTCGTTTACTCTTTGCATTTTAAGGCTAAATTGTAAAATGATTGAAAAAAGCCTTGAGAGCTTTATTAAACAAAAATTTAAGTGTGATATTGCAATTTGTAAAAAAGTTACTCCCAAAAGAATCCAATCTTGAGCTTTTTGATAGCTCATACTCGGTTTTTAGAAAAGACAGATACTCTGAACTTAATGTATCTAATAGTTACATTCCTAAAGGGGGAGGAGTATTGATAGCCGTTAAAAACTCATTTAATGCAAATGTAATTCCTATTTCTGACGCGGACTGTCTTGAAATAATTGGTGTGAACATAAAATTTTCTAATAAAAGTGTTAATATTGTTAACACATACATTCCACCTTCTTCGAATTTAAATATTTATATTACTCTTT
This sequence comes from Dolichopus griseipennis, assembly GCA_963082915.1. NCBI lineage: Eukaryota > Metazoa > Arthropoda > Insecta > Diptera > Dolichopodidae > Dolichopus > Dolichopus griseipennis. Next base: position 51,217,438 of record OY720445.1, on the reverse strand, counting down.
TAAATGTAATAGATTCAATTTGCTATAATTCTGGTCCTAATGATGAGTTAATTTTATGTGGAGATTTTAATCTCCCTAATATAACTTGGGTCAATCATGACGAAGAATCTTTTTTGATTGCTGATTCTTCAGTGAATGAACCTGATTCTCAATTTATTGATGGTTTAAATACCAACGATTTACAACAGGTTTCCCATTGCCGCAATTTTAAAGATAAACAATTGGATCTAATATTTACTTCTGATTGGAATAATATTATTTTTGTGAATCGGTGTTACCGCTTGTTGCGTTGAACCCCTATCACCCTTCAATAAATTTTACTTATTGTTTGACTAATTGCATAAATCATGAAGCAGCAGATTCTTATTGGTTTAATTTCAATAAAACCAACTTTCCCGGACTAGTAAATTTCTTAAACACCTATGACTTCACGTTTATATTTAATAATATAGACCTTAATCAAATGACAATTAGGTTTTATGAAATAATGTTCGAAGATTTTACACAATTTGTTCCTATTTCAAAAAACAGATGTTCTAACTCTGGCCCACCATGGTTCACAAAGGAGCTTAGATCTCTCAGAAATAAGAAAAACAAAGCCTGGCGTAAATATCTCAAAACAAAAGATATTAATGAATTTAATAATTTTGTCATATTGTTTGAGAATTTTAAAACTTCTTCTGAAATACTTTATAATAGTTACATTAACTTAATGGCAACTAAATTAAAGTCTGATCCGAAAAAATTTTGGAAATTCTTAAACTCTAAACGTAAATGTGCTGATTACTCAACATTTATGAATTTCAATTCTCTTTCTAGTAATGATCTTTCAACTATTTCGAAATATTTTTTGTGAGTTTTTTAGCACTTCATATAGTGATTCTTCTTTTACGCCAAATGAAAATTATTTCTCCTATATGAACATATATCAAAAAACTTCTCTTACTGACATTAATATTAATGAACAAATAGTTTCCAGCTATCTAAATAAACTGGATAATAATACTTTTCCTGGACCAGATGGTATACCAGAAATAATTTTGAGCAAGTGTTCTAACATTCTCACTACGCCTTTAACATTACTCTTTAAAAATTCATTAAATTCCGGATATTTTCCTCCTATTTGGAAAATTTCTTATATCAGGCCAATTCACAAAAAGAATGCTAAAAATGAAATCACTAACTATCGCCCAATAGCTAAATTATCTTCAATTCCTAAATTATTTGAATTAATTATAACGGATTCAATTTATAATCATTGTAGGAATCTTTTAATAGATAACCAACATGGCTTTGTAAAACAAAAATCTACGGTGACTAATCTAGTTGAAACCACATCTTTTCTTCTTAATAACATGGAAGAAGGATTTCAAACAGATGTTGTCTATTCTGATTTTAGTAAAGCATTTGATCTATTGCCACATAATATTATTTTACTAAAACTTGAAAAATATGGTTTTCCACTATTTTTCCTTAAGTGGATACATTCTTATTTATGTGATCGCTGCTATAGTGTTATATTTAAAAATGTGATTTCAGAACCTTTTGTGACAAATTCGGGAGTTCCACAAGGTAGCCACCTTTGCCCTCCACTTTTTATCTTATCTGTAAACGTGTTTCTTCTATAATTTCTAATAGCGAGATTCAAGTTTACGCTGATGATATGAAACTTTTTAAAATGATTACATCTTATAATGACGCCATCCTTATGCAGAATGATCTTCAAAATTTTAACAATTGGTGCGTTAATAACTGTTTACTACTTAATGTAAATAAATGCGCATTGATATCTTATACACGCCGATCTAGTCCTATTTGTTTCAATTATAACTTAGATGGTATTAGTTTACCTAAAGTTACCTCAATAAAGGACTTAGGGGTGTACTTCGATTCCCAACTTAGCTTTAAAACCCATTATAATAATATTATAAATAAAGCTAATTCACTATTGGGATTTGTTAAACGTTCTGCAAAGGAATTTTCAGATCCTTATGTACTTAAATCGTTGTACACTTGTCTTGTAAGACCAAACTTGGAATATGCTAGTCAAGTTTGGTCTCCGTTTTATATGGTACACATTGATAGGATTGAGGCAATACAAAAAAATTTTCTTAGATTTGCCTTACGCCATTTGCCATGGTCGAATCCCATTATTTTACCACCATATGAACAACGGCTAAAATTAATTGATTTGTGTACTTTAAATTTTCGACGTGAAGTTTCTGATGTCATTTTTATTACAGAAATTGTCAAGGGTAACGTTAAATCTAATTTAATTTCTAGTAAAATTATTATTAGAAATCTTCAACGCCTTCGCTCTTGCAATTTATTTAAAACTAATAATCATAGGACTAACTATGGCAAATGCGAACCTATTAATAGAATGCTTATTATAGGTAACAAACATAAACATTATATTGACTTTACACTTTCAAAACACTCCCAAAAACAAAAATTATACAATCGCTATTATTAGGATTATTTTTGTTTTGTTTTTCTTGTAGTAATGTAAAGTTTATAATTGTTTTAAATTCATTAAATAAATTTATGAAAACATTAAAGTCATAATTATTATTGCTTTTAATAAATTTACGCCAGGCTATTTCTATTTTTTAATTTTTTAAGACTTTTAGTAAACCATGGCGGACTGGATTTATAACTATTGTCTACAACTAACGGAACATATTGAGAAATAATAGAATGAACAATTTTATAGAAATGATTAACTGCATCATTTAAATTAAAAGAGGTTAAAAATGAGAAATCATAACAACTTAAATTGTTATTAATAGCATCAAAATTGGCTTTATGAAAGTTAAAACGATAAGAAAGTTCAGAATCAATAATTGGAGGTATGAGAAAACAGAGAGACGAACAAATTGGAGGATGATGCTCATCAATTTCAACTAGTTCAAATGGACAGTTAATAATAGCAAAATTTATCCAATTTGTCGTAAATAAAAGATCTAACTGTCTACCACGATTATTACAGATTGAAGATACTTGTTGAAAATTAAAAGAATTAAAAGAGTCAATTACAAAGCACTCCGTATTACTAACTAATTCGTATGGAATGAAGTAGGAATCCTCATCGTGCGGAACCCATTTAATGTTAGGAAGATTAAAGTCACCACAGAGAATTACATCATCATTAACATTAAGTTTACTGACTAGTGAATCAATTTCTAAAATATATTTAGTATACACTTCGATACTAGATCCTGGAGGAATATAACAATTTATAATAATAACATTTTTTAGTTGTAGTTCAATTTTAACAGCAATTACTTCGATAAAATCGGTAGGATCACATTGAGAAAGTAATAATTGCGATGAACAAAAAGTATTTTTAACAGCTATCAATACACCACCACCTTTAGGAACATTATAAGATAAACGACAATCATATCTATCTTTCCTATAAACAGTGTAAGAAGAAAAGAAAATTTCAAGATTATTTATTGAAGAAGTTAGCCAGGTTTCTGTTAAAACGAATAGATCAAAATCTAAAGCAGTAGAATTTAAGAAAACTTTTTTAGTTTTTGTGCGTAGACCTCTTACATTTTGATAATAAATAGTTAATTTAAAAGATTTATTATTAGGATTAGTGGGTTCCGCAAGACTAATATTAACTAGACTTTTTCTCGCTTGGAAGGGGACGAAAGTACTTATCATGATTTTCTCTCACACGTTGAAGATAGTTAATTCTATTAGATGAGATATGTGAGGCAAAAGATTTCAAGTCAGTTAGAGCATTTTCAGCTGAAATATTATATGTTTCATGATATTTTACAAAAATATTACGTAAGTCCTTAATATCAGTAGGAAGTCCTTCCTGTTGAATAGCTATTTTAAGCGATGTGTTTGTTTTACCACCAATACAAACATCATTTGATTTATCGTGAAGATATGCAAGGTAAAGTCTAACATTATCATAAATTTTACTGTCCCTTAGTCTAGCTAAAACGTACCTACTGTTATTTTTACTTTCATGAAGAGCTTTTTGAGTAAGTTTTACAACAGGCGGTAAAAGAGGATCTAAAATTGGTGGAGTTGTATTTGAGTTAGATAATAAAATATCCTCAGAATTAGCTAATAAGGGATTAGCTTGTGATTCAGGATGTAAAGATAAAGAAGTTGATCTATTAATTTTATTAGAAGAAGATTTTGCTACAGTTAAGCTAGAAGGTTTACTTTGGGGCATGATAGTTTCACCTTGAACAAAATTTTGGTATTTATTAAATTTATTTGATACAGACTTTTTGAATTTTGTAAATTTATTTTTTAGATAAGAGTCGCTAATTTGTTTGTTATTACCTGATTTGGTAAGATCATTTGAATTACTAGAAATGATGTTTTTAGAATTATATTTTATATTAATATTCGAAATAGGAATAGTATTAGTATCAGTTTGTGCAATAATATCAGATTTGTTAGGATTAATTAGTGTTTTAGTATTTGAAATATCAATTGATTTAGAAAAATTAGTAGGAGGTATAGGAAAAGATAAATCAAGTAAATTTGTTAAATTAGATTTAGTGTTTAAAGAGGATTTGTAATTTAATTTAGAATTTCTTATTGTATAACCTGTATTAGTGTCTTGTAAAACTGTTTCCATATTTTTGTTTAGGTTACCTTTGACCTGAGGCTTACTTAATTCAATAGCTGCACCAATTTTATTCCATATATTGACGTTGCTTGGATGTTGTAAAATTCTCATAGAATAAACAGAACCAGAGATAAGAAAGCATAAATATTTCTTTTTGTTCTTCTTTATACGGTTAGGTGTTAAATTAGAACACACTACCGAACCAATGTTAAATTCTTCTTTTATAAATTGAGTTAACTTATTTTCATCAAACGAGCAAGGAACGCCCTTTACAAAAGTAGACGAATAGTTACTATCTTTGACGATTGATGATTTATTACAATCCATTAGCTTGGTGATTCTTCCACTCCATTCATCATTAGTCCATTGGGTCCCAAATTTATGTAAAATTGCAAAATCTGTTTGCACGCTTTTTACGCAATTTGTAGGAGAATCAAGTAGTGTATCAACTTGAATTGCCTTATCAAAAGTTTGTATTTTACTGCTATATTCGGAATTTTGAGCTAGTGATCTAGATTTATGCAGTTCGGTACAAAAATTATGTAACATATCAACATTAATGCTGGCATAGTCCTGGTGAACCGTATTAATATGCTTAATAACAGCTGCTTCCATACGTTCAAAATTTTTAGGAACTGCAAAAATTGATGAAGCACTGCTAGAACCAGCTTCTAACGACTTGGAAATATTCTCAAAATTTTTAGTAAATTGAGCAGAAATTTCAGTTAATAACTCAGTTTTTAAGTCGTTAAACTCATTATTTGATGTATGATTAGAACCGGTAGATTTCTCCGCCATTGTGTTACATAATAAATCAAATGATTTAGCCATATCGTTGAATGAATTGCGATTTGAATCAATTACCAAAATAGCTTTATTTAATAAGCCGGTATTCCTATCGTTCATATCAGCTATGGACTTACTAAGGTTGTCGAACATATGTCTTAAAACTGATTCATGATGCTGACAGTCATCACATATAAACCAATTTTGCAAAGAAGGGTGGTACCAATCCCTACTGGCTCCAATACAAACACCATGTAACTTACGTTTGCAGAACGCTTTACAAACCACAAAATTAGATTTGTTATCAGAAATTGTACAATTAGCAAGATTACATTTGAATTCCATAATAAAGTTTATTTTTAAATTTAACTTAACAAAAAACCAAAAAGTTATGAATTCAGCAGAAATAAACGAAAAAAATGTTCAAAAAAGTTTTTAAAATGTTTAAAAATTAAATTAAATGCCTTTAAAATTAAGTATCACTTAATAAAAAAAAATAATTTCAATGATGTAATATGATACAGTTGGCACAAAAAAAAAGTTTGGAAATATTATCAATATAAAAAAAAAAAAAACTACAAGGCAAATTAAATTAAATGCTTTTAAAATTTAAGTATCACTTTTAATAAAAAAATTCAATAATGTAATGACACAGTTTAAAAGAAAGAATTAGTTAACTTAATTTTTATTTATATTTTTTTTTTTTTTTAGTGATTTTATTTATTATTGTAACGAAAATATAATTGCTCTGCGGAAATTAATAATTAATAAGTAATAAACTATTAAAATAAAATTAATTAAAGCGCGTGCAGTGTATAGGTCAACAAATAAGTTAAGACTGTTGGGTTGGAAAGAATAGGTCAACAAATAAGTTAAGACTGTTGGTAAGACAAGGGTTAACTAGTACTATAAGTACAGCGCGGACTATATAAGGGCGAAATCAGCCCAACGGTTCGGATTCCGGACCTTTTAACCGATGTCAAGGCTAAGGAACATATATAAAAAATCACGATAACTCAACAACTAATGAGGCTATCTTCATGAAATTTGTGCTGTAGGTTATTGGCAGCGAACTACGGCGGTGATTACGTACGGTGAGAATTGGACAATGGGTTCGGAACTTAGAACTTTTTGATCGAATTTAGGCCAAACGAGCATAATTCCGAAACCAATGAAGTTAGAACCTCCAAATTTGGTATCAGGGTGTCCCTTCCTATTTCGTAAGTGTCTTTGAAATTTGGGCCCCATTGGAGTAGTGGATCGGGGACCAGCCACTCAGTTCTTAGGCCCTTAAAGCATATTTTCGAAATTAATAAAGATAGTAACTTGAAACAAATGTAGAAGCTTCCAATTTGCCACAAGGGTGTTCTTTACTATTTCTTGCGTGCCCCCCTAATTTAGGATCAATTGGAGTGGTGGCTCAGAACCTCTCTTAGACCCCCCAATGTGTAAAAGCTTATCATCGAAATTTATAAAACTAGTAACTTAAAATTAAGATAGAGCGTTCCAATTGTGTACAAGGGTTAACTAGTATTGAAAGTATGACGGGACTGCATATGGGCGAAATCGTACCATAATTTCGGGTCCTGGAACCCTTGAAAAGTTCAAGGACTAACAAACATATATCTTACAAACACCATAACTCAAAAAATAATGCCGGTATTTTGATGAAATTTAACAGTAGGTTACTAGTAATGAAAGTACCATGGGAATTGGTTGTGGTCGAGTTTAATTTCGAAGCCAAAGAATATATTTCCTATGTCCTATGTGTCTCCGAAATCTAGACTTAATTGTAGTGGTTCAGCTATGTTCAAAGGTACTTGCTGCATTTATGTAAAATTTATTTTTATATTTAAATGAATTATATGAAAAGGTGTAAATTTTTAATTGTATTTTAGAAATACATTTATTGCATATTTTGCGTTTATAAGCTTTTCTATTAGGTATACAAACTAACCATTTAAAATAATTGCAATTTTTAAAAATTTGGATTATTAAATATATTATGCTTTGATTATCTTTTTATCACAAAATTTAATAATTAGAATTTTTTCATTTTGTAATTGAATTGGAATAAATATATTTTCATTTATTTCAAGTTTGTTTGGTTTTTAATATTTTTAAATAGATAAATTAGTAAGAATTTGTAGTATTTTTTAATAGATAGGGTAATTAGAAAATGTTTTTAGTATTATACAGTTAATTTGGTTAGCTATGTCTTACGATCAAATTAATAACAGCTTCTATGGTGTTAAAATGACTTATGGATATGTCCTTAAATTTGAACCAAATAGGTGTAGGGTATTTCTAAGTCGGTTGCACCGACTGACTGTTTCTTTACTTGTTAAGTTTATATTTTCTTCAACAAATCATGTCTATAACCTCGTTTTTTAACTTAAGTAGAACCTCCTCATGTAATGATTGATTTTCCAAGATAAGATCCAGCTTGTTTTCAATCTTACTTGCACTAATGATCGCTTTTGCTTTATTTATACTGTTATTGGATCTGTTGTTCAGTAAAGCAGCGCTTTTTGATTTTTTCTTCTATCGTTTTGTTTTACATTGTGGACAAAGCCAAATTTTATTAACATCTTGTATATGTACTCGAAAAACTTCATCTTCTAGTATTGTATTAATATTTCAATATTTCTTATGTCAGTAATATAATATTTAATTATTATTCTTATTATTATTGTTATTATTATTAAGTTTAGTTTATATTTATTTTTTTTTAATTTTGATATTGATTATAATAATATATTATATAAAAATACTAATATATATTTTTTTAAATGAATTAAATTACTGAGTTGATATTTATAAAAATAAAACGCTACTTAACGTCGCAAGTCCCATCGCTATATTTTATGACACTATTAATTAAAAGAATTGTTCACAATTGATCGACATTTTGATAATAATAAGTATTGTTTTTTTTTCATATCAATACCATTTATTACAGTAAAATCATTTCGCAACCGTTACATTTTGTATTACGCTGATTATGCTTCTATTCTAATAGACACATATCTTTTATTATTTTTTGATAATAAAAAAATAGGTTAATTTGTTTCAATAATGATCCATTCCTCACCTATTACCTTTTTCAAAATAATATAGTGTTTCATATTGAGTATTTTATCGGAATATAATGTTGAAGCTTCAATGTTAACGTTTAATTTAAGAAATAAATACGTTGGTGACTAAGTTACTACTTGTAGAAACAGTAAATTTTTTAATTTTTAAGTCCTAATAGCTCCTCTATGGGGAAGCTTGCCCAATTTATCAAGGATCTAATCCTCACTCCTCCCCTTCCTCCAACTTTTTTAGGTTCAAGGAATTAAATTGTAAACCATACCAAAATTTGGAATTTTACTTAGAATTTTACTATTTAAGCAAAACTGGTTAAAACTGAGAGACACTTTCTTCAATATAAAGAACCGCTTTCAAATTTAAGAAAATCTTTTAACATATGTTAAAGTATAATGTTTGACCTTCAAATTTTGTATATTAACAAAAAAAAATTTGAACAGGTATTTAAGTTACAGGTGTTTAAAAATAGCAAAACTTCAATTTTCGAGCCCTTATAGCTGCTAAACAGGAGACGTGACAAAAAAATTTTGTTAACCGACTTCTACTTATTTTTAAGGATCTAACTACTCCCAAAAATTTCAAGACCCTAGATATGAGGGGCCAAAAATTTTGCAAAAATTGAGTTTTGCATAATGGTAAATTTTAGTATCGTATGGCAACCCTGTACATTTTAGTGATGTAGTTTTGTAAAGCCTAAGAAAGCAGCTCTCTTTTTTTCTTTTTTTAGATTGAAAATATAGCTAACAGAATTCTTATTATACCAATTTAAATATAGGGCTTTTTTGGAATTTGCGGGCGCTGTAGCTTCGTCACCCTTCAAAATTAGGAAAAACCTTTGACACATATTGAAATATAATTAAAGAGCTTTCAATTTTGTAAATCACAAAAAAAAAATTTGAACAGGTATTCAAGTTACAGGTGTTTAAAAATAGCAAAATTTTAATTTTCGGGCCCGTATAGCTGCAAAACAGGGAACGTGACAAAAAAAAATTGTAAACCGACTACTACTTATTTCTAAGAATCTAACTACTCCCAAAATTTCAAGACCGTAGCTTAGCCCGTTTAGAAGATATGTAGGGTCAAAAATTTTGCCAAAATTGAGTTTTGCATAATGGTAAATTTTAGTACCGTATGGCAACCCTAAACATTTGTCTTTTAAAAATTTATAAAGCTTATAAAACCAGCTATCTTTTGTCGTTTTCAAATTGAAAATGCACTTAATAGAACTCTTGTTATAATAATTTGAATATAGAGCTTTTTCCAACTTTGGGGGGTTGCAGCTCCGTAACAGGTGGGGCTACAGAAAAAAATTCTTCTACGAAATAATTTTTTTTGTAATACCTACTCGTGGTTAAAATTTCTTTTCTCTATTTCAAACGATGTAAAAGTTTTTGTAAACATACGGACAGACAGACAGACAGACAGACGGACGGACAGAGTGAAACTATATAGGCACATTTTTACAAAATTTTTTGAAAATGTGCTAAAAAATACTTATTATGGCCGAAGGCCTCCATTTGCTAGTGCCACTAATTATATAATAAGTAATTAATTTTAGTTATTATATAAGTTAAATAAATAAATAAAAATAAATATTTATTAATTGAGTTTTACATTCTCAAAGTGAAGTATTTTAGTTTTTATAGCTACAAATTTTCAAAGAAATCTCCACATAAATAATTTTATTTGTAACTTTTTGTATTATTTTTATTGAAGTTAAAAAAAAAAAAGTTTTTTTATCTTCTAATGATGATCGAACTCAGATCTTTATACCCGTATGACTATAGGTCAAAGGGTATAATAAATTTGCTTTTACGTTTGTAACGCAGAGAATGAGAAGGGGGGGGGGGGGGTAGATATAGATTGGATTGGATCAGAATCGAAAAAAAAAAATCGATGTCCGTCCGTGTACACGATAACTCAAAAACTAAAGGAGCTAGGATCTTGAAAATTTCGCAAATTCGTGTTTTTTCAATAGCCGTCATCGCTATTTAAATCCAGCCATTTTGGTCCATGGGTTCGGGTAGCTGCCATACAACTTCTTTTTTGATATGAGCATTACTCTGTACCTATAACACCTGCGTGTCTGATACAGAGTATTTTGCCAAAAGTAGTTTAGTTTTATGGCCAAAGTTTCTGCAAAATTTGGTTGGTCTATTGCAGAGGGTTCGACTAGCTGCCATACAACTTCTTATTTTATAGGAGCATTACTCTATACCTATTGAAGTTGGGTGTCTGAAATTTTGCCAAAAACAGTTTAGTGTAATGGCCAAAGTTACTGCAAAATTTGGTTGGTCTACTGAAGAGGGTTCAAGTAGCTGCCATACAACTCCTTCTTTTATATGAGCATTACATTACACCTAATGAAGCTGGGTGTCTGAAATTTTGCCAAAAAATAGTGTTGTGTAATGACCAAATTTACAGCAAAATTTGGCTGGTCTACTGCAGAGCTTTCGACTAGCTGCCATACAACTCCTTCTTTTATATGAGCATTACACTACACTTAATAAAGCTGTATGTTTGAAATTTTGCCAATAGTAATTAACCGGATGACATAATGTATAACCCAGAGTTGATACAGTCTACTCAACTACACTCTTCCTCGTTTTATACATGAATTGAATCGCTTCACTATTAAAGAATAGGAGAATAGAATTGAGTCAAACGCCAAACAAAATCGAAATAAGGGGATAAAAAGATAAAAAAAATTAAAACAACGCCAAGTCAGCTGGGTGGCACAGTGGTTGAGTGCCGACCTTTCATGCGGAAGGGCCCGGGTTCGAAACCTAGTAAAAGTGGAAAAAAAACTTTTTTCCACTCGACTAAGCTACCATTCGCCATTTGGTTCAAATTAATGGCATAATCAATAATTAACAATTATATATCTTTAATAAAAAATACTTTAATATAACAATATAAACAAATGCAAAATATAAACAAATAATTTAATTGAATAATATAACTCGCAGATATAGAATACCATATAATTCAAATACAAAATATTACAATATAAACAAAAAATAGAATTGTAAATATTGAAAATCTAAGACGTTTCTACCTGTTATAAGGCCTAATACTATCTCATGTTTAAATTGTATGTGGAATTCAATTAGACCAATTCTAGTAACACTAATATAATATGACCCTCTGTTCCAACATGTACCTATGGTATAGACAGGCTTATTAGCGCTTCAAAAAAAAAAAATTGTGGCATCTTCTATTTACTCTTTTCATAGGTACGAATTACGAAATTTTTATTTATTTTTAACACAACACTTTAGAAATAGGAGAATATAGAACAACGAACATTTGAAAATTTATTTTTTTATTCCCGTATGACTATAAGTCAAAACGGTAAAATACATTTGCCATTACTTTTCTGACGCAGAGAAAGAGGGGTAGATATAGATTCAAAGGTATGGATCGGGTCAGAAACGAAAAATAAATCGATTTAGCTATATGTGTCCGTCCTTCCATCCGTCCGCACGATAACTCAAAAAAATAAAGGAGCTAAGATTTTGAAATTTTCACAAATTCATGTTTTGAACAACGGGTTCGAGTAGCTGCCATACAACTTCTTTTTATACCCTACATGACCAGGGGTATATTAAAATTGCTTCTACGTTTGTAAATCATTGATCTAGACTAGCTAGATATAGTGTCAAAGGTACGTATCGGATCAGCATCGAAAAATAAATTGATTTAGCTGTGTGTGTCTGTCCATCCGTCCATCCGTGTGTCAGCACGATAACTCAAAAACTAAAGGAGCTACAGTTTTGAAATCTTCACAAAATATTTTTCAAAAAATTTCTAGGTTCCCTATTTTTTTGGTTGAGATCCGATCAAAACTTCGGGTACCTCTCGAACAACTAACTTTTTTAACTCCAATATTTGCATTAAAAAATTTGAAATTTTGGGGTACATCTTGTATACAACATGAAATTATATGAATTTTGTTTTTTGTTTTATTTTGTTTTTTTTTCATGTAAATAGAAATTTTTCGAGTTGCAATTTCATATGATTTAAATGACGCGTAGTTTAAAAAATTAAAAAAAGCAAAAAAGAGCACAAAGATTTTTTTCAAATAAATGGCTTGATAAATAATTTTTATGTATTCATATAATATGTACGAGTATATATGTAATATTTTGCATAAATTTTACTTTGAGATTGATAGATATAATCATTATGAATATGATTTCCACCAATATGAATTTCTTCAAAACTAATTTTACAAGAAGATGAACATTACACACGGTTGTATAATAGAACAAGCAGCTATATGAAGTTTCGAAATGTTACAGCCCCATTTTTCGGGAGCTGCCATAGTTATCAATTCGATCCCAATTCGGACCAACTTTTTGGGTGGGCCGATTTTTTTTTTTTATTTTGTTTTTTTTTTAAGCAAAAATTATGGGTGAGTCAAATTTTTATACCCTACACCTATGAAATAGGAAAATGGTATATTAACTTTGGTATGGTGTTTGTAACCATCTAAAGGAAACGAACTACATATGGAAAACTATATATATTTGTGATCAGCGTGACCTCCTGAGTAGATACAGCCATGTTCGTCCGTTCGTCCGTTCCTAGGCACGATAACTCAAAAACTAATAGAGCTATCTTGATGAAATTTTAACTGTAGATTACTAGGACTTAAAGTACGGCGGGCCCATGGGTTTGGATTCTGGACCTTTTAATCGTTCTAAGGACTAAGAAACATATAAAAAAACGAGGAAGATTATTGTTGCCCTTGTCAACTTTTAGATACCCGTGCGTACCCACTATGTATGTATTAAATAAATAAGAATTTCATATATTGCAATTGAATTAAAAAAAACAATAATATAAAAAAAAAGATGAATTTAAAAAAAAAATATGCTCTGAACGAGATTCGAACCGACACAATTAAAAGGCCGGCATCCTACGGCCGACCGGTTTGAATTTTTTTATACTCTTAAAAATAATAAAAAAATGAATAATTTTTAAAATAAATGAAAGTTTTCAGTCAAATTTTCTATAGAATAGAAATTTCTGAATTTATTAAAAAACGAGGAAAGGTGTAGTAGAGTAGACTGTGTCAACTCTGGGATACCCGCATTATCCTAACATATACATTATATCATCCGGTTAATTACTTTTGGCAAAATTTCAAATACCTACACAGCTTTATTAGGTGTAGTGTAAAGGTTATATAAAAGACGGAGTTGTATGGCAGCTACTCGAACCCTCTACAGTAGACCAACCAAATTTTGCAGAAATTTTGACGATTACACTAAACTATGTTTACCAAAATTTCAGACACCCAGCTTCAATAGATATAGAGTAATGCTCATATAAAAGAAGGAGTTGTATGGCAGCTTCTCGAACCCACTGCAGTAGACCAACCAAATTTTGCAAGAAACTTTGGCCATAAAACTAAACTACTTTTGGCAAAATTTCAGACGCGCAGCTGTAATAGGTACAGAGTAATACTTATATAAAAAAAGAAGTTGTATGGCAGCTACCCAAACCCATGGACCAAAATGGCTGGATTTAAATTGCGATGACGGTTATTGCAAAAAAACGAACTTGCGAAAATTTCAAGATCGTAGCTCCTTTAGTTTTTGAGTTATCGTGCGGACAGACGGACAGACGGACGGACATACATAGCTAAATCGATTTACTTTTCGATTCTGATCCGATCCATACACTTGAGTCTATATCTACCCCCCCTTCTTCTTTGCGTCACAAACGTAATGACAAATTTATTATACCCTTTGACTATAGAGTCATACAGGTATAAAAAATATTAACCAACCTGGATTTGAACCGGAACGTTTTGATTAAAAGTCGAACGTCCTAACCACCAAGCCAACGATGGCACATTAATTTCTTCGTTTTTTATTTTTAGTTGAATTGGTTGACAGAAAATTCAAAATATTTTTATTTTTTTTATTTTTTTATATATGGCTAAAAGAGTATAATTTCGAAACCAAAGAAGAAATAACCTTATATTTGGGACGCAGGTGTTTCTTCTTATTTGTTTTATGTACGTGAAATTTTGGATGAATTGGAATAGCAGTTTTTGTACCACCCCCACTATTCCCTAGACCGTAAAGCATATTTTCGAAATTAATAAAGGTTGAAACTTCAAATTTGATACACTATTTCCTATTTCCGTTCTAATTTAACACTTTTATATTTTTAGAAGGTTACGAATTTTACCATAAAACATATTATGTATTATAGTTTATAAATTAAAAACAAAATATTTTTTTAATAAACGACGAATTTTTTTTCTTTTTAATTTTTTTTACATTATATCTATATTTTATTCAATTATTACCATAGGGAATATATAATTAAGAAATTGTGTACGATACTTAAGATGTAAAATTTATTTTTATACCCGTGCATACATATATGAAAATCGGGTATATTAAAATTACTCCTCCGTTTGTAACGCATCGAAATATAGGAGCTAGATATAGTGTCAAGGGTACGTATCGAATCAGCATCGAAAAGTGAATCGATCTAGCTATGTGTGTCCGTCCGTCCGTCCGTCCGTCCGTCCGTCAGCACGATAACTCAAAAACTATAAGAGCTAGAGTTCTGAAACTTTCACAAAGTAATTTTCAGACAATGTGTAGGTTCCCTATTGTTTTTGGTTAAAATCGGACAAAGGCTTCGGGTAGCTGCCATACAAATTTTTCGAAATTATATGAATATTTTCAAAATTAATAACTAAATAGAAACCAAATATAAAAGCAAACAAAATGTAGTTAAATTATTAATCGATTCATGGTGTAGTGGTTAGAACATGTTACTTGTAGCCAAAATGTTTCGATTCGAATTCAGGCTAAGAAAATTTTTTTTTTTTTTTTAAATCATTTTTTGTTATATATTTTCTTTTATTTTCTTTTTAATAAAATATATGTATTTATTTTATGTATGAAAAATTTTATTTTATAGAAAATTTGACAGAAAACTCTCATTTATATTAAAAATTATTAATTTTTTTTAATATTTTTATAAAAAAATTCAAAACTGTTATTTAAAACAAACAATTGATACCATAGCAACTACAATTATTTAAAAAAAAAAAAAATTAAGATAAATAAAAACTCGTTTTGTAGGCAAATTATTAATTGTTCTATGGTGTAGTGGTTAGGAAATGGGAGTAGTAGTCAAAAGGTTTCGGTTCGATTCATGGGTTGGGCAAAATTTTTTTTTTTTTTTAAATTCATTTTAAAACTCTCATTTATAATTTATTTATTTTTTTTTAATACATTTTTAAAAAAATTCAAAATAGCTATTCAAAACAAACAATTGATACCATAGCGACTATAATAATTTAAAAAAAAAATTGAGATAAACAAAAGGTCGATGGCTTAGTGATTAGGACGTCGACCTTTTAATTGAAAAGAGTGGATTCGAATCTCGTTCAGAGCATATTTTTTTTTAAATTCGTCTTTTTTTTTAATTCATTTTTTTTTTTTTATTAATTTTTTTTGGAAATTAAATATAAAAAAAAACAAATATTTTGAATTTTCTGTCAAACAGTTCAATTGCAATATATGAAACTCTTATTTATTTAATACACGCACGGTTGACAAGGGCAACTTTAATCTTCCTCGTTTATATTTAAATGAATTATATGAAACGTTCAAAATATGTCATTGTATTTTAGAAATACAATCATTGCATATTTTGATTATGAAATTTTGTGATAAAAAGCTAATGAAAGCATTAATGGTTTTAATTAACATTAAAAAGCTAATGAAAGCATTAATGGTTTTAATTAACATTAAAAACCATCAAATTATATAAACTTTTATATTTATATTATTATATATTAATATTTATTTTGAATAACTTTAAGTTAAATTATTAAATAATTAAATTAAGAGAAAAAATTTAAAAATTATTTAAAATTGAAATAATTAATCAAGCGTACTATATCATTCAACAGTAATTGCACTACAGCTCCTGAAAAGAAGTAACTGCTGCATGTGTGTAAAATTTTATTGAATTGGATAAAAAGTGTTAAATATGTAATTTTGTAATTGCATTTTACGAATCCATTTATTTAAAGTTTATTTGTTCTTTAATATTTTTTAAATAGATAAATTGGTAAGAATTTTTAATAATTTTGAATTGATAAAATAATTAGAAAATGTTTTTAGTATTATAAAGTTAATTTCGTTAGCTATGTCTTACGATCAGACTAATAAAAGCTTTTATGGTTTTAAAATTACTTATGGACTTCCCATTAAATTTGAACCAAATAGGTATAGGGTATTTCTAAGCCGGTTGCACCCGCTGACTGTTTCTTTACTTGTTTTTAATTTTTTTACTTTTTTGTATATTTTCAAAAAATTTTGTTAAAATGTGCTTATAATGTTTTGTAATGAATACATATACCTACACTTCACTATACATTTACAATATTAAATTTTATATTCTTCTTTTTTTTTAAATTTTTATTCATATATTTTTAAAAATATATTTATTCCAATTCAATTACAAAATGAAAAAATTCTAATTATTAAATTTTGTGATAAAAAGATAATCAAAGCATAATATATTTAATAATCCAAATTTTTCAAAATTGTAATTATTTTAAATGGTTAGTTTATATACCTAATAGAAAAGCTTATAAACGCAAAATATGCAATAAATGTATTTCTAAAATACAATTAAAAATTTACACCTTTTCATATAATTCATTTAAATATTCAAATAAATTTTACATAAATGCCGCAAGTACCTTTGAACATAGCTGAAGCACTACAATTAAGTCTAGATTTCGGAGACACATAGGACATAGGAAATATATTCTTTGGCTTTGAAATTAAACTCGAGCAGAACCAATTCCCATGGTACTTTCATTACTAGTAACCTAGAGTTTAAATTTCATCAAAATACCGGCATTATTTTTTGAGTTATGGTGTTTTTAAGATATATGTTTTTTAGTCCTTGAACTTGTCAAGGGTTCCAGAACCCGAAACCATGGTACGATTTCGCCCATATGCAGTCCCGTCATACTTCCAATACTAGTTAACCCTTGTATACAACTGGAACGTTCTATCTTAATTTTAAGTAACTATTTTTTATTAATTTCGATGATAAGCTTTTACACATTTGGGGGGTCTAAGAGAGGTCCTGAACCACCAGTCCAAATGATCCCAAATTAGGGGGGCACGGAAGAAATAGTAAAGAACACCCTGGGCCAAATTTGAAGCTTCTACATTTGTTTCAAGTTACTATTTTTATTAATTTCGAAAATATGCTTTAAGGAACTGAGGTCCTCGGAAACTATTTTTATTAATTTCGAAAATATGCTTTAAAGTCCTCGGAACTGAGTGGCTGGTCCCCGACCCACTAGTCCAATGGGGCTCAAATTTCAAAGACACTTATGCAATAGGAAGGGACACCCTGATACCAAATTTGGAGGTTATATCTTCATTAGTTTCGGAATTACGCTAGTTTGGCCTAAATTTTACCTATTCTATAGGTGTAGGGTATAATAAATGATAATATTATAATTTAGTTATTTCATCAATTTTATAATTATGAACAATAGTGAAATCAATACTTAGAATATAATCCCAATGCGCTCAAGAAAACCTGTTAACAAGTGCGAAATTTAATGTTGGAGCTTCGTTTAATTTTGTATAAACATACACTAGTGAATAAGTTACTGTTTTATAAAAACAAAAAATTTTTAATTTTTAAGTCCTAATAGCCCTTGAATGGGGAAGGATCTCAAATTTTTGCTAAGCAAACTTATGATTGCTGTCGAGGATCTGCCATCACCCTCCTGTCCTCACCCTTCCATTTTTTTCGGTTCTAGAAAATCAATTGTGATTTTGAACTACACCAATATTTTGGAATTTTTTTATATAAGCAAAAATATTAAAAACTAAGAGACAGTTTCTACAATTTAAATAACCCCTTTTAAATTAAAAAAAAAAACCTTTAAAATATGTTAAAATATAATGCTGCAACTGTAAATTTTGTGTATTTGTAAAAAAAATTTGAACAGGTATTCAAGTTTTTTTTTTTTTTTTTTGTTTTTTCCTGTTACTCCACTAGGGAGCATAGGGCTTCAACTTGAAGTCTCCATTCTTCTTTATTTCTTGCTACTGCTTCTATTTCGTTCCAGGAGCTCTCGCATCTGCTTATTTTATCTAGTACTGTTCTTCTCCATGTTGTTCTGGGTCTTCCTCTTGTTCTGGACCCACCTTGAGGGTTCCAACATAGCGCCATCCTTGTTATGCAATCTTCACTTTTCCTTAGTGTGCGTCCAATAGGTATTCAAGTTACAGGTGTTTAAAAATAGCAAAATTTCAAGACCCTAACTGGAATCGTTTAGAAGATATGGTATTTTAGATATGGGTCTAAAAACTTTGCAAAAATTTATTTTGTGTAACGGTGAATTTTTTTACCGTATGGCAACTTTATATATCCAGCTTGATTATTCAGATTGAAAATATACCTTATAGAAATCTTTTTCCGATTTTGTGGGGCTAAAGCTCCGAAACGGAGGGGCTACAAAAAAAAATTTTAACATTAAATTATTTTTATTGCAATACCTACCCGTTGCTGATATTTTTTAGTCAGCGGTAGGTAAAAAGGGACGGACGGAAAGAGTGAAGCTTTATAGGCACATTTTTACAAAATTTTTTGAAAATGTGCTAAAAATTATATTTAAGTTGTTCAACTTGCCCATACACGATACAACTCAAAATGCAAACCAAAGACTTAGCCACAAAAACCAATATTTTTTCCAAACAACTTTTTACCCTTCAAAATGGTCTTTCAACTTGCATTTACACGATTCAACTTCGCGAGTCCGCGTATTAAGTTGAAAACATCGTGTATGGGATGCAGAAAAACAAAACAGGTCCAAAGTATAAGGATTGCCATCATTATTTATTGTCTGAAGTATATTTATAATAATTTGATGTGCAATATTTTTTTTCATGTTGGTATGGTCTCGTCAACACTTCTGTATTGTACAAAAAAAAAAAAAAATCCAATACAGCCAACCTTTCAATTATATCTTTTTCTGAGAATATAATGCCTTACTCATTTATATTTTTATCGCTAAGACCTATATTTAAATGTTTGATGGGGATCCATCTATTAAGGGAACTAAAATGGGGCAAATTAAGCTTTACTTCATTTCTCAAAAATTTATAACCATTTTTTGATTATTTTTGCTACGTTTTTTCCATCTTCGGAGCATTTACCTACTAACACTTTTAAAATTCATTTTTAAAAATTGTTTGGCTTTGATACGCAAGTGAAACTGCCTATTAATAATGCTACATAGAGATAAATCCTGTTTTTCTTTTTTTAATTTTTGCCTTAACTTTTTACTTTGATTTTTAAGTAAATAATGTTTTTTTTTTAAATTAAATCTTGTTTCTTAAAGAAAGCTAACCTTTTAATTGTCGAATTCTTTTTTAAATAAAAATCTGCACCCCTTTAAAATTTCAAACAATTCCTGCAAAACAAACTTTTTCATCTGACGAGACAGTTTAAAAATTTTCAAAAAGTACATTCAAATTTCTTACATTTTTGTTAGAATAGGATTTAGTGCTTGAATAAAAAAAAAACAACAATAACGAGGAAGAGTGTAGTAGAGTAGACTGTGTCAACTCTGGGATACCCGTATGACCGTAACATATACATTATATCATCCGGTTAATTACTTTTGGCAAAATTTCAAACATTCAGCTTTATTAGGTGTAGAGTAATGCTCATATAAAAGAAGGAGTTGTATGGCAGCAACTAGAACCCTTTGCAGTAGACCAACCAAATTTTGCAGTAACTTTGGCTATTACACTAAACTATTTTTGGCAAAATTTTAGACACCCAGCTTCATTTGGTGTAGTGTAATCCTCATATAAAAAAAGGAGTTGTATGGCAGCTACTCGAACCCTCAGCAGTAGACCAACTAAATTTTGCAGTAACTTTGGCCATTACACTAAACTATTTTTGCAAAATTTCAGACACCCAGCTTCATCAGGTGTAGTGTAAAGCTCATATAAAAGAAGGAGTTGTATGGCAGCTACTCGAACCCTCTGCAGTAGGCCAACCAAATTTTGCAGTAACTTTGGCCATTATACCAAACTACTTTTGGCAAAATTTCAGACACACAGCTTCCATAGGTATAGAGTAATGCTCATATAAAATTATAAGTTGTATGGCAGGTACTCGAACCCGTGGACCAAAATGGCTGAATTTCAAACTCGATTCCGTTTTTTGCATAAAAACGAATTTGTGAAAATTTCATAATCCTAGCTCCTTTACTTTTTGAGTTATCGTGATGACGGACGGACAGACAGACGGACGGACATACATAGCTAAATCGATTTATTTTTCGATTCTGATCCGATCCATACACTTGAGTCTATATCTACCCCCCCTCCTTCTCTGCGTCACAAACGTAATGGCAAATTTATTATACCCTTGGACTATATAGTCATACGGGTATAAAAATATTAAATAATATTTTTTAAAAAGAAATCGTCCAACTTGATAAGGAAATATAAACAATTGTACACATATCGATTGACAAACAAACAGAATAACAAGTGATGAAAAAAACCAAGAAAAGCACATTTTCAAAATAATATAGTGTTTCATACTGAGAATTTTATCGGAATATAATGTTGAAACTTCAATGTTATCCTTTAATTTAGGAAATATATACGTTGGTGACTAAGTTACTTACTTACTTATAAAAACCGTAATTTTTTTAATTTTTGAAGTCCTAATAGCCCCTCTATGGGGCAGGTTGCCCAATTTCTCAAAGATCTAATCATCACTCCTCCCCTTCCCACAACTTTTTTAGGTTCAAGGAATTAAATTGTGAATTCCACCAAAATTTGGAATTTTATTTAGAATTTTACTTATATAAGCAAAAATGGTTAAAACTGACAGACACTTTCTTCAATTTAAAGAACCGTTTTTAAATTTAAGAAAATTTTTTAACATACATATGTTAAAGTATAATGTTGGACCTTAAAATTTTGTATATTAACAAAAAAAAATTTGAACAGGTATTCAAGTTACAGGTGTTTAAAAATATCAAAATTTCAATTTTCGAGCCCTTATAGCTACTAAACAGGGGACGTGAAAAAAAAATTTTGTTAACCGACTCCTACTAATTTCTGCAGTGCTAACTTCTCCCAAAATTTCAAGACCCTAGCTTGGGTGGTATAGAAGATACGTGGGGCCAAAAATTTTTCATAATGGTAAATTTTAGTACCGTATGGCAACCCTGTACATTTTAGTGATGTATTTTTGTAAAGCCTAAGAAAGCTGCTCTCTTGTGCCTTTTTATACCCGTATGACTATATAGTCAAAGGGTATAATAAATTTGCCATTACGTTTGGACGCAGAGAAATAGCGGAGGGGGGGGGGGGGGTAAATATAGACTCAAGTATATGGATCGGATCAGAATCGATTTAGTTATGTATGTTCGTCCATCCGTCTGTCCGTCCGTCCGCACGATAACTCAATAACTAAAGGAGCTAGGATCTTAAAATTTTCGCAAATTCGTTTTTCAAATCCGATATCGCTATTTAAATCCAGCCATTTTGGTCCATGGGTTCGGGTAGCTGCCATACTTCTTTTTTTATATGAGAATTACTCTGTACCTATTACAGCTGCGTGTCTGAAATTTTTCCAAAAGTAGTTTAGTTTTATGTCCAAAGTTTCTGCCAAATTTGTATGGTCTACTGTAGAGGGTTCGAGTAGCTGCCATACAACTCCTTCTTTTATATAAATATTCCACTACACTGAATAAAGCTGTATGTTTGAAATTTTGCCAAAAGTAATTAACCGGATGATATAATGTATATGTTACGGTCATACGGGTATCCCAGAGTTGACACAGTCTAGTCTACTACACTCTTCCTCGTTTAGATTGAAAATATATATTACAGAACTCTTATTATACCAATTTAAATATAGGGCTCTTTTGGAATTTGCGGGGGCTGCAGCTTCGTCACCCTTCAAAATTAAGAAAAACCTTTGACATATGTTGAAATATATTTAAAGAGCTTTCAATTTTGTAAATCACAAAAAAAAAATTTGAACAGGTATTCAAGTTACAGGTGTTTAAAAATAGGAAAATTTCAATTTTCGGGCCCTTATAGCTGCAAAACAGGGGACTTGACAAAAAAAAATTGTTAACCGACTTCTACTTATTTCTATGGATCTAACTACTCCCAAAATTTCAAGACCCTAGCTTGGCCCGTATAGAAGATATGTGTGGCCAAAAATTTTGCAAAAATTGAGTTTTGCATAATGGTAAATTTTAGTACCGTATAAAACCAGCTATCTTTTGCCGTTTTCAGATTGAAAATACACTTAATAGAACTCTTGTTATAACAATTTGAATATAGGGCTTTTCCCAACTTTGGGGGGAAATAGGGGCTATATAGGGCTTTTCCCAACCTATATAAAGCCCTTTCTTCTACGAAATAATTTTTTTTGTAATACCTACTCGTGGTTAAAATTTCTTTTCTCTATTTCAAACGATGTAAATGTTTTTGTAAACATACGGACAGACAGACGGACAGACAGACTGACGGACGGACGGACAAAATTTTTTGAAAATGTGCTAAAAAGCAAAATAAAAATAAAGCAAAGAAATAATCTCAATTTGATTTTACTATGTATACCAAAAATACGGTCATCTTTTTACGATAATGCGGTGATTTCAAATACCGTATTGGGGTGATTTCAAATCAACAAAATTGACTAACATTTTTTGTTCTAGATGAATACTCTATGTATATGATTTCTTTATGGTATTATTAGGTATTTCTAATTAAATTTTAGAAAATGTAACAAAACTTTATATAAAAATTATTTTTGTTTAAAAAATTTTTAAGATTTTTTTATTTTTATTGTTTTTGTCATTCTTTGCAATGGTTATAAGTTTAATTTAAAAGGAAATAAAATTTATAATTATAATTAGTTAAAAGAATTGTTAAAAAAATATTTTTAACAAAAACTAAAATGATATGAATGACAAAATGCAAAAAATATGTTTTAAAACATTTTTATATTAAAACGAGGAAGATTATAGTTGCCCCTGTCAACTTTTAGATATACGTGCATATAGTGGGTGTATAAAGTAAAATATCCCGTTATTTTTTCCCTTTGTATAGCAGCTGCCCGAAAATGGGGCCAACATTTTGAAACTTCATATAAGTGTTCGATTCAATATATAACTAACCGTTTGTAATTTTCATTCTCGTGTTAATGATTTTTTACATTTCAAAGAAAGGAGTAATTTCTTATTTCTTCGCAGTGATTACACAGTTGATTACGCGATTACACTTACAGGCTAATCTAGTGTATTTCTAATTTCATAACTCAACTAAAGCCATATTTGTTTAAATTTTATTTTCTGGATTAATTTGGATTAATTCAATGTTAACTGGATTTTAAACTAATCACTCTACTTGGATTTTGCTAATGTTGTGTCGATCAAGAACGACACATATGTTTTGAACAAGTTAGTTGACTGATATATTCAGGTTACCTTGTTCATTTGAATTGAGTCATGTCGTTTAACACATCAGAATGCACTTCTATTAGCTACTATGTTGACAAAGATAGCTTTAAGCTTATTCATATTAAAATACAAAATGCCCCTCTTGTTTCTTTGCTGTACTTGTGTTGTATTCAATTTAAATAAATATTTTTTTTTTTTTTTTTTGTTTTTTTATAAACTATATTTATAAAATATTTATTGCAAAACTAATTCAATTTTTATATCAAAAACAAAAAAAAATGCATTTCATTTGCTTTACGAATTATAGGCATCAAAATTCCAATTTTTAAAGTTTTTCTTAAAATTCGGGCAGACACTTAGTGTTATAATAATTATTTTTTAATTATTTGATACTTTCAATAAGATTGGAAAGTAGTCAAACAATTCAACCTATTAAAATAAATTAATCAGTTACATTTCACTGAGAGCTATCGCTATATACTGAAAAAGTAAATTTAACGCTGAATCCATTTTAGAGATTAACAAGTTCACCATCAGTTTAAGTTAAGTGCATGTTATAAGTAGGAATCCAACTTTTAAGGATTTTTATTAATAAGCAGCTCCAATAAATTTTGAAGCACTTAAAAGTACAATTTTGTAACAGATGACAATAAGTGCTGCCATTTGAAAGATATTAATTTTGCTCAAATTAAAAAATTTTTGATAAAAAGGAAAACAAATTTAAAATCTTTCTCTAAAAGTAAAATTTTTCAAAATCGTTAAATTATTCTTTATCATCTTATAGTTATTTTCGGAATTGAATATATATTTACCTAAAAGATCGCCAGATATAACGGTTTATATACAAACAGATCAAAACAACAAAGATACTTTCAAATGTCCTTTTCGTCCTTAAAAGATAATATGCGCTATTAAGGATAATATATTTGTTGAAAGCTGCCAATACCATCTATCTTTAAGATATAGGCACTTGGTCCTACGCGAGTGCAACAAACTTTTCAGAATTCCCAACTTTCTTATAAAAACAATATTTTCAGTATAAGTCGAAAATTAATAAAAATTGCTCTATTTGAAGTCTAAAACTCGTAACGTGTTATTAAAAAAATAGTGTGCAACAAAAACAAAATTATTTTTTTTTATGAAATCCACTTACATTTTTTAACTTCCTTAACAGCTGCTAATTAATAAAATCTAAAAGCACGTGTAATAATTCCAATTTCAAAATTCAAAAAAGTTTTTTTTATAAACAATTTATTGATTGCGCATACAAAAACAAAAGTATATAATTATTCATGCTTAGCATTAAATTGGCTTGGATGACTTAGTTTAGTAGAGTGACTATTTGTAAATTTTTGTTACTTTTTTTTGTGTTGTTAATATATTCCAATGTTGAATGTTATGTAATAAATGTTAATGCCATTTGAATGGGACTAACTACTTACATAAACAATTATATTTCTATATTCTTATTCGTTATTCTTAAATCATTATGAAAAAAAGGAATTGCGAAAAAGAAATAAAAGAAAGGTAATCATTTAAAGGCATCTATCTTCTTAAAATCATTTAATAAAACAATACACACTGAATTATGTATAGATTCATATTGAATCGGTTTCTTTTGAAATTTTGAGACTCTCTATGAAATAGCTCCACATATTAAATTTAAGGAACTTCATGTTATTTTTCAAACGTAATATACAGAATCCATAAGAGAAATACTTACTATTCTAAAATTGTAAGTTATTCACTATATAATATCTATATTCAATACTATCTACTATCAAATAATCATTTGGTATATACTACATATCGTTTTTTTCATGTAAATTTAACAATTGTAAAAAAACCTATTAAAAAAAACTGTTGAAGTAGTTCTACATGTGCATGGTAACTCGTAATATGTTATATACTTCTATCGTTTTGCTTTACCTTTACCTCACATCATATAGTTCTCTATTACTCTATAGTACTCTATTGTTTTGTCCGTTTTATGGTAATTCCTCAGTTAAAAAAATAAACAAAAATAAAATGCTTAATATCTTCCATTTATTTCTGGTTTCTGTATTGTGAAGTGTTTTACAGTGGGAGGAGGAAAAAGTCATATTGCACGACAGTGAAAAAAGGTAAAAACATTCAAACATTCAAACCATGTCAACAAGTAACGCGACGCATTACTTTTAAAAATTAGAACAGTTGAAATTTATAAGCAGAATATAATACAAGAAACTTTACTTTAATTTTTCAAACCCGCAATTCTGCACCAATAATAAAATTAAAAGACTATAGTTACTGATATAGTTAAAGAGGGCATCTCTAGTTTCAAAATAGTAGAATTTTGAAACTAGAGATGTGATATCAGTATAACAAATTTTATAACAGTTTATGAAAGTTGTTTTTCATTCGAAATAGAAAAGTTTTTTCTGTAAATAAAAGTTAACTCTTCTTTTGTAAAGCAGATCCAGATAAATTTTTTAAATTATGGAGCCTGAATTCCCCGCTTATTGCAATTTAAAAAATTATTTATCTAGAAAATTATACCAGCTCAGTGCTAACCTGACTAGGTCATAGTGATAATGACACATTATTAGTTAGACACATTAATACCGAACTACAAATCATTTACAAAAAACACTTCACTAGAGGCTTAGAAGGTGAGTTTTTATTAATCATATATATAATTATTGGTGAAAAACCGAAACAAAAAGTAACAAAATAATATAAGAGTGTGAGGAATGGATAGAAAAGTAATAGATAAAGAATCATTTTATTTTAAATAATATCTCTGAATTTGAATGATTTGTTAGTAAAATCTTTCACGTTTTAGACTTATGTTTCATAAAAGTGAATATTACACCGAAATTAAAAAGCGTATGAATAATTCTAGCAGAAGTATATAGGTTTCGAAAAGTAAATTAATCTTATTAACTTTAGCAAATAATTTAATAGTTTATTTTAGATTATAAAATCGATAAAGTATAAAAATACCAAAATTTAATACAAAATTAATATAAAGTTAAATTAAAGTTATTAAAGCAAATCTTTTTATATAAAAATCAATTTTTGAACTGAAGTGACACAATTATACACATTTAATCACATTATACTTTTATAACTCTTGTAAAGGCAAACAAGAAAGAAAAATGTTTTTATGTAAAACGAGGAAGAGTGTAGTAGAGTAGACTGTGTCTACTCTGGGATACCCGTATGACCTTAACATATACATTATATCATCCGGTTAATTACTTTTGGCAAAATTTCAAACATTCAGCTTTATTAGGTGTAGAGTAATGCTCATATAAAATTAGAAGTTGTATGGCAGGTACTCGAACCCGTGGACCAAAATGGCTGGATTTAAATAGCGATTCCGGTTTTTGCATAAAAACGAATTTTTGAAAATTTCATAATCCTAGCTCCTTTACTTTTTGAGTTATCGTGATGACGGACGGACGGACGAACGGAGATACATAGCTAAATCGATTTATTTTTCGATTCTGATCCGATCCATACACTTCTATATAGTCTATATCTACCCCCCCTCCTTCTCTGCGTCAGAAACGTAATGGCAAATTTATTATACCCTTGGACTATATAGTCATACGGGTAGAAAAACGAGGAAGAGTGTAGTAGAGTAGACTGTGTCAACTCTGGGATACCTGTATGACCGTTATATAAACATTATATCATTATTATTAAAACATTAATTACTTTTGGCAAAATTTCAAACATACCAGCTTTATTAGGTGTAGTATAATGCTCATATAAAAGAAGGAGTTGTATGGAAGCTACTCGATACCTCTGCAGCAGACCAACCAAATTTTGCAATAACTTTGGCCATTACACTAAACTATTTTTGGCAAAATTTCAGACACCCAACTTCAATAGGGCTCATATAGCTCATGTAAAATAAGAAGTTGTATGGCAGCTACTCGAACCCACTGCAGTAGACCAACCAAATTATGCAGTAACTTTGGCCATTACACTAAACTATTTTTGGCAAAATTTCAGACACCCAGCTTCATTAGGTGTAGAGTAATACTCATATAAAACAAGTGATGAAAAAAACCAAGGGTTTTTAAAAAAGCACATTTTCAAAATTATATTGTGTTAAAAACTCAGTTTAATTTTGGAAATATATACTACGGGGGAATAAGTCACAGCTTACTTGTAAAAATAGTAAATTTTTAATTTTTAAGTCCGAATAGCTCTTCAATGGGGAAGGTTACCAAATTTCTCAAGAATCTAATCTCACTCACCACCCCCTCCCTCCCTCCATTTTTTTAGGTTCTAGGAATTAAACCAAAATTTGGAATTTTACTTAGAGTTTTACTATCTAAGCAAAAATGGATAAAACTGAGAGACACTTTCTTCAATTTAAAGAACCGCTTTTGAATTTAAGAAAAACACTTAACATATGTTAAAATATAATGTTGGACCTTTAAATTTTGTATATTAATAGAAAAAAATTTGGACAGGTATTCAAGTTACAGGTGCTTAAAAAAAGCCAAATTTCAATTTTGGACCCCTTACAGCTCTTAAAGGGGGGGCGCAAAAAAAAATTTCCTAAACCGACTCCTACTAATTTCTGAGGATCTACCATCTCCCAAAATTTCAAGTTTCTAGCTTGAGCCGTTCAGAAGTTATGTGGGGCCAAAAATTTTGCAAAAATTGAGTTTTGGATAACGGTAAATTTTAGTACCGATGCCAACCCAATGAATAAGTTTTTTAACAGTTTGCAAAGCTTATAAAAGCAGCTATCTTTCGACGTTTTCAGATTGAAAAAATACCTCGTAGAAATTTTGTTATAACGTTTTAAATAAAGGGTTTCTTCCAAATTTGAGGGGCTGTAGCTTCGTAACGGGTGGGGCTAAAGAAAAATGTTCTTCTATGAAATTATTTTTTTTGCAATACCTACCCGTAGTTAAAATTTCTTCTCTCTATTTCAAACGGTGTAAAACTTTATGTAAACATACGGACAGACGGACAAAGTTAAAATTAAGAAAAACCTTTTACACTGGTTGAAACTTTCGTTTTGGAGCTTTCAATTTTGTATATAAATAAAAAAAATATTGACTGGTGTTCAAGCTATAAGTGTTTAAAAGCTAAATGTATAGCAAAATTTAAGGTTTTGAACCCCTTACAGCTCCTAAACAGGGGGCGTAACAAAAAAAATTTTTTATTTGACTCCTACTTATTTCGAAGGATCTAGCTTCTCCTAAAATTTCAAGTTTCTAGATTGTGCCGTTCAGAAGTCTTCATAAATTTTGCAAAACTTAGTATTAGATAACGGTAAATTTTAAAACCGAATGGTAACCCTACACATTTGGCTTTTAAAAGTTCGTAAAGCTTATAAAAGCAGCTGTTTTTTACCGTTTTCAGGTTGAAAATATACCTTATAGAACTCTTGTTATAACAATTTAAATATAGGGCTTTTTCCGACTTTGAGAGGCTGTAGCTCCGTAACGGGAGGGGTAATAGAAACAAGTTTTAACATTAAATTATTTTTATTGCAATACCTACCCATTGCAAATATTTTTTCGTCAATCGTACGTAAAAAGGGACAGACGGACAGACGGACGGACAGAGTGAAACTATATAGGTACATTTTTACAAAATTTTTTGAAAATGTACTAAAAAGGAGTTGTATGGCAGCTACCAGAACCCATGGACCAAAATGGCTGGATTTAAATAGCGATAACGGCTATTGCAAAAAAACGAATTTGCGAAAATTTCAATATCCTAGCTCCTTTAGTTTTTGAGTTATCGTGATTACGGACGGACAGACGGACGGACGGATATACATAGCTAAATCGATTTATTTTTCGATTCTGATCCGATCCATACACTTGAGTCTATATCTACCCCCCCCTCTCCTTCTCTGCGTCACAAACATAATGGCAAATTTATTATACCCTTTGACTATATAGTCATACGGGTATAATAATGTAAAATTTAAGTGAACGTGCACTATTCTAATATGATCGGAAAATATTTTAAATTGAAAACAAGTAAATTTTTTCCTGATAGTGTTTTATTTGTGTTATTTACCAAAGTTGATCATCATGTACAAATTTGATGTTTATGCAAATGTTTTATTTTCATAACCATAAAAAAGCGTGTTGTTAGTAACATTAAAAAAAGATCCGATTATTATTTTGAACTCACGCGATAGAACAAATTAAGTTTGTAAAGTAAAAGAAAGAGAAAAAAAGCAGAATTAAAATAAAAAGATTGCGCCATATTAAGGTAAAGGGCATAACAGGTAAAATAAGAATAAACAAGTAAATAAATATAAATATTAAAAACTGTTAACTTTAAACTAGTAAGGCACGCTTCGGTCCGGAAAGAGTAGCTAACGTGTTTTGCATACAACATAACAATACGGCATTATTATTCTGGTGGTTTTGTTTTTGAATTGAATACTAATTAGAAAAATTATAAGGGTAAGAAATGAAATTTTGATTTTTTTTTTAAATAAACAAAAAATAAAAATTACATTATATATGTAAATATTAAGAGAATGAAAGTAGGTAAAATAAATGGTTCTCTGAAACAAAGCCAAATGAAATAAAGACTAAATGCACTTTTGCCTTTTTTTCAATTTCACATTTGACTTAAAGCCAAAAATTATGAAAGTTTTATTTTCACATAAAAAATATTTTTATCTTTTATAAGTAATCTAAAATTTCTACCTAAACAAATTCTGTGTGTAGTTCTGTCCCTAACGCATTAATATAAATATTATGTAAAAGGCGTTTGGTTTTTAAACCAACTCCAATTTTGAATATTTATATGTAAGCATGTATTATATATTTTATAAGAGGCAGATATTTCGCCTTTTACAGAATATTTATATATTTTCAGAATTAGGAGGGATTTTAGTGTTGGTCGCTTATTCTAGAATATTTACATATTTATTTATGACCTTCTAAATTTTCGGTTTTAAAGTTAAAAAACCAATTCATTTGTTTACACATTAAAAAAAACTATTTGAAATAAAATCAAATTGGCTTTATTTCAATTTTTCATATTGAAATGAGGCAAAAATTTAAAAATTTCCTTTTTGGTTTTATTTCAAATATTACAATAAAATAAATCAACAGGCTTTATTTCATTTGACTTTATTTAAGGGAACCAATTACTTGGCAGTTTAAGAATGTTGTTAAAACTATCTGAAAATAT
Organism: Dolichopus griseipennis; assembly: GCA_963082915.1. Classification (NCBI taxonomy): domain Eukaryota; kingdom Metazoa; phylum Arthropoda; class Insecta; order Diptera; family Dolichopodidae; genus Dolichopus; species Dolichopus griseipennis. The sequence goes on along the minus strand of OY720445.1, from coordinate 51,186,242 downwards.
TAAAATGAATAGACAGAGTGCATGTATGTACAACTTTGAGAAAATTGTTCCTACGGTTTGAAAATAAAGACTGTGATCATTATTAAATACTAAGTTTTTTGAGAAAGGAAACCAACTATTTAAGAAAATAATATTCTTAGCACTATTGCTGAAACTTTTGTTCCTTTACCATTCAATGCTCGAAATTTAATTTTAAAAATTTAAGTTAAATCACAAAATATTTTACGATATTTTATATTTAAAAATTACATGATATATGTAATTATGTAATGATATAAAATGAAAGAAGGTAAAATAAATATTTCTCTGAAACAAAGCAAATGATTTTTCACCTTTTACAAAATATTTGTATATTTTCTGAATTAGAAGGGTTTTTAGAGTTGATCGTTTTTTCTAAAATATTTACATATATATATAAGACATTCTAAATTATTGGTTTTAGAGTTGGATTCGAAACCAGGCTCCGGCCGAATTTGATGATTTCAAATGCAAATCATTTTAATTCTAATCTTAATTTTAATATTCTGGAAAAATCTTATTCTAAAATCCATTAAATATCAGGATCTCACGTATACATACTTATAAACAAATATTCTGGAAAAAGCATATAACCGCTTTTGAATACAACAAATAAAAACCTAACTTTTCTTAAAATTGCTGAAAAATAATAATTCAGTTTTTTGCATTTGCACATAAAAAAAAATTGCCATTTTAAATTTGAAAAAAAAAAAAAACATATAACATATTTTACGATATTTTCATACAAATTGGAAGGAAAATGTAAAACTACGGTATGAATTCTAGAACTTTCTAATCACATAAATAACGTTAATCATATAGAAAATGAAAAATAATTGATTCAACATTCCTGAATCAATTATTTTTAAAAATGCAAATTGTATTTTCTGTAAAAGTCAACTGAGCGAACACTCTGTCAAAACTGCAACAAAGAAATATAAATATTAAAATAAAAAATTTTTTCCTCTTACATAAACAGTCAGAGTGTACGCAGAACTCGAATTGCAATGATAGAAAAAATCAGAACTAATATATTTTGATAGACGTGGGAGGTACTTATAACTAGAGAAAAAATTAGTTAATTTCTAATAGACATGTCATAGAATTTTCAAAGTAGTTAATTGATTACATCACACACAAAAATTTAAATCTGTTGAATATTTAATAGTACATACTTGTACAAACATAGATTGGTTTCAATGTGATTTCAAATTTTTTTTTCTTTTTTTAAAATAAGTGGGACCTGACGCCTTGTGATTACTGAAAAAACGTGCTCGCGAAGTGTTAAAGTTATTGTTGATATTCATTGTGAGTTCATGGCTCCATTTCCAGTATAAAACTGCAATAAATATTAAAAATGGAAATCGCAGTTTTGCATACAAAATAGAATTTAATTACTTATCAAAAATTTTATTGGAGTTTCTTGGGTATAAAATATTACATGTAATTTTTTTTTACTTATGATATTACGCATATAATAAATACATTTTCTTAATTTCTAGAAGTCGTTAAATTGACATTTTGATTTTAATGTTATTAATCAATAAAAATGACAGCTAAAATTTTTTTCTAAATTTTATGTGGCAAATTATTTGAATTTACATAGTTGACAAAATGGCAATAAAGTAACAATGATATTTCTCGATTTGGCGAAGGCATTTGACTCAGTTGATAAGAATATACTTCTAAAAAATTATTTGAATGTGTAATTTTGGGTATTGAATATGATTGGTTTAAACATTATTCATAATAAAAACAGAATACAGTGTTTTCAATATTATTCTTATGTTACATTAGTAGCTTGTTTAAGGAAAACTTAAAAGAAATTATCTTTTTGTATGCAGATGATATACCATTAGTGTATTTAACGTAATAAAAAGCCTTTTTCTGTAAATAAGCCTATAAATAAAGCTATCAAATATTATATTCGTACGACGTCAGGCAAATCTACATTAATTCTTTCAAAAGGTGTGGAAAAGAAAAAAATTTAAATGCATAAGTATACATTTTTAATGTGTGTCAGAGAAAATTCTACCAAAAGACTTTCAGAAAAATTTTTATTAATGTTTTTTTTTAGGTAAAATTCCCATTTTTATCAATTTTTATACCCGTATGACTATTTTTGGCCCCCATATCTTCTAAACGGTTCAGGCTAGGGTCTTAGTTAGATCTTCAGAAATTAGTAGGAGTCAGTTAACGAAATTTTTTTGTCACCTCCCCTGTTTAGAAGCAATTAGGGCTCGAAAATTTAAATTTTGCTATTTTTAAAGACCTGAAATTTGAATACCTGTTGAATATACAAAATTTGAAGCTTCAGCATTATATTTCAACTTATGTTAAAGGTTTTCTTAAATTTTTTTTCATCACTTGTTTATTATATGAATGGTTTTGTTTGAAAATTTTTGTTATATATTTTATTTATATATTTTTGCATATATATTTCAATTTTTTTTATTTAATTTTTAGATTACGTTGATTAGGCCTCTTCGGGAAACCATTTAAAAAAAATGAGCCATATTTGAGTCATAGGTGGTGTGGAAACGAGAATTATTATAATATCAATTTTATAAGATTGTTAAATATGTGTAAAATCTATTTTATACTATTTTCAAATAAGTAACTAATAATAAATTAATACATATCAATAATATTTTAAAATTATATAAACATTAAATATATTATTCAACTTGTAGTTTTCTAAAATTAATAAACTTATTCAATTCAAAATGTCAATAAATTTCCATTGAACGTGATCTATTAACATAATTGAAAAAAAAATTAGTATTTTTTGAATTATTTTAACATTTATAGGAGAACTTTTTTCTATAAGACTATGTGTAAATTTGAATAGCGAAAGTCTGTTTTTGCATTTTCTCTTTTAATGTCCTGGCCTTCTGAATTAGTCTAGGTTAAACGTCAGAACATCAACAAATAAAATTCATAAAACTTAATCCAATTTATAATACTTCCATAAATAAATATAATAATTTAATACATATTAAAGAAATGAATTCGATATTATTTAAAAAAGAATTGAGAAAAGGGTTTTTACAAAGTTATAATATGTAAGAGTATATAATTTTACGCTTTTTTTCTTTCATATTTAAGTAAAATTAAATTTTATAATTTGATTTAATAAAATATATCTCATCTGATATTTTTGTTATATTTTTTTATTTAAAAAAATAATTTTACAAAACAAAGTACAAAATTAAAATATAAACTTCACTTCAACATAAAACAAAAATATAAACACTTCACTAATAAAGAATATTTAATAAAAAATAGTTATTGAGTAATCATTTAGATAAAATAAGTAAAATCAATGGCTTTTCTGAGGTTTTAGTAGTATCCGCGTAGGGCCAAATGATTATATCCCAAAGATAGCTGGTATTACCAGCTTTCAAAAAATATATAGGTTTAATGGGGCATATTATCCTTTAAGGACGAAAAGGGAATTTGAAGTATCATTGTTATTTTAGTCTATTTTATAAAAACATTTATATATTGCAATCTGTTCGATATTGTGTATTCAATTAATGCTATTAATTAAGATAACGGTCTGAAGAATATTTTAACGTTTATTTGATGACGATTTGTGCTGCCGTTTTGGAGATATTGTAGCTCAAAGTTAAAATTTTTTGCAAAAAAAAAAAAGGTTTAACATCTTTCTCTAAACATTATATTTTTCAAAATTTGGCCAAGAATCTCCAGGCAGGCTTAACTACTCTGAAAAAAAATTAAATCCTTCTCTAAAAGTCAAATATCTAAAAATTTAGCCAACAAATCTTCCCAATATTTGTACATGGTTGGAAAGGCATTGTTCTGCCCTATAGATTGTAATAGCAAACTTTATGTCTATATCGTAGAATTTATAAGATATAAGCATTTAATATTTAAGTTAGTTTTATGAAAAATGAAAAAAATACACATTTTTATTAAATATAACGTTATTTTATTTTTATATTTGAATAAAAAAAAACAAAAAACTAAAAAAAAAAAGATATTTATATTAATTTGTAAAAGGCATAACATTATTTTTTCTAAGTACAAAAAAAAATTTATTATATAAACGCTTTAATATATACATACACTATGTATGCACAAATTGTAGAAAAAAATAAGAGCTTTCAAACGATATTAAAATATTTGGGGAGATTCTTGGCCAAATTTTGAAAAAATGTTAAACCTGTTTTTTTTTTGGAAAAATTTTCAACTTTGAGCTACAATAAAAAAACTTGGCTTGCATCAGAACCATCAGAACAAAAATTACAAAACTGTAATCATAAAATTTTCTTATCAGCTATGATATTTGAAAAAGAGGATATGAAACAAGAATTTTAAAATTCCATACTTTTTGCAAATTGTATTTTTGAAGAATTGAACGTTAAGCGATGCTTTTTTGGTTTTTGTTTAAAATTTTTCCAAAGGAATTACAATTATTTTCAATGTCTGATTATATATAACAAGAACTAAATAACTTAAAACTACATTTTATTAATAAAATGTTAATTTTATCAGTAACATTTACTCATCGAACAAAAAATCGACTGAACTATCATTCAAGATCATTTTTAATATTTAGGAATTTTTGAAAGAATCACTTTACGATGTGATATAAAATATCTTGAGATATAACAACCCAATTTTCTTCATAGTAAAATTCTTAACTCAACATCTGCTCTTTACAAAAGTAAAATTAAAATTTATTTTTTTTATTATTACATTATATAGGTTTCAAAATACCTACATTATTTTGATCTACAAGCTACTGTCTACAAATTATTGAATCGATTTAATTTTTTTCCTTTTTTCGATTATTTCTTGCATATATACAAACTACATAGTTTAATATGTATGTATGTATACGTATGTCAAGAAGAAAAGAATAACATATGTACATATATATCAACATGTATAATTGTATATTAAAATATCTGATGAACGATGTGATATGATAATGATGAATTTATTGCGCTATCGAAAAAAAAATTGAAACCAATTTTTATGTTATTTCGTTCTGGTTAAATAATCGTGCGATCTTAAGGGATCGTCATTTCCTGTTAATTTGTTATGTTAATTTTTCATTTTATTTAAATTAATTTTTTAATTTTAAAGGTTATTTTGATTATAAAAAATTCTAATGTTTGTAATTCTAAAAATGTAGGTGGAAGTTTAATTAAACGCTTCTGAAAAGGTAGGAAAGGTAGGAATAATAAAAAATTAAAATTATACGAATATAATATATGGACTAAAGTCTGACCTTGAACTAATATTTATTTTCCGATTGTCAGAAATCATTCAAATTTTTCAAGATCATTTTTATACCCTACACCTATGAAATAGGAAAAGTGTATTTAAACTTTGGTATGGTGTTTGTAGCCACCTATAGAAAGCGAGCTAGATATTGAACAGTATATATACATTTATGATCAATGTGGCGTCCTGGGTCGATATAGTCATGTCCGTTCGTAGGCACGATAACTCAAAAACTAATAAAAATATCTTGATATAATTTAAACTTTAGGTTCCTTGTACTGAAAGTACGGCGGGGATTGCATATAGGTGGAATCGGCCCATGGGTTCGGATTATGCACCTTTTAATCTGTTTAAGGACTAACGAACATATAAAAAAAATCAGGATAACTCAACAACTGTTGACGCTATCTTAATGAAATTTGTGCTGTAGGTTACTAGTCATGAAACTGCGGCGGGATTGCGTACGGTCAAGATCGGAGTATGGGTTCGGATCCTACAACTTTTTGACCGAATTTAGGCCAAACGAGCATAATTCCGAAACCAATGAAAATAGAACCTCCAAATTTGGTATCAGGGTGCCTCTTCCTATTCCCTTAGTGTGCTTGAAATTTAGGAGGAGTTTAAGTAGTGAGTCGGGGACCATCCAAAAAGTTCCGAAGCCCTTAAAGCATATCTTCGAAATTCAGAAAGATAATAACTCGAAACAAATGTAGAAGCTTTAAATTTGGCACAAGGGTGTTCTCTACTATTTCCTGCGTGTATTTCTAATTTATGATCAATTGGAGTGGTGGTTCAGATACCTCTCTTAGACCTCCCAAGGTTTCAATGCTTATCATCGAAATTGATAAAATTAGTCACTTAAAATTAAGAGATAACGTTCCAATTACAACCTACAGCACAAATTTCATGAAGGTAACGGAATTAGTTGTTGAGTTATCCTGATTTATTTTATATATTCTTTAGTCCTTAGACCGGTCAAAAGGTCCAGAATCCGAATCCATGGGCCGATCTCGACCATAGGAAATCTCGGCCGTACATTCAGTACTAGTAACTTACAGTTGAAATTTCATCAAGATAGCTCCATTAATATTTGAGCTATCCTGTTTTTGGATATATGTTCGTTAGCCCTTACACCGATCAAAAGTTCCAGAACCCGAACCCAAGGTTGGTTTCCGCCCGTTTGCATTTCCCGCCATTGTCATCCCTTGTACACAATTGGAAGTTCCATCTTAATTTTAAGCTACTTTTTTTATTAATTTCAATTATATGCTTTAAGGTCTTCGGAATTGTGTGGATGGTCCCCAACCCACTACTGTAATTGGTCCTAAATTCCAAGTACTCCAAGGACATAAAAAGAGGAACACTGATACCAACTTTGGAGGTTCTATCTCCACTGTTTTCGGAATTTTGCTTGTTATGGCCTAAATTCTAGGATCCGATCCCATAGTCCTATCTCGACCGTACGCAATCCCCGCCCTATTCTCATTACTACTAACCCACAGCTCAAATTTCATGAAGATAGCGCTATTAGTTGTTGGGTTATGCTGATTTTTTTTAATGTTTGTTAGCACTTAAAACGATTAAAAGATCCAGAATCCGAACCCATGGGCCGATTTCGCCCATATGCAATCTCGTAAGTCCTCGTAACGTATTGTTAAAATTTCATCAAGATAGCTCCATTAGTTTTTGAGTTATCGTGCCTACGGAAGCACATGGCTATAGCGACTCAGGAGGTCACGCTGATCACAAATATAAATACTTTTCTATATCTAGTTCGCTTCCTTTAGATGGTTACAAACACCATACCAAAGTTGAAATACTCTTTTCCTATTTCAACTAAGGGTGCGTTTATGTTGGAGCTGCGATAAGTGATAAGAGCGTCGATAAGAGCATCGATAAGAGCATAGAAAAAGCTATGCTCTTATGAAGTGTTTATATTGGAGCTTCGATATAAGCGATGTAGAATAAAAAATTAATATTATTTATGGTTGTTTTAGATTAATCTGGTAAAATTTAAAAAAAAAAAAAAAAAGAAAATTAAAATAATACGTTTTTAAGAATTAAATTTTAATAATAAAGCATATATATAATTGTTTATTTATTGGATTTTTTATTTGGGGTCTTATTTAATATGAAACAATCCCAAAAAACCAAATAATTTAAAAAGGGAAATAAATAATATAATAAAAAATAAAAATAATATAATAAAAAAAAATATTTAATTTGAAAAAATTAAATTATATATTTTAAATTTTATAATTATCAAAAATAAAACAAAAAATTTCTTTATCAACAATAAAAAAAAATTTTATTTTATTATATTATGTATAATTGCACCTGCTTGAAATTTTGTATTAAAGAAAAAAATAACAAACAAAAATAACAAAACATTTATATAATAAAATAAAATAACAAATGAGAGCAAAACTTTAATTTAAAAATTTTGATCATCGATAAGAGCGTAGAAAACTGAATAAAGAGTTTTCTATGCTGTTATAGTTTATGGATGATGAAAGCGATGCTCCAACATAAACACCTCTATTTAAATTATGTATATAGTTTTCTTCGCTATGCTCTTATCGACGCTCTTATCATTTATCGCAGCTCCAACATAAACGCACCCTAATGAAACTAATGACGCTATTTTGATGAAATTTAAGCTATAGATTACCAGTAATGAAAGTACAGCGATGATTGCTTATTATCGGACAATGGGCTCGGATTCTAGAAGTTTTTTATCGAATGAAGGCCAAAAAAGTATAATTTCAAAACCAAAGAACCTGTGCTCCAAAATTTAAGATAGAACCTTAAATTTTGGGGCACAGGTGTGTTTTTCTTATTTGCTTTGTGTCCGTAAAATTTTGGATGAATTGGAATAGTAGTTTGCTTAACACCGCCACTACTCCCAAGACCATAAAACATATCGTCTCAAAAATTATTTGTGCATAGTACAATTTTTAGATACTGGCACAATAAAATTGTTGTAATTCAGTTAATAGTCAAACAATTTTAATAAATTTTAAAATTTTATTAAAGTTTAACAGAAAATAAAAAATTTACAAAAAAAAAACAAAACAAACGGTACATTAATTCATAGAAAAAAACAAAAACGAAATCACAAAAATTATTTGTGCTTTCATTTTAATCCCAAAAATTATTTGTGCATGTGTCTATTAATTCATCAGAAATGAACGGTACATTATTTTTTAAACTAATTTTGGATAAAATATGTTCGTAAATAAAAAAGATACATTTTATTCAGTAAGAAGTATTGCCTCCCTTGGCTTTTATAACTTCCAGAAGCCTATTTGGTACTGAATCCACTAAATTTTGTAACATTGAAATTTCTATTGAGTCCCAAGCATTTTGAACGATGTTCCAAGTTTCTGCTTCTGACCTTCCTATTTCTTTAGGTATTTTGGCTTTCAAATAGTGCCAGACATTCTCAATTACATTGAGATCTGGACTCTGAGGAGGCCAATTTAAAACTTCTTGTTCAACAAATTTCAAATATGCCATGTTATAAGAAGCTTTATGTATTGGGGCATTATCTTGCTGAAGAACAAAATTAGGACCTATTAAACTGCTACCAGCAGGGAGAATCGTATTGTGTAGGAGATCAAAATAAGTACCTGCTGTTACTTTTTTTGGCAACATAACTAATGGACCTGTTGCGTTACGAGAAATACATCCCCAAACCATTATATTACCACCATTTGAGTGTCTCGTTTGGTTATATACGGCTCGATTTTGTTTTTCACTCCTGGTAGAATGGTAAAATTTTCTTCCAAATGTCCCGTCCAACGAAAAACAACTCTCGTCTGTCCAAAGAATACTTTGCCAAAATTCAGGAGGCTTATTTATGTGTTCTCGGGCAAATTTTAATCTTAGGCTCTTATTTTTTTTTTGAAATATATGGCTTCTTTTGTGTTGAATATGTTTTAATGTTGGCTTCTTTCAACCTATTTGACACAGTTGTGGGTCCTATTTTATTAACTCTTGCGTTATTAACGTTTTCTAGAATTTCTTTGATGGTTATGGAAGCGTTTATTTTGACAGCTCTTATTATTTGGGAATCTTCTCTTTTTGTAGTCTTACGTTTTCTTCCTCTTCCTTCCGTATTTTGAAGAAACCCTTTACATTTTTGTTTTTCTAGCTGGTATCTAATCGTATTTCTATGAACATTATATTTTCGGGACAGTTCCATCACAGAAACTCCGCAATTAAACTCTGATACAATTGCACTTCTGATTTCAATTGACAGTTCACGTTTTTTAACCATTTTACTTTAATTTTTATACTAAAGAAGACCTTGTTCAACTCGTACAAAAAACTTAGAGCAACTAAAATATGATTTATACAAAACGAATATATTTTATCCAAAATTAGTTTAAAAAATAATGTACCGTTCATTTCTGATGAATTAATAGACACATGCACAAATAATTTTTGGGATTAAAATGAAAGCACAAATAATTTTTGTGATTTCGTTTTTGTTTTTTTCTATGAATTAATGTACCGTTTGTTTTGTTTTTTTTTTTGTAAATTTTTTATTTTCTGTTAAACTTTAATAAAATTTTAAAATTTATTAAAATTGTTTGACTATTAACTGAATTACAACAATTTTATTGTGCCAGTATCTAAAAATTGTACTATGCACAAATAATTTTTGAGACGATAGAATTAATAAAAATAGTAACTTGAAAGAAATATTTATAAGAAGAACGCTGTTTTTTCCTATTTCTTTTGTGTCGCCTTTTATTTGGATTTAGATTTAATTGTAGTGGTGGTTCAGGTGCCTCCTAAGAAATCCAAAAATTAAAAACGCTTATCTTGGAATTTAATGAAGATAGAAACTTCAAATTCGATACACGAGGGTTCTTTCCTATTTCCGTTCTTATTTAACACTTTTATATTTAAAAGGCTAAAAATTTTACAATAAAACGTATTATGTATTATATTTTATAAATTAAAAACAAAAAATTTTTTTAATAAACCATTAAATTTCTTTTTTTAAATTATATTATACCATATATTTTATTGAATTATTACCATGGATAATACCATTGATTAAGAATAATATAATAGATAAACACTTTCATGTTAAAAATTTGTATGAAATATTATTCGCATATTTTTTCAAATTCTCTCTAAACTTTTTACATATTGTAAATGTATTGTAACTATTGATACTTAATAATAATATATTTTTTATTTCTAGTTTATACCCTTTTTTAGCACATTTTCAAAAAATTTGTTAAAAATGTGCCTATATAGCTTCACTCTGTCCGTCCGTCCGTCCGTCCGTATGTTTACAAAACTTTTACACCGTTTGAAATAGAGTTAAGAAATTAACTCACGGAAGTTAAGAAGTTAACCACGGATAGGTATTTAAAAAAAAATAATTTCGTAAAAGAACTTTTTTCTGTAGCCCCCCAAAGTTGGAAAAAGCCCTATTTTTAAATTGTTATAACAAGAGTTCTGTTAAGTGTATTTTCAATCTGAAAACTACAAAAGATAGCTAGTTTTATAAAATTTAAAAATATTTAAAAGGCAGCTATTTAGGATTGCCATATTATATAATTTACCACTATGCAAAACTCAATTTTTGGAAAATTTTTGGCCACCCATATCTTCTAAACGGTCCAAGTTAGGGTCTTGAAATTTTAGGAGAAGTTAGATCCTTAAAAATTAGTAGGAGTCGGTTGACAACATTTTTTTTTTCAAGCCCTCTATTTAGGAGCTATAAGGGCTCGAAAATTGAAATTTTGCTGTTTTTAAACACCTGTAACTTGAATATTATTTTCAATCTAAAAACGGTAAAACAGAGCTGCTTTCTTAGGCTTCACAAGAATACATAGTAAAGATGTGTAGGTTTGCCATATGCTACTAAAATTTACCATTATGCAAAACTCAATTTTTGCAAAATTTTTGGCCACACATATCTTCTATACGGGCCAAGCTAGGGTCTTGAAATTTTGGTAGTAGTTAGATCCATAGAAATAAGTAGAAGTCGGTTAACAATTTTTTTTTGTCAAGTCCCCTGTTTTGCAGCTATAAGGGCCCGAAAATTGAAATTTTCCTATTTTTAAACACCTGTAACTTGAATACCTGTTCAAATTTTTTTTTGTTAATATACAAAATTTTAAGGTCCAACATTATACTTTAACATATGTTAAAAGATTTTCTTAAATTTAAAAACGGTTCTTTAAATTGAAGAAAGTGTCTGTCAGTTTTAACCATTTTTGCTTATATAGTAAAATTCTAAATAAAATTCCAAATTTTGGTAGAATTCACAATTTAATTCCTTGAATCTAAAAAAGTTGTGGGAAGGGGAGGAGTGAGGATTAGATCCTTGAGAAATTGGGAAACATGTTTGACATTTTGCGAAAAGTAATTAATCGGATGATATAATATTTATATTACGGTCATACGGGTATCCCAGAGTTGATACGAGTATCCCAGAGTCATACGGGTATCTCAGAGTTTACTTCTACGCTCTTCCTCGTTTTTCTTATTCTTATGATTTTTTTCATTTATTAGGTACCGTATTCTTGAATCATGTTACATGTTACATGTACCATGTAGAGTGAAAAATGGTCTACAAATTAAATTGGTATAAAATGAGAGAATAAATTAAAAAAAAATAAAGGGTATAAAATAGAAATAAAAAATATATTATTATTAAGTATCAATAGCTACAATACATTTACAATATGTAAAAAGTTTATTAAAGAAATTGCTGCATGTGTGTACAACTTTATTGAATTGGATAAAAAGTTTTAAATATGTAATTTTGTAATTGCATTTTTTGAATACATTTTTTTCAAGTTTTTTTTTTTTTTAATATTTTTAAATTAGTAAGAATTTTTAATATTTTTGAATTGATAAAGTAATTAGAAAATGTTTTTAGTATTATAAAGTTAATTTGATTAGCTTTGTTTTATGATCAAACTAATAAAAGCTTTTATGTTTTTAAAATGACTTATGGATTTCTCATTAAATTTGAACCAAATAGGTTCTTAGTCGACTGACTGTTTCTTTATTTGTTATAATAAGGTTTAACATGGTTTAACTGACATGTTAAGTCAATACAGTATTTCATTTTATTCTAGTTTAGACAACCTATAGTGTTAAAATTTTTTGTACATATTAATGTAAATTACATTAATATAATTTATACAATATAAGCTAAATACAAAACATAAACAAATAATTTAATTGAATAATATAACTCACAGATATCAAATACCATATAACTTATTTACAAAACTATTATAATATACACCAAATATACCTAACTATCTCATGTTGAAATTGTATGTGGAATTCATAATTTTCTTCAATCATCTAATAACACGAATATCCCCTGTACCAACATGTACATTAAGAAAACAAAATTATTTAGCCATTTCTAAAAATAATATTTTGTTACAACTTATTTAGGTAAATAAATACTAAGCAGTTTTTTTTTTAAACTTACCTATTTAATAAAAAATAGGAATTTAATTTTTTATTTAAATTCTGTCAATTGCTAGTAAAATCAAATACAATCATATTATATAACATATTATTTATTAATATATTTGTCTAGAATGAGGTGTAACAAACGCATTCAAATAAATGTGTTTTGTTGGATGTATTCAATTATAAAAAAATAAAATATTAATGTTTTGTTGAATGTGTTTTATTTTAGAAAAAAAAATGTCCAAAATTATAATAAGCAGGCCAAAAAATATTTTATTAATTTTAAATAAAAAAAAAAATAAACAAAAAAACGAAATAAAAAAAATTTTTTTTATGAATTCAAATTATTTTAAATGTTCATGAATTAGTTCATTTACGTTATTAAAACTCACAGAACATTTTCTGGAAATTTTATATAAATAAAAAACAAATTTAGATCATAAAAATTAGGATGCTTCGACAGTTTGTGTAGTAAGTCTTATTATTTTCACTGCAAATTTGAAATAATGGCGAAAGCCAATAATAAACCAAGCAATGTAATCAAAGCAATTTCAAAGTTCCCTCTTCCCTCTTACCTCTCTCATCTCTCTATCATTTCATCTTGCATCACCAATCTTTCTCTCATAATTTCTTTTAATTATTTTTTCTGTTAAAAAAGGTTAAAAATGGTAAAAAAATGGTGTAGAGGTAGAGAGATACCTGTGATGCACCATAGAAAGTCAAACAAAATATATTTTTTTCCAACTTAATTCTAATATATAAAGAAGAAAATTTGTTTGTTTATTTGTTTGTTTGTTTGTTTGTTTGTCCAGGATTCACGTGAAAACCACTGGTCCGATTGACACCAAATTTTAGAGGAATAATTTTGGGAGTCCGGGGGGTGACATAGGCTATGACGCATTTTTATAAGTCAGCAGGTTGCGGCTCCAGAGCTGTTTTAAGCTTTTTCGTTTTTTTGATGTCGAGTCGAAACGGTTTGACCGATTCACTTGAAATTTTGCACGAATGTTCTTCTTATTACACGGAATTAATGGTATAAAACTGGTTGGAATAAATTAACCCCTTTCGGCCCGGCGGGCTTCCAAAAAATTTTGTGTTTCCGATTTGTGTCCAATTTTACAGGGTGGTTTTGCAGTCAAAAAGAGAGGCTGGCACAAATTTTTGTTGGGTTCGGTTAACCCGTTTGGGCACGAGGGCGCAATGAAGCTTTTTCAATGTTTTTGATGTCGAGCCGAAACAGTTTGACCGATTGACTTGAAATTTTGCACAAATGTTCCTCTTAGCAACCGCAATTAGTTGCATAAATTTGGTTGGAATAATTTAACCCATTTCGGCCTGGCGGGCTTCCAAAAAATTTTGTGTTTCCGATTTGTGTCCAATTTTACAAGGTGGTTTCGCAGTCGAAAATAAAGTCTGGGACAAATTTTTGTTGAGTTCGGTTAACCCGTTTGGGCACGAGAGTGCAAAGAAGCTTTTTCAATGTTTTTGATGTCGAGTCAAAACTGTTTGACCGATTGACTTGAAATTTTGCACAAATGTTCCTCTTAGCAACCGCATTTAGTTGTATAAATTTGGTTGAAATAAATTAACCCATTTCGGCCTGGCGGACTTTCAAAAAATTTTGTGTTTTCGATTTGTGTCCAATTTTACAGGTTGATTTTGTAGTCTAAAAGAGAGGCTGCAAAAAGTTTTAGTTAAGTTCGATTAACCCATTTTCCACGACGATGATATGAAGTTTTCTATATATTTTATTTTCTTATACGATTAAAAGTATTTTATTGAAAATTTTGTACCAGCATTTTAATTAAAACCCACAGGGTTAATTTGGTTTTGATCGTTTGTGCGTTTTGAACAAAGATTCAATGAAATTTTCAGTTTTCTTCAAATGAAATCTAAAAATCCTAAAAATCAAAAAATTCAATTTGTTATATATAATGCTTAAATACATAGTATTTTAAAACAGTTTTTCCAAAAAATAAGCCTACATTTCTCTCATAAAATCATAAAAAAACGAGGAAGAGCGTATTACAACTTTCAGGTGAGTACTAAACAAAATATAAGTTGAAAAGCGAATTTTTAAACCTTTTCTAAACCATCGACTATATTTTATTCAAGCGTTGGCAATTCAAGAAAATCCCATTTTGACCTATAGTCATTTTAATTCAGTTAACATTGTTCACTTGAAACCTACCATCCTCAACTATATCGTCAAGGAGCACCAAATTGTCAAGAAGCAGCATGTATAGAAAAATTAGAGATAATTGTTCAAATTGTTTTGCAAACTGTTTTTTAAAGTTTTTGTTTCGCAATCGATTAAAAGAACTCGACAAACCTTTTTTTTAAGTATTCCCCTAATTCAAAGAAGTTGTACCTACTTTCAAAAATTGGACGTAATTTACTTACAAATTTTTTTTTGAACAATCGTCGGCAGGGGTTAACAAACAAGGGGTTCAAGTCTGTTAGTAAATTGAACTTCATTTTCAAAGAAGAACACATATACGAAATTTGAAGTTAATCTGTTAAATCATTTCTAATATATAGCAAAGCAACGAAAAAACCTATAAAAAGCTGTTGGGCCACGATGGGTTAACGGAACTCCACAAATATTTTTTTGTGGCATTTATAGGCAAAGTAGTATCTCAAAAAATTGGCTGAAACTTGCTTTTTTACAATTTTCAAGCTTCCGGGCAACGCCGGGTAAATCTGCTAGTTAGGTATAATAAAAAAAATTCAAAATAAAATTTATAACACATTACGTACATACGTACATATAAATAGGTACATTGTTAAGCATGTTGAGTAAGTACATTATAGAATTTTGGCACAAACAATTATTTCGATTTGAATCTAAACAAAGGTTGTGAAACAATAAACCTATGTATAGCAAAGCAACCTTTTTAAAAATATGTATACAACAAATTAATAGATAGAGAAATAGATCATTATTGAAACAAAATAACATTTTAAAAAAAATAAAAATTAAAAATCTTTTAATAACAAACAAATTGATCAAATTTAATTTTAAAAATTAGAAATGTAAGCACTTAAATAAAAAAATATATTAATTAAAATTAAAAAAAAATTTCACCAAGAAGGGATTTGAACTAACAACCCCAACATTTTATCCAATTCAAATAAAAAAACAAAACGTTGATTATAATAACTTATTCATCTTTAAGTTTTTAAGATACAACAATTATATGAGTAATTTTTTTTTTGTGTATCTATTACTAGAATCGAAGGATAATAGCGTAATACAAATTGTAACGATTGCGATTTTATTTAAGAATATGGTATTAATAAACAATATATGTAATGTAGGTATATAATGAAATTAGAAATAGTTTTTAATTAAAAAAGTTTTCCTTTAATTGACCTTCATTCTGTGACGGGCCAACAGCTAGTATAATTATGTTATCGCATTGATAAATTTTTAATAATTATACATATATATTGTCATAGAATAAAAAAGATATTGCAAAAGGTTGAATTTGGATCAGAATCGAAAAATAAATTGATTTAGCTATGTTTTTCCGTTCGTACGCACGATAACTCAAAAACTAAAGGAGCTAGGATCTTGACATTTTCGCAAATGCGTTTTTTTGCAATAACCGTCATCGCTATTTAAGTCTAGCCATTTTGGTCCTTGGTTGGTCTACTACAGAGGGTTCAAATAGCTGCCATACAACTCCTTCTTTTATATGAACATTTCACTACACATAATAAACCTGGGTGTCTGAAATTTTGCCAAAAGTAAATAATGTTTATAATAATCATATAATGTTTATATAACGGTCATACGGGTATCCCAAAGTTGGCACAATCTACTCTACTACACTCTTCCTCGTTTTTTTAAAATATTTTTCTTAATCAAAGGTTGTTTGTTTTGTTTTTCGGAAAAAGTACATTATATAAAAAGTAATATGAAAGTACATTATGCAAAAATAAATAAAGCTAAGAAATATGTAGGTACATCTATTTTTTATATTTGTATATAAGTATGTAAAAATTTGGGATATACTTCCGGAGAGTGGTTGTGAGCTATCAATATGACGTTATTACATTATCACATTCACGGTACTAAATATCTCAAAGTTTCCGAATATATAAATTATAAGTGGTGATGGTGCCATCTAGTGGTCGAAAAATGCATTACAAAATTTTCCTAAGATTTTGTAGCATTTTAATTAAAATGTTACATTTTTCCTGTAAGACAATAAACTGGAACCAACAGCTTACAATATTTTAGAGCATGATATTGTCTTTCATAAACATCTTGTTTCATCTGAATCGGTGCTACCATTTTTGAGATATTGCAATTTCAAGTGAAAAATTAAAACAAAAAAAAAAGAATTTTGAACTTTCAAAAAAGTCACTACAAGTATGAAATTTTCCAAAACACCTGTATTTTTTATTACACTGTTAGAAAGGTATCTTTACACTCTTTCCAACGGTATATAATAAGTATGGTATATGTTGACAAATAACCCCACCAGAGAACATAAATGAAAAACCGACACAACAATTTTATTAAAAAATGTATTTTCTTTCTTTATTTCTCATAAATTTATTTTGCCTTTTTGTTTTCCAGTTGAAATATGTATTTTAAAATGTATGTGCGACTTGGATACAATATTGAGTTGGGTTTTAGTAATTTGTTTTGGGGGATTTTCGAGGTGACAACCTCATAGTTTTAAAATTTTTTTTAAATAAATATGTATGTAAAAATATAATTATAAAGGACCTTAGAGTTAACTACAAAATCAGAATTATGCGGTTTTTTCAGAAGATTTATAAACATATATACACACAAAAATCTGAATCAGGAGGGATTTTAGAGTTGAATTCTAAATCAGAATTGGCGCTTTTTCCTGAATATTTATATGTATGTTTGTATATACAATGTTAGAAGAGATTTTAGAGTTGGATTCTAAATCAGGATTTCCGGTTTTTCAGAATATTTATAATATATGTCTATATGTTTTAGAGTTAGATTCTAAATCAGCATTGCCGCTTTTTCCAGAATATTTATATGTGTGCATGTATATACAATGTTAGAAGAGATTTTAGAGTTCGATTCTAAATCAGGATTTCCGCTTTTTCCAGAATATTTATTCCAGATTGACGCTTTTTCAAGATTTTATAGTTAGTTTAAAATTTGTGATAGCAGATAAGGATTATATTTTTATTTCGTTATTTTAATTAAAGATAATCATATAACCTTTATAATAAATGGAAAAATCGTATTAAAGTATGTACTTTTATTCAAAACTTAGCGGAATGTCGTAATACGTAGTGCCAGAAAAAAAACTATTAAAATATAATTATAGATTATGCACATAAATGTGTAAGCATTATTCAGTATTTAATTAAAATATGTACCTAATTACGTTTATTTGTATATTTATATATAATAAAATGTGAGTTATTAAGATGCATCAAATAATTAAAAGTAATGTCATTATTTTACAAATAAGTAAATAAAGAATATATTAGTCCAGCTCTAATAGTTGAATCCAACTCTAAAATCTATTCTAATTAAGAATCTGGCATATTCATATATATTTTTAAATATTCTGGAAAAAGCGGCAATCCTGATTTAGAATCCAACTCTAAAATCTCTTCTAATATTGAATATACATATACACTTATATTATAAATATTCTGGAAAAAGCGGATCTCCTGATTAAGAATCAAACATAAAAATCTCTTCTAACATTGCATATACAAACACATATATAAATATTCTGGAAAAAGCGGCAATCCTGATTTAGAATCCAACTCTAAAATCTCTTCTAATATTGAATATACATATACACTTATATTATAAAAATTCCGGAAAAAGCCGATCTCCTGCTTAAGAATCAAACATAAAAATCTCTTCTAACATTGCATATACAAACACATATATAAATATACAAATACAAATATGCATATACAAACACATATATAAATATTCTGGAAAAAGCGGTAATCCTGATTTAGAATTCAACTCTAAAATCCCTCCTGATTCAGGTTTATGTTTATAAATATTCTGGAAAAAGCACATAATTCTGATTTTGTTGCTAACTCTAAGGTCCTTTCTAATTATATTTTTACATACATATTTGAATAAGAAAAAATTGAAAACTATGAAGTTGTAACCTCCAAAATCCCCCAAAACAAATTACCAAAACCCAACTCAATATTGTATCTAAGCCTAAAATGCATTCCTGGAAATATATTCATATATAAAAAAGCAAAATAAATTTATAAAATTGTTGTGTCAGATTTTCATTTATGTTGTCTAGTGGGGCTATTTGTCAACATATACCATACTTATTATATACTGTTGGAAAGAGTGTAAAAAGACCTTTCTAACAGTGTAATAAAATATACAGGGTGTTTTGGAAAATTTCATACTTGTAGTGACTTTTTTGAAAGTTCAAAATTTTTTTTTTTTTGTTTTAATTTTTCACTTGAAATTGCAATATCTCAAAAATGGTAGCACCGATTCAGATGAAACAAAATGTTTATGAAAGACAATATCATGCTCTAAAATATTGTAAGCTGTTGGTTCCAGTTTATTTTCTTATAAGAAAAATATAACATTTTAATTAAAATGCTACAAAATCTTAGAAAAATTTTGTAATGCATTTTTCGACCACTAGATGGCGCCATCACCACTAATAATTTATATATTCGGAAACTTTGAGATATTTAGTACCGTTATGTGATGACGTCATCCTGATAGCACACAACCTCTTTCCGGAAGTTTATCCAAAATTTGGTATTATTTAAAACAGTATTCGTAATATTATACGAATAGATTTTAGAAATTGAAAAATAAAAATACTATTTTGTTAGCAATCTTCTTACAAACTAGAAATGTTATTGCTGAAATAAAAATGTTTGAAAATAACTGTTCAATTATAATATAAATTACCTACAATAAATATATTTTTGTAAGGTAGGGTAAATTATGCACCACAGTTATGATATTATAGTTTAGCGATAAGCGAAATATAGTGATCACAGTGTTATGTTATGACTTATGACTGTGGAGGCACTTTAATGGTATTAAGGTATTGTGTCATCTTATCCGCTTTTGCTGCCCGAGATCTATTTAAGCGTTAATTGAAATATGCGGTCAAATTTAAAGTAGGTATGTATACCTATATGTAGGTATTTTTAAAAAGAAAATATTTCGCCAGTCCTTAATTTTTTTTTAATAAAATCTTAATCTTACTTGTTTTGAACTAATAAGTAAAAAGTATATTTTTAATTAAAAAATTTTGTAATATTCTAAGTTATTGTTACAATCAAAGTTTCTTCAAAAAATTTAACCTCAACAAAGCAAATTATACATGAGTCATAAATCATGTGAAATCAATATGTTTAACCATAAAAATATTAAATGAAGGCAATTAAGCATATTTTATAAAGAAATCGACCCTGACTTTTTAAGAACTAAACAATCTTACAAATTCGAAATCAAATTTGTGCGTTATTCTCATATTAAATATACAAATTTTGATGGTTGGTTAACTCCGTATAGTATAATTTAAATTAGGAAATATACAATAAGTAATAATTTTGTGGATATGATACATTATAGTATTAAATGTATCATATCCACAAAATTATTACTTATTGTTCAATGGTTTAATAATATATTAAATGTGATAAAATAAGGAAGTTGTCAAAATTTTTAAGCGAAAACGTACCTGAATGTCTAGATTTTGCATTTTCGAATCTAGGAAGCTATATTTTGTACGCTTGAATTATTATTTAAGCTTATAAATACCTATTCATTTTACAATTATTACTTATGTATATTTTTTGTTTCAAAATTTATTTTAGTATATTTAAAGCTCAAGATACATGTATATAATAAATTATAATATGAAAAAGCAATAATTAATTTTAAATTTTAGAAGTAAATTGTGTAAGCATTAAAAATAAATTTAAATCGCGAAGATTTCAAATTTCATATAGGTATTTTATATATATTCATATACATACATACGAAGGTAGTAATATACCATCATTACCATTTGAATTATTAAGATTATATTAATTCAGTTTTAATATATGAAAATATAATTTAAACCAAAAACATTTAAAATTTTAATGTAAGTACATACTTATGTGTAGGTATAATAAATGGACGCAACTTTTTGAAATAAGAAAACGATCGTAAACAAAATTTATGAATAAAATGTGAAAGATACTGAAAGAAAATAAACGTTTATTTGAAGCATCAGCTAGTTTTCATCCAATATAGAAAAAGAAACACAAATATGAAAGAAGAGCATAACTATATTCACACTTATACTGCGAATGATACATAAACATTTTTAAGCACACTATTTTGTTTTATACTTTTTATTCATAAAGCATAAACCAATCATTTGATTTTGGGTGGAGTTATGATCATAATATATGTATGTATCAAAGTAAATAAGAGAAAATAAGATGTTTATTCAAGCGATAAAGAGGGACAAATAATACTTTTACGAATTATAGGTATTTAAATTTTTAAAACGTTTTTTTAAAATATAAATAAAAACAGATTATCTCTAGTAGGTATTGTAGCTTTCATTTTTGTTTTCCATAAATTAGAACTATATATCTACATTTAGAATATAAATCTTACGTTAAAACATAATGAAAACATAAGAATTTATTAGTTTTAAAAAAAAATTTATTTTACTTACCCAACATTTTGCTTAAATCAGCATTATGTAAATCTGGATTTTCATCAGCCAATTTTTTTCTTTCAACTTTTGCCCATACCATAAAGGCATTCATTGGTCTTCGAATTCTTGTTTCTTTGGCGCTTTTTAATGGATTACCGGCAGGTGCAATTTTACCACCAGGACCATATGCTTGCCTTTGTAAAACACTATAATTTGTGGCACAAAATTCATTTGGATAACCATAACTCCATGCAACAGCAGCTGCGGCAGCAGCATCATCCATTGAATTTGGTAATATATTTGTGTATGGTGAATATTCCGAGATCAAAGGGGAATTAGAACTAAGTAGTGGAGAATTTGAATTCAATAGAGGTGAATGGGAAGACATCAAAGGAGATGATAACAGTGGACTTTGTGAATGTGATAAGCCTCCAGGACCACTACTATTACTTCCAATAGGTGGTGTACCAACTAGATGCATTTGAGAAGGACTAGGTGGTGGTATCATTGAATGTTGGGTTGCTAAATTTGATAATTGTTGTGGGTGTGATGAAAGCATGTGCTGTTGTTGTGGGGGTGTATTATTGTTTGAATTTGATGCAGATTGTGATATAGGCGAAGCGCAATCTGGAGTACCAGCACATTTAGAATTACCGCCATTTGATGCAGCATTTGATGACGCTGTTGGATAATTTTGCATTGATTGGGCAACATATTCATCATGATACATTACACGATGATAAGATTGTTGATGCTGTGGTGAACTAAAGTAAAACAAAATAGTTCTATATGTTATTTGAATATTTATTTTTAAAAATAATAAATTTTGATTTATTAAATTAAATACTTTTATTTAAAATTAGGTACTAAGTTAGTTCTTTAATTCAGCATTTATTAATGCAGTTTTAGACACATTTTCAAAAAATTTAAAAAAAAATGTACCTTTGTAGTTTCACTCTGTTTGTCTGTTCGCCAGTTTGTCCGTCTGTTCGTCCGTTTGTTTGTATGACCGTATATTTACAAAAACTTTAACAATGTTTGAAATAGAGAAAAGACATTTTAGGTACGGGTAAGTATTTCAAAAAATGCAATTTCAAGGAAGAAATTTTTTTTTGTGTAGCTCCACCCGTTACGGAACTGCTGAATTCAAAGTTGGAAAAAGCCCTATATTTAAATTGTTGTAACAGGAGTTCTATTAGTTATATTTTCAATCTGAAAACGGTAAAAGCCAGCTGTTTTTATATACTAAAATTTACCTTATGTAAAACTCAATTTTTGCAATATTTTTGGCCCACATATCTTTTAATTGCTTCAAACTAGAGTCTTAGACTATTGGTAGATTCTCAGAAATTAGTAAAGGCTCAAAAATTTTAATTTAGCTATTTTTAAACCCCTGTAACTTGAATACATGTCCAAATTTTTTTTTAGTAATAAACAAAGCTCGAAGCTAAAACATTATGTTATAACATTATGTTAAAGGTTTTTTCTTAAATTTGAAAGGGGATCTTAAAATTGAAGAAAGTTTCTGTTAGTTTAACCATTTTTGCTTAGACAATAAGATTTTAAGTAAAATTTCAATTTATTGGAATTTACAATTTAATTTCTAGAACCTCAAAAAAAATTGCGGGAGGTGGGGAAGGATGGCGAGTGGATAGTAACAGATCTTTGGAAATCATCATAAGTTTGCTTAGTAAAGTGCTATTAGGACTTAAAAATTTCCAATTTACTAGTATATATTCCCAAAATTTAACTCAGTACGGAACACTATCTAATTTCGAAAATGTGATTTTTTAAAAACCCTTGGTGTTTTGCATAGATTGTTTAACTTATAGGTATAGCAAAAGATTAATGACCGCGACAAAAGAAAAGAAATGCACAATTAATGCACCTTGATTTTCAAGTGATTTAAAAAATTTTTTTAAATAATTTTTATAAAAAAATTATCATAGGTAAAAAAATTCACATTTACTGAAGTAGCAGTAGTAATGATTCATAATACAATAAATTTTAATTGTCGCAAAGTGAAAAAAAATAGAAAAAGTTATTTTGGTTTGAAAACAAACCAATTTTTTATTACATAAATACCTATAACTACATAAAAATCTCAAAAAACCTTGAATTTTAATTTCCAACAGATATGGACTGGAGAGCTTTAATTAGATTAATATCGTTGATTTAAATTTAACAAATTAATTTTACAATAATGAACAAAAATTAACAATGAAATTAAATTAAATTGGTTTTTAGGTTAATTTAAATTAAATTAAATTTTGAGGAAAATATTTTTACACAAGCTTTGATTTATAAGTTTCCAGGCACCAGTCTGATTGTCAATTTTCCAAAAAAAGAGAAATATCTATTAAGGTTTTGTTTTTTTTATATAGAATTTGAACAATAGAAAAAGTCTTAATAGTCGTGAAAAAGTAGATCGATCTTTTGTATAGCTATGTGTATAAGTCGGTCCGTCCGCACGATAACTAAAAAATTACAGGAGCTAGGATTCTGAAATTTTCACAAACTTTTTTCTATACAAGATCCGACATAGCTAAAGAAATCCAGTTTGCTCCACAGGTTCGAATAGTTTCCATACGACCTCCTATTTTATATCAAAATAACTTTATGATTAACAAACCAAAGATAGATAAGTCAAAAAATTAAATAATAACTTATGAATATTGACTTTTTAATATTGTAATTTTATTTTAATCCTTTGTTCTTTATATTTAAAGTAAATTTTAGACAATTTCTAGGTTCCCTATTGCTTTTGGTTAAAATCTGACTAAGGCTTTGGGAAGCTGCCATACAAGTCTTTTGCACCAATATGAATTTCTTCAAAACTAACTATACTAGAAGGATGAAAGTTACACACGGTTAGTTATATAATGAATCGAGTACTTATATGAAGTTTCAAAATGTTACGGCCCCATTTTAGGGCAGCTGCCACACAATGTTTTCTATGCCATAACTGTAAATCTAATGAAGCTACGAGGTTAAAAATAAAATTTCTCAGTTAAAGTAATAGAGCAAGTTATTTGGCAAAGTTGAACTTCACTCGGACTAACTTTTAGGGTCTGCAAATTTTTTTTTTTTTTTATTGTTTTTTTTTTTAAGCAAAAATTATGGGATAATGAGTTAATTTTTTTAAACAATTATACTTTTTTAATTTTTTTTTGTAATATATATATAAAAGCATAAGGGTTTATTTTATTATAACGGTTTATTATTTTTAATAACGGTTTATTTTATTGTATACGTATTGTTGACAAGGCAACTATAATCTTCCACGTTTTGTACTACTTTTTAATCGTTTAAAATTTGAAGTAATTAATATTTGTTTTTTTCCGCAATGTAATACTTTTACTACCAATCTGATTATAAATAAAATAAAAAGTAAAACTTTTAATCAATTAAAGAAACAGTAAAGAAACAGTCAGTCGGTGCAACCGACTTAGAAATACCCTACACCTATTTGGTTCAAATTTAAGGACATATCGATAAGTCGTTTTAACACCATAAGAGCTGTTATTAATTTGATCGTAAGACATATCTAACCAAATTAACGGTGAAACTTCCGGAAAGGGGTTGTGAGCTATCAAGATGACGTCATCACATAATGGTACTAAATATCTCAAATTTTTTGAATATATATACCATTTGTGGCGATGGCGCCATCTAGTGGTTGAAAAATGCATTACAAAATGGTCCTAAGATTTTGTAGCATTTTTATTAAAATGTTATATTTTTCCTGTTAGTCCATAAACTGGAACCAACATCTTACAATATTGTAGGGCATGATATTGTCTTTCATAAACATCTTGTTTCATCTGGATCGGTGCTACCATTTTTGAGATATTGCAATTTAAAGTGAAAATTTAAAAAAAAAAAAAAAATCAAACTTTCAAAAAACCTACTATAACTGTGAAATTTTCAAAAACACCCTGTATTATTATTATACCATTAGAAAGGTCTCTTAAAACTCTTTCCAACGGTATATAATAAGTATGGCATATGTTGACAAATAGCCCCACCAGAGAACATAAATGCAAAAATGACACAATAATTTTATTAAAAAATACATTTTCATAATTTATTTGTCATAAATTTATTTTGCCTTTTTGTTTTCCATTTGAAATATTTATTTTAAAATTTAAGAATGTACTTTATAGTTTGATACAATATTGAGTTGGGTTTTGTTTAGAAGATTTTTGAGGTATTTATATGTATGTAAAGTATAATTAGAAAGGACCTTAGAGTTGGTTATAAAGTCAGAATTATACGCTTTTTCCAGAATATTTATATACTAAGATTTTGAAGATTGACAGGGTTTTGAGTTGGATATAAAATTACGCTTTACTGTTCCAACAACCTGTATAACGTTTTATTTAGCCCTTTCGTTGGTTGGGCGAACAGGTTGTTCGCATTTGAATGCGAAATAAAGCCATATCATTTTCTAAAATTTTACGAAATAAAGCCATATAGTAAAATTGATACAAATTCTAACACTAAAATGAAAAGAATGGTATAAGAATTCGGATACCTAATTCATTCAAAAAATTAATAAGTTCCTAATTTTTTTTAATACACTGTAATAAAACATGTTAAATAATATTATATTTTCATTACGGGGGCTGCCGCCCCCGAACCCCCACTAACTCAATTATTGAAGCTAGATTTTGAATCCAACACTAAAATGAAAAGAATGGTATAAGAATTCGGATACCTAATTCATTAAAAAAATTAATAAGTTTCTAATTTTTTTAATACACTGTAATAAAACATGTTAAATAATATTATATTTTCATTACGGGGGCTGCCGCCCCCGAACCCCCGCTAACTCAATTATTGAAACTAGATTTTGAATCCAACACTATAATGAAAAGAATGGTATGAGAATTCGGCATAGCTATTTCATACAAAAAATAATCAACCCTAATTAATAAATATAAATATTCTGGAAAAGGGGGCAATCCTGGTTTTGAATCGAACTCTAAAATCCCTTCTAATTGAGAATCCTACATATACACATATATAAATATTCTGGAAAAAGCGTAAAACCCTGCTTTTGAAACCAACTCTAAAACTCCTTCCTAACTATTTAAATAAAAAAGTTTGGAAAATTAAATTGCTTCTATTTTCACAAATAAAATTACTTCTGATTTTGTAGCCTAAGGGCCTTTCTAATTATATTTTTACATACATATTTAAATAAAAAAAATTTTAAAACTTTCAGGTTGTCACCTCCAAAATCCCTCAAAACAAATTGTCAGAACCAAACTCAATATTGTATCCAAACCTAAAATGCATTCTTACATTTTTAAATTTGCCAAAAAGGCAAAATAAATTTATGACAAATAAAGTATGAAAATGTATTTTTTAATAAAATTATTGTGTCATTTTTGCATTTATGTTCTCTGGTGGGGCTATTTGTCAACATATGCCATACTTATTATATACCGTTGGAAAGAGTTTTAAGAGACCTTTCTAATGGTATAATAATAATACAGGGTGTTTTTGAAAATTTCACAGTTATAGTAGTTTTTTTGAAAGTTTGATTTTTTTTTTTTTTTTTTTAAATTTTCACTTTAAATTGCAATATCTCAAAAATGGTAGCACCGATCCAGATGAAACAAGATGTTTATGAAAGACAATATCATGCCTTACAATATTGTAAGATGTTGGTTCCAGTTTATGGACTAACAGGAAAAATATAACATTTTAATAAAAATGCTACAAAATCTTAGGAACATTTTATAATGCATTTTTCGACCACTAGATGGCGCCATCGCCACTAATGGTATATATATTCGGAAACTTTGAGATATTTAGTACCGTTATGTGATGACGTCATCTTGATAGCTCACAACCCCTTTGCGGAAGTTTTGCCAAATTAACTTTATAATACTAAAAACATTTTCTAATTACACTATCTATTAAAAAATAAGTATTACAAATTCTTACTAATTTATCTATTTAAAAATATTAAAACAAAAAAACTTGAAATAAATGAAAATATATTTATTCCAATTCAATTACTAAATGAAAAAATTTGAATTATTAAATTTTGTGATAAAAAGCTAATATATTTAATAATTAAAATTTTTCAAAATTGCAATTATTTTAAATGGCTTGTTTATGTACCTATTAGAAAAGCTTATAAACTCAAAATATGCAATAAATGTATTTCTAAAATACATACACAAATTTAGACCTTTTCATATAATTCATTTAAATATTCAAATAAATTTGGCATAAATGCAGCAAGTACCTTTGAACATAGCTGAACCACTACAATTAAGTCAAAATTTCGGGGACACATAGGAAATAGGAAATATATTCTTTGGCTTCGAAATTAAACTCGACCAGAACCAATTCCCATGGTACTTTCATTACTAGTAACCTAGAGTTTAAATTTCATCAAAATAGCGGCATTATTTTTTGAGTTATGGTGTTTTAAGATATATGTTTGTTATACGATTTCGTGGTACGATTCCGCCCATATGCAGTCCCCGTAATAATTTCAATACAAGTTAGCTCTTGTACACAATTGGAACATGTTATCTTAATTTTAAGTTACTAGTTTTATTAATTTTGATGATAAGCTTTTACACATTGGTGGGTCTAAGAGGGTTACTGAACCACCACTCCAATTGATCCAAAATTAGAGGGACACGCAGGAAATAGTAAAGAATACCCATGTGCCAAATTTGAAGCTTCTACATTTGTTTCAAGTTATTATCTTTATTAATTTCGAAAATATGCTTTAAGGTCCTCGGAACTGGGTGGCTGGTCCCCACCCACTACTCCAATTGGGCTCAAACTTCAAGGAGACTAAGGAAATCGAAAGCGACACTCTGATACCAAATTTGGAAATTCTATCTTCATTGGTTACGGAATTATGCTAGTTTGGCCTAAATTCGATCAAAAAGTTCTAAGTTCCGAACCCATTGTCCAATCCTCACCGTGCGCAATTACCGCCGTAGTTTCATTACTAATTACCTACAGCACAAATTTCATGAAGATAGCGTCATTAGTTGTTGAGTTATCGTGATTTTTTATATATGTTCGTTAGCCCTTCGATCGATTAAAAGGTCCAGAGTCCGAACCCATGGGCCGATTTCGCCCATATGCAATCCCCGCCGTACTTTCAGTCCTAGTAACCTACAGTTAAAATTTCATCAAGATAGCTCCATTATTTTTTGAGTTATCATGCCTACGGACGGACGGACGGACGGACATGGCTATATCGACTCAGGAGGTCACGCTGATCACAAATATATATACTTTTCCATATCTAGCTCGCTTCCTTTAGGTGGTTACAAACACCATACCAAAGTTAATATACCCTTTTACCGATTCCATAAGTGTAGGGTATAAAAAATATAAGAAAAAACTTAAATTAAAAAGAATTTGATTTTGTTTTTACTGTATAAAGAATGTGGTGAAATATTATTCACCTTTTTTTGTTTTTTTTTTGCGTTTTTGTGTAATAATAATTAATAACTGATGTAATGAGTGATGATTGGTGATGAGATGACTATGCATATTACCCACAGTAAAAAAAATATAAAACAAAATTATTTAAGAAAGAAAATATAAAAAGGTAAAGTTATATTCGAGTTTATTTTGTGTTTTAGATATTTTTCTTTTATTAGTAAAAATGCTTTATAGGCTTAAAAAAATTTAAAGTAATTTAAAGTTAGACTCAATTTCTATTACGATTCTTAAAAAAAGAAAAGATTAAAAGCCTGGGGTAGACCGTAAAATTTTTCTAGAAGGTTAATAAAAAATGCAAACTTTTGCAACCCTTATATTAATACATATATTACTCAATATACTTACATATTTTACAAAAAAAAAAATAAAAATTGGCTCACCCTAAAAAATGGTCCGAGTGATGTCCAACTTTGCAAGTAACTTGCACTATTACTTTACTTGCCCAGTTTTAATTTTAACCTCGTAGCTTCATTAAATTGACAACTGTGTATGGCAACTACCCGAAAATGGAGCCGTAACATTTTGAAACTTTATATAGGTGCTTGTTCTATTATATAACAAACCGTGTGTAATTTTCATCCTCGTAATATAAATAGTTTTGCAGAAACTCTATAGGGAACCTAAAAATAGTCTGAAAATGTCTTTGTGTGAATTTCAAAACTCTAGCCCTTTTAGTTTTTGAGTTATCGTGCTGACAAACGGACGGACGGACTGACAGGCACACATAACTAGATTGATTTACTTTTCGTTGCTGATCCGATACGTATCTTTGACACTATATCTAGCTCGTCTAGATGGATGCGTTACAAAAGGAGGAGCAATTTTTATACCCGATCCATATATGTATGCACGGGTATAAAAATTCCTATTGACTTTTTATAGTAACATTTTCTCCACTAAGATATTTTATTAAACTTAAAAATTGGTAAATTAAAAATGTAGAGACTAATGAGTATTTTGTCTAAATTCTCTTCTATTGCTTTTTTTTTAAAAGTTATTCTCTTCTATTGTTATTACTTTAAAAGACGAAGCATTTTCAAAGAGAAAACTTGCGTCACGCTTACAATCCTAGAAAAAAATTTTAATACTTCAAAATTAAAATTTTTGTAAGAATCAAAAAATAAGAATTGGATTTTGAAAGTTTGGATTTAAATATTTGGATTTTTTAGCAAAACCGGAAAACTTAAATAGGTAATTTAGTGGCTCTACGCAACTAGACAACTGCAGCAATGAATAAAAGAAATATTTAAGCCTAGTTCAAATAATGCAAACAGCGAGTAATGTTGAGTTGTTTTATTCAATGTTAAAAGCACTCTAAAAATAGTTTAACTTTCTTATTAGAAAAACAAATATATATTTTAATTAAAATAAATAATAAAATAAAAAATAAAAATTATGAAAAAGCAAGGGTTTTTAAAAAAGCACATTTCCAAAATTACATAATGTTTCTTACTGATATCAGTAATTCCTCATTTATTATATATGCAAATGAAATGAAAATCAATTAAAACACAACTTTAATAGAAGATATGTATTTTCCTATTATGAGAAGATTTTCATTTAACAATTAGTGAAAACATAATAATTTTTCTCATTATATTTATTTTTTTTTTTTAAGCACTAACTGTTCAACTGTTAGGCTAATAATTTGTAGCCCTCAACCTCCAAAATTTTTTTTTTGATATTGTGGATCAAAACACATATAAAGATAAAAAATTATTAAAATTATTATAATGTAATAAAGTAAGTATTTTAAGAGTAGATTATATATGGTAGATTTATTAAACACGTAAAATTTTTTATTAATTTTTTTTTTGTTTTGTGTAATAATATTTTAATTAATTGTTCTTCAAAAAACATAACAAAATATAACAAAAAACTTATCAAAGTTTTTAAAAATTTTCCAATTAAACAAAAATTTTAAACATAAGTATTAATGGTATACATTAGTAAGTAAGATAAAGTAAGTGAAAGTTAAGTTAAAATTGAAAAATTTGTTTTCCTAATGATATATTATGAAACTTTTATCATGCAAAGGCACATCACATGATTGGGAGCTTGTGACTGTTTTGTTTCTATTGTCCAAAAGATATTTGGTATGTAGCATATTTTTCCACCGATTCCAATAGGATAATTTGAAACATTATTATCCATTTGATCGGCTCCCACCATTTATTTATTAAATTTTTTAATACATAAGGAAGAGCTATTTTAGCTCTTACCCTCTAAAATAGAAAATTTGTTAACTTTTTTTAAATGACTCTAAGGGTTTAAAAATGTTTTGACAACGTAGTTATCCACCGATTTTACCGCCACCACTTGTTTGCTTTTCCGACACAACTTTCGAAACTTGCTAAAATTTTTTTTTGTTGAAAGACAACATTTATTTGTGCGAACATCGCGAAGAGTTCCTACCATTTTCTTTGTCAAGTTTTTTCTAAAATTGCTGCTACTGATAATGTAGTTTTTCTGGTACGTATTACTGCTGTACTCTATTATTGCGGTTTTTAAATTCAAAAAATATTAAATTTTCAAAATTTAGGTAAAAACCCCCCTTTAAAGGTATACAAACGTAAATAACCTTATTAAAAAAAAGTATAAACAAACTTCCTTAAACTATCTTAAATAAATTTTTAATTTTATTTAAAAACGAGGAAGAGTGTAGTAGAGTAGACTGTGTCAACTCTGGGATACCCGTAACACCTTAATATAAACATTATTCTTCCGGTTAATTACTTTTGGAAAAATTTCAAACATTCAGCTTTATTATGTATATTGAATTTTCAAAATTTAGGTAAAAACCCCCGTTTAAAGGTATAAAAACGTAAATAACCTTATTAAAAAAAGTATAAACAAACTTCCTTAAACTATCTTAAATAAATTTTTAATTTTATTAAAAAACGAGGAAGAGTGTAGTAGAGTAGACTGTTTCAACTCTGAGATACCCGTAACACCTTAATATAAACATTATTCTTCCGGTTAATTACTTTTGGCAAAATTTCAAACATTCAGCTTTATTATGTATCAAGCAATGTTCATGAGAAATATAAAATTGTATGGCAGCTACTCGAACCCACTGGAGTAGACCAACCAAATTTTGCACAAACTTTGGCCATAAAACTAAACTACTTTTGGAAAAATTTCAGACACCCAGCTACAAAAGGTATAGAGTAATGCTTATATAAAAAACAAAGTTGTATGGCAGCTACTCGAACCCGTGGACCCAAATGGCTGGATTTTAATAGCGATGGCGGCTGTTGCATACCTCTTTAATTTTTGAGTTATCGTAGTGACGGACGGACGGACATACTTAGCTAAATCGAATTATTTTTCGGTTCTGATCCAACCCATACCATTGGGTCTTTATGTACTCCTCCCTTTCCTTCTCTACGTCACAAACATAATGGCAAATGTAGTATACTCTTTAGACTTATAGTCATGCGGGTATAAAAACTCAATTTACAACTTTGCACTTGAAATCAGAAATTTTATAGAAACTAATACAAAAAGCTTTTTTTGAAATTGCAATTTGCAATTGATGCCAAAAAAGTCAACACTTACTAAGTTACAAAATATTGCAGTTTTCTTTTTTTTAAAAAGAAAACTGCAATATTATTTGGTTAGTTTTTGACGTTTTGGGTATAAATGTCGTATTATTTTTGAAGGGTTCGTTAATATACATAATATAGTAATATAATATTAAATATAATTTAATATTAATATAATAATTTTTTTTCTTTTTATAAAAAGTGTAAAAGAATTTGAAATATATTATACTTTTTATTTGAATGAAAAAAAGTATATATGTGTATTATAAATAAACAAACAAAAAACTGAAACTAAGGGGTTCACTAAAATCTCAAAATAAAACTATTGATTTTTTTGTACTACAAAAATACAGCAAATTTTCAATCTGAGTCGTTTTTCTTTTTACGTGAAAAACAAAAAATAAACTATTATATACATTTACTTACAACAAAGTGAACAAATCAAAATAGTGAATGTATTCTAACAAATTATGCATTAACGATTTGTAAAAACTGAGATTTAAAACAAAAAGAAACGAAATTTAAGGAAAGATATTAAAAAAAGAATTTAAAAAAACATAAGTAACATAATAAAATCGTGAATTAAATCGACAAAACGATTTCACAGCAAGAGATCAAAAGAACATGGATACAATTGGTCACATTTTTTTTTATGTTTTAGTTTAGAAGTAAATTGAAAAATAATAAGAACATTGTAAAGAAATTGTTTTTAAAAAAGAAATGTAGAAGTCAACATCTGCTAACTTTTTTGCTTCTGAAATAAAGATAAATTTTATTACTTTTGTTCTAAGCTTAAACTACTCTTTTTTTTTTAAAATAAAAACAAGCCGTGATCAAAATGTTTTGTTTTTGCTGTCTAATTTTTTATTTAATCAATAATCATAAATGTCAAGTTGCACAAAAAAAAATTAAATAATTTAGTTCGATTTTGATCATTTATATTTTATGTATTTTCTTGAATTTTTTAATCTTTAACCAAAGGTCTTAAAAATATTTCTCTTTAAAATTTTTGGAACACGTAATGAAATGATTTGAAGTACACAAACTAGGAAGACCAATTAAATAAGTTCAAATAACGATGCTTTGGAAAAAGTTTTTTTATCAACTAACCGGTTGGTTGCTTTATCATTTATAGAGATTTTCATAACAACTTATCTATGAATTATTCTTAATTTTTTTAGCAATAGCGGCGAATTTAACTATAGTTTATTAAGTACAGATTTAAAAACTATGTACTTTAAATGAATTATAAATTATTATAATCGTTCATTATTATAATGATTGCTTTCGAATATTTGGTTATTGCAAGGTAAAAATGAAGTTATGCATAGTTTATTAATGTATAGGAAATTTTTTAACTTTAAATATTAATTCTGTGATATTTAAAAAAAAAGGTGCAAATTATTCTTCTATTTCATTTAATTAAACCCGTGCATACATATATGACATCGGGTATATTAGATTTGCTCCTCCGTTTGTAACGCATCGATCTAGACGAGCTAGATATAGTGCCAAGGGTACGTATCGGCTCAGAATCGAAAAATGAGTCGATCTAGCTATGTGTGTCTGTCCGTCCGTCCGTCTGTGTGTCAGCACGATAACTCAAAAACTAAAAGAGCTACAGTTTTGAAATTTTCACAAAATATTTTTCAATCAATTTCTAGGTTCCCTATTTTTTTTGGTTAAGATCGGACCAAAACTTCGGGTAGCTCTCGAACAGCTAACTTTTTTAACTCCAACATTTTCATATAAAAATTTGAAATTTGTCTGCACATCTTATTAACATGAATTTATTTGAAGTATTAACATGAATTTATATGAATTTTGTTTTTTTGTTTTTGTTTTTTTTTTTATAGATAACGATTTCGAGTTAGAATTTCATATTATTTAAATGATGCGTAGTTTATTTAAGATAAGCAAAAAAGAACACAAAGATTTTTTTTAAGTAAATGGCTTATTGATATTGATAGATATAATGATTATGAATATGATGATTAATATCTATCATGATGATTATTATATGAATATGATCATATGAAGCTTATTTTGCTTAAGATTAATATATTCGTGAATTAAAAATTAATTAAAAGAGATAGAATTGAAAAATTAGAGCTATAGTTTTGAAATTCACACAAAACATTTTTTGGACATTTTTGATGTTCCCTATTCTTTTTGGTTAAGATCAGACCAAGGTTTCGGGGAGCTGCCACACAACTTATTTAAACCAATATGAATTTCTTCAAAAGTAATTATACCAGGAAGACGAAAATTACACACGGTTAGTTATATAATGAATCGAGCAATTATATGAAGTTTCAAAATGTTACGGCTCCATTTTAGGGGGGCTGCCATACAACTTCTTTGCATCAATATGAATTTCTTGGAAACTGATTACACTACGAGTATGAAAATTATACATGATTTGTTATATAATGAATCGAGCACTTATATGGAATTTCATAATGTTACGGCCCCATTTTCGGGGAGCTGCCATGCCAAGTTGTCGATTCGATAACTGTGAATCTAATGAAGCTACGAGGTTAAAATTAAAACTGGGCAGGTAAAGTAATAGGGCAAGTTAGTTGGCAAAGTTGGACATCATCCAGACCAACTTTTAGGGTTTTTTTTGTTTTTAAGCAATAATGATGGTACCTATGGTAATTATGGTAATTATGGTAATTATGGTATGAATTAAAAATTATGAATATTAATTAATTATATTTTTTTTTGTAATATTTATAATAGCATAAGGGAAATAAAAATAACGGTTAGTGGGTATGCACGGGTATCTAAAAGTTGACGGTTAGTGGGTATGCACGGGTATCTAAAAGTTGACAAGGGCAACTATAATCTTCCTCGTTTTATTTAAGAATTTAATTAAATTTAATCTTATTTGATTTAAAAATTTAAAAATTTCATTAAATTTTTAATAATTTTTAAATTTTTATAAAAAGACTTTAAGGATATTAAAATCTTAAAATCGGACCATTTCAGAAAATATTAATAAAAGAATTAGACTTTGTATTTTAATACTGACAGAGTTTTTGAAAAAGAAGAATTATTGGAAATCGTTTTGAATAACATTAAAAAAAAATAAAGGTGTGATTTAGACTTAGACTGTTTCCATTGACTATCAATATTATACTTTAAGTTATTATACCCTACACCTATAGAATAGGTAAAGGGGTATATTAACTTTGGTATGGTGTTTGTAACCACCTAAAGGAAGCGAGCTAGATATGGAAAAGTATATATATTTGTGATCAGCGTGACCGCCTTAGTCGATATAGCCATGTCCGTCCGTCCGTCCGTCCGTAGGCACGATAACTCAAAAAATAATGGAGCTATCTTGATGAAATCTTAACTGTAGGTTACTAGGACTAAAAGTACGGCGGGAATTGCATATGGGCGAAATCGGCCCATGGGTTCGGATTCTGGACCTTTTAATCGGTTTCAGGGCTAACGAACAAATATAAAAAATCACGATAACTCAACAACTAATGACGCTATCTTCATCAAATTTGTGCTGTAGGTTACTAGTAATGAAACTACTTCGGGAATTGCGTAAGGTCGGGATTGGACCATGGGTTCGGAACCTAGAACTTTTTGATCGAATTTAGGCCAAACGAGCATAATTCCGAAACCAATGAAGATAGAACCTCCAAATTTGGTATCAGGGTGTCCCTTCCTATTTCCTAAGTGTCTTGTGAATTTGGGTCCCATTGGAGTAGTGGTTCGGGGACCAGCCACACATTTCCGAAGACCTTAAAGCATATCTTTAAAATTAATAAAGATAACAACTTGAAAAAATGTAGAAGCTTCCAATTTGCCACAAGGGTGTTCTTTACTATCTCTTGCGTGTTCCCCTAATTTGGGATCAATTGGAGTGGTGGTTCTGTACCCCTCCCAGACCTCCCAAGTTTTAAAGGCTTATAATCGAAATTACTAAAAATAGTTACTTAAAATTAAGATAGACCGTTCAAATTGTGTACAAGGGTTAACTAGTACTAGAAGTACAGCGCGGACTATATAAGGGCGAAATCAGCCCAACGGTTCGGATTCCGGACCTTTTAATCGATGTCAGGGCTAAGGAACATATATAAAAAATCACGATAACTCAACAACTAATGAGGCTATCTTCATGAAATTTGTGCTGTAGGTTATTGGCAGCGAAACTACGGCGGTGATTACGTACGGTGAGGATTGGACAATGGGTTCGGAACTTAGAACTTTTTGATCGAATTTAGGCCAAACGAGCATAATTCCGAAACCAATGAAGATAGAACCTCCAAATTTGGTATTAGTGTGTCCCTTCCTATTTCGTAAGTGTCTTTGATAGTAACTTGAAACAAATGTAGAAGCTTCCAATTTGCCACAAGGGTGTTCTTTACTATTTCTTGCGTGCCCCCCTAATTTGGGATCAATTGGAGTGGTGGTTCAGAACCTCTCTTAGACCCCCCAATGTGTAAAAGCTTATCATCGAAATTAATAAAACTAGTAACTTAAAATTAAGATAGAGCGTTCCAATTGTGTACAAGGGTTAACTAGTATTGAAAGTATAACGGGATTGCATATGGGCGAAATCGTACCATAATTTCGGGTCCTGGAACCCTTGAAAAGTTCAAGGACTAACAAACATATATCTTAAAAACACCATAACTCAAAAAATAATGCCGGTATTTTGATGAAATTTAACAGTAGGTTACTAGTAATGAAAGTACCATGGGAATTGGTTGTGGTCGAGTTTAATTTCGAAGCCAAAGAATATATTTCCTATGTCCTATGTGTCTCCGAAATCTAGACTTAATTGTAGTGGTTCAGCTATGTTCAAAGGTACTTGCTGCATTTATGTAAAATTTATTTTTATATTTAAATGAATTATATGAAAAGGTGTGAATTTTTAATTGTATTTTAGAAATACATTTATTGCATATTTTGCGTTTATAAGCTTTTCTATTAGGTATATAAACTAACCATTTAAAATAATTGCAATTTTTAAAAATTTGGATTATTAAATATATTATGCTTTGATTATCTTTTTATCACAAAATTTAATAATTAGAATTTTTTTCATTTTGTAATTGAATTGGAATAAATATATTTTCATTTATTTCAAGTTTGTTTGTTTTTTAATATTTTTAAATAGATAAATTAGTAAGAATTTGTAGTATTTTTTAATAGATAGGGTAATTAGAAAATGGTTTTAGTATTATACAGTTAATTTGGTTAGCTATGTCTTACGATCAAATTAATAACAGCTTCTATGGTGTTAAAATGACTTATGGATATGTCCTTAAATTTGAACCAAATAGGTGTAGGGTATTTCTAAGTCGGTTGCACCGACTGACTGTTTCTTTACTTGTTTTATATTAAAATTTCACAAGCTCCCCAAAAATGTTAACTCGTTTACCGACAAAAGAACGCACCATTCGCAGCGGCTAAAACTTAGGCTGCGGAACAGAACTTCTACGTCTTTCCAAATAATAACAAAAATAAGCTGTGGAGTAAATGAAAGATTTTAAATTCTTTAAAACACAAATCACATTCGCTAATATCATAAAGTTTTTTAA
This sequence comes from Dolichopus griseipennis, assembly GCA_963082915.1. NCBI lineage: Eukaryota > Metazoa > Arthropoda > Insecta > Diptera > Dolichopodidae > Dolichopus > Dolichopus griseipennis. Next base: position 51,148,205 of record OY720445.1, on the reverse strand, counting down.
ATATATTACAGATTTAGTCGGCGTTTCCCGGAATTTTACAAAATTTAAATTTATATTTTATAATCTATATGTGTATAAGCATAAAGAAATCATATATAAAGAGAATTCATCTAGAACAAAAAATGTTAGTCAATTTTGTTGATTTGAAATCACCCTTAATATCGTATTTGGTACATTTCGTAAAAAGATGACCATATTTTTGGTATATATCAAATTAAGATTATATTTTTGCTTTATTTTTATTATACCCGTATGACTATATAGTCCAAGGGTATAATAAATTTGCCATTACGTTTGTGACGCAGAGAAGGAGGGGGGGTAGATATAGACTCAAGTGTATGGATCGGATCAGAATCGAAAAATAAATCGATTTAGCTATGTATGTCCGTCCGTCCGTCCGTCTGTCCGTCTGTCCGTCTGTCCGTCCGTCCGTCCGTCTGTCCGTCCGTCTGTCCGTCTGTCCGTCTGTCCGTCCGTCTGTCCGTCCGTCTGTCCGTCCGCACGATAACTCAAAAACTAAAGGAGCTAGGATCTTGAAATTTTCGCAAATTCGTGTTTTTGCAATAGCCGTCATCGCTATTTAAATCCAGCCATTTTGGTCCATGGGTTCGGGTGGCTGCCATACAACTTCTTTTTTTATGTGAGTATTTCTCTGTACTTATTACAGCTACGTGTCTGAAATTTTTGCAAAAGTAGTTTAGTGTAATGGCCAAAGTTACTGCAAAATTTGGTTAGTCTACTGCAAAGGGTTCGAGTAGCTGCCATACAACTTCTTATTTTATATGAGCATTACTCTATACCTATTGAAGTTGGGTGTCTGAAATTTTGCCAAAAATAGTTTAGTGTAATGGCCAAAGTTACTGCAAGATTTGGTTGGTCTACTGCAGAGGGTTCGAGTAGCTGCCATACAACTCCTTCTTTTATATGAGCAGTATATTTCACCTAATAAAGCTGGTATGTTTGAAATTTTGCCAAAAGTAATTAATGTTTATAATAATAAGGATATAATGTTTATATAACGGTCATACGGGTATCCCAGAGTTGACACAGTCTACTCTACTACACTCTTCCTCGTTTTTCTTTTTATTTTGTTTGTATGTCAATTGATGTATGTACAATTGTATATATTTCCTTAACAAGTTGGACGATTTCTTTCTAAAAAATTTTATTTATTATTTTTATTGTTGTTTTTTTTTTTTGTTTGTTAATCCATGCATGTATGTAAATTTGTGTATTTTATTTGGACGATTTCTTTTTTTAGAAAACAGAACTTTTGAAAAAAAATAATAATTATTCAAGCACTAAATTCTATTGATTAACAAAAATGAAAGAAATTTTAATGTACTCGTACTTTTTGAAAATTTTCAAACTGTCTCCTCAGACGAAAAAAATTGTTTTGCAGGCATTGTTTAAAATCTCAGAGGAATGCAGATTTTTATTTAAAAAAGTTTTAAAAATGTTAGTTTTCTTTAAGAAACAAAATTTAATTTAAAAAAAAAAACATTATTTACCTACTTAAAAAATCAAAATAAGTTAAAGCAATAAATAAAAAAAGAAAAACAGGATTTATCTTTATGTAGCATTATTAATAGGCAGTTTCAATTGCGTAACGAAGCCAAACAATTTTTAAAAATGAATTTTAAAAGTGTTAGTAAATGGTCCGAAGATGAAATAAACGTAACAATAAATATTCATTTTAATTCACCTAAAGGTTATAAATTTTTGAGAAATGGAGTAAAGCTTAATTTGCCCCATTTTAGTTCCCTTAAAAGATGGATCTCCATCAAACATTTAAATATAGGTCTTAACGGCAACAATATAAATGTTTTACGCATTACATTCTCAGAAAAAGATTTAATTGAAAGTTAAGCTGTATTTGTATTCGATTAAAATAGCCATTAGAACTGACGGTGAAATTAGTGGTTTTTCTGATTATGATTCCGGCAGAACAAAAAACATCGCAAAATACATACACACATATGTGTATTTTAAAATATGTATTTACATACCTAAAGTGTTTTTTATGCCGAGTGTAATATGAATTTTGAAATCTTATTTATATATGTATGTACTTTTCCATAATACATGTATTTCACCTGGCTTTTTCCATTTTAGAACTGTAAATTAAATAATAAAACAAATTTTCAATAAGATAAACTAACGAAAATGTAAAATACATTGGTACATACATTAGAAGACAATTTATAGAATTATTTTCTAATGATTTGAAAGATTTAGAATAAGTAAATAATGCAAGTAAAAAAATGTAAAGCAAAAAAAAAAGAAATTTCATTCTTCTTTTTCTATCAATATTATTTTTTTATTTTATAATCAAAATATACACAAACTGCATACATACATGATACAGCGATTGATATGATGTACATCCAAAAACAAAAAAAAAAGGAAGAAATGTATACAAACATACAAACATCTATTGACATACAAACAAAAAAATGAAAAAACTCAAAATCTAAATAAAATAAAATACGATCTAGTTGATTTTACGAAATTAAAAAACTTGTCTAACTTTTATGTTCTACGTGAATTTCTATATATATATGTAGGTCCTTTATGGTATAAGGCTAAAAACAATATAAATTTTTTTTTGTTTTTATAGCGTAAAGGTTTCAAACTTAGTCAGTCAATTCTCATGAAAATTTGTATGTAAAGGTTTTCGCGTATAAGGAATGTTCTAAACTTAAAGTTAGAACAGTGTTCAAACTTCTTTGTAAAATAAAAAAAAGTGTGACCGATTGCCTGGATAGTTTATATACGTTGCTGTTAGACAATGCAGTTCACTCTTTTAATAGACTTGAAATTTTTTAACTGATATTGGAATGATGATGAATACTAAAAAATTTATAAAATCCACAAAAATTATACAACACTTTTGTCGATTTCCATTAATTTATTCCGTCATAATTTACAAAATGTACTTTTGCTTTCAATAAAAAACCCTTTGAGAGGTGCAGGAAACGCTCAACCGGGTATTATGTAATTTACTTGTAAGTATTATTATAACCGTATGACTGTAGGTTAAAAGGTTATACTAAATTTGCCATTACGTTTCTGGCGCAGAGAAAAAGGGGAGTGGTTGTAGAATCGAAAAGTGAATCGACCTAGCTATGTATAATCATTCGTCCGCACGATAACTCAAAAAATAAAGAGCTAGGATTCTGAATTTCTAGGATTCACAAATTCGTTTTAATGAAAGAACCGTAATCGCTATTGCAATCCAATCAGTTAGCTCCACGGGTAAACATTTGGTTGGTCTACTGCAGTAGTTTCGAGTAGTTGTCGTACAATTTCTTTATTTATAAGAGCATTACTCTATACCTTATTAAGGGTGTTTGAAATTTTCCCAAAAATAGTTTAGCTTTATAGCCAAAGTTTGTGCAGAAATTTAATTGGGGTAGTGTAGTGCGTTCGATTTGCTGCCATACAACTTCTTGTTTTATATGAGCATTATTTTGTGTCAATAGTAGTTAACTTAAATGGCCAACGCCTGAATAAAATATAGTCGATGTACTGGAAGAGGTTTAAAGAGCTGCTTTTCAATTTATAGTTTTCTAAAATTAAACTAATTTCGATACATTTTCACACACTATGAAATCACGCTGGATGAACACGTGAGTCAACAAAAATGCAAGTAGAGTTATTTTAATCAAAATTTTGTAAAATCAGAATTAATCGGTTTGTCAAATAAAACAGTTTAAAACAATTCCTAAAGAAAAATCAAAGTTTTTTATTTAAAATTTTCATATAAACTTTCAGAAAAAATATCATATTAAAAATTACAATTGTGAACATTTAAAAATTTAGCTGGTGTCCGAGCAGGGACCACTTAAGGTGTAAGATTTATAGTGAATAGTAAAGTTTTCCTTAAAAGTGAAAAATAAGGAAAAAACAAAAAATTATTATAAAGTGAACTAAAACAAAGAAAATTATTACTGGTGATGTTAAATTTATAAAATTAAAACAATATTAAGAAAAATTAAGGTAATATTTAAAATTAAATAGAGAAAAAAAAACCTTTGAAATATTCATTGTTTAATTTATAAAGTAAAAACAATTCTAAGAAAACTCAATTATAATATTTATACTTAATTAATTAAAAGACCTTAGAAAAAGGCTAAAAAAATAAAAAAAATAAAAAGTGAAAATCAATCAAAATCTCGGCAGCTATAACTACAATTTCATCAAATTTTCAAATATAAAATTTTAAGGAAAAAGTGCACTAGAGGAAATGAAATCTGTACACCGGACAGCAAGTAAGTGTAAGCTGAAGTTATTGTAACGATAGACCAAGAAAAGAAGCCCCTTAGTAGTCACTGGACAAACGGAGCTACAGTACAGTGATAAATTTGAAACTGCAATGACTAAAACGCTTAAAGTCCACAAGAGTCCGGATGAACGGTTTTCACTATCAAATCACAACAAGTACTTGTTAGCAACCGCCTAGTTGTTGCAATAAAAGACTGTGAAAAGAAAGAAAGAATATAAAATTATTAAAAAATTTTTTGATGAATATCCTTATAGAGGAGAATAAATTATTATTTGATAAATATCCTCAAAGAGGAGAATAAATTTTTATTTGACAAATATTCTCATAGAGGAGAAATTTTAATAAAAAAAATATAAATAAAAAAAATCTAGCTATATCATTTCTCTAACATCCACTACTAATAAACTAAAATTTTGTATTAATTTGGTATTTGAATATTAAATTTTATTAATAAAAATTAAAATAAAAAAAAATATACTCTTTAAAAAAATTAAATGGTAAAATTTAAATATTGAAAAAATTCCAATTTTATATAAAAATCAAATTAAAATTAAAAATAATTTTTAGAGAAAATAGTAATAGAATAGTAAAAAAATTAAATTTTTGAATAAATAAATGTTTTTAAAATATAAATTACATTTAAATAATTTTTTAAATTATTTTATAATTATCAAATTAAGAAATTAAGTTTAATAATAACATTAAATTTTGTTTTTTGAATATAATTACCGTTAAAAATAAAAGATAAAATTTTTAAGATTAAATTAAGATTGAAATTCTTTTAAGTAATAAGAAGAACTTTTATTAATATCTTTTGCAAAATTCAATAAAAAAAAATATATTTGTTTTTTTATTTAAATTAACTGTTGTAAGAAAAATGAATCAGACATTTAAAATATTTAAAACTCATAAAAAAAATTAAATTATTAATTTGCGTGACATTTCTTCAAAAGGAAAATTTTTATAGAGAAAATTATAAATTAAAATTTTTTTACTCTTGTTGAAAATAAAACAGAAACTTTTTTCATAGAAACTAATTATTAAAAATAAATATTTTAATTTTAAAATTATAATAAATATTAAAATTAAACATTTTGTTGCGAACAAAAAAAAATTTTGCAGTAAATTAAAGAAATTAGTTGTTAAAAATTTTATAATTAAATTTATTGATTATTGGTTAAAAACAAGATATAAATTAAGATTTAAGAAAATAAATTATTTTAAGATATAATCAAATAAATAAATATAATTAAATTTAATAAATTTTAGAAATGTTTCTTGAATACAGAATTTATATAAGTTTTATAAGTTTTACATTAACTTTGTGTACATTTTTACAGGTTGTTTTGCTCACTTTAATTATTACTTACTATTAATATTGTCAAATTTTGATCTAAATAAATAAAATAAAAAGAAATAGAAATTTTTTGAAAATTTTGAATTTTGTACAGGAAGGAATAAAACATAAATTTTCCAATGCCGATAAAATTATTTTGAATAAATACTAAATTTTTAGGAAAAAAGTTTTAAATCTATATTCTTTATATCTCTCGATTCTTATTCTCAATTAAAATTGTTTGGATTTCTGAACTAAAATTCGTCTTACGTCCATATAATTGATTCACCTCAATTTTCTATTTTCAAATCGGTTTAGTGGACATTTAACCACAAAATTAAAAGGTCGACAAGTTTTGAAAAATTATATTAGAGTCCTTGAAATTTTATAAGATGGAAGTACAATGACCGATTACACCTTTCATAATGACATCCACCCCAGAAGACCTTCTCCAAATAAACTGCATTCTAAGTGGTATCCAGCCAAATGAAGTATCTGAAGTGGTGAAGTATATGAAGTGGTATCCAGCCAAATATCCAGTGGTATCCAGAAGTCTGGTATGAGATCTGATACCATAAGAGAAATGGTACAATTTGAAACTAGGAAAGCACTAAAAGAGGGTCTTAGCGAGCCGCAACCACAAGAAGAAGACTGGGATGAAGATCACTTTAAGAATTTGGAGGACTTATTCAAAACGTTAGAAAACGCGAACATGAAAGTGCAATTGGATAAGTGCGAATTTTTTAAGAAGGAGATAGAGTTTTTGGGATTCATTGTTACAGAAGAAGGGATAAAAACAAACATAAAAAAGGTAATTGTGAAATTTCACAAACTAATTGTGAAATGCTTTTACGAAAAAATTTAAAAGAACTTAGATCCTTTTTAGGAATGTCAGGGTATTACAGAAGATTTATCTGTGATTATGCAAAAACCGCAAAACCCCTGACATCCCTTTTAAGAGGAAAGGGTATCCAAAGCCACCAAGAGAGGTGTGTCCAAATCTCAGTCACGAAATACACAAATAATCCTAGATGAGAAAGCAAAAGAATCGTTCCTTAAGCTGAAAAACGCTCTCATTTCTCACAAAGTAATTTTAGGTTATCCAAACTTTGAAAAAGACTTTGAAAAAGTTAACAACGGACGCCTTAATTATACAACTAGAGCAGTACCTACTGTCACAAGGCAAAAGACCTATTATCTTTTTGTCCAGGACATTATCGTAAACTGAAGATTGACAACGAAAGATCTCTAACTCTGCTTCAATTAAAGCCATGATGGGGGATGAAATGAAGATAAAACTCTATACTGTGCTACCATACAAGAGTGAAGTCATGTCATGTCGAAAGGTTTCACTCGACATTATCTGAAATTATACGTTTTTTAAGCAAAAAAAGAATATATATCTGCAATAAAAATTTTAACGGAGGTTTCAGACAAAATTTTCCTTATTCCAACGCTGAAGAAGCTTTTGATTTTGCAAATATTAAAATAATCACCAATGGTACTTGCTTATTCTATATTTGAGAAATACCACTAACAAAAAAAAATATTTATAAAAACTTAATAACTAAACCTGTGAAAATAAATAATACTAATGTAAAAATTGATTATGAAAATATATTGTCAAATAAAGTTGAATTGTATGGAATAAAAAATTCTTGTAATAAAATAAATCATGTATCAATTTGTAAAAGACAAAATATTGTAAATAAAAAAATTCTACTTGCATTAAAAACTTACTTCAAGGAAAACATCCGACATGCGATCTGATAAATAATCATGACATCCCAACCGTAAAGGAAATGGACAGCGGAATACTCCTAATGGTACTAAATCAGTTCAATGGTACAAAATTAATTAACAAAGAACTTCAAAAGCTGGACGGAACTTATATCATAAAATTTCCTAATGCTACTATACAGGTTAACAACCAAATCTTCACTTCAAAAGAAGTCTCTGTTGCAAAAGTATGGCCAGCAATTCTACAACCACACTTCACCAAAAACGAACTGCATCAGTAATTATCATTGTAGTTACTTGAAGAAATTCACATAAGTAACACGAAAGAGATAGATAGAAATATTGAAGGCTGACAAATTTGATAGAGTCACCGAAATTATAGTAAACTACGGACCAATAGCAATAGTCATAATATTGGTTACCGCTTACCTCATTACAACACAGAGCAGAAGGACTAAATTAATCATTAATAACGCATCTGAAACAAAGTCGAAAATCGACAGATAATAAAAAATAAAAAAAAAAATATCAAATATTAATTTCGAAATTTATCCAACGCAGTATGTTTTTTGTGAACTAATTTTAACACATATTCACACGCTTTGAAATCACGCAGAATGAACACGTGAGTCAGCAAAAATACAAAAATAATTAAAATTTTATAAAATCAGAATTAATCGGTTTGTCAAATAAAACAGTTTAAACAATTCCTAAAGAAAAATCAAAGTTTTTTATTTAAAAAAATTATTATTTAAAATTTTCATATAAACTTTTGGAAAAAATATCATATTAAAAATTACAATTGTGAACAAGAACATTTAAAAATTTAACTTATATACGAAATTGAACTTTTTGAACGTCGTCATGGCAAATTGAACTTAGAAATTTTTTGCAGCCTCTCTTTTGGACTGCAAAATCAACCTGTAAAATTGGACACAAAACGGAAACACAAAAATTTTTTGCAAGCCCTGAGGGCCGAAATAGGTTAATATATTCCAACCAACTTTATACTCGTACAACTAGCTATGTTAGCTTACAGGCACACTCCGTTAGGCACATTCCGTTAGCTAACAGGCACACATTACAAATTTTACAGTCAATCGATCAAACCGTCTCGACTCGACATCTAAAATATTGAAAAAGCTTCATTGCGCCCTCGTGTTTAAACGGTTCAACCGAACTCAATTAAAAATTTGTGTCAGCCTCTCTTTTCGACTACAAAACAACCCTATAAAATTAGACACAAATCGAAAATTTTTTGGAAGCCCGGTTAATATATTCCAACCAACTTTATACAACTAATCCCGGTGGTTAAGAGGAACATTCGTGCAAAATTTCAAGTCAATCATTCAAACACCGTTTCGACTCGACATCAAAAAAACGAAAAAACTGAAAACGACTATGGAGCCGCAACCTGTCGACGTATAAAAATGAGACATAGCCCCGGGCTCCCAGAATTATTTCTCTAAAATTTGGTGACAATCTGACCAGTGGTTTTCATGTGAATCCTGGACAAACAAACAAACAAATTTACTTCCTTATACGAGTATATTTGATTAGATTAGAAGGAAAAGAAATTTGTTATACCTTAACATATAACTTAACAATGTAATGTTTTATTTCTGTAAATATATTAGAAAAACATAAAGGTTAGAAATCATTTTTAAACATTTTGATTTTTTTTTTCCTAGTTTTTCAAACATTAAACAAGTGATGAAAAAAACCAAAGGTTTTTAAGAATTTTCAAAATTATATGGGGTTTCTTACTGAGTATTTTATCATAATATTATAGTTTAGTTATTTCATCAATTTAATAATTATGAATAATTGTGAAATCAATACTTAGAATATAATCCCAATGTACTCAGAAAAACCTGTTAACAAGTGCGAAATATAATGTTGGAGCTTCAATGTTAACGTTTAATTTTAGAAAAATATACACTAGTGAATAAGTTACTGTTTTATAAAAACATAAAAGCTTTAATTTTTAAGACCTAGTAGCCTTTCTATGGTGAAGTTTCCCAAATTTTTTCTAAGCAAACTTATGATAATTCTCGAGGATCTGCATATCTCCCTCCTGTCCTCATCCTTCCATTTTTATAGGTTCTTGGAAATCAATTGTGATTTTCCACCAAAATTTTGGAATTTTACCTAGAATTTTATTATCTAAGCAAAAATGTTTAAAACTAAAAACCCCTTTTAAATTTCAGAAAAAAATTGAACGTATGTTTAAACATAATGCTGAAGCTTTAAATTTTGTATATTTGTAAAAAAAAATTTGAACAGGTATTTAAGTTACAGGTATTTAAAAATAGCAAAATTTCAATTTTCGAGCCCTTATAGCTCCTAAGCAGGGGACGCGACAAAAAATTTTGTTAACCGACTTCTACTAATTTCTAAGGATCTAACTTCTCCCAAAATTTCAGGACCCAGATAGAACCGTTTAGAAGATATGTGGGGCTAAAAAAATTTCAAAAATTGAGTTTTGCATAATGGTAAATTTTTGTACGTATGGCAACTTTATATATTTTAATAATGTATTTTTGTAAAGTCTATAAAAGCAGCTCTCTTTTACCGTTTTCAGGTTGACACATAACATAGGGCACGCTAATCAGCAGCAGAAGCAGCAGTTCGCCTTTTATTATATTTAGATTTCTCTCCTACTCTACAGAATAAATAAAAGGAAATTTGTTACCTAAAGAACATTAAGTTAACTTTATAATAGTTTTTTTTAGTTCTGTAAGTGATATTAAAATAGAAGTAAAATACAAAAATATATAAAAAATAGCCTTATACGTTTTTATTACCTATATTTTTCTGTATGTACGTTCTAACTGATTTCTTATACGTTTTGATTTTTTTCCCCTATAAAAAATAGAAACTACATATTGCAGTTAGTTATTAGTTCTTTAAGTGATATTAAAATAACATACAATAATAAGTAAATAATAATAATAAGTACGATAATAAGTAGACATACAAATATGTAAAAAATAGCCTTATACGTTTTTATTACCTATACTTTTCTGTATGTACCCTCTAACAGATTTCTTATACGTTTTAATTTTTTTTGACTATAAAATATGGAAACTACATACCTATTGAAATTTATTTCACCTCAACATTTAAGTTAACATTTTATTAGTTTCATTTTATTTCTCTTATCTATATAAGTATTTGTAATTAGAAGTATGATGCATGTGTAAATAACACTTAACATAACATATTATCAGCAGTAGCAGCAATTTGTCTTTTATTATATTTAGATAAACTTTGATACAATTCGAATTTACAAATCCAGAAAAATTACACAAGGTAATATCAGGTAATATAGGAAATTAGTAAATTGTTGACTGCATTTTAATATATGTTTTAATATTTTAGCCTAATGTCATTCTTATTATTCAATAATTATAGTTAGGTATACGGCTAAATTGGATTTACATGTATATATGTGGCATTAATTACTATGATTACTTTGTACACCATGCAGTGACTACCTAAGTTATATTATCTATTATTTTTGCATACGTTTTGCATATGTCAGCCATTCGAATATTTGAGGTGCTACAAACTTTTTAAAAAATAAATAAAATTAAAATACCAACTATATACAACTTTATAAATCCTAAACATCAATTCTAAAGTAAGGAACTCTTGTATAATTCTAGTTTCAATTAATATACTTTAGGTTAGAGAGGGATATTAAGATTCTTTTAGATTCAGAACAATTTCTATTATGAATTTTTTCTATTGAGGATGTGCAATGTAAAAAAAAATTATCTTTATATATTCACAATATGTTCTTTTTTATTTTGAACATTATAAAATATTTTTTTTAATCCTCTGATAGGTACTAACTATTTAAATTCTCTTATTCTAACTATAATTATAATGAAAGCACAATATTTATATACATATAATTAAAAATTTTTCTTATAAACTTTAATTTTAAACATTTGAAAATTCTTTGAGATTAGTTTCTCTGTATCTTTAGGTAGGTATGTATAAAAAAAAATTACCCAAAAAATGTACCATTAAATCTTTTTACTCATTTACACTTATCAAAAAACAAATAACTTTAATCTTAATCACATTTCTTGGAATGGTAACCATAAAATTTCCCATCAATTTGACATACACACAATATAACAATGTATAAGTAAAAAGAGGTATCAATTTGAAACAAAACATTAAACAGTAGCTAAACTATATTTACCAATTATTCTTTTTTTTATCTAATAGCCAATTAAAATCAACTCAGAATCCGAGAAAAAAAAGTTAACCATCACATCAGATATTCTAATTAATTGCTTGCTCATTTTGTTGAAGATCTGTCTTACGTATTTTAAATTTTTTTTTAATTTTTGGTATCAAGTTTACATTTAATTTTATGCAAAACGAAACCGCAACATAAACTAAATACAGTTATATATGCAAACACGATTACTCGCATACATTTTCAAACTTACAACATAACCATTTTATGTTCTGGATTAAATCGATGTGATCATTATCACTTCGTCTAATTTGTGTCACATATATTTTTTTAATTTTTTGCTCTTCATTATTACAGTTTATATATGTATATTAAACGTTTGTCCGCGTTTTATAACTAAAAAAGTAAAAAACAAGTATAATAATGTTGGTATAAAAAGAAAGAAAAAAAAACAACAGAAGCAATAACATTAATGGTTAAAAAGTGACAATATTATCCGATTACCAAAAAGGTAAAAAAAAACTAAAGGTTATGCTCAGACAGAAAATTTTAAATAAATTTAAAATTAAAATGAAAACAAAAAATACTTGAAGAACTAGCTTCACATAAATTGTAGTTACTGGGTTAAGCTAGACAAAAAGAAATTTTAATTCTCTTATATTTTTTAACCATAACCTTCCATAAATTAACTAATGAGCATCTTTTCTTTCAAAAAGCCATATTCACACTATAAAATATAATTAGCGATAAAGTAATTTTATAAGTTCATTTATGTTCCTTCTTAAAAAATAGGTGCAAATCTTAATTTTTAATATTTTACTTAAAATTATATTATTATTAGTAGTAGCGGTCTTTTTAGTTTATCTCGGTTTGGGTTATTGGTCCAAATGGTTGTATATATGTATTAATTTAAATTTCAAATGAAAATAAGTTAGGCAGAAATACAAAGACTTTGAATTTTTACAATATCTTCTGTTTAAACACGACCTTAAGATTTAAACTGTCTTTTTAAGTACAAACACGAACATAAATCTTTTCCACTGTTTATTTTAAAAAGTTTCTAAAATAAACTTTTACGTTTCATTTCTAAGAACTTTAAAATATCGTTCACAAAACACAAAAAAAAATTTATAGCTCTTCTTAAATATTTTTGTGGCTTTTGTGAATTACCGCCGATTGTCCACTATACCAAAGTTAAAAAATAAAAACAAACAACAATAAAAAGTAAAACAAACACAAAAAACACGCGAATGGTAACATCCAAAATAATATAAAAAAATTAACAAAAATAAAATATAAGAATAAAGTTTTAAACCGTTGAACGATATGTAATACAGTTGGGTTTCAAAATTCTTAAAATACCCTTTGTGAATACATATAGCATAATATATAATATTACTAGCTAATACCCGGTGCGCGTTGCTGCGCCTCTCAATGGAGGTTTAATTGAATTTGATGTTACTGCAAAAAGTTAACACAAAACTTCACACGGTTTACACATGTAAATTTTAAAATGTGTGAAAGCAATCTTTTTAAAACGATTTTTCTAGGATTATTCTAGTAATTTTTGAAAATTTCTGTAATTCAAAGCAGTACGAACTACTTTCCAAATTTTGACGTAATTTACTTCCAAAAAATTTTTTTGAAAAATCGCAAGACCGACTGTTAACAGACTCAACTCCATTTTCAAGTTGCTTCACATATATAAAACTTGAGGTAAACAGGTCAAATCGTTTCTACTTTAGAGTTAAGTAACGCAAAAATCTATTAAAAGCCACTGTGCCCCACTGGGTCAACGGAACTACACTTTCTCTTTGGGCAAAGCAGTATTGCGCAAAATTGGATGTAATTTGCTTCCAAATCACTCAACAAAATTTTTTTGGGGCTTTCTTTTTAGCCAAAGCAGTACTTCGCAAATTTTGACAATATTAGCTTCCAAAATTATTTTGACCAACCGTCGGGCCGACATGGGTTAACAAATTCCATATCTGTTAATAGTGTCAACTCAATTCTCACAGGGGAGCACGTATACAAAATTTAAAGAAAATCGGTCAAACCGTTTTTAATTTAGAGTTAAGTATTGAAAAAACCTAAAAAAAGCTGTTGGCCCCAATGGGTTAATGCAAGTCAATAAAATTTTTTTCTGGGTTTTCTTTTTAGCCAAAGCAGAATTTCATAAAATCGGACAAAATTCGGACCCAACATTTTTTTTGACACCCCGTCGGCCCAACATGGGTTAATAAATTCCAAAACTGTTAATAGTGTCAACTTAATTCTCAAGGAGCATCACGTATCCAAATTTTGAAGTCAATTGGTCGAACCGTTTCTAATTTAGAGTAAAGTATAGAAAAAACCTATAAAAAGCTTTTGGGCCGCAATGGGTTAATGGAACTCAACAAAATTTTTTTTGGGGATTTCTTTAAAGGTAAAGCAGAATTTCGTAAAATCGGACAAAATTTGGACCCAAAATTTTTTTTGACCACCCGTCGGCCCGACATGAGTTAACAAATTCCAAAACTGTTAATAGTGTCAACTCAATTCTCAAGGAGAATCACGTATACAAAATTTGAAGTCAATCGGTCAAACCGTTTCGAATTTAGAGTAAAGTATTGAAAAAAGCTATAAAAAGCTGTTGGGCCGCAATGGGTTAATGGAACTCAACAAAATTTTTTTTGGGGCTTTCTTTTAAGCCAAAGCAGAATTTCGTAAAATCGGACAAAATTTGGACCCAAAATTTTTTTTGACCACCCGTCGGCCCGACATGGGTTAACAAATTCCAAAACTGTCAATAGTGTCTACTCAATTCTCAAAGAGCATCACGTATACAAAATTTGAAGTCAATCGGCCAAACCGTTTCGAATTTAGAGTAAAGTATTGAAAAAACCTATAAAAAGCTGTTGGGCCGCAAAGGGTTAATGGAACTCAACAAAAATTTTTTTGGGGCTTTCTTTTAAACCAAAGCAGAATTTCGTAAAATCGGACAAAGTTTGGACCCAAAATTTTTTTTGACCACCCGTCGGTCCGACATGGGTTAACAAATTCCAAAACTGTTAATAGTGTCTACTCAATTCTCAAAGAGCATCACGTATACAAAATTTGAAGTCAATCGGTCAAACCGTTTTCATTTTAGAACAAAGAAGTTTAAATACTTGCACCACAGCCCCAACTTGGCGGTCCGTTAGAGCAAAATTTTTGGGCCACGATTTCTTTCCGTACCCAAAAACCCCTATATACAAATTTTCATGAAAATCGGCTGGGCAGTTTAGGAGTCTATTCGCTACATACAAACAAACAAACAAACAAACAAACAAACAAACAAACAAACATACACACAAACATTCCCTTTTATATATATAGATAATATTATGATAGTAGTTTAAGAAACTGATTAAATTGAAAATAATGGTGATCGTTTTATCATTTTGTTATGCTTTAAATGAATGGCAAATGCTTTAAACTCTACTTTAAAAAAAATATTCATATGCACATAAGTTTTATCTTTATATTTATATACAATGCCTTCATATTATATAGGTAGACATACATGCACATACTTTTGAGAAATTTTATAAAAGCGGAAATGTGTCCAACATTAAAAATATGTTTGATCTGAATTTACTGGTAGGTATCTGAATTTATTTTTGTGTATGCATTAAAAAAAAAAGGCCTAAAGTTAATCAAACTTCATTTATTTTTAGGAAACTTGAGTTACAATTTGACTGTAAGGGCATTATATAACTTTACATACTGAACTTTGTGATTCACAACATGTATAATATATGTATTTTATTATAGTTAAACGAAAAAGTTAAAACTTCATTCAAATAATATTGCATTTCCAAACATTTATATTTTCAGCAATCAGATTTCTATTTTTCAAAAATAACAAATAATTTTTTTAAATTTTAATTTTTTTGCATACCTTATAATATTAATTTTGCAGATTTACTGTTAAATCATTTATTTAAATATAAAAATGATTTACAATTCGATTAAAATAATCAATTTCCAAATTTTATTACTTTAATCGAAGCAACAATTACAAAATTACGAATACTCTTTTGAATAATAGCAAATTTTTATAAATAAAATATATGTTATACGAGAATGTACCTATTAATTTTTAGCTTAATTTATTTTTACAAAATGTTTTTTCATTAACAATTTGTCTAATTTATCTGTGACTAAGAAAACTATTTTATAATAATTTTTTAAAAAAATATTATATGTTTTTTTATAAAAGCACAGCACATTTGAATTAGCAAAATATTGCAAACAATTCATTTTCTAAAATTTTGCTTTTGTCAAAAATATGTATGTAAACGTGTATATATTTTCTCAGTCATAACATAACACATAGGTATTATATTTCATCTTATGAAGTAATACTATTAAATCATAATTTATAAATCATCATAGATAGGTACCTGTACCTACATATAAAATATAATATAAATATATAATTTTTATTTCCATTCATCAGATTTCTAATTTTCAACCAATTTTTAATATACATAATATAAATTTCTATATATTAATATTAAATGTATAGACATTTTTTAGTTTATAAAAATGTACCTTATAATTTACATCAATTATTTTATTTTTCACACAAAATAAAAAAATTGAAATAGTCTATATATTGAATAGAAAGTGAATAATATCAAAATATCTATATCTATATGTTAAAAATGTACTGAATAATAAAAAAAACGAGGAAGATTGTATTAGAGTAGACTGTGTCAACTCTGGGATACCCGTATGACCGTAACATATACATTATATCATCCGATTTCAAAATTTCAAACATACAGCTTTATTAAGTGTATGTTACTCATATAAAAGAAGGAGTTGTTTGGCAGCTACTCGAACCCTCTGCAGTAGACTAACACAATTTTGCTGTAACTTTGTCTATTACACTAAACTATTTTTGGCAAAATTTCAGTCACCTAGCTGCATTACGTGTAGTGTAATGCTCATATAAAAGAAGGAGTTGTATGGCAGCTACTCGAACCCTTTACAGACCAACCAAATTTTGCAAAAACTTTAGCCATAAAACTAAACAACTTTTGGCAAAATTTCAGACACGCAGCTGTAATAGGTACAGAGAAATGCTCATATAAAAAAAGAAGTTGTATGGCAGCTACCCGAACCCATGGACTAAAATGGCTAGATTTAAATAGCGATGACTGCTGTTGCAAAAAAACGAATTTACGAAAATTTCAAGATCCTAGCTCCTTTAGTTTTTGAGTTATCGTGCTGACGGACGGATATACATCGCTAAACCGATTTATTCCCCCCCCCCCCCCCCCTCCTCCTCTGCGTCACAAACGTAATGGCACATTTATTATACCCTTTGACTATATAGTCATACGGGTATAATAAAGTTGTCGAACTTATGGCACGACATGAATTCGATAAAAATTATTAATATTAAAAACGATATAAACTGGACAAAAATTTTCTTTCGCACTTGTGTCGTGTTTAATTATAATAATTTTTTGCGTTATAAGTGTACAATATGAAATGTTATGTTTATTAAAATTTTTAAATATCTAAGTATTATTCAATGTTTAACTCATTTTTAAAATTGGTTTTTTTTTGTCTTCACTGATTTTGAAATTTTTTTGTAAGCGGCAACCCTGCGTATTTTTACTACATAACATACGTATTAATATTAAAACATTTAAGTAAATAAAAGAAAAGAGAGAAAAAAAAAAGAATATTCTCAAGAAAGAGTGTAACAAAATTGGCATTACGTTCATGACGCAGAGGCGGACTCCTTCCTCAAAGGTATGGCCATAGACTAAAAAGTATAAATATAGATTCGAAGGTATGGCTCAAAACAAAAAATATTGATTTTGTTGAAGTATTTGAAGTTTTGGAAGAAGCAGTTTAGTTTTACGGCCAAAGTTTTTGCAAAATTTAGTTTGGGTAGTGCAGTTTTTTCGAGTAGTTGTCACGCAGCTTCTTCTTTTATATGGGCATTTTATATATTTATATTTTATATGGCCACTTAATCAGGCTGGGTGTTTAAAATTTTGTTAAAAACAGTTTAGTTTTATGGCCATTTCGTGGAACATCATAGCTTTTCTACAACTTTTTCTTTTATATCAGTAATACTATAAACTAAATAAAACTGGATGTCTTATATTTTGTGAATAGTAGTTAACTTTAATGATTAACTTTAACATCTGAATAAAATTTGGTTGGTGGAAGAGATTCAAAGAGCTGTATTTTAACTTATATTTTGTTTTGTACATAAATAAAAGTCTAATAGTAAGTTGTGTTTTTAAAATTTTTAAAAAAGCACTCTACTTCACTCGTTTTTGTGCTATAATTGATATTTTTTTAAGTTTTTGCTTTTTTTTTATTTTAATTATGTGGTTGCTGCTACTTTAAAAAAAAAAACAAATTAAAGTTGCGGTAATTTTTCTAAAACATGTTTTAATCTGTTTGATTTGTTATTTTTTTCAAATCCGAAAAACATTTATTAATGTTACTGCAATCAAACAATTAAATTTTTAACGTGATTCGATTCATCTTTGATAGCTTTTAGATGTGACTCGTTTAGCAACACATAATAAAAAAAATAAAAGAATATAGATAAATACATCCACATGTTATATAGAGTATATTCGTAAAATATATGGTGTGATTTAAAGAAAAAGTTTATTAGGATGCTGAGGATCTGAAAATCATTAAAATTTAAGCAAAAGTAAAAGGTAAAAAAAAGTTATAAATAAAGGTTTTGTCTGAAATCTGAATATTATCAAAAAATTGTAAAACTACAAAAAACTCTCTTATGTGTAAGAGAAAATAAGAAAATAATTGAACAAGTGATGAAAAAAACCAAGGGGTTTTCCAAAAGCAAATTCATAATTATGTAGTGTTTCATACTGTGTTTAATTTTAAAAATATATGCTCTATTGACTAAGTTACTGATTTATAAAAATGGGATATTTTGAATTCTAATAGCCCTTAAATGGGGAAGGTTCAACAAATTTTTACTAAGCAAATATATAGTGCTGCTCGAAGTTCTAACCGCATCTCTCCCGCACAAAAATTTTAGTTTTAGCAATTATATTGTGACTTTCACCAAAATTTGGAATTTTTATTAGAATTTTATTATTTAAAACTAAGAGACACTTTTTTAAATTTTAAGGAATCCTTAAGAATAGTCTGATAAGAAAGACATGTTAAAATATTATGATGACACTTTAAATTTTGCATATTACTAAAAAAAATTTGGACGGCTATTCAATTTACAGGTGCTGAAAAATAGCAAAATTTCAACTTCAACAACTTAAATATAGGGCTTTTCAGAATTACAGATAGACAGATAGACAGACAGACAGATAGACAGGCAGACAGATAGACAGACAGACAGATAGACAGACAGACAGACAAGCAGACAGACAAACCGACGGACATAGTGAAACCAAATAGGCACATTTTTACAAAATCTTTCGAAAATGTACTCTCTATATAAAAATTAAGGCATTTTGAGCTTACGATTATTAAAATTACACAAAAAGTATCATGAAGTCATATATTGGCTTGAAATCTTTTCATCAAGTATATGTAAGATTTAATCATTATACATATTAAATTCTGTGTAAAACAAAATTTCATTTAAAATTAAAAATAGTTAAAAACTATAGCAAACTATCCTGATATTTGCGATTAAGTGGCTTATTATAAAAGACTTTCAAAAATTAATTTTATTTTTTTTTTATATTGAAAAACACTTTATTATGTTCAGAAAACAATATTTCTGAATTCTTTTAATTTTTTCAACTAAACCATTTTTTAAATAAATTAAAAAAAAAAAAAAGCAACAAATTGAAATTTCACCAATGAAAAAACAATTATTTATATTATTTTATATGACATGCATATTAAAAGAATATCTAGATGAAAAAGGAAATTTTCAAAATTTTAAAGATTGCATTTCAAGGGTTACTTCTGTGGAAAAATATTGGCATTTACCAAACTTATCATACTTTTCTTCGATTTTTGGGATCGGAAATATATCATCAATGGTTACCTCAATTAATTTTCTGTCGAATCGATCACTAATCTAACTGGGTTTTCCACTTGCATAATTTTTTTTGGAACAATCCAAATTGGGGCAAAATAAGCAGAGTTGCTTGAGCGACTAATTTTACTATCAAGCATCAATTTGCTTGCCGTGCAACTTCTGCTTTATAAACGTATGGATATCTATAAGACTTCGTTAATATAGGAATGTTTTGTACGCATATTAGTAAAACTAAGGTTGGAATTTCTTGGTAAAACATGTTTAAAAAATCACGTGTGGTATAATTTAAAATATTTATTTAAGTGTTTTCTATGAATTCGTAGTTAAATAATGTTAAAATTTTCATAGTTTACTTTTTGGATCTCATTATTATTTATTCGAGGTTTTTTAAATCAGAATTTTCTTTGGATGGTAAACAATTTCATAATTGTTTGCATCATATATTCCTTCATTAATAATTAAATTTTCTTAAGGAGATTTTTAATCTTTTATGAATACCAAACCGGCGCCGTGAAATAAAGCCATACGAAATAAAGCCATAAAATGACATATCGCCAATTTTTTCGCGTATGGCTTTAATTCGCATTCAATTGCGAAATAAAGCCATATGGCTTTATTTCGCATTTCCTCCTCCTCCTTGGCACTACGGCCCATAGTGAGCCTTCGCCTCCCTAATTATCTGCTTCCAATTATTTCTGTCTACGGCATTCGTTCTCCAATTGTGTATTTGTAGCTCGTTTACAATTTCATGAAAATTATCTTTCCATCTAACTCTTGGTCTGCCAACTGGTCTTTTTCCAACTGGATTACCATAGAAGATTCTGGATACGGACCTGTCGTTTGGCATTCTGGAAATATGACCTGCCCATCTTAATTTTTGTATTTTAATATACGAACTTAATTGTAAATTTTTAAATTGTTGTATGCATTCTTCATTCGTTCGAAGTCGAAGCGATCCTTCTGACGTTCTGACAGGACCCAGAATTCTTCGGAGAATCTTGCGCTCAAAAATATCTAATTTTTTTTCTTCATTTTTTCTAAGGCTCCAAGTTTCACATCCATACGATACCACTGGTCTTATCAAAGTTTTATACAGTTTTATTTTTGTTTTCCTTGTGATATAGTTTGATTTAAAGAGGTTTAGCATGGAGAAATAACATTTATTTCCAGATTTCAGTCTTTCGTCTATTTCTGCATTATTTGAGCCTTCTATGCCAACTACTGATCCTAAATATTTGAAATCTTTAACACTTTCAAATTCCATATCTCCCACAGCAATTGTTTGTGTATGTGGTTGATTTCTTGCTGTTATTTGAGTTTTAAGGTGCTTTGTTTTCTCTGCATTGACTTTCAAACCAAATTGGGCAGCTTTTTCTTGTAATTTTATAAAGTTTTCTTTTACAACATTTATGTTTCTGCCTATCAGGTCGAGGTCATCAGCGTAGCCTAGAATTTGTGATGATTTACACCAAAGTGTTTGTTTTGTTTCAATCTCTGATGCACGGATAATTTTTTCAAGTGCCAGATTAAATAACATTGGCGCTAGCCGATCTCCCTGTCTCACTCCTGTTTTTGTTTCGAACAGTTCAGAGAGGTCACCTTGAACGCGGACACAATTTTTACTGTTTTCAGTGGTCATTTTTGCCAGGTTGACCAGTTTCTTTGGGATTCCCAGTTCCACCATTGCGTTCCATGGGGGACCTCTTTGTATGCTGTCGTACGCTTTCATTTCGCATTTAAAAATGTAATTTTATTTGTGAAAATAGAAGCAATTTAATTTTCCAAACTTTTTTATTTAAATAGTTAGGAAGGAGTTTTAGAGTTGGTTTCAAAAGCAGGGTTTTACGCTTTTTCCAGAATATTTATATATGTGTATATGTGGGATTCTCAATTAGGAGGGATTTTAGAGTTGGATTCAAAAGCAGGATTGCCGCTTTTCCCAGAATATTTATACATGTGTATATGTGGGATTGTTAGTTGGATTCAAAAGCAGGGTTTTACGCTTTTTCCAGAATATTTATATATATGTGTATATGTGGGATTCTCAATTAGGAGGGATTTTGGAGTTGGATTCAAAAGCAGGATTGCCCCCTTTTCCAGAATATTTATATTTATTAATTAGGGTTGATTATTTTTTGTATGAAATAGCTATGCCGAATTCTCATACCATTCTTTTCATTATAGTGTTGGATTCAAAATCTAGTTTCAATAATTCGGGGGCGGCAGCCCCCGTAATGAAAATATAATATTATTTAACATGTTTTATTACAGTGTGTTAAAAAAATTAGAAACTTATTAATTTTTTTAATGAATTAGGTATCCGAATTCTTATACCATTCTTTTCATTTTAGTGTTGGATTCAAAATCTAGCTTCAATAATTGAGTTAGCGGGGGTTCGGGGGCGGCAGCCCCCGTAATGAAAATATAATATTATTTAACATGTTTTATTACAGTGTATTAAAAAAATTAGAAACTTATTAATTTTTTTAATTAATTAGGTATCCGAATTCTTATACCATTCTTTTCATTTAAGTGTTGGATTCAAAATCTAGCTTCAATAATTGAGTTAGCGTTATAACTTCTGAAATTTTAGGACTAGATGAATGATATTATACTCAAAATTTAGGGGATAAAAAAAGGAATAACGGACTCAAAAAAAATTATTATGTTAATATCGTTAATTTTTGAATAAACAAGCTTTAAATGATTTTTTTTATTTAAAAATAGGAAATTTTTAATTTCCCGGTCCAATAAATCCGGTCCTGAGGGGTCCAGAAATCTCGTTGATAAATTTTTAGAAAGAAAATTTATTAGGCTTTTTAATTTGATACTTGGATTTATTTTATCACATAGGGTTCTAATTTTATAAAATTAAATTATTTAGGCCCCCAGCAATTTTTCTAAGCCCCATATCTCCCAAACGGATGAGAATAGACCCTACCTCTAGAAGCATTTTTTGTTTGTTTTGAACCCTAGAATAACCACTAGTTCTATGGCAGGTTATTAGCGAAACACCCTGTATTTATCATTTATAACTGCACTTAATTATCAATTTCTATTTTGTTTTTACTTTGTTTACTATTAAACTAGAATTTGTATCCATTTTAATATATGACTTTATTTCGTAAAATTTTAGAAAATGATATGGCTTTATTTCGCATTCAAATGCGAAATAAAGCCATACGCAAAAAAATTCTCGATATGGCTTTATTTCGCGCCACCTACCAAACCATATTTTTGGATTTTGTCTATTATTTTGCCTTCAAGTATTTGAATTCGTCTGGATTTGTATAAGCGTAACTATTTGGAACAAGGATTTCCTTTAGACAAATAAGAATGGTTTGCATGGGTTCTGGGATTTGTCTTTAGTAACGGCTTTTAAATCGTTATGTATTTCTTCAAAAATCGTTCTCACCAAAATTATTTTCCAAAACGTTCTTGTTTCTAATTTCTATAACTTCCCTAGTTTTATTATTCATTTCACTTTTAATTATATCGGGATAAAGTAATTGAGACATATTGTCAAAATTTAATAAGATAGGATGAAACTATCAACAAGATTTAAGTAAATTAATAGTCGCTAGAGTTTCCGTCATAATCTGATAATGAATTAAGATATTTGATTGGGTCAATTTGTACAGTATTTAGTTCGGCCATTTCAATTACTTTAATTTTGAATATGTATAAAGGTTTGGCAAAAAAAAGTTTAAACTAAAGATTTAACTTTCGACCAAATACTTGGTAAAAACATTGACTTTTCAGTATTTACTAAATTGCTTTTAGCACATTTTCAAAAGATTTTAAAAGTGTGCTTATATAGCTTCACTCTGTCCGTCCGTCCTTATGTTTACAAAACTTTTACACCGTTTGAAATAGATTTAAGAAATTTTAACCACGGATATATATTACAAAAAAAATAATTTCGTAAAAGAATTTTTTTCTGTAGCCCCGTTACGAAGCTTCAGCCTCCCAAAGTTGGAAAAAGCCTTATAATTGATATAACAAAAGTTCCGTTAAGTATATTTTTAATCTGAAAACAGAAAAAGAGAGCTGGTTTTATGAATTTGTTGGGAGAAGTTAGGTCTTCCGCAATTAGTACGAGTCGGTTTACAAAATTTATTTTTCAAGTCCCCTGTTTAGGAGCTATAAGGGCTGGAAAATTGAAATTTTCAAACACCTGTACCTTGAATACCTGTTCAAATTTTTTCTTAGTAATATACAAAATTGAAAGATCTTTAATTATATTTCAACATGTGTCAAATTTTTCTTAATTTTGAAAGGTGCCAAAGCTACAGCCCTCGAAAATTGCAAAAAAGTCCTATATTTAAATTAGTATAACAAGAGTTATGTTAGGTGTATTTTCAATCTAAAAACGGTAGACGAGAACTGCTTTTATAGGCTTCACAAAAATATAAGACTAAAATTTACCATGATGCAAAACTCAATTTTTGAAAAATTTTTAGCCCCACATATGTTTTAAACGGTTCAAGCTAGGGTCTTGGAATTTTGGGAGAAGTTAGACCTTCAGAAATTAGTAGAAGTCAGTTAACAAAATTTTTTTGTCACGTCCCCTGTTTAGGAAATATAAGGGATCGAAAATTGAAGTTTAGCTTTTTTGTAAACACCTCTAACTTGAAAACTTGTTCAAAGTTTTTTTTACAAATATGCAAAACTTACAGCAGCGGCATTATATTTCAACATATGTTAAAGGTTTTTCTAAAATTTAAAAGGTGTTCTTAGTTTTAAACATTTTGGCTTAGATAATTAAATTCTAGGTAAAATTCCAAAATTTTGGTGGAGTTCAAAATTAATTTCCTAGAACCGAAAAAAATGGAAGGGTGAGGACAGGAGGGGGTGGGCAGATCCATCAAAAGTTTGCTAAGCAAAAATTTGGGAACCTTCACCATTGAAGGGCGATTAGGACTTTAAAATGAAAACTTTTATGATTTTATAAAACAGTAACTTATTCACATTGGTAATTAATAAATTGACAAATATATTTTAATAACAAGTAAAGAAACAGTCAGTCGGTGCAACCGACTTAGAAATACCCTACACCTATTTGGTTCAAATTTAATGACATATCCATAAGTCATTTTAACACCATAGAAGCTGTTATTAATTTGATCGTAAGACATAGCTAACCAAATTAACTGTATAATACTAAAAACATTTTCTAATTACCCTATCTATTAAAAAATACTACAAATTCTTACTAATTTATCTATTTAAAAATATTAAAAAACAAACAAACTTGAAATAAATAAAAATATATTTATTCCAATTCAATTACAAAATGAAAAAATTCTAATTATTAAATTTTGTGATAAAAAGATAATCAAAGCATAATATATTTAATAATCCAAATTTTTAAAAATTGCAATTATTTTAAATGGTTAGTTTATATACCTAATAGAAAAGCTTATAAACGCAAAATATGCAATAAATGTATTTCTAAAATACAATTAAAAATTTACACCTTTTCATATAATTCATTTAAATATAAAAATAAATTTTACATAAATGCAGCAAGTACCTTTGAACATAGCTGAACCACTACAATTAAGTCTAGATTTCGGAGACACATAGGACATAGGAAATATATCCTTTGGCTTCGAAATTAAACTCGACCACAACCAATTCCCATGGTACTTTCATTACTAGTAACCTACTGTTAAATTTCATCAAAATACCGGCATTATTTTTTGAGTTATAGTGTTTGTAAGATATATGTTTGTTAGTCCTTGAACTTTTCAAGGGTTCCAGGACCCGAAATTATGGTACGATTTCGCCCATATGCAGTCCCGTCATACTTTCAATACTAGTTAACCCTTGTACACAATTGGAACGCTCTATCTTAATTTTAAGTTATTATAGTTTTATTAATTTCGATGATAAGCTTTTACACATTGGGGGGTCTAAGAGAGGTTCTGAACCACCACTCCAATTGATCCCAAATTAGAGGGGCACGCAAGAAATTGTAAAGAACACCCTTGTGGCAAATTGGAAGCTTCTACATTTGTTTCAAGTTACTATCTTTATTAATTTCGAAAATATGCTTTAAGGGCCTAAGAACAGAGTGGCTGGTCCCCGATCCACTACTCCAATGGGGCCCAAATTTCAAAGACACTTACGAAATAGGAAGGGACACCCTGATACCAAATTTGGAGGTTCTATCTTCATTGGTTTCAAAATTATGCTCGTTTGGCCTAAATTCGATCAAAAAGTTCTAAGTTCCGAACCCATTGTCCAATCCTCACCGTACGTAATCACCGCCGTAGTTTCGCTGCCAATAACCTACAGCACAAATTTCATGAAGATAGCCTCATTAGTTGTTGAGTTATCGTGATTTTTTATATATGTTCCTTAGCCCTGACATCGATTAAAAGGTCCGGAATCCGAACCGTTGGGCTGATTTCGCCCTTATATAGTCCGCGCTGTACTTATAGTACTAGTTAACCCTTGTACACAATTTGAACGGTCTATCCTAATTTTAAGTAACTATTTTTAGTAATTTCGATTATAAGCCTTTAAAACTTGGGAGGTCTGAGAGGGGTACAGAACCACCACTCCAATTGATCCCAAATTAGGGAAACACGCAAGAGATAGTAAAGAACACCCTTGTGGCAAATTGGAAGCTTCTACATTTTTTCAAGTTGTTATCTTTATTAATTTTAAAGATATGCTTTAAGGTCTTCGGAAATGTGTGGCTGGTCCCCGACCCACTACTCCAATGGGACCCAAATTCACAAGACACTTAGGAAATAGGAAGGGACACCCTGATACCAAATTTGGAGATTCGTTTGGCCTAAATTCGATCAAAAAGTTCTAGGTTCCGAACCCATGGTCCAATCCCGACCTTACGCAATTCCCGAAGTAGTTTCATTACTAGTAACCTACAGCACAAATTTGATGAAGATAGCGTCATTAGTTGTTGAGTTATCGTGATTTTTTATATTTGTTCGTTAGCCCTGAAACCGATTAAAAGGTCCAGAATCCGAACCCATGGGCCGATTTCGCCCATATGCAATCCCCGCCGTACTTTCAGTCCTAGTAACCTACAGTTAAAATTTCATCAAAATAGCTCCATTATTTTTTGAGTTATCGTGCCTACGGACGGACGGACGGACGGACGGACGGACATGGCTATATCGACTAAGGCGGTCACGCTGATCACAAATATATATACTTTTCCATATCTAGCTCGCTTCCTTTAGGTGGTTACAAACACCATACCAAAGTTAATATACCCCTTTACCTATTCTATAGGTGTAGGGTATAAAAATAAATGATAAAATATTCAGTTAGAAACCTTATACAATTTTGAAAATGTGCTTTTTAAAATCCTTGGTTTTTTTCCCACTTGTTTTATTTTGTGTTGAACATACTATATTAAATTTATTTTAACTGTATTAATTTTTAATTCCTTACTTTATTATACCCTACACCTATAGAATAGGTAAAGGGGTATATTAACTTTGGTATGGTGTTTGTAACCACCTAAAGGAAGCGAGCTAGATATGGAAAAGTATATATATTTGTGATCAGCGTGACCGCCTTAGTCGATATAGCCATGTCCGTCCGTCCGTCCGTCCGTCCGTAGGCACGATAACTCAAAAAATAATGGAGCTATCTTGATGAAATTTTAACTGTAGGTTACTAGGACTGAAAGTACGGCGGGAATTGCATATGGGCGAAATCGGCCCATGGGTTCGGATTCTGGACCTTTTAATCGGTTTCAGGGCTAACGAACAAATATAAAAAATCACGATAACTCAACAACTAATGACGCTATCTTCATCAAATTTGTGCTGTAGGTTACTAGTAATGAAACTACTTCGGGAATTGCGTAAGGTCGGGATTGGACCATGGGTTCGGAACCTAGAACTTTTTGATCGAATTTAGGCCAAACGAGCATAATTCCGAAACCAATGAAGATAGAACCTCCAAATTTAGTATCAGAGTGTCCCTTCCTATTTCCTAAGTGTCTTGTGAATTTGGGTCCCATTGGAGTAGTGGGTCGGGGACCAGCCACACATTTCCGAAGACCTTAAAGCATATCTTTAAAATTAATAAAGATAACAACTTGAAAAAATGTAGAAGCTTCCAATTTGCCACAAGGGTGTTCTTTACTATCTCTTGCGTGTTCCCCTAATTTAGGATCAATTGGAGTGGTGGTTCTGTACCCCTCTCAGACCTCCCAAGTTTTAAAGGCTTATAATCGAAATTACTAAAAATAGTTACTTAAAATTAGGATAGACCGTTCAAATTGTGTACAAGGGTTAACTAGTACTATAAGTACAGCGCGGACTATATAAGGGCGAAATCAGCCCAACGATTCGGATTCCGGACCTTTTAATCGATGTCAGGGCTAAGGAACATATATAAAAAATCACGATAACTCAACAACTAATGAGGCTATCTTCATGAAATTTGTGCTGTAGGTTATTGGCAGCGAAACTACGGCGGTTTTTACGTACGGTGAGGATTGGACAATGGGTTCGGAACTTAGAACTTTTTGATCGAATTTAGGCCAAACGAGCATAATTCCGAAACCAATGAAGATAGAACCTCCAAATTTGGTATCAGGGTGTCCCTTCCTATTTCGTAAGTGTCTTTGAAATTTGGGCCCCATTGGTGTAGTGGATCGGGGACCAGCCACTCAGTTCTTAGGCCCTTAAAGCATATTTTCGAAATTAATAAAGATAGTAACTTGAAACAAATGTAGAAGCTTCCAATTTGCCACAAGGGTGTTCTTTACTATTTCTTGCCTGCCCCCCTAATTTGGAATCAATTGGAGTGGTGGTTCAGAACCTCTCTTAGACCCCCCAATGTGTAAAAGCTTATCATCGAAATTAATAAAACTAGTAACTTAAAATTAAGTTAGAGCGTTCCAATTGTGTACAAGGGTTTACTACTATTGAAAGTATGACGGGACTGCATATGGGCGAAATCGTACCATAATTTCGGGTCCTGGAACCCTTGAAAAGTTCAAGGACTAACAAACGTATATCTTACAGACACCATAACTCAAAAAATAATGCCGGTATTTTGAAGAAATTTAACAGGAGGTTACTAGTAATGAAAGTACCATGGGAATTGGTTGTGGTCGAGTTTAATTTCAAAGCCAAAGAATATATTTCCTATGTCCTATGTGTCTCCGAAATCTAGACTTAATTGTAGTGGTTCAGCTATGTTCAAAGGTACTTGCTGCATTTATGTAAAATTTATTTTTATATTTAAATGAATTATATGAAAAGGTGTAAATTTTTAATTGTATTTTAGAAATACATTTATTGCATATTTTGCGTTTATAAGCTTTTCTATTAGGTATATAAACTAACCATTTAAAATAATTGCAATTTTTAAAAATTTGGATTATTAAATATATTATGCTTTGATTATCTTTTTATCACAAGATTTAATAATTAGAATTTTTTCATTTTGTAATTGAATTGGAATAAATATATTTTCATTTATTTCAAGTTTGTTTGTTTTTTAATATTTTTAAATAGATAAATTAGTAAGAATTTGTAGTATTTTTTAATAGATATTATATTTTATAGGTAATTAGAAAATGTTTTTAGTATTATACAGTTAATTTGGTTAGCTATGTCTTACGATCAAATTAATAACAGCTTATATGTGTTAAAATGACTTATGGATATGTCCTTAAATTTTAACCAAATAGGTGTAGGGTATTTCTAAGTCGGTTGCACCGACTGACTGTTTCTTTACTTGTTTTTCATATATTTTATTTTTAATTGTTATAGCGGCACGTGATTTATTTTGTTTACATTAAATTAAAAATTTTGAAAGGCCATTTTAACTTTGCTGTGATGTTTGAAACCACCGAAAAGTATATATATTTGTGATCAGCATCACCTCCTTAGTCGATTTTGCTATGTCTGAAAGCACGATAATTCAAAAACTAAAGTCGATATCTTGATGAAATTTTAACTCTAGTTACTAGCAATGAAAATACGGTGAGGATTGCTTCTGGTCCAGATCGGATCCTAGAACTTTTTGATCGAATTAAGACCAAACTAGCATAATTCCGAAACCAATGAAGATAAAACCTCCAATTTGGTATCAGGTTGTCTCTTCCTATTTCCTTATTGTTTTTGAAATTTGGAACCAATTGGAGTAGTGGGTCGGGCACCATCCAAGCAGTTACGAAGACTCTAAAACATATCTTTGAAATTAAAAAAGATAGTAACTTGAAACAGATGTAAAAGCTTCAAATTCAGAACAAGGGTGTTCTTTACTATTTCCTGCGTGTTCCTCTTATTTCTGATCATTTGAAGTGGTGGTTCAGGTGTCTTTCTTCCCAAAATTTAAAAGCTTATCATCAATATTAATTAAAATTGTAACTTAAAATTAAGATAGAACGTTCCAATTGTATACAAGGGTTATCTAAAAAACATGATAACTCAAAAACTAATGACGCTATTTTCATGAAATTTAAACTCTATGTTACTAGTAATGGAAATGCCGCGGGAGATCGGACAATGGGTTCGGATTCTAGAAGCTTTTGATCGAATTGTAGTCGCTATTTTTAAGCACCTGTAACTTGAATACCTGTCCAATTTTTTTTTATTAATATACGAAATTTAACTAGGTCCAACATTATATTTTAACATATGTTAAAGGTTTTTCTTAAATTTAAAAGCGGTTCCTTAAATTGAAGAAAGTGTCTCCCAGTTTTACCCATTTTTGCTTAGATAGTATAATTCTTAGTAAAATTCCAAATTTTTGTGGAATTCACAATTTAATTACTAGAACCTATAAAAAGGGAGAGGGAGCGGAGGGTGGGGTTAGATGAAGTTAGGTCCTTGAGAAATTTGGCAACCTTCCCTATTGAAGGACTATTAGAACTTTAAAATAAAAAATTTACTGTTAGCAGTAACTTTTATAAGTAAGCAGTAACTTAGTCACCAGTGTATATATTTCCAAAATTCAACTCAGTATGTAATACAATAAAAATTTGAAAATGTGCTTTTTTAAAAACCCTTGGTTTTTTCCTGCACTTGTTTTTCTTTACAATCCACCATGGCGACCAAATATAATTTCAATATACAAATACATAATATAAACAAAATAATTAATATTGTATTGTAATTATTAATTAATAGAAAGTATTTAATTTAAGAAGCCCAAATGCAAAATAGGCAAAGCACTATAATAATATCAGGTAATATTTACAATTGTTCTGGTACTAATTATAAATAAATATATACATATACAGTACCTAAGTACAATTTAATTATTGCCATTTGAAAAGGCTAATTTGAGTAAACACTATCTCCCTCTAAAAAACCGACGTTAAGAAAAAATTATAGCTAAAGTTTACTTTAAATTTGTAAGATAACTTATAATACAAGTTGCAACTTAAAATGATATCAATAAAAAAATTTAGTGTCCTTAAAATGCTGTCAAAATCATTTTCACTCACTAAATAAATATCTTAACAATTAAACGACATAGTTTTACTGATATAATTTTATTTGCAAGACGAAACATTGACAATAAATAAAAAAGTCATTTTAGCTCTTTGTTGTTATAGTAATTTGCACCATAAGACTGATGAAAAATCAAATTTTTTTTTAATTTTTAAATTAACAACATCATCAACGATAAAAATTAAATGTCAACATTATTTCATTTATGTTGACACCAAAATTAAATCATTAACTGCCGTTTCATTTACCATATTTGGTGTTTTTTTTACATTTTCTTTACTGATTCCACTTTTTTTAATTTGATATTGCCTTTCGATCCGACAACAGCATAACAACGTTACAAGTTATTAGTTATTTTATATCGTTTTTTATACCCGTATGACTATATAGTCAAAGGGTATAATAAATTTGCCATTACGTTTATGACGCAGAGAAGAAGGGGGGGGGGGGGGGGGGGGGTAGATATAGACTCAAGTGTATGGATCGGATCAGAATCGAAAAAAAATCGATTTAGCTATGTATGTCCGTCCGTCCGCACGATAACTCAAAAACTAAAGGAGCTAGGATCTTGAAATTTTCGCAAATTCGTTTTTTGCATTACACTACACCTAATAAAGCTGGTATGTTTGAAATTTTGCCAAAAGTAATTAATGTTTATAATAATAATGATATAATGTTTATATAACGGTCGTACGGGTATCCCAGAGTTGATACAGTCTACTCTACTACACACTTCCTCGTTTTTATTATTATTCTTCTTAAAAATTCAACACCGATAGACTAACAAGTTTGCTTTAATTTAAATTGAAAATCTCTAGTTCCCATTATACAACCGATAATATTTTTTAGGTATCTACTTCATGATGAAGATATTCTCATATGTATTATTCTTCTTTAAAGAAATTCGATCATCATTCGATAGATAGAGAAAAAATTCTGAATTGAAATGGTAAATCACGCTCCTAGCTAAAAAAATTTTAAGTAATGTGGAATAGTAATAATTGTAAAATAATAACGAAATACCGGAAATATACATAAAAGTTTTCTACTTTTTATAAAAAGTTTATTTAATAGGAATATGAGTAGGTAAAGCACATACAGTTTAATAACATTATATAGAGCACTATACACCGTCTTACAATATCGATAATAATTGATAATAACAACGCCAAGAAATTACTAGTTTTTAAACTGCATTTTTTTTCTTTTCGTTTAATTAAAGTAATTCTAGATTTAGAAAATATTTTATTTTAAATATGGAGAAAAATGTTTCATGACATTTAAGATGAGTTTTTATAAAAACGAGGAAGAGTATACTGGAGTAACATATGGCAACTCTAGGATACCCAACGCAAGAACGTTATAGAGATATTATATCATCCAATAAATTATTTTCGGCAAAACTCCAAAAAGAAAACTTATAGATCACAAATAGAAAACTTTGATTAATGTTTTTATGTAGAAAGTCTCCAAATTTGAATTGGAGATTTGAATTTCTCCTTAATTTTAGGAAATTTTTTAAAAATTGTCTTTCTCTTTTTAATACGAAAAAAGTTCCCAAGGTAATATGAAATGAAAAAAGATCTCAAGTAAAAAAATTTCCAAAAGTATTTTTATAGGGTTTATATAGCACGATAAATTTAGTTGGTTTTGCAGACATTTTATTATTTTCTATAACAAGTCCAGGTAATGCAGAGTCCGACGTGCCATAACAAAAATTCCAAAAACTAAAGTCTAAACTAAAATGGATTTTGACTTATTTCTTTGGGTCAGAAGTCCCTAGCGGGGGAGTTTAGAGTTGAATTCAAAATCGGGGATATACGCATCCTATACAATATTAATTATTTATTTATATTTTAGATTCTGAATCACGAGGCATTTTAGAGCTGCGTTCATAATTTTGAAAAAAGGGAATACCCAGATTTTGAATCTAACTCTAAGATCTCTTCTAATTCAGAACACAATTTCGCGTAAACATATTTAATAATTATTCTGTAAAAGGCATATAACCCTGACTTTCAGTTGTCTCAATGAAACTTATGGTTTTTAAATACAGCAGTTAGTTTACAATGTGGATTTTTTGAAAAAGTAAGAAGTATCGCGTTTTTCAGAAACTGTGAAATATTAATTATGTCTTGTTTATCCCTAGTATTTAATAAACAGTTTATTGAAGCCCTAATTTTGTATACAGAACTTAAATCAAAAACGAGCAAAGCTTTTAAAAAAATTCCTCCATTTTATATTCTGGAAAAAGGAGCACCAGTTTCTAAGATTCATAAACCTCAGCAAATATATATTATAAATTTTACGGAAAAAAATAAAATCTTTATGTTCTCAAAAATGCTAAATGTCGATTGGCTTCTAGGTTAAATTTGGGTCAGAATATTTTTGGATCATACTTAATTTTTCTAAATTTTTAAATTTTTGTATTACACATATCTTATAACGGGAAAAAGACTTTAAAATGATCGTAATAGCTATGTACAAAACACGTTTGTTTGTTTTGAAATAATGCTATTATTATAACCAAATCTTGTTTATGACTCATTAAAATTAGTCCCCAAAATTTAGGATCAATAATTATTCCATAATATATAGATACATATTTGCAAGATTATAAACTAGGAAGGATTTTAATAATAGTAAGTTACATAAATAGGGCTATGTACACATTCTGTATAATTCGAATTCGGATTTTGTAAGGAATTATAAAATTCCTCGTAATCTCCGCTTCGAATTTTTTTAACCTTATTTCATTTTGACTTTTT
The DNA here is from genome assembly GCA_963082915.1 of Dolichopus griseipennis. Lineage (NCBI taxonomy): Eukaryota > Metazoa > Arthropoda > Insecta > Diptera > Dolichopodidae > Dolichopus > Dolichopus griseipennis. The sequence continues at coordinate 51,114,348 of OY720445.1, read as the reverse complement.
GAATGATAATACATCTGACGCTATTGCATAGAGACTCTAATATTATTTACTGAATGTGTAAAAAGTCATACAATGCCTTTGCAAATTGACGGACCTTTTTCTTCCGCATGTGGGCCTGCGTTATAATATACCATATTTCTTTTTTTATACCCTACACCTATAGAATAGGTAAAAGGGTATATTAACTTTGGTATGGTGTTTGTAACCACCTAAAGGAAGTGAGCTAGATATGGAAAAGTATATATATTTGTGATCAGCGTGACCTCCTGAGTCGATATAGCCATGTCCGTCCGTCCGTCCGTCAGATGCACGATAACTCAAAAAATAATGGGGCTATCTTGATAAAATTTTAACTGTAGGTTACTAGGACTGAAAGTACGGCGGGGATTGCATATGGGCGAAATCGCCCATTGGTTCGGACTCTCGACCTTTTAATCGATCGAAGGGCTAACGATCATATATAAAAAATCACGATAACTCAACAACTAATAACGCTTTCTTCATCAAATTTGTGCTGTAGGTTACTAGTAATGAAACTACTTCGGGGATTGCGTAAGTTTGGGATTAGACTATGGGTTCGGAACCTAGAACTTTTTGATCGAATTTAGGCCAAACGAGCATAATTCCGAAACCAAAGAAGACAGAACCTCCAAATTTTGTATCAGGGTGTCCCTTCCTATTTCCTTAATATCTTTGAAATTTGGGCCCCATTGGAGTAATGGGTCGGGGACCAGCCATACATTTGCGAAGACCTTAAAGCATATCTTTAAAATTAATAAAGATAACAACTTAAAAAAATGTAGAAGCTTCAAATTTGGCACAAGAGTGTTCTTTACTATCCCTTGCGTGTCCTCCTAATTTGGGATCAATTGGAGTGGTGGTTCAGTATCCCTCTTAGACCTCTTAAGTTTTAAAAGCTTATAATCGAAATTATTAAAAATAGTAACTCAAAATTAAGATAGAATGTTCAAATTGTGTACAAGGGTTAACTAGTACTATAAGTTAAGCGTGGACTGCATAAGGGCGAAATCAGCCCTAGGGTTCGGATTCTGGACCTTTTAATCGGTTTCAGGGCTAACGAACATATATAAATAATCACGATAACTCAACAACTAATGACGCTATCTTCATGAAATTGTGCTGTAGGTTATTGGTAATGAAACAACGGCGGCGATTGCGTACGGTGAAGATTGGACAATGGGTTCGGAACTGAGAACTTTTTAATCGAATTTAGGCCAAACTAGCATAATTCCGAAACCAATGAAGATAGAACCTCCAAATTTGGTTTCAGGGTGTCGCTCTCGATTTCCTTAGTGTCCTTGAAATTTGAGCCCAATTGGAGTAGTGGGTGTGGAACAACCACTCAGTTCCAAGGGCCTTAAAGCATATTTTCGAAATTAATAAAGATAGTAACTTGAAACAAATGTAGAAGCTGCAAATTTGGCACATGGGTGTTCATTACTATTTCCTGCGTGTCCCTCTAATTTTGTTCCTTTCATAGACCTCCCAATGTGTAAAAGTTTATCATCGAAATTAATAAAACTAGTAACTTAAAATTAAGATAGAACGTTCCAATTGTGTACAAGGATTAACTAGTATTGAAAGTATGACGGGACTGCATATGGGCGAAATCGTACCATGGTTTCGGGTTCTGGAACCCTTGACAAGCTCAAGGGCTAACAAACATATATCTTAAAACACCATAACTCAAAAAATAATGCCGCTATTTTGATGAAATTTAAACTCTAGGTTACTAGTAGTGAAAGTACCATTGGAATTGGTTCTGGTCGGGTTTAATTTCAAAGCCAAAGAATATATTTCCTATGTCCTATGTGTCTCCGAAATCTAGACTTAATTGTAGTGGTTCAGCTATGTTCAAAGGTACTTGCTGCATTTATGTAAAATTTATTTTTATATTTAAATGAATTATATGAAAAGGTGTAAATTTGTAATTGTATTTTAGAAATACATTTATTGCATATTTTGCGTATAAGCTTTTCTATTAGGTATATTAACTAGCCCTTTACAATAATTGCAATTTTGAAAAATTTGGATTATTAAATGTATTATGCTTTGATTAGCTTTTTATCACAAAATTTAATAACTAGAATTTTTTCATTTTGTAAATGAATTGGAATAAATATATTTTCATTTATAACAAGTTTTTTTGTTTTTTAATATTTTTAAATAGATAAATTAGTAAGAATTTGTAATATTTTTTAAGAGATAGTGAAATTAGAAAATGTTTTTAGTATTATAAAGTTAATTTGGTTAGCTATGTCTTACAATCAAATTAAAAACAGCTTTTATGGCGTTAAAATGACTTATGGATATGTCATTAAATTGAACCAAATAGGTGTAGTGTATTTCTAAGTCGGTTGCACCGACTGACTGTTTCTTTACTTGTTTAATAAATATTTTAACAAAAATATAATAACAAAATAAGAAAAAATAAAAATTTACTAGAATTTACAATTAATTTTATAACATTAGACAAAAAATTAACAAAATGAAAAATTATTGATACTTCTATTCGTTTATTAATTATACTTCCGACATGTGGCCGCTTCCTTCTGTTCTGCTTCAGAACTTATCTTGAGGAGTTCTGTTTTAATACCTGGTGCGGTTTCTCGGAATCACTTAAACTGTATGTAATTGTGAGTCAACTTTTGAGGCACTACAGTTGGCTGCTCTAGTTTTGTTGCAAAGAAGGCCATGTTTAGCCAAGTTTGTTCCTAATCTTGGCCTGATAAACTTTACCCCTAAGTAAAAATATTCCTTATTTCTCTCAGTATATTTTCTGTTTCGTCCGAATTCAGTAGCTTCTTTGTTTGGATGTATTTCCATATTGAAGTAAAACCAAAAGTAGTGGAGGACGGAGTAGTAACTTCATTGTTTGACCGAATTGCATCTTTTGCGGCTCTGTCAATCTTTTCGATACCCTTTATCTCAGTATGTCCGGGTATCCAAGAGATCTTGATCGTGCACATGATCTCTATTAAAATGTGTCTTGCCCACTTTATCTCATCAGATTTTTTGTGAGGACTTTCAATGGCCATTATTGCGCTCAGACTGTCCATGTAGATAACCGACCTTCCTTCGGCTCTAACTGTTATTTCTAATGCATTAAGTATGGCCTCCATTTCGTCTTCGTAAACCGACGAGATGCGCCATCTTGCCAGTGATTGTTTGCTTATCCTATTGGAATACAGCGTAACCCACTTCATTTTGATCTTTAGATGCATCTGTGTAGATTTCATTTGAGGTCCCAAGTTTTTCCCTATATTCCCTAAAAAAAATGTGGAGTGCTTCACGATTTTGGGTGTCATCCTAGCGCAGGGGCCCTGCTAATCTTTTCTATATCGTTCCAATTTTAGAATATGTTCTGCCGAAGCGAAAAACTTTAAATTTAAATAGAATTTTTGCCAAAAGTTAAAAAAAACAAAGTCCAAAATTGGGGACCTTTTTCCATTCTTTTGGGGAGTTTTATAAAAATGATATTTTAGGGACTTTTGAGTAAAATTTCGGACATTCTGCTTTTTAGGTTCACATAAAAAAAAAGTTGTTTGGCAGTTACTCGAACCCGTAAAGTAAACTCGCTAGATTTCAATAGCAATGAATAGCTGTCATTGCATAAATTGCATAAATTCGAATTACTAAATATTTACGTAATGGGAAATTTATTATACCTATACCCTTTGTTCTATAGTCGGGTATAAAAAAACATTGTATGACAAGTACCCGAACCCGTTGAGCAAACAGACTGGATTTAATTAGCGATTCCGGTTCTTGTATAAAAACTAATTAGTGAAAATTTCTAAATTCTAGCTCCTTTAGCTTTTGAGTAATTGTTTATTTCTACCTTCGTATGGTCACAAATGGTATGGCAAATTTGGATTATGTTTTATTATGAGTATAAATATTTTTTTTAAATACTTTGTAATCGCTTTACTTCATTGAAATGAAATTTACTACAACATTGTTTTCATTACATTAATTCTTTATATTTTTCTTATAATAAATGAAGAAGACATGAAAGCACTGTGGCTTTTAAAGTTTTAGGTTTAAAGTAGTTTTAAGTCAAAGCAAAACTATTATACATTCAAACTTTAATAATAGAAGAAAATTCTTGTATTGCAAAATGCGCATAATGAAAAAGATTGAAAATGCCAAAACGTAACGAAAGCTATGAGTGTTATTATAAATATTATATTAAAAATTTTTCTTATTTTTTAAGAAAATTATTTTTTCATTTTGCAGTTTTTCAAGGTTTATTTTATTTTAAAAATTTCTTTTTATTTTAAAATTTGTTTGATAAGATAATTATTGATGATGTACCATATTTGTTTTCCTTTTGCAAACTAATTTTATACCCTACACCTATGAAATGGGAAAATGGTATATTAACTTTTGTATGGTGTTTGTAACCACCTAAAGGAAGCGAGCTAGATATGGAAATGTATATATATTTTTGATCATCGTGAGCCCCTGAAACGATATAGCCATGTCCGTCCATCCATCCGTCCGTAGGCACGATAACTCAAAAACTAATGGAGCTATATTGGTGAAACTTTAACCGTAGGTTACTATACGGCGGGGATTGCATATGGGCGAAGTAGGTGCATGGTTTCGATTCTGGATCTTTTAATCGTTCCAAGGGCTAACGAATATGTATAAAAAATCTCGACAACTCAACAAATAATAACGCTACCTTCAAGTCATGAAACTACGGCGGGGATCGCGTACGGTCGATATTGGATCACCTTCATGAAATTTGTGCTGTAGGTTACTAGTCATGAAACTACGGCGGGGATTGCACACGGTCGAGATTGGACCATGACTTCGGATCCTAGAACTTTTCGATCGAATTTAGGGTAAACCAGCATAATTCAAAAACCACTGAAGATAGAACCTCCTCATAAATATAAAAGATGAGAATTAACAAATTTAATCGCAATATTTAAATCTGAAATTAATTCCATACCTGTAATCTGGATTCACGTCATATTTCAAGGAAAACTAAATAGGATTCCTAAAAATCCATAAATTAAATCTAACCAGAATTTTTCAACTTAAAAGAATTAAAATATTAAAAATTTAATTATATATAACATTAAAAAATAAGTTAATTAAAAGAATAAATTTAAAAATTATTTAAAATTGAAATAATTAATCAAGGGTGAACAGTAAATACAGTAAATATACTACAGGAAAAAATTCTGAGTATTTGCAATTAAAAAAAAAACAAAAAGGAAGTAATTACTGCATGTGTGTAAAATTTTATTGAATTGGATAAAAAGTTTTAAATATGTAATTTTGTAATTACATTTTGTGAATACATTGTTCCCAAGTTTTTTGTTTTTTATATTTTTAAATATATAAATTAGTAAGAATTGATAAAATAATTAGAAAATGTTTTAGTCTTAGAAAGTTAATTTGGGTTGCTATGTCTTAAGATCAAACTAATAAAAGCTAATATAGTTTTAAAATGTCGTTATAAGCTGCTCTTCTTCGAAAGAAATATTAATGTGTGTCCCTAATTTATATTAAACTCAAAGTTATTCGAAAGAAATATTAATTTGTGGTAATATATATATTAAAGGTTATATAATTTGATCATTTTTATACCCTACACCTATAGAATAGGTAAAGGGGTATATTAACTTTGGTATGGTGTTTGTAACCACCTAAAGGAAGCGAGCTAGATATGGAAAAGTATATATATTTGTGATCAGCGTGACCGCCTTAGTCGATATAGCCATGTCCGTCCGTCCGTCCGTCCGTCCGTCCGTAGGCACGATAACTCAAAAAATAATGGAGCTATTTTGATGAAATTTTAACTGTAGGTTACTAGGACTGAAAGTACGGCGGGGATTGCATATGGGCGAAATCGGCCCATGGGTTCGGATTCTGGACCTTTTAATCGGTTTCAGGGCTAACGAACAAATATAAAAAATCACGATAACTCAACAACTAATGACGCTATCTTCATCAAATTTGTGCTGTAGGTTACTAGTAATGAAACTACTTCGGGAATTGCGTAAGGTCGGGATTGGACCATGGGTTCGGAACCTAGAACTTTTTGATCGAATTTAGGCCAAACGAGCATAATTCCGAAACCAATGAAGATAGAATCTCCAAATTTGGTATCAGGGTGTCCCTTCCTATTTCCTAAGTGTCTTGTGAATTTGGGTCCCATTGGAGTAGTGGGTCGGGGACCAGCCACACATTTCCGAAGACCTTAAAGCATATCTTTAAAATTAATAAAGATAACAACTTTAAAAAATGTAGAAGCTTCCAATTTGCCACAAGGGTGTTCTTTACTATCTCTTGCGTGTTCCCCTAATTTGGGATCAATTGGAGTGGTGGTTCTGTACCCCTCTCAGACCTCCCAAGTTTTAAAGGCTTATAATCGAAATTACTAAAAATAGTTACTTAAAATTAGGATAGACCGTTCAAATTGTGTACAAGGGTTAACTAGTACTATAAGTACAGCGCGGACTATATAAGGGCGAAATCAGCCCAACGGTTCGGATTCCGGACCTTTTAATCGATGTCAGGGCTAAGGAACATATATAAAAAATCACGATAACTCAACAACTAATGAGGCTATCTTCATGAAATTTGTGCTGTAGGTTATTGGCAGCGAAACTACGGCGGTGATTACGTACGGTGAGGATTGGACAATGGGTTCGGAACTTAGAACTTTTTGATCGAATTTAGGCCAAACGAGCATAATTTTGAAACCAATGAAGATAGAACCTCCAAATTTGGTATCAGGGTGTCCCTTCCTATTTCGTAAGTGTCTTTGAAATTTGGGCCCCATTGGAGTAGTGGATCGGGGACCAGCCACTCTGTTCTTAGGCCCTTAAAGCATATTTTCGAAATTAATAAAGATAGTAACTTGAAACAAATGTAGAAGCTTCCAATTTGCCACAAGGGTGTTCTTTACAATTTCTTGCGTGCCCCTCTAATTTGGGATCAATTGGAGTGGTGGTTCAGAACCTCTCTTAGACCCCCCAATGTGTAAAAGCTTATCATCGAAATTAATAAAACTATAATAACTTAAAATTAAGATAGAGCGTTCCAATTGTGTACAAGGGTTAACTAGTATTGAAAGTATGACGGGACTGCATATGGGCGAAATCGTACCATAATTTCGGGTCCTGGAACCCTTGAAAAGTTCAAGGACTAACAAACATATATCTTACAAACACCATAACTCAAAAAATAATGCCGGTATTTTGATGAAATTTAACAGTAGGTTACTAGTAATGAAAGTACCATGGGAATTGGTTGTGGTCGAGTTTAATTTCGAAGCCAAAGGATATATTTCCTATGTCCTATGTGTCTCCGAAATCTAGACTTAATTGTAGTGGTTCAGCTATGTTCAAAGGTACTTGCTGCATTTATGTAAAATTTATTTTTATATTTAAATGAATTATATGAAAAGGTGTAAATTTTTAATTGTATTTTAGAAATACATTTATTGCATATTTTGCGTTTATAAGCTTTTCTATTAGGTATATAAACTAACCATTTAAAATAATTGCAATTTTTAAAAATTTGGATTATTAAATATATTATGCTTTGATTATCTTTTTATCACAAAATTTAATAATTAGAATTTTTTCATTTTGTAATTGAATTGGAATAAATATATTTTTATTTATTTCAAGTTTGTTTGTTTTTTAATATTTTTAAATAGATAAATTAGTAAGAATTTGTAGTATTTTTTAATAGATAGGGTAATTAGAAAATGTTTTTAGTATTATACAGTTAATTTGGTTAGCTATGTCTTACGATCAAATTAATAACAGCTTCTATGGTGTTAAAATGACTTATGGATATGTCATTAAATTTGAACCAAATAGGTGTAGGGTATTTCTAAGTCGGTTGCACCGACTGACTGTTTCTTTACTTGTTAATGTTAATTAAAACCACTAATTCTTTGACCAACTTTTTATTACAATAAATAATAAAATATAAATATAATTTGTAAACTTCTTTATTCTAAATTCGAAACGGTTTGACCAATTGACTTCAAATTTTGTATACGTGATGCTCTTTGAGAATTGAGTAGACACTATTAACAGTCTTGGAATTTGTCAACCCATGTGGGGCCGACGGGTGGTCAAAAAAAATTTTGGGTCCAAGTTTTGTTCGATTTTACGAAATTCTGCTTTGGCTAAAAAGAAAGCCCCAAAAAAAAATTTTGTTGAGTTCCATTAACCCATTGCGGCCCAACAGCTTTTTATAGGTTTTTTCAATACCTTACTATAAATTCGAAACGGTTTGACCAATTGACTTCAAATTTTGTATACGTGATGCTCCTTGAGAATTGAGTGGACACTATTAACAGATTTGGAATTTGTTAACCCATGTCGGTCCGACGGTTGGTCAAAATAATTTTGGAAGCTAATATTGCCAAATTTTGCGAAGTACTGCTTTGGCTAAACAGAAAGCCTCAAAAAAATTTTAGTTCCATTAACCCATTGCGGCCCAACAGCTTTTTATAGGTTTTTTCAATACTTTACTCTAAATTCGGAACGGTTTAACCAATTTTCTTCAAATTTTGTATGTGTGAAGCAGCTTGAAAATGAAGTTGAGTCTGTTAACAGTCGGTCCTACGATTGGTCAAAAAAGTTTTTTTGGAAGTATATTGCGTCAAATTTTGGAAAATAGTTTATACTGCTTTGAATTACAGATAGTTTCAAAAATTACTAGAATAAGCCTAGAAAAATCGTTTTAAAAAGATTGCTTTCATACATTTTAAAATTTACATGTGTAAACCGTGTGTAATTTTTGTGTTAACTTTTTGCAGTAACATCAACTTCAATTAAACCTCCGTTGAGAGGCGCAGCAACGCGCACCGGGTATTAGCTAGTTAGATATAATATTTTATTACAATAAATAATAAAATATCTAATGAAATTTTTTTTTGTATTTTTAATGCGTTATTATGATATTTTTTTATATTCAAAGCAAGGAACCTTATTAGATATAATAAATTTAAATAAAAGAAATATGAATGAATAAAGAACTTACATTCTTAGGTAAAATTTAATTTTTTGGCAAAAAGTGTAACGTTTATTATAATTAAAATTGATTATTATCAATCCATACATCAAACGAAACATATTTTTTTTATTTCACATAAGACTTGATTGAATACAATATACTATGTATGTACCTTTATAAATATATTAATAGGCATACATAATACTATATTATGTACTTGGTTTTAATTATTGCTATATTCGAAGTTGTAATAATGAAAATTTCAAAATCCTAGCTTCTTTATTTTTTGAGTTATCGTGATGACGGACGGACGGACATATATAGCTAAATCGATTTATTTTTCGATTCTGATCCGGTCCATACACTTGAGTCAATATCTACACCCCCTACTACTCTGCGTCTTAAACGTACGGGTATAAAAATATCATTGTAATATGACAACAAAAAAAATCTTTCTTTTGGTTGTTGTTTCATTAAAATATTTGTATGGAGAAAAAATAAGCCGATTAAATATTAAATGTTTTATGGTAAAATTCTTAACCTTTTAAAAATATAAAAGTGTTAAATAAGCACGAAAACAGGAAAGTACCCTCGTGTTTCAAATTTAAGTTTTCTATTTTATGAATATCGAAGATTGGCTTTTTATACCCGTGCATACATATATGACATCGGGTATATTAGATTTGCTCCTCCGTTTGTAACGCATCGATCTAGACGAGCTAGATATACTGTCAAGGGTACGTATCGGCTCAGAATCGAAAAATTAGTCGATCTAGCTATGTGTGTCTGTCCGTCCGTCCGTCCGTCCGTGTGTCAGCACGATAACTCAAAAACTAAAAGATCTACAGTTTTGAAATTTTCACAAAATATTTTTCAATCAATTTCTAGGTTCCCTATTTTTTTTGGTTAAGATCGGACCAAAACTTCGGGTAGCTCTCGAACAGCTAACTTTTTTAACTCCAGTATTTTCATATAAAAATTTGAAATTTATCTGCACATCTTGTATATATATGTAACATAAAATTATATGAATTTTGTTTTAATTTGTTTTTTTTTTTTTTGTAGATAGATAACGATTTCGATTTCGATTTCATACGATTTAAATGATGCGTAAAATTTTTAAAAAAATTTTAGATTTGGACTTTGTACTTTGAGATTTATGAATTAAAATGAAAAAAAATTATGAATATGATGATAATTTTTGATCATGATGATCTGATCATTATATGAGTATGATTATAATATGATGCTTATTTTGCTTGGTTTTAAATAAGTATTTGTGAATTAAAAATTAATTACAAGAGATAGAATTGAAAAATTAGAGCTAGAGTTTTGAAATTTACACAAAACATTTTTTGGACATTTTTTAGGTTCCCTATTCTTTTTGGTTAAAACCAGACCAAAGCTTCGGGGAGCTGCCACACAACTTATTTACACCAATATGAATTTCCTCAAAAGTAATAATACCAGGAAGATGAAAATTACACACGGTTAGTTCCATAATGAATCAAGCACTTATATGAAATTTCAAAATGTTACGGCTTCATTTTCGGGGGGCTGCCATACAACTTCTTTGCACCAATATGAATTTCTTCAAAACTAATTATACTATGAGGATGAAAATTACACACTGTTAGTTATATATTGAATCGAGCACTTATATGAAGTTTCAAAATGTCACGGCCCCATTATCGGGGGGCTGCCATACAACTTATTTGCACCAATATGAATTTCTTCAAAACTAATTATACTACGAGGATGAAAATTACAAACTGTTAGTTATATAATGAATCAAGCACTTACATAAATTTTCAAAATGTTACGGCCTCATTTTCGGGGTGCTGCCATACAAAGTTTTCAGTTCAATAACTGTGAATCTAATAAAGCTAGGAGGTTAAAATTAAAATTGGGCAGGTAAAGTAATAGGACAAGTTACTTGGCAAAGTTGGATATCACTCGGACCAACTTTTAGGGTGGGGCATTTTTTTTTTTTTTTTTTTGTTTTTTTTAAGCAAAAATTATGGGATAATGAATTAATATTTTTTTTTTTGATTTTTTTTTTTAATCAAAAATTATAGGATAATGAGTTAAATTTTTTTAAACTATTTTACTTTTTTATATTTTTTGTAATATATTCTAGCATTATAGAAATAAATAACGGTTTATTTTTCATATTATAGTGGGTATGCACGGGTATCTAAAAGTTGACAAAGGCAACTATAATCTTCCTCGTTAATTTTGGGATATCTTAGGAGGTACCTGAACCACCACTACAATTAAGTCTGAATTTCGGGGACACAAAGTAAATAGGAAAAAACACCGTTATACCAAATTTAGAGCATCTATATTTATTTCAAGTTATTATCTTTGTTAATTTCGAATATATGCTATAAGGTCTTGGGAATAATGGTGGTGGTAAGCAAACCACTATTTCAATTCATTAAAAATTTTACGGGCATAAATGAACTTTTTCTATTTAAGAACTATTTGTAATTTTATTATATTCATATACATATTGTATATCAATACCATATTCTTAAACAAAATCGCAAGCAACCGTTACATTTTGTACAACGCAGATTATGCTTAGATTCTAGTAATAGATACACAAAAAAAAACCAATGACTCACATAATTTAACTTGTAGATGAATAGGGCAAATAAAAATATGCATTAGCATATTTTTTTCCTTATGTCTTATCGATAAATGAACAAGATAGTAATTCGGTTCAACAAAAATTATGAATTTTAAGCTAGTTTTGTCAGGGCATATTTTTGCATATTTCACTTGTTAGAGCATATTTTGCATATTTTAACTTGAAAGAGCATATTTTGGTATATTTTGACAATTTTCGTTCAAAAGATCATAATTTTTTTATTTTTCTTGCATTTAAAATATTTTTCATAAAAAAACATAAAAATTGATGTCACTATTTAGATATTTATTTATTTAAAATATCATTCTTTCAAAATAAACAGTAGGTATTAGGTATTTAAAAAAATCTCTATGTATGCATGTACATATACATATTTATTTTATTATTCATTTCAACTTGATTCAAAAACTTTAAACTTGATTAATAACTACATCTGCAGCTTTGACTGGTGAAGCGATACACAATGCTACAATGAATTACACGATAAACGAAACTATTGCATTTTAATTCGCACCAATTAACTCAGTTAATGTTGAAAGGAGCTTTTAAATGTACAAAAGCATCCTACGATCGAACCGGAATAATTTTGTTGTGATATATTGCAACCAAAATTTGAGTTAAACTTAGTTTTTAATTTTACTAGATGTAAGATTTTCGTAGTAGATTTGCTCCTCCGTTTGTAACGCATCGATCTAGACGAGCTAGATATAGTGTCAAGGGTACGTATCGGCTCAGAATCGAAAAATGAGTCGATCTAGCTATGTGTGTCTGTCCGTCCGTCCGTCTGTCCGTCCGTCCGTCTGTCCGTCTGTCCGTCCGTCCGTCTGTGTGTCAGCACGATAACTCAAAAACTAAAAGAGCTACAGTTTTGAAATTTTCACAAAATATTTTTCAATCAATTTCTAGGTTCCCTATTTTTTTTGGTTAAGATCGGACTAAAACTTCGGGTAGCTCTCGAACAACTAACTTTTTCAACTCCAACATTTTCAAACAAAAATTTGAAATTTATCTATGCATCTTGTATTTAACATGAAATTATATGAATTTTGTTTTTTTGTTTTTTTGTTTTTTTGTTTTTCATGTAGATAACGATTTCGAGTTAGAATTTCATACGATTTAAATGATGCGTAGTTTATTTAAGGTAAGCAAAAAAGAAGACAAAGATTTTTTTTAAGTAAATGGCTTATTGATATTGATAGATTGATAGATTATGGATATGATGATTATTATATGAATATGATCATATGAAGTTGATTTTGCTTAAGTTTAATATATTGGTGAATTAAAAATTAATTATAAGAGATAGAATTGAAAAATTAGAGCAAGAGTTTTGAAAATCACACAAAACATTTTTTTGACATTTTTGAGGTTTTTTTTGTTTAAGACCAGATCAAGGTTTTGGGGAGCTGCCACACAACTTCTTTGCACCAATATGAATTTCTTAGAAACTGATTATACTACGAGGATGAAAATTACACACTGTTATTTATATAATGGATCGAGCACTTATATGAAGTTTCAAAATGTTACGGCCCCATTGTAAAACGTAATTAAAAGGAATTATGAGAGACAGATGCAGGGATGAGATAGAAATGAGGGAACTTTGAGGGAACTTTGAAATTACTTATTGCATTGCTTGGTTTATTTGCTTTTCAAAACAAAGCAAATCAAGCAATGCAACTAAGCCTACATTGGTTATTTCAAATTTTCACTGAAAACAATTAAGACTTACTACACAATGTTCCTGTGAAGCAATGTTCTTCTTAATTTTTATTTACAAAATGTTTTACTATTTATATAAAATTTCCAAAAAATGTGAGTTTTAAAAACGTAAATGAACTAATTCATAAGCATTTTATATAATTTAAATTATTTAAAAAGCTTTTTTTGTTTTTGTTTTTTTTTTTATTAAAAATAAATAAAATATTTTTTGGCCTGCTTATGATAATTTATGATATTTTATTTTCAACAACAAAACTTTAATATTTTAGTTTTTTATAATTGAACACATCCAAAAAAACACATTTAAATGAATGCGTTTGTTACACCTCATTCTAAACAAATATATTAATAATAATAATAATAATAAAAATCATTTTTTTTTAATTTTAACTTTAAAAAATTTTGTTGTTTCAAACTAACTTAGAAACATAAGTATTATCAGTCGTAAAATTTATTAAGAGTTTGAAAATAGTTTTCGCTTAATTTTAAGTTTAGTTAGTAACCTCAGTTAGGCGATCTTTTGACAAAATTTTAACAAAACAAGAAGTCTTTCACATATACTTTTAAACAATCTTCGGATAGAGCATTCAAAATAATCGTAAACTTGTTAACAAGGTAAGTTAATTAATCGTAAACTTGTTAACTAGGGTTTCTGTTGTCAGTCAGTTTTTGTATAAGTCATAACTAGAAAACAACAATTAAAGAACAATAATAATATGCAATATATGTCGACATAAATTATTGTAGTACGAAAAACAATGTAAAAAAGTTACTAATTAAAAATTTTTCTCAAAGAGTGATGTTTCGAAGTGATGTTTTAGCAATGCATAAATTAATTCTTTCTAATTTATCGACTTGTATTAACACTATGTTTTTAATTGATTCTTTGAAAATTAAATTGATTGAAATTAAATTGAACTGGTAGAAATTAAAAATGAGTTAAGTAAATGCTATGGAGTAAAATTTTCCTAAGCTTAATTTATAAAAATTATTATTGAAATAATAACAAATTTTGATTTTGAACTTCTTTGTGTAAAAAGAATTAATACGGAAAGTTATTTGAACCAATATGAATTTCTTCAAAACTAATAGCGCCGGGAGGATGTAAATTACACACGGTTAGCTATAAAATAGAATTAGCTCTTTTGTAACGTTTCAAAATTTTAATGCTTCATTTTTGGAGAACTGCCATACAAAGCTGTCAAATCGAAAACTGTGAATCTAATAAAGCTACGATGTTAAAATTAAAACTGGACAAGAGGTAGAGCAAGTTACTTGGCAAAGCTTACACAACTTTTAGTGCGGGGCAAATTTTTTTTTGTTTTTTTACGTTCTTTTTATTTATTTTTGTTTTAATGGTTTGTTTGGAAAAGTTGGAAATTATGTAAATGTTTACAAGGGCATTTATGGTTCTCCTCGTTTTCGTATAAGTTTCAAATTATGACATCTTAATTCCAAAAACGAAATACATATTCTCAGCGTAATTGTTTCAATTTCTCAAATTGAGGGTGATTATATTTATAAGTACTATTACATATTTTTTTCATCTTTGTATTTTGTTCGCTTAAAAAAATAGGTAGAATACAAAAAAAATTAGCTAGACGTAAAAAATAAAACAAAAAATAAATTAAATAAATAAAAACAAAACAATTTCAATTATTTATTTAAAACAAAAACGGTTTAATTAAATATATATAAAAGTGAAAAAATCAATTCCAATACAATCACATGCGAATACTATTTAACTCTTAATAAATATGCATGTAATCATAAGTAATCTCAAAAAAATTTTATGAATTCTATGAATTTGACTCTGAACTTGCTTAAATAGGCAAAAAACTATACATAATACAAATATTAACAAAAATGGACTAAAAGTGTTTTATGTATAGTTATTAAAATTTTTATTTTATTTTAATTTTTTATTTTATTAAAATAGAGATAGACAGTTACAAAAAAACTGGTATAAATCTCACTTATAACTAGGTTATATCTAATAAAATATAAAACAAATATTATTTAATGTTATTAAACAAATTAAAAATTATTAGTTTAATTTTAATTTTTTTTTTTTTTTTAAATTATTATTTTTTTTCAATTCAACTTTCAATCTTTAATCGAATGCTCTTAAATTAGGGGCATATTTTATATTGTTAGGGAGGCATTTGCTTGTAGTTTTAACTTGCTTTTGATTAGGTTATTTGATAATTTGTAAATCAACTTACAGTTTTCTAAAAATATTGTTGAAATAGGACTTGAATAAATTGGCTGCAACTCCTCGAATACCCATTTTATTAAGACAATTTAGTAGTATATCGTGATTTACAGTATCAAAAGCTTTTTTTAAGTCTAAAAGAATAGCTACTGCATAATTATTTTTGTCCAATGCTGCGTTTATGACTTTCACAACTTCGAGTGCTGCTGATTCAGTACTCCTTCCATTTAAAAAACCAAATTGGTGGTCATCAATAAGTTTTGAATTAGTAAAAAACGTAATTAAACGACGTTTAATAACTTTTTCAATAATTTTTGATAGACAGTTTGTTAAGGATATCGGTCTATAATTGTTACAGTCTTTTTTTTTTCCTGATTTGAAAATTGGAGTGACAGTACATTCCTTATAGCCATATCAGGAAAAACATCAGTAGATAAAACTTCATTTATTATATTAACAAGTTTGTTTGATATTATTTGCTCGACTGATTTAATGTGTTTTATTGAAATACCATCAGACCCGGAAGATGTATTAGTTTTAAAGGAGTTTATGATGTATTTTAATTCATTATTGTCATTAACTGTTTGGTTGATGAAGTTTTTATCTAATGTGCTTTCAATGGTAGCGAAATGTTTATTAAGAATGTTTGCTGCTTCTAACTCAGATGTAGAGATTTCACCATTATTCTTAGCTAAGTGAATTCTTGAACTTTTATTTGAGATATTTAGATTTATATGCTTATTGATTACCTTCCACATCTGTTGAGTGTTTGTACTTTCACTCATTTGGTTGTTAAATTAATTTTCTTTTACTTTTTTTTTTATTAATTTTTGAACATAATATTTGATACTTCTATACCGATCTTGTAATTCAGAATTGTCTTTGTTTTTGTGTAATCTAGAATATAGATTATTTCTCTTTTTGATAACTCTAAATATAAACGGTGAAATCCAGTGGTTTTGGTTTCTAATACTAGCTGTTCTGAATGAAGATGCCATAGCTTTACTTTCTTTTAAACACTCCGTGAACTTATTATCGTATGAGTTACACATTTCACCTTTTTTCAACAACTAGATTCTGAAATATATTCCAGTTTATTTTTTCTATAGTTAATCTTGTAATTGGTTCAAGTTTAATGTTGCATTTTTCAATATTAATATTCAAAATTTTGTGGTCAATCAATGTTTGTGTCACCTACAATGATGCAGTTCTTATTTAATGTTTTAAGAAGAATACTCAATGAATTTATATAATCATTTTTATCATTGTCAGGAGCATTATACATTGTAAAAATTTTCATGTTGTGTTGACAATTGAGTAATTGTATTCCGATTGTATTTAGTTTTTCATTAATTGTATTAGGTAGAGAAAGAGTTGTAAAAGATATTCCGTTTTTTATATAAATTGCGGTACCACCTCCCCGATTTGTATCTCTGCATGAATGAATGGCTGAAAATGTTTCATTTAGAATAAATATTTCTGAAGAGTGCATTTTAATCAATAAAATTAGATCGTCTAATTTATTTCTCATACTTCTAATATTAACATAAAGAATATTTATTGATTTAATTTAATTTATGTTATTAAAGGTATCCATAATTTAGAAATAGGGTTCATATAATTATTCCAATTTTCTCTAACTTTTTGAAGGTAATCTCTATATTTATTATCTATGTGTATTCTGTATGACTTTAAATCTTTTTTAACATCTTCTTTGACAATTGCTACTCTATCGTGATATTCGTAATGTATTTTACAAAGTTCTTTATAATTTGTTGGTAAGCCATCTTGATTTATTAAAACTTTAAGATTCATTTGTGTTATACCATCATAGCATATAACACTTATAAAGAAAAACTCTGAAATGTTCACAAACTCATTGGTATGAAAACACCATTATCTTTTCTTAAAGAAGTTAAGTTTTACGTTAAGTCTTTTTAGTAAATTTTGTTGCGCAACGGTGTAGCTATTCCATAAAATCGGGAAATCCTTGGTCTTATAATCAAACTAGATCTCTGAAATTTTTTAAAGAATTACGCATATATAACCAGAAATTACATTGTTAGAAAATCAGGTCAGTCTAATAAAAAAGGTTCGAAGTTATACGGTTATGCGTAATTTATTTTACTAAACGAAGTAAAAATACATTTAAAAATTTAACGAAATTACAGGTTTACAGGTTCGAAGATAAATAGTACTCTTTAATAATACTTACTTGAAAATAATTAAAGGTTTGCAATCAAAATAGAACATTAAATTTTAGCTTCATGGTATTTTAACCGTCTATTGAAAAAGATATATTTTATATATATAAACAAGTAAAGAAACAGCCAGTCGGTGCAACCGACTTAGAAATACCCTACATCTATTTTGTTCAAATTTAAGGACATATCCATAAGTCATTTTAACACCATAAAAGCTGTTATTAATTTGATTGTAAGACATAGCTAACCAAATTAACTTTATAATACTAAAAACATTTTCTAATTTCACTATCTCTTAAAAAATATTACAAATTCTTACTAATTTATCTATTTAAAAATATTAAAAAACAAAAAAACTTGTTATAAATGAAAATATATTTATTCCAATTCAATTACAAAATGAAAAAATTCTAATTATTAAATTTTGTGATAAAAAGATAATCAAAGCATAATGTATTTAATAATCCAAATTTTTAAAAATTGCAATTATTTTAAATGGTTAGTTTGTATACCTAATAGAAAAGCTTATAAACGCAAAATATGCAATAAATGTATTTCTAAACTACAATTACAAATTTAGACCTTTTCATATAATTCATTTAAATATTCAAATAAATTTTACATAAATGCAGCAAGTACCTTTGAACATAGCTGAACCAATACAATTAAGTCTAGATTTCGGAGAAACATAGGACATAGGAAATATATTCTTTGGCTTTGAAATTAAACTCGACCAGAACCAATTCCCATGGTACTTTCATTACTAGTAACCTAGAGTTTAAATTTCATCAAAATACCGGCATTATTTTTTGAGTTATGGTGTTTTTAAGATATATGTTTTTTAGTCCTTGAACTTGTCAAGGGTTCCAGAACCCGAAACCATGGTACGATTTCGCCCATATGCAGTCCCGTCATACTTTCAATACTAGTTAACCCTTGTATACAATTAGAACGTTCTATCTTAATTTTAAGTTACTAGTTTTATTAATTTCGATGATAAGTTTTTACACATTTGGGGGTCTAAGAGAGGTCCTGAACCACCAGACCAAATGACCCAAATTAGGGGGGCACGGAAGAAATAGTAAAGAACACCCTGGGCCAAATTTGAAGCTTCTACATTTGTTTCAAGTTACTATTTTTATTAATTTCGATAATATGCTTCAAGGTCCTCGGAACTGAGTGGCTGGTCCCCGACCCATTAGTCCAATGGGGCCCAAACTTCAAAGACACTTACGCAATAGGAAGGGACACCCTGATACCAAATTTGGAGGTTATATCTTCATTGGTTTCGGAATTACGCTAGTTTGGCCTAAATTCGATCAAAAAGTTCTCAGTTCCGAACCCATTGTCCAATCCTCACCGTACGTAATCACCGCCGTAGTTTCATTACCAATAACCTACAGCACAAATTTCATGAAGATAGCCTCATTAGTTGTTGAGTTATCGTGATTTTTAATATATGTTCGTTATCCCTGACACCGACTAAAAGGTCCAGAATCCTTTATAATATGTGAGCAAATTTGTATGTAATATTTATTACAACAAGTAATGATAAAAAACCAAGGGTTTTTAAAAAAGCACATTTTCAAAATAATATACTGTTTCAAACTAAGTATTTTATCGGAATATAATGTTCAAGCTTCAATATTAACGTTTAAGGAAATATATACGTTGGTGACTGCTTACTTATAAAAAAAGTAAATATTTTATTTAAAAGTTCTAATAGCCCTTCAATGGGGAAGGTTGCCAAATTTCTCAAGGACCTAATTTCATCTAACCCCCCCCCCCTCTCTATTAGTATCCCTCTCTAGGAATTAAACCAAAATTTGGAATTTTACTTAGAATTTTATTATCTAAGAAAAAATGGGTAAAACTGAGAGACACTTTCTTCAATTTAAGGAACCGTTTTTAAATTTAAGAAAAACCTTTAACATATGTTAAAATATAATGTTGGACCTTCAAATTTTGTATATTAATAAAAAAAAAATTGGACAGGTATTCAAGTTACAGGTGCTTAAAAATAGCAAAATTTCAATTTTCGAGCCCTTATAGCTTCTAAACAGGGGGCTCGACAAAAAAATTTTGTTAACCGACTCCTATTAACTTTTAAGGATCTAACTTCTCCCAAAATTTCAAGACCGTAGCTTGAACCGTTCAGAAGATATGTGTGGTGAAAAATTTTGCAAAAATGGAGTTTTGTGTAATGTTAAATTTTAGTACCGTCTGGTAACCCCAAACATTTGCCTGGCAAAAATTTATAAAGTTTATGAAACCAGCTATCGTTTTCCGTTTTCAGATTGAAAATATATTTAACAGAACTCTTGTTATAACCATTTAAATATAGGGCTTTTTTCAACTTCCTGGGGCTGTAGCCCCGTAACAGGTGGGTCTACAGAAAAAAATTCTTCTACGAAATTATTTTTTTTGCAAAAACTACCCATGGTTAAAATTTCTTTACTCTATTTCAAACGGTGTAAAAGTTTTTGTAAACATACGGACAGACGGACGGACAGAGTGAAGCTATATAGGCACATTTTTACAAAATTTTTTGAAAATGTGCTAAAAAGGGTAAATAGATACTTTTATTTATTATGTAAACAAAATCTTTTCTGAATAGAATAAGTGTTCACTAATGCATTCAAAGCCTTAACCATCGTTTATTTTTTTCAAAAATTTTTCATACTAAAACGGTTTATATGAATTTGTGCTTCTTTCTATAATTTTTACTCTATGCTATAACTTAAGAACTAATTGTAGAAATATAGTTGTTGTTTCAAGAGCCCACATTTCGCACTTTTGAATTTTTTTCAATATAATTGCCCCTAGAATTTTTAATAAACTACCTAATGAAATTAAACTGGAGCGGAAGCTTTATAAAAAAAATGAATAAGAATGTGGCTGTTCAGCTTTGATCACTTGCAGATTGAAATGATCACTAATATTCAATCGTATCTCAATTTGTTTTCTATTCAAATAATTAATTCATGCTTTTAAAGTTCTGTGTATTATTTCGTTTGATTTGCTCTTTTGACTACGTACTTGCTTTAATAAATGTTACATTATAGTTAATTCTTGTTTTTTAGTTTGTTAATAAATTTCTTAATTTTGGCCTTCCTTAATTTTAGTCTTCGTTATCTTTTGTTCTTTAACATACTTCTTTGCTAATTGCATCTTTTGATAGTTGCCTCCCAATTAAATTATGCTCCTGGAATATATATTTCATTATCTTTCTTCTCTTGTTGTTTTTTTGAACAATAGATTGATGGTATACTTATTGTTCATGTTTATACAATTTACTAGTTTTTTTTTTAATTTTTTTAAGTTTTTGCCTATTTTAATTAAATTTTTATATTTACTATTAGGATTAAAGAAGCTATTGTAAACTAGCTGTTGGCGGAAGGTAAATTGAAAGAAGAACTTCTTCTAATTAAAAACTTTATATCAAAATACATTATATCAAAACCATTTTCTTAAATAAAATTGTAACCGTTAGATTTTGTATTACGTTGGCTATGCTTCAATTCTAGTAATAGAAAATTTGAAGATGAAAAACTTATATAGTCTACATTTTGTATGTTTTGAGGTTGATAAAATTTTGGGGTCGTTAGTTCAAATACCTTCTTGGTGAAATGTTTTTTTAATTTCAATTAATATTTTATTTTTTATTCAGTTGCGTACTTTTTAAAATAAATTCGATAAATTTGTGTGTTATAAAAGATGTGAAATTTTTCTATAGATTTATTTTGTTTCAATAATGATCTATATCTCCATGTATTAATTTTTTGTATATACTTTTTTAAAAAATGTTGCTAAGCTATATTGTTTCACAACCTTTGCATAGATTCAAATCGAAATACTTGTTGCTAACATTCTACAATGTACCTACACAACACCCTTAATTATATACTTATTTATTCATAAAATCGTATTGAATGTTGATTTCTGAGCTGAGTTTGCATTATCAAATGAAAATTATAAATTTTATATTTTGGTTTATTTTATTATACCTAATTAAGTTAAAAAAATATATTTTGTTTGATTTCAATGCTGCATTTCATTTGGCTTTGTTTCAGAGATAAGGGAAACATTGCTTGGTTTATTTAAAGCAAATCAAGCAATGCAACAAAGCATACATTGGGCCTATACCATTAATTCAGTATTTTACTGAAATAAATGAAGACTTAAAACCGGAATGATCCTGTAAATCATAGTCTCGATTTTTAAAACCAAAACGTTTTACTATTTATTTAAATTTTCCATAAAATCTTCTGTGATTTTTAAAACTGAAATAAACTAATTCATAAACTAATAAATAAACTTAATTTCATAAAAAATTTTTTTGTTATTTTTTTTCTTATTAAAAATAAATAAAATATTTTTTGGTCTGCTTATGATCATTTTGGACATTTTATTTTCTAAAATAAAACACATTCAACAAAACATTAATATTTTTTTATAATTGAACACATCCAACAAAACACATTTAATTCAATGGGTTTGCTACACCTCATTCTAGACAAATATATTAATAATAATTTTTCTTTTTAAATAAAATTTTAAATAAAAAAATAAATGAAAAAAAAAATATAAAATTAGATACACTGCAGTGAATCCTTTTTTTTACTTGTTGTTCGCAAAGTTTCAATTCAATGTTTTAAATGGCACTAAAGTCTCTATACTTTGAAAGCGTTTTTAGAATATTAAAATATTTTATTTTTGTTTCACATTCACTTTATTCTTTTTGGATAGTTAAACTTTAAGTTTTTGAATTTGTTTTGAGTTTCGTATAAACAATCTAATCAGTCAGTATAAGTAAACAAGTGATGAAAAAAACAAAGGGTTTTTAAAAAAGCACATTTTCATAATAATATAGTGTTTCATACTCAGTATTTTATCGGAATATAATGTTGAAGCTTCAATGTTAACGTTTAATATATACGTTGGAAATACATACGTTGGTGACTAAGTTACTACTACTTATAAAAACCGTAATTTTTTTTTAATTTTTAAGTCCTAATAGCCCCTCTATGGGGAAGGTTGCCCAATTTTTCAAGGATCTAATCCTTCCACCAACTTTTTTAGGTTCAAGGAATTAAATTGTGAATTCTAGCAAAATTTGGAATTTTATTTAGAATTTTACTGTATAAGCAAAAATGGTTAAAACTGACACTGTCTTCAATTTAAAGAACCGTTTTTAAATTTAAGAAAATCTTTTAACATATTTTAAAGTATAATGTTGGACCTTAAAATTTTGTATATTAACAAAAAAAAATTTGAACAGGTATTCAAGTTACAGGTGTTTAAAAATAGCAAAATTTCAATTTTCCAGCTCTTATAGCTGCTGAACAAGGGATGTGACAAAAAAATGTTGTTAACCGATTCCTACTAATTTCTGAAGTTCTAACTTCTCCCAAAATTTCAAGACCCCAGCTGGAACCGTTTAGGAGATATGTGGGGCCAAAAATTTTGCAAAAATTGAGTTTTGCATAATGGTAAATTTTAGTACCGTATGGCAACTCTGTACATTTAAGTGATATATTTTTGTAAAGCCTGAAAAAGCAGATCTTTTTTACTGTTTTTAGATTGAAAATATAGCTTACACAACTCTTATTATATCAATTTAAATATAGGGCTTTTTTTAAATTTGCGGGGGCTGTAGCTTCGCCACCCTTCAAAATTAAGAAAAACCTTTGACACATGTTGAAATATAATTAAAGAGTTTTCATTTTGTAAATCACAAAAAAAAAAATTTGAACAGGTATTCAAATTACATGTGTTTAAAAATTGCAAAATTTGAATTTTTGGGCCCTTATAGCTGCAAAACAGGGGACGTGACAAAAAAATTTTTTAACCGACTTCTACTTATTTCTAAGGATCTAACTACTCCCAAAATTTCAAGACCCTAGCTTAGCCCGTATAGAAGAGATGTGTAGCCAAAAATTTTGCAAAAATTGAGTTTAGCATAATGGTAAATTTTAGTAACGTATGGCAACCCTAAACATTTGTTTTTTAAAAATTTATAAAGTTTATAAAACCAGCTATCTTTTGCTGTTTTCAGATTGAAAATACCCTAATAGAACTCTTGTTATAACAATTTGAATATAGGGCTTTTCCAACCTTTGGGGGGCTGCAGCTCCGTAACGGATGGGGCTACAGAAAAAAATTCTTCTACGAAATAATTTTTTTTGTAATACCTACTCGTGGTTAAAATTTCTTTTCTCTATTTCAAACGATGTAAAAGTTTATGTAAACATACAAACAGACAGACAGACAGACAGACAGACAGACGGAACGGACGGACGGACAGAGTGAAACTGTATAGGCACATATTATACAAATTTTTTTGAAAATGAGCTAAAAAGAGAAAAAGACAATTATTCTTTATTGAAATGATATAGAAAGAAAGAAATAAACATTTGATTATACAGTAAAGGAAATTGCTTTTATAAAAAAATGCAATTCTGGGATGGCGCAGTAAAATTCGCAAGAATAAATGTGATATAAAGAGTGCCATAAACGATAATTACGTGACAAAATTTATTTCAAATTGTCAGACATTAATCATAATAATAAGGAGTTGTTGATCCAATAAAAACAACCTAAATGATGAAAAAAATACAATGCACCCTATAAAACTAAAGTTACATGACTGGAAAATCAAAGTCGAAAAAACAACGAAAACTAAAAATATCTCATAAAAATTAATTTAATTAATATAAAATATGAATATACATATTTATATATATATATATGTATATAAATATTTTAAATGTTAAAACATATAAATACATAATGTTTTAAAAAATGTTTGTGTAAAAATTAATTTTTAAGATAATATTTTCAAATTTTGCAGTGTCATAATAAAGTTACCTGTGTTTTTTATAAGGTACACTACCAAATATAAGCAAGATATAAAAAAAAGTTTAAGGTAAAAAATTAATTCCTCAAAATCACCTTAAAATAATCATCAATAAAAAAGGCATTTCGGAATTTTAATTCTCACATAAATGTCAACACAATAATTATTATTATATTATTTGTATATAAAAGAAAAATAATATACCCATACATATTTCCTTGTAAGTGTTAACTAAATACTTTATCATTTTAATGGCTTTTCAGTTAATTAAATTATAATTTTTATATTAAACATATAATATTATTTAAAGTAAAGTATATTAAAATATATTTATATACTAGAAAACAATATTTATGTTTATAGGTAAATATGACTTTCAATATTAAGAGAGCTTCTAGAGTTGAATAAAGGTACTTTCTTTTTCCAGAATAATTATATACCTATATATTTATATTCGGGATTCTGAAATTGGGAGGGGGGGGGATTTAAATTCGAATTCAAACATATTAAATTTATCTTTAAAATATCTTCTAATTGAGAATATATTATTACCCTTGAATTGCAGCAAAATATAAAAAAAAACATGTAATAGACTCAAAGGTTTGGATTCAATCAGTATCAAAAAATAATTCAATCTATTTGTGTCCGTCCGTTAAAACGACAACTCGAAAAGTAAAAACAATTCTAGAGTTATGAAATTCACATTAAACAATTTTTAGACATTTTGTAGGTTCCCTAATGTGTAAAAACTTAGTGTTGTTTCAATGGAGATTGCTGGAACCAGAGTGCATATCTTTGCAACTAATAAGACTAGATGGCTGAAAATTAAAAGTCGTATTTAAAATAATATAGCAAAAAAAAAATAAAAATATAGATGATATAAATTGTATTTCTTTTGAGAATACTAATTTTTTAAAAATAGTATTTTTAAATGTTAGAAGCCTTAAATAAAAAATCGATTAAATAAAAGCTATACTTGATAATTTAAACACAACTATTCACTTAATTTTATTCACTGAATCATGGATACTTGATGAGGAGATCTATTTAGTAAACATTCTACATTACGATAAAATTGTTTCTTGCCGTAAAAACAGAAGAGGAGTAGGTGTTTCAGCTTTTAATTCAATTCATAATTCAATAAACTTTGAAACCATAAATACTTTCTGTGATGAGTGTAGTAGCATGATTTCAATTAAAGTAAAGTCCTAAATAATTACTCTCACTGTTACACTAATATATAAACCACCCGATAATAGTAATCCAGAATTACATTTAACTGTAATTTTAACGGTGATTTTAATTTCAATCTTAGAGCTCCTGATGATAGAGAGGTGAGTGAATATCAAAATATAGTTGAAACATCCGGCTCTTTTTCTGTGATAGATCTGTTACCAGGCCAAGTTCAGGTTCGTGTTTAGATCATGTCCTAAAAAATAGTTTTGATAAAAAATTGTTAATTACTTACCTACCAACTGATTATCAGATCACAATATGATACTACTTCAGATGGAAGATTACAAATTTATAATTAAACAGAACATATGTATAATAAAAACAATTAAATGTCAACAAATTAAAAAGTCAGATAACAAACTGCCAATTTGGCAAGTTGGCTAGTGATGTCGATGTGATCAGTAAACTATTAGTAGATAAATTAAAAAATTGCATATCTCTGTCGACAGAAATAAAATGACATAAAGTAAATTAAAAATTTAGTAGATCATGGATAGATCACGAATGCAGGCAATTAATAAATATAAAAAACTATTGGTACAAAAAATTAAAAAAAGTATCACTTTTGGTTGAATATTTTAACTGCTACAAAAAGATGAAAACGGAGAGAATATTCATTCAAGTTCAATAGATGTCTCGGCAAACAGAAAACGTGAAATGCGGTTAAAGAAGTAATTAGTAACGGAAAAGCCAGCAAAAATTGATTTTTTCAGTGTTATCTAAATACAACTGAAAAAAAAATTAATGAGTTCAACAATTTTTACTGCTCCGTCGACGCAAATTAACGTTAGATTTTAATTCCTTTTATATGCCCACTTTTCGCATTCGCTTGAAATTACGATTCGAATACATTAGTTTAGGTAATACCTTAAAACTTCTAGATATTTTGAAATCAACCCAAAAGTGCAGGCGTCAACGAAATTAATACCTCAATACTTAAAACCTTCAAATACAAGTTAACTGGGCCGACTAGGAATCTGATAAACGCATCAATAAAAGATTATAAAATGCCAGACGGCTTCAAAATAAACGAAGTAGTACCTTTTTACAAAAAATGGGACTTAATTTTGGGAACTAATATTAATAACTTTCGACCAATTTCTATTGCTTCGGTTCTTAGCAAAATAATTGAGACCTATATTAATATACAACTATCTGAATATTTAAGAACAAATAATCTAGTTGCAACCTGAATGGCCAACAACATCGCCGTCTCAGGAAGTAGCAAATTCTGGAGTGCAGTCAAACTCGTAACATAGTTAGGAGAACTTTGGCGCACTACACGAAATTCTGAAGCAACTAATCCAGTGGCGACGATAGAACAATTCCGTCACTTAAAAAATGGGAACCTACCGACACCAGCGCAACCGGTAAACGGAGGTTGATCTCAGGCTAATAACCTGACCGTAAAACAATATTATTAGAAAAACTAAAGATAAAAGAACAGGAGGAATTTACGGTAACGAACACGGCAAACGAAAAAAGGACAACGATCTTAGAATTTGCACTTGGAATCTACAATCACTATCTGCTCCAGGTGCATCTTATGAGCTGATAAACACCCTCAGCGAATATAGAGCAGATATAACCGCAATCCAAGAATTGAACTGGACAGGATCTGGAATGAAAGAATACCACAGAAAAGAATGGTGTATATACTACAGCGGCCAACAGGAAACACGAAGACTCGGATGCGGCTTTGTCGTAGGACCAAAATTAAAGAGTAAAGTTATAGGCTGGAACCCTGTCAACGAGCGCCTATGTACCATCCGACTGCTGGCAAAGTTTTTCAACATATGTATTATCTGTTGTCACGCTTCTACCAATGAGGATGTTGATACTGCAAAAGAAATGTTCTATGACACTTTGGACAAAGTTTACGACAAATGCCCTCAGCATGATGTCAAAATTATCATCGGAGATTTTAATTCTCAAATTGGTAAAGAGGATATATATGGGAAAACGATTGGAAAACACAGCGCCCATAACACGACAAATGAGAATGGGTTACGTCTAGCAAATTGGTGTGCAATGAAAACTTTAGTAGTTAGTAGCACCAAATTCCCGCACCGCGATATTCATAAGTACACATGGCGCCATCCTGATCATAGAACATTTACTCAAATTGATCATGTCTTGATTGATAATCGTCACGCTACAAATGTTATGGATGTATGTACTCGCAGAGGAGCTAATATGGACTCGGACCATTTTTTAGTTATGGCGAAAATTCGAGCACGAATCTCCATGCAGATAAAGCAATATACAAGGTCAACACGGAAAATAAACGTTGAAGTGCTGAAATCTCATGATACTACCACAGTATTCGCAAACACCATCTCACGTAAGCTACAAGAAAATCCTGTAAATGAGTTAGCATCAGCTGATGAACAATGGCAACAATGCGCGGGTATCTTAAAATGTACCACGTTAGAAATTCTGGGATACTCTAAATATAACCGCAAAATACCATAGTTTGACAATGAATGTGTTGAAAAAGTTAAACAAAACAACACCGCATATCGAAATTGGCTGAAAAAGAAAACACGTACCGCTTACGAAGAATATAGGCAGATAATGCGAGAAAAAGTTAAGCTGAAGACGCAGAAACGAAGGACTTATGAAAACAATCAGGCAAAACTACTAGAAGAACTTAAAGAAAAGAATGAGATACAAAAATTCTTTATGAGAGTAAAATCTCAAACTCAAGGTTTTAAGCCCAGGATCAGTGCCTGCAAGGGAAATCTTATCACACACCAAGATGGTATTCTTCAAAGATGGTCAGAGTACTTTTCGGAAATGCTGGCTGGAGACTCCTCAACTCACAATCCACTGAATCCACCAGCACCTACTCCCCATAATATACCACTCAATAATCAAGACGAGCCACCACCGACTTTGGAAAAATTACAAAACTCGATAAAACGCCTAAAAAACAACAAAGCACCTGGCACAGATACATTACCCGCAGAGCTTTTTAAATATGGCGGTAGCGAACTGAGTGTGCACATGCACCAAATAATGGTGAAAATTTGGGTTGATGAAAGTATGCCCACCGAGTGGAACGCTAGCATTATATGTCCCATTTTTTAAAAAGGAGATCGCAAAGAATACAGTAATTATCGAGGTATCAGTCTTCTGAATGTGGCTTATAAAATTCCATATAGTATCATATGTGACAGATTGAAACCATTTATAGAACAAAATATCGGCAACTACCAGTGTGGTTTCAGATCTGGAAAAGATCTGGAAATGGAATTATGGAAAAGTGTCCCGAGTTCAACATAACAACTCATCATCTATTCATAGTTTTTAAAGCGGCATATGATACAATCGGAAGGAACGAGCTTCTGCAGGCCATGACTGAGCTAAATTTTCCGCCAAAACTCGTCAATTTATGTAGAATGACCTTGGCCTGTACATTGTGTGCTGTTAAAATAGATAATCGTACCTCCAGCAGTTGCCAAACTCACAAAGCCTGTAGACAAGGCGACGCACTTTCCTGTAATTTATTTACTATTGCATTGGAAAAAGTTTTGCGCGATGCTGGTATTGAAACTAGTGGAACAATCTTTTTCAAAATAGCCCAAACTCTTGCGTATGCTGACGATATAGATCTAATCGGGAAACAAAAAGAGTCAGTATGTCAAGCCTTCACAACACTGGAAGAGAGCGCTAAGAAAATATGGATTGCGAATCAACGAATCCAAGA
The DNA here is from genome assembly GCA_963082915.1 of Dolichopus griseipennis. Lineage (NCBI taxonomy): Eukaryota > Metazoa > Arthropoda > Insecta > Diptera > Dolichopodidae > Dolichopus > Dolichopus griseipennis. The sequence continues at coordinate 51,084,723 of OY720445.1, read as the reverse complement.
CCAAATATATGGTGGCAACAAAAAATAACGCTCTAGCCCACCGAGTTGGTCAAAATATAACTTTTGGTGATTACAACTTTGAGGAGGTGAAAAATTTTATATACCTTGATTGTATGATAACAGATGATGGCGATAACACCAGCCAAGAAATCAAACGTAGGATTCTTCTAGCGAACAGATGCTATTTTGAGTTAACCAAACAAATGAAATCCAAATATATCAGCTATAAAACGAAGATAACGCTGTACAACACTCTCATTGTTCCAGTATTGCTTTATGGCTCAGAATCATGGACAATGTCGAAAAACGATGAAAATTTGTTAGATGCATTTGAGAGGAAAATCATACGAAAGATCTTTGGTCCTGTAAATATAAATGGGTATTGGAGACATAGATATAACCAAGAACTGTACGCACTCTACGACAATATAAACCTAGTCAGGAGAGTAAAAATACAAAGACTGCGTTGGCTAGGACATGTTGTAAGAAGGGAAGAAAATTGTCCGGTGAGAATGGTTTTGAATCCAACCCACATGGTGTACGTAGCAGAGGCAGACCAAAACTAAGATGGAAAGAAGGAGTAGAACAGGACTATCGAAATTTGGGTTTGCCGGGCTTATGGAGAACAGCTGCCCAGGATAGAGACCAATGGAGAAATTATCTGAAGTCGACCGGAGACTCTAGAGTCTCATAGAGCCATTTATATAATCTAATATGTAATTCTTATCTTAATACTCAAAAAATAAATCTTAATTTCAAAATAATTAAAAAATTAAATCGTTTTTTTTATAATTAAAATTTTTAATTGAGTTAAATTTATATCACCTTTATTTTTTTTTTATTTTTTGTTTTTGTTTCTTAGTTAGAAATTTTTTTTTTCTCTTTTGTTACTTTTTTTTAATTTTATAAAAATATTCTTTTTTTTTTTTTTGCACTGTATTATCTATTTTGGAACAACCACTTACTTGATAACTAGTTTTGTAAGATAACACATAATTATTAAATAATATGTACGAGCTTTAAGATCCCTTGAGGTAAATTATAAATAAAATAAAATAAATAAAAAATAAAAATTACAATAAATTTTGTCTTTATATCACTTCAATTACATACCTTTAAATTTTAAAATTATAGGTACAAAGTACTTGCAATATAAAACATTCAACACTTTTTTGAAACATACCTAGACCCCCAAAATTAAAAAAAGAAATTTAATAGGCTACAATTGCTTTATATTAACACTTACTTGCTTTTTATTCATTTTAATTTTTGTTTAAGCACGCTGTAATCATAACATATGTCAAATTTTGTTATGATTTTTCAGAACGTACTTAATATAAAATACAGTGTAATAAATGATTATTCCACAATTCACACACCAACAGTTTAACAACAATAAATATAGTACTCTTATGTAATAATTTTAGAACTTTGATTAATATACGGTGTTGTAAAATATAATTTTCAAATAATTTTTTTTAAAATAATTTTTTTGTTATTATATTTTTATCTTTCTTTTATTTTATTTTTGTATAGAGAAAACATAACCATTGGCGAGTGGCTATTAGCACCATTTATTATTACATTTCATTTTATCGTTTCACATTTTCATATTTCACGCAATTTAAATTTTTCCAGTTAGGTGAGCAAATAAACGATCGTTTAACCTATGAACGAAATAATGTACTGTGACTATGGACCATGATTAAGGAAGGGGGACCGAAAACAAAAATAATTTGTCAGATATATAAAAGAAAAGACAAAAATAAAATGAAAATTTATAAAAACACGAAGCCTAATCATGAGATACTTTATAAATTCATTATGGAATTTAAATGTAATTATTATGTTATTAATATGTTCATATTATACTATACAAACTATATGGTAGATAGAGATGATATTATTATAACTTAATAAAATATTTTTTATGAATTATTAATTTAATTATTGAGTGATTTACCTCTCAGGTAGCCAGATATTTATTAAGTATTATATGAATAATTCAAAAATTTATAGTTTCAATACCTTCATAATAATAAAACTTAATGAAACTGTTTGGTTTTGTTGATTACTAATAATTTACTGTGCGCTTCTTAAAGTTAATGTTTATTTTATATTGCGTGATAATACATTGTTTTATTTAATATTTTTTCTAAAATTAGTAGAAGTGAGAAAATCAGTAGCTGGTTACATGGTGTTGCAACAAAAAATATATATACATATAAATACTTTTCATGATATGGTACCGCATGTAGATAATAAAATTATAAATTGAAAAACTAATTTGGCACAAATAAATATTATCTAAAAATAATAAGAAAATTATCAATCAATCTTAGAAGATGATTTTGATTACTTTTCTCTATGGATATGGAAAGATTTTGGAATTATGGTAGAGGTTATTTTTTTTTTTTTTTTTGTTACGAGGGTTGATGGAAAGTATCGAAAGCCGCCCAGAATCACTGTACGGGGTTCATCTGGGGAATGTTGGACTTTAACAAACTAAAACCACCCCCTTTTTTTTAAACTAAACTTGGTATGGACCTTAAATACAAATGCATTGTTTGATTTTTAGGATCGGGATTGGGAAGGAAATTAGGGTTAGGATTAGGATTTAGGAATTGGAATTATGATGGATAAAGGAATTAATTTAAAGCAAAGTCATGAGGATGTTAATGTTCTTCTTAAACTTTATTGGATCGTACACATAAAAACTACCAACTTTGTGAAACACATTACATGGTAACTGATTCCATAATCGCGATGTGCGCACAACAAACGAATTTCCATAAGCCGTGCTTCGCCATCTTGCTAATTCAAAAATGTAGGGATGAGCATCTGTCGCACTCCTTGTTTAACGTTGAGAAACTTTCAGGGGAGGCATTAATTGTTTGATTTCGTTGGAACAGATGTTCGTCCATACGAGGTATCTATAAAACAGAGTTAGTGACCAAACGGTTCGACGATGGTTAAGTGGAGTGAGCGATGAGGTAACACTAGGATAATTTATAAGACGGATAGCTCTATTTTGCACTTTATAGAGATAGCCCAGCGCGGTTTGATGGGCTCCAGCCCAAATATGTGCATTATACTCCATTTTTGGTCTAAAGTAAGTTTTATAGATTTTTTGAAGATCAGGTGCAGAAATGTAAGTTTTACAGCGAAACAAGAAACATAAACATTTAGCTGCATCTTTAACTATACCAAAAATGTGGTTTAACCAGGTCAATTTTTGGTTTAACCCGATACCCAGAATGTAAAGGTCTGTTGTGTGCTGCAAGGTATACCCTGAAATGATAAGCTGGGGGTAGATATTGCAATTTTGCGCGAAATTATACAGCATTGAGTCTTTTTTGTGTTGAAATCAACACGGTTATACTCACCCCATTTTTGGGTTTTTGGTAAATCATTGTTTAGCTCACTAGTCATGAAATTTTTTGCTGTTGTGTTAGTCTGTTGATTAATGTTACAGCGGCTATGAAATTTATAGGAAATGACAACGGTGCTGTCATCTGCGAAACTGTGAATTGGATTGGAGATTACTGAAAGTAAGTCATTGATAAATATTAAGAAAAGGGTTGGGGATAGAGCAGATCCTTGGGGAACACCAGCATTTATTTGAAATTGGTTGGATGTATGACCATCCACAAGTACTCGAATCGTGCGATTTGAGAGAAAATCTCCAATCCATTTTAAGAAAACCCTACCTAAACCTAACGCCTCGCATTTAGCTGTTAAAGCATCATGCCATACTCGGTCAAAAGCTTTAGATGTATCCAAGGCTACAACATCAGATTCACCAGAGTGGTGAAGACTGATATTTAGCTTCTCGCAAAGGTAAGTCATTTATTTTTATTTATTTATTTATTTATTTAATATCTCTAAAAGAGCTTTTGGGCTCGTACAGAGTTCCTATATGTTTTCTTATGATATAATAGTTAATTTGATTTAATTTAATTTAATTTAATTTAAGTGCAATTTTTAATAATTTAATTAATTTAAATGATATAACAAAAAATATATATGTATACATGTAATATGCTAATATTTACTTTGTAAAATGGCAATGGCTACATTTGATGAGAACTTTACGCTTATAGATAATCAAGTTATTTAGAGTGTATAATTTTAATATTTACTTATGTACAAATTTTTACAATATTTTTTAAATGGATGATAATTTAAGGTCTTTATGTTATTTGGTATACTGTTATATTGTTTTGCACTGCTATTAAATATTGGCTACAGTCCCTGCAAGTTGTTGTGAGCACTGCGGGTGTTGTGTTCATGAACTTCGTTATTGGTTCTTACTTGAGTGTTAGACTTGATGTTGTTTGTGTTCATGTTATAGATGTGTAGTGTTTGTGTATAACGAATTAGGTCTTCAATTTTAAGGATTTCATATTCTTTATGCATTGAATTTGTTGAAGTACGAGTTGGCAAGTTGTAGAGATTTTTTATGGTCCTATTTTGGATTTTTTGAAGATTTTTTATATTGTTGTTGAATGTATTTCCCCATACTCCTATACCATAGGAAATTATGCTATGGAAAAGACTATAGTATACTGATTTTTTTAAACAATGTGGGAGTCTTCTTCCTAGTTTTTTTAGTAATCCGGCTACCCTGCGAAGTTTAGGTAACAATTCATTAACTTGTGGGTTCCAGTTTAAATTTTCGTCGAGTGTAACACCCAGGTATTTATATTTGTTAACTCTTTGAATTGTGTTATTATTATACTTAATATAAAAGTTGACGCTTTTTGATTTAAATAGCATTAATTTTGTTTTATTTACGTTAACTGTGAGTTTATGTTTTGACATCCACGCATGTATCAGTGACATGTCATTATTCATTGCTTTTTCCAGTTCACATAAATTATCTTCATCGTACACTAATACTAGGTCGTCAACAAATAAAAATTTACCACAGTTCAATTGCAAATTAGCTATACTACTAATGTAGCAGCAGAAGAGTGAAGGACCCAATTAACTGCCTTGTACAACTCCATATTCGTTATTTTGCTTTTTACTTTTAATCTCGTCCAATTCGACATATTGGTATCTGTTTTTGAACTAAATTTCAAACCATTTGTGTTCACTGCCCATTATCCCATGTTCATATAGGATTTTTAGTTGTGTTTTCCTGTCTACTGTGTCGAATGCCTTTGCTAGATCAAAAAATATGGCACCAACCTTTTTATCTTTACTAAGATTAGTTTGGATGCGTGTGACAACATCTAATAGCGCTGCACTCGTATTCGATTTCTTAGAAAAACCATATTGCGATTTGAAGAGTAGCTGGTTGTGTTGCAGATACTCAATTAATTGTTGGTTAATATGTGTCTCAAGTATTTTACTGAAAATTGAAGGAATAGATATGGGTCTAAAGTTGTTAAAGTTCAATCTATCTCCACAATTTTTATAAATTGGAATTACTCTAACAATTTTCAGGTTGTCTGGAACTATACTTTCAGCTATTGATTTATTTATTAATAAAGTTATTGATTCAGCCAGTTGTGAAAACACATTTACCAATCGAAACTTTTAAAAAAGTTGCTTAAACCTTCCCAGTTGGCACGATTATAATTCCATACCAGTTTTTTGGGAGGAGTCTTCCTATTGATCACTGTGTAAATATAGAAGCTTGTTTTCACCAAACAATGGTCGGAGCCCCCAATGGGGCATCCTACCGAAACCACATACTTTTCAGTATGTGTAGTCAGAAACAGATCCAAGAGGTAACCTTCTTGATCAGCACGATCAGGGACCCTAGTGGGATTTTGGACAAAGTGGAAAGGTGGAACATTGATGAAAACAGTTCAACTTGCTTCCCAATTGAGTTTTGGCTCAAAAATTAATTCCTTAAAAAATGAAGCCAATCTCTGTTATGGACATTGAAATCCCCAGCCAGAACTATTTCAGTTTTTGGGCATGATTCCAAAATTTCATTTATCTGGTTAAAGAGATTTTCAATCTCCGTAGCAGTTTTATGTTCATTTGAGTTGGGTGATCTGTATAAGAAATATTAATGTATGACATGTTTTCCAACGAGAATTTTGACCCAAATGTAATTGAAGGTTGGGCTAGAAGCTTTATATTTATAAAGAATGTTGAAAACGATGTCATTTTTAATAAAGATAGCGATGCCTCTTTAAGGGACAAAGTGTGAAACAAGTGAGTAGCTGGTAATACTAAAATTATCTTTTTGGCCACTAACTCTCGCTTCACAAAGAGCTAGGATAACTGGCTTTGCAGAGTTTAAATGGCATTCTAAGGCATAAAAATTCGTCTGCAATCCGCGTATGTTACAAAAATTATTATTAAAAATAGAACAAAATTTAAAAATTTAAAAGTAAAAAATATATATATGTACGATTTGTCCTCCTTAATTAATGATTTACACCGGCTAATTTAATTTTACTTGAGTGAGAAAACGACTTATATAAAAGTTCAACAGTTTTTATCTTGCACGATATAATGGCGAAACACTATATGTGTCCTTATTGAACGAAGTTACAGTCGCAATCTCACACAAACTAAAACCACATGTATTTTAGATTTTAATATAAAAAAAAATTTATGTTTGAAAAAAAAAAAAATTAATGTTAATATAGCATAATGAGTATTAATTTATTTAAGTTAGTAAAAAAGAGATCAACGCATAAAATTATATGCAGTATTTTTAGTGTAATCTAATTTCCAATTATCAATACATTGAAAGTGCAAAATAAAAATATAAAAGTTTGAGAATCTAGAAAGAATAAAATTAAAGCATCAACATCTATACATAAGAGGAAGGGAGATGGATATATTTGTTTTATTTACTGCTAGGAGATGAATGGGAAAAAAAAATTAAAAAAAAAAATTTGACAAGTTATTAGTTGTAAACAAAACAAATCCGACGCGTGTTTTAAAATAAATTAAATTTTTAATTTTGAAAATAAAATATAAGTTCTTATATTTAATAGAAACTTTTAGAAATTATAACAAAGTTGTTAAAATTGATCAAAATGTATATTATGAAAAAAAAAATAATTTTCATAAAAGATTAAAAATTTGTGTTAATTGATTATCCATCGACAAGAACACGAATTGTAAGGGAAATCCATTTAACAAAAACCATACCTCGACATAAAGCCCTGCCCTTTGCAGGCATCATGCTAAACTTTATTGAAAGCTTTAGAAATATCCAAAGCTGCATCAGGTTCCCCAGTGAAGACTAATATTAAGCTTCTCATACAGGTAGGTAATGAGATCACCAGACAAACAACAGGCTCTGAATCCGTATTGAAGATCATGAAGCAAATCTAAATTTTTGCGATCTAAATATTTCATAGTTTTTTGGCTTATAACTTTTTCCATTATTTTTTAAAGGACCGAAGTAATAGCAATAGGTCGGTAATTAGATAAATCGTATTTATCGCATGTTTTTTAAGAATTGAAATAAAATTTGCAACCATCCATTAGTTAGGATGAATACCCAAAGTAAAGAAAAGATACAAAAGATTGCGCAGAGGTAATAAAATGGAGGTATTTGTGTTTTTAGGAACGATAGTTGTAATAACGTCAGGACCGACAAATTTTTTTGTATTAAGTTTTCTAAGATTTTCATCACTGTTCGTCCTAAAGTACATTCTCCCAAAGACGCAGCCTACTTCTGGAATAAATGGAGGTCGTTGAGTTGACTGACGCAGTCACGCGTAAACCCTATGAAAAACAAATTCGCTTTTTTTTAGAATCTGATACGCTGGGGTTATTTTTGTCAACCAAATAAGCCAAAAGAGAATACTCAAAAATAGATGTTCAACTTCGTTTTTAGCACATTTTCAAAAAAAATTTGTAAAAATGTGCCTATATAGCTTTACTCTGTCCGTCTGTCCGTCCGTCCGTCCGTCCGTATGTTTACAAAAACTTTTACACCGTTTGAAATAGAGTAAAGAAATTTCAACCATGGGTAGTTTTCGTAAAAAAAATAATTTCGTAAAAGAATTTTTTTCTGTAGCCCCACCTGCTACAGGGCTACAGCCCCCCAAAGTTGGAAAAAGCCTTATATTTAAATTGTTATAACAAGAGTTCTGTTAGACATTTTTTTAATCTGAAAACGGCAAACGATAGCTGGTTTCATAAACTTTATATATTTTTGACAGGCAAATGTTTAGCATTGCCATACGATACTAAAATTTAACATTACACAAAACTCAATTTTTGCAAAATTTTTGGCCACACATATCTTCTGAACGGTTCAAGCTAGGGTCTGAAATTTTGGGAGAAGTTAGATACTCAGAAATTAGTAGGAGTCGGTTAACGAAATTTTTTTGTCTAGCCCCCTATTTAAGAGCTATAAGGGCTCGAAAATTGAAATTTTGCTATTTTTAAATACCTGTAACTTGAATACCTGTCCAAATTTTTTTTAGTGATACACAAAATTCAAAGCTCTATAATTATATTGCAACATGTGTCAAAGGTTTTTCTTAAGTTTGAAGGATGACGAAGCTACATCCCCGGAAAATTCCAAAAAAAAGCCCTATATTTAAATTGATATAACAAGAGTTCTGTTAGGTTTATTTTCAATCGAAAAACGGTAGAAGAGAGCTGCTTACAAGAATATGTCGCTCAAATCTATAGGGTTGTCATACGGTACTAAAATTTACCGTTATATAAAACTCAATTTTTGGAAAATTTTTGGTCCCACATATCTCCTAAATGGTTTAAGATACGATCTTGAAATTTTGGGAGAAGTTAGATCCTTAAAAATTAGTAGTAGTCGGTAAACAAAATTCCCCCTGTTTAGGAGCTATAAGGGCTCGAAATTTTATATTTTGCTATTTTTAAGCACCTGTAACTTGAATACCTGTCCAATTTTTTTTTTATTAATATATAAAATTTAAAAGTCCAACATTATATTTTAACATATGTTAAAGGTTTTCCTTAAATTTAAAAGCGGTTTCTTAAATTGAAGAAAGTGTCTCTCAGTTTTTAGGTGAAGTTAGATCTTTGAGAAATTTGGCAACCTTCCCCATTGAAGGGCTATAACAACTTTAAAATAAAAAATTTACTGTTAGTTAAATTTTTTACTGTTTTTACTGTTACTTTAAATTTTCTAAGTAAGCAGTAACTATTTGCAAATAAATATTTCCAAAGTTAAACTCAGCATGTAATACAATATAATTTTGAAAATGTGCTTTTTTAAAAACCCGTAGTTTTTTTACATCACTTGTTTGTATGAGCATTCCTTTTCACCAATTTAAGCTGGGTGTCTGAAATTTTGTCTAAAATAGTTTGGTTTTATGACCACAGTTTGTGCAAAATTTGGTTGGTCTATTGCAGTAGATTCGAGTACCTGCCATACAACTTCGGGAATCATCATAAGTTTGGGAAGTAAAAATTTAGTAAACTTCCTCATTCAAGAGCTATTAGGATTTAAAAATTAAAACTTTTAGATTTTTATAAAACAGTAGAAAAAATAATAATTTATAAAAAATAATTTTTATAAATTATTCACTACTATATGTTTTTCCAAAATTAAACCTTAACATTGAAGCTCGAACATTAAATTTCGCACTTGTTAACAGGTTTTCTTGAGTGCATTGGGATTATATATTCTAAGTATTGATTTCACTATTATACATATTTTATAAAGTGATGAAATAACTAAATTATAATATTATCATTTATTTTTATATATATTGTGTTGTAGGGGCATTACTTAATGTCAGTAGTAGTTAACTTTAATGGCCAACTGAATAAAATAAAATTAGGGTAATGGAGAGGTTCGAAGAGCTGCCTTTTAAATTATATTTTCTTTTGTACATGACTGAAAACCTAACAATCTATGCATTTAAAATTTTGTCAAAAGTAATTAGCCGGATTATATAATATCGATATTATATAAAGAGACGTAAAAGATGATTTTAAAACTTATCAAGGTCACTGTGAGAGTAATTATTACAAACATTTAAACTCAGCTCGTGAGATTTATAATAAGTTTTTTCTACCCAGAACCCCGAAATTAGCTTCTCAGATACCTTGAGAAGCTAATTTCGGGGTTCTGGGTAGAAAAAACTTATTATAAATAAAATAAATCTTAATATATAAGTCTGTATATCAAAATGTTAGGAGTCGAAGAATAAAGACAATCTTTTTCTAAATTCATCAATTTTAAGTTCTGACGTATTTGCATTAACTGAAATGTGGTTAAATCCAACCAAATTGAACTAAGAGCTTTTTGATAACTGTCACACAGTTGTTAGGAAGGATAGATATTCTAATCTTTCTGATTAACCTAATGGTGTAATTCCTAAAGCGGATGGAGTTTTGATTGCGGTATGAAAAAATTTTAATGAAAATCAAGTCAATGTCCCCGGATTAGAAAATTTTGAAATTATTATTGTGAAAATTGAATTTGAATTTTTATATTCCTGCTTCGTCAGATTATGATATTTATACTTCTATAGGTTAAACGATAGATTTTATGTGCAATGATTTTAGTTCTATAGATGAATTGATTTTATGTGGTGATTTTAATATTCTCAATCTGAAATGGATAAAGCAAGACGAGGAACATTTTATGATTCCGAAACATATTGGGACTGAATATGTATTTATAAAAAATAAATGCTAATTATTTGCAACAAGTCTCAGAAATTTGTAACTTTGATTTAATCTTCGTTTCTGAATGGAAGAATTTAGTTTTCTGCGAAAATATCTTCCGTTTAATAGGTGTTGTTAAGTTCCATCCACCATAAAGTTTCTCTTTATGTTAATTCACTAATCAAATTCTGATTATTCTAATTCTTATAGTTTTAATTTTAACAAAGCTAACTTTACTGCTCTAAAGGAATTCATTAATTCCTTTGACTTTTATTCTATACTCGTATTTAATAATACGGATGTTAATATAATGACAAGAAGTGTTCTTAAAGTTATTTTGGAAGGTTTTCGGCAATTTGTCCCAAAATGTAAGAACCGAAACTCTTTATTAGGTCAACCATGGTTCTATTCGGATTTGAGAAAACTCAGAAATAAAAATAATAAAGCTTGACGTTGTTATCTTAAATCGAAGAATTCGCATGGCTATAATAGATTTAAAATTTTCTTTGATGAAGTCAAACTATTGTCTGAATTACTCTAATGAATTTATTTCTAATACATCTTCAAAATATATATCAAAATATATGCTTCTGGAAATTTTTTATTTCTAAAAGGAAGAGTGACGAGTGGGTTTATTTGTCATATGAAGTATAATGGTATTTCAAATAATGATTCTAAAATAATATTAATTTCTTTCTTGAATACTTCTGTTCTTCTCATAGTAATTCTATTTTACACCAAATTATAATGATTTCCCTCATTTAGATACTTTTCTGAAAACTACTTAGTCCAGTATAAATATTAATGAAGGTATAGTTAAAATGTATTTCGACAAACTTGGGAATAATAATCTTCCCGGACCGGGTGGTATTTCGGAAATTATACTCTAAAAGTGTTATAGTGCTTTGGCTATTCCACTTTGAATACTTGTTAATTCTTCCTTAATTTCTGGAGTTTTTTTTTTATCTGGAAATACTCATATGCTGGACTTATTCATAAGAAAAATCCCAAAATAAAATTATTAATTATCGATCAATTGCGAAACTTTCTTATCTTCCAAAACTGTTCGAATTAAAAATGTATGATTCTACTAATAGTCACTGTAAATCTTTTTTGGTTCATAATCAACATGGATATATGGATCAAAAACCAGCAGTTATTAATCTTGTTCAGTCACTTTTACAAAAAATATGGAGTAAGGTTTTCAAACAGATTTTATCTTTAAAGAGTATAGAAAAGCTTTTGATGTTTTACCACATTCTATAATACTTTTAAAGCTGAGAAAACTCTGTTTCCCAGATATTGTTGTGAAATGGGTTGACTCATATTTATATGATAGGATCTACAGTGTTTTACTTCGATGATAAGCTTAATTTTAAACTTAATTTCTGTTATATTATAGATAAAGTAATTGTACGCATTGTTTTAAAAAACGTTGGTCTAAAGAATTTAATGATCCTTGTGTTCCTAAATCTTTATTTTCTTGTCTAGGTAGACCTAATTTGGAATATGCGAGCCAAGATTGGTCCCCATTTTGCGAGGCACTTATTAATAGAATAGAGGTGGTGCAAAAAAATTATTAAAGGTTTACTTTGAAAAATCTTCAATGATCAAACCTGTTTATCTTACCTCTGTATGAACATACGTTGAACTTAATTTTAAAGTAAACTTTAAAATTAAAAAGAGAAGTTGCTGATGTTATTTTTCTTACTGAGGTTGTAAAAGGAAGCATTTCTTCTGCTCAAATACTTAATAACATCATCATCAATTTAAATAATGCTTTACGTAATACTAATCTGTTTACGTTAAGTTTTGAGAGAATGGTAATTATGAACCGATTCATAGCTTGTTGATAATAGGTAATAAACACAACATCGATTTTACACTTTCAAAACAAACACAAAAACTTAAATTGTACAAATAGAAATATAAAATCTTGTTTTTATATTTTTAACTTTTTTTTTGTTAATTAAAATTTTGATTTAAGATGTTGTAGTAGGTAAATATAAAACTCGATCAAAACAAAACAATTATACAATTACATGTTATTACAAAAAACACCAATTAGAATTTAATTATAACACAAACATCAAAAAAAATTAAATAAAATTAAACACTATAATGCACTAGAATTAACGTCGTAATGTCGTAATGCATAAACGTCAGTTGTGCTATTCTAATTTAATTTACATAGATACGTCAAGACTATTTCAAACTTATTAGATTTTCTTTTTCTTGAAAATTAGTTTTCATCCGTACAGAACAATAGTACGCAAGTGTATAAAAATTACCTTTATGTTTCTAATGCATTGAATTAGATGTAAATGTCACTGCGTTCAAAAAATATATAATATTCGCACAAAAATGCTGGTATCTCCCCAACAACGCTTTCGTTTCGAAATTTTTTATAGAGAAATAAAAATTATGAATAATAACTAAAACAAGCGAAACTAACAAATTTCTAATTAAAATTGGTAAAATTTAACTGAAAATTCAAATATAAAATTTTTAATATGTAACAGTTAGCAAAACAGCCTAATAAAGGATCATAATGTTTTTGAAATTAAGTTTTGAAAAACATTTTTTTTTTTAAGTTTAATATCTGAAAATTCAAAAACTAAAAAATGTTGCTGTAAGAAATCATATATATCCATATATAAGTAACATTAGCAATTATTATTGATAAATGGCAGCCAATATTAATTTCTAATGTATTATATTAACAAAATAGATTATTTTTATTTTCTCAAAAATTAGTATATAATTATGTTCGTATTTGTATCTCAGAGTTGGCACACTCAAGTATATACTCTTATTCGTATCTTCTCAAAACAAAATATTTTCTTCTTAAATTTGTTTGAAATAAATTTTCGGATATATGCAGTTCTTCTCTTCAACTATTTATTTGTTAATAAGAGCGGCAAAATTTTTGTAATTATTAACACTGAAAACAATTTAAGTTCAAATAAGTTATTTCGCAAAATATACAAATTGTTGATATGTCCCTATTATTGACCCATGAACAACATTTTGATAATTATTAAAATTTCTTTATTAATTAGATAACTATAACCATTGATTAAGAATTATATATAGATAAACATTTTCATGTTAAAAATTTGTATGAAACTTTTTTCGCATATTTTTTAAAATTCTCTGAAAATCGTTGGCACGAAGATAAATGTATTGTAACTATTTCTATTTTATAGTATACCCTTTATTTTTATTCTCTACATACATATAACATGATTCAAGAATATGAATACTATGACACTAAAGAAAAGAAAAAAATCGAATAAGAAAAAAAACGAGGAAGTGTGTAGTAGAGTAGATTGTGTCAACTCTGGGATACCCGTATGACCGTATAGAAAAATTTATTTATTTAAACAAAAATGAAAAAATCAAAACAAAAAGTTTCCCGTTACAATTGAAACCTCATAAGAAATTGAGAATAAAATATTTGGTTTCCTTCAAATATTCATAAAGGTTATTTGTTATTGAGATCTATAAAGTTAGATTTTAAAATAATTATTTTAGAACCTTTATATGCATACATATCTATATAGATATGTACGCAAGTACATACAAAATTAAATAATTTTTTAGAAAAAACGAAATCAATTCGAAAAAATGAACTATGAATTTATGAATGAAAAAATCATTGCTTATACAAGTATGACTATTTGTCAAAAGGGTATACTAAATTTGCCATTACGTTTATTACGCAGAGAAGTAGGGGGGTAGATATAGACTCAAGTGTATGGATCGGATCAGAATTGAAAAATAAATCGATTTAGCTATGTATGTCCGTGCGTCTGTCCATCCGTAATTACGATAACTCAAAAATTAAAGGAGCTAGGATTCTGGAACTTTCAACAAATCGGATTTTAAAAAAAAACCGTCCACACCATTGAAATTCTACCAGTTTGCACAACGTGCTCGGGTAGCTGCCATATAACTTCTTGTTTTATATGAGCATTACTCTGTACTTATTAAAGCTGGGTATCTGAAATTTTGCCAAAAGTAGTTAAGTGTAATGGCCAAAGTTACTGGAAAAGTTGGTTGGTCTACTGCAGAGGGTTCGAGTAAGTGCCATACAACTCCTTCTTTTATATGAGCATTACACTACACCTAATAAAGCTTAGTGTTTGAAATTTTGCCAAAAGTAATTAATCGGATGATATTATAATGTTTATACTACGGTCATACGGGTATCCCAGAGTTGACACAATCTACTCTACTACACACTTCCTCGTTTTTTTTCTTATTCGATTTTTATACCCTACACCTATAGAATAGGTAAAGGGGTATATTAACTTTGGTATGGTGTTTGTAACCACCTAAAGGAAGCGAGCTAGATATGGAAAAGTATATATATTTGTGATCAGCGTGACCGCCTTAGTCGATATAGCCATGTCCGTCCGTCCGTCCGTCCGTAGGCACGATAACTCAAAAAATAATGGAGCTATCTTGATGAAATTTTAACTGTTGGTTACTAGGACTGAAAGTACGGCGGGGATTGCATATGGGCGAAATCGGCCCATGGGTTCGGATTCTGGACCTTTTAATCGGTTTCAGAGCTAACGAACAAATATAAAAAATCACGATAACTCAACAACTAATGACGCTATCTTCATCACATTTGTACTGTAGGTTACTAGTAATGAAACTACTTCGGGAATTGCGTAAGGTCGGGATTGGACCATGGGTTCGGAACCTAGAACTTTTTGATCGAATTTAGGCCAAACGAGCATAATTCCGAAACCAATGAAGATAGAACCTCCAAATTTAGTATCAGGGTGTCCCTTCCTATTTCCTAAGTCTCTTGTGAATTTGGGTCCCATTGGAGTAGTGGGTCGGGGACCAGCCACACATTTCCGAAGACCTTAAAGCATATCTTTAAAATTAATAAAGATAACAACTTGAAAAAATGTAGAAGCTTCCAATTTGCCACAAGGGTGTTCTTTACTATCTCTTGCGTGTTCCCCTAATTTGGGATCAATTGGAGTGGTGGTTCTGTACCCCTCTCAGACCTCCCAAATTTTAAAGGCTTATAATCGAAATTACTAAAAATAGTTACTTAAAATTAGGATAGACCGTTCAAATTGTGTACAAGGGTTAACTAGTACTATAAGTACAGCGCGGACTATATAAGGGCGAAATCAGCCCAACGGTTCGGATTCTGGACCTTTTAATCGATGTCAGGGCTAAGGAACATATATAAAAAATCACGATAACTCAACAACTAATTAGGCTCTCTTCATGAAATTTGTGCTGTAGGTTATAGGCAGCGAAACTACGGCGGTGATTACGTACGGTGAGGATTGGACAATGGGTTCGGAACTTAGAACTTTTTGATCGAATTTAGGCCAAACGAGCATAATTCCGAAACCAATGAAGATAGAACCTCCAAATTTGGTATCAGGGTGTCCCTTCCTATTTCGTAAGTGTCTTTGAAATTTGGGCCCCATTGGAGTAGTGGATCGGGGACCAGCCACTCAGTTCTTAGGCCCTTAAAGCATATTTTCGAAATTAATAAAGATAGTAACTTGAAACAAATGTAGAAGCTTCCAATTTGCCACAAGGGTGTTCTTTACTATTTCTTGCGTGCCCCCCTAATTTGGGATCAATTGGAGTGGTGGTTCAGAACCTCTCTTAGACCCCCCAATGTGTAAAAGCTTATCATCGAAATTAATAAAACTAGTAACTTAAAATTAAGATAGAGCGTTCCAATTGTGTACAAGGGTTAACTAGTATTGAAAGTATGACGGGACTGCATATGGGCGAAATCGTACCATAATTTCGGGTCCTGGAACCCTTGAAAAGTTCAAGGACTAACAAACATATATCTTACAAACACCATAACTCAGAAAATAATGCCGGTATTTTGATGAAATTTAACAGTAGGTTACTAGTAATGAAAGTACCATGGGAATTGGTTGTGGTCGAGTTTAATTTCGAAGGCAAAGAATATATTTCCTATGTCCTATGTGTCTCCGAAATCTAGACTTAATTGTAGTGGTTCAGCTATGTTCAATGGTACTTGCTGCATTTATGTAAAATTTATTTTTATATTTAAATGAATTATATGAAAAGGTGTAAACTTTTAATTGTATTTTAGAAATACATTTATTGCATATTTTGCGTTTATAAGCTTTTCTATTAGGTATATAAACTAACCATTTAAAATAATTGCAATTTTTAAAAATTTGGATTATTAAATATATTATGCTTTGATTATCTTTTTATCACAAAATTTAATAATTAGAATTTTTTCATTTTGTAATTGAATTGGAATAAATATATTTTCATTTATTTCAAGTTTGTTTGTTTTTTAATATTTTAAATAGATAAATTAGTAAGAATTTGTAGTATTTTTTAATAGATAGGGTAATTAGAAAATGTTTTTAGTATTATACAGTTAATTTGGTTAGCTATATCGTACGATCAAATTAATAACAGCTTCTATGGTGTTAAAATGACTTATGGATATGTCCTTAAATTTGAACCAAATAGGTGTAGGGTATTTCTAAGTCGGTTGCACCGACTGACTGTTTCTTTACTTGTTTTCTTTTCTTTAGTGTCATAGTATTCATATTCTTGAATCATGTTATATGTATGTAGAGAATTAAAATAAAGGGTATACTACAAAATAGAAATAGTTACAATACATTTATCTTCGTGCCAACGATTTTCAGAGAATTTTAAAAAATATGCGAAAAAAGTTTCATACAAATTTTTAACATGAAAATGTTTATCTATATATAATTCTTAATCAATGCTATAACCTAGCTTTAAAATACTTTAATTTAGTTTTGAAATTTAATAAAAGACTAATCAAAACTTACCTTTTTTTCTAATTACAAAGAACTTATTTTAAAAAAACTTATTTTTCCAATTACAAAGCAATTGAAGTTGAAAGCAAGCATTTCATTAGTAATAAAATAACAATAACAGATTGATAATTTTGCTGCTTAACTTTTTAAATATTATAGTAACCTCTATAGACGTGTAGTACTTCGAAATATACAAAAATCTTTATAAAAAAAGGAATATTTAAAAGAAAGAAACTACTAGTTCTAAAAGTATAAATTTTGTAAAATTGGTTTTTGCTTCTAATGTTTTTGTAAAATTTAAAGTAGAGATTTGTCTCATTTTGCTAAATATTTTATTTTGTACCATTAAATTTATAAAAGGTGTATATAAAGAGGTATATGTACGCGGTGGTAATAGTAGAGAATTTAAATCTTTCGAATAGCAGTGCTTAATTTGCTTTTACATCATGTAATACAATATGTCTTGTATTTTGGGAATTTTATAAAACTTTTTAAATATTTATCCAAATTTTATTTCAAATTCTAATTTATGGTTAAAATATGTAAAAACCATTAATTAACATTATTACAATATACATATATAAGATACAAACATAAATAAAATCAAAATGAAGTACTGACTTTAAATGATTGATATCTAATTACATATAGATTTTTAAAAATGGAATTTTAAATCAATTTCGGTTCTTAAAAATATTTGAAATTGCTCTATACATTAAAACTTTTTTAAAGAAAAATCACTGTTATTCATTTTTTAATCAAGAACTGTTCGTTTAAGAAAATCGTTAAAAAAATTTAAGAATTCAAGTTTCTTGCTTGAATTTTTCTATTTTGAATAATGTCAGTCACATTATTAACTAGTAATTTAAGACATTTTATTTTTCAGCAATGCACACTATCAAATAATTATTACAAATAAACAAAATTTAAATAAATAAAGATAAATTTATTTTATACATGTACGTATAGAGCGAGAGAATTTCCAAATAACTTCATATTATTATATACATTAAACTACACGTTACGATGGAATAGTGTGGAGTCAAAAGTGCGTCGAAAGCAAATATTTCAATTTCAATTGACTTCACATATCAAACACATCAAATTCATATCAAATCGAGGTTTTTTTTAAATTTTCTGCAAAGGTCTTTCTAGCTTTTTTAGTTTTTTTTTAGTTGTGATTTATTTATGCAAAAAGCAAATAATAACAGAAACAAAAAATAAAAACTTGAAACAAACTTCGAAATGTCGTTCTTTATTCCAGTAGAAACGTTTTATGTTGCTTAATACAGAGGCGTCTAAAAGATACAATATATGATATACATGAATTTAAAATTTTTGTAGTATTTACAGATTGAAGATTAAATAATAATATCGATAATTTAGAAACGCATTTCAACTAGATTAATACATATTCCACAATGCAAAAACAGAACTGTTATAATTTATAATTTTTATTAAAGATCACAGTGATTTTTGTTAAGTTTAATTAAGTTCAATTTTTATTAGGCCTGCTCTCATAAAAAAAAAAAATTTAAAATATGTTTTACATTTACAAACGGTTAGATCAAATGTTTCAATTCGTTAACCAGTTGCGAAACAAAATCAGTAATTTCTTAAAAGTTTTTTTGTTTTTTGATATAATTCTTTAACATACAAAAAATAAATAAAAATTTTAAAAGAATCTATAATGTAATACGGGAAGTTCTGGACAAAACTTTAAATAAAAAATAGAGAAAAATGTTTTCACTTAAAATTATGTGATGAATTTTAGGCCACTCTTTCTATACATATTAGGTATTTCGTTAAAGAATACGTTTTGTAAGCATATAAAAAATGAAAAGAGAATTTTAAAGAACCACCGTCATTGATTTCTAAATTTACTGGAATTTAACGACATTTAACAAAAAAAAAAGTAAATTTGAGAAATCCAATTTTTATACCAAACTATTCATGCTTATCATAAGTAATTGAGGTTGACCAATAGAGGAGCCTTTTTCAAAAAGCGTTATTACTAGTAATAATTTATTCAATTCAACCAAGATTTATACCCGCAAGGCAATGTTTGATGAGATATTAATAAATTATATAGTAGGATATAATTATATCTTGGTCTAAACAATTTTAAACTCGTATAAACGCTGAAATTCAAATTTTAATATTAACAGAAATTTAAAAAAAAATTCTTTAATTTAACAGCCAAAGAAAGAAAAATAGGTCTAGTTAAGTAAGAGCAATTGTAAATTCCAAAATTAAAATAAATTTTGGAATCACTAAAGTATATATATTTTTGAAAAATTTACGACATAGGTACGCCATAATATTTATTTTAGTTTTGTTGCAAAAGAAAACAGATCCTAAATTTTGGAATTAGATGTAGAGTAAGACGAGAACAACATTCAGTAATTATAAAATACAATTGCAATCATAAAATTGGATAAAAATAATATATATTATTGTAAAAATATAAATTGCAAAATATAAATTGCGAAATATGTATTGCATGTATAATAAAAACTGCAATAGTACAGCTATAAAAATTGTAAACTGTACAATGAAATTCGCAACGTTTTTAATTTAAATAATTTCAACATCAAGTTAATATAAATTTTATAAACGAATTCTAAAAGATAATTGATATTTAAAATACATCCGTTAAATTCACGTACCTACAAGTTTAAGACAATTTAAGAAAAAAAAAACGAGGAAGAGTGTAGTAGAGTAGACTGTATCAACTTTGGAATACCCGTATGACCCTAACATATACATTATATTATCCGATTAATTAGTTTTTTTAATTACATATAAAAGAAGGAGTTGTATGGCAGCTACTGGAATTCTCTACAGTAGACCAACCAAATTTTGCAGAAACTTTGATCATAAAACTAAACTACTTTTGGCAAAACTTCAGACACGTAGCTGTAATAGGTACAGAGTAATAGTCATATAAAAAGAAAAGTTGTATAGCAGCTACCCATGAACCAAAACGACTGGATTTAAATAGCGATGACGGCTATTGCAAAAAAACGAATTTGCGAACATTTTAAGATCCTAACTCCTTTAGTTTTTGAGTTATCGTGCGGACAGACGGAACTACATATCGATTATTTTTGAAAATCGATTTATTTTTCGATCTGATCCGATCCATACACTTGAGTCTACCCCCCTACATGAATATCACACATATATATAATGCATTAGTGTGTAAAAAAATATTTAAATACTTGTATACAATAAAAACAAGAACAACATTCAGTAATTATAAAATATTTCCATAAATAAAATTGCATATAAATCGAAATATGTATTGCGCATTATAGTAATGCTATAAAAATTGCAAACTGTAAAATGAAAATCGCAACTTTTCCAATTTAAATAATTTTTTTTTTGTTATTTGTAAGAAGGATACACACATTATCCTAAGATTTGTATCTTATTTTATTTTGTATTTGAATTTATAATTGGTCGCTTAAAAATAAACACAATCATATTAAAGAACGTTAATACATAGTAGTTGTTTTGAGCGGTACTTTGAACATGTAAAGTTCAACTGAAGTTTAAAATAATTGTGGGCTGCTTCTTTTACTCGATTAAAAAAAAAGAAAAATACATTGCAAAAAAAAATATAAATACATCTTCTATTGCGCTGTTAATTCTGACAAAGAAAAAATTAAAATATACGCAATAACCGCGAAAAATAAATAAAAATTTGCGATATATGCCTTAGAGTTGTTTTTTTTTGTTTTAAGATTAAATTTTAAGATTTTTTTATTTGAATTAAAATTTATTTTGTTGCTTATATAAACATTTGTTGGATTATTACATTCAAGAAACGCTGGCGCGCTAAAATTACTTTAAAAATATACGAAATATATTTTTTTTTCATAAAAAAAAACCAAAATCATAAAGTCGAAGTTCTACCTCTTGAAATTATTATCTTCAGTTTATAAATTTTAATATATATTAGTTTTTACTTATGTAAAGATACAGGGTTCTCTAATAATCAACTGGAAACGTATGAAAACCTACTGAGTATTTTATTAAGCAACTTTAAACGATATACCGAGTTATTCTTGCTATATGTTTCAAAACGTGTTGCTGAAGACGTTTTATAATAATTTTAAGGAAGAAGGTTTTTGGTACATGGATTAAATTAAATCAAATAAAATAAGGCAAAGTGGCTTTATTTCAATACCCCTTTACAATTTTTCTAATAAGAAACTATATGCCATAAAAAAGGCATAAAATATTACTTATTTTTTTATTTGTCTGCAATTTAAGGTAAATAGTCATAAGATGTTTTGAATTAGATGTTATTTTAGATGTTATTTATTTAGAATACAAATCACGGTATTTACTTTTTGCAAAATATTTATATACATGTATAAACATCCCTTTTAATTTATTATCACGCATATATATAAATATATTAATATGATCTAATTAATATCCAATCTAAAATCCCTTCAAATACAAAAACTAATAAAAACTCAAATAAAATGTTATTTCAAGATTAAAATATTTTTAGCCTAATTTCTTTATTTTAATTTTGGTTTTACTTTATCAATTATGTGGAACTTTAGAGATTTAGGGATTCAATGTTTAGATAAAATTATATTTTGTTTAAAACATGAGAAGCATTATGAAAATATTAGAATAGAGCTATAAAATTTAGCTTCATTCGATGGTTTCCCTGACTTTGTTATCATCATATATATAACTTATAGCTATGGTTTAGCTTGAAATGTAAATATAGATATAGGGCTAATTTAGCTTCATTCGGTGGTTTCCCTGACTTTGTTATCATTAAGATATATAAGTTATAGCTATGGTTTAGCTTGAAATTTAAACATGGATACATAAACAAATCCTATTTTTAGAAGCTGCTTTATGATTTAAGATGTAACTAAATCAGAACAATGTGTTTTATTAAATTTGACGGTATTTCGAATTATTTTGATGAATTTGTCTAGTTTCGTTTGCATTTTTATGCATTTGAGTTTCTCATTTTGTTCCTCAAATTCATAATTTTATCTATTTCGTCTCTGAAACTAGAACAGTTAGTTTAATTGATTCCAATTTAATTAGGAGGCCAATTTAAAATACAATATATTTTTTGAATTGGTAAGTCAAACAATGATACATTGAATTATAAAATAAAACTGAAATTCTATCAGCCTTAAACGTATTAAAAATCTAAGTTTTAAAATTAAAATAAACTAAACTTTGAAGATTTTAGTTCTTTGACACAAATATCACATACCATAATAGAATTACTTATAACTTAAATTGGAAAATTAATTAAAAAAGCTTTAAATAAAAAATTTAAATCTCATTGATAGCGTTCTGGTTAGGCCGTCGGCCTTTAAGTCTAAGGGTCTTGGGTTTAAACCCCGGTTAGATCATATCTAATAAATAATATAATTTATAATTGTTATCATAATACATTAAATAAATATACTTGCCACACCTGAAAAAGAAAACTGGTTTATGTGCTAGGGAATTGTAAATAAATAGATAAATAAATAAATAAAAAATTAAATTCTGAATCGAAGAATTTTTTATAGGGTTTTTTTTTAAATAATGCTTTGAAAAATTCTTTTGAGAGAGTAGCAGATAAAGATATGTTCCATACTTTTTTAAACTTACATATTTGATTATATTAACATCAAAATTTAATCCAACGTGAAAAATAAATTTTTAGATGCATAAAGATAATCCAAATTTCTTGGTAAACGGGCATTGCAATTAAAAGTAAACAAAAAAAAAACAATGCATAAAACTTTAAAATGTAAAAAGAAATATGTATTAAGAATAAAGAAATAAGCATGTACGAAAGTTTTTTTTTATTTTCTTATAAAATATCAACAATAAGAAATTAAAAAACAAAAACCCGTCAAATTTTGGTAATATTGTTCTTTCATTTCGGAAATTTTTTAAGAATTAGTTAATATTCTTAATAAGTTTAAGAAAGTCAATAATTTCATCAGATTAAAGCTGGTAATCTTTTGCATTTTTGTTTTTTGTTGTGCAATCAAAAGATGTACATACATATACATTTAACATTTATTTGTTTCCTCCTAAAACTGCATAAACATATATATATATAATTAATAAATTCAAAATTTCAGATAAGATTTTTTTTTTATCTTATCAATTTAAAATTATGTTACATAATAATTATGTTGTATAATTATAATGAAAATAAAACAAAATTGCTTAAACGTGATTAATGGCTTTATAATAAAAAAATGATTTAAAAAAACAAAATTTAACACAAGTTTTTTTATAATTATAAGATAATAAAAAAGGAGGAAACTTTACATAAATATTAAATCAAATGAATTACTTAAAAAAAAAAAAATAATAAAAACACAGAAAACGATATTAATATATTTAAGTAAATTAGTAAAGCAAAACTATAGATTTAATTTAATTAATATTGACATATTTATTTTTTAAACATCTTCAACATATCACACCATTTTAAAATGGTAATTTTAAGATTACGTAAAATTTGAATCTATTGTGCGAATGCTAAGAGAAATCACTGTCTGGGATTTTTGATTAGTTTTCCTTAGCTTAAAAATAGATATGTAAGCTTAACTATAGGGCTGAGCAGTTCGAAGGAAAATAGGATAGAAGAGGAGAGTTGGATGGTAGATTAGAAACGAACTTATTTAAATTGTTTTTAAAACGTCGTAAATTGTATAAAGGTCTATTCCTATCAGAGAGAAACACATTGGATGGAAGCATGTTCCATATTCTATCAGTTCTCACAATAAATGATTTTCCATAACCAGTTTTGAGCCACCTAGGTATTTCCACTGAGTAGAAGTGAGCACTTGAGGCCTCCCTGATGTTGCATTGGAATTGTTTAAAGGGAGGCATTATTGATTTTAATTCAATAGAGCACGCGTCAATACCTACAAGATATCTATAAAAGAGAGTTAAAGCTCCAATATTACGACGAATGCTAAGAGAAGTGAAAGTAACCTGGACGGAGGGGTCACCAATTAGGCGTAAGGCGCGATTTTGGATTTTGTTCAGGTAACTTAGTGAAGTTTGGGAGCGCCAGCCCAAATGTAAGATATATACTCCATCTCCATCTTATTATACTCCATCTTAGGTCGTATGTAGGCTTTATAGATATTGGACAGATCTCTGGGATATTGAACAGATCTAAGTTACTTTTTATAAGAACATAAAAGTTTTAATTTTTTAGTCCTAATAGCACTTAAATGGGGAAGGTTCCCAAATTTTTGCTAAGCAAACTTATGATGACTTTAGAGGATCTGCCCACCCCTCTCCTGTCGCCACTCTACCATTTTTATAGGTTCTAGGAAAATAATGGCTAACTCCACCATAGTTTTTGGAATATAACCTATATAGAATTTTATTATCTAAACAAAAATGTTTAAAACTAAGAGACAGTTTCTTCAATTTAAAGAACCCCTTTTAAATTTAAGAAAAACCTTAAAAATATGTTAAAATATAAGCAGCATTAAATTTTATATACTTGTAAAAAACGAGGAAGATTATAGTTGCCCTTGTCAACTCTTAGATACCCGTGCATACCCACTATGATGTATTCAATAATATAAAGCGTTATTTATTTCCCTTAAGCTATTATATATATTACAAAAAAAATTTGAAAAGTAAAATAGTAAAAAAAATTTAATTCATCATCCCATAATTTTTGCTTGAAAAAGAAAAACAAAAACAAAATAAATTAAAAAAAAATTCAAATTCATTATCCCATAATTTTTTCTTAAAAAAAAAACAAATAATTCGCCCACCCTAAAAGTAGGTCCGAGTGAAGTCCAACTTTGTCAAGAAACTTGTCCTATTACTTTACCTGCTCAATTTTAATTTTAGCCACGTAGATTCATTAGATTCATAGTTATTGAATTGAAAACTTTGTATGGCAGCTGCCCGAAAATGTGGCCGTAACATTTTGAAACTTCATATAAGTGCCGGATTCATTATAAAACTAACCGTGTGTAATTTTCATTCTCGTAGTATAATTAGTTTTAAAGAAAATCATATTGCTCCCCAAAGCATTGGTCCGATTTTAACTAGAAACAATAGGGAACCTAGAAATTGTCTAAAAATGATTTGTGTGAATTTCAAAACTCTAGCCCTTTTAGTTTTTGAGTTATCGTGCTGACACACGGATGGAGAGACACACATAGTAAGATCGATTTACTTTTCGATGCTGATCCGATACGTACCCTTGGCACTATATCTTGCTCGTCTAGATCGATGCGCTACAAACGGAGGAGCAATTTTAATATACCCGATGTCATATATGTATGCACGGGTATAAACATTTGAACAGGTATTCAAATTACAACAGGTATTCAAGATTTAGTACAGCATGGCAACCCTAAACATTTGACTTTTAAAAATTTAAAAAGTTTATAAAACCAGCTGTTTTTTATCGTTTTTGATTAGATTGAAAGTACATTTAACAGAACTCTTGTTATAACAATTTAAATATAGGACTTTTGCAAACTTTGGGCGGCTGCAGCTCCGTAACGGGTGGGGCTACAGAAAATAGGAATTTAGGAATCCTATCTATAGTTTTCCTTCAAATACAACGAGATCCAAATTACAGGTTTTGAAAAGATTAATTTCAGATTGAATTATTGCGATTAGAACTGGTTTATTTTCATCTTTTATATATATCTATGTCTCTAAATTTCATTAAACTCAAAGTTATTCGAAAGAAATATTAATTTGTGATAATATATATATATAAAATTTTTTATAATTGATTTTTGATTTTTAATGGTAATTAAAACCATTAATGCTTTGATTAGCTTTTTAACACAATATTTAATAATTCAAATTTTTCGAAATTTAAATTAATTTAATTTCCTAGTATATGTACTTATTTGAAATGCTTATAAATGCAAAATATGTAATAAAGGTATATTTCTAAAATAAATTTAGAAAAATCATAAGTCGATATAAAACGTCGATATTAGGAACGTTCCGAAGATGAAAAAAGTGAATTAAAAAAAAATTGAGAAAACTTTGACTAAGGGTGCGTTTATGTTCGATCTACGATAAGTGATAAAAGCGTTGATAAGATCACAGCATAGAAAATTTATATTGTTTATCGATGATTAAAGCGATGCTCCAATATAAACACCACTATTTAAATAATATATATAGTTTTCTACGCTATCACGCTCTTATCGACGCTCTTATCATTTGTCGCAGCTCTAACGTAAACGCAACCTAAGGAAACATAACAGTAGACAAAAATAAAATTCAATATCCACCAGGAAAAACATTTTTTGTAAAGAAACTTTGAATTTAATTTCAGATGTAAAATTAAAAAAATATATATCTAACCAAATCCAACCAAATTGGACAAAAAATAAATTTCCTATTTATATTAATCATTCTTGCATACTTTTCACAATTCAAGGTTGTTCTACACTATCAATTTTTGAAAGCTATACTCCATATTTGAAATATATAAAAACATAAATAGTTCTTTTCTTCGAATAATACTCGTATATATTTAAATGTATGTATATCAAATTAATTTCTAAATTAGATAGAATGATACCCTATAACAAATATTTAACTTTTTAATATTGTTTATCAAAATGTTAATTGTCAGCGTATAAAATAGAAAACAATATCCAATAAACACTTTATTAATTAAAATCCCATCGCTTTAAGTCTTGTATAATATTTATGATTAAAAATTAAAAATAACAAGTAAAGAAAAAAACCAAGGGTTTTAAAAAGCACATTTTTAAAATTATATAGGGTTTCTTACTGAGTATTTTATAGTTATTTCATAAATTTATTAATTATCAATAATAGTGAAATCAATACTTAGAGTAAAAACCCTGTTAACAAGTGCGAAATATAATCTTGAAACTTCAATGTTAATGTTTAATTTTGGAAAAACATACACTGGTGAATAAAGTACTGTTTTATAAAAGCATAAAAGTTTTAATTCATAAAACCTAGTAGCCCTTCAATAGGGAGGTTCTAAAATTTTTGCTTAGCAAACTTATGATGGATCTGCCCATCACCCTATCACATGGCAACCCTATACATTTTAACAATGTGAAGCCATAGAAAGCTGCTCTCTTTTACCGTTTTTAGATTGAAAATACACTTAACAGAACTTTTGTTATATAAATTTAAATATAGGGCTTTTTTGAAATTTTCAGGAGCTGTAGCTTTATCCCCCTTGAAAATTAAGAAAATCACATGTTGAAATATAATTAAATAGCTTTGAATTTTGTATAATACTGAGAAAAATTTACTGGCTGCTATTCAGATTACAGGTGTTTAAAACTAGCAAAATTTCAACTTTCGAGTCCTTATAGCTCCTAAACAGGGGACGTGAGAAAAAATTTTGTTAACCAACTAATTTTTGAGGTTCTAACTTCTCCCAAAATTTCAAGGCCCTAGCTTGAACCGTTTAGAAGATATGTGTGGTCAAAAACCTGCAAAAATTGAGTTTTGCATAATGGTAAATTTTAGTATCGTATGGCAACCCTTAACATTTGCCTTTTAAAATTTTATAAAACCAGCTATCTTTTGCCGTTTTCAGATTGAAAATACACCTAACAGAACTCTTGTTAGAACAATTTAAAAAAAGGCTTTTTCCAACTTTGCGGACTGTAGCTCTGTAACGGGTGAAGCTACAGAAAAAAGTTCTTCTACGATAGTATTTTTTTTATATATACCTATCCGTGGTTAAAATTTCTTAACTCTATTTCAGACGGTGTAAATAAATGTTTTGTAATTATACGGACGGACGGACAGAGTGAAGCTATATAGGCACATTTTTACAAAAATTTTTGAAAATGTGTTAAAAATTGAAAAACTTTATATATAATTAATGTTGGCTATTAAATATTTTCTTGTATGGTGCATTTACAGCAATACTCTACTCTATTAAATTGATTTAAATTAATTTTTTTAACGAAAAATAAACAATATTAGTTATAGCTTGTTTTTTTGTTATAAAATTTATATAATAATAAAATAAACGCCACTCCTACACTTAAATTTAATACACAACAAAAAAATTCGACCGGATAAGTCGTCATTTTCACAATATGATGTCGTCTCTCTACACCTTTATTATAAAACTTTGTTGTTTTTTATTTTTCATAGTTAGTCGGTCGCGCAAATTAACTATCTTTCGATTGTCCTAAATTTATATTGGAAACTAAGTAATTATTTAAGCTTTAAAAAAACAAAAAAATTAAAAGATTCTGTTGTTGCTGGTGCTACTGCCACCTCCACCTCCACCACCACCATCACTATCAAATTTTGATAATTGATAGCCTTGAAATTTCTAATTAAATTATTCTATAAATGATCATTTTAATATTATATTGTAAAAAACTGTTTAAAATTTAATTAAAATTGAACAAAAATTTAAATTAAAAATAAATAAAACAAATTAAGCATTTCCTGCGACAATATTGACTTTATATATAATCTAAAGTAGACACAGAAGCTCTCATTTAGGTATGTATGTGACAGGAAATTACGAAACTTTGTGTTTTTTTTCAATATCGTGTAAGATCTGCAGATTTAATAAAAACTATTATATATATAAAATTGATTCACACACATATATAAGCATACATTGATTTATAAAAATAAAATTAACTAAAAAAATATTATATAAAAAAAATAAATTAATTTCAAAAAAATTTAACAACTCCATTTAACTGTGACGTACGTTTTATTGATTTTATATAAAAACGTATGAATATGTAAATTTAAAAGTATGTATTTTAGTTTTCTTTATTTCGACAAAGGTCAAAATTTTTTTTATAGACCATAACATTTCTAAACTAAAAAATTAAAATAGCATTAAAAAAATAAACATTGATTTTTCTTACTATATAATATTTTATAAACATTAGTTTAACTCTTACCTTTGATTTTTAAATTTTAAAAAAAATTTAATGAGTGTTAATTTTTTTTTTTTTTTCATTAGCAACATTAATTTTCCGAAAAGTATGTCTTCTAAAATGTGAAATTGTTTTAATGCTATTAACGCCTTTGAACTAGTTTCTGTTCATTATCTTGGCAGGGAGTAACTATATTAAATTAAAAAATTTTCTAGAAGTTTACGCATTTCATAAAACACATCATTATGATCTCGTTATTATCTAGTAGTGAAAAACTTTTTATTAAATTTATATAAAGTTTTGTTTATTAACATTTTTCAAATTAATTATTCTATTGGTTTTGATTTAGGAATTTACCAAATAATAACTTTAAATTATAACTAAATCTTAATGTAAGTAGAGCTATGAAAAAATTTTTTTTTTGGAATTAAGAACGCAAAATTTGGATGTATAATAGGACATTTCAGAAATTTTGGACTATATTAATTATTAAAATTGTTTCTTGCTTTGTTCTAATATACCGTTTATATTAGGGTAATGCCTTTCTTCAGTTATATTTTCGGGGTTGTTTTACAATTTCAATAATTAAATGTTTCACTCTAAAAAAAACTTCAATTTACTCTTTGGACATATGAAACATTCTGTCAATAATATACATATATAAACAAAATAAATAATATTGTTTGCAAAAATTAATAAACTGAATGTCTGCCACGCCTGAAAAATAAAGGTATACTTCACTACCTTATCACATTGTAAACGATAGAGGACTCTTTATAAATAAATAAATAAAAATAAAGAATCTCCAGCTAATAATCAAACAGAAGCAGTTTGCAAATCAATGAACTTAAAAAAATTGGACTAAAAAACTAAAAATAAAACTAAATATTTTTTTTTTCAAGCAAAAAGTTTATTTTCAAAATAATTAATTATCTTACCCTGCCTTAAAAAAAGCAGCTTAAATTTCAAAAAAGGGTTTTTCATTCACTCATTTTATCTCCTTAATTTAATTTAATACAGGTTTTGCTCTCCAAAACCAACCTTTTGCAAATGAAAACCAACCTTTTGCAAATGAAAACCAACTTTTTGCAAATCAAAACCATCCTTTTGCAAATCAAAACCAACCTTTTATAAAAACATATGCTAAAATTAATTTTAACCCTCAGGGAACTTTAAGACACGCATATTATAAAAGTGAATTAGGAATCAAAGTTTAATTTATTTTGATTTTGACGATTTGTCGAAGTTAAGCTAGTGGTCTGTTTGAATTGAAATCTGATGAGTCTGGTTCTACACTCATTTTAGGCGTATGAAATATTTTTTTTGACGTACTGAAATCGGCAGATTACAAATTTTTCATAATTTCAAATAAAATTGTCATCATAAAAGAAAGCTATGTTGTTTACTTAGACTATAAAATGTCCAATTTTGTTTTGATTTGCAAGAGTTTGGTTTTCATTTGCAAAAGGTTGGTTTTGACTTGCAAAAGGTTGGTTCTGTAGTACAAAACCTGTAAAACAATTTAATTGAATTTTAGAGAATTAGAAATTAGAATACCCTGTTCTTTACGACGCATAGGATGCTCTATAATACAACTTTTATAATTGTTAATTTATTAGCGATATAATTTTTGTCAGCATTAGAACTCGTCACAATTTTTGCTTACAAGTATCACCTTCTCTATTCATGTGTGAAAAAGTTTCTACGGAAATAAGAAACTGAAAATAAAAACAAAATAATTATCTCCATGTTTTTTTTTAATAAACAGTATAAAACCTACCTTTTTAGTTTCTATATAAATGAGTGTATAGAGTAGACTGTGTCAACTCTAGGATACCTACATAAACGGAATATAAAAATTATATCACCCGGTTAATTACTTTTGACAAAACATTCAGCTTTATTAGGTGTAGAGTAATGCTCATATAAAAGAAGGAGTTCTATGGCACCTACTCGAACCCTCAGCAGGAGACCAACTAAATTTTGCAGTAACTTTGGCCATTACACTAAACTATTTTTTACAAAATTTCAGACACCCAGCTTCATCAGGTGTAGTGTAAAGCTCATATAAAAGAAGGAGTTGAATGACAGCTACTCGAACCCTCTGCAGTAGACCAACCAAATTTTGCAGTAACTTTGGCTATTATACTAAACTATTGGCAAAAATTGTTGGACACGCAACTGAAATAGGTATAGAATAATACTCATATAAAATTAGAAGTTGTATGGCAGGTACTCAAACCCGTGGACCAAAATGGCTTAATTTAAATAGCGATTCCGGTTTTTCCATAAAAACGAATTTGTGAAAATTTCATAATCCTAGCTCCTTTACTTTTTGAGTTATCGTGATGACGGACGGACGGACATACATAGCTAAATCGATTTATTTTTCGATTCTGATCCGATCTATACACTTGAGTCTATATCTACCCCCCCCCCCCCCCTCCTTCTCTGCGTCACAAACGTAATGGCAAATTTATTATACCCTTGGACTATATAGTCATACGGGTATAAAAAATTTAACTTTAAATTTAATATGGGATAATACCCATAATTTTTGATTAACTTATTATCCCATAAAAAAAAAAATAGCCCACCCTAAAAGTTGGTCCGAGTGATGTCCAACTTTGCCAACTAACTTGCCCTATTACTTTATCTGCCCAGTTTTGATTTTAACCTCGTAGCTTATTAGATTCACAGTAATCGAATTGACAACGTTGTATAGAAGCTGCCCAAAAACGGAGCCGTAACATTTTGGAACTTCATATAAGTGCTCGATTCATTATATAACTAACAGTGTGTAATTTTTATCCTCGTAGTATTTATCCTCGCAGTTTCCAAGAAATCCATATTGGTGCAAAGAAGTTGTAGAGCAGCCCCCCGAAAATGGGCCGTATCATTTTGAAACTTCATATAAGTGCTCGATTCATTATATAACTCACAGTGTGTAATTTTCATCCTCGTAGTATAATCAGTTTCCAAGAAATTCATATTGGTGCAAAGAAGTTGTATGGCAGCCCCCCCAAAATGAAGTAGTAACATTTTGAAACTTCATATAAGTTCTTGATTCATTATAAAACTAACCGTGTGTAATTTTCATCTTCCTGGTAAAATTACTTTTGAAGAAATTCATATTGGTTTAAATAAGTTTTGTGGCAGCTCCCCGAAACCTTGGTCTGGTCTTAACCAAAAATGTTTTGTGTGAATTTCAAAACTCTAGCTCTATTTTTTCAATTCTATCTCTTATAATTAATTTTTAATTCACGAATATATTAAACTTAAGCAAAATCAACTTCATATGATCATATTCATATAATGATCATCATGATAGATAATAATCATCATATTCAAAATGATTAAATCTATCAATATCAAAATATACAAAGCATGCAAAATATTACACATATTCATATTATTTATGAAGCCATTTACTTAAAAAAAATCTTTGTGTTCTATTTTGCTTATCTTGAATAAACTACGCATCATTTAAATCATATGAAATCGTAATTCAAAATCGTTATCTACAAAAAAAAAAAAACAAAAAAAAACAAAATTCATATAATTTCATGTTAAATCAAGATGCATAGCAAAATTTCAAATTTTTATATGAAAATATTGGAGTTAAAAAAGTTAGTTCTTCGAGAGCTACCCGAAGTTTTGGTCCGATCTTAACCAAAAAAATAGGGAACCTAGAAATTGATTGAAAAATATTTTGTGAAAATTTCAAAACTGTAGCTCTTTTAGTTTTTGAGTTATCGTGCTGACACATGGACGGACGAACGGACAGACACACATAGCTAGATCGACTCATTTTTCGATTCTGAGCCGATACGTACCCTTGACACTATATCTAGCTCGTCTAGATCGATGCGTTACAAACGGCGGAGCAATTTTAATATACCCGATGTCATATATGTATGCACGGGTATAAAAAAAAAAAAATTTACGATGGTTGGTTGGATGGTAGGTTGAATAGTGTATGGTAAGATAATAAGGCACAGAACCAATTCCCATGGTACTTTCATTACTAGTAACCTAGAGTTTAAATTTCATCAAAATAGCGGCATTATTTTTTGAGTTATGATGTTTTAAGATATATGTTTGTAAGCTCTTGAGCTTTTCAAGGGTTTCAGACCTCAAAACCATGGTACGATTTCGCCCATATGCAGTTCCCGTCATACTTTCAATACTAGTTAAGTCTTGTACACAATTGGAACGTGTTATCTTAATTTTAAGTTACTAGTTTTATTAATTTTGATGATAAGCTTTTACACATTGGTGGGTCTAAGAGAGGTACTGAACCACCACTCCAATTGATCCAAAATTAGAGGGACACGCAGGAAATAGTAAAGAACACCCATGTGCCAAATTTGAAGCTCCTACTTTTGTTTCAAGTTATTATCTTTATTAATTTCGAAAATATGCTTTAAGGTCCTCGGAACTGAGTACGCAATACCCAAAGAAGTTTCATTAGTAGTAACCTACAGCTCAAATTTGATGAAAATAGCGTCATTAGTTGTTGAGTTATCGTGATTTTTTATATATGTTCGTTAGCCCTTCGACGATTAAAAGGTCCAGAATCCGAACCCATGGGCCGATTTCGCCCATATGCAATACCCGCCGTATTCAGTCCTAGTAACCTACAGTTAAAATTTCATCAAGATAGCTCCATTATTTTTTGAGTTATTGTGCCTACGGACGGACGGACGGACGGGCATGGCTATATCGACTCAGGAGGTCACGCTGATCACAAATATATATACTTTTCCATATCTAGCTCGCTTCCTTTAGGTGGTTACAAACACCATACCAAAGTTTATATACCCTTTTACCTATTCTATAGGTGTAGGGTATAAAAAAAAAAACAAAAAAAATAGCCAAAAAAAAAGAAAAAAAATTGGCCCACCCTAAAAGTCTGGTGATATCCAACTTTGCCGAGTAACTTGCCCTATACTTTACCAGCCCAGTTTTAATTTTAGTCTCGTAGCTTCATTAGATTCACAGTTATTGACTCGAAAGCTTTGTATGGCAGCCCCCGAAAATGGGGCCGTAACATTTTGAAACTTCATATAAGTGCTCGATTCATTATATAACTACCCGTGTGTAATTTTCATCCTTGTAGTATAATTAGTTTTGAAGAAATTCATATTGGTGGAAATAAGTTGTATGGCAGCCCCCCGAAAATGGGGCCCTAACATTTTGAAACTTCACATAAGTGCTCGATTCATTATATAACTAACTGTGTGTACTTTTCATCCTCTTAGTGTAATTAGTTTTGAAGAAATTCATATTGGT
Organism: Dolichopus griseipennis; assembly: GCA_963082915.1. Taxonomy (NCBI): domain Eukaryota; kingdom Metazoa; phylum Arthropoda; class Insecta; order Diptera; family Dolichopodidae; genus Dolichopus; species Dolichopus griseipennis. Next base: position 51,050,087 of record OY720445.1, on the reverse strand, counting down.
GCAAAGAAGTTGTATGGCAGCACCCCGAAAATGGGGCCGCAACATTTTGAAACTTCATGTAAGTGCTCGATTCAATATATAACTAACAGTGTGTAATTTTCGTCTTTCTAGTATAATTACTTTTGAAGAAATTTATATTGGTTTAAATAAGTTGTGTGGCAGCTCCCCGAAACCTTGGTCTGGTCTTAACCAAAAAGAATAGGGAACCTTAAAAATGTCCAAAAAATGTTTTGGCTGAATTTCAAAACTCTAGCTCTAATTTTTCAATTCTATCTCTTTTAATTAATTTTTAATTCACGAATATATTAAACCTAAGCAAAGTAAGCATCATATAATCATATTGATAAAATGATTCATTCAAAATATTACACATATGCATATTATATGAATATACATATATATATTAATTATTTATGAAGCCATTTACTTAAAAAAAAATCTTTGTGTTCTTGTTTGCTTATCTTACATTTTTTTTAACTACGCATCATTTAAATCATATGAAATCGTAACTCGAATTCGTTATCTACAAAAAAAAAAAAAACAAACAACAAAACAAAAAAAAAAAAAAAAATTCATATAATTTCGGCGCCGTGAAATAAAGCCATACGAAATAAAGCCATAAAATGACATTATGGTTTTATTTCGCATTCAAATGCGAAATAAAGCCATATCGCCAATTTTTTCGCGTATGGCTTTATTTCGCATTTAAAAATGTAATTTTATTTGTGAAAATAGAAGCAATTTAATTTTCCAAACTTTTTTATTTAAATAGTTAGGAAGGAGTTTTAGAGTTGGTTTCAAAAGCAGGGTTTTACCCTTTTTCCAGAATATTTATATATATGTGTATATGTGGGATTCTCAACTAGGAGTGATTTTGGAGTTGGATTCAAAAGCAGGATTGCCCCCTTTTCCAGAATATTTATATTTATTAATTAGGGTTGATTATTTTTTGCATGAAATAGCTATGCCGAATTCTCATACCATTCTTTTCATTATAGTGCTGGATTCAAAATCTAGTTTCAATAATTGAGTTAGCCGGGGTTTGGGGGCGGCAGCCCCGTAATGAAAATATAATATTATTTAACATGTTTTATTACAGTGTATTAAAAAAATTAGAAAATTAGAGCGGCAGCCCCCGTAATGGAAATATAATATTATTTAACATGTTTTATTACAGTGTATTAAAAAAATTAGAAACTTATTAATTTTTTGAATGAATTAGGTATCCAAATTCTTATACCATTCTTTTCATTTTAGTGTTGGATTCAAAATCTAACTTCAATAATTGAGTTAGCGGGAGTTCGGGGCAGCAGCCCCCGTAATGAAAATATAATATTATTTAACAAGTTTTATTACAGTGTATTAAAAAAAATTAGGAACTTATTAATTTTTTGAATGAATTAGGTATCCGAATTCTTATACCATTCTTTTCATTTTAGTGTTGGGTTCAAAATCTAGCTTCAATAATTGAGTGAACGGGGGTTCGGGGGCGGCAGCCCCCGTAATGAAAATATAATATTATTTAACATGTTTTATTACAGTGTATTAAAAAAATTAGAAACTTATTAATTTTTTGAATGAATTAGGTATCCGAATTCTTATACCATTCTTTCCATTTTAGTGTTGGATTCAAAATCTAGCTTCAATAATTGAGTTAGCGGGGGTTCGGGGGCGGCAGCCCACGTAATGAAAATATAATATTATTTAACAAGTTTTATTACAGTGTATTAAAAAAAATTAGGAACTTATTAATTTTTTGAATGAATTAGGTATCCGAATTCTTATACCATTCTTTTCATTTTAGTGTTGGGTTCAAAATCTAGCTTCAATGATTGAGTTAGCGGGGGTACGGAGGCGGCAGCCCCCGTAATGAAAATATAATATTATTTAACATGTTTTATTACAGTGTATTAAAAAGAATTAGGAACTTATTAATTTTTTGAATGAATTAGGTATCCGAATTCTTATACCATTCTTTTCATTTTAGTGTTGGAATCAAAATCTAGCTTCAATAATTGAGTTAGCGGGGGATCGGGGGCGGCAGCCCCCGTAATGAAAATATAATATTATTTAACATGTTTTATTACAGTGTATTAAAAAAAATTAAGAACTTATTAATTCCATATCTCCCAAACGGATGAGAATAGACCCATTAGAAGCATTTTTTGTTTGTTTTGAACCCTAGAATAACCCCTAGTTCTATGGCACGTTATTAGCGAAACACCCTGTATTTATCATTTATAACTGCACTTAATTATCAATTTCTATTTTTTTTTTACTTTGTTTACTATTAAACTAGAATTTGTATCAATTTTACTATATGGCTTTATTTCGTAAAATTTTAGAAAATGATACGGCTTTATTTCGCATTCAAATGCGAAATAAAGCCATACGCAAAAAAATTCTCGATATGGCTTTATTTCGCATTTGGATGCGAAATAAAGCTATAATGTCATTTTATGGCTTTATTTCGTATGGCTTTATTTCGCGCCACCTATAATTTCATGTTAAATACAAGATGCATAGCAAAATTTCAAATTTTTATATGAAAATATTGGAGTTAAAAAAGTTAGTTGTTCTAGAGCTACCCGAAGTTTTGGTCCGATCTCAACCAAAAAACATAGGGAACCTAGAAATTGATTGAAAAATATTTTGTGAAAATTTCAAAACTGTAGCTCTTTTAGTTTTTGAGTTATCGTGCTGAACGGACAGACACACATAGCTAGATCGACTCATTTTCGATTCTGAGCCGATACGTACCCTTGACACTATATCTAGCTAGTCTAGATCAATGCGTTACAAACGGAGGAGTAAATCTAATATACCCGATGTCATATATGTATGCACGGGTATAAAAACAAACAAAAACAAAATTCATATAAATTCATGTTAATACAAGATGTGCAGACAAATTTCAAATTTTTGTATGAAAATATTGGAGTTAAAAAAGTTAGTTGTTCGAGAGCTACCCGAAGTTTTGGTCCGATCTTAACCAAAAAAAAATAGGGAACCTAGAAATTGATTGAAAAATATTTTGTGAAAATTTCAGAACTGTAGCTCCTTTAGTTTTTGAGTTAACGTGCTGACACATGGACGGACGAGCGACGGACAGACACACATAGCTAGATCGACTTATTTTTCGATTCTGAGCCGATACGTACCCTTGACACTATATCTAGCTCCTCTAGATCGATGCGTTACAAACGGAGGAGCAATTTTAATATACCCATGTCATATATGTATGCACGGGTATAAAAATTAAACAATTGAGGTAACGCCATTTACTGTAAGAAATACAATAAAAATGATTTTATATGTATTTTAAAAAATAAATAGAATTTTAAAAATAAATTATGAATAAAATATAAAGCATCAAAATACGGCTATAGAATGAATCAAGTTTGAAAAATTTTTTTTTAATTATACCATTATAAAGCTAAGTTAAAACGAGGAAGATTAGAGTTGCCCTTGTCAACTTTTAGATACCCGTGCGTACACTATTATATATTAAATAAATAAGAATTTCATATATTGCAATTGAACTGTTTGAAAGAAAATTCAAAATATCTGTTTTTTTAGCACATTTTCAAAAAATTTTGTAAAAATGTGCCTATATAGCTTCACTCTGTCCGTCCGTCCGTCCGTATGTTTACAAAAAATTTTACACCGTTTGAAATAGAGTAAAGAAATTTTAACCATGAGTAGTTTTTGCAAAAAAAATAATTTCGTAGAAGAATTTTTTTCTGTAGCCCCACCTGTTACGGGGCTACAGCCCCCCAAAGTTGGAAAAAGCCCTTTATTTAAATGGTTATAACAAGAGTTCTGTTAAATATATTTTCAATCTGAAAACGGAAAACGATAGCTGGTTTCATAAACTTTATAAATTTTTACAAGGCAAATGTTTAGGGTTACCAGACGGTACTAAAATTTAAAATTACACAAAACTCCATTTTTGCAAAATTTTTGACCACACATATCTTCTGAACGATTCAAGCTAGGGTCTTGAAATTTTGGGAGAAGTTAGATAATCAGAAATTAGTAGGAGTCGGTTAACAAAGTTTTTTTGTCAAGCCCCCTATTTAGGAGCTATAAGGGCTCGAAAATTTAAATTTTGCTATTTTTAAACACCTGTAACTTGAATACCTGTCCAAATTTTTTTTTAGTGATATACAAAATTTAAAGCTCTATAATTATATTTCAACATGTGTCAAAGGTTTTTCTTAATTTTGAAGGGTTACGAAGCTACAGCCCCGGCAAATTCCAAAAAAGCCCTATATTTAAAATGATATAACATGAGTTCTGTTAGGTTTATTTTCAATCAAAAAACGGTATAAGAGAGCTGCTTTTATAGACTTAACAAAAATTGGTCGATTAAATATATAGGGTTGCCATACGGTACTAAAATTTAGAATTATATAAAACCCAATTTTTGCAAAATTTTTGGTTCCTCATATCTCTTAAACGGTTTTAGATAGGGTCTTGAAATTTTGGGAGAAGTTAGATCCTTAAAAGTTAGTAGGAGTCGGTTAACAAAATTTTTTTGTCAAGCCCCTTGTTTAGGAGCTATAAGGGCTCGAAAATTGAAATTTTGCTATTTTTAAGCACCTGTAACTTGAATACCTGTCCAATTTTTTTTTTATTAATATACAAAATTTGAAGGTCCAACATTATATTTTAACATATGTTAAAGGTTTTTCTTAAATTTAAAAGCGGTTCCTTAAATTGAAGAAAGTGTTTCTCAGTTTTACCCATTTTTTCTTAGATAATAAAATTCTAAGTAAAATACCAAATTTTGGTTTAATTCCTAGAAACTACAAAAATGGAGAGGGAGGGCGGGGGGTTAGATGAAGTTAGGTCCTTGAGAAATTTGGCAACCTTCCCCATTGAAGAGCTAATAGAACTTTCAAATAAAATATTTACTTTTTTTATAAGCAGTAACTTAGTCACCAACGTATATATTTCCTTAAACGTTAAAATTAAAGCTTGAACATTATATTCCGATCAAATATTTAGTATGAAACACTATATTATTTTGAAAATGTGCTTTTTTAAAAACCCTTGGTTTTTTATCATTACTTGTTATATTTAATTACGAAAAATTAATAAAAAAAAAAATTAATTAAAAAAAAAGATGAATTTAAAAAAAAAAATATGCTCTGAACGAGATTCGAACCCACACTTTTCACTTAACAGGTCGACGTCCTAACCACTAAGTCTTCGATTTTTTGTTCATCTCAATTTTTTTTTTTAAACTATTATAGTTGCTATGGCATCAATTGGTTATTTTGAATAACTGTTTTGAAATTTTTTAAATATGTATTAAAAAGAAATGAATAATTTATGAGAGTTTTAAGATGAATTTAAAAAAAAGAAATTTTCCCTAGCCTGGATTCGAACCGAGACATTTTGACTACAAGTCTCATATCCTAACCACTAACCATGAATCGATTAATAATTTAGCTACATTTTGTTTGTTTTTATATTTGGTTTCTATTTAGTTATTAATTTTGAAAATATTCTTATATATTATATTATATTTTATATATATATATTCCTTTGTCTGATTTTAACCAAAAACAATAGGGCACGTACAAATTGTCTAAAATATACTTTGTGAAAGTTTCAGAACTCTAGCTCTTATAGTTTTTGAGTTACCGTGCTGACGGGCAGACACAGATAGCAAGATCGATTCACTTTTCGATGCTGATTCGATACGTACCCTTGACACTATATCTAGCTCGTCTATTTCGATGCGTTACAAACGGAGGAGTAATTTTAATATACCCGATGTTCATACATGTATGCACGGGTATAAGTAGCACGATAGCAGTGGTTCGAAAAAATATACTTATTTACATTCAAGCGTTATGAGAAAGTCACCAAGTCACTAAACCTTAAAACCCAGAATGAATATAAGAGATTCAACTTACGATCAGGAAGACCTTGATTCAAAATCATTTGTATACACGTTTTACAGAATTTATATATGTGAAATCAAGAAGAAGATAAGCGCAATTTTTCAGAACATTTATATACGAGTATGTGTAATTTTAATTCAAAATTTGCAGATAGACAAAACAATAACAGGGGGGGTGTATTAAGTCCATAGGTTTTAAGTCCATAAATTGAAATTATGGACTTATTTCCATTTGAAATGGAAATAAGTCCATAAAATGAAATATGGACTTATTTCTCTTTTACATTGAGAATTAAGTCCAGAATTTATTGAGTATTAACACCATAATTTATTTTTAATTTGAAAATATAGGCGCTATGAATTAAGTTAGATTTTGAATCCAACTTTAAAATCCCTCCTAATTCAGAATCCCACATATACACGTATATAAATATTCTGGAAAAAGCGTAAAACCCTGCTTTTGAATCAAACTCTAAAATCCCTCCTAATTCAGAATCCCACATATACACATATATAAATATTCTGGAAAAAGCGTAAAACCCTGCTTTTGAATCCAACTCTAAATTCCCTCCATTTAAAAATTTTAGGGATTCCTTTTGAGGGATTTTAGAGTTGGATTCAAAATCAGGATTTCCGCTTTTTCCAGAATATTTATATATATGTATATGTAAGATTCTGAATTAGGAGGGATTTTAGAATTGGATTTAAAAGCAGAGTTTTACGCTTTTTCCAGAATATTTAGAGCCTGACATAATAATATAATTATGGTATATATATCTATGGTAGATTAAATGTACAATGGTCTTATTAATTTAATACTAATGACCCGTCACCAAAATATAAATAATAAACAAGTTTTGATTTTATAATGAATATAAAATTTATTTTCTAACAAAAAATTTATTTTTTACAATATTAAAGAAAATTCTCAAAGTGAAATAATACCATATGGACTTAATTCCCAATGTAAAAGAGAAATAAGTCCATAATTCAATTTATGGACTTATTTCCATTTCAAATGGAAATAAGTCCATAATTTTGTATTCTGGACTTAATACCTATGGACTTAATACACCCCCCCACAATAACAACCTACGCTCGTATTCTTGGAAATTAAGATATAAAGTTGGAGAAGAGTAAACGCATTTATTAAAGCTTAACATATTTTAATTTTGAATATTAAATATTTTGTTAATGAGAGTAATTTTTTATCAGAAATATTCAAAAATCATAAACAGTTTTGTTCAAATTTAAATTTTTAAAACATGGCATTTTTAATTTCAAAGTTTAAGAAATCTGCTTTATATTAACTGAAATTTAGCTCTTAGTACAGAAATAGTAGTTTAATCTGCTAGTGTAAATGAAATTTTAAATGGCACCAAGAGGACTGCATGTAATTTCCTTGATATTCTCTATTTTTATCAGCTATAAATCTACTATTTTTTAAGCAAAAACTTATTCTAAATCATTGAAGGAGGTTTTATATAAAAATTAAAGATATATTGGGTTAAAGGACATCAAAACTTTAACAATTTTATTAATCTAGCTTCACTCACCATGATTGTAAATTCACTTTTTTATATTAATTAAAAAAGAACAAATGGCGACGTGGCGCATGGCTCCGAGCCATAATGTCCTTACGTCTTATGTCCCACAAACTGAATTAGAGCACAATATTTCATTATTTGTTAGTCATAATCTTCTTATATTGGCGGGAATCACCATAATAATTTTCGTTGATTGTGACTCATCAAAATGGAACTCATCAAAATGGAGCAAAATACCAAAATTTAGGATATTATATTATGAATATTTTCGATTTTTTTAAACATTCTTCTATATTCTAGTCAGCCCGTGATTTTTGCGCCCTCCCCCACGAGTCACACTTTGTCCCTGCCTTAGCCCTCCCTTTCACAAATTTCTTCGTTCTTCCCTTAAAGAAATGAGAGCTGCTGCTTCTTATGCCCGCAAATATGTCTATACAGTCTATGTCCGTAATCACTTCATTAATTTTAGTATTCTTAATTACAAAATATCTAATATCCGTCCACATACACTTTATCTATACAAAAATATATTTCAAGTGATTTTATAAGCCATTTCGACATTAATTAAAAAACAACTTCTATGTTTGGTCCTAAAGATAAGATACTAAAAATTTTTGCAATGTTTTGATCCAGAGCTGGGATATATTTCCACTCAATTTCAGACGAGCCATTCAGCCTTAATTTTGTCAGGAGTATTACGTCTCACAATTTCTGGAATATATTCCCCCGACAATATTTGGAAAGACAGTCAAAAAAAGTTTCATATAAACAAAAATATAAGGTATGCGAATGAAATTTGAACAATTTTAAAATAGAATAAGTAATGCAAAAAACCAAGGGTTTTTAAAAAGGCTCATTTTCAAAATTATGTTATATAAATAAATGATAATATTTAGTTATTTCATCAATTCATTATTAATTATAGTGAAATCCAAACTTAGAATATAATCCGAATGTACTCAAGAAAACCTGTTACAAGTGCGAAATATAATGTTGCAGCTTCATTGTTATTGTTAACTTTTGAAAAAATTACACTGGTCAATAAGTTACTAATTTATAAAAACAAAAAATTTTAATTTTTATATCTTAATAGTCCTTCAATGGGGAAAGTTCCCAAATTTTTACTAAGCAAACTTATTATGAATCTCAAGTATTTACATTCAATTAAATGTGTTTTTATACCCGTGCATACATATATGACATCGGGTATATTAAAATTGCTCCTCCGTTTGTAACGCATCGATCTAGACGAGCTAGATATAGTGTCAAGGGTACGTATCGGCTCAGAATCGAAAAATTAGTCGATCTAGCTATGTGTGTCTGTTTGTCCGTCCGTCCGTCCGTGTGTCAGCACGATAACTTAAAAACTAAAAGGACTAGAGTCTTGAAATTCACACAAAGTGATTTTTAGACAATTTCTAGGTTCCCTATTGTTTTTGGTTAAAATAGGACCAAGGCTTCGGGGAGCTGCCACACAACTTTTTTGCACCAATATGAATTTCTTCAAAACTAATTATACTACGGGGATGAAAATTACACACGCTTATTTTTATAATGATTCCGGCACTTATATGAAGTTTCAAAATGTTACGGCCCCATTTTCGGGGGGCTGCCATACAACTTCTTTGCACCAATATGAATTTCTTCAAAACTAATTATTCTACGAGGCTGAAAATTACACACGGTTAGTTATATAATGAATCGAGCACTTATATGAAGTTTCAAAATGTTACGGTCCCATTTTCGGGGGGCTGCCATACAACTTCTTTGCACCAATATGAATTTCTTCAAAACTAATTATTCTACGAGGTTGAAAATTACACACGGTTATTTATATAATGAATCGAGCACTTATATGAAGTTTAAAAAATATTACGGCTCCATTTTGGGGGGACTATAGTGGGTATGCACGGGTATCTAAAAGTTGACAAGGGCAACTATAATCTTCCTCGTTTTTAGATGTGTTTAATTATAAAAAAAATTAAATATTAATGTTTTGTTGGATGTGTTTTATTTTAAATAATAAAATATCATAAATTATCATAAGCAGGCCAAAAAATATTTTTCTTATTTTTAATAAAAAAAATAAGTATAAAAAAAATTTTTTAATAAATTTAAATTATTTTAAAAGTTTATGAATTAGTTAATTTCAGTTCTTAAAACCCACAGTGCATTTTCTAGAAATGTTATATAAATATTAAAACATTTTGATATCAAAAATAAAGACTATGCTTCACAGGAACATTTTCAGTGAAAAATCTAAAATAACGTTGAAGACCCAAACCAATGTACGCTTTGTTGCAATTAAAGTTTTAATCAAAGCAATTTCAAAGTTTCCCTCACATCCTTGAAATAAAGCTAATAGAAATTGAAATGCACCATAGAAATTTAACAAAATATATTTTTTTTAACTTAATTTTATTTTAATTAATTTAATAAGTATTTCGGTTCGGTCGGATGGACGGACAAAGTGAAACTATATAGGTACATTTTTTACAAAATCTTTTGAATATATGCTAAAAATCTATTAATTACAAAAAAATTTTTGATCTTTAACAAAAAATATTCACAAAAACCGAATAAACTAAACGTCGCATAAAAAAACTCAAAAACGTTGAAATTTTCAAACGGTATAAAAATTTAAATAAAATAAGAAGCAATCAATTGTCAAGTCTAAAAATTATCACTTTAAAATACAAAAACTTTTGAAAATTAATTTTCTTTGATTGAATAATCGAAAATTAAGAAAAAAAGTCGAAAAATTCTTAAAATATTGGAAATAATTCATAATTATTTCATTTTTAGCTTTTATCTATATTCCTCAAAATCAATATACCTTTTATTCCTTCAACAAAATACCAAATTGTGAAATTTTAATCAAAAATAGCTATCTTTGCATACTTATTCTGCATTTTTTACAATGTAAATTTTTTGATTTCTTATGCCAGTGTAGGCTATATTTAAAAAATAGGTCCTACAAGAAAGTTTGAAAATGGAATTGAAAAAAGGACAAATATATAAGAAATAAAAATAAAATTTTCATTAAATGCTGCAAAATGCTAAAAATTTATTAAAATTCAAATATTTATTACCTTTTAACCTTTTTTTTTTATTTTTGTTAAAATGTTCGATTTCTGAAAAAAAAAAATTTATTTCTTTTTTTAAATAAATTTAAGTTAACTTTTGATGATGATCAAGTTGATGCCAACAATAGACCCTAAATATAAATTTCCTAATCTTTATTGATTTAAGATATTAAATTTAACAAAAAAAATTTAAAGTCAGAATTTCTAATATTCTTATGACCAAGTATTAAAAAAAACAAAAATTAAAAATATATTCAGCCAAAAGAACATTTCACTATATGAAGCGAAGTTCTACTTACTAATATAATAGAGTTAAAGAAGTCTCAGAAGTCCCTTTATATAAATCAAAATATTTATAGTTCTTTTTCTTCTTTTATATGTTTTTATTCTTTTTATTTCTCCCCTTTCACGTGACATATATCCTGCCGATGTCAAATGAATGTGGTTCGTTAAAAAAGTAAAAAAAAAGAAATTCTAAAGAAAATTATTTCCAAAAAAATTCAGATTAAATGGATTATAAACTGAAGAGGTAAAAAAGGAACAGAAACAAAACAATAATAAATCTTTTACTTAATCCAAAACCAGAATTGAAGAGTATAAAAGAAAACGAGTGTATAGGCAATTTCAAGTGGCGGCGTATTAAGATTTTGTTTATGATGTTTATTGGAACAAAGTTTAAGTTCGGAACCAATCCAACTATAGCATTGTGAACCCGAACTGAAAAGGAAATTTTGCGACAGATATATATTATTATATATAAATTGGCTTAATATTGGTTACACTGTAATCTGTATACATCTAGTAAATAATACGTTTTGTAATACGTATATACATATTGTCTAAACAGTATTTGTCTTAATGTATGTATGTTCATTTGTACAAATTTATTGGAATATAACCAATTTTAAATGTTTCTTTTACATAAAATATGCGAATTACAGAACTTCTGTATATAGTAAAAATTTTAAGAGTGTTGATTTTAAGTTTAATTTTTTTTTTGTCTCGAATACGTATGCAAAAAGGGTTTCAATTTCTAGAGAAATGAAATTCAAACTACTAAACTTTCAGTCTAAAAGTATTATAATTTATAAAGCTTGTTTTTTAAAGATACTGTGATTATGTAAAGGGAAAAAAAGAAAATAAAAAAGTTGACAATTAAATTGTAGTTCATGTCTTTTACAATACATGAATTGTCAAAATGATGAAGAAAACTGAAAACTTCAAACTATTAAGTCTCACTTCATAACTAATGTTTTACTAAGGGGAAACATCAACGTCTACCCGATTGACCTACATATACTTATCCGACTGCTAATTCAAAGTAAATTCGATGCAAGTATATACCAAAACCAAAATAGTTTAACGATAACTATGATTAAATCTAGAAATTTTACAAGCAAATAGACTTTAATTAATTTAAAAAATAAATTAAAAAGATTTCCCGAAAGTAGCATTATTTTTTGAAATTGTGGAACATGGTTCGGAGCTCAAAATGTTTAATATAAAACCAAAATAGATAATAAATAATCTACCAATTAAATGAAGAGTAAAAAAAGTTAAATGATATAGAAGTATACTAAACCAAATTTACTAAGTAGTTAGAGATAAATTAGAGACCGACCTCATAGTGATATTCATTTCAGACAATCTATTATAATAAAGTGCTAACTATTGCTGCTAATTCGCGTGTTCTAATGAAAAGAACAAAGGAACACTTAGTAAACAATATATAAGTAACAGAGTGGTTAGGGTGGCGTCTACTAATTATATTAGTTTTTAGGTTGTAGTTTAGGTTTTAAGCTTCAATTAAAATCCAGGGCAATATATTTTTAAATATTTTTTGTTTTTGTGAATGTAAATTCAATTTTAAAGGAGAAATACGTATTCTCATATTCAAAAATTATGAAAACATGAACTTATTAAAATTCAATATAAAATTTTAACAGAAAAAAATGGGGTTTTTACACTTGAACTTGTCGTACGACGGGCTCTCTCCCTAGTTAATACATATAACAGTAGGTCTAACATGTTGCTTCATAAAATCCCGAGTTTATAATTTTTTAGTAAAAAGTATTTTTTATTATAATAAATTAGCTACTTTAGATATAAATATTAGAAATATTATCGACTAAATATTAATGTTGTATTAAATTATAAAATAATTACATATAGAAAAAATTAAAATGGGTCACTTTTATAAAGTAATTTAACATTTTAATTTATATATCCCTAATTTACAATTTTAGCTTTTTTAAAACAAAAGAAATTTTATATGTAAAAATGTTCCAATTTCTATAAACTTCATTATAGTCTATAATCTATATTTTTGCGAATGTTTACCTAAATACGTATACGTATTATTTTATACAAAAATTTTAATATTGACCATCTAACTATAGTATCTCAATATGGTCATTTGCTTATAAAATTAACTTTTTTCCTTTTTATTCTTTTCACCATTATTTTTTATGAAATTGCGTTTTTACAACATAAAGTACAAGAACAAATCAAAACAAAAAAAATTGTAGTAGTTGGACAGTGGTTTTGCAAATAAATGTCGACAATATTTTTCTTTTCAATGGCTCCTGTTATTGTTTATAAACAAATATATATACCTACATATATATAAATTGAAAGAAACAAACCAACAATCCACAAGATATAGTAGGACACCGCTAGAGCCATATTATATTCATATTACAACAATAATAATAATAACAATAATATGAAATCGGTTTTTTTTTGTCATCCTACCATTCCAACAACAGCACTGAATCTGAGCTATAATAATCAATATCAACTCTACATTTTTACTCTCATTCTTTATTTTTAATTTTTACAAGTAATCACTTAGAATAGAATAGGAGCAGTATATAATACGAATCACATATTCATATATGAATATTTAAATGTATGAATATTTTTACTTATAAATGTTATAATGTAGGTATGTGTGCGTTTTTATCCTTATATAGAAATTTTGAGCATAAGACGAGTTAACTATTATCGAATGGAAAAAAATAAAACAGAATAAAAAATTTATGTATATGGTGAATTAACAAAGTAAAACCAAATCTCAACATTTTGAATCTAGTAATCGCGAATAAAATGGAAAAAGAAAATAAAATAAAAAAATTTTCAAACGTTAATAAATTGGTACGCGGTAAAAGTATTTTTAAAAATTGCTTGCTGGGTTTTTAAAAAAACTGCAAATATACAAATTTTCTTTTGGATAAGAATAACATTTTTTGGTATAAGCCTGTATTGAGTGTGGACTTAATTTTAGAAATAATATGAAAACAAATAGAAGCAAGTTCAGAACGCTCCAAAATCGGATCCAATCTGAATTTCTTTTGTGCTAGAGCTGTGGTAAAGATTTGCTGTTTTTTTTGTTTTGTCGCATTTATTTGTTTTTATTTTTTTTATTCGTGTGTTTTACTTAAATTACAAAAGGTTTCCGAAAAAGAAATACAAAAATATTGCCGCTGTTGTGATTCCTGTGATCGTTACGGGTTTCCTATCAGAACTCCAGATCTTTTAATATTTCTTGGTGTTTGGTCTTAACTTTTTTTTTTATTTTTCTGACCTTTTTTTTTGGTAAAAATTTATCAGTTTAAGAAACTGTTTGCGATTAATTTTGTTTGGTATATAGCTTATATAGATAGATTAACAATGTATATATCATGTATGCAACAATAACGCAATAATAATTTGAATTTTAAAAAATTTTTATCGAACCAATGAAGATGGCAGAATTTGAAAAGTAAGTAGATTTTTATATTTTTTTAGCAATTTTTAGGATCTGTACAAAATAAAAAACATAAATATTTGTTATTATTACCCAGGATGGCATTATCAATAACAGGAGTTGAAATACTTGCTTATAATATAAATATTATGCAAACAAAATATTATTTAGTATAAAAAAAGAGAAAGGAAAGAATAAAATACAAGTAAAGATGAAAATAAATTTTATAGGATTTCGTATTCACTTATAAATAGTATGGTAAATTTTGTAGAATAGATAGATATTTATATTTATATAATTTTAAGACGACATATCACAATTTTATTCACATTTTATGTTTAGTTTTTGAATTTTACCCAGTTATAATTTTTATTTTAATTCTTGGAATTGTTTGCATGATGAACTTCCCCATTCAAATATGTGTTCTCCATCCGAAATATCAGAAAGGAAAATACAAAGTTCTAATGTATTTTATTTTGTATCTATGTAAAAATAGTTTGCATGATGAACTTCCCCATTCAAATATGTTTTCTCCATCCGAAATATCAGAAAGGAAAATTCAAAGTTCTAATGTATTTTATATTTTTAGATACAAAATATATTTTTAGATACAAAATAAAATACATTAGAACTTTGAATTTTCCTTCTGATATTTCGGATGGATTTTTATTTTTTGTCTGATATTTTATTTTGTATCTAAAAATATAAAATACATTAGAACTTTGAATTTTCGTTTCTGATATTTCGGATGGAGAAAACATATTTGAATGGGGAAGTTCCTCATGCAAACAATTCCAAGAATAGATAGCATAAGTTGTAGTAAAAAATTTTAGCTATTTAGACATTCATAGTACAAATTATTAAAAAAGTTTATTTATAAAACTATTTTCTTCAAAGGTGAAAAACAAAAAAAAATTAAGACAACCGTTAAACATGAACGTAAAAAAAGTTTAGTAATAAACATAATAACGGTAAACAAGATAGATTTATCATATTTCATCAGAATTTCCCTTTTTTCCACAATATTAACATATATGCATAATATGCCAAAATCAAAATTTTAAAAATTTATATTCAAAACAAGAGTTATATTTTTACAAAAAATCAAAATACTTAAATAAAACTTAAAAAATTATTGAAACTAAATAAATGTTATTCGGTATATAACTAACCGTGTGTAATTAGCATCCTCGTAGTATAATTAGTTTTGAAGAAATTCAAATTGGTGCAAAGAAGTTGTATGGCAACCCCCCGAAAATGGGGCCGTAAAATTGTGAAACTTCATATAAGTGCTCGATTCATTATATAACTAACCGTGTGTAATTTTCATCCTCGTAGTATTATTAGTTTTGAAGAAATTCATATTGGTGCAAAGAAGTTTTATGACAACCCACCGAAGCCTTTGTCCGATTCTAACCAAAAACAATAGTGAATCTAGAAATTGTCTAAAAATGACTTTGTGTGAATTTCAAAACTCTAGCCCTTTCAGTTTTTGAGTTATCGTGTTGACACACGGGCGGACGGACGGAGAGACACACATAGCTAGATCGATTTACTTTTCGATGCTGATCCGATACGTACCCTTGACACTATATCTAGCTCATCTAGATCGATGCGTTACAAACGGAGGAGCAATTTTAATATACCCAATGTCATATATGTATGCACGGGTAACGATGTCATATACATATGTATTCACGGGTATAAATATTTAAACAGGAAAAAGGAGTGCTAACTGCTAAGCAATGTTCCTGTTTACATTAAATAAATTATAACTATTTTTATTTTCTTAAAACTTCATTTGGATCAAAATATATAAATATTAACATTTTGATCATTTCTGTCAAATAAACTACATATAAATTATAATTTTATATATTATAATTTTATATTTATAGATATAATCAAAAAATATCTGACATAAAAAAAAGAATTGATTCCGAATTCTACTTAGTTCTTACTAAATATGCAACATTTTTTCCACGGAAATATGGAATCCACATTTTTTCTTTGGAAAAGTCACATTTTTAACTTAATTTATTACAAGATGCAAGAGAATGAATTCTTAAATTAATAAAAAAGAAACAGTTAGTGACCAGTAGAAAACCATAAAATCAAAATAAACTAACAAAAAATATTAGAGCCTCGAAATATTAAATTTTAAATAATGTAAACGTTTTTTGCTCTAAATAAAAAAAAAGAAACAACACCAAATGTTGCACAAAAACCAACACTAATGCATACACACGCATTATATTCTATTAAAATTCAATTGAAAACGAGGAAGACTGTCGTAGAGTATACTGGGTCAATTCTGGGATACCCGTATGACCGTAATATCAAAATTATATCATTCGGTTAGAAATTCATACATCGTCCAAAAAAAAATATAAGTTGAAAGGCAACTCTTCGAACCTCTTCCCCTACACCAACTTTATTTTATTCAGACGTTGGCCATTAAAGTTAACTACTACCGACAAAACTTCAAACATCCTCCTTTGTTAGGTAAAGACTAATGTTTATATAAAAGAAGATGTTGTTTGACAATCACTTGAACCCACTGCAGTAGACCAACCAAATTTTGTACAAAATTTGGCAATTTAACTCAACTATTAATGGCAAAATTTCAGACACCCAGCTTTTTTAGGTACAGACCAATGCTCATATAAAAGAAGAAGTTGTACGGCACATACTCGAACCCGTGGAGCAAAATGGCTTGATTTTAATAGCGATGACGGCTATTGCATAAGAATGAATTTATGAAAATTTCAAAATCCTAGCTCCGTTTTGAGTTATCGAGCGGACGGAGGGACGAACATACATAACTAAATCGCCAGTCCTTCTCTGCGTCACAAACCTAATGGCAAATTTAATATAGCCTTTTGACTTATAGTCATACGGCATAGATAAATATTTGGGTTTTATTTTCTGTCTTTTATAAAATAATTAAATAAAATTCAGAAATTTATGATCGGTGAAATTTTTGACAAATAAATTTCTTTTACAGAAAGCTAAAATAAAAGACATTGGTGCTTTAAAAATATAATATTTGATTATATAATCAAACATATATGTATGTATACTTATTATTATATAATATTTCATATATTTTATTATTGCTACTGTTTAGTGTTTACTTACATTTAAATTGTACAGAATACTGGCAGATTTATCCGTCGTTCCCCGGGATCGTGCAATTTGTGAAAATTTTCATTTATATTTAAATCTATATATACATATAAAAGTGAATTTGTCTATTTTTTATAGCGTATAGAATCCAAAATTGCTCAGCCAATTATCATGAAAATTTGAATATTAAGGTTTTTGGGTAGGGGAATGTTCTAGACTAAAAGTTGGAGCTTTCAAACATATCTGTTGCAAAATTTGTTAACTTAAAATTTGTTAACCCATATCACAGAAGAAGGAAATATTCAAACAAATTATTTTATTAACTGACACAAAATTAAAAAAATTAGAAAAACAAACAAATACTTCTTCTGTTACAAAAGTTTTATATTTTAATTTCATGGTAATTAATTATTGCGTACCCTGATAACCCAGAAGTAGTGCAGAAGTACTGAATGGAAGTACTTCTTTTCTACTGAATTTAATATGAATAGAGAAAAACAATTCATCAGTTTTACTTTACACACTTTTTCAGTTCTTTTCAATAGTGAATGGAAATGGTTTTTCAGAACTTTTTCAGCGGTGAATGGAAGTAGTTCTTTTATAATACTTTTCAATACTTTTTCAGTTGTGAATATAAAAAGTTTTCTCAGTTCTGCTTCAGTAAAAAACTAATATTAATTTTACTATTTGCTAAAAATTATTAGAAAAATTAAACCTACCTTTGGTACTTTTTTTCTCAAAATTTTTTAACGCATAAATTTAATAATAACAACTTCCGCCATTTAAATTTTAACTCCAATAAAATTTAATTATTAGCAAAACTTTATTAGGTATAAAAAGAGAGCGATATAGACAGTAACTGTACTATATTGTTGTTTAACTCATTTCGCGGAACCTCAGCAGTGATTCACTACTTCTTCAGTACTGAATATTCAGCATTTAAAATTACCTACAAAAAGACAATTTTTTTATTCTATAAAAGTGTAAAAATTCAAACAAACTTCTTTTTTAGTTTTTTAATTTCTGTTTTCAAATATGATTAGCTATGAGTAAAAAAAAATAAGAATTCTGCTATCTAGAATGTAGTTCTTTCTATATAATAATAATATAATAATTATAATACCATATAATTACCATATAATAATTATAATAATCTATATAAATGGTACTATAAATATAAATAAAACGAGGAAGAGTGTAGTAGAGTAGACTGTGTCAACTCTAGGATACCCGTATGACCGTAACATATACATTATATCATCTGGTTAATTACTTTTGGAAAAATTTCAAACATACAGCTTTATTAAGTGTAATTTAATGCTCATATAAAAGAAGGGGTTGTATGGCAGCTACTCAAACCCTCTGCAGTAGACCAACCAAATTTTGCTGTAACTTTGGCCATTACACTAAAATATTTTTGGAAAAATTTCAGACACCCAGCTTAATTAAGTGGAGAGTAATGCTCATATAAAATAAGAAGTTGTATGGCAGCTAGTCGAACCCACTTCACTAGACCAACCAAATTTTGCAGACTCTTTGGCTATAAAACTAAACTACTTTTGGCAAAATTTCAAACACGCAGCTGTAATAGGTACAGAGTAATACTCATATAAAAAAAGTAGTTGTATGGCAGCTGCCCGAACCCATGGACCAAAATGGCTGGATTTAAAAAGCGATGACGGCTATTGCACAAAAATGAATTTGCGACAATTTCAAGATCTTAGCTACTTTAGTTTTTGAGTTATCTTTAGGACGGACGGACGGACATACATAGCTAAATCGATTTATTTTTCGATTCTGATCCATACACTTGAGTCTATATCTACCCCCCCTCCTTCTCTGCGTCACAAACGTAATGGCAAATTTATTATACCCTTTGACTATATAGTCATACCGGTATAAAAATTATTTATTTTGTATTTTTGTTTTTTATAAAAAAAAATGTTATGCCTTTAACAAAGTAATATATAAGACGAATATAGTTTTTCTTTCAAAATAACAATTTTGTTTATAGCATATTTTCAAAATATTTTGTAAAAATGTGCCTATATAGTTTCACTCTGTCCGTCCGTATATTTACACAAAGTTTTACAGCGTTAGAGAGAAGAAATTTGAACTACGGGTAGAATTTTTTGTTGTAGTCCCACCCGTTACGGAGCTGCAGCCCTTAAAGACTTAAAAAGCCCTAGTTTTATATTGTAATGCGAAAGTTCTATTAGGTATATTTTCAGTTATATAATTTTATAAATAAAGTCAGTATAAAAATATTAAAAAATATATCTAAATATCCGCAAAATAAATAAAAAGTCTAGCAATAAATGAAATTAAACTACTTTTCTAAGAATTCTTCTTCCAAATTTTCGTAAGTTTCTTTTACAAAACACTATTTTTGCGTTACATTATTTTGTAAAAGGCGTAACATTGTTATAAAATATTTTTCAAGAAGATCATTTTTATACCCGTTCATACATATATGACATCGGGTATATTAGATTTGCTCCTCCGTTTGTAACGCATCGATCTAGACGAGCTTTTGTTTAAGACCAGATCAAGGTTTTGGGGAGCTGCCACACAACTTATTTAAACCAATATAAATTTCTTCAAAAGTAATTTTACAAGGAAGATGAAAATTACCCACGGTTAGTTTTATAATGAATCAAGAACTTATATGAAGTTTCAAAATGTTACGACTTCATTTTGGGGGGGCTGCCATACAACTTCTTTGCACCAATATGAATTTCTTCAAAACTAATTATACTACGACGATAAAAATTACACACGGTTATTTATATAATGAATCGAGCACTTATATGAAGTTTAAAAAATATTACGGCTCCATTTTGGGGGGCTGCCATACAAAGTTTTCGATTCAATAACTGTGAATCTAATGAAGCTACAGGGTTAAAATTAAAATTGAGCAGGTAAAGTAATAGGGCAAGTTAGTTGGCAAAGTTGGACATCACTCGGACCATCGGAATTTTATGGTGGGCCATTTTTTTTTGTTTTTTTTTTTTTTTTAAGCTAAAGTTATGGGACAATGAATGAAAATTTTGTTTTATTTTTTTGTGATTTTTTTTTGTTTTTGTAATTTTTGTTTTTTTTTTTTAAGCTAAGGTTATGGGACAATGAATGAAAATTTTGTTTTGTGATTTTTTTTTTTTTAATTTTTTTTTTTTTTTTTTTTACGTCAAAATTATGGAGTAATGAGTTAAATGTATAAGGGAAGTAAATTACGGTTTATTTTATACACTATAGTGGGTATGCACGCGTATCTAAAAGTTGACAAGGGCAACTATAATCTTCCTCGTTTTTTTGTTTTTTTAAGCGCTAACTGTTCAACTGTTAGGCTAATAAGCCTGTCTATACCATAGGTACATTTTGGAACAGGGGGTCATATTATATTCGTGTTATTAGAATTTGAATTCCATACAATATAAACATGAGATAACATGTAGAAACCTTATAACATGTAGAAACGTCTTAGACTTTCAATATTTACAATTCTATTTTTTGTTTATATTGTAATATTTTGTATTTGAGTATATGGTATTCTATATCTGCGAGTTATATCATTCAATTAAAATATTTGTTTATATTTTGCATTTATTTATATTATTATATTACAGTATTTTTTCTTTAAGATATATAATTATTAATTATTGAATAAGCCATTCATTTGAACCCAATGGCGAATAATAGCTGAGTCGAATCGAAAACCAGGAAAGTTTTTTCATTTTCACTAGAATTCGAACCTGGGCTTTATTATAGGAAATAATACATAAGTATTATAGTGAAATTAAATGAAATTGGATTAAACTTAAATAAAACCATATAAAACTTTATAAAATTTTCATGAAAAAATTAAATTGGGAAATTAATTTCATGAAAAGTATTGGGAAAAATAAGAAGAGAAAAGAGAAAAATTTGTATGTAAATATGTAATTATGTAAATTTTATTATAAAACTGTAATACAATGTAATACAAAATATTTAAATACATCTTTGTAAATATATTTAAAATAAACATTAACTAACTAACTACTAATCAAACTAAAATCATAATTTAAAAATTGTTAATAAAGGAATGTTAATTAAAAATATTAAGTCGGATGGCTAAGGCTGCGACTTTAAAAATAAAATACCTAATAAATATTAAAGAAAAAAAAGACATCTATTTGTTATTTATTTATTTGTGTCCATATTAAAAAAACATAATCTAAAAAAATTTAAATTTGAAGTACTGCTTTGACCCAAAAGAAAATCTTAAAAAACTTTTGTCGATGTCCGTTAAATTATTCGGCTCAATTTTCAAAGTGTAATTTTTGTGTTAATTTTTTCAATAATATCGACTTCAATTAAAAACCCGATGAGAAATGTAAAAACGCGCAACCGGGTATTATCTAGTTTGCATATAAGAAATTTATACTTTTTTTTTTAAATATCGCTTTTTGATTTTAAATATCGCTTTTTGATTTTTAGATTTTATTAAAAAAAAAAGAAGACTGTTATTCAGACTGTTATTGAAGACTGAAATCTATTGTTAAAGTGCAAAAAATGTAAGGTATGGAAGAGACGTTGTATTATTTAAATTTAAACATATTATTACAGGATTCTGAATTTGGTTTATTTTTATTATTATTAATGTTAGAAATTTGCATTGAAAATTTGTTATGGAGTAACAAATATACAAAAGTTAAGAGTTTTAAAAATATGGGTTTAAAAAGTCATTATGCATCGTGTTAAAACGAGTTAATATATCGCAATAAAATTATCTAATTAGCTTTTGCAACTTTTGAGGAGATTAATTGAGTGAGCTTTTGAAATAACCGTTAACTGGCGTTAACATCAAAAATTAAAAATTTCATTGAATTCTTGTGCCAAAACGGGTCAAACATTAGGTTTGTGAGCTTCTGTAATAAAGATCAATGTTTCTGCAAAATTTTCAATGAAATTGATTTAACAGTTTTAGCAAAAAAAAAATTAATTGAAAACGTCACAGCGTCCTAGTGGGTTAACCGTACTTAATAAAAATTTGTTTCAGCTTCTCCTTTGGACTGCAAAATCACCATGTAAAATTGGACAGAAATCGGGAACAAAAACTTTTTTGGAAGCTTGCCGGGTCGAAATGGTTTAATATATTTTAACCTAATTTATATTAATTAACTAAGTGGAAGATTTCTGCAAAATTTCAAGCCAATCGGTCAAACTGTTTCGGCTCGACAACAAAAAAACGAAAAAACTTAAAACGGGTCTGGAGCCGGATGCCGCTTACTTATTGAAACTTAACGTAGCTTGTGTCACCCCCAGGCTCTCAAAATTATTCCTGTAAAATTTAGTGGCAATCCTTATATTATAATAAAAATTAGAAAAATTTTCACATATAAATATTGAAAAACCTCGAGATATACTTTTATTATATGAACCTGCTTCACTAAAAAAGCATAAATTCAAGTTACTGTTAGCTTATACTAGATAAACAAATCTAGATACCCATATCCCTTAGAAATAGATGCTGATGTATCTAATTCAGAAATTTATTTTAAATTTTCAAATTTACTTAAATTTTTTAATTTATTATTTCATATTTTCATCAATAACCGGATTCGGTTCCTGTAATGGTAATATAGAAATATGAAAATATGTGTTTACATGTGGGGTGAATTGCGATTTATAAATTATATAGCATAAAACTAAAACCAAAAGGAGTTAAAATGAAGATGATAAGTTCCAATTATAATTTCTTGTGTCGTACACATATGAATTATCAATTTTAAGTTTACTCTTAATTAAGAATTATATTTGTTTCTAATAATTTATTTTTATTTTTGATTAATATTTAACTTCTTAAATTTTTGAATTTATTTTTCTTTTTATATTTTGTGTTTAATTACAAAATATACCATTTTTTTTATTTTACTATTTGGATCTTGGAATATTTACATTTTTATGTGTATATAATATTACAACATTATTTAAAGTAAAGTTGATAAGTATTAAAATATTTTTTTTTTTTATATTGAAACTTCTCTCAATCAAACGATATATATTCTGTTTTTGTTTGATTGTTGAAAGTGAAGTAAATAGCATAGTAAAGTATAAATAAAAGTAGTTGTATTGTAATTTTTTGTTTTGAAAAGCAATAAACATATTTCTCTAAAGCGTGCCTTACACTCACTTTTAATTAAAGGTTAATTACTAGATTTTCCGTCAAAAAAGAAAAATTAAACTTACATTACCTAATAACTAAAACAGAAGATTATTTTTTTTTAAGAATAAAAGCATTTTTAATTTTTTGTTATTTTAAAAAAAAAAAAAAAGTGATATTTTTTAAATTAATTAATCCCGTTTTTGTTTTTAATATTATTTAATTTAAAATATTAATTAAATTTTTTGCTATTTGTCTTTTTACAGATTGTTCGGATTATTTCTTTCCCTTGTATTTTGTGTAACATTTTTGACCTTTTGATAATGTTGACTTAGACTGTTTTTTTGGGCATTTCTAATTTTGTTTTAATTTTTCTTTCAAATTTTGACAATAATAAAAAAATAGTTTTAATATTGTAAATACTACTTAATAATTATAAAAGGAATAATAATCTAATAAAAAAAGTAATAATAATAATTACAAAATTAATAGTACAATTTCTAATAGTTACATAAAAAATAATACCAATAATACTGCTAATATTAATTACAATAGCTGTACTAATCGTAATCGTAACAAAAATATAAATAATAATAATAATCATAGCAGTAATAATAATGGTAATTATACTAACAATGTTGATAACCTTGTTGTTGTTCCCAGAATCTCTAATTACTCACCAGTCCACTTTTATTCATTTTCACCTGCTACTAAATACGGAAACAGGTGATATTGAATACCATCTAAAAGAAAAGCTGAACATTAAAACACCTTATCCGTTAGAGGGTTAAACCAGTTTTTATTTTGTTTACAATTTTAAAATAAATATTGTTTTTTTTTTTTTTGATAATATAATAACACTTAATTATTTATTAAATTATTAATGGGCTTTCTTTGAGAGTAAAAACTATACTGAGTTTAATCTATTGCTTTAACTTTTGATAATTAACATATCTTGCAACATAATTTTTAAAACTATAGAGATAAAAAGTCTTTTTCAATTCAAATACTTCAAAAGAATTGAGTTAAAATTGAAATTAAATTGAGTTTTGATAAAAATTTATTTTAAAGTTTTCAAAATATTATTGTTTTGGTTTGAAAAAGTTTTTAATTTTCAGAATTAAATTATCTGTTTACTTGCGTTGACTCTTTTTAAATTCGAATATTCGCTGTAATGTTTGCAACCCGTAAAATTTATGCTAATAAATGCAAGTTGGTAATTCAAAAAAAATTCAGTAAACCCTGGGATACCCGGATGACCATAATATAGATTTGACAAAATTTTATATACACAACTTACTAGGCTTTCAGTTATGAACAAAAGAATTTATAGGTTGAAAGGCAGTTCTTGGAACCTATTCCACTACACCGACTATATTTTATTTTATAGTTAACTATACTATTGACAAAATTTCAGACGTCCAGCTTTATTAGGTATAGAGTAAATGCTCATATAAAAAATGAAATTGTATGGCAACAACTGAAACGCACTGCAGTAGACCAACCAAATTTTGTACATACTTTGGCCATAAAACTAAACTATTTTTGGCAAAATTTCAAACATCATAGGTATACAGTAATTTTCATATAAAAGAAGAAATTGTATGAAAGCTATTCGAATTTCAACATAACATCAATAAATATAGCTAGGCACTAAATTAATTGTTCTTCCCAAAAAATTTAGATTTGTCCTCTCCTTACTTTTAATAAATTAAAAGTAGAGGGTGAAACGAAATAACAGTTTTCTTGAAAAGCGTTATAGAAAAAATTATTTAATATAAAATTTTGAATAAACTTAAAACAAAAATGTTGTACAGCAGTACCCGAAATAATTTGAAATTCTAACCATAAACTTTTATGACGAGATGATGATAAACATATTTTTGATTAACCCGTGTTTTTTTGGTTTTTAAGATTATATTTAATATATTCCTTTAAAAATCAGAACACTATAATTTTTTTAACAATTTATTTGCCTCCATTACAAGTTCATTAAAATACAAACTAGAGAATTGACAGAATTTTAAATAGAATTAAACTATATGCTTATGCTTGAATTAGTTTTATTTATGAATATTTGAATCAAATTTTAATTTGCGAGGTGAATAATAATTAGAAATTTTTGCATAATAGTAGTTTTTCAACATAATAACAAAAAAATAAACCAATCAAATAATAATAAAAACCTTATGAACTAATACCCTAAATTTTATTATTTTCGTTTAATATATAATATATATGTCTATAATAAATATTACTTATTTTTTTATTGAGATAAATTTAATTATTATTTAATTAATTAATTTAATATTAATTAATATTTAATTATTTATTTTGGCTCTACTATTTTATACAAAAATATTTTAAAAATTAGGTTTGTTGATAGTTTTGTACGATTTGTACTCTTAAAACTACCACATTAAGAGGGTAAATAGTTGATTTCCAGTATTCTTCAATTTAAAATTTCATGAACAACAATTTACGAGTAATAATTTAAAGATAATAATATATGCAGTATATACAATTTTTATATGGTCACTAAAGGGTTGAATTCATCTAATAATTAAATAAGCTCTTTAAGTATTTATTTTTTAAACTAAAAACTTTAATTTTTATTTTAATGAATATTCTTTTCAACATACATGAATATGGCCTTGTCAACACACCAAATCTTAGTATAGCAACTTTAAAATTTTTTTTTTTTTTAAACGCTAACAGTTCAACTGTTAGGCTAATAAGCCTCTTTATACCATAGGTACATTTTGGAACAGGGGGTCATATTATATTCATGTTATTAGAATTGATCTTAATGAATTCCACATAAAATTTAAACATTTGATGGTACTAGGCCTTATAACATGGAGAAACCTCTTAGATTTTCAATACATACAATCCTATTTTTGTTTATGTTCTAATATTTTTGTATTTAAATTATATGGTAATCTATACCTGTGTTATATTTATACCTAGTTATATTACTCAATTAAATTATTTGTTTACATTTTGTATTTGTTTATATTGTTATATTACTCTATTTTTTATTAATGATATTTAATTATTAATTATTGATTAAGCCATTAGTTTGAACACAATGGCCAATGGTAGCTAAGTCGAGCCGAAAACCAGAAAAGTTTTTTCACTTTCACTGGAAATTGAACGCGGGCCTTTCGCACGAAAGGTCGACACTCTAACCACTGTGCCACCCAGCCGTTCAAAGTTATTTAATTTACAGCAAAATTTAAAGTTCCTTAAAATTAGTACGTAAAAAATTAAATAAATAATTTTATAAAATTAAAAACGAAGAAATAAATCAAAGTATGGTGCGTACAATCTGGTTTGTATTGTAAAGTTCGTAAAGTCTTTTAAAATTTCTTGTAGAGTCTAGTTTTTTTATATTGGAGCACTCTGATCACGTGATCTAATTTGATCTATCAGCGAAGTCGTACTTTTGGCAAAAAAACCATTCACACCAAATTTCATTAAAATCGGTTAAGATTTTTATAAATTATTAGAACTTGGACATTCCCGAAACTCCAAGAAACTCTAGAGCCTATGATAATTGAATCAACTTATCAACTTATTCTACTGTTCATTGGAACCCGACAATAGTCTTTGCCCCAAATTTAAACTCATTCCGGAAGTTAGAAATCGAAATTTTGAGAAGAGTTAAAGTTATAGCTTTATAACAGTTGATTTAAGACTAATGAATGGTTTTATCCTATACATATATACGTATGCACAAAAAACATTTCGAAATAATTGCCATACAACTTGTATTTTCCTTTATGCATATGAGTCCAATAAGTTGTGTATTTGAAATTTTGCCAAGGATCATAAAATGTTTATATAAAGTTCTTGAGGATATCCTAGAGTTTATACAGTTTACTCTCTTTTCTTCTTTGTTTTTAAATAGATCATTTCTTTTTACAAGAACCAAACTTTTGTACATTTTCTCTTGTAAACACAAGGGAATAAAACTTAAATAAAATTAGTAAGTAGTTATATTGGTGCAGAGTCAAAACTTCCAGGGTCATAAGTCGCTTAGTGATTTATGACCCACTTAGTGGGAGGCTCATAGCAATGAGCCATAACTCCCTAAGGGACATATGACCGTGGGAGTTTTGATTCAGCGGGGTTGGTCATAACATAAAGTTCTCAGCTTAAAAATTATTAGTAATATTTAAAAAAAAATATTCATTTAAATTAATAATATCAGTGCCGTGTACACATTTTGGGGTTGGTTTCGAAATAAGAGTATTCTCTTTTTCCAAAATTAAGAAAACAACCATAATTTTACATTTAAACTACATTTTGAAAGGCTATTTTGCAAAAAGAGTAATCCTGATTTTCTAACCAAAAACTCGCATAGATGAATTCATAAATAACATGGAAAAAGGGGTCAACTTTGATTTTTAACAAACCTAAATATGCTTCCTAATATAGTATCTCGCATAGATAAATATATAAATACATATTGTTGTACATCTAATATTTTGCTTATAATTATTTTTGTATTATCATACTTTAAATTATAAAGATCAGAAAAGATTTTTAGATTTTATTTCAAAATTTTGACTTTAATATATTACGCTCAAACACACAATTTAAATTATATGGTTTTATAACTCAAAATTTAATAAAGGGAGTTATAACACACTTAATAAAGGGACTTATGTCCCACGTAAATATTTTAAAGTGGGTCATAAGTCCCTTAGGGAGTAACCAGTTATATTTTATAATGAAAACTTACATATAGTAGATGAAAATCCTAATATGTGTACTTTTAAAATTAATAATACGATTCAGTTTTTTAATCGTAAATTGACTTCTGACTTTAAAAACAAAATATTCCTCAATTTAACTTCGCAATCTCTGTTATTATCAAAACAAATATTTAAAAAAAAACACATATTGATAGGTAGGTACTTAATAATAATTAGTCATAAAAATTAAAATCAAAAACTATGAATTGTTGCCTTTTAATTTTGCTTTTAATTAATAACATTATTAGAAACCTATTGAAAAATGTTTATCTCTAATATACTTACTTACATATTGAGTATATTTACTTGATTTTTTTTTAAAGAATTTTAAAATCGTAAATCTATCTATTATCTATCTATTTGATAAAACAAATATGAATATCACGAATTTTTTTTAATGTCGTGGTTTTTTTAATTATTTATTTTTTTATATATAATTGTGAAGTGGACAAATGATTGTTAATATCATATGGTTTTATTTAGAGATATGACGATAATAAATAAAAAAATATTAAAAAAACTTAAAAGTAGGTATTTTATATATATAATTCAATTTTATTAAAAAACGAAATAATCGTTAAAAAATTAAAGAATGCTTTTTGCAAGTTTCACAACAATTCCTGACCTATTTGATTGTAAAGATTATAGAATATGGGTAATAATTTACTAAAATTTAAAAATTTTCTTTATATTTATTTTCTTAATATAAATTGAAAACGCAATTTTTAATTGCCATTATATAAAATATATTAGGTTAATCCAGTGCTCTATTATATTTGGTTAGGTTAGAATTTGCATATTACAAAAAGAAACGGTGTAATCCTCAATTTTGGGGATTCCATTAGTTTACCTTGAAAAATTTCCCAACCGTGCCCCAAACTTTTTTTTAATAGTTCACTGTTATATGCTAAATAGGTTATCTATATATGTGCATGTCCGAATAGAGGGAATATTATATTCATATTATTAGAACTGATCAAATGAATCCCACTTGAAATTTAAACATGAGACTACGCCCTAGAGCATGTATAGAAATGTCTTAAATTTTTAATAGATGCAATTATATTTTGTTTATAATGAAATAGTTTTGTATTGTAGTTATATGGTATTCTATATCTGTGAGTTATTTTTTTCAACAAAATTATTTATTTTATATTTTGTATTTGTTTATTAATATAATGGTTATATTAATGTTTTTTTATTAAAAACATATAATTATTAATAACCTAATGGTTTTTTTTCACTTTCGCTGATATTCGAACCAGAACCTCTCGCATAAAAAGTCGGAATTCTAACTTCTGTACCAACCCCAGGAGATACATCCTGCTTTTAAAGATATTTTGTAATAATAATTAAATAATAATTTGTAATTATTATAATCAACTGAACCTATTCATCGGAGTTCGTCACCAATTTACCTGTCAAGTCTTTGTTATCACCCATTTTTTAGATAATGTGTAATAAACTCAAATATTTTGCATTTTGCATTTGGGATTTGAATTTTATATTGTTTGAAATAGTGAAAATGAGGGTTTAATAGAACTTGCTGGAGAATTTTAGATCTATTTATAAGCAGTGCTGCCACAATTATAGCGGATTGAATTTGCATGAAAAAGGGGTAATAAAACTTAAATTAGCTTACTGATTTTTTTTTAGAGCTAAACAGTCCTAAATTACGTATGCACATGTAAGTAAAAGCATTTTAGTAATATCAAGATACATATTCATAATAAAAATTTTAAAAGATACTGTTAAAAATACAAGAAAACATAGTTATAGCATTGTTTAATTTTTAATAATTTATTTTATAATCACATATAGTATTAGAATGTACTAACAAATTATAAACTTGTTAATTCTTATTGCAATGATCATAAAATTTATTTATCTTAATTTTTCAGTTCATAAACCCCTTTTTCAAATTTAAATTTTTCAAAATATTTCAATAGTTCCTCCGAATATAAAGAAAAACTAATTTTATTTTAAAAAACAAAAAAAAAATACTATTTTGTCAAATAAAAAAAAAAGATATTGTAGGTAGTATTTACGCATTATTATTGCATTAACATGGATTTTGTATATATAGCAATTAACAAACAAAAATAACAAAATATTTATTAAAAAAATATCGTTTTTCGTTGATCAAAGCAATGTTCCAATATAAACACTTTTATTTAAATCATGTATATAATTTTATCATATATATTAATCAGTTATCGCAGCTCCAATACAAACGCAACCTTATTTCATCTGGCCTTATTAAATGTACCCGAAAAATGTATCTGAATTTAACAGTTATACATATTCCTAATACAAAAAATATTTGTTTAAAATAATAAGTACTGTACTTAATATCTAATTTTTATGATATTAGCTAATAAATAATTTATTAATAACATTTAATTAGGATTTTTAAATATTTCGATTTTATTTTTAAAATATTGGAAAAGAATTTCTATATTTCTTGTTAATAATAACTTATTTAATTCATATTTATATTTGCTTTTACATATAGGATATCTCATTAACAAGGAATGTATGTCATAAATGAAATCGTTAAAATTTTTTCAGTATTAAATGGCAAAGTATGCCTCTAACAATTTTTAGTATAGCAAATTTTAAGGATTTCTTGAAAAATTTAAAATATACTCTACATAGAAAACAATTTGTACGTACAACTTAATAAAATTATTAATTACCTTTAAAAGTAAAGAAATATGGTAGGATGTATCATTAATAATCAAATCTAGTTAATCTGTCAGACTGTAATTAATCGTTTGTTTTATAGAGATATGTGAACATTAATATATGTTGCATTATCTAATGATTTACAAAACGAATATCACCAAATTTATTGTTCCTGTTACCACCTTTTAGATCGCAATATTTTAAAAAAATCTGTTCGAAGGATCTTTTATTGGCAACATTATTTTTCATTTGAACTCCCGATTCACATAATGCTTGCACTAATTATTGAGAAGAATTAAAGTTAGCAAAGCTTTTAAACTTAGCACTTTTAAATTAATCAGACTGATTATAAGTTAGCATACTACAGTGAAATATTTAAAAATAACATATTACAAACTCTTTTTTAAAGGTTAATTAAATACATATTAGGAAAAAGACACACAATAGAATTGCATCCGAGCATCCTTATAAATAAAAATGTAAAAATTCAATCATTTTAAATTATTTGTGGGGATAGCATTAAATTCATATACATATACGATTGTAGAAGTTGTCTAAGTTATCTATATATATGTTTGCTGTGTTGACTTCACAGTGGTTGTGGTATTAAAATTGAAGTTGTGGTAGCTGAACGATAAAGCTATTACAGTCGATTGAACGAAGTTCCAACAACTGAATACATGGAATGAATTTTGCTACAAAAAGTTCCGGTTATCACAGCCGCATTTTTAGCAATCGCCACTGTAAGAAAGTTCTCTTACCTTACTGTTAAAAATAATAACAAACTTTCAGCTGTGAGTACCTCAATGAAGTTTAAGAACTGTTAATTTGTAGTGGCAGCCTCTGAAGTTAAGGTTATAGCCGACTGCCGAACTCATTATTATTCTGCGTGTTAGTTCAAATTATACAGGTACATATATATTTTGTTAAAAAACGAAATTTGATTAAATATCTTTAGGAGAAATTAACTAAAGATTAAATAAATATCTCTTCAGTTAATAAAAAAAAAAATTATTTTTTTTTTAAACGAAAATACGGTTATTAAATCTCACAACCTAAGATTTAATCCATCTACATTCTAAATCAAATAATAATATTATGTCAAATTAATATAATAAAACAAGTAACAATTACTTTTAAATTGTAATAACATAAGTCATTGCCATTAATGATAATAAATGTTTTGTGATCACCTATATAGGTATACGAGTAGTTACTTCTCATAATATAATATGTGTTTAAATTCATAATATGTATATGTAAATGTACCTATATAAATTATTTTTTTCAATAATATTTTCTAATTTAAATATTAATAGTGAAAAATCGATTTAAAAATGTAATATTTATAGAATTTTGAGTTTGATTAAGTAATTCAAAAATATTCAATTGCATTAAAAATGTTTAAAGTCTTAACAGAAGATGAGCTAAGTCTGAATACTTCAGTAAATTCAATTTTACTTTTGTAAACTAAAATATACAAATATATCTAAAGTATCCAAAATTTTACTTATAAAAGATCTGAGCTAATTTGAGTTTAAGAAAATTAAAAACTTAGATACTTTCACTTTTTTAATTTGTAATTTTCCAATGGATAAAAATATTCAAATAAAAAATATACACAATTAATCTTTTTGAAAATGCTTACCTATACTTTTTTTTATTAAAACTTTTAATAAGGTTTGAAATTAGAAATGATTGTAGGTACTTATAGTTAGGTACATTTTTAATAAAATTTATTTGTAAAAATTTTTATTTTTAGATTATTTTACCGTCGGCAAAACTACTTTGAATTTCTATTTAGTATGAAGTGAAATTTTATTTAATATAATAATTTTACATCTGTAAGTACTTAGCTAATGTCCTAAAGTTATTAAATATTAATAATTAAGTATTTAGTAAATTTATTAGCTTGTTTTAAAAATTAAAATTTCTTATAAAGCTTTATCGAATATTATGAACTTACTTATAATTAGTAAAGTTGTTATCATGTTCTCTATCGGCATCCATTTTATTTTATTTATTTTTTATTCCAAAAAATTATAATTTTAACTGATAAGTAGGTATAAAAACTGTTTGTTTCTTTATTGAATATAATTCAAACAATTAATAAACGCTAGTTTTAAAATTTTTTTTCCAGTTATTCATAATACAAAAATTAAGAAGTTAGGTAGTTATTAGTTAAATTTGTTTTCGATATTAGTAACAATCAGATTTTTGCTTTTATATTAACTTTTACTACGATATATTACTTCCAATTACAATTAATTAATATTATGTTTATATTAAGTTAATCGTACGTTTTAAGAAAATATAGGTATCAGATATTATTATATGTGATAGTTATTTAGTAATTATTATGAACAGATTTTATCACTTTTAATTTAATTATTTTGAAAATATTTTATTGTTTACAAAAAAGACAAAAATAAATTTATTTTGATATTTTTATATTAAAAATAAAATAAAATTTAGTGTATTTTACTTTTAATTAAACTTGTTTTTATTCCCTAATTTTGGTTTTTTCTTTATTAAAAGTATTAATCACTTGTACAAATATATATTCAAATAGTTGTCGCGTGAAATATAGGCCACATTATAAAATGAATAATAATTTCAATTTTCGTATTTTGTAAATTTTTACTAATAATTAAAAATTTTACAAAGAAAGCTGTAAAATTGTTGTCCTGGTTATTGTCCAATCAAAAATACTAAACTTTATTTGTATTTTAAATTTTTGCTTTCTTGATAACCTCTATAAATTTAATTTTTAATATTATTATAATAATTAAATAATATTACATATAATATATTAATTATATCTAGGTACAAATATATTTATTCCCTCAAAACTTGTAGTTTGTAACATATTTTAATAAAAATATTGTATTTATGTATATGTACTTAGCGTTTTTAACTAATTTTAAAATTTTTACACTTTAAAAAAAAAACTAAATTTAAATTTTTCACACTTAAACTCAAGAACGTAAACTTTATTATTTTATTTTATTAATTATTATCAGTTTCATCTATATATTATAATATTAATATTAACTATTATCTTAACTATTTTAAATGAAAAATATATTCTAGAAAAGATAAAACTCTTAATTTAGTCAAGTTAATTACAATTAAGTATTAAAATATTAATATTTTTTTATAAACTTATAAAATCCCATTAAAATCGTTATAAAATAACACAATAAATAAAAAAATTTAAATACATAAAAGTAACAATATTAAAAACTAAATAATCGAAATAAATAAAAAATTCAAATTAAAATTTATTGGAATAACAAGAACTTAACAAGCCGCGCACGCAATATATACTCATGAACGTTTCAATGCTCAACAAGTAACTACTAAACTAGCAAAGCAACAGGTAGCAAATTACTGAATTTCAAATAAAAGCACAATTTTTTCCTTTCAAAAACATAAATAAAAAAAAAAACTTTATTTACGTTTATATGAGAAAAGTGAAACAACAATACCAAATATAATACTCTGAATTTATATAAAACAGAAGAGTTAAACAATTTTAAAAAATAACGATCAGGTGCAATACAAAATCTGATTATATCATTTTTCTCTTATATAAATTAATTATGTATGTGTTCCAATGTTGATTAAAAACCTTATATTCTACAACACTGACTACTCAGTACTAACTAGTCACAATTCACAACAACTCTATAGTGTTTTCTAATATATTATCTACTTTACTTAGTATGTTATGTGTGTGTACTGATCGCGTGGAGAAACTCAGAGAATTATATGAAGATACAAAAATTTCTTTGAACATGCGGCGAAATAGAAAACAAAGAGAGAAAAAGAGATAAATATATATAAAAAAATATTGATAATAATGCAGTTTCATATAGAAAATTAATCTGTTAGAGTAAGAGAAATAATAATAGGTATGTGTTTTCTTTTTTATTTCCAAAATGAGATATTGAATTTTTTTTTACTTTGCAAATGAAGTGAGACAGGTATATTCATTCATTAAAATGTAAATGAAAAAAATTAAAAGATTTAATTTTATATAGGTATAAATTATAGAAACCTATTTTACATTGTTTATTTTTGTATGAGTGCTAACATTTTAATGTATATGAATATGTTATATATAGTCACTCCCATCCCATGTAAGTTTTTTCCATCTCATATAGGTATTACATTTATTTATGTATTTTAATATTGTTAAGCTTAAGTTCGTTAAATAGGTTCCGTCCTTTTGTAAACTTTTTATAGTTTTGCTGTTGCAAAGATAATTAATTGCAATAATTCAAACTTTAAAAAGCTGGTAGGTACATACTTTAAAACGTGACTTCTTCAAAATGAAGTACTTGATAATTCTTCAATCGCCAAACCAGGTTAAGCTTAGTGTCAATTGCGTGTGCCAACCGTCAAATAATTGATAGTTGATATATTTTGTTGCTCGTCGCAAGATATAAGTATATCTAAGATATGCTTTTGTCATATACCTATGGCTATGTTTTAATTTAGTTCCATTAGCTTTACTAATCTATATAATTGCCTTTTGTTATTAACAACTTTACAATTTTTTTCATTACTAAAAACATGTACATGGGTTTTTTTTTTAAATCCAGCAATAATTATCAAGAAAGTAATATACTTACGAATTTCAAACTTTTTTGAATAGTTTTCTAATAATTTTTTAAACAATAAGTAGGTACTTTTTAAAATTTAAAATAAACCGAAAATTTTGTGGTATATTACTTGGAAATTCATTGATATATTCCATTGATAATTCACCATTTTCCAACCCAAAGTTGACAAGTGAAAATTCACAAAATCAGCATTCTGATATGATATAGAAGCAATTTTTTTTAAAAGAATTTTTGTAGGATTATTCTAGCAATTTTTCAACAAATTTATTTAATTTCACTTAAAAAATTTTCATAAGCATTAATAATGTGCAGAAATATTAATTCACTTGACTTTATTCACACGAAAATTAAAAATAATCGTTGAAACTGTTTTAGAA
Source organism: Dolichopus griseipennis (assembly GCA_963082915.1). Lineage (NCBI taxonomy): Eukaryota > Metazoa > Arthropoda > Insecta > Diptera > Dolichopodidae > Dolichopus > Dolichopus griseipennis. The sequence continues at coordinate 51,014,056 of OY720445.1, read as the reverse complement.
AAAAATTTTTACAGATTTTGTTTCACAATCGCTTAAAGGAACCTTACGAAAAATTCCTTCCCTCCTTACAAAATTTTTTTCGACAATTGTCGGGCCGGCAGAGGTTACAAATTTTAAGTCTGTTAATAAAATCAAATTTATTGACAAAGAGGAACACGTATTGAAAATTTGTTTCACAACTTAGTTTTCAAGGAGCATCATGCTCGTATATACCAAACATCGGAAAAACCGTTTTCATTTTAGAACAAAAAAGTTTACTTATTTGCACCACATCATTTGGCGCTCCGTTAGAGCAAAATGTTTAACCCAAGATTTTTTTCCGCACTCAAAATCCTCTACACACAAATTTTCATGATAATCGTCTGAGAATTTAAGGAGTCTATTCTATAATTAAATTTTCGCTCGTATATATATAGAAGCAGATAGATTAACAATACACAATATGATAAAAACTTAAATTAAAAACGAGGAAGAGTGTAGTAAAGTAGACTGTGTCATCTCTGGGATACCCATATGATCGTAATATCGAAATTATAATATTTAATATATCGTCCAAAAGAAAATATAAGTTGAAATGCGGCTCTTCGAACCTCTGCCACTACTTCAACTTTATGTTATTCAGACGTTGACCTAAAGCTAACTACTATTGACAAAAATTCAAACATCCACCTTTATTAGTTATAGAGTAATGTTCATATAAAATATGGAGTTGTATGGCAACCACTCAAAACCATTGCAATAAACCAACCAAATTTTGTACAACTTTGGCCATATAACTTAACAATTTTTGACAAAAGTTCATAGACACCCAATAGGTACAGAGTAATGCTCATATAAAAGAAGTTGTATGGCAGGTACTCGAATCACCTGCACCAGCTCAACTAAATTTTGTACAAACATTGGCCATAAAACTAAACTACTTTTGGCAAAATATCAAAAATCCAACTTTACCATGTATAGAGTTGTTTTCATATAAAAGAAGTTGTATAGAAGCTACTCGAACGAAATTTTGTATACCCTTTTGATTTATAGCCATAAGGAAAAGTATTGGCCATAGGGTGCATAACTATTGAAAGAGTCTAATTATTGTAATATCATGGTATGTCCAAAAGGACAACAACAAAAATAGTTAAATTAGAAAATATGTAAACCTATCATCAATTGTGACGGAAAGTACTACCAATAAAAAACAATATTAATTATAACGAGGAAGAGTGTAGTAGTGTAGACTGTGTCAACTCTGGGATACCCGTATGACCGTAACATATACATTATATCATCCGGTTAATTACTTTTGGCAAAATTTCAAACATTCAGCTTTATTAGGTGTAGAGTAATGCTCATATAAAAGAATGAGTTGTATGGCAGCTACTCGAACCCTTTGCAGTAGACCAACCAAATTTTGCAGTAACTTTGGCCATTACACTAAACTATTTTTGACAAAATTTCAGACACCCAGCTTCATTTGGTGTAGTGTAATCCTCATATAAAATAATGAGTTGTTTGGCAGCTACTCGAACCCTCAGCAGTAGACCAACTAAATTTTGCAGTAACTTTGGCCATTATACACTAAACTATTTTTGGCAAAATTTGAGACACGCAGCTTCCATAGGTATAGAGTAATGCTTATATAAAATTAGAAGTAGTATGGCAGGTACTCGAACCCGTGGACCAAAATGGCTGGATTTAAATAGCGATTCCGGTTTTTGCATAAAAACGAATTTGTGAAAATTTCATAATCCTAGCTCCTTTACCTTTTGAGTTATCGTGATGACGGACGGACATACATAGCTAAATCGTTTTATTTTTCGATTCTGATCCGATCCATACAATATCTAACCCCCCCCCCCTCCTTCTCTGCGTCACAAACGTAATGGCAAATTTATTATACTCTTGGACTATATAGTCATACGGGTATAAAAATAAAACTTATATATAGGAGTTGTATGTAACTGCAGTTCCTTGTTTAAAAAGAATATTACATATTTTAAGTTTCTTTAAAAATAAAAAACTAAGTGCAACAATTTCTTTTATTCTTGTTTTTAATTTTAAAACAGGCTATCTCATCAACTAACAACAGATCGTTGAACATATATTTTTACTTTAACATAATTATTTTTACGGCTATGTAAAACCATCAAATCAAACACATAAAATTAAACACATAACAGCATTTATATAGTACATAGTATAAATACATAAAAATCTTATTTACAACCTTTAGAATTAACAAACAACAAATAATATTTTCAGTTAAGTAATGTAATAAATAATCAAGACTCATGAATATTCAACATTGAGGAAAAATTTTATTAAATACATACTCATACATTTAAAAACAAATAAATAAACACTAGTATTAAAAAGTATAAAAAAAAATTAAAAACAAAAAGAAAATAAATCTCAGTTGTTTTTGTTTTTTTCTTTTTTAATCCAATTGAGGGCAGATCATTTGTATAAGATAGAGAAAGAAAATCGAAGACAATATAATTGAAATTTTGTTTTTAATTTTGATTTTGTTTTTATACAAAACAAAATAATAAATTGAAAAAGAATTCAATACATGTATGTATGGATGTATTTATGTATTTGTGAAATTGTAGGTTATATTTTTAGTAATATATTAATTTATATTTTTTTAACGTATATATGAGAACATTAATTTTTTATTATTTATATATTTGATATAATACCTATTTGTATATAATATATGTATATATAATTTAGAGTAACAGATGGGGTGCAAAACTATTTGTTTCGTTTTTTCGCAATAACAAATCCCTGGAATTTAATTGGTTAAAAAAGGACATTTTATGAATTTTCATTGCAAAAATAATTTAACATTTAATTGTATTGTAAAATATTTCAACAATGTCGGCGTTATCTTGTTTATAATGGAGTGTGGCTAATCATATGTATAATTTTTGAATCAAACATTAAAGTAAGCTACAAACATACAAACAATAAGTCAAAATATTTATATTGTAAAAAAATGTCGCGTGGCAAATTTAAATTAATGCAAATTTTATTCTATATTAGATATATGAAAATTTTTAATTATACATATAATATAGGTTTATAAGAAAATACAAAATAAATAACATTTTTTCTTTAAATTTTTTTTTATTTATAAAATGACGAAATTCTTGTACTTAATTTAAGATGCCATAAAAAAAATTAAGATTTTACTTCTGATGTGAAAATAATTTACCTATAAAAATAAAAAATCAGGTAAAGGTAAAACTACAAAAACAAAGCTCTGTTTTTCATTGTATTAGCAATTATAAGGTGTGATAGTTGGTTCACTTTTTTCTATTTTTTTTGCAAATATTTTTTAAAAGCGCAAAATTCGTGCAATATTTTAGAGCATATTAAGAATAAATAAAGTTGTTAATGTTATATAATGAAAAAAGCATAACTACACAAAACAATAGCTTAAAATTTCCTTTGCAAGTCATTTAACAAAACAAGAATCAGAAGTTTTTTTTTATGTCAGGTGTACGAAAAAAAAACTATAAAACAAAAACAAAGGTATAATAAATGAATTAATTCGAAAACAAAACAAATAGGAAAATAAATGTAAAGTTTAAAATGTCATGTCACAAACTGTTGTTTTTCAGATTATTCTTTGAGGTCATAATTTTATGCAATCTCTTAATTATGCAAAAAATCAATTTATAGAATTATTTTTAACACAACTATAACTCAAAGTGTGCCATAGAATTAAATGTTTAAAAATGAAAAATAAAAAATTTTGATTTATGATCAACATAATTTAAAACATTTTGCCTCCAGCAGCTTCAAAATAACAATTTCGAAAACTATGGAAGTTAAATTTTGTAATATTATGCACATTTATTTTTTTGATAAATAATATTATACTTTTCAAGATGCTTGTAAAGTTATTTTATTTTTAATATTTAAATTGATTGGTTTAAGCATTTATTTAAGAATTTTTTTTTGTAATTTGATATTGAGTTTAAAGTGAATATATTTATATTAAATTAATTTTCTTTAATCATTTTCACACCACAAATGACGCCCCACCTTTTTTGTTATTGATCGAATTTAATCACCGAAAAACTTAAAAATCTATGAAAAGCTAAGGATAAAAGAATGTTGTAAATATTATTTTAAAACATTTTAAATGTAAATTTTTTGGAATAAAAACACGCATTACATTGTATTTTAAAAACCAAATAATTATATGAATGACTTAAGTGAAAAACTTTTAACTGTTTTGTGAAATAAATATGTAAATGCAGATCTGAAAGTCATAGCTAAAACAAATGATTTTAGTGAACCCGCTTCAGCAAATGAAATTAGTTAGTGCCATTTTAAATGTTAAGTTATTCGAATTTACAAATAATAATAACATATACGTTTATTAATTATAATACTTGTAACTCATTTGAATATTTGAAGTAAGAAAAATTGCGCAACTCCAAACTGTTCAACATTTTGAATTCTATTCTGTATCATAAGGTAGAGTACTGTTGAGTTGAGAGTAAAATTTAAATCTATTTTGTTTTTAATATTTGTTAAAATTAACTAATTTTTCTAATTAAAATTATAAATAATAAAAATAATACAAATTTTCTTTTAAAAAAAATTTCTTTATTTTATGTTTACATTTTAAAAAATAAACTAATTATTATTTTCAATTTTACAAACTATTTCTTAAATTAAAAATAAATACCAAAATTAAAAAGAAACAAAATTGAAAAAAGTTAACTAAAAAAATAAATTAAAAAATACTTCCACTATCTTTTTAACACTTGACTGGTCACCCTAAATTAAGCTGAATTATAATTTTTTTATCTTGGAATGAAGAAGAATTTTAACTTGTAAACAACAAAGTCAAGAAGAAATTGTTGCATTGTTACACATTGCAAACTAATTTACAAAAGAAATTCCCACACTTACATAATTCTTTATATATCTTATGTTATATATTATATGTATAAAGAGGTTATAAAGCATTAAAAATCTTCAACTTGTCGTAAAAATTCTTCTCCATTAAAACTTTTTCCTATATATTTGTAGTTCATTTGCAATCTTTATGATAGACTTTGTCCGAACTGCGTACTGTAGGCACTCTTATATATAATTCAAAAGGAAATTTTAATTTTGTGAAGGTGAATGCTAATGCAATTCATTTATTTATTTTTAAAAGTAAAAAGCAGTTCATATCTTAAATTTTAGATTCGAAACAGGTAAACTTTTCTTGCCATAAAAATTTAAATGGACAATTAGAAATTTCTGAATGGTTATAAACAACAAAATTGTACAAATTGTATCCAAATATATAAGAGACTTAAAAAGTAAGTGACTTTTTATTTTAAATCTGAGACATTATGATATTTGAGACATGATAAAAGATATTCAAGACAGTTAAAAATTAGGCCAAGGGAGTTTAGACTCGTATACAGAAAATTAAATAAAAGTTCAACAAAAGTTTGAGAATTTTAAACAAATAAGATACGGGAAGAAGTTGTCTGATTACTAACCTACTGCTAAGCTCTTTCAATTAAATTTAAACAGATCTTATTTCTGAACTATTCCTAAAAGTATTTTTTACGAAAGAAAACAAAATATTGACATAGAAAATTTTCAACAAGAATTAATTTGGCTCAAAAGTTAAACATTTAAGTTCTTTTGACTTATTTCTGTAATAAAAAAAAACCCTTCTCCAGACACCGTATAATTGTTGCACAGGTGTTATTAAAAAACTACACGAAGTTCAACAAAACATGTTAACATTTACAACACATACAGTCAGGGGCATATAAAAGTGTACATATATTATAATAATATATTATAGATTATAATACAGGATATATTAATTTAGGGAGAAAGGTGAATATAATATGCACATCATATGAAACTAATCTAAATTTATGAATTTATAACAAGCAATAAAAACAAACAATCACAAGACCACTACTACCACCATTATTAAGGTTGCCACGCGTCATTCGGTAGGACAGTCCTACAATTACGATATTTGTCCTACGTCCTACATGAAAGTTGAATTTTCCTACTTAAATGTTTTTTTAACGAGAACATTTTTTTTAAGGAGAATATTTTTTAATGAAAAAAATTCAAAGCAAAGCCATCTAGATTGAAATATTTAAAAATATTTTTGAAATGCATTGGATTATAATTTTTTTTGAAAAACTTTATTATGCATTTCTTTTTATTTTTTTTTATGAAATCAGTTTTCATAAAGTTTAATTTAGTTTAGTTGAGCTTGAGTATGGTTAATGTAAATTGTAATAAAGAAAATTATATAATATTATATATATTATATTAAGCATAGAAATTTTACGCCGATATCAATTTTTGAAACATATAGTAAATGATATAGAATTAAAATGCACAAAGAATGATCAAAAATATAAGTTCAGACATAAAAAATAAACACTATGTATATATTGTTAATTATTATATCACCTATATATATGCAATATAAATCACAAAAAAAACTATAATTCATTAATATACTGAATTTGTTTTATTCATCACTTTTTAGGGTATAACGGACTTTATGGTCTATGTATGTGGTATGGCCGCCCCATTCCCCCCTTATCAAACCAACCATTTTTGTGTGGTTACCGATTTGTCCTACTTTAAGCTTCTTAACATGTGGCAACCCTAACCATTATAATCATAATCAAACTCTTTCCGAACATATGCTCTGAACTGTTTCTATGAGAAGGGGTCTTAACTTTTTGTTTTAAATGAAAAAATTAATGATTTGCCTGCTGGTACCTCTTGCTTTCTTTATTTATCAATGAAATATGTATGATTATTTTTTAGTTAAAGTAACGGGAAATTTCCCACGCTATCAAATAATAAAATATATATAAAAAAAAATTTTTTTTATAAATGTTAGCTAGTATGTTTAAACTATGGTTTAAAGAAAAGTAGTTCGCTTCCTGCATAAATGTTAATCTTAAATTAAAATAATAAATTAAAAATATTATTGAAAAATAACTTTTCTTTGCAAATCCCCATGGCAACCAAATTTATATAGTAAACGAGGTAGATTGTAATTGCCCTTGTCAGCTTTTAGATACCCGTGCATACCCGGTATGACATTGTTGTGGAATCAACTCCAACAAATTGGCAAATGGATTTAATAGATCTCCAGTCATCTTCTGGATTAAAATATATGTTTGAAGCCAATGATAAAGTTCAGTTTTATAAAAATACATATGTAATAATAAATTTCCTAATCTAAGAAAACTAGCGATAAGCGTTACAGCTGAAAGGGGACCACCTATCTTTGCGAATCTTTTTTTTTTTAAATTGAAGATTGAAGTCGGGGATACCGTATGTGTACATTAATTTTCATATAAAAGAAGGAGTTGTATAGCAGCAGCTGTAACCAACTGCAGTAGATTAACCAAATTTTGCCTAAACTTTGGCCATAAAACTAAACTAGGTACTTTTTGCAAAATTTGCAAAATTTCAGACATCCAGCTTCAACAGGTATAGAAAAATGCTCATATAAAAATTATCTGCAATTACAAAATTAAAGATTTAACATTTTTTATAAAATTCAATCAAATTTTGACACATACAGCAATTATTTCTCTTCAGGATTATTAATTTTTATTCTACTGCAGTTACTGTTAAATGATTTGGTATCTTTGATTAAGTATTTCAATTTTAAATCATTTTTAAATTTATAAGATATATTATTTCAGTGTTTAACGTAATTTCTCTTTTTTTACAATTAAAGCCACGAGTGCGAAAATTTATTGTTATGTATTTGTAATGAATTTATTAATCATTAAGTATTCGTTATAAGAATAGAATGAAATATGTAGTAATTCATTTATTTATTTTTTGTTTATTTTTCGATATTCATTATGTTATCTTTGTTTATGTATTTAAGTCCAAATATTATATTCCTTGGTAAAAATTGTGCTAAAAGGTTAATGTAAGTCAGTTAATTTAGAATTTTAATATGCAGAACGGGAATTATTTGAAATTAGGACCTAGATAAAGAATTAAAAATTCGTTTTTGTAAGCAACAAGTTTTAGTCAATTTTCATTGTTGGCTTAATATACTAAATGAAAGGGAATTAGTAGACAGGATAAACAGAGAAAAAAACGAAAAACTTTATTAATTTAAAAAATTAGTGAGAGTTTCATGGTAAATTACTTAAACAAAATATACTCTTATAAAAAAAATCGCCTACACTTATATAATTTTTGTTATTTTCTAAACATTTAACACTCTGATTGTCACAAATTGTCTCTGCAGTTATTTATTTATAGGGGAACAAAACGAAATTAATTCGCTTTTAAAATTCAAAGACTTTAAAATGTTTTCATTTTCTTTTCTTGTGTCTTGGAAAGCTTTGGCATGTTTGTTTTTAAACAAAAATCAAACTGTTGACTTCTTTATATTCGAAAAAAAGTGATATTTGATTTCGAAGCCATCCAACTGATTAATTTGAGTTGATGATGGTGGTATTAGAAAAAAGGGTGAATAAACGCTAACCACACTGCATATGTACACGAGATTAATAATAATCACTCAAATGTGTACGTATTATATCTTAGAAAGTGAAATTTTATTGCTATATTTTGTTATAATGTGTCTTCTACTAAAAAAAATTACAATAGTTTGTGACAAAACTTTCACACATTACAAGATGATTTGTGAATTCATAAACCAAAACATTGGTTTATATTAGATCAAAAATTATTTTAAAGTTAAAATGTACAAATTGCATGTTAGTTATTTTTAGAAATTAATATTTGTTTAAGGTATTTCAAGAAAGATTACGATTAAATTTTAAAAGAAATTGCAAATTGCAGGTTTTTACTTTTACTTTATAGCACATTATCAAAAAATTTTGAAAAAATATGTCTATATAGTTTTACTCTGTCCGTCCATGTTTCCGTCTGTCGTCCGTATGTATATAAAACTTATATAAAAAAATTAAATTTTATCTACGGATACATTTTGTAAAAAAAATAATTTAGCTCCATGTGTTGCATGTGTTGCAAAGCATATTTTCAACATATATAGGGTTTCTCACTGAGTATTTTATCATTTATTTTTATAAAAATATATATAAAAATAAATGATAATATTCTAATTTAGTTATTTCATCAATTTAATAATCTATATATATAAAAGGGAATGTTTGTTTGTATGTATGTTTGTTTGTTTGTTTGTATGTATGTAGCGAATAGACTCCTAAACTGCCCAGCCGATTTTCATGAAAATTTGTATATAGAGGTTATTGGGTACGGAAAGAAATCGTGGCCCAAAAATTTTGCTCTAACGGACCGCCAAGTTGGGGCTGTGGTGCAAGTATTTAAACTTCTTTGTTCTAAAATGAAAACGGTTTGACCGATTGACTTCAAATTTTGTATACGTGATGATCTTTGAGAATTGAGTTGACCCTATTAACAGTTTTGGAATTTGTTAACCCATGTCGGGCCGACGGGTGGTCAAAAAAAATTTTGGGTCCAAATTTTGTCCGATTTTACAAAATTCTGCTTAGGCTAAAAAGAAAGCCCCAAAAAAAAATTTGTTGAGTTCCATTAACCCATTGCGGCCCAACAGCTTTTTATAGGTTTTTTCAATACTTTACTCTAAATTCAAAACTGTTTGACCAATTGACTTCAAATTTGGTATACGTGATGCTCCTTGAGAATTGAGTTGACAGTATTAACAGTTTTGGAATTTGTTAACCCATGTCGGGCCGACGGGTGGTCGAAAAAAATTTTGGGTCCAAATTTTGTCCGATTTTATGAAATTCTGCTTTGGCTAAAACGAAAACTCCAAAAAAAAATTTTATTGAGTTACATTAACCCATTGCGGCCCAACAGCTTTTTATAGGTTTTTTCAATACTTAACTCTAAATTAGAAACGGTTTGACCGATTTTCTTTAAATTTTGTATACGTGCTCCCCTGTGAGAATTGAGTTGACAATTTTAACAGTTTTGGAATTTGTAAACAGATGTCAGGCCGACGGGTGGTCAAAAAAAATTTTAGGTCCAAATTTTGTCCGATTTTTCGAAATTCTGCTTTGGCTTAAAAGAAAGCCCTAAAAAAAATGTTGTTGAATTCCATTAACCCATTGCGGCCCAACAGCTTTTTATTAATTTTTTGGTTATTTTACTCTAAATTAGAAACGATTTGACCGGTTGACCTCAAATTTTATATGTGTGAAACAACTTGAAAATGGAGTTGAGTCTGTTAACAGTCGGTCCTACGTTTGGTCAAAAAAATTTTTACAGGTGTTTAAAAATAGCAAGATTTAATTTTTCGAGTCCTAATAGCTCGAATAGTCCTAATAACCGACTCCTACAAATTTCTGAGAATCTAACTTCTCCCAAAATTTCAAGACCCTAACTTGAACCGTTTAGGTCATATATGGGGCTAAAAATTTTGCAAAAATTGCGTTTAGCATAATGGTAAATTGTGGTACCATATGGCAATCCTATACATTTCAACGATGTATTTTTGTGAAGCCTATAAAAGCAGCTCTTTTTTACAGTTTTTATATTGACAATAAATCCTGTACAACTCTTGTTATACCAATTTAAATATAGGGCCTTTTTGGAATTTGCGGGGGGATGTAGCTTCCTCACCCTTCAAACTCAAGAAAAACCTTTGACACATGTTGAAATATAATTAAAGAGCTTTGAATTTTGTGTATTACTAAAAAAATTTGAACAGGTATTCAAGTTACAGGTGTTTAAAAATAGCAAAATTTCATTTTTCGAACCCTTATAGCTCCTAAACAGAGGGCTTAACAAAAAAATTTAGAAGATATGTGTGGCTAAAAATTTTGAAAAAATTAAGTTTTGCATAATGGTAAATTTTAGTACCGTTTGGCAACCCCAAACAATTGCCTTTTATTAAATTTATTAAGTTTATAAAACCAGCTATCTTTAACCGTTTTCAGATTGAAAATACACCTAACAGAATTCTTGTTATAACAATTTAAATATAGGGATTTTTCTAAATTTGGGGGGCTGCAGCTCTGTAACGATGGGGCTACAGAAAAAAATTCTTCTACGAAATTATTGTTTTTGCAAGTCCTAGCCGTAGTTAAAATTTCTTTACTCTCTTCAAAACGGTGTAAAAGTTTTTGTAAACATACGAACGGATGGACAGAATGAAGCTATATACGCACATTTTTACAAAATTTTTTGAAAATGTGCTAAAAAGTGATAACAATTTGCGATTAATGCATTGATAGATGGAATTCGGAAAGAATTAAAATGAAAACCCAATACAACACAAACTATTATAAACGAAAAATTTAGTTTCGTTCAGTACCTACACACATTATGATTATTTGCTATAACTTTTAACTAGGCAGATAATTTTATTAATTTTGAATTTAAAACTTTTTGTAGTAATAATAAATCTATAAACTAAAATCATAAGAAATAGAAGAAATTTAAAAGTATTTTTACAAAAAAATTTTCACTTCCTTGTTTTGTTCTTTTCGTCGTTATCAAGATTGATCAAAAAACCAAAAATATAGCACTAGTCAACATCATGTAAATAAATTTCATACAATAAAATTTCGAAAAAGACTATTCTTTATATAATTTTCCTTTATTTAGTTTTTTTAAGATTTTTTTCTATTTACTTATTTCTTTTTTGTGTAATTTTTATATTATTACAAGATTTCAGAGATAAAAAGACCGCACATGGAACTGTGTATCAATCATATTGTGTTTAAAAATTATAGATACACAAAAAGCATCTATGTATGTGAAATATTCCTTTTTTGTTTAATATAACATGTTTTATATCCGCGTATACGATAATTTTTTGCTTTGATGATGATCTTTTGTTGATATGTCTGTTCTCGTCCTAATTCAATAATACCAGAATATTGATGTTCATAATAAGGGAAACTGAATGGCGCTTAAAAAACAAAAAAAATAAAAAAAATCATTAGATTAATAAATCCAAGAAGAAACGATTAGCAAATTCAAAGAATTAAGACAAGAACCAAAAAATGTTTCATGAATTTAAACGGTATAACTCTGAAAGAATTTAATCGATATAAAAAAATATTCAAATATCAACAATATAGTCAGTCAAACCGTAATTGAGCATATAGCATACTGGAAAAAAACTATATATACATAGGACACAAGGCAATCTAAACTAGGAAGGCTTTCATATAGACAAAATGGAAATTTGTATATATTTTTATTTTACATTTTTAATATGCCTCCCAAAAAGAAGAAGACTAAAAATTAAGACAAATTTTCCCTAAAGCGTAATAATTTTTTTTTTTGTCTATATATTAGTTTTTATGTTTTGATTTTGTGCAATATGGGTGCAATTTGTGCAAAAGCGAAAAATTCAATCCACGATAAAAATAAAATCAGAGTTATAAAATAACAAAGTAATTTACAAATTTTTAGAAAAGATTTGGGATGGTGTCATAATTTCAAAAAAAATCCTAAGTTAGAAAATTTCAAACAATGAAAAAATTATTTCAAAATAATTCTCAAATTGTCAAATTCAAAAATTACCAAATGACCAAAAACCGATTGAGGAAGATTATTTAGTTGCCCTTGTTAACTTTTAGATACCTCTGAATGCCTACTATGATTTTTAAAATAAAATAAACAATTCCCTCATATTAAAAACAAACGATGAAGAGTGTAGTAGAGTAGACTGCGTCAACTCTGGGATACCCGCATGACTGTTACATATACATTATATCATCCGGATAATTACTTTTGGCAAAATTTCAAACATTCAGCTTTATTAGGTGTACAGTAATGCTCATATAAAAGAAGAAGTTGTGTGGCAGCTACTCGAACCCTTTGCAGTATAGACCAACCAAATTTTGCAGTAACTTGGGCCATTACACTAAACTATTTTTGGCAAAATTTCAGACACCCACCTTCATTTGGTGTAGTGTAATCCTCATATAAAAGAAGTTGTATGGCAGCTACTCGAACCCTCAGCAGTAGACCAATCGAATTTTGCAGTAACTTTGGCCATTACACTAAACTATTTTTTGCAAAATTTCAGACACCCAGTTTCATCAGATGTAGTGTAAAGCTCATATAAAAGAAGGAGTTGTATGGCAACTAATCGAACCCTCTGCAGTAAACCAACCAAATTTTGCAGTAACTTTGGCCATTATACTAAATTACTTTTAGCAAAATTTCAGACACGCAGCTTCCAAAGGTATAGAGTAATGCTCATATAAAATTAGAAGTTGTATGGCAGGTACTCGGATTTAAATAGCGATTCCGGTTAAACGAATTTGTGAAAATTTCATAATCCTAGCTCCTTTATAGTCAAAGGAGGATACGGGTATAAATACAAAAAAATAAAACAATAAAATAAAATTTGAGATTTCTGCAACCAGAGTGCATATCTTAAAAACTGTTAAGACTATATGGTTGAAAATTAAAATCCCTATGTAATATAATATGGCAAGAAATTTTTCGAAGTTTTGAAAAATTTGGGTCTCATTTTCGGCCATATAAAGTTGTCAGTTTAAGAACTGTGAATCAAATAAAAGTTAAAATGGGCAAGTTAAGTAATAGGCCGTGAGTTGGTAAAGTTGGACTTTACTCAGATCAACTTTTAGGGTGGGCAAGGTTTTTGCTTTTGTTTTTTTTTTTAAACAAATTTAATTTTGAGAAACTGTATAAAGTTGAAAGTTGTGCATAAAAGAGGTTTGAAACAAATTCTTGAATAACATTTTCGCATTTCTTTGTTTGGGTCTTTAAAAAAATTATTTACACTTTTAACTTATATAAAATCTATAGTTTGCTTCCATAAAATTTGTCGAAGTTTCCCTACAAGGAAACAAACTATAGATTATTTTATTAAACTATTCCCTATTTCTATATTTTATTCCCTATTTTATTTACTGCCTAGCAAGGCTTATGTTATTGAAAATATATGTCAACATCATTTTCCTGAGGTAATTTAATAATTGAAAAATAAATTTTCCTTAATAAAACTGCGAAAATTTAATAAATTTGTATTTTATTATTTTCAACTACCTAATACCCGGTGCGCATTGCTGCGCCTTTCAATGGAGGTTTAATTTAAGTTGAAGTTACTGAAAAAAGTTAATTCAAAAATTAAACATGGTGTTAATGTTAGTTTTAAAATGTATTTGCAATTTTTAAAACGATTTTTCTAGGAATATTCTAGCAATTTTTTTAACAAATTTATCAAATTTCACTTGAAACTTATTATTATAAATAATGCGCAGTAATATTAATTCCGTAAACATTTTTCGCCGAAAACCCACCATCCTCAACTTAATCGTCCAAGAGCACCAATTATTTGTTTTTTTTTTTATTTTATTTAATATAAGAAATATAATTAACAATTATTGTTTATAAAAACTACACTTAGACAGTAACTTAAAATTGGAATAAAAGTCTTAACAGTTCATAAAGTTTATATAAATAATTTTTTTTATTCAATTTTTTATTTAACTTCAGATAATTTTAAAATAATATATAAAATTATGTATAAGAAATTAAGTAATTCTTAAACTACAGCTTATAACTAACATTTAATAACTTAAAATTTTTTACAATTTTTCTAATTTCCAGATTTTTTTTTTTTTTAAATTTTCAAATTTTAAAGATTAATTTCTAAGATTTTTTACAAATTTTCTAAGTTTACTTTTAAATATTTTTAAATTTTGACTGTTTTTAATTTCTACTGGTAGCGAGTTGAAAAGTTTGATTGCGCTGCATTTTAGACTTTTTAGCTTCAACGTTGTTTTGGCTTTAGGAATTTCGATATTTTTCCTGTTTCTGGTTAGATAATTATGAATATTCTCCCTATTTTGAAGTTTTACTTTTGACTTAATATTATTGTTCAGGATATTATACATGTATTTACATTTTTCAAAGTAAATTAGTTGGTTAATATCCAGTGTATCAATTATTTTATATAAATTATTGGTTCTGGTTCTTATATTCAAATTAAATAAAGTTTTGAGGGTTCTATTCATTACCGCACTCATTTGATTTTTATGAAAATATGAACAATGACTCCAACTGCATATATTATACCTAATTCTTGATAATATATGGCCATTATATATAAATTTAGCAGCATAATTCGGAATACTCCCCATTCTCCTGACAGCCATTGTTATAGGAATAATTTTTTTTTTAATGCTTAGTACTTAACATTATCAACTTGTTCTATTATAGTATCCTTTACCTTAAGCGTAATATTATCATTTGTTTTCTTTTGCATTTTGAATATCATATAATTAGTTTTTTTCGCATTTATACATAATTCATTCTGGTCCAACCAACTGCAATATATCTTTAAGTCATCATTTAGTATATTTTGAAGCTCTGCTAATGTTTTCGCTTTTGCTATAAGATTAGTGTCATCTGCATAAATGTTGTACTTTGACTTAATATTATTTTTAGGTAAGTCCATTATATACAGCAGGTATAATAACGGCCCCAGTAATGAACCTTGTGGTATGCCTGTTTTTATTACTAGTTCATCACTTAGTACTTCATTAACTTTAACACATTGAGTTCTATTTGTCAAATAACTTTTTAGTAAAAGATTACTGTTACCTCGAATTCCTAAGTTGTCTAGCAATCTGATAAGTCTGGAATGACTTACCATATCAAATGCTTTTGTTAAGTCAATAAAAACTGCGCCAACATAGTATCCGTCATAAATATGTAAATATGTTCCAAGGTTGCTGCGATAGCTGATTCTGTACCACTTTTTTCTAAGAAACCATATTGATTAGCATCAAAGCCTATTGTTTTAGCAATGAAACTTCTTATTCTTGAATTAATAACTTTTTCATATATTTTCGAAATTGAGTTTAGAATTGAAATTGGTCTATAGTTACCACAGTCTTCTTTTGACCCACTTTTGTGAATAGGAACTAAATATGCTTTTTTTAACGAATCAGGAAATATACCATTAGTGAAACTTTCATTTATCAGTTTCACTAAAGATGGGGTTATAATATTGACCAACTCTTGTAGATCTCTCACTGTAATTTTATCCAATCCTGGAGTTGCATTTTTATTTAAATTCATAATAATTTGATGGATTTCTGGTTCTATAATTGGAATAAAAAACAACGAGTTGCTATTAAATAGATTTTGTGAGCAGCTAGTAAAATCGTTGGTATTTAGAATGGTTTTTTTAATACGTTCTCCTATTTCAGTAAAAAAATTATTGAGAGTATTTGCAGTTTCATCATCATTTTTAGTTTTTTCACCATTGCTTTTAATAACATGACTGACATTTTTCAGTTTATCTTCATTGGTATTTTTTATAGAATTATTCAATATTTTCCATAATTTCCTAGAATCGCTCCGGCTTTTTCAATATTTCTATTAATATAATTTTTTTTTTCTTCTTTTATTAATTGTTCTACCTTTTTCTTCATTTTTATATATTTTGCCTTTTTTTCACTATTAGTCGGATCTTTTTTATGTCGATTATATAATGCTTTTCTTATTTTCAGCTTGTCATGAATAAAAGGTGTTATCCAGCTATTATTTCTCGTTCTCATCGGTATTGTCTTAGTACATAATCTTTTTGCTTCTTGTATAATTTTTACTAAGGTTTCGATTTCTGGTATATTATTATTTTCAATTTTGTATTTTATTATGGAACGCATTTGATTATAATCGATTTTGTTTATGTTGTACTTTTTCATTGGTAACTTCTCAATGTTAATTGCTTTAATAGTTACTATTGCCAATTGATGGTCCGATAGGCAGTTATTTTCTATTATATAATTAACATCATAATTGCCATTTATGTTTGTTATTATGTGATCAATTAAGGTGCTAGAGTTAGTTGTATTTCTTGTACTTTCCGTTTTATTAACTATGCTATATCCAGAAGTTGCTATAATATCCTTATACTTAATAATTATATTGGAGTTCTCAAATAGATTTAGATTGGTATCTGCAAAAAATATATGATTTGCCTTATCTACCAGTTTAGGTTCAAGAAACTCCATAAATAGGTTGCTGTTTTCCACTGGAGCTTTATAAAATGTACCGATTTTTAATTTTGGTTTTGAGTTCAGGATTTCAATTACAGTAAAGTTATATTTTTCATCTTTACATATTTCATTGAAACTGATATTATTTTTAATAAAAATGGCAGTCCCACCTCCTCTTTTTTTATTTCTACAGTTGTAAACTGCTTGATAATTGGGGTTGTTGTAGGTATCTTTTTCATAATCATAAATCCAAACCTCTGTAATTATTACTATGTCTATTTCTTTATATTCATTAATTAATGTTTCCAGTTCCAGTATTTTATTTCTAATGCTACATATATTTAAATACAATATCTTTAGATCACCAATTTGCATTATATTTTCTTGTTCTGCCATTATTATCTGCCGATCAGATAATTTTGCCAAGATTCTCTTGTCTTTTGAAGATTTTCCCTATATTTGTTATAAACATGTCTTCTATATGTAGCTAGATCATTCGAAACATCTTTATTGCAGATTCCTATGTTTTCGTGGTATCTGTCATATATTCTCCGAAGTTCCGGATAGTCAGTTGGTAGTCCTTCTTGATTTATTAAAACCTTTATATTGGTTTGTGTTATACCATCAAAGCAAATATGATTTTGATCGTGAAAAAATGCTAAATATAATCGCACATTGTTATATATTGTGTAATCCCTTAATCTGGAAAGAACATATACACTATCTCCATTTTCAATTGCTCTTTTTGTAAGCCTTACAATTGGGGGTGACATGGGATCAACAAAACTTTTGCTATCATCTTGGAATTTAGAGTAACGTATTTTTCTTTCAGTTTTGTTCTGTGGATTTATTGTTTCGCCTTTATTCCAGTTTGGGTATTTGGAGTCTTTTATTTCTACATTATTATTACTATTATCATTGGTTTGATTAATTTTATCATTTTTTATATTACTAATACAATCATTTTCTCTTTTTTCTGTATTTTTATCATAGCTTGGGTTAATTTTATCGTTTTTAATTTTACTTTTTACATTATCATTGGTTTGATGAATTCTATCGTTTTTAATCTTACTTGTACTATCATTTTCTACTTTTTCTGTATTATTAATATTATTATTATCATTTTTTTTGATAATTTTATCATTTTTAACGCTACTTTTTGAATTATTATTAATAGTTTTATTTATTTTTATATTACTTTTAAGGATAGTGTTCTTATTTGACCATAATTTTGGAAAATATGAAAGAATATAGCTACGCTTCTTTTTATCTTTATTATAATCAATTTTGTTAGTCTTTTCACTGTTATGGTTAATATTATTATTATTACTGTTATTATTATTATTTTCATTTTTTATATGAGTTATATCACTGTTAGTGTCTCTAATATTATTTATACTTGGCTTAACATTAGTATTATTCTTATTAATATTATCATTAACATTATCAGTTCTGCATGCAGAATCACTTTTTTTATTTTCATTTACATTTATATTTAATTTGTTATCTTCTTCTTCTATTTTCCTTAATTGCTAGTATCCGATTTTTTGTTTTCTTATACTTAATTTATTTTTATACACTGGACATGATCTACTAAAATTTTTATGATTAACATCCAACCCCAAACTGAATTTTTCGTTCGATTTTAAGCAATTAATGCATTTATTAATTTCCTCTTTTTGGCATTCACTTGTCTTGTGTTGTTGGTGGCACTTCAAGCATGTTTCTTTATTCGTGCATTCCGCAGCCCTATGGTTAAATCCTTTACATTTATAACATCTAGAGACTTTTATGGCATCAAAGACCTTGCACCTTTCCCATCCAATACATAATTTTTCGTTAGCTATTATTTTTGGGAATGATTCCTTATCCACTTCTATAATTGCATCAAACATTTCTTTGTTGCATTTTTTCACTGGATATATCTTTAATACTTTAAGTTCACTCATTTGTAGAAAAGAATTTTGTTTTTTAGTTTTTCCACAATATCATTTTCACTAAATTTATTATTCATGTGCACAATTTCTATGTTAGGTTTAATGACCTCAGGTATTTCGATATCATAGTTCTCTTTCATTTTTTCTTCTAATTCCATTTTGATATTTTCACGATCTTCGATGGTTTCCGTTTCTATTAAAATCATCCCATTACTTTTGTTTTCAATATTCTTTATTTTCAAATTTTTTGGATCCACCTTTGTATTTAAATCACTTTTTGTTTTTTCAGTTTTCTGCTTATTCTTCGGTTTGATTATTAAAGGTAACTCTTTCTTCATTTTTAAATTTACACTTGCTTTAGTATTTTTAATTACATCAGCAAATGACACTGTTTGACCCATATTCGAATTTATATTATTTGTAACATTCATTTTTTTGCAGACCTCATCATTTTTTTTAATTGCACTAACAAATGATTCATTCACTTTTTCTGTTTTAATTTTGAAGACTTCAGTAAATTTTTGCATTTTCTCTATTTCTTTTTGTTGGCTTTAATTTCTTCCAATCTCTTCATGTAATTAGTTTCAATAGCCTTAAGTAATTCAACGACTTCATTTTCATTTTTTTTTATTGCACGTTCAAATTCCTCTTTATATTCCTTAAGGTACTCATTATTTTTTGAAACTGCACTGTCCATGTTTTGTAAGACCAAATCAACATTTTGTATATATTGAATACAGTCGTCACAAATAAACTTAATATTCCTGTTGGTGTATAGTAAGTTCACCGTAGACTGATCCATTCCTGAACATTTTAACGCCTCATGATAGAATTTTTTGCACACACCTGCACATTCTACACCCGTTTCTCCTTTAATTTTTAGTTTGCACTTTTGGCACGAAGCCATTTCGCGTAATTAATATATATAATAAATTTTTTTTTTTGCGTAATTGCTGATTATGCTTTTTTCTGTTTATCTTTTATTAATTAAAATAATTATAATCGATAAAAAAAGTAAACACATCCGCACCGTACTATAGTAAATTAATTACTGATTACAAAAAAAGATATATTTATATTGTCGAAGTATGTGTTCATGGTGTATATGTATACCTACACATACACCATAAACACATCCATGGGTCTGATAGAGTCATTGATTGCTACATCTGTGACATGAGATTCCTGGAAACCAAATTGATTAATATCGAATCCACCGGAACTTTTGATAAAGTCACAACTTCTTTTATTTTTAAAAGCATATAAATGAAATTATTAAAAATAGTAACTTAAAATTAAGATAGAACGTTCAAATTGAGTACAAGGTTTAACTAGTACTTAAAGTACAGCGCGGACCCTAATAAAGGCGAAATCAGCCCAAGGGTTCGGATTTTGGACCTTTTAATCGGTATCAGGGCTAACAAACATATATAAAAAATCAAGATAACTCAACAACTAATGAAGCTATCCTCATGAAATTTGTGCTGTAGGTTATTGGTAATGAAACTACGGCAGCGATTGCGTACGGTGAGGATTGGACAATGGGTTCGGAACTTAGAACTTTTTCATCGAATTTAGGCCAAACTAACATAATTCCGTAACCAATGAAGACAGAACCTCCATATTTGGTATCGGGGTGTCGCTTTCGATTTCCTTAGCCTGCTTGTAATTTGAGCCCAATTGGAGTAGTGGGTGGGGACCAGCCACTCAGTTCCGAGGACCTTCAAGCATATTTTCGAAATTAATAAAGATAGTAACTTGAAACAAATGTAGAAGCTTCAAATTTGGCACATGGTTGTTCTTTACTATTTCCTGCGTGTCCCTTTAATTTTGCATCGATAGGAGTGGTGGTTCAGTACCTCTCTTAGGCCCCCCAAGGTTTAAAAGCTTATCATCGAAATCAATAAAAATAGTAACTTAAAATTAAGACAAGGATTAACTAGTATTGAAAGTATGGCGGAGACTGCATATGTTTCAGGTTCTGGAACCTTAGCAAAATTCAAGGGCTAACAAACATATATCTTAAAAACACCATAACTCAAAAAATTATGCCGCTATTTTGATGAAATTTAAACTCTAGGTTACTAGTAGTGAAAGTACCATGGGAATTGGTTCTCGTCGAGTTCGGACAATGAGTTCGGATTCTAGAAGCTTTTGATTGATCTGAGGCCAAACGAGTATAATTTCAAAGCCAAAAAATATATTTCCTAATTCCTATGTGTCCCCGAAATTTAGACTTAATTATAGTGGTGGTTCAGGTGCCTCCTAAAAAACCCCTAAATTAAAAAGCTTATCTTCGAAATTCAGGAAGATAGAAACTTTAAATTTGATACTCGAGGAATCTTTCCTATTTCCGTTTTTATTTAACACTTTTATAAAACATATTTTGTATAATATTTTATAAATTAAAAACCATAGGTGATATATAATTAAGACATTGTGTACAATACTTAAGCTATATTCAAAGGTACTTGCTGGACTTATGTAAAATTTATTGTTATATTTAAATGAACTATATGAAAAGTTCTAAATTTGTAATTATATTTTAGAAATACATTTATTGCATATTTTGCGTTTATAAGCTTTTCTAATAGGTACATAAATTAACAATTTAAAATCATTGCAATTTTGAAAAATTTTAATTATTAAATATATTATGCTTTGATTAGCTTTTTATCACAAAATTTAATAATTAAATATTTTTCAATTTTGTAATTGAATTGAAATAAATATATTTTCATTTATTTCAAGTTTTTTGGTTTTTTAATATTTTTAAATAGATAAATTAATAAGAATTTTTAATATTTTTGAATAGATAAAGTAATTAGCAAATGTTTTTAGTATTATAAAGTTAATTTGGTTAGCTATGTCTTACCATAAAACTAATAACAGCTTTTATGGTTTTAAAATAGCTAATAGATATCTCATTAAATTTGAACCAAATAGGTGTAATGAAGTTTATCTATCTATTTTAAAAATAGGTCTAATGAATGCCTTTTTCCAGATATCTGGGAAAATACCAACACTTAACGAAGTATTAAAAAGAATAGATAGTGGAAGTGCAAGAGAGTTTAAACATTTTTTTAAAATACTTTCTGGGACACCATCGGGTTCTGAAGAATAGTTCATATTAAGTTTTTCAAGATAATCAATTACTAGGATACTTGCAATCTGTAAATCCAACGAGATTTGAGAATGGTTATTTATGTGATTAAAATTGTTAACATGCGCACAAAAACTGGCATTAGAATAAGGTATTGAAAAGAAATCAAGAAAATACTCACTAAACTAAGTATTATCTTTACTATAACTGCCATTGTAATTCATAAAGATTGGATATTCATCGTATTTGCGTTTCATATTAACAAACTGCCAAAATTCTTTTGGATTGGATTTTAGCTTTACAGACATATTGCAAACGTACAATTAATAAAGCTCTTCAGATACATTTTTAAACTCATTAAATAGTACTAAGAAAATGTTGTAAACAGTACCTTTTTTTGAATTAAGATATTTGCGCCACCTTTTATTTTTTTTATTTCTTAGGTTTTTTAATTCATGGGTGTACCAAGGAGGACATGAATTCAAAGATCACATTCTGATCATAGGAATAAATTGTCTAAAACTACCAAAAATGATTTCATAAAACTTATTTATCATATCCCTAATATCAATATTTTTAAATATAGTGGAAAAGTCATGAGAATTAAGAAAATCACTCATAGCGTCATGATTGGCTTTTTTAAAATTAAATTGGTACACGTTGGTACACCCAAAGGATAATGAGGTGAGTTAACGCAATAAGAAAAACTTAAGGGAGGATGAAAATAAATATCAATAAATAAGCAGTCTAATTCATTAGAAATGCTGTTAGGAATCATTAACGATTCCTCGTCATGTTTAATCCATCTTAAATTTTGTAGATTAAAATCACCAAACAGCATGATTTCGTATGTATCATTTTTTCATTTACAACATTAATAGCATTATTAGGAGGTATACAGCAGCCATATTATTAGAAGGTATATAGCAGCCAACAATAAATACATTTATATTACAGAATTTAACTTTGACACATAAAATTTCAAGCTAATCATGGGCGACAATAGAAACTAAAGAAGAATTTAAATTACTTTTAATTGCAATGAAAACGCCATCTCCTTTAGGTGTAATTCCATTAATTGGCGAATTTAAAGAGTATCTATCTTTTCTATAGACACATTAAGTGCAATCAAATAGTTCTAAATTACTTATAGAAGGACATAACCAAGTTTCAGTTAAAATGCAACAATCAAAATTTAAAATGGTTGCGTTTGAAAAGAGAGTCTTGGTTTTTGTTCTAAGACCCCGAACATTTTGATAATACATTGAAAAATTAAGTAAATTATCGGTAATGTTTTTATTAAATTGTAAATGATTAGTTCGCTCTGAAGATACTTGAAAGGCATAGTATTGGAGATCAAAATTAGTCTTAAATTTACAAATGTTATTAGTAATCATAATTAATAATCATAATCAATAATTATTAATTAAGATTCAAGAATATTTTCTAAAATCTTTTTGAAAAATTTCAAATATTTTGAATGTTACGATTGAACGTACAAAGTAGAATCTGTCAGCACGGTAACTCAAAAACTAAAGAAGCTATAGTTTCAAAACTTACACAAAGTAATTTTTAAACAATTTGAAGTTTCCCCATTGTTCTTGGTTAAAATCGGACAAGGGATTCGGGTAGCTGCCATAAAAATTTTTTGAATTATTATGAATATCTTCAAAACTAATAACTAAATAGCAACTAAATACAAAAACAAACAAAATGTAGTCAAGTTATTAATCATTTCATGGTCTAATGATTATGACATTGGACTTAACGTCCTAGTTCAAATCCAGGTCGGGTCATATATTTTTTCTTAAAAATTCATTTTGTTTGTTTATTTCTCTTTTTTATATGTGAAATTCTTATTCTACAGAAAATTTTACAGAATTATTATTTTTATAACAAAATTCAAAGGCGTAATTGTAACCATAGTTACTATAAACAATAATTTTCCACAAAAATTGTTTTCTCACAAATTTGATGGCTTAGTGTCAGTGGTTAGGATGTCGTTTTTGGTTAAAATCGGACAAAGGCTTCGGGTAGCTCTTCTTTTTTATTTATTCATCTTTTTTATTTATTCTCCTTGACGTCCTTTAGGACATCGGTCTTTCAACTGAAATTGTCGGTTCGAATCTCGGTCAGATCATATTTATTTTTTTAATTAATCTTTTTTTACTTAATCTTTTTTTTATTTATCTTTTTATAATTAAATAATAAAAAACAAGTAAAGAAACAGTCAGTCGGTGCAACCGACTTAGAAATACCCTACACCTATTTGGTTCAAATTTAAGGACATATCCATAAGTCATTTTAACACCATAAAAGCTGTTATTAATTTGATCGTAAGACATAGCTAACCAAATTAACTTTATAATACTAAAAACATTTTCTAATTACACTATCTATTAAAAAATATTACAAAATCTTACTAATTTATCTATTTAAAAATATTAAAAAACAAACAAACTTGAAATAAATGAAAATATATTTATTCCAATTCAATTACAAAATGAAAAAATTCTAATTATTAAATTTTGTGATAAAAAGATAATCAAAGCATAATATATTTAATAATCCAAATTTTTAAAAATTGCAATTATTTTAAATGGTTAGTTTATATACCTAATAGAAAAGCTTATAAACGCAAAATATGCAATAAATGTATTTCTAAAATACAATTAAAAATTTACACCTTTTCATATATTTCATTTAAATATAAAAATAAATTTTACATAAATGCAGCAAGTACCTTTGAACATAGCTGAACCAATACAATTAAGTCTAGATTTCGGAGACACATAGGACATAGGAAATATATTCTTTGGCTTCGAAATTAAACTCGACCACAACCAATTCCCATGGTACTTTCATTACTAGTAACCTACTGTTAAATTTCATCAAAATACCGGCATTATTTTTTGAGTTATGGTGTTTGTAAGATATATGTTTGTTAGTCCTTGAACTTTTCAAGGGTTCCAGGACCCGAAATTATGGTACGATTTCGCCCATATGCAGTCCCGTCATACTTTCAATACTAGTTAACCCTTGTACACAATTGGAACGCTCTAACTTAATTTGAAGTTACTAGTTTTATTAATTTCGATGATAAGCTTTTACACATTGGGGGTCTAAGAGAGGTTCTGAACCACCACTCCAATTGATCCCAAATTAGGGGGGCACGCAAGAAATAGTAAAGAACACCCTTGTGGCAAATTGGAAGCTTCTTCATTTGTTTCAAGTTACTATCTTTATTAATTTCGAAAATATGCTTTAAGGGCCTAAGAACTGAGTGGCTGGTCCCCGATCCACTACTCCAATGGGGCCCAAATTTCAAAGACACTTACGAAATAGGAAGGGACACCCTGATACCAAATTTGGAGGTTCTATCTTCATTGGTTTCGGAATTATGCTCGTTTGGCCTAAATTCGATCAAAAAGTTCTAAGTTCCGAACCCATTGTCCAATCCTCACCGTACGTAATCACCGCCGTAATTTCGCTGCCAATAACCTACAGCACAAATTTCGTCTCATTAGTTGTTGAGTTATCGTGATTTTTTATATATGTTCCTTAGCCCTGACATCGATTAAAAGGTCCGGAATCCGAACCGTTGGGCTGATTTCGCCCTTATATAGTCCGCGCTGTACTTATAGTACTAGTTAATCCTTGTACACAATTTGAACGGTCTATCCTAATTTTAAGTAACTATTTTTAGTAATTTCGATTATAAGCCTTTAAAACTTGGGAGGTCTGAGAGGGGTACAGAACCACCACTCCAATTGATCCCAAATTAGGGGAACACGCAAGAGATAGTAAAGAACACCCTTGTGGCAAATTGGAAGCTTCTAAATTTTTTCAAGTTGTTATCTTTATTAATTTTAAAGATATGCTTTAAGGTCTTCGGAAATGTGTGGCTGGTCCCCGACCCACTACTCCAATGGGACCCAAATTCACAAGACACTTAGGAAATAGGAAGGGACACCCTGATACTAAATTTGGAGGTTCTATCTTCATTGGTTTCGGAATTATGCTCGTTTGGCCTAAATTCGATCAAAAAGTTCTAGGTTCCGAACCCATGGTCCAATCCCGACCTTACGCAATTCCCGAAGTAGTTTCATTACTAGTAACCTACAGCACAAATTTGATGAAGATAGCGTCATTAGTTGTTGAGTTATCGTGATTTTTTATATTAGTTCCTTAGCCCTGAAACCGATTAAAAGGTCCAGAATCCGAACCCATGGGCCGATTTCGCCCATATGCAATCCCCGCCGTACTTTCAGTCCTAGTAACCTACAGTTAAAATTTCATCAAGATAGCTCCTTTATTTTTTGAGTTATCGTGCCTACGGACGGACGGACGGACATGGCTATATCGACTAAGGCGGTCACGCTGATCACAAATATATATACTTTTCCATATCTAGCTCGCTTCCTTTAGGTGGTTACAAACACCATACCAAAGTTAATATACCGCTTTACCTATTCTATAGGTGTAGGGTATAAAAATACAAATATTTTGAATTTTCTGTCAAACAGTTCAATTGCAAACCAAACTAATTATATCATATAAAATTTGTATTTTTCATATGAAAAATTCTTATTAATTTTATACCCCATAGTGGGTATGCACGAGTATCGAAAAGTTGACAAGGGCAACTATAATCTTACGCGTTTTACTTTAAAAAGTATTTTATAAAAGTTATGGCAGACCTAGACTATGTTCCTGTCAAACATTCGAACTTTTGCCTGAGTATTTTGTGGGGCTATAGAAAAAAGTTCTTCCGTTAAAATTTCTTTACTCTATTTCAAACGATGTAAAACTTTTTGTAAACATACAGACGAGCAAAGTAAAACTATATAGGCACATTTATACAAAATTTTTTGAAAATGTGCTAAAAAATTGTTATTTTGCAAACTTAATTCATTATTAATAATTAAGGTCTCAGAAATAATATTTTGCTTCTATTCTTCTTATAATCTTGTTTTAACAGCAAAATTTCTACTTTACGTAGATTTCTACTAATCGTAAAAATATTCAAAATATTCGAAATTTTTTTAAAAGATTTTACAAAGTTGATTAATGATTATCGATTATAATTACTAAAAATACTAGTAAAATTATGAACACAGTTTATCAATTAATAGAATAATAGAATATATATGATTATAAAAGTACGTTATTTCACCTCTACACATAAAAATACGAATTTGTATAATATGAACCAATTTGAACCCTATATTTAATTTGGCCTTATCTTATAAGTCATTTGTCGCGTATAATTATTTTTTAAATTTAATTTTTAAGAAAACATGTAATGGGCAATGGTTGTGTGTATATATTAACTGCTGTGTGCGTTGCTGTGTGCATTGTATATATAATAAATTTTATTTTTAGTGAAGAAATATATTACAACAAGTAAAGAAACAGTCAGTCGGTGCAACCGACTTAGAAATACCCTACACCTATTTGGTTCAAAATTAATGGGAAGTTCATTAGTCATTTTAAAATCATAAAAGCTTTTACTAGTTTGATCGTAAGACATGGCTAACCAAATTTTTTTTATAATACTAAAAACATTTGCTAATTATTTTATCAATTCAAAAATATTAAAAATTCTTATTAACTTATCTATTTAAAATATTAAACAACAAATTAAATTGAGACAAATGGATTCGTAAAATGCAATTACAAAATTATATATTTAAAACTTTTATCCAATTCAATAAAATTTTACACATATGCAGCAATTACTCCTTTTCAGGATTTTAAGCTGTAGAGCATTTACTGTTGAAAGATTAGTACCCTTGGTTAATTATTTAAATTTTCAATAATTTTTAAATTTTTTCTCTTAATTTCCTTTTATTTTAATATTCTATAGAATTTAACTCAAAGTTATTCGAACGAAATATTAATTTGTAATATTATAAATATAAAAGTTTATATAATTTCAGTGGTTTTTAATGTTAGTTAAAACCATTAATGCTTTCATTAGCTTGTTATCACAAAATTTAATAATCAAAACATGCAATAAAAGTATTTCTAAAATACAATGATAAATTTTGAACAGTTTCATATAATTAATTTTAATACAAAAATAAATTTTACAACTTAAGTATCGTACACAATTTCTTAATTATATATTACCTATGGTAATAATTAAATAAAATATAGATATGATATAATAAAAATTAAAAAAATATTTAGTTTTTAATTTATAAAATATAATACATAATATGTTTAAAAGTAAAACTCTCAGCCTTTTTAAAATATAAAAGTGTTAAATAGGAACAGAAATAGGAAATAGTATAATCAAATTTGATTTTTTTATCTTTATTAATTTCGAATATATTATGCTTTAAGGTCTTGGGAGTAGTGGGAGTATATAAATTTCATCAAAATAGCGTAATTAGTTTCTGAGTTTTGGTATTTTTAAGATATACGTTTGTTAGGTTTTGAACTTTTCAAAGGTTCCAGAATCCGAAACCATGGTACAATTTCGCCCATATGCAATCCCAGTCATACTTTCAATATTAATTAACCCTTGTACACAATTGCAACATTCTATATTAATTTTAAGTTACTATTTTTATTAATTTCGATGATAAGCCTTTCAATCTTTAGAGGTCTAAGAGAGTTACCTGAACCACCGCTTTAATTGATCTTACATTAATGGAACACGTAAGAAATAGTAGGACAGCCTTGTGCCAAATTTGAAGCTTCTACATTTTTTTGTGCCAAATTTGAAGTTTACTATCTTTATTATTTTCGAAAATATGCTTTAAGGTCTTCGAAACTATGTGGATGGTCCCTGACCACTATTTCAATTGGTTCCCATTTTCTAGGACACTATGGGAATCGAAAGGGACACCCTGATACCGAATTTGGAGGCTCTAACTTTTTTGAATTCGGAATCATGCTCGTTTGGCCTAAATTCGATGAAAAAATTCCAGGATCCGAACCCATGGTCGGATTTCGCCCAAATGCAGTCCGCTCCGTTCTTTCAATACTTTTGATCCCTTGTACACAATTGGAACGTTCTATCTTAATTTTAAGCTATTTTTTTTAATAATTTCAATGATATGCTTTAAGGTCTTCAGAACTGTGTGGATAGTCCCCGACCCACTACTCCAATTGGTCCTAAATTTTCAGGACTCTAAGGACATAGGAAGAGGCACACTGATACCAAATTTGAATGTTTTATCTTCATTGGTTTCGGAATTATGCTTGTTTGGCCTAAATTCGATCAAAAACTTCTAGGATCCGAACCCATGTTCCGAGCTCGTTCGTTCTCAGTCCCCGCCATAGTCTCATTACTGGTAACCTACATTATAAAATTCATAGTTGTTGAGTTATCCTTATTTTTTTTTATATGTTCCTTGGCCCTTAGAACAATTAAAAGGTCCAGAATCCGAACCCATGGGCCGATTTCGCCCATATGTAATCCCCGCCGTACTTTAAGTCCTAGCAACCTACAGTTAAAATTTCATCAAGATAGCTCCATTAGTTTTTGAGTTATCGTGCCTACGGACGGAAGGACATGGCTTTATCGACTCAGGAGGTCACGCTGATCACAAATATATATACTTTTCCATATCTAGCTCGCTTCTTTTAGCTGGTTAAAACACCATACACAAAGTTAATATACCCTTTTCCTATTCAAAATTCTTTTCTAAATAGAATTAATGTTCACTAATACATTTAAAACCTGAAACATCGTTTATTTTTCTCAAAAATATTTCATACTAAAAAAGGTTATATAATGTTTGTCCCTCTTTCTATTATCTTATAATTTAGTTTAAAAGGAAATAAAAATTTTTAAGTATAGTTATTTTTTGTTAAAATGATATTTATACCCATGCATTAACTATTTTACTTTTTTATATTTTTTTTGTAATATAATAGCAAAAGGGAAATAAATAACGGTTTATTATATACTTTTAAATGAACTTGCTTGTGTCTATGGCTTTATTTTTCATTCTGTCAGTTAGTGATATATTTATATTAGAAATCTGACCATAAATTTATAAGAATTGTATGGTTAAGTGGTTAGCGAAGTGGCTTCGGTTGTTAATAGATCTGAGTTCGATCCTTCTTAAAGGGAAAAGGTTTTTTTGTTTTTTTTTAATTCAACAGAAATAATAAAAAAAATTACAAATAAAATTAATTTATTTGCATAGTTTCTTTAAAAATTTGTAACTTTTAAAACTAAAATAATTCACTTTGATAATGTAAAACCATAGACTTGTGGTCAGATTTCAAATATTAGAATTCACAGTGATACAGATTGAAAAATAAATTTCTCATATAATAGGTTAGAAATACATCATTGTTGAAAAAAAAGTAAAGCTTTAAAAAATTTTACTTCTTTTATTAACAAACAAATATTTTATCAATTGGCTTATTAATTTAAAATTTAAACAAATAGGTACTTAAATAAAAAAAAACGTTTAGTTATAAAAAAAACGAGGAAGAGTGTAGTAGAGTAGACTGTGTCAACTCTGGAATACCCGTATGACCGTTATATAAACATTATATTATTATTATAAACATTAATTACTTTTGGCAAAATTTCAAACATACCAGCTTTATTAGGTGAAATATAATGCTCATATAAAAGAAGGAGTTGTATGGCAGCTACTCGAACCCTCTGCAGTAGACCAACCAAATTTTGCAGTAACTTTGGCCATTACACTAAACTATTTTGGGCAAAATTTCAGACACCCAGCTTTAATAGGTATAGTAGTAATGCTCATATAAAAGAAGGAGTTGTATGGCAGCTACTCGAACTCACAGCAACAGACCAACCAAATTTTGCAGAAACTTTGGCCATAGAACTAAACTACTTTTGCCAAAATTTCAGACACGTAGCTGTAATAGGTACAAAGAAATACTCATATAAAAAAAGAAGTTGTATGGCAGCCACCCGAACCTATGGACCAAAATGGCTGGATTTAAATAGCGATGACGGCTATTGCAAAAAAACGAATTTGCGAAAATTTCAAGATCCTAGCTCCTTTAGTTTTTGAGTTATCGTGCGGACGGACGGACGGACGGACGGACGGACGGACAGACGGACGGACGGACGGACGGACGGACATACATAGCTAAATCGATTTTTTTTTCGATTCTGATCCGATCCATACACTTGAGTCTATATCTACCCCCCCTCCTTCTCTGCGTTACAAACGTAATGGCAAATTTATTATACCCTTTGCCTATATAGTCATACGGGTATAAAAATTTCACCATGAAGAGAATTTGAACGAACCACCCCAACATTTTAAAAAACTACGAAAAATACAAAAAGTAGACTACTTAACTTATTCATCTTCAAATTTAACAAGTAAAGAAACAGTCAGTCGGTGCAACCGACTTAGAAATACCCTACACCTATTTGGTTCAAATTTAAGGACATATCCATAAGTCATTTTAACACCATAGAAGCTGTTATTAATTTGATCGTAAGACATAACTAACCAAATTAACTGTATAATACTAAAAACATTTTCTAATTACCCTGTCTATTAAAAAATACTACAAATTCTTACTAATTTATCTATTTAAAAATATTAAAAAACAAACAAACTTGAAATAAATGAAAATATATTTATTCCAATTCAATTACAAAATGAAAAAATTCTAATTATTAAATTTTGTGATAAAAAGATAATCAAAGCATAATATATTTAATAATCCAAATTTTTAAAAATTGCAATTATTTTAAATGGTTAGTTTATATACCTAATAGAAAAACTTATAAACGCAAAATATGCAATAAATGTATTTCTAAAATACAATTAAAAATTTACACCTTTTCATATAATTCATTTAAATATAAAAATAAATTTTACATAAATGCAGCAAGTACCTTTGAACATAGCTGAACCCCTACCATTAAGTCTAGATTTCGGAGACAAATAGGACATAGGAAATATATTCTTTGGCTTCGAAATTAAACTCGACCACAACCAATTCCCATGGTACTCTCATTACTAGTAACCTACTGTTAAATTTCATCTAAATACCGGCATTATTTTTTGAGTTATGGTGTTTTTAAAATATATGATTGTTAGTCCTTGAACTTTTCAAGGGTTCCAGGACCCGAAATTATGGTACGATTTCGCCCATATGCAGTCCCGTCATACTTTCAATACTAGTTAACCCTTGTACACAATTGGAACGCTCTATCTTAATTTTAAGTTACTAGTTTTATTAATTTCGATGATAAGCTTTTACACATTGGGGGGTCTAAGAGAGGTTCTGAACCACCACTCTAATTGATCCCAAATTAGGGGGGCACGCAAGAAATAGTAAAGAACACCCTTGTGACAAATTGGAAGCTTCTACATTTGTTTCAAGTAACTATCTTTATTAATTTCGAAAATATGTTTTAAGGGCCTAAGAACTGAGTGGCTGGTCCCCGATCCACTACTCCAATGGGGCCCAAATTTCAAAGACACTTACGAAATAGGAAGGGACACCCTGATACCAAATTTCGAGGTTCTATCTTCATTGGTTTCGGAATTATGCTCGTTTGGCCTAAATTCGATCAAAAAGTTCTAAGTTCCGAACCCATTGTCCAATCCTCACCGTACGTAATCACCGCCGTAGTTTCGCTGCCAATAACCTACAGCACAAATTTCATGAAGATAGCCTCATTAGTTGTTGAGTTATCGTGATTTTTTATATATGTTCCTTAGCCCTGACATCGATTAAAAGGTCCGGAATCCGAACCGTTGGGCTGATTTCGCCCTTATATAGTCCGCGCTGTACTTATAGTACTAGTTAACCCTTGTACACAATTTGAACGGTCTATCCTAATTTTCAGTAACTATTTTTAGTAATTTCGATTATAAGCCTTTAAAACTTGGGAGGTCTGAGAGGGGTACAGAACCACCACTTCAATTGATCCCAAATTAGGGGAACACGCAAGAGATAGTGAAGAACACCCTTGTGGCAAATTGGAAGCTTCTACATTTTTTCAAGTTGTTATCTTTATTAATTTTAAAGATATGATTTAAGGTCTTCGGAAATGTGTGGCTGGTCCCCGACCCACTACTCCAATGGGACCCAAATTCACAAGACACTTAGGAAATAGGAAGGGACACCCTGATACTAAATTTGGAGGTTCTATCTTCATTGGTTTCGGAATTATGCTCGTTTGGCCTAAATTCGATCAAAAAGTTCTAGGTTCCGAACCCATGGTCCAATCCCGACCTTAAGCAATTCCCGAAGTATTTTCATTACTAGTAACCTACAGCACAAATTTGATGAAGATAGCGTCATTAGTTGTTGAGTTATCGTGATTTTTTATATTTGTTCGTTAGCCCTGAAACCGATTAAAAGGTCCAG
The DNA here is from genome assembly GCA_963082915.1 of Dolichopus griseipennis. Classification (NCBI taxonomy): domain Eukaryota; kingdom Metazoa; phylum Arthropoda; class Insecta; order Diptera; family Dolichopodidae; genus Dolichopus; species Dolichopus griseipennis. The sequence goes on along the minus strand of OY720445.1, from coordinate 50,980,673 downwards.
AATCCGAACCCATGGGCCGATTTCGCCCATATGCAATCCCCGCCGTACTTTCAGTCCTAGTAACCTACAGTTAAAATTTCATCAAGATAGCTCCATTATTTTTTGAGTTATCGTGCCTACGGACGGACGGACGGACGGACGGACGGACATGGCTATATCGACTAAGGCGGTCACGCTGATCACAAATATATATATTTTTCCATATCTAGCTCGCTTCCTTTAGGTGGTTACAAACACCATACCAAAGTTAATATACCCCTTTACCTATTCTATAGGTGTAGGGTATAAAAATGCAACAGTACGTAATACAAAATGTAATGGTGTGAAATGATATTGTTTAGGGTTTGCTATTAATATCCAAAAACAAAATAATGTTTGTTCCTTGTATATGTATATATAGTTAGTAAAGTATGCATATATGTGTCTAATGTAAGTTTATTTGTTTTTGTTGCCGATAGATAATAAATATATTAATAATAATTTCTACATGAATATGCGTGTGCGTATTTTGTTTAAAAAAAAATATTTTAATGAATATGTATTTTCATTAATAAAAATAATATTTCTAATTAGATTACTACCACGTACTGTTATATTATTATCAGCATATGCATGTGTGTATGTAAAAAAATATTAAGAAAAATAAACAAAGAACTAAATACATTTATTTGGTTTTACTATTATAGAAATTATCATAAGTAATTACTATCAAATAAATATTTGAGTATTTGTACCAAGTTTCTTTAAAAACGAATAAATAGGTATGTATATATTCAAAGTCATAATTAAAAGTATTAATTAAACAAGTAAAGAAACAGTCAGTCGGTGCAACCGACTTAGAAATACCCCACACCTATTTGGTTTAAATTTAATGGGAAGTTCATAAGTAATTTTAAAACCACAAAAGATTTTATTAGTTTGTTCTTAAGACATGGCTAACCAAATTAGCTTTATAGTACTAAAAAACATTTTCTAATTACTTTATCTATTCAAAAATATTCCAAATTCTTACTAATTTATCTATTTAAAAATATTAAAAAACAAAAAAACTTGAAATAAATGAAAATATATTTATTTCGATTCAATTACAAAAGTTAAAAAATTTGAATTATTAAATTTTGTGATAAAATGCTAATCGAAGCATAATATATTTAATAATTAAAATTTTTCAAACCGATCAAAAGCTTCTATAATCCGAACTCATTAACCAAACTCGACCTGAACCAATTCTCATGATACTTTCAAGACTACTAACCTAGTTTAAATTTCTTCAAAATAGCGGCATCATTTTTTGAGTTATGCTATTTTTAAAATATATGTTTGTTAGCCTTTGAACTTTTCAAAGGTCCCAGAACCCGAAACCATGGTACGATTTCGCCCATATGCAGTCCGCGCTGTATTTTAAATACTAGTGAACCCTTGTACACAATTGGAACGTTCGATCTTAATTTTAAGTTACTATTTTAAATAATTTCGATTATAAGCTTTTAAACCGGTCTAAGAGGGGTACTGAACCACCACTCCATTTGATCCCAATTTAGGGGGCCACACAAATAGTAAAGAACATCCTTGTGCCAAATTTGAAGCTTCTACATTTGTTTCAAGTTGCTATCTTTATTAATTTTATAGATATGTTTTAAGGTCTTCGGAAATATGTGGCTGGTCACCGACCCACTACTCCAAAAATCAAGTACAAAAATCAAGAACACTAAAGAAATAGGAATGGACACCTTGATTTGGAGGTTCTATCTTCATTGGTTTCGAAATTATGCTCGTTTGGCCTAAATTCGATCAAAAAGTTCTAGGTTCCGAACCCATGGTCGAATCTCCCAGTATACCTACATGACCCTTACCGACCCAGTATACCTACTTTATTCTTTATTCTTAATGAAACAAAATGAAGACTATCATAAAAATTTTTATTTACAGCAAGTAGTAATGCAAAAAGTAGTAGAAAGCGTAAAATGCATTCCGAATTGTGTACAAAGGTTAACTATATATTTAATAATTCAAATTTTTCAAAATAGCAATTATTTTAAATTGTTAGTTTATGTACCTATTAGAAAAGCTTATAAACGCAAAATATGCTATAATTATATTTCTAAAGTACAATTACAATTTTAGAACTTTTCATATAATTCATTTAAATATAAAAATAAATTTTACATAAATGAAGCAAATACCTTTGAATATAGCTGTACACAATGTCTTAATTCTATATCACCTTTGGTAATAATTCAATAAAATGTATGATATGATTAACATTAAAAAAAGGAATTTAACCGTTTATAAAAAAAAACATTTTATTTTTAATTTATAAAATATTATACAAAATATGTTTTATGATAAAATTCTTAGCCTTTCAAAAATATAAAAGTGTTAAATATAAACGGAAATAGGAAAGAGCCCTCGTGTATCAAATTTAAAGTTTCTATCTTCTTGAATTTCAAATATAAGCTTTTTAGTTTTGGGATTTCTTAGGAGGCATCTGAACCAACACTACAGTTAAGTCTAAATTTCGGGGACACATAAGAAATAGGAAATATATTCTTTGGCTTCGAAATTATACTCGTTTGGCCTTAGATCGATCAAAAGCTTCTAGAATCCGAACTCATTATCCGAACTCGACCAGAACCAATTCCCATGGTACTTTCATTATTAGTAACCTAGAGTTTAAATTTCATCAAAAAAGGGGCATTATTTTTTGAGTTATACTGCTTTTAAGATATATGTTCGTCAGCCTTTGAACTTTTAAAGGTTCCAGAACCCGAAACCATGGTACGATTTCGCCCATATGCAATCCCCGTCATACTTTCAATACTAGTTAACCCTTATACACAATTAGAACGTTCTATCTTAATTTTAAGTTAATATTTTTATTAATTTCGATGATGCTTTTACACATTGGGGGGTGTAAGAGGGGTGCTGAACCACAACTCTGATTGATCCAAAATTAGGAGAACGCCCAGGAAATAGTAAAGAGCACCCATGTACCAAATTTGAAACTTCTAAATTTGTTTGAAGTTACTATCTTTACTAATTTCGAAAATATGCTTTGAAGTCTTTTGAACTGTGTGGCTGGTACCCAACCCACTACTCCAATTGGTGCCAAATTCCAAGTACACCAAGGAAAAGGAAAGAGACACACTGATACCAAATTTGGAGGTTCTATCTTCATTGGTTTCGAAATTATGCTCGTTTAGCCTAAATTCGATCAAAAAGTTCTAAGTTTCGAACCCATTGTACAATACCCACAGTACGCAATCACCGCCGTAGTTTCATTACCAGTACCCTACAACACAAATTTTATGAAGATAGCGTCATTAGTTGTTGATTTATCGAGATATTTTATATATGTTCGTTAGCCCTTAGACCGATTAAAAGGTCCAGAATCCGAACCTATGGGCCGATTTCGCCCTTTGCAATCCCCGCCGTACTTTCAGTCCTAGTAACCTACAGTTAAAATTTCATCAACATAGCTCCATTATTTTTTGAGTTATCGTGCCTACGGACGGACGGTCATGGCTATATCGACTAAGGAGGTCACGCTGATCACAAATATATAAGCTTTTCCATATTTAGCTCGCTTCCTTTAGGTGGTTACAAACACCATACCAAAGTTAATATACCCCTTTACCTTTACCTAGGTGTAGGGTATAAAAATATATAATAATAATAAGAAATTTTTAATTCAACATACCTACCCATTATTTGAAAAAAAAATTAAAATGTAATTTCATCTGAATTATTTTAAATATGCTTAAGTTTTGAATATATTCACATACCTTAAGAAAATACATATTTTAAGAATTGTTTTTTTATTATGACAATCTATATTTTTTAAATCATAAAATTAGTTTAAACTTTAAAACTTTATTAAGTTTTATAAAATTGAGATTGCTTTTTTCAAGCCTCTACCTAAATTATTTTGTAATAATAACGTATTAAAACCAAATTATGAATTTAAATATTTCGTAAAGGACATATTTTCTTGAATTGCTGATACTTGTATATTCAATTTCCTAATTGAAAAAAATTTAAATGATTTGAAGCTCCTTTTTGCTAAATAATTTTTTTTAATAACAAGTGTAATATACATCTTTTCATTAAATAATATGTACATACATACAAAATAAATAATTATGAATTTATGAATGTATACATATGTATGTATAATATTTTAGGTAGGTACAGTCGCAAAATGAATTAAAACTAAATTAAAACAAGTAAAGAAACAGTCAGTCGGTGTAACCGACTTAGAAATACCCTACACCTATTTGGTTCAAATTTAAGGACATATCCATAAGTCATTTTAACATAATAAATGTTGTTATTAATTTGATCATAAGACATAGCTAACCAAATTAACTTTATAATACTAAAAACATTTTCTAATTACACTATCTTTTAAAAAATATTACAAATTCTTACTAATTTATCTATTTGAAAATATTAAAAAACAAACAAACTTGAAATAAATGAAAATATATTTATTTCAATTCAATTACAAAATGAAAAAATTCTAATTATTAAATTTTGTGATAAAAAGATAATCAAAGCATAATATGTTTAATAATCCAAATTTTTAAAAATTGCAATTATTTTAAATGGTTAGTTTATATACCTAATAAAAAAGCTTATAAACGTAAAATATGCAATAAATGTATTTCTAAAATACAATTACAAATTTAGACCTTTTCATATAATTTATTTAATTATAAAAATAAATTTTACATAAATGAAGCAAGAACCTTTGAACATAGCTGAACCACTACAATTAAGTCTAGATTTCGGAGACAATTAGGACATAGGAAATATATTCTTTGGCTTCGAAATTAAACTCGACCACAACCAATTCCCATGGTACTTTCATTACTAGTAACCTAGTGTTAAATTTCATCAAAATACCGGCATTATTTTTTGAGTTATGGTGTTTTTAAGATATATGTTTGTTAGTCCTTGAACATTTCAAAGGTTCCAGAACCCGAAATTATGGCACGATTTCGCCCATATGCAGTCCCGTCATACTTTCAATACTAGTTAACCTTTGTACACAATTGGAACGTTCTATCTTAATTTTAAGTTACTAGTTTTATTAATTTCGATGATAAGCTTTTACACATTGGGGGGTCTAAGAGAGGTTCTGAACCACCACTCCAATTGATCCCAAATTAGGGGGGCACGCAAGAAATAGTAAAGAACACCCTGGGCCAAATTTGAAGCTTCTACATTTGTTTCAAGTTACTATCTTTATTAATTTCGAAAATATGCTTTAAGGTCATCGGAACTGAGTGGCTGGTCCCCGACTCACTACCCCAATGGGGCCCAAATTTCAAAGACACTTACGAAATAGGAAGGGACACCCTGATACCAAATTTCGAGGTTCTATCTTCATTGGTTTCGGAATTATGCTCGTTTGGCCTAAATTCGATCAAAAAGTTCTATGTTCCGAACCCATTGTCCAATCTTCGCCGTACGTAATCACCGCCGTAGTTTCATTACCAATAACCTACAGCACAAACTTCATGAAGATAGCCTCATTAGTTGTTGAGTTGATTTTTTATATATGTTCGTTAGCCCTGACACCGATTAATAGGTCCGGAATCCAAACCGTTGGGCTGATTTCGCCCTTATATAGTCCGCGCTGTACTTATAGTACTAGTTAACCCTTGTACACAATTTGAACGGTCTATCCTAATTTTAAGTAACTGTTTTTAGTAATTTCGATTATAAGCCTTTAAAACTTGGTAGGTCAGAGAGGGGTACAGAACCACCACTCCAATTGATCCCAAATTAGGGGAACACGCAAGAGATAGTAAAGAACACCCTTGTGGCAAATTGGAAGCTTCTACATTTTTCCAAGTTGTTATCTTTCTTAATTTTAAAGATATGCTTTAAGGTCTTCGGAAATGTGTGGCTGGTCCCCGACCCACTACTGCAATGGGACCTAAATTCACAAGACACTTAGGAAATAGGAAGGGACATCCTGATACTAAATTTGGAGGTTGTATCTTCATTGGTTTCGGAATTATGCTCGTTTGGCCTAAATTCGATCAAAAAGTTCTAGGTTCCGAACCCATGGTCCAATCCCGACCTTACGTAATTCCCGAAGTATTTTCATTACTAGTAACCTACAGCACAAATTTGATGAAGATAGCGTCATTAGTTGTTGAGTTATCGTGATTTTTTATATTTGTTCGTTAGCCCTGAAACCGATTAAAAGGTCCAGAATCCGAACCCATTGGCCGACTTCGCCCATATGCAATCCCCGCCGTACTTTCAGTCCTAGTAACCTACAGTTAAAATTTCATCAAGATAGCTCCATTATTTTTCGAGTTATCGTGCCTACGGACGGACGGACGGACATGGCTATATCGACTCAGGCGGTCACGCTGATCACAAATATATATACTTTTCCATATCTAGCTCGCTTCCTTTAGGTGGTTACAAACACCATACCAAAGTTAATATACCCCTTTACCTATTCTATAGGTGTAGGGTATAAAAAAATTATAGAATAACATTAAAAAAAATAAATATATATATGTATAAAAAAAAACATTTAAGTTAAAAAAAAAAAAAAAATATATCATCCAACATCAGAATTTGAACCAGACACTACATATAATAATTAAAATTTGGTACAACAAACACTATCACCCGTTCTATACCCTCTCTAAAATTAATTGTGGTAGATCTTTAATTTAAAGAAAATTCAAACTTAAAAAATTAAATTTAATTTCATAACTGTAGTTTAGGAAAACAGTTTTCTTAAACAATTTTATTAAAATAATTTTGTTTTAATAGTAAGTGTAACATACATCTTCTCATTAATTAAACACACACAAAATAAATAATTATGAATATATGAATGCTTTCATATGTATAATGTTTAGGTAGGTACAGCCGCAAAATGATTTTGAAAATTTAATTAATTTTGCTATTAAATTAAAAATTTATTTTCATTTATGCAAGTTTATATATAAAAGAATAACATAAAAAAAAAATTAAAATTATAAATATAAAAAAAATTTTATTAAAAAAAATAATTAAAAAAAAAATAAATTAAAAAAAAACTTATATCATCCCACCAAAATCAGGATTTGAACCGAAGACTATACAAAATGTTTTAAATTTGATAATGTAAACACTACCACTCCATTCTATACCCACTCTGAACTTATTTGAGATAGATCTTTAATTTAAAGCAAATTCAAACTTTAAAAATTAAATTAAATTAATTTTAATAACTGTAGTTTAGGAAAACAGTTTTCTTAAAAAATTTTATTAAAATAATTTTGTTTTAATAGTAAGTGTAATATACATCTTCCCATTAATTAAATACACACAAAGTAAATAATTATGAATTTATGAATCCATACATTTGTAAAATATTTAGGAGGTACAGTCGCAAAAATAATTTTATAATTTAATTAATTTTTTTATTAAATTAAAAATTTATTTCATATATATGAAACTTTATATATAAAAAATAAAGAATAACATAAAAAATAAATTTATAAATATTAAAAAAAAAAAATAATTTAAAATGAAAAAAAAAACAAATGTGTCAGCCCAACAACCATCAGGATTTGAACCTGAGACTAATGTTTAATATTTGATAAAAGGAACACCATCACTCCGTTCTAGACCCAATTTTATATAGTAAGTGCTAGATCTTTAATTTAAAGCAAATTCAAACATAAAAAAAATTAAATATAATATAATAACTGTAATTTAGAAAAATATTTTACTTAAAAAATTTTTTAAATAATTTTGTTTTATAAATAAATGTAATATACATCTTCTCATTAATTAAATACATACAAAATATATAATTATGAGTTAATAAATGCATACAGGTGTATAATATTTAGGTAGGTACATTCGCAAAGTTTTATAAAATAATAAATTTGTTTTTATTAAATTGAAAATCTATTTTATTATTTTTATTTTGTTAACTATAAAATATATTATATATATATATATATATATATATATATATATATACATTTCATAAAATAACATAAAATAACATAAAAAAAGAATTTAATATAATTACCGAATTAGTAATAATATGAATTATTATATTATATACTATTATATATTTTTTTATTTGGAAATTATTACTTACGTCACTATTAAATTTTAATTTACACAAACAATCAAAAGTTCCAGAACCCAAACCCGTGTTCCGATTTCGCCCATATGTAGTCCCCGACGTACTTTCAAAACTAGTTAATCCAACACAATTGGAAGTTCTATCTTAATTTTAAGTTATTATTTTTATTAATTTCGATGATAAGCTTTTAAAACTTGAAGGGGTTTAAGAGAAGTACTGCACCACCACTTCAATTGATCCCAAATTATGGGGACGAGCAGGAAATAGTAAATAACACCCATATGCGAAACTTGAAACTTCTACACTTGTTTCAAGTGTAGAAGTTTATCTTTATTAAATTCGAAAATATGATTTAAGGTCCTCGGAACCGTGTGACTGGTCCCGGACCCACCACTTCAATTGGTCTCAAATTTCAAGGACACTAAAGAAATAAAAAGAGACACCCTGATACCAAATTTGCAGGTTCTTTCTTCATTGGTTTCGGAATTATGCTCGTTTGGCCTAAATTCGATCAAAAAGCTCTAGGCTCCGATCCCATGGTCCAATCCCGAACTTACGCAGTCCTCGAAGTAGTTTCATTACTAGTAACCTACAGCACAAATTTGATGAATATAGCGTCATTAGTTGTTGAGTTATCGTGATTTTTTATATATGTTCGTTAGCCCTTGGCCCGATTAAAAGGTCCAGAATCCGAACCCATTGGGCTGATTTCGCCCATATGCAGTCCGTCCAAGTCCAAGGACACTAAGGAAACTTGAAGGAAATAGGAAGGGACACCCTGGTACCAAATTTGAAGGTTCTATCTTCATTGGTTTCGGAATTATGCTCGTTTGACCTAAATTCGATCAAAAAGCTCTAGGTTCCGAACCCATGGCCCAATCCCGAACTTACGCAGTCCTCGAAGTAGTTTCATTACTAGTAACCTACAGCACAAATTTGATGAATATAGTTTCATTAGTTGTTGAGTTATCGTGATTTTTTATATATGTTTGTTAGCCCTTAGCCCGATTGAAAGGTCCAGAATCCGAACCCATGGGCCGGTTTTGCCCATATGCAATCCCCGCCGTACTTTCAGTCCTAGTAACCTACAGTTAAAATTTCATCAACATAGCTCCATTATTTTTTGAGTTATCGTGCCTACGGACGGACGGGCGGACGGACAGACATGGCTATATCGACTCAGGAGGTCACGCTGTTCACAAATATGTATACTTTTCCATATCTAGCTCGCTTCCTTTAGGTGGTTACAAACACCATACCAAAGTTAATATACCCCTTTACCTATTCTATAGGTGTAGGGTATAAAAATTTTGACAACTAATCCGTGAAGCCAGACAATGAGTAATATTCACTTGCATTGACGTAATCTTCCAACGTAAGTGAATATTGCTCAATCCCACACGAGAATGTTGTCAGTTGTAGTTTTAACTGTTGTCAGTTGTAGTTTTAACTGTTGTCAGTTGTCACCAATTTATGAACTTATGAATGTATGTGTAAAATTTAGTCAATCAAAATATATTTACATATTTAATATAATACAAATATATTTGTTCATTTTTGTTTTTTTTTTAGTATGTAGTTTGAAAGATAAAAAATAACAAATAGAAATAAAACCTAATATGGTAATCTTATATTGATTTTTATCAATTTCCAATACCAGAAACATTTTATATTTTGTCTGGTCTCAAATTTTTTTTGTTTAAGATGCGCACAGTTCAAAAATTTTTAAATAATGAAAAAAAAAGAAAAACAACAAAAAAATAAAAGAAAAAAAAATAATTTTTTTGTTTGTATTGGTTAGTGCATCGAGTGCAACGAAACCGGTTTTTTGTAAATACAAGATTTACGAAACCGGTTTTGGTGTATACAGGATTTTCACCGATTACGTCAGTATTACGTCAATGCAACAGTTGAAAATACCCGTTTATTTTAGCTGAATGGTATAAATATTTAACAGGTAGGTACCTACATAGTCTTATACTAAACGTGTAACATTATTTATATGTGCAAAAATGTATTCAGACTGAAAGATACCTATTAAATATTAAACAATTTTATTTAAGTTTAGTTTAAACAGCTAGATAAAGATTTTATCAACGCTTATAACGCTTTTATATCATCTTATCAGCATCTCTAAATATCGTAATGTGTATACCAATTTGTGATACAGTTTAATAAAATTTAAATTAATTTAGTTTAATTTACTAGGAGGCATAATTTTAATAATCAGTTTTTAAGATTAATGAATTGGATCCAACTTGGAAAGAATCAAAACATTTAAGTGTAAAGAATTTATTTTAAGTTACTAAAAAGTATAAAATAAAATAAAACAAAAAATATTTTTTTCAATATATACTTTTATTAAAGTAGTACTAGTCCCCTAAAATGTAGAAAATAAAAAATTGAAGGTAGATCTTGGGAGTTTGTTACTTTTTTAATATAAAAGTAAATTGCTGGTACCTATAAGAAACAGTTCTTTTAATGTTTGAAAACTTTTAAGCTTTAAATTTGAAAATTTTCATTAACCAAAAATTGATAGTAGATCTTTGTTTAATAAATCGGATTAAACATTTAAATTGTAATTAAATCAAATTAATCTAAAATTGTAAAAATAATTAATATAAGTAGAGTTTATAAAACAAAATATAATTTATTTTACGCAACTGTAATTGTGATTTAATAACTTATATAATTTATATTTATTTATATATAATAAATATAAGGTTCCTTATCATCTTGTACTTTAAGTGACTTTCTCTACTTAATTAACGAAAAGAAAAATGCCTCTTGATTACAATTTTAACGAAACATAAGACTATTTTTTTATAGTGTTTAATAATGACCATTAATTGATGGTGATAACTTTAAAATTTAAATTTATTTAAGAAAGTTATTTAATAAATATATATACATATTTAAAAAAAAATAAAATAATAAATTTTAAAATGAAAAATAAAAACTTAATTAACCAACCTTTATAAATGGTTCAATTTACAACTTTGAAATTTTAAAAGTTTTCCCATGATAATAAATTTCATAATGCAAAAACTTAAAATTAAAGTTTTAAAATAGTTTAAAATTCGAATAAATTAATTTCAATAAAATTATAATGGTTTAGCTATTTACATATTTTATATTACATATATATTTATAATTAAAATTAATTTACCTCAGCACTAACATATATGTAGAGGCGTTAACTGTGATTTCTTCAAATGAGATGGGTTTAATGTTTTTCTATTACGTTTTAACTTAAACATTTTACTATTATTATACTTTCTCCTATGGCTAATCAAGTTTTAAGAAAGTATAGTATTAAAATTATGAAAAAAACTCGCTACAGAATTCTAAATAAAATAATTTTTCTTTTGTTAGCCTATTTAAACAGGAGAAAAGGTACTGTATATATATATTATATTTTTATGTTTTGGATTGATCAATTAATTTCACATACAATTAATTCATAACACATAAAATGTAAAAAAAATCTTATTATTTAATAGATACAATTCCATTTTTTGTACAATAAATTGTTTTTATTTTATATTTGAATCATTAGGTTTTTCTAAAACAGTGTTTGAAATATACAAAGTACGTATACTTCATTATAGATATTGAATTATTAATTATTGGTTGTGCCATTAATATGAAGGTGAATGGTAACTGAACTGAGTCGAAAATATGATAAAAGCATTTTTACTTTTACTGGGATTCTGATGCAAGTCTTTTCAATGAAAGGTATGCACTCTTAACACTCCCCATAGCCGTCCAAAAACTTTTGATAAATCAATTAAACTATACGTAGGTAATATAAAATTGAAGGTAATAGTATAAATCTAAGTAAAACTGTCAATAAGCAGCCAATTCTTAATTTTATTAACAACCTTTTTAAAAATTAGATAAAATGTCGGAATTGAATTTTCATTTCCTAAATAATTTTTTTTAGACATTTTTCATATTTTTATTTCAAAATTTAATAAAATCTGAGTAGAGTACTTCTTCAACCGACAATTAATGGTTGATTATATGAGAAAAAGTCAGAGGGATAAAACTTCCAGTTATGTTTTCTTTTTAATATTATAAATCAACAAAGCCATTTTCAAAATTACAAAAATATTTAGCATTTATATTCAAAATATGATACTTCAATTTCATCATTTTACCCTTCTCATAAATGACCAAAAAAAATTTTTTTATTTTTCTTTATTTTTCCAAATTAGTTCTGCACCATTAAATTTTCAAATCTTTAAAAAAGTTAATTAAAGCTATGCGTTTTTTTTTAATTTTGGCCATTGAAAAGAAATTTTTCGAAAGCAAAACATTGATATTTATAATAACACGACGACCACATTACACAAAATGTCCGCATTTTAATTATTTTCCCATTCGTAAGGTGGTGAAATTATTCTTTTTTGTTTTTATTTTTTCATTTTGTTTTACTACCAATCTTTATTATTTAAATGGGTTATGTTGTATGTACACATTCTACAGTTAAATTGTAGCCTCGCTTATAATATTAGTTAGTAAAAAAAAACTAGTGAATGTTTGCTTTAAATATTATAAAGCAAAATCATGTAAAAAGTAATAAGAAAGATGTGATTTGCTCCAGTTTATGTAAAAACAATTTTGTTTTGCTATTTACAGAGGAGTACGAGTATTAGAACATATTTCTATATAAATATGTATATTGAAATATATACCTATACATAATATGTGTGTGCATTTATTTAAATTTAATAATAATAATAACAATCATATAATAACGATAATAATTGCATGATAATTATACAAAATTTTAAACAAGCTTTTATATTATATAGTACAGTAACCTATTTATACAAAAACTAACAGAATAACATAGAAGTCTGTATCATTTTAGCAATTCTATATGTTAAAATTTAATTTAGATGCATAAGTATATGGGATCTAAGCTTACGACTTCTATGGCCCATCTTTAAATTTTTATTTTATGTATATGATTTGAAATAATACACTAATACAATACAGTTGTACGATTTATTCTAAAAATTGGTGAAAAAGCTAAATATTTAAATTTTGATTGGATTGTGACACACGTACACAAAGGAAAATAAAAGAAATTAACTTTATTCATGAAACCATGCTATCTCATAAAAATATATAAAACTTTCAAATTTTAAGACTACAAAATTAAGGACACTTTCTTTTAGGCAGTATAAGCATTAACTTATTACAAAAAATTAAAAAAAAAATTATATTTATAAAGCACCCTATCATTTTTATAAGTATTAATAATTGTCATGTATAGAATTTTAACTCAATCATAAAAAATAAAAATTCTAAATATGTTATAAACTAGTTTGTCGGATACTAAATACGCGATAACTACTATGGAATTATAAAAAAATTGAATTAAAATTAATAAAATAAAAAAATAATCCGGTAATTTCCTATCACAACTCCGTTGCAGCAAATTGATAATTGTACTATATAGGTACTTAAAAATGTTGAATTTTAGGAATTATTGCACAGTTATGGAAAGAAATTAACTTGGGAGACGAGACTTGACAAAAACTCGATCGAAATGGCAACAAAATAAAGATCTTCCTCAAATCACCAGAAAAATTAAGAAGAAAAAACTGGAACAAAATTAAAGCTTGTGGAACCTTATTTTCTTACCTTGTTATTTTACCATTCAAAATTTTTTTAATACAAAAAAAGTAACTTCATACCTTCTTACATTTTAAAATTTTACCCTTTTTATAAAAAAAACTAACAGTACCTTAATAATATAATGAAATAGATATAACATTGAAAGAAATGCATTTTTGAATTCAGAAAATGAAACCAAAGAATACCAAAAAGAAGATATAATTGCTCGTGTGAACCGGAAAATTTTATTAGAAAAGAAACTATGTGAATTTAGTGCAAAATAAAATAAAAGCACATACGAATAAAGGAACAAAACAATACATTTATAATATAAAATTATGTATATACATATAATATTTATATATTATATGTATACATTATATATAAAATTTTATCTAACATACAAAAAATAATTAAATGGTTTTGTTGTAGAACTAAACAGATCAACATACATTTTCAAAAAATTTTGTAAAAATTTGCTTATACAGTTTCACTCTGTCCGTCCGTCCGTATATTTACAAAACATTGACACCGTTTGAAATAGAGTGAAGAAATTTTAACCATGGATAGGTATATATAAAAAAAATAATTTCGTAGAAGAACTTTTTTCTGTAGCCCCACCCGTAACGGAGCTACAGCCTCCCAAAGTTGGAAAAAGCCCTTTTTTAAATTGTTCTAACAAGAGTTCTGTTAGGTGTATTTTCAATTTGAAAACGGGCTGGTTTTATAAAATTTTTAAATTTTTAAAAGGCAAATGTTAAGGGTTGCCATACGATACTAAAATTAACCATTATGTAAAACTCAATTTTTGCAGAATTTTTGGCCACACATATCTTCTAAACCGTTCAAGCCCCCTGTTTTGGAGCTATAAGGGCTAGAAAATTGAAATTTTGCTATTTTTAAACACCTGTAACTTGAATACCAGTTCAAAATTTTTCTTAGTAATTTACAAAATTTAAAGCTCTTTAATTATATTTCAATATGTGTCAAATTTCTTTCTTAATTTTGAAGAGGGCTAGCTTACTTTTTAAGCTACAGCCACCGACAATTTCAAAAAATCCCTATATTTAAATTGGTATAACAAAAGTTCTGTATACACTTATTCAATCTAAAAACGGTAAAAGAGAGCAACTTTCTTAGGCTTCACAAAAATACATTGTTAAAATGTATAGGGTTGCCATATGGTACTAAAATTTACCATTTTGCAAAACTCAATTTTTGCAAAATATTTGGCCCCAAATATCTTCTAAACTATTTAATCTAAGGTCTGAAAATTTTGGAAGACGTTAGATCCTCAAAAATTAGTGGAAATCTGTTAACAAAATTTTTTTGTCAAGCCTCCTGTTTAGAAGCTAGAAGGGCTCGAAAATTGAAATTTTGCTATTTAAACACCTGTAACTTAAATACTGTTAAAATTGTTTTTTACAAATATACAAAATTTAAAGCTGCAGCATTATATTTTAACATATGTTAAAGATTTTTCTTAAATTTAAAAACGGTTCTTTAAATTGAAGAAAGTGTCTTTCAGTTTTACCCATTTTTGCTTAGATAGTATAATTAGGGGTGAAATTCCAAATTTGGTGGAGTTCACAGTTTATTTCGTAGAACCTAAAAAAATGGAAGCTTGGGGACAGGAGGGGGATGGGCTGATCCATCATAAGTTTGCTAAGCAAAAATTTGGGAACCACCTTATTGAAGGGCTACTAGGTCTTAAGAATTAAAACTTTTATGCTTTTATAAGACAGTACGTTATTTACCAGTGTATGTTTTTCCAAAATTAAACATTAACATTGAAGCTTCAACATTGTATTTCGCACTTGTTAACAGGGATTGTATTCTAAGTATTGATCACTATTACTCATAATTAACAAATTTATGAAATAACTAAATTATAATTTTATCATATATTTTTCATAAGGGTAGACCCGTATGACCGTATGACCGTTATATAAACATATCATTATTATTATAAACATTAATTACTTTTAGCAAAATTTCAAACATACAGCTTTATTTAGGGTAGTGGAATACTCATGTAAAAGAAGAAGTTGTATGGTAACTACTCGGACCTATTGACCAAAATGGCTGGATTTAAATAGCGATTTTTTTAACTCTTGCAAAAAAACACATTTACGAAAATTTCAAGATCCTAGCTAAATTAGTTTTTGAGTTATCGTGCGAACGGATGGACGGACGGACATACATAGCTAAATCGATTTATTTTTCAATTCTGATCCAATCCATACACTTGAGTCACTATCTACCCTCCTTCTCTGCGTCACAAACGTAATGGCAAGTTTATTATACCCTTTGACTATATAGTCATACGGGTATAAAGAAAAAATTTAAATACAAAAAGAAAAAGTCCTAATAGTTATATTGACTTCTAATTTCACTAATATGATTCGTTTAATTTTAATTTATAAAATTTTTATTCATAATAATTAAATAAATAAATCGCTATAAAATAAATCGCCAAAAAATTTCGACAAACCTACGAATTTTTCCATATTTCAATAAATCTTGCACGTAGACTTAAAGTATATGTAAACATATGTTATGTATATCTAAACTTTATATGGAGTAGGATAATACAATTTACTTAAAACAAATCTGATGATCAAAAATCTCATATCTTAAAATACTTTTTTTTAAATTTTATCACAGGTAGGTAATTATACTTTTGCAATTAATCCACCCACGCTAATTAATTTGTTTATGAATCGACTTTAAAAAAAAATAAAACCGAAAATTAAATAAATAGAAAGCAAAAAAAAATTGCCAATATGACTAAGACCAAAGACGGCGTCGATAACTGATAGAAACAAAAATAAACTACAAGAAACAAAAAAGTTACAAAAAATAAAAAAAACTAAGGTTTTTAAAAAGCAGATTTTAAAAATCAAAAATTTTCGCTAATGAAAATTCATTAATAATATTTTTTAGAAATTTATTATATAAGATGTTTAAAATCAAGATAAATTCTGTTTAATTTTAATGCAGAAATATAATGTTGGAGCTTTAATTTTTTGTATATTTCTTCAAAAAAATTTGGGCAGGTATGCAAGTTACAGGTGTTTAAAATGTAAATAATTTCAATTTTTGACCTCTTACCGCTAATAAACGAGAGGCTATACTAAAAAGTTTCTTTTAAAAGACTTTTACTTATATTTTAAGACATAAATACTCGAAAATTTTAAGTTTCTAACTTCACGTTTAGAAAATATAAGGGGTCAAAAATTTTGAAAAATTTAAACTTCGGATAACTGCAAATTAACGTATGGAAACTCAAAACATTTGTGTTACATTTTTTTAAAGCTTATATTATATTGTATTTTAGCTTATATATATTGTTTGTCGTTTCTATAACAATTCAAATATAAGGCTTTTTCGCACTTTGGAGGACTGCAGCGTTGTAACGCGTGAGGTGTAAAGGAAAAGTTGTTTCATTCAATTTTATTTTCATCCAATGCCTATGCATAGTTAAAATTTTTATTTAAAACGGTTTAAAAGCTTTATAAACGTACAGACAGAGTGAAACAACTATATAAGCAAGTTTTGGGAAGATGTGTTAAATATTATATTTGTATACCTATATATTTAATCGTTTATAATAATTATCGAGTTCGGAATCAAATTAAACCTTTATAATGAAAGTCTATAGAGGGAATCAAACATGTCTATATTAATAAATATATATGTAAAAACATAACCTCGTAATGTATAGTACGTTATTTTTTTACTTTACCTTAAATTCTAATCTCGTAATGGAATCGTTGTTTTATTTTTGGATTTCTGCTTTATACCCTGTTTAAGATTCATTTGTTGGGTTTTTCATCTTACTCCACCTAAAATTGTTGTTCAATAATGCTACATTTTTTTTAGAATTTTCTTTTTTTTAAATGAATACAGAAAATGTTGAATTACGATTGATTCCTGTATAAAATTGATCTTGATTTTCAGTTTTTCTCAAACTACTTAGCGTATTAAACCTTAAATAAAATAACCATTCATGCAATATATTATTTCGAAGGCTATGGCTTAGATTTTAGTTTGCGTTCGGTTTAAAAAAATTCTTTAAAATAAGGTACAAAATAACTTTTTATCATACTTATCGACCTTTGTTGTGGTTTTTAGTGTTTAAGTATTTAGATGCTTCAACATTTTCATCGGCATTAATACAAGTAATAATTATTTAATTTTTGGTATGCTAGCTACTTGCATTTCAACTTAATTCTTAGTTTTTAGTGTTACTTCTTTTTTTTTTGGGATATTTTCGATTATTAACTCTTATTAAATATAGGTAAAAGGGCATATTAAATTTGGTTTGGAGTTTGTAACCACCTAAAGGAAGCGAACTAGATATGGAAAAGTACATAAATTTGTGATCAGTGTCACCTCTTTAATCGATTTAGCAAAAACTAATGGTGCGATCTTGATGAAACTTTAATTGTAGGTTACTAGTATTAAAGATACAGCGGAGATTGCATATGGATGACATCGGAGAATGAATTCGGATTTTAGAAGCTTTTGAAAATAGAACCTTAAAATTTGGAGCACAGGTATTTCTTCTTTTTTTTTTTGTGTCCTTGAAATTTGGAACCAATTGGAGTATAGGTTCGAGTACCACCTCCACTACTCCAAGACTTTAAAGAATATCTTCGAAATTTAAAAAAGATAGTAACTTGAAATAAATATAGATGTTCTAAATTTGGTATGACGTTTTTCTTTCCTATTTCGTTCGTGTCTCGATTTTTAGACTTAATTGGAATTGTGATTCAGGTGCATCCTAAAAAATCCATCCAAAACATTAGCAAGCGAATCTTCGAAATTTATAAAGATAGTAACTTAAAATAAAGATAAAACCTTCAAATTTGGTGTTAACTAGTTTATCTTAAAAATTATAAATTTGATACACGAGTGTTCTGTTGTGTTTCCATTACGTTTATAGAAGGTAATTATATTTTAATATAAAACATATTATGTATTATATTTTATAAAACTAAAACATTTTTTTAATAAACTACTAAATTTCTTTTTTTTAATTTTTATTATATCAGATATTTTTTGGAATTATTTTACAAAGGTGAATTTATGAAAAGTTCTAAATTAGTCATTGTATTTTAGAAATACATTATTTGCATGTCTTGCATTTATAAGCTTTTCTAATAGGTACAAATATTAGGAATTTAAATTATTTTCAATTTTTAAAAATAAATTTACTAAATTTTGTGACATAAAGGTAATTCAAAGTATTAATGTTTTTAGTTCTTTTTAGTTTACATTAAGTACCATCAAAATATATAAACCTATATATATATATATTATCAGAAATTAATATTTCTTTCGAATAAATTTGAATAACAAAATTAAAATCACATATAACAGGAGAATTATGATTGTAATACTTATTTATTACAGAAGTGCTCCAAACTCCATATCATAATTTAAAAATTGAGGATTAACCAATTCTAATCCCATTATTTCAAAATATTTAAAATTGAATAATGTAAGACATTAAAAAATAAGAAAATCTACTAATTAGTAGATAAATTTAAAAATTAAAAATTATTTTAAATTTAAATAAAAAACATTCAAATGTAACTATTAAAAATTAAGTTATGTATAGCATTAAAAATAAGTAAATTAATTAGTGAAAAAATTTATTTAAAATTGAAATAAATAATCAAAGGTAATAAATCATTCAACACTAAATGCAGTACAGCAAAAATTAATAATCCTGAAGAGAAGTAAATGCTGCATGTGTGTAAATTGTATCAATGTTGATAGAATTGTATAAAATGTTTTAAATCTGTAATTTTGTAATGGAATTTATAAATACTTTTATTTCATGTACTTTGTTTTATAATATTTTTAAATAGATAAATTAGAAAGCTTTTTAATATTTTTTTTGAATAGATAAATTAATTTTTTTTTTTTTTTAAATTTATATACTTTATTTAGCTTTCTTATTGTCTATTACAAATGCTTTTTTTATAGTTTTACTTTTATATAACATATAACACTTTTTTCTTTTTTTTTTTTTTTTTAACTGTGCTATAAACAAAACAATTGATTTTGGTATAAAATAACACAGATTAACCTAAAACTAAACTAAATAAAGACAAGGAAAAATATAAATGTATACGTATATAATATATATATATATATATATAAATAAGTTGTGTAAATATACTTATTAAAGTTATATAATATTGATTAAATTATTATTATATGTTAATACAATTATTCATTCTGCATAACGCTATCAAGCAATATGGTATTCCGCTTTAGTAGGTACTTCAGATTTTTAACAAATAGTTTGATGTTAGAGGTCTATTTAAGATGATTTGGTAGCTTATTATAGATTCTTATAGCTGAGGATAATCCTGCTGTGAGATAACTCCGTTCTAGGTCTTGTATGATTTAAATAGTTCAGGCTTCTGGTGTTATAGTTATGTACACTATTTCTTTTCGTAACATTAATATTCTTCCTGTAAATTCCTTTTTCCAGTTTGAAAATTAATTTGGCTTTTTCCATAATAATAATTTCCGGAAGCATCAAATATCCCGTTTATTTATAAATTCCTACTGTTGGTGTCAGCCAGCTAAACTTGTATAAACTTTTAATTGCTTTGTTTATCAAAGTACTGACCTTTTCTTCCAGCAATGTAGCGCAACTGGACCAGTTACATATATTATACCTAATATGTGACATGATATGAGCATGATATATATTATTGGCTGCTTTCCTGTTTAGTTTAACTCCACTTCTTTTAATGGCACCAAGTATTGGCGCAATTTTGGATACTTTTTTATTGATATGATTTTCCCATCTCAGTTTTTATATGCTCTTTCAACTCTTTCAATTTGGAAATTGTTTATCAATATTTTTAGATTTAAATCAGCTTTATTCCTCATTTTATATGTGATAAATTTAGTTTTATCATCATTTATACTTAATTTGTTGCCTTTTAAGCCAATTAATATATTTGTACAAATCCTCATTTATTATTCTTTCTAATTCATCTATGGTTTTAGCACTGTAAATTAGCAATGTGTCATCCGCAAATATCTTGTAATCGGCTTGTAAATTAGCACATTGGATGTTATGGATATAAAGCAGATACAAATTAAAAAATGTTTTTAGCATTATAAAGTTAATTTCATTAATTATGTCTTACGATATTGAAAAAAAAATTGATTGAAAACGTCATGGCGTCGTCATCATTATTACCATCACCACTATTACCATCATCATTATTACCACCATCATATTAACAGACTCAGGAGGTGACACTTATCTACAATATATATACTTTTCAATATCTAACTTGCTTCCTTTTGCTGAGTGAAAACACCGTATTAAATATACCATTAAAATTACTTTTTTATAGTTATGAATTACAAAAACATAATTTTGTAATGTACTATTACTATGAATTAAAAATAATATTTGAAAGTAAACAAATATCGTCATTCTTTCGTTTTCCAATTCAAAAAATGTCAAAAAATAAATTTCACACTATTAAAATTTAAGTATGACACATTCATATAAACTTTTTTAGTATTAAAAATTTTTGAGAAAAATAAACGATGTTCCAGGTTTTAAATGTATTAGTGAACTATTCTATTTAGAAAAGATTTTGTTAACTTAATAAAAAAAAGTATTTATTTAACCTTTTTGTAATAATATTATACTCACACTTGCTCATTTATTTATTTACAAAAAAACAAAATTGCAGAATATACATACAATGCACACAGCAACGCATGCAGCAGTTAATATATACACAGCCATTGCCCATTACATATTTTCTTAAAAATAAACTTTAAAAAATAAATATACGCGATACATGATTTTATAAGATAAGGCTATCTCAAATTAAATCTATGGGATTCAAATTGATTCATATGATAAAAATATGAAATAAAAATGCGAAAGTTCGTAATTATGAATCAAGAATCATTAATCAACAATATTTTTTAAAATATTTTTATCGAATATTTTAAATATTGTTACGGTTTTAATGTAATTTTGTAGTTTAATGTAATTTTGCAGATTATAAGAACAATATTGTCTCTGAAACTTTTTAAATAGACGAGATCTTAATTATTAATAAAGAATTAAGTTTGCAAAATAACCATATTTTACCATATTTTCAAATTTCATTTCCACATTTCTTTGCAAAACAAATAATTTCACGAAAGAACTTTTTTCTACAGCTCCACAAAATACTCAGTATGTACACCATGTAATTTTGAAAATCTGTTTTTTAAAAACCCTTGTTTTTTTTCTGGTTTCGTGTAATTTTGTTATATATAACTATGTAATATTGAATCGCAACTCATAAAAACACAGAAGCCACATTTTTCTTGCTAGCTGTTTTTGTCTTTAAAATGAAAAATTGGAAGAGAAATGGATTAGAATAGAACTATCGTCAATTAAATTCTCATTCGTTCTCATCAACAAATGGACCATTACTGAATTTGTAATATGCTTGTAATAAATAATATACACAATCGAAGAATAGTGTAGTAGAGTAGACTGTGTCAACTCTGGGATTTTTTTTTTTTTTGCGAGGGAATGGAACGCTCGAAAGCCACCCATTGAAACTGTGTGGTATTTTGTTGAGTAGTGTGCGCACCAAAACCACACCTTTTTTGAACCAAACTTTAGGAAGGAACCTGTAATACAAATGTATAGTTTGGTTACAAGGATGGGATATGAAAGGATTTTAAGATTGTAAAAGGTTATTTGGGAATTTAGGATTATGGGGGATGGGAAAATTTGGAGGGATATTTAGGAGAAAGATGTTAAAATTCTTCTTAAATTTACTTAAGTCGTACACATACGAATTACCGACTTTAGGAAACACATTTGACGAAATGTGATTCCATAATCTCGACATGCGCAAAATTTAGGTTCAGTTCACTTCCTTTTTTTTAAATAAAAAAACAAAAATTGATTTAACAACAAAAACTTAAATTTTATTTATAATAATTAATAATTTTTTTAGAAGCTAGAACTTATTACTTCAAAGACTAAAATGTAACTGTACTTTTATTTTATAATAATTAGTACAGTTGGAAATAATTAGTTGCAATTATTCGCGATGTCATCAGTTTTGATCGCGTTAGTAAAAATTATGTGAAGAAAAAATATAAATGTAGAAATTGCAATTTGACACTTTTGTTTACTCGAAAGATTGAAAGAACGTTTTAAGTAATATAGGAAATTTATAATTTAAGAATTTAAGTTTATAGGATAGATAACTACCCCATCCTTAAGTTCATTGTTCTCCTGAACAATGTTTTCTTTATTATTTACGTTAATTGCCACTAATTGTTTCCTTTGTTTTATTTTTCTTAAAAATATTATAATTGATATTATTACAAACATTAGTATTATGATTGAAGTATTAACATAAATTAATATTTTATTTTTTTTCTTTTCAGATTTAATTTCTTCAATTTTATTATAATTCTCATGTTGTTTATAATTTAAAAATTCCAAATTTATTAGATTAGAAACATTATTCATTTTAGTATAGCTTGGAATTACAATGATTTGTTTAAATTCTTTAAGTTTATTTGAAAATTTTATATTATTTATTTCAATTGAACAATTTTTAAAGGATAATACATAATTTTTATTTAATAAATATTCAACATTATTACAATTGTTATTTAATTTTAGGTTTTTTGCATTTTTTATTAAAATAATTCCAGTATCGATTTCAATTATTTTTAAGTTAGTTTCAATATTTTTTGTACAATCATTATATGTTTTATTAAATAAATTTTGAATACAATTTGACGCTGTTTTTAATTTATTTATATATCTCTCTTCAGAGTAGTGAAAAATTCTATTTTTATATGAAATATAGTCAACAGTATCGATATTAAGTTCTTCAAAGTTTGAATTTGGAACTGGTAAAATTTTTAGTTTGTTAGCTGTTACGTTATTTACAATTGGAATTTCCAGAACGAAAATTAGATAATTATCATATGTTGCTAGAGAACTTTTTATTTCTTGGATTTTAAAAGAATCTATTTCGAATAGATCTATTTCTTCTGGCGTAAGAATAGATCTACTCATAATTTGATGTTTAGAAAAGATTATATTCTCTTGAATTTTTTTTCTAGTTCTTCGTTTAAAAGATTTATATTTGTTAATATTTGGAAAAATTCAAATTGTTTAATTAATTTTTTATTATCTATTGAAGCATCATTTAAAAGTTTATTAATTATTACGTTATTTTTATTAATAGTTTTTTGTATTAATTTTAAATTATTTTCGATATTACCGTTTATTTTTATTTGTTTATTAGAATTTGTTATTAAATGATGGTTATTTTCATCGATTAGTTTTAAATGCTCTTCTAATTCAGCTCGGTCGTCTTCATCCATGGTTCCAAATATCCATTTGAGAAATGAACCACCGAGGTTGATTAGAGCCCTTTATATCTAAAAGAAGTTAAAGTTTTTAAAGTATGTTTAATATTATTGATTTTATTTAATAAAGCTTTCATGTGAATTTCATCATTTGGCAGGCTAAAAGATAGGTTGATGTTATTTTCTATCAGGTTTATAGCCGTTTGTATTTCCTCAAGATTTATTTTATGAATGATTTTATGATAATTTTCTATGATTTGGATGTTTTCCTGTTGTATAATGGTAAATCCAGCTTCACTTTCCAATTTTTGCAAATTAATCATAGCTTGACATGGGTTTACTTGGGCTAGCATTAGTAATATTATTACCTGTAAATTTTTTAAAGTTTCTTTTGATTCTAAACGGATGTATATTTTTATTCTTAATATCTATTACTTTATTATTAAATTGTTTACAATTAATTTTTTTATATTTCGGAACTTCTTTATGACGAACTGCGGCTGGGTTTTCTACAAGAATTTCATCAGCATTTGGTGTTTCGAAATTCTTTCTATTTTTATTTAATTTTGATATAACTTTATTTTTATTGTCTAATAATCTATTCTTGATGATATTAAAATCTAAGACCTTCCCGTTAATAAAGTCAATAGGTCTTGTTGCAGTTGTTGAATGAATAGTATTATTATAAGCTTCAACAGCTTTAAGTATCTTACTTTCAGTATCAGAATTAGGTTCAGTAAGATTTAAAATTCTAATGTGTTCTAATATAGTTCCATGAACTCTTTCTATATCCGAATTTCCAGTATGGCTTCTGGGTGATGTGAAATGAACTTCGATATTCTCTACCCTACAAAAATCTTTAAGATTTAGACTATCGAATTCATTTTCGAATATAAATTTCTTTGGTTTCCCGAAAAGAGAATTTCTGAGTTTTAATGCCTGAACTATAGTAATACTATTTCTGTCGTTTAATTTAGATATTGTTAAATGTTTGCTAAACTTATCAATAGATGTTAAAAATATTTCTTTATTCAAATAAAAGACATCAGCGTGAATGATTTCATTCAACTCAGAAGGAGTTTCAGATAGTTGAAATTTGAATTTATTCGGATGTCTATCATATTTAGCCAAGTTACAAACGTCACAGTTATTAACAAATTTATAAATAAAATCCTTTAATTTAGGAAAATAATATAAATCCTTTATTTCTGTAAAATTTTCTAATATGCCGCGATAATTAGTTTTTTCATGACATTGTTTTATTATTTTTAATAGATCTTCTTCATTTTCAATGTCGTGAGCAAGTTTTGAACATTTTACGAATTTTATGTTTTTATCACTACTAAATAGTTCGATGAGTTTATTTTGGATGATTGCATATAAATTATCACTTAATTTAGAATAAATGGCAGTAGTACCTTTCTTTATAAATTTTCTAAATACATTATTTAAGTAATTTTCATTTTTGAGATCTTCTACAGATATATATAACTTTCTATATCTTTTAAATTTTATTATAATTTCTTCTGATTTATTTTCCACAAGGTGTATTTGGGAAAGATATTTGTTAACAATATTATCTATAATTGGAATAGTGTTGTCCAAATTTTCGACAGCACTATGAATTGTAGCCCTATCACTAGAATCTTCAACAATGGTGTTTTTTTGAATATTTAAAGCGTTAACTTCGTTATTTTCGACATCAATTCTACTTAAAAAGTCAGCGACTTTATTGTCTTTTCCCTTTAAGTACTCGATATCGAACTCAAACTCATTTAATTTAATTCTCCATCTTTGGAGCTTGGAATTAGGCTCTTTTAAGGAGTTTAACCAGACCAGTGGTTTATGATCCGTTTTAATTGTAAATTTAACACCATATAAATATGGTCTATAGTATTTTGTGGACCATACTATTGATAGCAGTTCTTTTTCGATCGTACTATATTTAATTTCATGCTCGTTAAGAGTACGACTTGCGAAGGAAATTGGGTGACCATTTTGTGATAAAACATCCCCAATTGCATATTGGCTTGCATCAGTCGTTAGAGTAAATCTCTGTTTGAAATCAGGATACCTTAAAATTGTATCCTCAGTTATAAGCCGTTTTAATTTTTCGAACGCTTCTACGTATTTGTTATTATTTATATCAATTTTACTATCTTTTTTCAAGCAATGAGTTAACGGTTGGGCTATTTTTGCATAATCACGTATGAATTTGCGATAATAACCAGTTATCCCTAAAAAGCTCTTAATAGATTTTTTCGTTTTTGGCAATTTTAAATTTTTTATTACGACAACTTTGGCCGGGTTAGGTTTAATACCGTTGTTGGTTAGAAGATGGCCTAAATATTCAGATTCTTTGGCTAAAAATATACATTTATCAATTTGGATCTTTAAATTGAATTCTCTCAATTTTTGGAAAATTTTTGAAACGGCCTCCAAATGTTCTTGCAGTGATGTACTAAATATAAGTATATCGTCGAGATATACAACGCAAAAAACATTGATGAAGTCACGCAAAACGTAGTTAATCATACGTTGAAATGTGGCAGGAGCATTCTTCAACCCGAATGGCATCCTGACATATTCATAGTGACCCTGAGGCGTCGAAAAGGCAGTTTTAGCTTGATCCTTTTCGTCTACTAGAATCTGATGAAAACCCTTGGCTAGGTCCAAGGTCGTAAAATATTGGGCTCGACCCAACTTGTCAAACAGAGAATCTATATTTGGGATGGGAAATTTGTCGTCTACAGTGATCTCATTGAGTTTCCTGTAGTCGACAACGATTCTCCATTTTTGTTTGCCCGATTGATCCATTTTTTTTTGGAACAATCCAAATAGGTGAATTATAGGGGGAATTACTATATTTAATAATCCCTTGGGCTAACATTTCAGATGTTTGCTTTTCCACTTCCTGTTCATGGATTTTTGGAAAGCGATAAATTTTTGAATATATTGGTTGACTATGTTTTGTGATTATCTGATGTTTGATTATTTCAATATTTGTTAGTTTACTGCCCTCTTGATAAAACAAATCCCTATTTTTTGTAACAATTTCATTTACTTTATCTCTTCTTTATTAAGATGGTCAGTTTTTATAACATTAATAATTTTGTTCGTCTTTAAATCAATAGAATTTAACTCATGAATCTCATCATACGGACATGAGTTTATAAATTTTGTAACTTTATTTCGAATTTCGATAGTATTATTACCAAAATCGATTTTTGCACTTATTGCTTTTAAAATATTTTGCCCTAAAAAGGCATTAAAATTTTTGTTTTTTAATTTTAAGACCTTCCAGACCATATCGGCATAATGATTAAATTCGACTGGAACGTCTGTGACAATTTCGTATGAAATTTTATTATTTCCAAATAAGGTATTTATTATAAGTGGATTTTTTAATTTTTTTCGTTTAATATGTGGAAATAAATTGTCGTCTATAATAGAGACAGTAGATCCCGAATCTATCAAACATTTAATTTTGGTTTTACCGATAGTAAATTCTACTATTGGTAGTGAAATTTCCGAGGCCGTAAATGAAAATTTTCCTCAACTATAGGAGGGTCAACTTCCATTTCTTCTACATCTCGGTTACGGCGATAATTATTTGAAAAATTTCCACTAAAATTACCAGGCTTATTATACTGGTATCTACTATTATTAAAACTATTATTTTGTTGTCTATTATTAGTATTATTATTATTATTAAATTTGTTTAAACCGTTAAAATTATTATTTTTATTATAATTATTATTATATTTGTTTTGGTAAGAACCACGATTAGAATTGTAATGAAAATTATTTTTTGAATTGTAATAATTATTATTTTTATTGTTATTTTTATTATTAATTTTATTATTAACATTATACGAATTGTTTAAATTATTAGAACCGCTGGAAATTCCAGTTTGCAATAACTCGTGATAGGCTTCCTCTAAGGAAGTAATATTTTTAGTCCTAATATACATAGAATCAGTTCTATTTAATTTGTTTAAAAATTTATTCAATATACTTATTTCATTATTATTTGGGTTAAACTCTACTGGTTGAGTAATATCTAAGTTATATTTTATGTTTAATTTATCTAATATTTTTCTTAAATCTGAATAAAATTGGCTTACCGTTACTAATTTAACTGCATCCGCTTGTTCCTTCAGAGTTAAATATGTTTCATGAACACCAAACGACCTAACTAATTGCTCTTTCACCTGTTGCCATGTAACCGTTTGTGATAGTAGCCTCCTAATTGATGCCGCTGCTAGTCCTTGAATTTTGGTTGTTAAAATCCGACATATGTAGCTTTTCTCATCATTATCGGCTACCTGGTTCATCAACGATTCTGCTTCTTGCAGAAAATAACCAAGCTCGCTTGAATCTTCACCGGTAAAAGGCTGAACTGTTCTAGCCTCTGTCACAATATCCCTGAATGTAACCACCATTTTTGGTTTATTTTTATTAAATTTGTTATTTTATTGTCTATATATATATTTTATCTATTTATTGTTTTTATTGGTTTTGTTATAAAAAATGTTTTTGTTTCTTAATTTATTTTATTTTATTATTTAGATGTTAAATTGTCTTATTTTGTTATTTAAATTATTTTTAATTTATATTATAAATTATTTTTATTTTATTTGAGGTAAGTCACT
The DNA here is from genome assembly GCA_963082915.1 of Dolichopus griseipennis. Lineage (NCBI taxonomy): Eukaryota > Metazoa > Arthropoda > Insecta > Diptera > Dolichopodidae > Dolichopus > Dolichopus griseipennis. The sequence continues at coordinate 50,951,867 of OY720445.1, read as the reverse complement.
CTGTTAATAACTAAAAAATTTTTTATTAGTTCACCGATTATATTCTTTTTGGAAAAAGAACGGTAAGTGATTCTTTGTAGATCAAAGTTTTAGTTTTGATAATTTCACTTTGTAAATCAAAGTTTGGTTTTAATTATTTTACTTTGTAAATCAAAGTTTGGTTTTAATTATTTTACTTTGTAAATCAAAGTTTGGTTTTAATTATTTTACTTTGTAAATCAAAGTTTTGTTTAATTATTTTAACTAATTATTATCACTATTCCGACGGTAATCCTACCGACTGCGCCAAATTTAGGTTCGGGTCACTTCCTTTTTTTTAAATAAAAAAACAAAAATTGATTTAACAACAAAAACTTAAATTTTATTTATATTTTACTTAAATTTTATTTATAATAATTAATAATTTTTTTAGAAGCTAGAACTTATTACTTCAAAGACTAAAATGTAACTGTACTTTTATTTTATAATAATTAGTACAGTTGGAAATAATTAGTTGCAATTATTCGCGATGTCATCAGTTTTGATCGCGTTAGTAAAAATTATGTGAAGAAAAAATATAAATGTAGAAATTGCAATTTGACACTTTTGTTTACTCGAAAGATTGAAAGAACGTTTTAAGTAATATAGGAAATTTATAATTTAAGAATTTAAGTTTATAGGATAGATAACTACCCCATCCTTAAGTTCATTGTTCTCCTGAACAATGTTTTCTTTATTATTTACGTTAATTGCCACTAATTGTTTCCTTTGTTTTATTTTTCTTAAAAATATTATAATTGATATTATTACAAACATTAGTATTATGATTGAAGTATTAACATAAATTAATATTTTATTTTTTTTCTTTTCAGATTTAATTTCTTCAATTTTATTATAATTCTCATGTTGTTTATAATTTAAAAATTCCAAATTTATTAGATTAGAAACATTATTCATTTTAGTATAGCTTGGAATTACAATGATTTGTTTAAATTCTTTAAGTTTATTTGAAAATTTTATATTATTTATTTCAATTGAACAATTTTTAAAGGATAATACATAATTTTTATTTAATAAATATTCAACATTATTACAATTGTTATTTAATTTTAGGTTTTTTGCATTTTTTATTAAAATAATTCCAGTATCGATTTCAATTATTTTTAAGTTAGTTTCAATATTTTTTGTACAATCATTATATGTTTTATTAAATAAATTTTGAATACAATTTGACGCTGTTTTTAATTTATTTATATATCTCTCTTCAGAGTAGTGAAAAATTCTATTTTTATATGAAATATAGTCAACAGTATCGATATTAAGTTCTTCAAAGTTTGAATTTGGAACTGGTAAAATTTTTAGTTTGTTAGCTGTTACGTTATTTACAATTGGAATTTCCAGAACGAAAATTAGATAATTATCATATGTTGCTAGAGAACTTTTTATTTCTTGGATTTTAAAAGAATCTATTTCGAATAGATCTATTTCTTCTGGCGTAAGAATAGATCTACTCATAATTTGATGTTTAGAAAAGATTATATTCTCTTGAATTTTTTTTCTAGTTCTTCGTTTAAAAGATTTATATTTGTTAATATTTGGAAAAATTCAAATTGTTTAATTAATTTTTTATTATCTATTGAAGCATCATTTAAAAGTTTATTAATTATTACGTTATTTTTATTAATAGTTTTTTGTATTAATTTTAAATTATTTTCGATATTACCGTTTATTTTTATTTGTTTATTAGAATTTGTTATTAAATGATGGTTATTTTCATCGATTAGTTTTAAATGCTCTTCTAATTCAGCTCGGTCGTCTTCATCCATGGTTCCAAATATCCATTTGAGAAATGAACCACCGAGGTTGATTAGAGCCCTTTTATATCTAAAAGAAGTTAAAGTTTTTAAAGTATGTTTAATATTATTGATTTTATTTAATAAAGCTTTCATGTGAATTTCATCATTTGGCAGGCTAAAAGATAGGTTGATGTTATTTTCTATCAGGTTTATAGCCGTTTGTATTTCCTCAAGATTTATTTTATGAATGATTTTATGATAATTTTCTATGATTTGGATGTTTTCCTGTTGTATAATGGTAAATCCAGCTTCACTTTCCAATTTTTGCAAATTAATCATAGCTTGACATGGGTTTACTTGGGCTAGCATTAGTAATATTATTACCTGAAAATTTTTTAAAGTTTCTTTTGATTCTAAACGGATGTATATTTTTATTCTTAATATCTATTACTTTATTATTAAATTGTTTACAATTAATTTTTTTATATTTCGGAACTTCTTTATGACGAACTGCGGCTGGGTTTTCTACAAGAATTTCATCAGCATTTGGTGTTTCGAAATTCTTTCTATTTTTATTTAATTTTGATATAACTTTATTTTTATTGTCTAATAATCTATTCTTGATGATATTAAAATCTAAGACCTTCCCGTTAATAAAGTCAATAGGTCTTGTTGCAGTTGTTGAATGAATAGTATTATTATAAGCTTCAACAGCTTTAAGTATCTTACTTTCAGTATCAGAATTAGGTTCAGTAAGATTTAAAATTCTAATGTGTTCTAATATAGTTCCATGAACTCTTTCTATATCCGAATTTCCAGTATGGCTTCTGGGTGATGTGAAATGAACTTCGATATTCTCTACCCTACAAAAATCTTTAAGATTTAGACTATCGAATTCATTTTCGAATATAAATTTCTTTGGTTTCCCGAAAAGAGAATTTCTGAGTTTTAATGCCTGAACTATAGTAATACTATTTCTGTCGTTTAATTTAGATATTGTTAAATGTTTGCTAAACTTATCAATAGATGTTAAAAATATTTCTTTATTCAAATAAAAGACATCAGCGTGAATGATTTCATTCAACTCAGAAGGAGTTTCAGATAGTTGAAATTTGAATTTATTCGGATGTCTATCATATTTAGCCAAGTTACAAACGTCACAGTTATTAACAAATTTATAAATAAAATCCTTTAATTTAGGAAAATAATATAAATCCTTTATTTCTGTAAAATTTTCTAATATGCCGCGATAATTAGTTTTTTTCATGACATTGTTTTATTATTTTTAATAGATCTTCTTCATTTTCAATGTCGTGAGCAAGTTTTGAACATTTTACGAATTTTATGTTTTTATCACTACTAAATAGTTCGATGAGTTTATTTTGGATGATTGCATATAAATTATCACTTAATTTAGAATAAATGGCAGTAGTACCTTTCTTTATAAATTTTCTAAATACATTATTTAAGTAATTTTCATTTTTGAGATCTTCTACAGATATATATAACTTTCTATATCTTTTAAATTTTATTATAATTTCTTCTGATTTATTTTCCACAAGGTGTATTTGGGAAAGATATTTGTTAACAATATTATCTATAATTGGAATAGTGTTGTCCAAATTTTCGACAGCACTATGAATTGTAGCCCTATCACTAGAATCTTCAACAATGGTGTTTTTTTGAATATTTAAAGCGTTAACTTCGTTATTTTCGACATCAATTCTACTTAAAAAGTCAGCGACTTTATTGTCTTTTCCCTTTAAGTACTCGATATCGAACTCAAACTCATTTAATTTAATTCTCCATCTTTGGAGCTTGGAATTAGGCTCTTTTAAGGAGTTTAACCAGACCAGTGGTTTATGATCCGTTTTAATTGTAAATTTAACACCATATAAATATGGTCTATAGTATTTTGTGGACCATACTATTGATAGCAGTTCTTTTTCGATCGTACTATATTTAATTTCATGCTCGTTAAGAGTACGACTTGCGAAAAAAATTGGGTGACCATTTTGTGATAAAACAGCCCCAATTGCATATTGGCTTGCATCAGTCGTTAGAGTAAATCTCTGTTTGAAATCAGGATACCTTAAAATTGGATCCTCAGTTATAAGCCGTTTTAATTTTTCGAACGCTTCTACGTATTTGTTATTATTTATATCAATTTTACTATCTTTTTTCAAGCAATGAGTTAACGGTTGGGCTATTTTTGCATAATCACGTATGAATTTGCGATAATAACCAGTTATCCCTAAAAAGCTCTTAATAGATTTTTTCGTTTTTGGCAATTTTAAATTTTTTATTACGACAACTTTGGCCGGGTTAGGTTTAATACCGTTGTTGGTTAGAAGATGGCCTAAATATTCAGATTCTTTGGCTAAAAATATACATTTATCAATTTGGATCTTTAAATTGAATTCTCTCAACTTTTGGAAAATTTTTGAAACGGCCTCCAAATGTTCTTGCAGTGATGTACTAAATATAAGTATATCGTCGAGATATACAACGCAAAAAACATTGATGAAGTCACGCAAAACGTAGTTAATCATACGTTGAAATGTGGCAGGAGCATTCTTCAACCCGAATGGCATCCTGACATATTCATAGTGACCCTGAGGCGTCGAAAAGGCAGTTTTAGCTTGATCCTTTTCGTCTACTAGAATCTGATGAAAACCCTTGGCTAGGTCCAAGGTCGTAAAATATTGGGCTCGACCCAACTTGTCAAACAGAGAATCTATATTTGGGATGGGAAATTTGTCGTCTACAGTGATCTCATGGAGTTTCCTGTAGTCGACAACGATTCTCCATTTTTGTTTGCCCGATTGATCCATTTTTTTTTGGAACAATCCAAATAGGTGAATTATAGGGGGAATTACTATATTTAATAATCCCTTGGGCTAACATTTCAGATGTTTGCTTTTCCACTTCCTGTTCATGGATTTTTGGAAAGCGATAAATTTTTGAATATATTGGTTGACTATGTTTTGTGATTATCTGATGTTTGATTATTTCAATATTTGTTAGTTTACTGCCCTCTTGATAAAACAAATCCCTATTTTTTGTAACAATTTCATTTACTTTATCTCTTCTTTATTAAGATGGTCAGTTTTTATAACATTAATAATTTTGTTCGTCTTTAAATCAATAGAATTTAACTCATGAATCTCATCATACGGACATGAGTTTATAAATTTTGTAACTTTATTTCGAATTTTGATAGTATTATTACCAAAATCGATTTTTGCACTTATTGCTTTTAAAATATTTTGCCCTAATATGGCATTAAAATTTTTGTTTTTTAATTTTAAGACCTTCCAGACCATATCGGCATAATGATTAAATTCGACTGGAACGTCTGTGACAATTTCTTATGAAATTTTATTATTTCCAAATAAGGTATTTATTATAAGTGGATTTTTTAATTTTTTTCGTTTAATATGTGGAAATAAATTGTCGTCTATAATAGAGACAGTAGATCCCGAATCTATCAAACATTTAATTTTGGTTTTACCGATAGTAAATTCTACTATTGGTAGTGAAATTTCCGAGGCCGTAAATGAAAATTTTCCTCAACTATAGGAGGGTCAACTTCCATTTCTTCTACATCTCGGTTACGGCGATAATTATTTGAAAAATTTCCACTAAAATTACCAGGCTTATTATACTGGTATCTACTATTATTAAAACTATTATTTTGTTGTCTATTATTAGTATTATTATTATTATTAAATTTGTTTAAACCGTTAAAATTATTATTTTTATTATAATTATTATTATATTTGTTTTGGTAAGAACCACGATTAGAATTGTAATGAAAATTATTTTTTGAATTGTAATAATTATTATTTTTATTGTTATTTTTATTATTAATTTTATTATTAACATTATACGAATTGTTTAAATTATTAGAACCGCTGGAAATTCCAGTTTGCAATAACTCGTGATAGGCTTCCTCTAAGGAAGTAATATTTTTAGTCCTAATATACATAGAATCAGTTCTATTTAATTTGTTTAAAAATTTATTCAATATACTTATTTCATTATTATTTGGGTTAAACTCTACTGGTTGAGTAATATCTAAGTTATATTTTATGTTTAATTTATCTAATATTTTTCTTAAATCTGAATAAAATTGGCTTACCGTTACTAATTTAACTGCATCCGCTTGTTCCTTCAGAGTTAAATATGTTTCATGAACACCAAACGACCTAACTAATTGCTCTTTCACCTGTTGCCATGTAACCGTTTGTGATAGTAGCCTCCTAATTGATGCCGCTGCTAGTCCTTGAATTTTGGTTGTTAAAATCCGACATATGTAGCTTTTCTCATCATTATCGGCTACCTGGTTCATCAACGATTCTGCTTCTTGCAGAAAATAACCAAGCTCGCTTGAATCTTCACCGGTAAAAGGCTGAACTGTTCTAGCCTCTGTCACAATATCCCTGAATGTAACCACCATTTTTGGTTTATTTTTATTAAATTTGTTATTTTATTGTCTATATATATATTTTATCTATTTATTGTTTTTATTGGTTTTGTTATAAAAAATGTTTTTGTTTCTTTATTTATTTTATTTTATTATTTAGATGTTAAATTGTCTTATTTTGTTATTTAAATTATTTTTAATTTATATTATAAATTATTTTTATTTTATTTGAGGTAAGTCACTCTGTTAATAACTAAAAAATTTTTTATTAGTTCACCGATTATATTCTTTTTGGAAAAAGAACGGTAAATGATTCTTTGTAGATCAAAGTTTTAGTTTTGATAATTTCACTTTGTAAATCAAAGTTTGGTTTTAATTATTTTACTTTGTAAATCAAAGTTTGGTTTTAATTATTTTACTTTGTAAATCAAAGTTTGGTTTTAATTATTTTACTTTGTAAATCAAAGTTTTGTTTAATTATTTTAACTAATTATTATCACTATTCCGACGGTAATCCTACCGACTGCGCCAAATTTAGGTTCGGGTCACTTCCTTTTTTTTAAATAAAAAAACAAAAATTGATTTAACAACAAAAACTTAAATTTTATTTATATTTTACTTAAATTTTATTTATAATAATTAATAATTTTTTTAGAAGCTAGAACGTATTACTTCAAAGACTAAAATGTAACTGTACTTTTATTTTATAATAATTAGTACAGTTGGAAATAATTAGTTGCAATTATTCGCGATGTCATCAGTTTTGATCGCGTTAGTAAAAATTATGTGAAGAAAAAATATAAATGTAGAAATTGCAATTTGACACTTTTGTTTACTCGAAAGATTGAAAGAACGTTTTAAGTAATATAGGAAATTTATAATTTAAGAATTTAAGTTTATAGGATAGATAACTCGCATAAGAAACGAATTTCCACGAATAAGCCGTGTGTCGCCATCTTAACAATTCGACGCAGTAGGGATGAGCATCTGTTGCACTCCTTGTTTCACGTTGGAAAGAATTTGAGTGGAGGCATTAATTATTTTATTTCTTTAGAACAGGTATTCGTCCCCACTAGGTATCTACAAAACAGGGTAATCTATAAAAAGTGGAGTGAGCGTTGAGGTAACCTGGGATAATTTATAAGACGAATAGCTCTGTTTTGCACTTTATCGAGATATCCCAGTGCCGATTGGGGTGCACCAGCCCAAATATGTGCATTATACTCCATTTTTGGTCTAACATATGTTTTATAGATATTGAGGAGATCTAATGGAGAAAAGCTAGTTTTACAGCGATACAAAAACCCTAAACATCTAGCTGTATCTTTAGCTGTACCAAAAATGTGATTTGACCAAGTCAATTTCTGGTTTAACTCGATGCCCAAAATATTTAAATCTGTTGAGTGCTACAAAGCTTCTCCCTGAAAAATCAAGTTGGGAATGGAAATTGCTATTTTTCGCGAAATGAGACAGCATTGGGTTTTCTTCGTAATGAATTGAACACGATTATTTTCACCCCATTTTTTAATTTTTGCTTAATCATTATTTAGCTCGCTGACAGTTAAATTTTTTGCAAAAAAAACTGATCCCTAAGGGGCACCAGCGTTTAGTTCAAATTTGTCAGATGATTCGAAAAGATATCTCCAATTCATTTGAGAAACACTCTACCTAACCCAATAGCTCTGCCTTTTGCTAACAAAGCAGCATGCCATACATTGTCGAAAGCTTTAGAAATAGCCAGGTCTACAATATAAGATTCACCAGAATGGATAAGACTAATATTGAGCTTTTCACAAAGATAAGTCTTGAGATCACCAATTGAACGACGGGCTCTGAACCCGTATTTTCGATCATGAAGCAAACCTTTATGATCCAGATATTTCAAAAACTGTTGTTTTAAAATTTGTTCCATTACTTTGGAAAGGACCGATGTTATAGCTATAGGGCGGTACCTTTTTTTGGAATTGGAAAAACTAGCGCAATCTTCCATTGGGCAGGATGAAAAGCCAAAGTAAAGGATAAATAGAAGAGGTTCCGTAGACGTTTTGAAATGGTAGAGTAGCTTTTTTAAGAACAATCGTTGTGATTCCATCGGGACCGGCTGATTTGTTGTGATTGTGTTGTTTGTGATTTTCATCACTGCTCGCATCCTAAAGTAAATTCCCAGTTAGTACGACTATATTGCCATACTAATTTTTTTGGGAGGAATCATTCATCTGGCTAACGTGCTTGTCGGGAAACTTATGGTCACCAGACAGTGGTCAGAGCCTCCCAAAGGCAACCAAATGAAACTACATATTTTTCAGGGTGAGTGGTTAAAAACAGATCAAAGAGATGAACCTCTTGGTCAGCTCGGTCGGGGACTCTAGTGGGATTTACGACAAGTTGAAAAAGATGGAACAATGAGGAAAATAATTCAACTTGTATCCCAATTAAGTGATGACCCAAAGACGAATTACTTGGAAAATAAAGCCAGTCTTTGTTGTGTACGTTGAAATCCCCTGCCAGAACAATTCCGGTTTCTGGACATAATTCAAAAATTGCATTGATCTGGTTTGAAAGATTGTCAATTTCCACAGCAGTTTCTTGTTCATTTGAATTTGTAGATCTGTATAAAAAACAGAAATGTATTACATGCTTTTCAACGAGAATTTTAATCCAAATATAGCGAAAGGTTGGGCTAGAAGTTTTATATTTATCTCGGGTGTTAAAAGCAATGTCATTTTTAATGTAAATCGCGATTCCTCTTTTGGGTACGAAGTGTGAAACAATTGAGTGCCAGTAATATTAAAATTATAATTTTGTCTACTGACTTGCGTTTCACCAAGGGCTTAGATTGCTGGTTTTGTAGAGTTAAAATCTATCGCATGAAAATTAGCTTGTAGGCCCCCGAATATTACAAAAATTAACAGGCAAATTGGGAATTTTTAATAATAATTAATAAAAATAGATAAAAAAAAAAAATGATTTAAAATTTTGTTAAAAACGTGATTTAAAAATTTATTTTTCCTTTTTTTTCCTTTAAAAATAAAAAAAATAAAAAATTGTTAATTATATTAAAATTTAAGTTAAATATCAACAATACCTTAATTTTATTTTTCTATGGGTGAGCAATCGGTTTATAACACCATTCAACAGTTTTTAACTAGTTTTAGTTAATTGAAAAGAAATGAGCTGAAATTTCAGTACTTCCTTTTCTGTTATTATTCTGTTAAAATAAAATAAAACAAGTAAAGAAAAAGTCAGTCGGTGCAACCGACTTAGAAATACCCTACACCTGTTTGGTTCAAATTTAAGGACATATCCATAAGTGCTGTTAATAATTTGATCGTAAGACATAGCTAACCAAATTAACTTTACAATACTAAAACATTTTCTAATTACATTATCTATAAAAAAATATTACAAATTCTTACTAATTTATCTATTTAAAAATATTAAAACAAAAAAACTTGAAACAATTCAATTATAAAATTTTGTGATAAAAAGCTAATATATTTAATAATTAAAATTTTTCAAAATTGCAATTATTTTAAATGGCTTGTTTATGTACCTATTAGAAAAGCTTATAAACGCAAAATATGCAATAAATGTATTTCTAAAATACATATACAAATTTAGACCTATTCATATAATTCATTTAAATATAAAAATAAATTTTACATAACTGAACATAGCTGAACCACTACAATTAAGTCAAAATTTCGGGGACACATAGGAAATAGGAAATATATTCATAATATATATGTTTGTTAGCCCTTGATCTTTTCAAGGGTTTCAGAACTCGAAACCATGGTACGATTTCGCCCATATGCAGTCCCCGTCATACTTTTAATACTAGTTAACTCTTGTACACAATTGGAACGTGTTATCTTAATTTTAAGTTACTAGTTTTATTAATTTCGATGATAGCTTTACACATTGGTGGGTCTAAGAGAGGTACTGAACCAACACTCCAATTGATCCAAAATTAGAGGGACACGCAGGAAATAGTAAAGAACACCCATGTGCCAAATTTGAAGCTTCTACATTTGTTTCAAGTTATTATCTTTATTAATTTCGAAAATATGCTTTAAGGTCCTCGGAACTGAGTGCCTGGTCCCCACCCACTACTCCAATTGGGCTCAAACTTCAAGAAGACTAAGGAAATCGAAAGCGACACTCTGATACCAAATTTGGAGGTTCTATCTTCATTGGTTACGGAATTATGCTAGTTTGGCCTAAATTCGATCAAAAAATTCTAAGTTCCGAACCCATTGTCCAAACCGTGCGCAACTGCCGCCGTAGTTTCATTACCAATAACCTACAACGGAAATAGAAGAAATGAGTGGTTTGATCAAGAATGCAAAGAAATTATAGAAGTAAAAAATGAAGCGAGAAAGAAGCTGCTAATACAAAGCACAAGAGCAAATGAAATTATATATAAGCAAAAAAGAAAAGAAGCGGATAAACTAATGAGAAAGAAGAAGAGGCAGTCTTTAAATAAGCAAATTGAAGAAATTGAAAATAATTCTGAAAGGCATATTAAGAAATTCTACAACAGCGTAAAAATACAGACATCGTCGTATGAGCCAAAACTCAATGCATGTTTAAGTAAAGAAGGAAATCTACTCAACGAACAACAACAAATACTAGAAAGGTGGCAGGAGTATTTTGACGAGTTACTGAATAATGAACAAGTAAGGAGCAATACAAGCCAAATGGAGCCAATATATTCAGTTGAAAATGAAATTCAAGAACCAACTCTAGAGGAAGTGATCAATGCTATTAAGAAACTTAAAAATGGAAAAGCAAGTGGGGAAGATACTATAATATCTGAATTGGTGAAATACGGCGGAAGGGAACTGTATAAGAAATACCACGACCTAATAAAAATTATATGGCGTACAGAAAACATTCCAGAAGCCTGGCAAAAAAGTGTTATTATCCCAATACATAAAAAGGGAAACAAAAAAGACTGCAATAATTATCGTGGAATATCTCTGCTCAATATAACATACAAAATATTCTCTAACATACTACATAGTCGTATTGACACTATAACCGAAACAATTATTAGTGACTATCAATGTGGTTTTAGAGTAAACAGATCAACTATGGACCAATGCTTTACTCTGAGTCAGATATTTGAGAAATATAATGAATACGCAAGAGATATACACTGTCTGTTCATAGATTTCCAGAAAGCTTTTGATAGCATAGACAGAACTAAAATTAGTGATATACTTAATAGACTTGGCATTCCAGAAAAGTTAACAAGATTAGCATGTCTAACCCTGACAAACACATCTGCAAGAGTCAAAATTCAAGGGGTGTTCACTGAATCTTTTAGAATAGAATCGGGAGTTAAGCAGGGTGATGCTCTATCAACATTACTATTTAACCTAGTTCTTCATTATGTCGTAAAAGAGATAGATCCTCAAGGAACTATATTTATAAAATCCATACAAATATGCGCTTTCGCCGATGATATTGTAATAATTGCTAAGAATTTAAGAGAGCTAAAAGAAACATTTACACGTTTGGAAACTGATGCTAGAAAAGTGGGACTGATAATAAATGAACCCAAAACTAAATACTTCGTAAAAAGCAAATCTCATATGCCAACGCAAGATTTGAATATTTATGATTATAAGTTCGAAGGTGTTCATCAGTTTAAGTATCTCGGAGTTGTATACAGTAAAAGTGAAGACACCGCTGTGGCAATACGGGAAAAAATACAAGCTGCAAGTAGATGTTACTATACATACTCCAGACTTATGAAATCCAGGCTGTTGTCGAGAAATACGAAGCTAAAATTATACAAAACATTAATCAGACCGGTTCTAACATATGGATGTGAAACATGGACGCTTAAAACGGCAGATTGTAGACAACTGGGAATATTTGAGCGTAAAATACTTCGAAAAATATATGGACCGGTTAGAAACGAAGATGGTACCTACAGATCAAGAAATAATTTCGAGCTTGAACAATTGACTGAACATAGAACCATAATAAGATTCATAAAAGCGCAAAGGTTAAGATGGATAGGACATGTTATAAGAATGCCGGATAACAGAACAACAAAAAGAGTGTTTCTCCACCAAATGCAGGGTACTAGAGGTAGAGGGAGACCAAAAAAAAGATGGCTAGACGCTGTTGAAGATGACATAAGGATTTTAGGAATAAGAAATTGGAAGAGAGTTGCACAAGATCGGGATGTATGGAAGAGAATTATAGCGGAAGCTCAGGTTCATCAAGGACTGTAAAGCTATAGAAGAAGAAGAAGAACCTACAGTAAAAATTTCATGAAGATAGCGTCATTAGTTGTTGAGTTATCGTGATTTTTTACATATATTCGTTAGCCCTGACACGGATTAAAAGGTCCAGAATCCGAACCCTTCGGCTGATTTCGGTTTTATACAGTCCGCGCTGTACTTTAAGTACTAGTTAACCCTTGTACAAAATTTGAACGTTCTATCTTAATTTTAAGTTACTATTTTTAGTAATTTCGATTATAAGCTTTTTAACTTTTGGAAGTCTAAAAGGGGTACTGAACCACCACTCCAATTGATCGCAAATTAGGGGGGCACGCAAGAGATAGTGAAGAACACCAAATTTGAAGCTTCTCAATTTTTTCAAATTGCTATCTTTATTAATTTTAAAGATATGATTTAAGGTCTTCGGAAATGTGTGGCTGGTCCCCGACCCACTACTCCAATGGGGCCCAAATATCAAGGACACTAAGGAAATAGGAAGGGACACCCTGGTACCAAATTTGGATGTTCTATCTTCATTGGTTTCAGAATTATGCTCGTTTGGCCTAAATTCGATCAAAAAGCTCTAGGTTCCGAACCCATGGTCAAATCCCGAACTTACGCAGTCCTTGAAGTAGTTTCATTACTAGTAACCTACGGCACAAATTTGATAAAGATAGCGTCATTAGTTGTTGAGTTATTGTGATTTTTTATATATGTTCGTTAGCCCTTCGATCGATTAAAAGGTCCAGAATCCGAACCCATGGGCCGATTTCGCCCATATGCAATCCCCGCCGTACTTTTATTCCTAGTAACCTACAGTTAAAATTTCATCAAGATAGCTCCATTATTTTTTGAGTTATCGTGCCTAAGGACGGACGGACGGACGGACTGACATGGCTATATCGACTAAGGCGGTCACGCTGATCACAAATATATATACTTTTCCATATCTAGCTCGCTTCGTTTAGGTGGTTACAAACACCATACCAAAGTTAATATACCCCTTTACCTATTCTATAGGTGTAGGGTATAAAAAATTAGTAAATTTAACGTATACCATTAAAAATTTAGAATTACAATGACAACGTATTGATGGTATTAATTAATGAGCGAATTTGGAAATATTAATAAAAAAGTAGCTTAAAATTAAGATAGAACTTTCCAATTGTGTACAAGGGTTCACTAGTATTGAAGGAACGGCACGGACTGCATATAGGCGAAATCCAACTATGCGTTCGGATCCTGGAACTTTTTCATCAAATTTAGGGCAAACGAGCATGATTCCGAATTCAAAGAAGTTAGAATCTTCAAATTCGGTATCAGGGTGTCCCTTTCTATTCCCTTAGTGTCCTCGAAAATTGGAACCAATTGAAATAGTGGGTCGAGGACCATCCACATAGTTTCGAAGACCTTAAATTATATTTTCGAAAATAATAAAGATAGTAACTTCAAAAAAATATTGAAGTTTCAAATTTGACACAAGGCTGTTCCTACGTGTTCCTTTAATGTATGATCAATTGGAGTGATGGTTCAGGTAACTCTCTTAGAGCTCTAACGGTTGAAAGACCCAGCATTGAAATAAATAAAAATAGTAACTTAAAATTAATATAGAATGTTCCATTTGTGTACCAGGCTTAACTAGTATTGAAAGTATGGCTGGGACTGCATAATGGCGAAATCGTACCATGGTTTCGGGTGCTGGAACCTTTGAAAAGTTCAAAAGCTAACCAACATATATTCTAAAATCATAATAACTCAGAAACTAATTACGCTATTTTGATCAAATTTATATTCTAGGTTACTAGTAATGAAAGTACCATGGGAATTGGTTCTTGTTGGGTACGTATTCTAGAAGTTTTTGATCGAATTGAGGTCAAACTAGTATAAATTCGAAACCAAAGAAGATAGAACATTATATTTGGGGCACAGGTGTTTCTTCTTATTTGTTTTGTGTGCGTGAAATTTTGGATGAATTGGAATAGCGGTTTGCGTACCGCCCCCACTACTCCCAAGATATTAAAGCATAATATATTCGAAATTAATAAAGATAAAAAAATCAAATTTGATACACCATTTCCTATTTCCGTTCTTATTTAACACCTTTATATTTTTAAAAAGCTGAGAGTTTTACTATAAAACATATTATGTATTACATTTTATAAATTAAAAACTAAATATTTTTTCAATAAACGATGAAATTTAATTTTTGTTATATCATATCTATATTTTATGGAATTATTACCATAGGTAATATATAATTAAGAAATTGTGTACGATACTTAAGTTGTAAAATTTATTTTTATTTTAAAATTAACTATATGAAATTAAGAAAGTTCTAAATTTATTATTGTATTTCAGAAATACATTTACTGCATATTTTGAATATTAAATTTTGTGATAAAAAGCTAATGAAAGCATTAATGGTGTTAAAAAACATTAAAAATCATGGAATTATACAAACTTTTATATTTACATTATTTTATTTTTTTTATTTATTTATTTATTTATTTAGTTTAAAACTAGTTTAACAATTATCACATTTTGTTTTTATAATCTTTTTAAAATATAAAAAATATTTTCTTTAATATACTTAATAATTAATTTTTTATAAACTTCTAATTTTGATTCTATTTTTATTTCATTTGGTAAGGCATTATACATTTTTAATCCATTGTAAAACAATATTTTTTTATTTCTTTCATTTCTTACTAAATCTAATCTAAAATCTAATTTATTTCTTAAATAATAATTATGAACTTCATTTACATACAATAACTTTTCAGATAGATAATTAGGTTAAACCATATTTAATTTTAAATACTTGAATTAAAACATTCATTATTACTTTTTGCCTTACGTACACATGCCTTACATATATAATCTAGCTGTATATCTATTAACTTTTAATATAATCCTCATTGATTTATTTTGCAGTTTATGTAACCTACTCATCATACTTTGGTTTGACATAAAAATTATTGAAGAGCAATACTCAAAGTGGGGTTTTATAATAACATTATATAAATTAATTGCACAAGCTAATGTGATATTCTTTCTAATTTTTGAAAAAAAGTAAATTTTTTTAGCAATTTTTTTACAAATGTAGTCAATATGCGATTTGAAATTTAAATTATTATCAACAATCACCCCTAAATATTTTATTTCATTAACTATTTCTATATTTTCATTATTAAAAACAACAAGGTTATTATTTAATTTACTATTAATTATCAAACATTTAGTTTTATCAATATTTATTTTTAGTTTGTTCATTTGGAACCATTCATTTAACTTTTGTAAATCTAAGTTTATTTTATTAACGCAATCATTTACATTATCACCTATTATATATAAAAGACCATCATCCGTATGTTTGTAATAATATTACAAATTAATATTTCTTTCGAACAACTTTGAATTTAATTATATAGAACGTAAGAATTGCTAATATTTTTGAATTGATAAAATAATTAGAAAATGTTTTTAGTATTATAAAGTAAATTTGGTTAGCCATGTCTTACGATCAAACTTATAAAAGCTTTTATGGTTTTAAAATAACTTATGGACTTCCCATTAAATTTGAACCAAATAGGTGTAGGGTATTTCTAAGTCGGTTGCACCGACTGACTGTTTCTTTACTTGTTTTTATACCCTACACCTATAGAATAGGTAAAAGGGTATATTAACATTAGTATGGTGTTTGTAACCACCTAAAGGAAGCGAGCTAGATATGGAAAAGTATATATATTTGTGATCAGCGTGACCTCCTGAGTTGATGTAGCCATGTCCGTCCGTAGGCACGATAACTCAAAAACGAATGGAGCTATCTTGATAAAATTTTAACTGTAGGTTACTAGGACTGGAAGTACGGCGGGGATTGCATATAAGCGAAATCGGCCCATGGGTTCGGATTCTGGACCTTTTAATCGAACGAAGGGTTAACGAACATATATAAAAAATCACGATAACTCAACAACTAATGAGGCTATCTTCATCAATATTGTGCTGTAGGTTACTACTAATGAAACTACTGCGGGCATTGCGTAATGAACGAACATAGAACTTTTTGATCGAATTTAGGCCAAACGAGCATAATTCCGAAACCAATGAAGATAGAACCTCCAAATTTGGTATCAGGGTGTCCCTTCCTATTTTCTAAGTGTCTTTGAAATTTCGGTCCCATTGGTGTGGTGAGTCAGGGACCAGCCACACATTTCCGAAGACGTTAAAGCATATCTTCAAAATTAATAAAGATAGCAACTTGAAAAAATGTAGGAGCTTCAAATTTGGCACAAGAGTGTTCTTTACTATCTCTTGCGTGTCCCCCTAATTTGCGATCAATTGGAGTGGTGGTTCAGTACCCCTCTTAGACCTCCCAAGTTTTAAAAGCTTATAATCGAAATTACAAAAAATAGTAACTTAAAATTAAGATAGAACGTTCAAATTGTGTACAAGGGTTAACTAGTACTTAAAGTACAGCGCAGATTGTATAAAGGCGAAATCAGCCCATGGGTTCGGATTCTGGACCTTTTAATCGGTTTCAGGGCTAACGAACATATATAAAAAATCACGACAACTCAACAACTAATGACGCTATCTTCATGAAATTTGTGCTGTAGGTTATTGGTAATGAAACTACGGCGGCGATTACGTACGGTGAGGATTGGACAATGGGTTCGGAACTTATAACTTTTTGATCAAATTTAGGCCAAACTAGCATAATTCCGTAACCAATGAAGATAGAACCTCCAAATTTGGTATCAAAGTGTCACTTTCGATTTCCTTAGTCTTCTTGAAATTTGAGCGCAATTGGAGTAGTGGGTGGGGATCAGCCACTCAGTTCCAAGGACCTTAAAGCATATTTTCGAAATTAATAAAGATAGTAGCTTGAAACAAATGTAGAAGCTTCAAATTTGGCACAGGGGTGTTCTATACTATTTCCTGCGTGTCCCTCTAATTTGGGATCAATTGGAGTGGTGGTTCAGTACCTCCTTAGACCCCCCAATGTGTAAATGTGTAAAAGCTTATCATCGAAATTAATAAAACTAGTAACTTAAAATTAAGATAACACGTTCCAATTGTGTACAAGGGTTAACTAGTACTGAAAGTATGACGGGGACTGCATATGGGTGAAATCGTACCATGGTTTCGGGTTCTGAAACCCTTGAAAAGTTCAAGGGCTAACAAACATATATCTTAAAAACACCATAACTCAAAAAATAATGCCGGTATTTTGATGAAATTTAAACTCAAGGTTACTAGTAATGAAAGTACCATGGGAATTGGTTCTGGTTGAGTTTAATTTCGAAGCCAAAGAATATATTTCCTATTTCCTATGTGTCCCCGAAATTTTGACTTAATTGTAGTGGTTCAGCTATGTTCAAAGGCATAGTAAAAATAAATTTTACATAAATGCATCATACTTGCTGCATTTATGTAAAATTTATTTTTATATTTAAATGAATTATATGAAAAGGTCTAAATTTGTAATTGTATTTTAGAAATACATTTATTGCATATTTTGCGTTTATAAGCTTTTCTATTAGGTATATAAACTAACTATTTAAAATAATTGCAATTTTGAAAAATTTTGATTATTAAATATATTATGCTTTGATTAGCTTTTTATCACAAAATTTGCTAATTAGAATTTTTTCATTTTGTAATTGATTTGGAATAAATATATTTTCATTTATTTCAAGTTTTTTTGTTTTTTAATATTTTTAAATAGATAAATTAGTAAGAATTTGTAATATTTTTTAATAGATAGTGTAATTAGAAAATGTTTTGAGTTCAGCTATAAAGTTAATTTGATTAGTCTGTGTGTGTCTTACAATCAATTTAATAACAGCTTTTATGGTGTTAAAATGACTTATGGATATGTCCTTAAATTTGAACCAAATAGGTGTAGGGTATTTCTAAGTCGGTTGCACCGACTAACTGTTTCTTTACTTGTTTTATATGTTCGTTGGCCCTTAGAAAAATTAAATGGTCCAGACTCCGAACCCATGGGCCGATTTCGCCCATATGCAATCCCCGCCGTACTTTAAGTCCTAGTAGCCTACAGTTAAAATTTCATCAAGATAGCTCCATTAGTTTTTGAGTTATCGTGCCTACGGACGGACGAACGGACATGGCTATATCGACTCAGGAGATCACGCTGATCACAAATATATAAACTTTTCCAAATCTAGCTCGCTTCCTTTAGGTGGTTACAAACACCATACCAAATTTAAAAATTGAAAATTAAAAGTAAATTTAAAAACAAAATATTCTCAACACAAAATAAAAAAATAATATAAGTAATTTTTAGAAAACTAAATTAGAAGTAGTGCTGTGAATTTAAAATAAAAAAAAAAATTAATTAAAGGAATTAAATTATAGAGCACAAAAAAAATTTTAAAACAAAATTATATTGAGTAATAAATAAAAAGAGATAGTTAACTTGCCGCCATTGGAGATGCGGCCATATTATCCAAATCACAACACTTAATTCTAATATTTTTTTTTTTTGTAAACACAAATTAAATTTAATTTTAAAATAAAATATAAAAAATTTAATCTTATTTTTTTTGTTATTTAAATAAACAAGAAAGAAATTATAAAAGAAAAAAAGAAATGTAAAATAAAACAAATATTTTGTGTTAAAATTTTCTTTTTGAAACAGTTTTAACCTGTTGAAGGTTGAATGAATCCCGTATGACCGTAATATAAACATTATATTATCCGGTTAATTACTTTTGACTTTCAGCTTTATTATGTATAAAGTAACTCTCATGTGAAGCATAAAGTTGTACTCGAACCCACTGCAGTAGATCAACCAAATTTTGCCAAAGATTAAACTATTGTTGGAATTTCAGACACCCAGCTTCATTAGGTGTAGAGTAATGCTAATATAAAAGAAGGAGCTGTATGGCAGCTACTCGAACCTAGTAGACCCACCAAGTTTTGCAGAAACTTTGGCCATAAAGCGAAACTACTTTTGGCTAATTCAGACACCCAGCTTTAATAGGTATTAGACATCTGCACAAATGTATTCAAAAGCGCTTTCAAAACATTCTATAATAAGTAAAACTTTTTATATTCTGTTTTGAAAGCTTTCAAACCAAATACATTCATTACAAAATTATTATAGAATAGAGTAAATGAAATACACATTTATTGTAGAATAGAATGAACATGTACTTGATTTGCTATGTGTACACGAAAATATAATATTTATAGTATTTGTATTTATATACCGAGTACACCAAATATAATAAAGAAAATTGTAATATGTAGCTTTGTTTGTTTTGCCACTGCTTTGTTTGTTTTTTTATCTTCTTTTTGTTATCTTTTTTTCTTTTTCTTTTTCATTATATTTAGAGTACTACTTGATGTATTTTAAAAAATTTAGAAGAATTCAAATTTGATTTTCAAGACATCAAATTACTTATGAAAAAAAAGCTTTTCAATTTCTTATTTGAAATAAAACGAATAGAATAAATACAGTTAAGTTGTTGTTTGAGTATACACCATATTTAGAGTTTTTAAAACGAATGTATAGAATTAGAATACAGTATTTGAATACATTCGATAATATTAATAAAGGAATATATTTGTGCAGATCTCTAATACGTATAGAGTAATGTTCATATAAAAAACGAAATTGTATGGCAGCTACTCGAATCCGTGGAGCAAAATGGATGGTTTTCATATGGATATGTCCACGATATTTTTAGCGTTTTTCAGTAGATCCACATTTCGAAAGTTTCAAGTTTGTTGAGTTCTCTCACTTTTAAGGTCCAAGTTCCTACACCATATAGGAGTATAGGCCAAACATAGCACTTAGAGAATCGTAAGCGAAGGCCAAAGTTCATTTCCCGACAACAAAAAATTTTTTTGTGTTTAAGAAATGCGTTTCTTTCTATTTTGATTTGGATTCTATTTCGAGATATTTGTATGTGGAAACTCTTTCAATTGAGCCGTTATTATTTTAATAAATTGCTGTAGTGTAAGGTGTTCTTTTTCTGCTTACCATCATTAATTTAGTTTTTGAGATATTTATTTTTATACTATGATGGTTGACTGTATCGACTGTATGTTGTAAATCCCTGAGGTTGTCTGTTATGAGAACTGTATCATCTGCATATCTGACGTTATTTATATACGTGCCATATATTTTTATAGCAACATCTAAATCGTTCACTGCTTCCAGAAAAATGGCTTCAGCATATTTGTTAAACAGTAAAGGGAGAGAATCAATCCTTTTTGAATATCAATACTTTGTATCAGCTCCACTATTTTTCTTTACACGGGTTGTTTGTTGCCAATATAAGCTATTTATAGACATTATGATATTTTTATCTATGCCAATTCTATTTAATACCTCCATAAGTTTTTAATGGTTAACCTTATCAAATGTCTTTTCATAATCCACAACATGTTTTTAAACATCACGACAATTCTGTACAAGTACTTGAATAATAAAAAGTGCTTCTCTAGTTCCAGTTCCTTGTTTTTTAATTTCATAGTATTCCTGTTTTAACCAATTTTCTTTTGCTATTCTGATTTTTGACCTTACTTCACGATGAATACGTCTATATTCTGCAAGATGTTTGTTTTTGTAATTGCGTCTTTCCTCCATCAACTGTAGTATCTCTATTGTCATCCATTTTTTCTTTGCATTATAAATTGTTGTGCCTAAAATATGTTTGGACAGTTAGTATAGTTTTTGTTCGTTCCCAGATATTATCATTTTCTTCCAAGACGAAACTTAACTGATAATTGATTGCGTCTATCAATTGATTTATAGTCATACGGGTATAATAATTCAATAAAATAATATTACATCAGTAGTTTTAACATTATTTTGACATTTTAGGACCACGGCTTCTTTCCAGTAGACTACGTATAAATTTTACTAACCGTGGTCCTTTTTTATAGTCACATAGTCTTTTTTCTCTCAGTGTCGAGGCCTTCTGAATTAGTGTAAGTTATGTATCACCTCAAAATTATTCCTGTTTCCATATCACTTTTACCTTTAGGATTCAGAATAAGATGGATTGAATAGCATAAAATGTGGTATTGTCATTCAAACGACATGTAGTTGTTACTAAAACTACTTTACTAGTTACAGTGTGTATTTCTAGTCTGTGCATCTCATGTATAATTTGAAATAAATTAACACTTATTTGAAAATTGTATAAAAATGATTTTATAGAGTAATCTTTTAAAATTGATGTTTCAATATTTCTCGTTTTCACTTAAATTTTTCTATAGTATAGCTTTTAAATTTCCGGAGTTCATCGGAATAAATTCTTGTAACTGCATCTGGAAATAATCGCGTTCTTTAAAATTTATTAAAAGAAAAAAATGATTCTGAAAAAATCAAGTTTACATCTGAAACTAAAGGCTGTTGATTGCCAGTCAGACCTTTGAACAGGGTTTATCCATAATGTTCTCAAAAGCTCTTAAACTCTTTTAGACAAAATTTCAAACATCCAAAATTATGTACAAAAGAACATATAAGTTGACAGGCAGCAACTCTTCAACCTCTTCCAGTACAACGACTATATCTTGTTCACACGTTAGCCTTTAAAATTGCCAACAAGGGCAATTTTTATATGAGCATTTACACTATGGCATATAGTAAAGCTCATATAAAAAAAGAAGTTGTATGGAAACTACTCGAATGCACTGCACTACGCAACTAAATTTTCCACAAACTTTGATTATAAAACTGCGATACAACTTCTTATAAATTAAGAAGTTGTATGGCAACTACTCCAATAAACTGTAGTTGACCAACAACTTTACCGAAACTTTGGTCATAAAATGAAATTATTTTAGACAAAATTTCATATACCCCGCTTCATTAGAAAGAATATTAAAATTCAATCTAAAAAGAAACTAGCAAAAATATAAAAACCTAAATATTATAACTTTTTTTAGTTATATAATAATTATATAATACAATTAATATTTTAATATTCTTTGAATTTTCTAGTAATTTTTGAAACTTTCAGTAATTCAAAGCAGTACAAACTACTTTCCAAAATTTGACGTAATTTACTTCCAAAAAAATTTTTTTGACCAATCGTAGGACCGACTATTAACAGACTCAACTCCATTTTCAAGTTGCTTTACACATATAAAATTTGAGGTGAACCGGTCAAATCGTTTCTAATTTAGAGTTAAGTAACGCAAAAATCTATTAAAAGCCACTGTGTCCCATTGGGTTAACGGAACTACACTTTCTCTTTGGGCAAAGCACTATTGCGCAAAATTGGACTTAATTTGCTTCCAAATCTTTTTTTTGTCAATCGTCAAACCAAT
Source organism: Dolichopus griseipennis (assembly GCA_963082915.1). Lineage (NCBI taxonomy): Eukaryota > Metazoa > Arthropoda > Insecta > Diptera > Dolichopodidae > Dolichopus > Dolichopus griseipennis. The sequence continues at coordinate 50,929,104 of OY720445.1, read as the reverse complement.
TGCAAGTCTGTTAAAAGAGTTGATTTCATTCTCAAAACGGAACACATATACAAAATTTGAAGAAAATCGGTTAAACCATTTCTAATTTAGAGCAAAGTAACCAAAAACTTTATAAGAAGCTGTTGGGCCATAATGGGTTAATGGAACTCAACAAAAATTTTTTATGGGGCTTTCTTTTAAGCCAAAGCAGAATTTCGTAAAATCGGACAAAATTTGGACCCAATTTTTTGGGCAATTTTTATATGAGCATTTACACTATGGCATATAGTAAAGCTCATATAAAAAAAGAAGTTGTATGGAAACTACTCGAATGCACTGCACTACCCAACTAAATTTTCCACAAACTTTGATTATAAAACTGCGATACAACTTCTTATAAATTAAGAAGTTGTATGGCAACTACTCGAATCCACTGTAGTTGACCAACAACTTTACCGAAACTTTGGTTATAAAATGAAATTATTTTAGACAAAATTTCATATACCCCGCTTCATTAGGTATATGATAATGCTAATACAAATGTAGCGCATATAAAAAGAAAGAAGTTTTATGACAGCTACTCGAACCTCTGAAGTAAACTGACGGGATTTCAATAGCGATGCCGGCTAGTGCATAAAAATAATTTGTGAAAATTTAGACGGACAGACGGACATACATAGCTAAATCAATGCATTTTTCTGACCCGATTCATACATTTGAGTCTTTACCTACCCCCTCCCCCTCCTTCTCTGCGTTATAAACGTAATGGCAAATTTAGTATACACTTTTGACCAATTGTCATTTGATGACGGAACAACTGCTAGTTTATTAAAATTAATATAAAGAAATAATTTTTTTTACTATTTTAAACGATATTTCATTTTGTTTTATAATTCGTTGGGTTCATATTTCATTCCTTTTGTATCTTTTTGCAATAAATCCTCAAAAATGAAATAGAATGCTTTGAATGATATTTCATCTGACGATGAATGATATTTCATCTGACGAAAGATGATATTTCATCTATTTTGAATGATATTTCATCTGACGCCAGGAGCGGATAAACCCTGAGTGCAATGAATTGGCCGCACCCAGCGCCAAAATTAAAAAAGCGCTAAAATTTTAAACAAATACTGGAGACAAAGAGCACTTTTTCATTTAATTTCAAGCGCCTTTTCAATTTTCTTTTCTTTTCATTTTTAAAGAAAATTTTTTAGACTTTCTCTTATATGATTATGTATAAATATGAATGCGCCTAATTTTTTTTTTAATATACATAATACATATTGGTACCTAGATTTAAATAGTCAAAGGAGTGCTTCACCTTCATTGGCCCTTCATCTACATTTCACATTAACAAATAACTCTAACATTTTTATTTTTGTATTACAACATTTAACATTCAAGATTTAAACTTAATACGCAGTTCACCTGATTTTATTCTTTTTTTTTTTATTATTTAAGTACGTATAAACTTTAGAAGTAAACAATCGGCTTTTCACTATTTTAGCCATGGAATTCAGAATGAACTTATATCCCTTATAGCAAAAAATATCAAAAATCATATAGTTGGTTTAGTAAGAAAAAACAAATACTATTCCATTATACTTGACTGGACACCCGATATAAGTTATATAGAGTAAATGTCTATTATAATAAGATTTGTAACAAAATGTGCTGAAAAAATGAAAATCCGTGAACATTTCGTAGGTTTCATTCCAGTAACTTATACAACCGGTGAAGCTTCAACGGAGTCTTTATTAAAATAGCTAAATTAAATGTATATCCCATTGAGTGACATGAGAGGACAGGGATATGCTAACGGATCAAACATGAAAGGAAAGAAAGCCGGGGTTCAAAATAGAATAAAGCTTCTTAACTTGTATGAAAGCAATTTTTTAAAACAATTTTTCTAGAATTATTCTAGTAATTTTTGAAACTTTCAGTAATTCAAAGCAGTAAAAACTACTTTCCAAAATTTGACGTAATTTACTTCCAAAAAAATTTTTTTGACCAATCGTAGGACCGACTATTAACAGACTCAACTCCATTTTCAAGTTGCTTCACACATATAAAATTTGAGGTCAACCGGTCAAATCGTTTCTAATTTAGAGTTAAGTAACGCAAAAATCTATTAAAAGCCACTGTGTCCCATTGGGTTAACGGAACTACACTTTCTCTTTGGGCAAAGCAGTATTGCGCAAAATTGGACTTAATTTGCTTCCAAATCTTTTTTTTGTCAATCGTCGGGCCGGCATGGGTTAACCAATTGATAGTCTGTTAAAAGAATTGATTTCATTCTCAAAACGGAACACATATACAAAATTTGAAGAAAATCGGTTAAACCATTTCTAATTTAGAGCAAAGTAACCAAAAACTTTATAAGAAGCTGTTGGGCCATAATGGGTTAATGGAACTCAACAAAATTTTTTTATGGGGCTTTCTTTTAAGCCAAAGCAGGATTTCGTAAAATCGGAAAAAATTTGGACCCAAAATTTGTTTTGACCACCCGTCGGCCCGACATGGGTTAACAAATTTCAAAACTGTTAATATTGTCTACTCAATTCTCAAAGAGCATCACGTATACAAAATTTGAAGTCAATCGGTCAAACCGTTTTCATTTTAGAACAAAGAAGTTTAAATACTTGCACCACATCCTCAACTCGGCGGTCCGTTAGAGCAAAATTTTTGGGTCACGATTTCTTTCCGTACCCAAAAACCTCTATATACAAATTTTCATGAAAATCGGCTGGACAGTTTAGGAGTCTATTCGCTACAAACAAACAAATAAACAAACTTTCGCTTTTATATATATAGATATCATAATATTTAATCGGCTTATTTTTTTCCATACAAATATAAACATCCCTTTTTAGGACAAACTATTTGACCAATTTTAATGAAACAACAACCAAAAGAAAGTTTTTTTTTATTTTCATATTACAATGATATTTTTTTTTTAGAATATTGCGTTTTTTTTTTGGTGAAAATCCGTCTTTAACGTAAAACGTAAATTTGAATTTAACGGTCACGCAGTTAAAAAATTGACTCTGATATGATGCGCCGACTTTATATCTAAATGTAATTCATTTTCAGTTACAACCGAACTAAAATATGCAGCTCAATCAGCTCAATCAAACTAAAATATGCGCCGACCTATGTCTTTCTTTTTTTTGTTTAGTTCAAATGTTCAATGAACAAGGAGATTTAAATTTTTTTAAAATTTTTTTTTTTTTTTGTTTTTTCTTTATCTTAAAAAGTGAACAAAAAAAATGAGTTCTGTTCGAAATGAAAGCAATACATTTGGTTTATACAGTAGTTTTCATTTATAACGAACTCGGTTCAATTTTAATTCAATAAACTACACTTTTTGCTAAAGAATTAAATTTTATCTAACAATGTAAGTTTTTTATTACATTGATATTTCTTTTATTTAAACTTATTACATCTAATTATGTTGCTTGGCGATTAATTAAGTGTCTTTTATTTAGTTTTGAATATAAAAAAAAATCATAATAACGTCATCAAAAATACAAAAAAAATTTCAATAGAAGAAAAAGCACTATACATAGACTTGAGGCAGACACATCAAATAAAATTCTAGCAAATGAGTTCGAAGTGTCCATTTTAGAATCAGCACATTCTACAATGTTCAAGTCTTATACTAATTTTTCAAAATTCACAGCATTCTTTTAAAACGACATTCGTTTATTACGACGAATATTTTCAGTCCCATCATGGTCGTTATAACCGCAAAGTACTGTATTTTGTTTTCGTTTGCTAAAAAAAATTTTTTGTAAATCGTAAATTGTTGTTGCTAAAAATAAAAAACCAACTTCTGAAATATATTCTGTAGTTGCCATTACGTTTGAGAGTAATGATATTAAAAAATATATGTATTTGTAAAAAATTGAAAAAAATAAACAAATAATCTTTCTTAAAAAAATAATTTGTAATTTAAATGATTTGTTACTTAGGGCCTAACCAAAATCAACGCGTACGGTGTATAATTTCTGGAAATTTCTAGAAAATTTTGAAATAAATAGTTAGGTACATGAATTTACATGTGAGCAATCGAAATACGCGACGTACTGGTACCTCGGATTTAAAAATTGTCACAGCAAAAAATAAAAATAGAAAATTTAAAATAATAATTTTGTAAAATATTTATTTTTTTTATATTATAATCAAAATATACACAAACTGCGTGCATACATGGTACAGCGATTGATATGATAACATACAAAAAAAAAACAAGAAAAAGAAATATATACAAATGCAATACAAACAAAAAAATAAAACAAACTAAAAAATAAAATAAAAATAAACTAAAATACGTAAAGTTGATTTTACGAAATAAAAAAACTTGTCTAACTTTTTTGTTCTACGTGAATACTCTATGTATATTCTAAAATTCATGTAAAATTCATTCAAATTGTATGTGGTCGTAACAGCTGAACTTAGGTTATCAGAGACTTATATTAATTCAGTAGATAAAAGTACCTCCACTCTGCGTTTTCCGAGATATTTTTTGAAAAAAAAAATAAATGTTTGTAAATAGAAAAAGGTTAAACCATAAAGTAATCATATATGTACATAGAGAATTCATTTAGAATAATAAATATTAAATGTTAGTCAATTTTGTTGATTTGAAATCACCCCAATATCGTATTTGGAATATTTCATAAAAATATGACCGTATTTTTGGTATACATCAAATTGGGATTATTTCTTTGCTTTATTTTTTTTTGTATGTCAATCGATGTATGTACAATTGTTTATATTTCCTTACCAAGTTGGACGATTTCTTTTTAAAAAATTTTATTTAATACTTTTATTTTAGTTTTTTTATTTGTATGATAATCGATGTATGTAATATATGTATGTACATTTTTGTATTTTGTATATGTATTTCTTTATACAATTTGGACAATTTATTTTTTTCTAGAAAACAGAGAACCTTTGAAAATAAATAATAATTATTCAAGCACTAAATTCTATTCTAGGAAAAATGTAAAAAGTTTTAATGTACCTTTTGTAAATTTTCGAACTGTCTCGTCAGACGAAAAAAGTTGTTTTTGCAGGCATTGTCTAAAATTTCACAAGATTGAAATGTCATAAAAGGCTAGCTTTCTTTAAGAACCAAAATTTAATTTAGAAAAATACATTATTTACTTAAAATATCAAAATAAAAAATTAAGGCATAGTTATGTTATGACACACTATGCAATTTTACTATGTTTAAAACAAAGTATATCTATTGTTAAGAAGTAGTTTCACTTGGTCACGTAATCAAAAATTTTCTTGCTAACTTTTACTTTTCCACACATACATATGCAAAAATTTACTCAAATTGTTGGAAGTAGATAGTAGTAAGAATATTCAATGCAAGAAAAAGATGGAAAATTCAAAAAAAAAAAAAATTAATTTGAAACATAGTAAAATTGCATAGTGTGTTTTTCAAATTGTTGGTAGTAGATAGTAAAAAGAATATTCAATGCAAGAAAAAGATAAAAAATTAAAAAAAAAAAAATTAATTTGAAACATAGTAAAAAGTAATAAACCAATAATAAACTTTAAAATATAATTCTAAATGTTATAATATTATAGCTTCAGTTTTCTAAAATATTTAATTTTATGTCCGCATACAAAAGAAAAGCCCTTAAAATGTATTAAAATCGAATTTATTATTACAAATGTGTCACGCTTAAATGTTTATGTTTATTATCAAATTTTACATTTTTATTGAAATTTTTTATTACAAAATATATTCTTATTCTAATGTACATTTTTATAAAATAATTATTATCATATTTATCACAACACTTATAATTGAAATTATTTTTTAAATGCTTATCAAATCGAATCTATTTAAATTTTTCAACCACATATTTCTCCTAAAAAGAAAAATGTTATACATATATTATATATGCACATAATATAAAAACAAAAAAAATCTACCTTTCACTAGATTTTGGTAAGCGAAAAATATTATTTTCAGTTTCAGCACTTTTAAAACCACGCCACAAAAGTATGTTTACCCATTTTTCACAAAATCTCATATAAATATGTAAGTACTTTAAATATTTGAAATATTCACTACTGCTTAGATTAATTCGTTTTAAATAATTTAAAACCATGTACTCAGTTAAAAAAATTTTCAAACGAGCCCGCTACTATATATACACGTTATTTAAATTTCAGTAGTTCCTATACCTGACACATTATACTCAACATAGACAATTTTCTAAGAGCCCGCCTTTAAAATTACATTACAAAAATACATAGTGTTGTTTTTTTTTTCATGTTTTTCCTATACACAATGAATGTGAAACAAAAAAAATATATTGTACATACTTATACCCATAGAGTTGTTTGTTGTAAAAAAGTATTAGGTTTAGTAAAATTTGGTAAAAGAGAGTAAACTTACTTCTTAACAATAGATATACTTTGGTTAAAAGCTTTAATTTTTTTTAGAAATGTAGCAATATTATTAAAAAGCAATTTTTATCATTGAAAGTTTAACTGTAACATACCTATTCATTATTTTTCATTGTTATCGGTTTTAAAGGTTAACAATAAAAAAATATAAACAGTATTAAAAGATTTGTGTGTATTGTTATTAAATTTGAAAGCCTATTGTAAAATATATGTTTGCACGTTATAGACTTAGGTAATTTGTTTTTTGTTTTTCAGTGGGTAATTTTAATTTACTTTTATTCAAAAACTTTTTCATTAGGTTTGAAACCTGCAATCAAATATTTAAACTAATTTTCACCCTGGTATTTTTTAAACATTCGAACATAGTTTGCAGGCCAAGCGGAACAACTACTGTTTAAATGACAATTACCAAAATTAAACAACTTTTGTAATAACAAACAAGAAAGCAAATCAAAATTTAAAAATCCTTTCAATTTTAAACCAAATTTAAGTTATGTAAATTTGCAAAAATACCTATCAAATAATAAAAAGTAAGTTTTTTTAAATATAATAAATGAATTTGGCGGCACATACATTTCTTGCTAGTATACTTACTAGTAACTGTTATTGTTTATTTTATAATTCTTCTCCTCTAACGTGTACATGTGATTTTCATGCTTGCATTCATGCGTTTATAAAGAAAAAAAAATTTAATCTAATGTGCTTTAATATTTTGTTTTCTTTAGTGTTTTGTCTGCTTAAAGGGGGTTTTCTTAATGTCAAAGTAGTCGAGTTATGTTAAAATAAAAAAAAAAATTTAAATTAAATTATGTTCTTTGCCACTTATTACTTTAAATCTATTTTAAATAATTGTAAAATTTCTTGGTTTTAAAAGTAAAAATAGGAACAATTGAAAGTTAAACTTAAAAAAAAAAAAATTGTAAATTCATATCATTTTGAAAAATTATTTTCACATTAGTTAAAAGATCGTTAATCAAAATGTATGATTTTTTTAAACGAAGTGTGAAATATGAAAAATTAAGAAATTTTTTGTCAAATTTAATAAATATGAATAATAAATAAATAATTGTTAATAAATATCAAAATCTAATTTTTTAATATTACGAAGCATAATACATTTCAAATGTGAAACAAGAAAATAATAAAATTATTTATCTTATTGAAAAAATTAATATTTTTTTAAGTACTATTTAATATGGGTTTGTTTTAAATAGGATCTGGTAAAGTTCCATCTCGGGTCCTAATCCAATATTCTTGCAATCTTTGCAGCCAAATAAACCAATATTTTTGCATTTCTAATTCATTTATTTTAAAAAGATTTCCAGCAATCCCATTAGTGTATGCAACAGCAATATAGCCAGTTTTAATTGCAAATTTATATTTTGGATCTGAATTTAAAGCACCTAAATAAGCTGCTAATTGTACTGGTGCATCATATGTTTTATCTATATTTAATTTAAGGTTATCTGATTTTTTCCATTCTATAGCTGTTAAATTTAGTCTACAAAAAAACAAGAATAACAATACATATGTAATAAGAACAGCTTTCCCAAAATAATATACAAACCCTATGTAAGAAACACAATCAACTACACCTTTGTATTTTAAAAATGGATGTTCAACATAAGCTTCAATTAATTCAGCTTTTGGTTTCAAATTTTGCAATATTGGTGAAATACTTTTCCAAGTAGTAAAAACTTCTGTTCCTGCCTCCGGTTCAATTTTTGAGTTTAAATAAGATTCTAATGCTAGATGAAGTTCTTTTCCTTTCCTAAAATGTTCTAAGCAACGTATTATTAAAATATATATAACACCAGCTTAGCTACCTTTTTGAAGATTATTAAATCCTTCTTGACCAAGCACCTTAATTTTTGACAGTTTCCTGTTAAATATTTCTTTTAGATATACCTAATTTACTAATGATTTAACTTACCATTCTATCAATGTTTTCCTAGCAGATTGCGAAATTGTTGAACTCAGGACTTTTCCTACAGATGGTAAAGTACCATTGTACTGCTCATTATTTTCTATAAAATTATTCTCTTTAATAATCAAAGGAAAATTAAAAATTTGTTTTAATCCTTTTTGTGAAAAGGGTATTTTTTCACTACATTGAAAATTGTTAAGGCTTTTTGTATCACTTTGAATATTAAATTTATTATTTTCATTTAATTTTTTTAAAATATCCCATTTGGATTTTAAATGATTGTTCATTTTATTTGATCCGTCTAAATTTGAAAGACTAGCTTTGTTTTGAATTAACCAATAACATTCTGAAGTTTTCTCGTGCTCTGTAAGACATTTCAGCTTAACATCTTCTAAGGGCTTCTTCTTTTTTTTTTTATTTTTTAATACAGGTCCAAAAAGTAATTTATTTTCTTTATTTAATTTTTTAACTATTTCCGCCTTATTTAATTTTTCGGGGTCATTATTTTTTGTAACTTTTGCAATTTTTCCCACAACTTTAATTTTACAAACACAATTTAATATTGTTAATAATTTCATTATGGTTGGATTAGAAAGAAAAATATCTAAACAATAACCAATTCACTATTTTTGAAAATTAATACTACAAAACATAAACACCTGCATATTTTCACAAAATTAATTTAGTATTAGAAAATTTTGATTTTAGTAATTAGTAGCTTACGAAATATAATATTATTTTCTATGAGCTGTAGTAAATATGTTTGCTTAACTTTTTCAGTTAAAATTTATTTGACAAATGACAATTCATTCACAATCGCCTTCGTTTGCGTGCAAAAAAAATAATGATATGGCCATAGATGGGCCATAGTTAATAGACTTGTGTATTCATTTTCAGGATGGTACAGAACGGACAGGGCAGCACGCAAAAGGGTTGTTTATTAGTGAATTCTAGGCCTACCTTGAACAACTTAGAACAGAAAAGTAGAGATTTTTACGTTCATTAGTTTTAGAACAGGTATTTTCTGTCTGAAAGTGTTCGCCCTTTTTATTTAGTAGTAGTTTTTCGAAACTGTTCAAAGTTGAACTTCTTTCTTCTAATTTTTTTTCAACTTTGTTTTAATTTATTTTGATAATTGTTTATAACTTTTTACTTGTTTTTTAGTTAAAATTTTCAAAACATTAAACATTTTTACAAAAATTAAAAAAAAAGCAAATAAAAATCTGTAAATTTAACAAAATAGATAAATTCAATTTTGAAAACTGAAAATGTAGAAGAGAGAAGTACAAAAAAGCGTTGATTGAGTTCTAGGTAATCCTAAAGTGTTTGACGTTCCAGGTTAACGTTATAGTTAAGTGTCATTTAACATATATTTCCAGTAATCAGGAAAAAAAAATTACAACTTGGTTTGAAAGGGAAATGTTAACGAATAAAACATCAACCATTTCCAGGTCACAATAATTAATGGCCTATCTACAATGACCTTCTCATATCGCTCTCATTCCGTTCTCATTACGTAGTTAACAAACGAGTGTCCACAATGAAATGTACATGACAGCGTTTTTTGAAATTGTTTTGTTTAAAAATTTCATGGATTAAAAAATATTCAATAATTTAAAATTTATTGTATAGCTATTTTGAATAATGGTTTGATATTATTTAACCCAAGATAGAAAAAGAATTAATAATTTTATTAATTTTTTATTCTGATATATTTTTTTTGATTTTTCAATAAAAAATATTTATCCAAGTGACAGAAAAATATTTATCCTAGTTATTTGACATTTGAACACGTAAAAGCGAAAAAGTAAAACAACTTTTTTCATGAATGCGGAATGACTGCGACATGGTTGCGTCTATTGTAGACACTTTCATTTAATTCAATACATTTAACTTAGTTTAACAGATAGCTACATGTAGAGAACGGAATGAGAGCGTTCATTGTATATTGCTATAAGAGTAAATGTTTTTTTAATATAAAAATCCACATTTGACGATTGAAGTTTTAATAAGATATACAACAAGATATACAAAAAGAATTCCAATTGCAAATTTTTTTATCTAAATATTGTCGCGATTTTCAAATTGTAACCTTATATTAACATTTTGAAAGAGTTATATAAACAATTTTTAACTTAAATCAGATGGCGCAAACGAATATTTTTGCATACGAATTCACGAGATCTCATGTTATGCTTCACACCTTTTCTTAAAGAATTAATTTGTTGCGACTTGTGATTTTGTGGATTGGACCAGTTTCGATACTCGTAAAATTTTATTAGCTATAGCTACACTGGATGTACTACAATGCAAACGAAAAATTTTGGTTGTTCTTTAATTTTTGTAGCGTAAATAATAAAAACGGACAATAAGTAAAATTTTTCTAGTATTGAATATTGATTGACTATTACATAAGATTACCATATTAGTTTTTATTTCTATTTGTTATTTTTGTCTTTTAAATTTAATATTATAAACAGAAATATACCTATAAATACATTTTAATTAATAAAATATAAAATTTAGTTATGAATTATATAAAAAAAAATGGTTAAAGGAGCAGATATTGATTAATTTTAAAATTGCATTAATATTGATGCTTACTTAATCTTGTATGTGCATAGATAAAAATCCCTTTTTAATGAACTAGATGTTATATGCTAATTTTCCTTGATTTTAATTAAAATAAAAATCTTTTTTTAAATGAACTAGAAGTCATATGTAAAATAAAATTACCTGCCTACTAAATGTAAATAAAAATCTGTTATTACAAATCCAATTTTAATTTACATACAAACAATTTTTTTTTCATAGAATAAAATATTACACAAACTTTACGGTGGTAAAACATAAGCTGACATAAGCTCAAAATTATTTCTTTACTAAAATGAACACAGTTTTACACAAACATTCATAAGCGTAGAAATTGAAAAATACTCACATCGTTCGAGCAAAAAACAGTTAATTGCTTCGGTACATTTCGTAAATCTAGCGAGTCTGCGTCACGCCATCGTGTGCGTCGACTGAATACTTTTATAAACTATATTAAGTAAGATAAATTTTGAATATAATTATAATAATTTTGATGCAAGGTTTTTGCAAATTTTTTAATGTAAAAAAATCAAGTTGTTAATATCCTCGAAATGAGAAACAACTCTTTTTTTACTACAGATTTTAAAATAAATTTGTAAATAAAATATTTTTATCAAAAACTAACATAAAACTAAAAAGAAAGGTTCGGAGTGCAAAAAATTAGCTATATTTATACGAAAATTTTAAGCGTTCTTGTAAGTAACATTATCCGGGTGGATGATTGATTAGTTCCACGGGCTTCCAATGTTTTTTTTTGTGTAAAATAAAAGTACAATTTTATTTTAATTTACTGACATTTGATATGATTTTACTCTTACACAACAGAAGTATATCATATAAGGCGTTTTTTTTTTTAAATCTGAGCAGAGCACGAACTGTCAAAAAAAGTCGCTTGAAGTTAGTGATCCGTTTTTTTTTTAAATCAGAGCCGCTCAGAATGTGTTCACTGTAAATATATTGAGCACGGCTGAGCAAAATAAAATACAAACACATTTTGACGTCTGTTTAATATTTTACTTGTAAATAAAAGTCAAAATGTTTTGTTTGTTTTAAGTTATCTTTTTTTAATTTAGTTTAATTTTTGGACAGTTTAAAACGTAACTAAAATAAAAATGAAAGTTTTTTCAAAACGTCTGAAATCTGAACGCTCTGAGCGTACTCTGTTCATACTCTGCTCAGAGCGTTCTCATTTTGTTCAGAACGTGCTCAGATCAAAAAACGCCTATAAATTACAATTGATTTAGTAAAACGTCAAAATTTGGAACTGCTTCTTTGTGTTTTACCTGAATGTTTATTTTAAGTATTTACAAACATATTCGAAAATTCCAAATAAGGGAAGGTGGTGTAAGGATTCCATAAACTTCTTAAACTCCAAAATTTTATTTTTTTATCTTGGATGATTCCTTTGGTGATTTCCCAGAAAAGGCGCAGGCCCTTTTTTTTAATTCCTTTTATTTTAGAAAAAATTATAATAAGACTCAATTTTCTATATTAAACTTAGTAAAAATATAAATAAATGGCCGTTAAATTTTACGAATATTAATGCAATAATGTATTAGCATAAAGAAATCATATACATACATCGTATATGATAATTGATATCTTTGTGGTGTTAGTATTACCGTAGTTAGTAGTATGATTTTGAACGTTTGTGAACTGCCGTTGTGCAAATTTTTAAATAAAATATGAAATGTGTTGCCGTAGTGCAATTTTTTCTTTCAAAATTTCAAAATTTGGTACGTGTACCGTATTGTCAACACTTTCCTACCTGTCTTGTAGTCCTTTTGAATAACATTTTAATGAAAAAAAGGAAGTTGAACTACTTAAACTTTTATTATATACCTTTAATAAAAAATAAGTTTAATCAACATATTTGTTTTAACCTCATTTTACATTACAAGTAACTGAAATTAAAATTTATGAAATTCTTTGTTTTTTTTAAAAACATGAAAGTTTTCAGGAACATGAACTCAAATGTTTTTATGTAAGTATATAAAAACATGCATATTAAAAATCTACTAATATTTTTACCAAAGAAGTGCTATTACATTTAAATTAATTACCAGTTTTTTAATTTTTGTTTGTTAACATATAAAATTTTAAAGGAAATACTAGACATTATAACCTTTCGTAGGCAAATTTCAAAGTGATACCAAATTGCTATCACTTCGTATGCTACGCCTTCAAGATTGCCAAACGTGATAATTTTTCCAACTGACATCACGCCGAATTACCAACATGGCGTCAATATCACTTTTGAGCCTTCAAGAATAGCCAATGATCACTTTTGTGACACTAATCGTATGCTACGGCTTCAAGAATCAGGGTGTATATGTTTTAAATGAATAACATAATTACCATGACAAGTGTATAATTACTATGGACAACTAGGATTATATACAATATGAAAAATTGTGATTTTGTTATTTATAGTTTATATTCTAAAGAAAATTTAATAATTAATGTTCCGAGAGATGATGCATTCATTAATGAATACGTCACAAAATTGACTAATATATGTTTTAAATATATAATTAAAATGATCAATTTATTTAAGTTTCTAATGTTATTTTGCTTGAAGCGTTTTGAGTGCAAAAGCAAAAAACCAATTTTTAAAGCAAACATCCTTTTTATTATTTTTGACCTTCTTGGGTATTTTGTGCATAGAAATTCCAGGTTGATATTTAGATTTACATTGCAGTACTCCACAACATTGCTTAGATTTTCCAACAACTTTTTTATTCATATTTCTAAAATTAAATAAATACATTTAAAACATTATGATTAATATAATGTTAACATAATGATAAGTTAAAAAAACATAAATTAGGATTCATCATTAACATTCTACTTATTGATACTGTTTTAGCTAACTTTGTATATATATCAATAATATATATAAAGTTAAAACATTTTGATATATTTGAAAAATTTTTTATGCTATAAAATTGTAAATTTTACCTAAATTATTATTTTTAAAAATGAAGTGCAAAATTTCGTTGTCAATCTCCATTGAAATGAAGAACTGTAAAATTTTATATTCTGATTGAGAGATTACTAAAAAATCCGCTTGGAGCGTAAAAAGCACTTTACTATCCCTCAATTCACAATGGCTTAGAGGCTTTGACAGTGTTGGGATGGACATATTTTAAAATGTACCAAATTATAGAAAAAAAATGTACCAAATGAGACGAAAATGTATCAAAAATAAACAATTTCATTTATTTATTATATATAAATTCAAATAATATAAAAAAAAACATAAACAGGAGAACACATCTTCAGTCTTGTGTCTCAAAACAAAAAAATCACATAAGTAACTAAAAATAAGTTTAACATAAAATAATATCGACAAAAATTAATAAATTCATATACATATTTGATAAATTGTTTTCATAATGATATTTTAATCTGAATCGGAATCAGAATCAGATTGATTTAGATTTTTCTTAAAAACACTAGTCGGAAATTTGTAATTGGAGCAATCTGCTTTACTGCTTTTTAATAAACTTTTCGTTTCTAACAAAGAAGATACTGTATTTAACTTTAATCTGTTTCTAATCAGTGTTTTATTTAAATTTAAAGATGAAAATACGCGCTCTACGTTAGCTGAGGAGTGTGAAATCGAAAGCAGACCTTTTGCAATTCGAGAAATATTTGAAAACATCGGTTCATCTAAACTATTCTTTATTTGTCCAATTTTATACCAAAATTCAGTAATGCATAAATCTTTAAATTTTTTTATATCATCGAGCTCTGCTAATGCACGATATTCATTATTGATTTTTTCTGCTAGTACCATCTCATCCACCGGAAACAGAGTTCGTACAATTGGTAAAACAGAATTCGTTGCTCCAGAAACAACTGCATTTGGTGTAAATTTTGGAATAAAATTGAGAACCAAATCTTCTAAGTTAATTTTCCTTTTGAAAGTTTCACAAAACTTAATATAATAATTTTTAACATTAATTAAAAAAATTTCACGTTCAGCGTTTGAAAAATGTTTATCTATTAAAAATTCCTCAACTTGGACACCGCAGTAGATGTCGTTGATAGGCAGATGATTGTTTTTGAAATCCATGTCTTTCATACTTGTGTTATCTAAATACTGTTTTGAAACTAAATTTCGACCAATCATATTAAATAAATACTTCATCTTAGAAATATATACATGAACTTGAACACCCTCACATTGCATTTCCACGTTAACTGCATTTATTATTTCCAACACATATGACAAAAATATAAAATAAACTTTTATATTATGATCAGCAAGAGCGTCTGAAATTTGTTTTATATTCTCGTTGCCATAAGCTTCATCAAAATTTTGTAGATTGAAATAATATTGTAACGGGCTCCATTGCTCCAATAAACGATCAACAACTGCCTTTCTTGACAGCCATCGTGTTACACTAAGTCGTAAAATTGCGTGTAAAGGAGCTCCAAAAGATTCTTGGAATTCTGCAAAGTGTTCTTTCCGATTAGGGCTATGACAAAAATGATGATTAATAAGATGCATAACTTTGTCAATTATATTTGGCAATTGAGAATGTGCTACATTTGCAATTAAACTAAGGTTATGACATATGCAACCATGAATATAAATATTTGGTATCAATTCTTTTAATCTGGCTTGTACGCCATTTTTGGCCCCCATCATTACCGCACAATTGTCAGCAGTAAATGATATTAAATTTGAAATTTTTATTTTATTTTGATTCAAAAATTCTATTAAAGATTCATAAATGCCAGCTGCTGTTGTATTTGTTAATGCAATAAGACCCAAAAATCTATCTTTTACTTCATCACAATCAAAAACTCTAACAATAACTGCTAAATTTTTAACAGAACCAACGTCAGTTGTTTCATCGATTATTAACGAATAATAATTTTTTTCAGTCAAAGTAACAATTTGTTTCTTATTTTCTGGAGCTATTATATTTGTCAGAATATTCTTTCCTTTCTTACGGTTTATGGAAAAATTTGTTATTATTTTGGAGTCTGGAATCGCAGATTTTAAACACTTTTGTAAATGGTCTAAAGCTGAAAATGCCAGATTGTGTTCAGCTACAAATAACGCAAGCGTTATTTCTAAATTTCTACTGCTTTTTATTTCTGGCGTTAAATCTTTAACAAATGCAGAAATTTTTGGAGTAAATTTGGCTACTTTTATTAATTTAATATGTCGCAAACTTTCTTCATGTCTAGCAATATGAGAGGCACCACCAGTAAATTTTGATTCGCAAACAGAGCATATTTTATTATTATCGCTACCGATGGTTAGCCAAGGATATTTTTCTTTCCAAATTTGTCTGAAATTACGATCACCGTCATTCGATAAATTTGTTTTTTTTATTGGAGGAACGTATTCTATGTTTTCAATTTCAACCTCATTCTGAGACACACTTGTTGTTTGCTCGCTTTCCAATTCCAATTCAACGACATCGGTCTGTTGCTGTTCAACAAAAACAACTCCCTCTGTAATTATAGGTTTCTTTTTCACAATCCAACTAAAATAAAATACAAAAAATAAAATAATCCAAAAAAATAAAATAAACTCTCAATTCAATATAGCTATAAATTTATTGTTTTAAACTTACCTTTCTAAACTCATTTTGAATTTTAAAAAAGCACAATAACACACCACGAACTTAGATAGTTAATTATTTTCGAGCGACAAAAACAACTTCCTCTGTAATTCTAGGTTTCTTTTCCACAATCCAACTAAAATAAAATCCAAAAAATAAAACAATCCAAAAAAATAAAATAAACTTTCAATTCAATATAGCTATAAATTTATTGTTTTAAACTTACCTTGCTAAACTCATTTTGAATTTTAAAAAAACACAATAACACACCACCAACATATGGCCTTTTTAAACGCAAAAATAGCAAAAATAGTAACAAGCTTACAACCCAATAAACATAATATGTTGATCGACATAATTTTACAATGGAACTAAGAGAAGTGGAACGGAATTATTATATTAATATTATAATAGTTTGAAAAATTCGATATTTGAAAAAAATAATAGGAAAATCTACTGAATTTTTTCATATTTCGCATAAAATTAATAAAATGTACCAAAAAACCATTTTTTGGGCCAAACCGTACAATGTATTTTGAATAATGAAAATGTATCAAAAATGATACAAAAATACGCTTCAGACCAACCATGCTTTGAGCATTTGTCATTGTCAAAATAAAATTTTTAAATTACATTTGTTTACTGGGTACGCTTCTGACGTAAAAACCGTTTGAAATTTTGAGTAGCGTCATTTATTTTTTTTTTCATTTTATTAAAAATTAACAAAACAAAAACTATTATTTTTATTTGCGTTAGTATTAAAAATCTTTCAAAATTACTGTGGAAATTATTATGACTCCAACTCATACGGAGTCTCCTCTAAGGAGATCTAATATGAGTACATTTAAAACTCCTGTGCAAACTCCAATTATTGTAAGTTCATCAACAATTTATTATTGCTAATTTTTGCTATAAGATTGCCATTAGTTTAGTAATCAATAACCTTTGTTGTTATTACCCAAAATTGTAATAAAATACTTCATTTTTTATTTTGTTATATAATAGAAGTTAAAATCTTAATATTTATTTATAGAATGATGATGAAGAAGAGAGAAGGCAGGCAAGAAGGCGTACAATATTAGATGAATCAACGAGTACAGCTTCTACTATAGAAGAAAATCAAACTTTAAAAGATTGTTTGAAAATCTTTGCGGATAATGTAAGTTTACTTTATACTTAAAAATATATTTTTAAAACTGATTCTTTTTTTTAGAAATTAAGTAAGGATAATGCTTGGTCTGTTTCACTTATCGATACTTTGTCTAATTTACTGGACAAACATCACAAATCTTTGAATAATTTCAAAGTTGCAGGATCATCATTAGAAGCTTCAAGTAAAGTTTATGGACTTCGTGTAGATTCGGTACATACAGATGTTGTTCGTATGTCAGCTGGATTATATAAACAGAAAGGTAAATATTGCGCATTTATAAGTGTCGTAATTAAAGTATTTACTTTCAAATGTTAAGCTGTTGAAGCGAATGAATCAGAAGATCCGGATAATATTGATAATACTAACGAAAATGGCCAAGTTACTGATCAAGCGCAAGTTATATCTGGCGATGGAGAAGAAGTGCTCCAACCCAAACCTAAAAAAAGAAAACGTAAATTAGTTTCCACTGTTACAAGGAACGAGGACACAATAAACGGTCATTTGGATACCCATCCTTCTTCAGATCCAATTTTTGCAAAATTAAATTCAATTGTCGGAAGTATTAATAGTTCGAACAGACTTTTACAAAATATATTACCTACTTCAAATTCCGAATTAAAATTAAGGTAAATTAATTTTAAAATATGAATTAAATGATAATTTTCAATTTTTATAATTTCTTTTAGAATGGATTACAATTATTGGGATGCAACAGAACATAAAAATTTAGGTTATAATGAGAACCATGACTATGAAGATGAAAAAGTTGCCGATTTTAAACCGTTAGATGAGTTTAAAATAGCAGATGGTGTATTAAGACCCGATCAAAGCGGTTATATTATTTCAGATACTCCTGCAGATCCAGATGATGAGTAAGATATTAATAATAGTTTAGGTTATAAAATTAACTAAAACTCTTTTAGGGACAGACCTGAACGTTTTGACATAAGCGGTTCTGAAAATATAGAGAAAAATTCTAATTCAGCAATGGCCTTAGCATTTGATATGAATGCTGATGTTCAACCCGAACCGTTAGATACTCACACGTTTGTTGATGTTGATATTGGTAAGTTATTTTTATAAAATTGCCATAAATTATTAAGAAAATAAAATTAACTTTTAGATCAATTTGATGAACTGACACAGGAAGAACAAGTTGCTATAAATAATTGTAAAGGTTTACGTCGTGTTCCAGTTATTATAGAAGATATGCGCCCAGTTGATTCAACTTCTAATTTAGAGTACTCTTATCGTCCTTTAGATAAAATCAGTCAATTTTGGGCTGGACCCTCACATTGGAAATTCAAAAAATCCCGAAAAACAAGTTTTAGTATGGTTCAGCGCTTGACCCAAACTGAAGTTATCAGTTCAAAACAAAAACAAAAACACCGTAAAGTAAATAGATTGCTACCTAAACAAGTGCAGTTTGGTGAGACACACGATGATTTGTTTCAAAAATTGGACGCAAAAAAACCAAAATTAAAAAAAGCAAATGTTCAAAAAAAGTGGGATGCAAAAAAATTAAGGTTACCAACAGATTTACAAATAGATGAAGAATGTTTTGATGTATATGATTATGCGCCTGCTATTCGAGTCCAAGAAATTGATAATTCAATATCACCTGATTTGCCTTTAGAATCGTATAATTATAATAATCCTACAGATCAAGAATATTGCAGCAATATACAGAATGTAAATTTATAAAGTTTAAATTAACGTTGTAATAAATAATTTTTCGTTTTCATATAGAATGAAAATTATGTAGATGATGATAACGATGCGGATATGCATCATGTATCAAACCATGAATCACCCGAAATTGCAAATATATCAAATACAACTATAATGGAGATTTCAACAGACTTTGAAGGAGCTCCGGATAAGGTAAATTTTTTGTATTTAAACTAGCATTAAAACCTAAAATATTTTTTTACTTTTTTAGGTTATTAAAGTAGTTGTACCTTTTGCAAAACGAGCTAAGGTTGTTGATATGAAACAATTGAAGTATTGTTGTATGAATTTAGTGAAAAAAGAAATGAACGAAACTGAAAAAGAAAATATTCCAAATCCAGTAAATTATGCGAGTGAACATTATAAGTCGGGAGCGGCAACATTTAAAAGTATTTATAAAAAATTACCTAAAATGTTAACCCCTAATATGGCTGATGCATTATCAACGACAGTAGCATTTTATTCAATATTACATTTAGCAAACGATAATAATTTAAGATTAGTACAACAGAGTGATTTGAATGATTTTCAAATACGCCAATTAAATATTTAAGGAAGTAAAACAAAAAATAAAAAAAAAACGGTTTAAGATATTAATTAAAAAAATGACTTATTTTTCGATAATAGGATTTGCAAACATTAAAATTCGATAATTTAATTTTTTTTTTTTATATTTTAAAAAATAATAGATTAATAATTTAAATATAATTTATACGTACATTTTACTTTTAATAATTTTTTTCATTTAGTTATAGACATAAAATATCGTGAAAAAAAACTTGCAAAGTCATGTTTATAATTTTATTTTTTATGCTATTTATATCCATTTATGTTTGCTTGTATAAATTTTTTCCTAAATACTAATTTAATAAAAATAAAAATTTTTAATAGTTCCCGAAAATAGTTAAAACCTAAATAAAAAATTTTTATTCTAATTATTTTATACAATATATATGTTAATTTTATAATTAAAACCAAAAATTTCTAAAGTGTATAAAAATAAAGTTTAAATTAAAAAATATATTTGATAATTTCAGATACGTTTATGTAAATAAAACGTTTTACAATAATTTATAAATTCACTTATTAGATCCACTGATTTCAATAAAGTAATTATTCATACACATCAGTTTGAAAACATCTTAGTTTAGTTGCAAAATTAAAATTTTATAATTGACATTAAATACTCAATGTTATATAATTTTTTTCCTTATTAATTTTGCAAACTTTTTGTTCACAAAATTACCTTATTCGCAGTTGAAAAGTAAATAAAAGTAAAATAATTACAGGAACCTATTTAAATAATTGAAAATTTAAATTTTTATTTAAAATTTTTAGTTTAACTTTTTATTAGTATAAAAAAATAAACAAAATATTAATCTCATATATTGTATGTATATAAAATTAAATATATATATTTTTCGTATATATTTTTTTTAATTTTACTAAAAATATATCTATATTTAAGATTAAAATTTAATTAAATGTAATTATTATATTGCAATCAATATTAACTACCGCATGATGATTTTGTTTTTTTTCAAAAGTAATATTTTAAATCAAATTAACAGTAAACAGTAAAGAAAAAAAAAAAAATAAAAATTATATTTCTCCTGTTGGCTCTAAAAATGCTTAACAGAAAATGTGTAAGAAGGTGATATTTTACATTTTCTTTTATAAATTTTTGATTTTAGAACAAAAAAGTATTTGTTACACTTTCAGGTATACAAAACTGTTTTTTTTATTTTAATTTTGATATTTTTTATCAATTTGATTGCTTAAAACTATGCAAATAATTACTTTTCCGAAAAAAAATCTTCTAATCATTGTCCATTGCATTTTATCCATAATATTTTTTCCACTTTTCCGTTTTAATATAGGATTAAAACTATACATTAAACTTACAAAAATTACTTTTTGGAATTCTTTAGTTAAAAAAATTTCGACTTAATTTTTTTTTTGATATTTTGATCCTAAAATAAAAATTTTGAAAATAAATTCATTCGAAATGTTTGCCAGTATTACAAAGTAATACACAAGCATAACAAAGTAATATAAATTTTACAATATATTCTTCTTGATATCAAAGTATGTATATAGGTTTAATATCAATTTAAATTAAATTTATTTGTGTTTCGAAATTTTAATCTTCCGAGCAAGCACTAAAAATCTTAACCATTTACTTCCAAGACAATTTTAGTTAGATTTTTTTTATATTTTATTCTTTATGTAAAATTTGGTTTGAATTTGTTTATCGTTTTGTTTAAATTCTTAAATATGTATTTTATATACGTGTTTTTGGTTTGCAATCAAGATAAATTTTCAATATTTTAATCATCGGGCTTTTGTTGTATCGTTTTATTTTTAAATTTTTCAAATTTATTTTATATACATATTATTTAATTTTAACATATATTATATTGGAATTGTAAAGTAAAAACATTTATATAAAAATTAAAAAAATAAATTTTAGATCACTAAAATATAATTAAAATGTTATGTTTTAGAGAATAAAAGTTCCTCCTCTTTGTTAAATAAAATTTAGATGGAAATTAAATGAACAAGATTTTTGATAAAAAAAATTTTAATGAAAATTAAACACTTGAAAAAAAAAAAATTAAATCCGTTTAAAAATTATGAACTCTTGCTGCGCTGTCGTTTTAAAATTTTCAAAAGTACGGTAGAATTAAAACTTTATAACACTCCTATTCTAAATTCCCTCGTAGAAAATTAAATTTGCAATGGCAACTTTGACGTTTGAATTCAGTTTTTTAAGTAAAAATGATGATTGTTTCAATTATGTAGTAATTTTTGAAAAATATTTTAAAAAGAAATTTAAATAATTTTATAAAACAAAGTTAACTAAACAATTAAATAAAAATGTAAATTCATTTAAAACTTCTTATTTATATGTACAGAAATGAAATGATCACGAAATAATATGAAGTACGAATATGGTACGAATGAATTTTCTTTCGTAGACTTTTGTAGTTTTCGAAACGTTAAATCGGAATTGAGAATCACTTTTTCGTAGATTATCTCCGACTTAGCCGTACGAGGGAATTTAGAATAGGGTTGGATATTTTTGAGTTTTAAATTTGTACACGTAAGTTCTTATAACCAAATTATTAGAAACCAACACAAGCATTTTTAATTTTGACTAATAATTCAGATTTCTTTAATCATTTCACATTTATTCACATTCGCATAACTTTTCATTTAACATAAAAAATAAAAAAACAACAACAAAAGCAACTATTAATAAATGTAAATTTTACAATTAATTTTTAATTTTTTTTTTTTTTTTTCTTTCGATAATCTTTATTTTAACTTTATGTACAAAGCCAAGTAAATTGGCGTTATTTTTTTGCTGCAGTGATTCTGCTGTCGGACATTATCTCATGCTGGAAGGTGTATATACTACAGTATGGGATAATTGGCCGTTGCTGCGTCACTGTAAGCAAACCCAATTAGATTGATAGTTTTGACTGAATCAAAAAAAAAAAAAAATAAAATAAAAATTCACTCATTATTTCGTATAGTTGTAATTCTTCTTGAAAACCAAATCTGATTTATGCTGAGTCAAACCAGCATAAATTTTGCAAATATTAGAGGGCTAGATTCCAATTATTTCGGAGTATATGTTCACCTTACGTCAAAAAATCCAGCCGTGTTAGCACTAAACGAAATTCAGGTTTTTTCAAACCAGGATGCGGTTAAGTTCAGTATTCCTGGTTACAAACTTGAAACGTTTTTTAGTCCCCATAGAGGTATTGCTCTTTATATTCGTAACGATACGGCCTTCCAAATTCTGGATAAATATAACATAGGCACAATTCCAGAGTTTAACTATGTTTGAACCAAATTTATTTTTGGTGGCCATTCAACGCATTTTTGTTTTTTGTACAGAAGTCCAAATATTTCGAAGGAGAACACAATTGTAGAATTTGATATTTTATCGGATTCTATAATTAGCATCCTTCAGGATAATCCCGAAACTGAAATCGTTGTAGCAGCCGATTTCAATATCCACAATAAAAATTGGCTTCTATACTCTCCTCATACATCGGCAGAAGGCAAATATGTAGAACTTTTTAGCGCTCTTCACCAACTTACACAATTGGTGAAAGAACCTACTCGCATACCAGACTGTTCAAGCCATAGTGCTTATACTCTGGATCTATTTCTAACTTCTCATCCGGAGAAATACAACATTTCTGTCATTAGCCCATTAGGCAGCTCTGACCACTGCCTTATCAGTTCTCAATTTCAAATGCAAAATTTAATTAACCAAAAAGTTCCTCCCAATCATAAAATTTGGCTTCTAAATAAAGCCAACTGGGATGGTTTAAACTCCTTTTTCAAAAACTTTAATTGGTCTCTTTTTTTCAACAATAGAAATGTTGATGTAGCTGCCAACACATTAACTAGCGCTATTCTCCTTGGCATGAATCTTTTCATACCAAGTAAACACCGTAACCAGAATTGGTTAAACAAAAAATGCAGGCAAGCTATTATGAAAAAAAATAAAGTTTTCTTTGAGTTCAAGAGGCAACCAACTGAAAGCAACCGGCTCTCATTTACAGAAGTTAGTAAGCGATGCAAAAGAATTTTAAGGCAGCAAAAATTTAAACATGATTTTTTACTAAGGCAAAAAGTTATTCGCTTCCTAAAAGGCAGTAAAATTTTTTGGTCATTTGCCAAATCAGTAAAAAACCACTTCACTTCTTCTACAACTCCTCCACTGATTTATAATAATGTTGTCATTGGTGACCCTGAACAAAAGGCAGATTTGCTGGCTCAAATCTTCGCAGCCAATTCAACACTGCCGGCAACAACAGCCTCTGCTCCGGTCTATGTACCAACAAATTTAAAACTTAAAAAAATTTGTTTTCACCCACGAGTTGTTGCTAAAGTTCTTAAGGGTCTGAATGTTCACAAATCTGCTGGTCCTGACGATATTCCACCAATTGTCCTCCAAAAATGCGCTAACACCCTAGCTGGTCCACTAAGCAAACTTTTTCACATATCCTTTGTTTCTGGAACTTACCCTTCTATATGGAAAGTTGCTTATGTCCAGCCAATCCCAAAAAAGGGTGCCAAGAGCAATCCTAAAAATTATAGACCAATTGCTCTAACATCAGTACTATCAAAGATTATGGAGTTAATAATTAATTTCCATTTAAAAAGATATCTGGAGAGTAATGACCTCATAAGTGACCATCAATATGGTTTTAGGTCAAATAGATCAACAGGTGACCTGTTGACATTTTTGACTGAAAAATGTGGTCGTTGCTTGGAAAAATATGGCGAGACGAACATAATCGCTCTAGATATATCCAAAGCCTTTGATCGCGTTTGGCATGCCGCGCTACTAAAAAAGCTAGAAGCTTTTGGTCTAGGAAAAATTTTCAATTCATGGATAGAATCTTTCCTTTCACACCGTTCAATACAAGTTGTATTGGATGGTTTTACTTCCAAAAATTCTAAAATCAATGCTGGTGTCCCTCAAGGCTCGGTCCTATCACCAACCTTATTTCTAATATTTATCAATGATCTTCTATCCATTACCTCCAATAAAATTCATAGCTTTGCTGATGACAGCACTCTTGATTGCTCTTACCTTTTTGAGAGAGCAGCTGATGCTACCTCAACATCGGTAAACAATGAACGAACCAAAGTTTCAAGTCCCTCAAATAATGATCTCCAAATAATTCATGATTGGGGAAGCGTGAACAGGGTAAGTTTTAATGCTTCTAAAACCCAAAGCTGTTTGTTATCAACCAAGCGAAGCGATCCTTTACTAAACATTTCTTTTGGCAATGTAGGTATTCAAAACTCCGAATCATTAAGAATTCTAGGCATGGAAATAAATGCAAAACTTTCGTGGAACGATCACATTTTTTCGGTCGCAAAAGATGCCGCGAAATGCCTGGGATTTTTAAGTAGGAGTAGGAAATACTTTACACCTCCAAATCTATTACAAATTTATAAAACCTATATTCGGCCGAGACTTGAGTATAACTTTCACATATTTGCTGGAGCTCCCAGCACCGCTCTTCAGTATCTGGATAAGATAAAAAAGAGAGCTGTTCGTATTATCAATGATAATAACGTCATAAAAGACTTAACGTCTTTAAGTCACCGCCGTAATGTAGGAGCTGATTGTCTTTTTAATAAATATCTTCTAGGCAATACTTCAAAAGAAATCAAAAACATGATGCCTAAAATCAAACCCTACCGCCGTAACACACGGTTAGCAGCTCAATCACATCCATATACAGTTGAGCTTTTCAGAACAAGAACTCTGAAATTTAGGAACTCTTTTCTGAGTCGCACCTCCAAATTGTGGAACACATTACCCCCATATTTGTTTCCCAATTCATTTAAACCGGAAAAATTCAAGAAGAATGTCAACTTATACCTCCTGGGTTGCCCATTCAACCCTTAAAAGTCATTTATATTTATGACTAGTAATACCTTTTCAGCCATAATACTGTGCAAGCAGCTAGGGTGCTTATCATATTATTTTGGCTACGGGGGGAGGTTGTTTTAGTATAGTGAAAATCTCACACTACCTGGGGGATTAGGTTACCAGGTGACTTTTGAAGGTTTTTTCCTCCCTTAGGAAAAAAAAAAAAAACATAAAACGAGGAAGAGTGTAGTAGAGTAGACTATGTCAACTCTGGGATACCCTTATGACCGTAATATAAACATTATATCATCCAGTTAATTACTTTTGCCAAAACTTCAAACATTCAGCTTTATTAGGTGTAGTGTAATGCTCTTATAAAAGAAGGAGTTGTATGGCAGCCCTCTGCAGTAGACCAACTAAATTTTGCAGTAACTTTGGCCAATACACTAAACTATTTTCGGAAAAATTTCAGATACCCAGCTTCATTAAGTGTAGAGTAATGCTAATATAAAGAAGGAGTTGTATGGCAGTTATTCGAACCCTCTGCAGTAGACCAACCAAATTTTGCAGAAACTTTGGCCATAAAACTAAACTACTTTTGGCAAAATTTCAGACACGCAGCTGTAAAAGCTACAGAGAAATGCTCATATAAAAAAAGAAGTTGTATGGCAGCTACCCGAACCCATGGACCAAAATGTCTAGATTTTTTGCTATTGCAAAAAAAACGAATTTGCGAAAATTTCAAAAGTCGAGTTCCTTTATTTTTTGAGTTATCGTGCGGGCGGACGGATATACATAGCTAAATCGATTTATTTTTCGATTCTGATCCGATCCATATACTTGAGTCTATATCTACCCCTGCTCCTTCCCTGGGTCACAAACATAATGGCCAATTTAGTATACTCTTTTGACTAAAAGTCATACGGGGATAATAAAATCTAATTTAAATTTAAAAAAAATCCCAATTCATTTTATTTAATTTCAGTTAATTTTTTTACATTATTGTTTCAAACATGTCTATTAATACATTTTTAAATATTTTTGTTGTAATTCTGAATCGGATTGTTTGAAGGAACTCGTTTATTAAACCCAATATTTGAAAACACCTCTTTAATTATCATAATTGAATTAACTGTGTTTCTATTAAGCGAATTTTTTGTCTTTTATTATTTGATCAGATTGAGTTGTGAAAAATTACTCTCAGGACCGGCAGAAATGTGTTGTAAAGAACCAATAAAGTTTTGAAGGTGTGGAAAAAGTTTTTCATTCAAAAGAGTTTTCAATATTGAATATTTTAGACCAATAACTCTTCGAAAGCCAACGCTTTCAATACTGTTTCATCTAGGACTTCAAAAATATTTTTTTAAAACAAAAAAGGGAGTATTTTGTATTATTTTAATACAAGTCGGAGTATTTTGCCCAAAGGAGTAGTTGCCGAGTTTGTATTATCAAATTGTACTCAAATACCCCGATCGGAGTACAAACGACAGCACTTTGATTAAAAAATAAATTTAATTTTTATTTTGGTCAAATTACTGTTATTACTGCTATTTAATATGTGGTACCTTCCGAAAAGTTGTTTGTTGTTGATGAGAAAAGTTGTTTGTTGTTTGAAAAGATGTTCAGACTGTTATTAAAATTTATTCAAAAACTAGATTTTGATTAAATCAAAGTTTTTATTTTTAATATTACTTATACAATTTCGTCACAATTTTATTTTATAATTTTTAGCCTAAATTTTTACAAATCGTTATTTTTAATTTTATTTTTAACTTTTAACTTTTGTAATGAATGCTAAGTGTAAGTAAAGTACAAAATAACATATGTATGTATGTGTTTTATGTTTTTCACTAAATCTGAAAAATTAGATGTTGATAAAAAATTGGTTATTTTTTATGTAGTATATATATGTAGTTCATTTTATCATAAAGATAATTGGTATTATGCACTATGAAAAAAAACGCATAATGTGAATTAATATTGTAGTTTTTTTAATATTGACATTGTCATCCCCCTATTCTAAATTCCCTAGCAGACTTTCTACGAATGACCGGTTCTATATTCCCTCGTAGATAGTTAAATCTGCAATGGCAACTTTGACATTTGAATTAATTTTTTTAAGTAAAAATAATGATTTTTTTTTGAACATTATTTTGAAATAATTTGAGAAAAAACTATTTAAAGATTAATTGTAAATAAAAAGTGGTGAGATATTTCATTTTTATTATTGATTGAGTTTAACTACGGCTTGTTTTTTTTATTTTCCTTAAATAATTTTTTTCGAGATTTAAATATTTTTATAAAACAAAGTTAACTAAAAAAGTAAATTAAAATGTATGTTTATTTGAAATTGTATATCTATATGTACAGAAGTGTTATTTATACGTACAGAATTATATGTACATCCAGATATCTATCATATATATTTTTTTTCATTTTTATATCGGATCACGCGTTGTTTTCAAAATAATGGTATACTTTCTTTCTAAAATAATCTAAGATATAATATGATCAGCCGCGCGAGTTACGTTACCTTTTCCTGTCACGTCGAAATATAAAAATACAAGCGATAAAATAAATTGCAATTCGACACCTTTAGAACAATTTAATTTAAAGAATTATGAAATAAAGTCGAAGTTATGAACGATAGAAGGTTAAACGATCCACATAAAATATTACTTTTTTAACAAAAAATGATATTTTATAAAAAATAACGGTTTCTGCTTTTGTCAACAAATTTATAAATCCAATTAATTATAAAATTAAAATGTAAATTTCAATTAATAAAAGTTAACCGAACTAATAAGTTTAGTTATTGTAATATTATAAAAAGAAAATAAAGTTTTTTATTTTAAAATAAAAACAATTTCTTTTTTTGATAATAAAAATATATAATATCGTTTTTGGCGCAGTCGGTAGGATGTTCTTCTAAAGAAAGCCATCAAGTGAAAACGAATCATAATAAAATACAAAACAAGGATCAATTAAAGAAACACAGCAAAATTTTAAAATTATTTTTGCGAAGAAACACCGATCCAAAATTAATAATAACCGTAATAAACGTTTCGATCGAAATCGAACTTTAAATTTTGAAATGGCTGAACAAGTAACAATCGAGCAGTTAACCAATCAAGTTGCTTTGTTGACTCATCAATTAAATGAGCAAACTAATAGGCTCAATCAAGTCAACAAAACAGTTTTTGAATTAACACCAGATCAAATAATCAGGAATTTTAATGAATTTACTGAAATAACACCGTTTTCTGGCGAAAATTCATTTAAACTAAAATCATTCCTGAGTGCAGTTGAAGACGTTGAAGCTCTTTGTTGAGATAATAATGTTCAACTAAGGCAGTATTGTTTAAAGAAAGTAATCAACAGCAAGATCGAAGAATTTCAGACCTAAGCGGACAATCCATCAGCTCCTGTTCCAAGCAAAGGAATTTAAGGTATTCAATCTTAAAGATTTATTTAATAAGTTAAGCAATATAAAATCAGAAGCTAGTGAAATACATATGTGATTTTGATAACGAAGAAAGTTTTACTTATGAATCTATAGACAAAGAATTAGTCCAAATTTTGAAATTAAAATTAACACCAATTATGCAAATACAAATAGATCAAAGTAAAACTTTATTCGAATTAGATAATATTTTTTGCCAATCAGAAATAAGTGATGAAGTTATTAAATTAGAATATAAATTAAATAAAAGTACTAAATCAGGTAAAATAAATCAAGTTGTTGTTGATAAAAATTCTAGTTTTCTAAGACAACATTTTTCTTATAAAAATTATCGTAGTACTTATAATTCACCTAACTTACCTAACAATTACAACAACGCTAGACCAAATTTTAATCAAAATAATTCAAACAGTACAAGACCTAACTTTAATCAAAGTAATTATCAAAATAATAGAAATTCAGGACAGTTTAGGAGACAAAATTTTTCGCAAAATATTAGATCGGGACAATTTTGAAACCTTAACTATCAGGACCGAACAGAACAACAACCAATGGAAATAGACAATATTAATGAAGAAAATGACGCAAACCAAGAGGCAAATTTTACAAACTAGCCTTGGAGAATAGACTGCCAATAATTAAATTAACTTTTGAAACAATGTCAATCAATTGTTTAATAGTACAGGGTCAGACACTAGTCTCATAAAACCCAGTACATTACCATATAAAATTCTAACTTTAAATAAACCTATTACATATAATTCTTTAGGTGGACCAAAAAGTGTAACACATAAAGTTATTACACCTATCCCTAAAGAATTAATTAAAACAGGAACATTGTAATGGAAAATTTTTCCTCTCAAGAGTAAAAAATATGATGCAATAATAGGCATTAATTTCTTAATTCCTTTTCAAGCCAAAATTGACGTTGAAAATAAGTTCCTGGAAATTTTTTCTAAATATAAAATTTCTTTCGAAAATATAAATTACCCCAGTGAAATTTCTGAAGCAAATCACTTAGAGCCAATTAATAATATAAGAGACGAAATTTTAAATAAAATTAATCAAGAACATCTTAATTCTGAAGAAAAATCTTATTTAAAAGATTTGTTAAGTAAAAATCAAGACTTATTTTTCAGTGAAGGTGACAATTTGACTTTTACACAAGAAATAAAACATGAGATCAAACTAAGGCACGAAAACTCGATTTACAGTAAAATATACCGATACCCACAAGTCCATGAGAATGAGATAGAGAAACAGATTCAAGACATGTTAAAACAAGGAATAATTAGAGAATCTAACTCACCGTATAATTCTCCACTTTGGATTGTACCAAAGAAATTGGACAATTCTAATATAAGAAAATGGAAAAAGTATAGTCAACTACTATACGGAACCTTAACGAAATAACAATTGACGACAAGTTTCCTATACCTAACATTGATAACATTTTAGACAAACTTGGGCGTTCACAATACTTTACGACATTAGACTTAGCGAAAGGCTTTCACCAAATTATGGTGAATCAAAAAGATCAAAAGAAAACAGCCTTTTCAACACCTTTCGGGCACTGCGAATATATTCGTATGCCTTTTGGCCTGAAAAATGCGCCATAAACTTTTCAAAGAATGATGAATTTTGTGCTAAGGGAATACATTAATAAAATTTGCGTATTATATCTAGACGATATACTAATTTTCAGTACATCTATTCAAGAACATATAATTAATACAAACAAAATTTTTTTGTAAAGAGAATACATGTCCAATGGAAGGAATAAAGCCAAATCCAAAAAAAATTAAAGATATAGTAGAATTAAAACTGCGAACCACCCAAAAGCAAATCAAGTCCTTCTTGGGAATAACTGGCTATTATAAAAAAATTCATAAAGGACTATGCAAAAATAGCCCAACCAATGACAAAGTATTTAAAAAAGGACGCATAAATAAATAAATTAGACTCTTCCTACATTAACGCTTTTGAACACTTAAAAACTTTCATAACTTCACATCCTATTCTTAAATATCCTCTTCTATTCTTAAATAGCAAGTAATTAATTTTAACGTTGAACAACCACGAAATTAGGTACAATACGACTAAAAAAATAGTTCCCAGCCGTGATATGGGCCATAAAATATTTTCGACCGTATATTTATGGTAAAGAATTTGAATTAAAAACAGACCACAAGCCTTAAAATGGTTACACACCAAATATTTAGGTAAAGATTTAAATCCTAGGTTTCAAAGATGGATTTTGTCTTTAGGGGAATATAATATAAAAATCGAATATTTAAAAGGGAAAGAGAATAAAATCGCTGATTTTCTAAGTAAGATTAATACGGACGAACATGAAATAAATATACTGACTAGACGTTCAGTTCTAACGAAGGAAGAGAAATCGTGAATTCACAACAAAATGAAAACTCTTCTGAAAACAATGACAATAACTCTCTTCAACCGTCAATTCACTCTCAGGAAGAAGAACAAAATGACCATAATCCTATTTTAGAAACAATAGTAAACCGTTTTAAAACCCAAATCATAATAACTTCCAACTTTACAGAGGAATTCGAACAAGTACTAGGAAACCGTAGAATTTATATCAATCCAAATTCAACCACAGAAAACTAATATTTTAAAAACTTATATATCAGAAAGTTAGCAATCTATACACAAATATCTGACTTTTTCAACAAACTTTAATTAAAGAGTTTCCCAATATTAAATTTGTAAAATCACTTATTTTGATCAAGATATAAAAACCGAAAAGAATTAATAAAAATAGTTTCTATACATCATAAAGAACAAAAACATACAGGAATTATTGCTCTTTATGAAAATCTCAAAACCAAAATAAATAATAAACAACTTAAGGTCATAATAAATAAAATTACAAATAATTGTGATATATGTATTCAAGGGAAATATGATCGTAACCCTATCAAAACAAAGTTTAAGAAAACTGAAATACCCACAAATAAAAATCAAAAACTTGTTGCAGATAACGAATTTAAATCTAATTATATAAAATAATTTCTTACTAATGAAAATGTAGAATTACACCTTGTTAAACCCAACAGTCATTCAGGTAATTCTGACGTAGAAAGACTTAACAATACAATTACAGAAAAATTACGTATACTAAATTTAGAACAACCATGCCCCATAAGAATACAACTTTTAGAAGCTATAAAATCTTACAATAGTCAATATCACAGTACAATAAAAACAACTCCCCAAATGCTGAAAATGATTTAATATCAATAGAAACAATATATAATAATCTTATTAATGCTCAAAGTAAAAGATTGACCAAACATAACAAAAACAGAAATTACTACGAAGAAATAAGAAAGCAGGGTTATATAAAAAATTAAAAATCTTTAAGACACAAAGAAGAACCCAAATACAGAAAATATAATTTATCTAATATACACTGTTCTAATATAAAACGACCTCTTAAACTTTCAGACAATGATGATAATGTTTCTTATCCTGACAATGGCACAAATGACGTTGACTCAATTACAAGTAGAGAAAATTGAATCTACAAATGGATATACTATAATACAAGAAAATCAAATACTTATACCTAAAACTTTTAATCACTGTCTTCATATTATTGACTTAAAACAAATAGATAACGTTATAAATGAAATATTAAAAAGTATAACTTTACTACCTACAAACATGAGCTCCTCATTATTTAAAGACATTGAAAAATTACAAGACAAATTAACAACTTTAGAAAACGGACATCACTCAATATATAAACGAGGACTTTTTAATTTCATAGGAACAATTAACAAATGGATAACTGGAACTATGGATGACGACGACAGAGAAACAATTAACCAACATTTTGAAACCGTTGACAATAACAACTATAACGTCATAACAACAATAAATTAACAAATACAAATAAATGACAATTTTAATACATCCATAAATAAATTACTTAACGTTATTAAAAAAGGCAGACAGTTAACTCAAGAATTTCTAAAAGAAGTAACTAACCAAAATCAACTTAAAATTATGGTATTCGACATTAAATTAAATATTCAAGAAATAGACAGAATTATAAACGAACTACAAGACAATAATAATACTTTCCAATAAATCGCTTTTAACTCATGAAGAAATTGCTGAGTATCAAATTAATTCAGACAAAATAAAAAGCTTAAAAGTAGGATTTTCAAAAACAACAACAAACAAATTAATATTTCTAATCAAAATTCCGTATAAAATGATTTCAATAAATAAAAAATTAATTGTACCTCTAGCAAAGGTAAATAAATACCTGTAACTTAATAGAATATCCGATTACACAAATTTTAGAATATCGAGGTGAATATTATGAATACGATACAAATAAAGCACTTCATCATTTAAATGATTTTAAACATTGTATGTATTACTAAGTAAAATTGTAAAAATATAAAAAGTGGTTCTACAGAAATTTATAATGTAGATGATAGTAGTTTATTAATTCAATTAGCAAAAAATAGATCTTTAGTTTCTAATTGCGATGAAAGAAAATTCGAATTAAATGGTAACTATTTTATTAAATTTTATAACTGTATCATAAACTTAGACAATAAAACATATTATAACAATATTAAAGAAATAAAAAATAAATATGTAATTCCTAATTTGGAATATAAGTCTCAAAATAATATCTTAACTTTAAGTGATATTGTAATTAAAACAAGAAGAAATATTGAAGAAATTGAGGAATTAACATTCATAAAAAATTGTTTGTAATAATAACCTCAATATTAATAGTTGTAAGCATTTTAATATATTGTTAAAATGACCTTAACGAAGAAAGAGTTGCGTTACCTTTTCCTGTCACGTCGAAATATAAAAATACAAACGATAAAATAAATTGCAATTCGACACCTTTAGAACAATTTAATTTAAAGAATTATGAAATAAAGTCGATGAACGATCAAAGGTTAAACGACCCACATAAAATATTATTTTTGTAACAAAAAATTATATTTTATAAAAAATAACGGTTTTTGCTTTTGTCATCAAATTTATAAATCCAATTAATTATAAAATTAAAATGTAAATTTCAGTTAATAAAAGTTAAATGAACTAAAAATTTCAGTTATTGTAATATTGTAAAAAGAAAATAAAGTTCTTTATTTTAAAATAAAAACAATTTCTTTTTTTGGTATTAAAAAGATATAATATCGTTTTTCGCGTGACCGTCGCTTTTCAGTTGCCGTTTGTGTGTTATTTATAAATATTCTGGAAAAAGCTGTAGTTGTGACTCCTGAAAACAATCGGTGCCAAACTTATTTTTTTCTGAGAAGAACAATGTTCTTACCAGTATTAGGAGAGGTTTAGAGTTAGCTTCAATAATAAATTTATACGCTTTCCAGAATATTTACCTTTTATATAATACACTTATATGGTATAATTTTAGGATATTTTTTCATTTTTTGTTGGAGTCACATTTTGTGGGGCGTAGATTCGCACAGTCATTTGTCTACTTTACAGTATGGAAAGTCATGTTTAAAAAAAAAAAAATAAATTTCATAAATATACTTGTAAAATAAAAAAAATACGTTTAAGATTAAACTTATAGTTGAAAAATTTAGAAAAAAATTTAAAATATGAAAAATATGTTGTTTAAAATTTAAGTCGACACACTTTTTTACTTTTAAGATATAGGTAATTCAAAAGGATTTGAATTATTTCTTATACTTCTTCTAACATTCTGTAAAAATTAGTTTTCTTCATATTCCGAAGATTTATGCAAAAAAATAACTCATCATAATATAAAACGAGGAAGAGTGTGGTAGAGTAGACTGTGTCAACTCTGGGATACCCGTATGACAGTTATATAAACATTATAATTTCAAACATACCAGCTTTTTTAGATGTAGTGTAATGCTCATGTAAAAGAAGGAGTTGTATGGCAGGTACTCGAACCCTCTGCAGTAGACCAACCAAAGTTTGCAGTAACTTTGGCCATTACACTAAACTATTTTTGGCAAAATTTCAGACATCCAACTTCAATAGGTGTAGAGTAATGCTCATATAAAATAAGAAGTTGTATGGCAGCTACTCGAACCCCTTGCAACAAAAAAATTAATATGAAGTAATGCAGTAGACCAACCAAATTTTGCAGAAACCTTGGCCATAAAACTTAACTACTTTTGGCAAAATTTCAGACACGCAGCTGTAATAGGTACAGAGAAAAACTCATATAAAAAAAAGAAGTTGTATGGCAGCTACCCGAACCCATGGACCAAAATGGTTGGATTTAAATAGCGATGACGGCTATTGCAAAAAAAACGAATTTGCGAAAATTTCAAGATCCTAGCTCCTTTAGTTTTTCAGTTATCGTGCGGACAGACGGACGATTTATTTTTCGATTCTGATCCGATCCATACACTTGAGTCTATATCTTATCTGAGACTTTAATGAAATTTGTTATGAAATTGGAAAAATTATGGAAAATTTTTTTCCATAAATTCTGCATTTGGTATGGAAAAAATTTTTGCATCATGCCTAAACGGGTTCGCAAGCGTTTTTTTCAAATTAGAAATTATATAATTTAGCTTTTGTACTTTTTGAGGAGAGCACAAAATAAGTCTATTAATTGAGTCAGTTTTTAGAATAAAGATTAATTCAAAACATTTGTATTGTGCCAAAACGTGTTAGGATTAAAACCAAATTAACCCTGTGAGGTTCTGTATAATATAGATCAATGCTTGTGTAAAATTTTTAATAAATTGATTTAACCGTTTAAGCAAACAAAATTGATTGAAACCGTCATGGCGTAGTCGTGCCCAAACGGGTTAATCGAACTCAACAAAAGTTTGTTTCAGTTTCTGTTTTGGACTGCAAAAACAACCTGTATAATTAGACACAAATTGGAAACAAAAAATTTTTGGAAGCCCGCTGGGCTGAAATTGTTAATATATTCCAACAGATTAACCGAACTCAACAAAAACTTTTTTCAGCTTCTGCTTTGAACTGAAAAAACACCCTGTAAAATTAATCACAAATCGGGAACAAAAAAATTTCGAGCTCGCTGAGCTAATATGGGTTAATATATTTCAACCAACATTATATAAATAATTCCGTTAGCTAGAAGGAACATTTGTGCAAAATTTGAAGCCAATCGATCAAACCGTTTTAGCTGGGCATCAAAAAAAAGAAAAAGCTTAAAACTGCCCTTGTGCCCTATGTCATCCCCGGCCTCCCAAAATTATTTCTGTAAAATTAGGTGGTAACCGAACCAGTGGTTTTCACATGGACTCGGACCATTTTTTAGTTATGGCGAAAGTTCGAGCACGAATCTCCATGCAGAAAAAACAATATACAAGGCCAACACGGAAAATAAACGTTGAAGCGCTGAAATCTCATGATACTACCACAGTATTCGCAAACACCATCTAACGTAAGCTACGAGAACATCCTGTAAACGAGTTAGCATCAGCTGATGAACAATGGCAACAATGCGCGGGTATCTTAAAATGTACCACGTTAGAAATTCTGAAATACTCTAAATTTAACCGCAAAATACCATAGTTTGACAATGAATGTGTTGAAAAAGTTAAACAAAACAACTCCAATGTTTGGACAATGGACAATGTCCAAAAACGATGAAAATTTGTTAGATGCATTTGAAAGGAAAATCCTATGAAAGATCTTTGATCCTGTAAATATAAATGGGTATTGGAGACATAGATATAACCAAGAACTGTACGCACTCTACGACAATATAAACGTAGTCAGGAGAGTAAAAATACAAAGACTGCGTTGGCTAGGACATGTTGTAAGAAAGGAAGAAAATTGTCCGGTGAGAATGGTTGTTGAATCCAACCCATATGGTGTACGTAGCAGAGGCAAACCAAAACTAAGATGGAAAGAAGGAGTAGAACAGGACTATCGAAATTTGTGTTTGCCGGGCTTATGGAGAACAGCTGCCCAGGATAGAGACCAATGGAGAAATTATCTGAAGTCGGCTGGAGGCTCTAGAGTCTCGTAGAGCCATTTATATATATATATATAAAGTTCCATTAATTTTTTGCTATCTTTGGTTTGAGTATAGGTTTTGTGTACTTTCCCTTAGGAAATCTGTACTTTATTATATATTATCTAAAGGTCTTTTTCTTTTAAGCCTTCCTGTAATAATCTGATTATTTATTAACTGAGCAGCTTCAATATTTATATACCCTTCTAGACGAGCTTTATGCTTTATGGCATATCTACTTATTTCATCTATAACTTTGGGAATTTGTAAATCTCTATGAATGTTACTGTTACGTACCATACCAGGGAGCACTTACTATGTTACGTAAGACTTTATTCTGAAAGGTTTGTATTTTTTTAATTTGCGTTTACTTGGCACAACTCCAAAGTTGAATGCCATATAACCATATAGGTTTAATTACTTGGTTGTAAATTAACACTTTATTATATATTGTTAATTTAGACTTACGCCCTAGGAGTCAGTAATTTTCTCTATATTTATTTTTAAGTTCTAGTTTTTTCTTTTTAACTTGTTCATTCCGCCTTAGCTTAACATCCAGTGTTTTTCGATTGATACAAATACACCATTTAAATTTATTTTAGGTGGGTTTCTTATATTTCTATTACTAAAATTAACATGAAAAGATTTACTTTCATTTAAATTTATTTTCCATTTGTTAGTCCAAAAACATATTTTTTCACTTACTTTCTGTAATTTTCCTGTAGCTTCGTCAATATTCGCAGTACTGTCAATATAGCAGTATCGTCAGCAAATGTTGCTACAGTTATATTTTCTACTTCTGGTAGACCACTTGTATAAAGCAAGTACAAAGTAGGACCTAGAATACTGCCTTGAGGAACACCTGCTTTTATTTTTCTTAATGTAGAGTACTCTTCATCTTGTTTAATTCTAAATAATCTATCTGACAAGTAGATTCGAGTATTTCTACATATTGTAAAGGTATCAATCTCCTTAATTTTAATATTAATCATACATGCCAAAATTAGTCAAACGCTTGTGCTACGTCTAAAAATATTCAAGAGCATATTTGTTTTTCTTCAAACTCTTTTTCTATAATATTTGTTATTCTATGAACTTGGTCAATTATTACATGCTTGGATCTAAATCCAAATTGATGGTTTGGAATTAAATTTTTATTTTCTATAATTGGCTTCAGTCTTTCATAAAGTTTTGACAAAATTAGTAGCAGAGATATTGGCATATAAGATTTTGTCTCACTTAATGGCTTCCCTGGCTTTACTATCATAATAATCTCTGCTACTTTCCAAGCGGTTGGAACATACTTCAGTTTTACTGCTGCATTTATGATTTTTCTTAAAAATTTTAGAGCTTTTTGTGGAAGCTCTTTTATAATCTGAGCTGTAATAAGATCAAAACCTGGAGCTTTTCTTAACTTTAAAGTTTTTATTTCTTCACTAATTTCTTCTTGTGTAAATGGATTAATATTGTTCTCTTCTATTGTAATATCGTCCACTAAACAAAGATCTGAATTTATATCGTTTGGTTTGAATATGTTTTCTAAATGATCTACAAATAATTCGGCTTTATCTTTATTTTCCTAGGCCCAAGTGCCGTCTGGTTCATGAGCGGCGGGGCGTGCTTTATCTGCTTTTTTACAATCTTCGTTGCTTTCCACAACGAGTAATTTGATTCTTTTGTTGCCGATAAACTTTTTATATAATTCTCATATGATACTTATTTTAAAATCTGAATTTTTCTTTTAAGAGATTGTGATAATCTGTTTAAAATCTTTTTATCATCAGGGTAAAGTGATTGTTGCCATCTACGTCTAGCCCTTCTTTTTCGTTTTATTAAATCAGTTATATCTCTAGGATAATTATTTGCTGCTGACCTACGCTCAATTATTTTTGTGTTATTCCAAGCAGCTTTTTGAATTATATTAATAAAGCCTTCTAGTTCCAAATCTAATTGTTCTTTTGATTGTAAATTTATGTTTAAATTAATATTATTTGTGATTTCATACTTAAAGCTTAACCAGTCTGTGGTATTATTTGTCAGTGTGGGCTTATTTAGTATTCTAGTTATTTTTTCATTCAACTCTAGTATAACAGCAGAGTAATCAGAATCCAAGTCATGTTTATCTTCTAAATTTATGACGTTGCTTAAAATTCTTTTGGTCATAAAGAAGTCAATTAGATCTGAAGCTTTGTTGGTGTCTGTGGGCCAGTAAGTTGGTTTGCCAGTCGAATGATGGCAACAACCTTACTCTTGAATAGCTTTTCTTAGATCTCTACCCCTAGTTGAGGTTGTTCTAGAACCCCAATCTGTATGTTTGGCATTGTAATCACCTCCTAGCAGAAATTTATGTTCGTGGACATTTAGGAGTTTTTTAAAGATATTTTTCTTTATATTGCACTTTGGTGGACAATATACTGCACCAACATTAAGATCTTGTTTAGTAAATGAAATTTTTGAAGTTGGATTTCTTCAGATTCAATTTTGTGTTTGCCGGGCTTATGGAGAACAGCTGCTCAGGATAGAGACCAATGGAGAAATTATCTGAAGTCGGCTGGAGGCTCTAGAGTCTCGTAGAGCCATTTATATATATATATATATAAAGTTCCATTAATTTTTTGCTATCTTTGGTTTGAGTATAGGTTTTGTGTACTTTCCCTTAGGAAATCTGTACTTTATTATATATTATCTAAAGGTCTTTTTCTTTTAAGCCTTCCTGTAATACTCTGATTATTTATTAACTGAGCAGCTTCAATATTTATATACCCTTCTAGACGAGCTTTATGCTTTATGGCATATCTACTTATTTCATCTATAACTTTGGGAATTTGTAAATCTCTATGAATGTTACTGTTACGTACCATACCAGGGAGCACTTACTATGTTACGTAGGACTTTATTCTGAAAGGTTTGTATTTTTTTAATTTGCGTTTACTTGGCACAACTCCAAAGTTGAATGCCATATAACCATATAGGTTTAATTACTTGGTTGTAAATTAACACTTTATTATATATTGTTAATTTAGACTTACGCCCTAGGAGTCAGTAATTTTCTCTATATTTATTTTTAAGTTCTAGTTTTTTCTTTTTAACTTGTTCATTCCGCCTTAGCTTGACATCCAGTGTTTTTCGATTGATACAAATACACCATTTAAATTTATTTTAGGTGGGTTTCTTATATTTCTATTACTAAAATTAACATGAAAAGATTTACTTTCATTTAAATTTATTTTCCATTTGTTAGTCCAAAAACATATTTTTTCACTTACTTTCTGTAATTTTCCTGTAGCTTCGTCAATATTCGCAGTACTGTCAATATAGCAGTATCGTCAGCAAATTTTGCTACAGTTATATTTTCTACTTCTGGTAGACCACTTGTATAAAGCAAGTACAAAGTAGGACCTAGAATACTGCCTTGAATACTCTTCATCTTGTTTAATTCTAAATAATCTATCTGACAAGTAGATTCGAGTATTTCTACATATTGTAAAGGTATCAATCTCCTTAATTTTAATATTAATCATACATGCCAAAATTAGTCAAACGCTTGTGCTACGTCTAGAAATATTCAAGAGCATATTTGTTTTTCTTCAAACTCTTTTTCTATAATATTTGTTATTCTATGAACTTGGTCAATTATTACATGCTTGGATCTAAATCCAAATTGATGGTTTGGAATTAAATTTTTATTTTCTATAATTGGCTTCAGTCTTTCATAAAGTTTTGACAAAATTAGTAGCAGAGATATTGGCATATAAGATTTTGTCTCACTTAATGGCTTCCCTGGCTTTACTATCATAATAATCTCTGCTACTTTCCAAGCTTGGGAGTTAGTGCTTACTTAGTGCTTGGGAGTATGAAACTCCATTCGCAACTTTACTATGGATATAAATGGTGTAGTTTTTTACGGTATTTTTCTTTCATTTGATTTTTTGGGTTTGCGAATAGTCAATTTTCTTTTCTGTAATTCTTCTGTTACCAAACCAGAAAGTAGCACAAGTTTTAAGCAATTTAAATTAAAGGATTATCAATTTATTTAAGTACATTATAATAAGTATTCCTTATACTGATAACTAATAAAGATTTTTATATTAATGAAAAAAAGAAGAAAGCTTAGGGGTTCCTTACTGAATATCTGTAATAACTTTGATATTACCGAATATAAACTCTCTTCTCAAAAATTTATATGTATTTGATAATTCTTGTAGTTGACAATTTTAGGGAATATTCCTTAAATTTATAAATAATTAAAAGAAAAATAAATTAAAAATTTACATTGCTTTTTTTTTAAAATTATTTAAGTTTTCTATTTAACTTAGTTGTATTGGTTGAAATTGATTTTAATTAAAAGTTTTTGAACATAATCAATGTGTTAAATCATAACTTAAAATATACCAATATGCTGCATCTTTAAAAAAAATGATCGCATCTGGCTATTCCAGAAAACTTTTATTTTAAAGGGATATAATTTTTTTAAAGTTGAATATAAAAACTTAAATCGTACTTTCGAAACTCTATTTACTTATAATTCATAGTGTAACTCATAGTGTAATTATAAGGTAATTCAAAAGGGTTTGCATTCTTTTTAATACTTCTTCTAATATTCTGCATTAATTTTGTATTTTTCATGTTCACAAGATTGATATGTACACAAAATAAAACTTATCCTTATAAAATCATTGAACGATCTAAAGTATAAATACCGGTTTATATTATAATTTTTATTTTTCACCCTCAACAAAAATTCAACACTAAAAACTAAGTTTGTAATTTCTACCATTTTAACAAAAAATTTAATCGCATCAAAATAAAAGTTTTTAAAAACTTAA
This sequence comes from Dolichopus griseipennis, assembly GCA_963082915.1. Taxonomy (NCBI): domain Eukaryota; kingdom Metazoa; phylum Arthropoda; class Insecta; order Diptera; family Dolichopodidae; genus Dolichopus; species Dolichopus griseipennis. The sequence goes on along the minus strand of OY720445.1, from coordinate 50,886,987 downwards.
TAAATTTTTGGTAGAGAAGACGTGATCATTTTGTAAATTATTTTTTAAACCTTAGCAATTTTTTTTTGTGAAAATACTCACTATAAAACTCAATTATTCTGCAAAAATTTGTTTTCTTATCTTAATCTATGGTATTATAAATTTTGATTTATCGTAACTTTTAGCATTAAATTCATTCAAAGTAATAAAAAATTAATTTATTTTTTCTTGTTCATAAACATGTCATCTTAACACCTAGGCTTGTTTCAATACTTTCTATTAATTTAAAAGTAATATTTTTTCTTTTGTTTATGTTATATATTTTATATTTAAAATATATTTAGGTATTTGTAAAGAAAAAGTATTTTTCAAGAATTTTCAATAACGGCTAATAAGATAAATGCTTATCCACTACACCATCTAATAAAAATAAATAAATCGACCATTAATTACTTTAGAAAATAAACCAACATTTTAAATATATTTTTGGAATATTATATAAAAATAATTTTTGGGAAATTTTAATATGAATTCGCAAGGTAAGTAAATAAAAAAAAATACGGATCTTTAAAGAAAACCCATTTCATATAAGAAAATATTTCATAAAACATGTTTAAGAAGTTGGTACTCAAAAACTAAACCATGACTTATTTAATTTCATTTACAAATTGTAACTACAACTAAAATTCACTTATAACAAGAGTTGTAAAAATGGTTTATTAATGTAAAAGTGTAAATATTCCAATAGTATAATCAACCCTTATTTTACGGAGTTTTAAAATTTATAATTTAGTAAACCCTGTCCAATTTATAGATTACATTTTGTTTCTTTTGGAAAATAATTTTTAAATCTGTTTTTTTTTTATAATATCAATTCAAATTTGTTTTAAATTTACATTTTTCAAATATTTATAAACACATTATTATATCGTACAATTTTATTTAGTTTATACTATTTAATTTTTCGATTTTTTTTTATTTTGTTCTTAATTTGAATAATTATTACAACATTTATATAACATCAACAAATTTTTATTTTAATTTCTTTTTTGTGTTTATTTTTAAAACTTTTTTTTTTATTTTTTTAAATAATTTGTTGTATTGTAACAAAAATATTGAAATAAAAATATAAAGTTAGTATTTTGAAAGTAAGTTTTTTTTATTTTCAAGACTAAATTACATTGAATTTATTCTAAATGGAATACAAAACAAAATAAAAAAAAATGCAAAACATCAAACATTTTTTCTTTTAGATTTCAACCATATAGGAACAGCGGTTATCCTATGAGTCACATTTTCTCTAGACAGTCTACAAAGGCCTGTAATAATATACCTCAATTAGACCAGGTACGAAAAGATACCTAATAATACGAGTAGGTGCAAATAACTAAACACATTATTATATAAAATTAAATTTATACAAAGCGTCAATTTATTTTTGTTTGTAAGAAATTCAAACTAATTGCAAATCTATATATAACAGATTTTTTTAGCAATGGTCACATAGATATTTAGACGATTACGCGTAAAAACCAATCTATTTATCATAATAGCAAGAGTAAAACTAAGTTTAAAACTAAGTTTTTAAATAAAATTTCATGAATGAAGTTTTCAGGTCTTTTTGAGTGTGAGATATTAGAGCTTTAAATTCAAAACTATTAAATTTGTATCAACTAATAATTTAATTTACATTCATACTTATTGTATGAATGTAATTTACATAATACTTGGATGAAAATTTCGAAAAAAAAACTGAGAATAATATTCTGAATAAAAACCTTCCATCATACCCCTAACAACTGGAACATAACAGGTTCAAGAATAAAGTATTGTACACAAACAGAATCTCTAATTTAGGATGGTAATTTGTCACTTATACCCCATAGTATCGTATTATAGCTTTTACTTTTATTAAATTTTTTAGTTAACTCTGTCTTATACCTTATATGTATTCAATTTTGTAAACATTAAGCTAGCCTAAATTAAATTTGATAAGTAGAACCGGTTGGGAATATGACTATATTTCTTGTATGCACAAATTTTGTTTTTTATGTCGTTCCAAAAATTTTTCTTCCCTCTTTGCATTAATATTATGTTTTGTTTTTTTTGTCGATTTCATTTGTTTACAGTTTAAATATAACAATTGTAGAAATATACAACAGAATTCAGACATTTTAGGAAAACTAGTGACTGGTTAATTGTATACTGCTAAATTACGAATAAAAGATCGGTTAAGAAGGTATTTTTAGTACCAGAATTCCAAAACGGCAAATTAAGTAGCAAACTAAGTAAAAAAGAATTCAAAAACGGCAAACTAAGTAAAAAGCTATAATCAAATTACAATAAGGTCAATATTTTATGTCAGTAATACAGTTTGTTCTAATTTTTTAACTTTTTTGTCTTATTTACCAGTTACATTTTTTATTTACCCAAAAAATATTTTTTATCTCGATAATATTATATTTCATTTATAAAATGGTTTTATTTTCAAATTTTAGCATTAATTTTTTTAGGTAATTTTACTGATCATTATTTATTTTACTATATGCACGGGTTTAAAAAAAATTGCGATCCAGAAAGAAATTCTAAAAGAAATTTTCCAAAATTATATTTATACCCAAGCTTAATTTTAATCTAATAAATTTCAAATTAAAAAAATTTTCCAAATCTGGGACTGACATTTTATTTTTCTATTAAACAGCTGATCTAGACTTTAAACTGAATCTAAAGAGCACCGCTATTAATAACTTATTACTTATAAACAAATTCCAGCTTTTTTTAATACAATTAAGAAGTTGGCTTCCTTAAATTATCTTAAACATAAAGACCGAATTATCAGTAAACAAAATTTTATTTTAAAAACGTAAACAAAGTAAAATTTTGTATATTAATAACGTGGTTTTCTTACTAAATAAATCAAGAATGTAGTTTTTAAGACATTTTCATAATAACTAAAACTTTAATTGTAATAGGAAATTTATTAATTTTAATATTCCTTCATTTTTTTTAAACTAATTTTGCAGTGCTGTAAAAATTATTTTAATTTATTTTTGATAAGAATTTAAACCATTTTTTTATATAGAATTTAAACTAATTTCAGAACCATTCTAAAAATTTTTATATGAAATAATTAAAAACAAATAATGTTGTTACAATAATTAAAAAAAAGTTAGATTTAATACAATAATTTTTTTAAATATTATTTTTTAATTTTTTTCCATTAATAATTAAACGTCCAATATGGTCATTATCAATTTAATTTTTACAATTCTAATATATTAAAAGAAAAAATCAAAAAAAAAAATTCAAAATTAAAATATGTAATACACAAATTATTATTTCGAAATAATAACTCTTTTTTTTTTGGTGGGTGCAAATAACCTCATTTCGACATAACTTTAAATAACTCTATGCAATTTTTATACAAGTCATTAAATGACTTGTAAATGGTGTTTTTTTTATTTAATTCATTAATTAAAAAAAATATAAATAATATTTAGAAATATATATACATATATACCAATTAAAAATTTAATTTAATAAAGTTACTAATAAAAAATTGAGTTGCATGGTTAATTAACATAAAATTTTAATCCCAGATTAAATTTTTCGATTAATATTAAAAATTACCCTTACTTTTTTAATGGGTCTTCGATAATCTTCAAAACAAAATAATTATGTTTCACTTTTTCAAATATTGTTATTAAAAAACTTCTCATTTTTTGAATCAACTTAAAAAAAATGTTATAAAAGCTTTATCTACCAGAAAACTTCCTAACTTTCATTTCCCATTTTTTAAGAAAACGACAGAATTAAAAAAAAATTACAATAAAACTTTATATTGCAATTTGGCTGTCTATTATCGAAATTAAAAAAAAACAATAAAATGTTATATTATGTTGGTTATAATAATTTGAAATACTTTATACGAAAGTATTAAGTCAAAATAACGTATGTAATTACTCCTACTGCTTTCACAATTTTAAAAGTGTAGTAAGAAATTACCTTACAGTATTCTTATGTCACTTTTACAAAAATTTCAATAAGAATTTGCCTCACAACATTTTTACTTCACTCTTACAAAAGTTGTAATAAGAATTTGCCTTACTGCATTCTTATTTTACCCTTAACAAAGTTATAGCAAACATTTGCCCTTATAAGAATGAATATAAAATTTTTTTATACTCTTGGCTAAGAAAAGTTAAATTAAACAATGAAAAAAGTGATAAGATTAACACTTACAACAGAGTTTTAAAGAAGGCTATAAAAGTTAATTTTCAAATGAGTTACAATCTTGGTAGAAGATTCTTCTAAGCCTTATTTATAAACGAAATGTTCCTTGGGTAATTGACGTTATGTTGAAATGATGTTATGACGTACCATCTTTCTTCAGGCTTTTTTCCATTTAATTTTAAATTTTTAGTTTTAGATTTTTTTTTCTATACTTTTGCAATAAGCCTAAATTTATCTATATAGATATTCTGTTTTTATTTATAAATATTATTTTTTTTTCAATTACATATTTTAATTTTACACATTCTGGGTATATATAGTTTATATATTTTTCTTCATTAAATGTTGATTTATTAATTTTTTTCTTCTTTTTTGTTTTTTTTTTTTATTTTCATCCTAAATTAAGACCATAGATGGGCTCTATTTTTTAAAAAATTTTTTTTTTTTTGTTTTTCTTTATTTTTTGATTTAATTGATATACTTTTATTATAATATTGGTAAAAATAAATATATTTTTTGTTTTCTAAATAATTAATTTATCTATTTATTATTCGATTTTTAATTCATATGTAATTTGTATATTTTATTAATTTACATATGCTTTTGTATTGTATATATATAACAGCCTAAAAGAATCAATACAATGTAATGGATTTATGTATGTAATTGTTTTTGTCCTTTTAAATAAAATGAAAATAAAATTTTTATTTTTATTTAAAAATATATGTTAATAGTACCTATAAATTCTTTTATAATATTTCTCTAGTGAGACTTAAGTTCAAATGACAGTCATTTATATTTTATAGATGAATTTTGAAATTGATTATTTGCGCAATATTTTTGGCAGAATCGTAAAAGTGCGGCATTAAATACAATTTAGTAGGGCAGATAAGTAATATTCTTTGTTCCTCGAAATAAAGCCAATTGACTTTATTTCGTTGTCATATGCCAAAACATGATTGAATTTATTTATTTTTGACTTTATTTAAAATGTGAAAAGAGTGCATTTGAATTTATTTCAGGAAACCATATTCCTTAGTGAATCAATTGCAAAATAAGTTAAAATAACCTTCGATTTCATATTTATACTAGTAAGACCTCCTGTGTAATTGCATAGCTTTTTATACCCGTGCATACATATATGAACATTGGGTATATTAAAATTAATCCTCCGTTTGTAACACATCGAAATAGACGAGCTAGATATAGTGTCAAGGGTACGTATCGAATCAGCATCGAAAAGTGAATCGATCTAGCTATGTGTGTCCGTCCGTCCGTCAGCACGATAACTCAAAAACTATAAGAGCTAGAGTTCTGAAACTTTCACAAAACAATTTTTAGACAATTTGTAGGTTCCCTATTGTTTTTGGTTAAAATCGGACAATACAAATTTTTTGAAATTATATGAATATTTTCAAAATTAATAACTAAAAAATAGAAGCCAAATATAAAAACAAACAAAATGTAGATAAATTATTAATCGTTTCATGGTGTCGTGGTTAGGACATACGACTTCTAGTCAAAATGTCCCAGTCCGGGCTGGGTTAAAAATTTTTTTTTTTTAAATTATTTTTTGTTATCTATTTACTTCTATTTTCCTTTTAATAAAATATATGTATTTATTTTTATGTATGAAAAATTTTATTTTATAGAAAATTTGACAGAAAACTCTGGTTTATATTAAAAATTATTCATTTTTAGCACATTTTCAAAAAATTTTGTAAAAATGTGCCTATATAGCTTCACTCTGTCCGTCCGTCCGTCCGTCCGTATGTTTACAAAAACTTTTACACCGTTTGAAATAGAGTAAAAAAATTTTAACCATGGGTAGTTTTTGCAAAAAAAATAATTTCGTAGAAGAATTTTTTTCTGTAGCCCCACCTGTTACAGGGCTACAGCCCCCCAAAGTTGGAAAAAGCCTTATATTTAAATGGTTATAACAAGAGTTCTGTTAGATATAATATATCAATCTTAAAACGGCAAACGATAGTTGGTTTCATAAATTTTATAAATTTTTGACAGGCAAATGTTTCGGGTTGCATACGGTACTAAAATTTAACATTACACAAAACTCAATTTTTGCAAAATTTTTGACCAAACATATTTTTATTAATATACAAAATTTGAAGGTTCAACATTATATTTTAACATATGTTAAAGGTTTTTCTTAAATTTAAAAGCGGTTCCTTAAATTGAAGAAAGTGTCTCTCAGTTTTACCCATTTTTGCTTAGATAATAAAATTCTAAGTAAAATTCCAAATTTTGGTTTAATTCCTAGAAACTAAAAAAATGGAGAAGGAGGGGGAGGGGGGTTAGATGAAGTTAGGTCCTTGAGAAATTTGGCAACCTTCTCCATTGAAGGGGTATTAGAACTTTAAAATAAAAAATTTACTGTTTTTATAAGTAAGCAGTAACTTAGTCACCAACGTATATATTTCCTTAAATAAACGGTAATATTGAAGCTTGAACATTATATTCCGATAAAATACTTAGTATGAAACACTATATTATTTTGAAAATGTGCTTTTTTAAAAACCCTTGGTTTTTTATCATCACTTCTTTTTAATATTTTTATAAAAAATTCAAAACTGTTATTCGAAACAATACAATTGATACCATTACTATAATAATTTATAGCAACTATAATAATTTTTCAAAAAAAATTAAGATAAACAAAAAATCGATGGCTTAGTGGTTAGGACGTCGGTCTTTTTTATATTTGGTTTCTATTTAGTTATTAATTTTGAAAAGTGTGGATTCGAATCTCATTCATAGCATATTTTTTTTTAATTTCATCTTTTTTTTAATTCATCTCTATTTTAATTAATTTTTTTTAATTAAATATAAAAAAACAAATATTTTGAATTTTCTGTCAAACAGTTCAATTGCAATATATGAAATTCTTATTTATTTAATACTTAATAGTGTTCGCAAAGGTATCTAAAAGTTGACAAGGGCAACTATGATCTTCCTCGTTTTTTGGAATATTTGCTAAAGTATTTTGTGTCTCCTGCTATTATACAGTCATTTTAAATTACTTTCTAATTGCCGATTGCCAATTGCCATTGTAAAATATAAATCCTGATATTAATTGTACTTAGTTATTTTAATTTGATGCATTTTATATTTCTTAAATTTATACATGTGTTAATTTTATTTTTCAAAATAGCTATTCGAATATTATAACATTTAGATATTAAATTAAACCTTATGCAGAAATAACAAAACCTTTTTATGAAAACTTTGCACAATAAGTTTCTTTGCTAAATGTTTTATTTAATATTTTATTTTTTACTAACATACAAATACAGTAACCAAATTTTGGGTCAATAATTTAAAATATTTTTTTGAGTTTATTATAAATTTACAATATTAAAGCTAAAATGTAATTTTTTATTTTAATATTGAAAAGATCCATTGTATAATTTTTGATCGCCGATTGTTATTACTAGGGCAACCAAAAACATGCATGAGCATGTTGTTTTCCTTAAGTGTTATTGAGAAATGGATTGGTTATTTATCCGTTTCATCAAAAGTTATGAATTTTAAACCCTATTTGTTAGCATTTTTAAACCTTTTTTGAAAATTTAGCAAAAAAAAATTTATTTTTAAAGAAATAATTTTAAATAATTTTCTATTCATAATTTACAAAAATTTCAAGAATGTTACAAATTTCAACAAAAAGAAATTAAAAGTACCACTATAAAAGATTATATTACTAGACTGATTATTATGCGATTTTTATTTATTTAAAAGTTTAGTAGGCGGTATATTGAGTAACTGTTAAGAACGTATTAAGGTTAATACATATATTTAGTTTTTTTATATTAGCTAGATACCCTAAATTGTGTTTAAATCTTTAATTAAAAAAAAAAATAAATTGGTAAGTATAAGTTATTATAAATAATAAAATGGTAAGTATAAGTATTATATCTCCTCCGTAGCCTAGGTGGTTAGAGCGCAACCTTGCAATCTAAACACTGTGGCAGTCCCGGGTTCGAATCCTGGTGGGAGATACCATATCCAGTAAAATTAATAATTATAATAAATTAATATATAATAAATTATAACATAATAATTCTATACCTAAAAATATAATAATAAATAATTAGTAACAAATAATATAAAAATATACCTATAATCGTGTTTCCAGCTATACTCTATAATCTAATAATTAATACTGAATAAACAATAACCTATATGTAATTGAACGACAATGTAATTGCAACTGTCATATGCAATTACAATGGCAGTACGCACCTAACAACATGACACGGTTTCTCTACTTGACCGATAGATGACACTAGGGAAGAAATTAAGAAGCGACATCTTGTAGATAGATTACAGTAGACCAATCATTTACTTAATTGAAAAAGGAAAAAACGATTCGAAACACAAGGCAGAGCGTCGGATAAGAAAAAGCAGATGGAGATGCCTAGTAGATATCCTATGCTCCCAAGAGGAGTAATAAGGACAAAAAAAAAAAAAAAAAAAAGTATAAGTATTAAGTATTGAGATAAATTATTAAAAGATTTATGTCAATATAAACAATTAAAAAGAATAATATCAAAAGCAGGTTGAAAAACTGGAAATTTTATGGCTTTATATTTTTGCTTAAAAATTATATTTTAAGATTTTAAAAGCATATTTTAAGTGCTTATTTGCAGTTTTTAATGGCATATTATAAAAGCTTAAAACTTGTTTTCTTAGAGCATATTTTTGGTTGCCCTGGTTATTACTAATCAAACTTCATGATTTTGTTATCAAATATAGTTTTGGTATAATAAATATATATCAAATAAATGACTATTTGACTAGTAGTAAATTGTTGGTGCAGTAGGGCCTGAGGGAGTCAAAAGTTATTGTGAAACTTAAAAAAATACTCTTTTTATTATACTTGCAATGGTCGTGTGTATATATTAACTGCCGATTGCGTTGCTGTGTGGAAAAAAGGGTTAATAAATATTTTATTTGTTAAGTAAACAATATCTTTTCTGAATAAAATAAGTGTTCATTAATACATTAAAAACCTTGACCATCGTTTACTTTTCTCAAAAATATTTCATACTAAAAAAATTTATATAAATTTGTCCCTCTTTCTGTTATCTTTACTCTATGGTTTAACTCTTGTTATACCCGTATGACTATTAGGTCAAAAAGTATAGTAAATTTTCCATTTCGTTTGTAACGCAGAGAAATAGGACGGGTAGATATAGTCTCAAGTGTATGGATCGGATCAGAATCGAAAAATAAATCAATTTAGCTATGTATGTCCGCACGATAACTCTAAAAAAAAAACTAAAGGAGCTAGGATCTTGAAATTTTCGCAAATTCGTTTTTTTGCAATAGCCGTCATCGCTATTTAAATCCAGCCATTTTGGTCCATGGGATAGTAAAATCAGAACATTTAAATTATCTATGTGCTACATAAATATATATATAAATTTTTTTATATACAAAAATTTATTGTAATTATTTACTTTCATGTTTGTGGTGTATTAATAATAAAATAAACAAGTTTATATTCCAAAACTCTAAATTTTTATTTAACTTTCAGATCTTTTCAGCTTTCTTTTTATTTTTTTAAATTAAATTTAATGATACTAAAAGTCGATCCAGGGTACAATATTAAGGGCCGCCTCTATTTTTAATTATTTTATTCGCTGAAAATTTCGACTCTCTTACTTAAACCGTTTGGAAATTGAGATTTTGAATATAGAATTTTGCAGTGAACTATAGAACTATTGTTATAACAATTTAAATAAAAAGCTTTTTCATTTTTGGAAGGCTGTAGCTTCGTAGCAGGCGGGACTACAGAAAAAGTTCTTGCAAAAAAATTTTTTTTGCAGTAGTTACTCAATGTTGAAATATCTTTTCTTCAAAGGTAGTTTTCATTAGAAAAATATAACTAAGAAATATATAAGACATATATAAAAAAGTAATATATAAGACAAGTCTTGTTTTTTTAGTTTTTTTTCAAATAAAAGGTAAAATATTACCCAGACCGTTATCTTAATTAATAGCTTTAATTGAATACATATATATTGAACAGATCGCTAGATATAACGGTTTTTGTAAAATAGACTAAAATAACAAGGATACTATCAAATATCCTTTTCGTCCTTAAAGGATAATATGCGCCATTAAACCTATAAATTTTTTGAAAGCTAGCAACAACAGCTATCTTTTAAATATAGTTATTTGGTCCTACGCGGATATTACTAAAACCTTAAAACAACCATATATTTTTATGAATAAAGAATATTTGAATTTTGTTAACACACATAATAAATTTTTATGTTTGGTTTTGATTTTAATTTTATAAATTAATTTTTAACAAAAATGACTTGTATTGTAATTGATTTAAATTTTATAATTTTTCTAAAAGCATCGATCTAAACGAGCTAGATATAGTATCAAAGGTATGTATTGGATAAGCATCGAAAAGTAAATCGGTTCCGCAGAATTGTGTCTGTCCGTTCGCCCGTTCCTGTGTCAGCACGATAGCTCAAAAGTCTATTTTAGATTATATCTAGGTTCCTTATTGTTTATGGTTAAAATCGAGCCAAAAATTTGCGCGGTGCTATACAACTTTTTTTGAACCAATATGAATTTCTTCAATAGGGTGAAAATTACACATGGTTAATTATATAATAGAATAAGCACCTATATGAAGTCTCAAAATGTTACAACTGCATTGTCGCATAGCTGCCACACAAAGTAGTTAATTCAATAACTGTGGATCTAATAAATCTACGAGATTTAAATTAAAATTTTTTAATTTTGTTATATTTTTATGGCTTGCATGGCAAAATTCACATTATTCGGACCAACTTTTAGGGTGGATCAAATTTGTTTTTTTTTATTTTTATACTCGTATGACTATATAGTCAAAGGGTATAATAAATTTGCCATTACGTTTGTAACGCAGAGAACTCAAGACTCAAGTGTATGGATCGGATCAGAATCGCAAAATAAATCGATTTAGCTATGTATGTCCGTTCGTCCGTCACCACGATAACTCAAAAACTAAATGAGAGAATCTTGGAATTTTGGCAAATTCGTTTTTTTGCAATAGCCGTCATCGCTATTTAAATCCAGTCATTTTGCTCCATGGGTTCGGGTAGCTGCCATACAACTTCTTTTTTTATATAAGTATTACTCTTTACCTATTACAGCTGCGTGTTTGAAATTTTGCCAAAAGTAGTTTAGTTTTATGGCCAAAGTTTCTGCAAAATTTGGTTGGTCTACTGCAGGGGGTTCGAGTAGCTGCCATACAACTTCTTATTTTATATGAGCATTACTCTACACTTAATGAAGCTGGGTGTCTGAAATTTTGCCAAAATTAGTTTAGTGAAATGGCCAAAGTTACTGCAAAATTTGGTTGGTCTACAGCAGGGGGTTCGAGTAGCTGCCATACAACTTCTTAGTTTATATGAGCATTACTCTACATCTAATGAAGCTGGGTGTCTGAACTTGTCAGATACAAATTTTATTTGTGTTTGTCAAATACAATTTTTATATAGTTTTTATTATTTTTTTTTTGTTTTTAAAAATTTTACTGGAATCTTTTTTAAATTAAATTCTCCCCGGAAATTTGCCCAGCTTGTCCTCGTTGTTAGTCGAACACTGAATCGTTTTAAAATTAAGTGATTAAAATGAAGCTGTTTATGTTTAACAATGATACTTTTCAGTCTCCACATAATTTGAAGCCCACATGAAGACAAGGCTAAAGAGAAGAATCATGACAGCTTAAAAAATTAGGAATAATCTGGAATGAAACGGATGTTCAATATAAAAATGTAAAATGTTAATTGATATTTTATGTGTGCTTAGTGCTTCATAAACATACATGGTTTTAAATTTCAATGATTCATTTTTTTTATTCTTTACTTTTTAATGTTATTAATTTTCCTAATATATAATTTTTTAACCTGTTTTGTTATTGTTTTATAAAAAATATTAAAAGTGATATCAAATGTTTTTGACTTACTTTGCATAATTCTTCGCAGTGATTTTTTATGTGGTATCTAATTATTTTATTCCTAAATTTTTTTTTTGTTTTTTATTGTGTTAAAAATATTTCAGGTATTTGTTGCTTTAAAATAATTTTTAATTAAAAACAAAAAAAAAAACATTCCATTAAAAATACTAGGTTTTTAAAATTTAAGAAAATTGTGAAATAAATTTATAATTAAGTCTGTATTCTTTATTATAATGCCATAACTTTTTTATTAAATTCTATTATAAAAAAAAATAATCGACATTTTGATTTTTCTTTTAATTTTAGTATATGTATACATACTATATATATGCATATATACCTATATATACCTATCTATGCATAGGTTAGATAGGTACATATATAAGTTATACTTTTTTATTTATAAAAGTATCTAATTGATATAATATACTTTTTATTCTTTTATAATTTTAAATAAATTTTTCTTAAAAGTTTTGTTTTTTTCCTTTTTTTTGTCGTAAAAATAATGACAAATAAATCATAAAAATCTATTTAAAAATAAGTTTTTGTATATATTTTATACTAATAGGTATAATATGTATCTTTATGGCTTATACTCTTAGTATAAAGGTATGTATGAATTTTTTAATGATTATGAATTGACATTTTTTTGTTTAATTTATTTAAGGTTATTGTTTTTGCTGTTGTGCAGTCAATCTATGATCATTATTATTAATACCGGGTGATGTTGATAATGATGAATTCTGATGATTGTTGGCACTATTTATTTGACTTGTTGATGATGCAGTACTTTCAAAACCTGCTATTAATGTTTCAATTATAAATTTTATTGTTAATTTATAAATTCCTTCAACATTTGTTGTATAACGATCACCCAATGTTGTTTCCACAGCTGATAAAAATGGTCTCTCAATTTTCTGTATATAAGGAATAAAATTAAAAATGTTATAGAAATGGAAATATTAATAATAAATTTTAACAATAAATTTAAAAAAGAAAGGAAATATTAAAAATTTAAAAATTTTTGTATAAACTAAGAATTATTCAATTAAATATGTTTCGAAATAGAAGTGTCTATAGTGTTTTTAGGAAGTGGAAATTATTCTATTAATTATAAATTTTTATTTGAATTAAAGTAGATGTACAACAAAGTTGTTTGAAACTCTTATCATTGTTTAAAAACCACTTTTCATGATATTATAACATTAAATTATTATTACAGTGCAGACCAACTACTGTCTACTGTGGCGGATCTAAAGAAGCGTTTAAATAGTTCAAAACAATAACTTAACAATTACATATAATTAAACAAGTGATAAAAAAAAACAAGGGTTTTTAAAAAAGCACATTTTCAAAATTATATTGTATGGCATACTGAGTTTAATTTTGGAAATATATACACTGGTGAGTTACTGCTTACTTATAAAATATACTGCTAACAGTAAATTTTTAATTTTAAAGTTCTAATAGCCCTTCAATAAGGAAGGTTGCCAAATTTCTCAAGGAACTTCATAAACTATAAATAAATTTGCCATTACGTTTGTGACACAGATAAGTAGGGAGGGTAGATAAAGACTCAAGTGTATGGATTGGATGAGAATCGAAAAATAAATCGATTTAGCTATGTTTGTCCGTCCGTCACAACGATAACTTAAAAATTAAAGAAGCTAGAATTTTGAAATTTTCCCAAATTCGTTTTTATGCAATAGCCGTAATCGCAATTGAAATGCAGCCATTTTGCTCCACGGGTTCGAGTAGCTGCCATACAACTCCTTCTTTTATATGAGCATTACTCTACCCCTAAAGCTAAATGTTTGAAATTTTGCTAAAAGTTATTAACCGGATGATATAATGTTTATGTTACGGTCATACGGGTATCCCAGAGTTGTCACAGTCTACTCTACTACACTCTTCCCCGTTTTATGTAAAAAATCTTAGAAAAAATTTAAGCAACAGTCGCGTTCAGAATGAAGTAGCACTACACTAAATGGCAGCTTTGTAGCATCTAGCGCTAAGTTGATGTACTGAAATTATCCTTATTATTTTTTTATTTAAAATATTATTAAAATTCAAATTTTTAAAATTAATCAAATGCGTATGTTTTTTTTAAAATTATATTTTTAATTTTCTAATCAATATATATTTTTAATTTGATAAGAATTGCTTTACTTTCAAAAATGATCAAAAAATCTTGTAAGCAAACACTTTTTACATTAAAATGTAAACACTTAAACGTTAATTGAAATTAGCTTCACAATACAATTCTTTCAATAGAAAATTTTATCGTGCGTTGCATTTTTCTTGTAGCGCTAGATGTTAAAATTTTTTTCTGTATAAGACAAAAGTACAATTTTATTTACTCACATTTGGTTCGATTATAGTCTTGCACAACGAAATCATTTTATAATTGATTTGTCATATTATAAAACTTCAAAATTTTGAATTGCTCTATTTCTATGTATTTTAAAACATTCAATCAATCAAAGCATTTGTTAACTTTATTTCAGTTAAAAAATAAAAAAAATCATTTATAATTCTAACTGTCAAGTTTAAGTAGATATGTAGAGCAGTTCCAATTTTAGACGTTTTATAAATCGACAAATCAATTATATGGTATGTTTTTATTGTGTAAGACTAAAATCGTACCAAATGTGAGCAAATTTAAATAAAATTGTACTTTTGTCTTACAGAAATAAAGGAATTGACAGCCCGTGGAACTATTCTATACTACACTCATAATTCAAGTTTAACGTTTTTGTATTCTGAATGTTAGCAACAAACAAGTTTTTCGATTTGAATCTAACAAGGGAAACAATATAGAATGTATAACATCATTTTTTAAAAATATATGTACAAAACATTAATAGATGGAGAAATAGATCATTATTGAAACAAAATAAACCTATAAAAAATTTTAAAATCTTTTATTAATTTACTTAATTTAAGCAAGTACGCACCTAAATAAAAAACAAATAAAGAAACAGTCAGACTTAGAAATAAAACCGACCCTACACCTATTTGGTTAAAATTTAATGAAAAGTTCATAAGTCATTTCAAAACAATAAAAGCTTTTATTAGTTTGATCGTAAGACATAGTTAACCAAATTAACTTTATAATACTAAAAACATTTTCAATTCAAAAATATTAAAAATTCTTTATTTAATTTATCTATTTAAAAATATTAAAAACAAAATAATTTGAAAAAAAATGTATACATTTTGTATGCAATTAAAAAAATAACATATTTAAAACTTTTTATCCAATTTAATCAAATTTTAGTGCATTTTTTGTTGAATGATTTAGTACCCATGAAATTATTTTACTTTTATTTTTAAATTTATTCTCTTAATTTACTTATTTTTTAAAGTCTTGTATAATTAAATTTTTAATATTTTAATTCTTTTAGGTTAAAAATTCTGGTTAAATTTAAATTATAGATTTATAGAAATCCTATTTAGTTTTCCTTCAAATATCCAGATTACAGGCGTGGAAAAAATTAATTTCAGATTGGAATATCGCGATTAGAATTGGTTAATTCTCATATTTTATATTAATGATAAGGAATTTTGAGACTTCTGTTATAAATAAGTATTACATTCATAATACTGCTGTTATCTGTGTAACTACTTTTCATTAAACTCAAAGTTATTCGAAAGAAATATTAATTTGTGATAATATATATAAAAGATTATATAATTTGATGATTTTTAATGTTGATTAAAACCATTGATGCTTTTATTAGTTTTTTATCACAAACTTTTCATATAATTTATTTAAAAAAAAAATAAATTTTACATACATGCAGTTTTTGAGCACAACGTAAGTAGCGTGCACAATTTCTTAATTATATATTACCTCTGACAATTATTCAATAATATATATGATACGAAATTATACTCGTTTGGCCTTAATTCGATCAAAAGCATTGTCCGATCTCGACCAGAACGAGTACTCACTGTAGTTTCATTTGCTAGTAACCTAGAGTTTAAATTTCATCAAAATAGCGTCATTAGTTTTTGAGTTATTGTGGCTTTTACGAATAGATATATGTTCTTTAGTCCTTGAACTGATTAAATGTTCAAGAACCCGAAACCATGGTATGATTTCGCCCTTATGCAGTCCCCGTCATACTTTCAATACTAGTTAACCCTTGTACGCAATTGGAATGTTCTATCTTAATTTTAAGTTACTTTAGTCTTTAAACCTTGGGAGGTCTAAGAAAGTTACCTGAACTACATCTCCGATTGATCATAAATTAAGGGAACACGTAGGAAATAACAAAGAACACCCTTGTGTCAAATTTGAAGGTTCTGCATTTGTTTCAAGTTACTATCTTTATTATTTTCGAAAATATCCTTTAAGGTCTTCGAAACTATGTTGATGGTAAGGGATTTGAACTATACATTTAAGTATAAAAGTATACATTTAAGTATAAAAGATCTTCTGAACTAATGTATTTTATGTTATAAGAATGTTGTACTAATAGCTACATAACTACAAAAAGTACAATTTGTAATTAAAAATTTTTTTTTTTATTAAAATAGAAATAGACAGTTACAAAAAAACTGGCATAAATTTCACTTATAACTAAGCTTATATCCAATGAAATATAGAACAAATATTAATTTAATGTTATTTGACAAATTAAGAATTATTAGTTTAATCTAGGCTGACCATAATTTTGTGAGCGCAAAACGGGACAACTAATTATTCAAATCTAATTTGAAATATAAGTGAAATATTAAAAAAAAATGATTTGTATAATAAAAAATAAAATGATATATACTTTTATTTTAAAATAAAATTATTACAGAATTTTTAATGAAAAATTAAAAAATTAAATTCATAAATACTTTTCGGTTGAAGAAATTTTTTTTAACAAATCTGGTTTTTGCTTGATAAAATCATAGAATTCAGTAGGTACAATGCATTTTACTATTCATTTTCGTCATCACCATTGCTTTTAGTGTTTCGATTTTTAATTGTGATTTTTGAGGATCCCACATTCGATGAATCACTGAAAATATCCTTTCAACTGGTGCGTTTGTCCCAGGTAAACACAATTTTTAGCAAACATTTGTGGTTCAAATTATTGTTTTTGAAATCAACAAAAACTTCAACCCATCTCTCATCTGTCGATATATTTTTTTCATTCCATTCCCTTATTTTATCAATTGTTATGTATTCTTTGAGCAACGCAAATTCTGTAAATAAATCTCCATCATCTTTTACTTCAAAAAAAATTTTTTTTGCGACGAAATTCATTGTTTTTTCAATTTCATTCCATGATAAAATTGATGATAAGCAAGACCATTTAAATTCTATTAACTCCTGGTCGAATTTTTCTGTCCTTTGATTCAAATAATCAATGCTTGTCTTACAAAATTGTTTCAGCTTAAAAAACACATTTTTAACACCAGCTCTAGATAATCCACCGAAATTTGTATTGGTATTATCACCAGAATAAGCAGCAATTTTATTAAGCAAATTATCTTTCCCTAAAGATGATATCAGAAATTCAACAATAATGTCTGATGTTTCTCCAGGTAAGGAAGCAATATCAAATGTTTTTATTTTTATTCCTTCGTACGGTTTGAAATATCTTACTAATATTGGGAAGAGTTTTTGGTCACCATGATTAGAAGCATCAGTAAATACAGTAAAGCAATTAATTTCTTCTAATTCTTTTTTTAACTGATTACTAAAAAATGGATATAAATTATTGCTTCACATTTTGTTCGTCCACATCTATATTTCGTTTCGAAACAAGTTTGTATGATTTTTGAGGTGCAGTCATTTGATCGAAAACTAAAATTTTCAATGAGTGAATGAAAAGCCCAAACTCCTTCAGCAGCAGAAACTTTTAATTCACTTGAAGTTGAAAAAAATGTTGTTAATTTACTACTGGAAGCAGCAGATTTATCAGCATTTTTATGTTTTTGTGATTTTAGGTGTTGCTCAATGTCTGAACCACCTCCGTGAGCAACACTAAATTCTTGTCTGCATCTGTTGCACCTAACATCGCTTTCTGTTATTGATTTTTCAATAAATGGATATTTATTTTTTAAATTTTCATTAAAAACACACTTTCTTTTTGGCAAAAAAATTTAAAAACTTTTTAATAATATTCTTTATGTCACTAAGTGAATGAATAAAAACAAAATTTAAATGAATAAAACCAAATTTAAATTACAGACGAAGACTTACCTTAAAAACAACAATTTTCAAAGCCAGCTATGATTTTTTCAATTTTAATTTTGTATACGTTAAAATATAAAAAAGGTATATATACCTCTTAATACGTTAAAAGAAAAATAATTGGTTTATTAGTTTAACAAAAACTCTTAAGCAATTTTCAATGTTTAATATAATTTTTTTTTAGAAAACGGGACAAATGAACGTCCCGATTGATTAAGTTGTGACACCGGGACAATTTTAATGAAAAAGGGACTGTCCCGTTTAAAACGGGACGTATGGTCAGCCTAGTTTAATCATAACTTTATTTTTTTATTTTTTTTTATGTTTTCTGCTTCTAACTCAGATGTAGATATTTCACCATTACTCTAAGTTAAGCGAATTGTTCAGCTTTTTTTTTGAGATATTTAGATTTATATGCTTATTGATTACCTTCCACATCTGTTGAGTGTTTGTACTTTCACTCATTTGGTTGTTAAAGTAATCTTCTTTTACTTTTTTTTTTATTAATTTTTGAACATAATATTTGATACTTCTATACCGGTCTTGTAATTCAGAATTGTCTTTGTTTTTGTGTAATTTAGAATATAGATTATTTCTCTTTTTGATAACTCTAAATATAAACGGTGACATCCAGTGGTTTTGGTTTCTAATACTAACTGTTCTGAATGAAGATGCCATATCTTCACTTTCTTTTAAACACTCTGTGAGTTTATCGTATGAGTTACACATTTCAAGTTTTTGCGCAACTAGATTCTGAAATACATTCCAGTTCGTTTTTTCTATAGTTCAAGTTTAATGTTGCATTTTTCAATATTCAAAATTTTGTGGACAATCAATGTTTGTGTCACCTACAATGATGCAGTTCTTATTTAATGTTCTAAGAAGAATACTCAATGAATTTATATATGTAAAAATTTTTTATTTTGGGCTGACAATTGAGTAATTGTATTCCGATTGTATTTAGTTTTTCATTAATTGAATTAAGCAGAGAAGGAGTTATTAAGAAATTCCGTGTTTTATATAAATTGCGGTACGACTTCCCCAATTTTTATTCCTACATGAACGAAAAGCTCAAAATTGCGAAATCAGCACAAATAGGATATCAGATGAATAAAAACCCATGTTTCATTTAGAATAACAATGGCTGAAGATTGCTTTTTAATCAATAAAATTAGATCGTCTAATTTATTTGTCATACTTCTAATATTATCATACAGAATATTTATTGATTTAATTTTATTTATGTTATTGAAGGTATCCATCATTAAGAAATAGAGTTCATATAATTATTCTAATTTTCTTTAGCTTTTTGAAGGGAATCTCTATATTTATTATCGATATGTATTCTGTATGACTTTAAATCTTTGTTAACATCTTCTTTGTGAATTAATACTTTATCACGGAATTCGTAATATAAGTTATTTATAATTTGTTGGTAAGCCATATTGATTTATTAATACTTTAAGATTCGTTTGTGTTAATCTTTTGTTAAAATAATAACAATGTCATGTTCGTTAATTTATATTTCCTATTAATATAAGAAGAATTCTAAGTAAAATAAAATAAAATAAAAAAAAATATTTTTTTTTCAATATATACCTTTATTACAATAAAACTAGCCCCCTAAAATGTAGAAAATAAAAAATAGATGGTAGTTTTGGTAATTTGTTACTGTTTTAATATAGAAGTAAATTGCTGGATTAATGTTAACAGAAAGAAAAACTGCCTCTCATTTACGCTTGCTTCATGAAAATATGCATTTATATGCTTTTATTATAAAAATATGCAAAAATATGCTCTTTCATGCATTTGCCTGAACTTTTCTGGTCTCTGGTTATAAGTATTTGATAAAATTTTTATCTAGGTGATTAAATAAAACATTTGTGCATATATACTTAAATAATGTTCCACGTTTAGTATAACACTATGTACCTGTTAGATACAAAAATATCAGTGACGATGCGTGACATTTTTGAAAAGGGAAGCACACAAAGGAATATTTTTTATATAAGGAAAGCAAAGTGTGCTTTTTGTTTTTTTTTACGAAAATATTCTTTAAGCTGCTTCGTAGCTAGACATTGGATGCCGGATTTTTATCGAATAAACTACAGTCGTCCTTTAAACTGAACAATAAAAAATCAAATAATTAATTAAAAGGAAAAAGAGAAATATTCTAATTTTTAAATTTTAGTTCTATGCGACGTTCTTTCAAAGCAAAATGATCATAAAAGTTATTTGTTCGTTTTAAATTTTGAAGAAGCAATTGCTTTTAGAGAATTAGAGAAACAAGAAAGGTTAACATTAACTTTAATCATTTGAAAAATTCGGAAAATGACGTCTCTAACTCTGTTTCAATTAAAAACTGAACAATTATCGTATAATTTATCATAGTCATTGTGACAGTAATTATTACAATCACTTGTACCAATCTCGCGAAAACTATAACAAGTTTTTTTGTCCAAAAACGAAATAATTATCCTAGTCACGTACCAAATTCTAATCTCATTTGTTTATCTAATGTTACGAGATCTAAAAAAAACTCTCAATCTACCGACAATATCAATAACATCAGTATATTTTATCATAACTGTAGTGGTATGAGAGGCAAGCTAAAAAAGCTTTATGTTGATGCTAAGTCATTTTAATATATTATAGCTATAACGGAAACATGACTCAATGATTCGTTTAAGAACGAAGAAATTATTGATGGTAATTGGTCCATATACAGAAAGGATCGTGATTATCGTTCTGTAAATTGTTCGCGAGGGGGTGGTGTACTCCTGGCTGTAAATAATTACATATCTAGTGTACCAATAATTACTGGTACATATCAGCCCTTTGATCACCAATTTATTAAATTAAACCTAGGTACGAATAATTTATACCTAGGTATTGTTTATTTTCCTCCGTGCTCAAACAGTTCCTCGTATTCTGAATTTTACTATGTCTATCACAACATTATTTCGGAAATGCAGAAGGATGACTCAGTCTTTATTTTCGGAGATTTTAATCGGCATTCTCTTTCATTTATTGTCGATGACTCGGATAATTTATTATTATCTATTAACTTCCAAGATGAAATTGACTTCGGTCTCAGTAGTGAGTTCTTCAGTAATGATTTACAATAAATTATTAGTTATCCTAATAGTAATGACAAGAGGTTAGATCTTGCATTTTGAAATGCATATGGTAAAGTGGTGGTTAATCTCGCTGATGATGCAGATAATCTTTTCACTAACACTACTCATCATAACGCAATCATTTTCGAGTTTTCCACTTCTATCCCACTCTTCGCTAAATCTTGCAATAATGAAATTGTATACGATTTTTTTAATGCTAACTATCAAAATATCAATAATGTTTTGTCACTTATTAACTGGGATCTTAGGAATCAGAGAAATCGATGCAATAAAATATTTAAAAAAATCAATTATTCATCAGCATCAAGTGACGACTTATTAAATTATTATAAGGAACTTGCCATTGAATTCAAACATAAAGCCAATACAGCATACGAGAACTATATTGCTGACATTGGCAACAAGCTTATTGTTGACCCAAAAAATTTTTCGACTTCGTTAACACAAAGGGTAAATTATTTGGGTATCCAAACTCAATGATGTCCAACGAAAATATGCTTTCTTCTTGTCCTAAAAAAATTTGTAACTTCTTTTCAGATAATCTTCCGCTAATTCTTTATCTAACAGCTCAAATTTTCTAATCTCAAACTTACATCTTTCACATAATGATATTATTAAATCAATTTTTAGTCTAAATATAAAAAAGGGTGCTGGTTCTGATCTTATCCCCCCAATTTTTTTACACAACTGCGCTCAAAATCTTATTATCCCGCTTCACTCCATTTTTAACAAGTCACTTTCAGATGGCATTTTTCTACAAATGTGACTCCTATTTTCAAAAAAGGCGATAGAGCTTCATTTGAGAACAGTCGGGGGTTATCTTATCGACTATTCCCAAATTATTTGAAAAAATTGTCGTTGACAGAATCACTCCCTTTATAATTATTAAATTATAGCAACATGGTTTCAGAAAGGGTCGTTCTACCACAACTAACCTTTTGGTGTATACTTCCGAAATACTAAACCATATGGAGAAAAGATACCAAGTTGATGCAATTTACATAGGTTTTAGTAAAGCTTTCAATCGTGTAGATCATTTTATTTTGCTAAATAAGCTATCAACTTTTGGCATTACGGGTTCTTTTCTTTCGTGGCTTAGTTCTTATCTATGAGAAAGAACCAAAAACGTCAAATTTCACGGCCTCTTATCCAAATCGATTAATGTCACTTCTGGTGTACCACAAGGAAGTCATTTGGGGCCACTTCTTTTCAACGTTTTTTTATCTGACTTTCGCGATATTTAGGCGAGACAAAACATATTGCTTTTGCTGACGACTTAAAAATATATAAAGTTGTAAAAGATAACTCTGATCCAGTTATACTTCAATTCAGCTTATCAGATTTACAAACTTGGTGTATATTCAATAAACAAAATACAAATAAACATTAGACAAATTATATGTATACTTACATATACATAGTACATACATTGAAATTGCATTTCAAATATTAAGTACTAAAACAAATCGAGGAAGATTGTAGTTGCTCTTGTCAACTTTAAGATACCCGTGCGTACACTATTGTGTATTAAATAAATAAGAATTTATTTAATACTACATACATATACATAGTACATACATTGAAATTGCATTTCAAATATTAAGTACTAAAACAAATCGAGGAAGATTGTAGTTGCTCTTGTCAACTTTAAGATACCCGTGCGTACACTATTGTGTATTAAATAAATAAGAATTTCATATATTGCAATTGAACTGTTTGACAGAACATGTATATACTACATACATATACATAGTACATACATTGAAATTGCATTTCAAATATTAAGTACTAAAACAAATCGAGGAAGATTGTAGTTGCTCTTGTCAACTTTAAGATACCCGTGCGTACACTATTGTGTATTAAATAAATAAGAATTTCATATATTGCAATTGAACTGTTTGACAGAACATTCAAAATATTTGTTTCTATATTTAATTAAAAAAATTAATAAAAAAAAGATGAATTTAGAAAAAAAATATGATCTGAACGAGATTCGAACCAACACTTTTCAATTAAAAGGCCGACGTCCTAACCACTAAGCCATCGATTTTTTGTTTATCTTAATTTTTTTTTGAAAATGATTATAGTTGCTATGGTATCAATTGTATTGTTTTGAAAAAATGTTTTGAGTTTTTTTATAAAAATATTAAAAAAAAAATAAATAATTTATAATATAAATGAAATGAGAGCTTTCTGTCAAATTTTCTATAAAATAAAATTTCTCATACATAAAATAAATACAGATTTAATTTTAATTAAAAAGAGAATAGATAAAAACGATGAATTAAAAACCACTACACCATGAAACGATTAATAATTTGCCTACACAACGCGTTTTTATTTATCTTAATTTTTTTTTTGAAAATAATTATAGTTGCTATGGAATCAATTGTTTGTTTTGAATAACGGTTTTGAATTTTTTTATAAAAATATTAAAAAAATTAATAATTTTTAATACAAATGAGAGTTTTCTGTCAAATTTATTATAAAATAAAATTTTTCATACATAAAATAAATACATATATTTTATTAAAAAGAAAGTAGATAACAAAAATATATTTAAAAAAAAAAAAAAAAGATGGCCCAGCCTGAATTCGAATCGAGATATTTTGAACATAAGTCGAATGTTCTAACCACTCACTATGAAGCGATTAATAATTTAACTACATTTTGTTTGATTTTATATTTGGTTTCTATTTAGTTATTAATTTTGAAAATATTCATATAATTTCAAAAAATTTGTATGGCAGCTACCCGAAGCCTTTGTCCGATTTTAACCAAAAACAATAGGGAACCTACAAATTGTCTAAAAATTACTTTGTGAAAGTTTCAGAACTCTAGATCTTATAGTTTTTGAGTTATCGTTCTGACGGACGGACGGACGGACACACATAGCTAGATCGATTCTTTTTTCGATGCTGATTCGATACGTACCCTTGACACTATATCTAGCTCGTCTATTTCGATGCGTTACAAACGGAGGAGTAATTTTAATATACCTGATGTTCATATATGTATGCACGGGTATTATCATTTCACACATTTTGAATTACGATTTACGCAGTATGCTTCGATTCTAATAAACGAAACAAAAGGAAACAGAAACAAATAACTGATATAATTTCTTTTCTCATTTTAAAATTAGAAGATGAATAAGTTAAGTTTACTTTTGGTATTTTTCATATTTTTTTAAAATTTTTGGCGTTTATTTTAATATTAATTAAAAGTTTTTTTTTTATTTAAGTACCTATTAGTTTAAATTTTAAATTAATAATTGAATTGATAAAATATTTGTTTGTTAATAAAAGAATTACAAATTGTTATAGGTTTATTATATTCGTATGACTATAGGTCAAAGGGTATTATAAATTTGCCATTACGTTTGTGACGCAGAGAAAGGAGGGAGGTAGATATAGACTCAAGTGTATGGATCGGATCAGAATCGAAAAAAAAAAATGATTTAGCTATGTATGTCCGTCGGTCTGCCCGCTTGAAATTTTCGTTTTTGTGCAATAGTCGTCATCGCTATTTAAATCCATTGTCCAAATGGCCGTCATCGCTATTCATATGATGTCATATGATATCATATGATTTTGTACGATTGGGCTTGGGTAGCTGCCATACAACTTCGTTTTTTTATATATATGAGTATTACTCTGTACCTAATACAGCTGCGTGTCTGAAATTTTGTCAAGAGTAGTTTAGTTTTATGGCCAAAGTTTCTGCAAAATTTGGTTGGTCTACTGCAGAAGGTTCGATTAGCTGCCATACAACTCCTTCTTTTATATGAGCATTACACTACACCTAATGAAGCTGGGTATCTGAATTTTGCCAAAAATAGTTTAGTGTAATGGCCAAAGTTACAGCAAAATTTGGTTGGTCTACTGCAGAAGGTTCGAGTAGCTGCCATACAACTCCTTCTTATATATGAGTACTACACCTAATAAAAGTGTATGTTTGAAATTTTTCCGAAAGTAATTAACCGGATGGTATAATGTTTATATAACGGTCATACGGGTATCCCCGAGTTGACACAGTCTACTCTACTACACTCTTCCTCGTTTTGTGTTAATAATGATATAGTTCTCGACTATTATGTGAGAAATTTAATTTTTTATCTGAATCTCTGTGAGTTTTTAATATTAGAAATCTGACCACAAGTCTATGGTTTTACATTATCAAAGAGAAGTATTTGAGTTTATAAAGTTACAAATTTTTAATAAACTATCCAAATAAATTAATTTTATTTGTAATTTTTGTTATTTTATCTGTTGAATTAAAAAAAAAAAAATTTTTATCTTTTAACGAGGATCAAACTCAGACCTGTTTACACCCCAAGCCACTTTACTAATCACTCCACCATACACTTCTTAAAAATTTATGGTCAGATTTTTAATTTAAATGTATAGCTAACTTACAGAATGAAAAATAAAACTATAGAAACTAGCAAGTTAATATAAAAGTACATATGCATATATTATAAGAAATTATTTTTACATCAACTGAATGGGAAAAACATAGGAAGTTATTACTCTGCTAATAATTAGTATAATGAAACAGCAAAATGAATTAACTCGTTTAATTGTAAAATTGTGACGATTACTATATTATTGTAAATGTCGTCATCCTATTTGGTTAACATATTTGCGCCGAAATTTAATTAAATAGTTGATACTCATTTCTTCTAAAATGTACAGGTTATTTTTCTCTAACATTTTAATGACATACTGATAGTAAATTCTTCTATCTCTGCGAAACTTAAAGATCAGCTTATAAATAGATAATTCTAGTTAGCAACCTTGCAAAAAATCTGAAAGCACAAAAATATTATAAATGTAAGATATGCATATACGAATCATAGCTTTGATGATAATTCGCTAGTTTAAGGTCAACAAAATCTTGAATTTTATTTAACGACTATCGTTATCAAGATTTTTTTTATTTTGAATATTTTTAATTAAACAATAATTTTTTAAAATAAATTTTTTGTTTTTTTAAATTAATAAAAAGAAAATTGATATTCATGTTAACTTTTATTAGATTTAATACAAACCCCTCAGATAATGTCGACACCGTTCGAATGCCGCGATTCGATAAAGTCAAACGAAGTTAAAACATATGAAAATGCATTAGACTTCACAATTTCAACGGTGTTTAAATTTCACAGTCAAAATTTTCTGTTGAACGGCGTAGATTGTCAGATTTGTGTTGTAAAAATAAATCTGTTCTAGTGGTATTTATAGAGGTCTATACCAGTTTGCTGAAAATACAAAAAAACCCGAACAATTTAAAATCACAAAATAAAAATCTTGAATAAAAATTGAAATTTTCAGCCGCTGAATTAGAAATATTATTTTTGTTTTAAACATTAAGTCTTTTTTTTTACGTAACAAATAATTTTAAGTTAAAATAACTCCAACTTTAAAATTCCTCCTGATTCAGAATCTTAAATTAGAATCCTACATGCATAAAGCAATTATTCTTTAAATTCGTTTCTATGGCAAAGTATATATATTTTGGTCAGCTGCTGCGTCAATTACGCAATGCCCGTTCGTTTATCAATAGGCACATTACTTCAAAAAATAATGACTCTACCTGGATGCATTTAATACTGTAGGTTACTATTAACAAAAGTACTACGGGGATTAAAAATGAGCGAAATCGGGCCATGGGTTTAGATTCTTGAAGCTGCTGATCGGTTCAAGGGCAAACGAGCATATAACCGAAAATACGATAACTCAAAAAATATTATGCTATTTCGCTAAAATTTATATTATTATATTATGAAATTACGGAGATCGAACTGTGTGTTCTTGAAACTTTTTAACGAATAGTGGCCAAACGAGCATAATTCCGAAACCAATGAACATATATCCTTAAAATTTCGTACAATGGTTTTTTAATTGTCGTGGTAGTTCGGGTATCTCACACGCACCTCCCAAATTCTAACAAGCATATCTTTAAACTTAATAAAGATGGAAACTTAAAATTTGATACAAGTTTGTTCGTCTCGATTTTCATGATTTCCCCGGAATTTGGGATTAATTAGGGTTTGGGATTAATTCTTCTTTTATAAATTTCGTACCTAAGCAGCTTATGTACGAAATTTATAAAAGAAGAAAGTTTTAACTTGATATAAGAGCGTTCTGTTCTATTGGGGATTATTTGAAGTGGTATTTCGGGTACCTGTTACACTTGTCTCAAGATCTTATCATATCTTATCTTATCGATCAAGCATATCTTTGAAATTAATAACGAAAGAAACCTGAAATTTGGTAAAGGAGTGTTCTGGCCCATTTCTTTGTGTTTTTGGAACGAGAGGAATTAAAGTAGTGGTTCGGACCCCTTCCACATGCCTACATTTAACCAGAATATATGCGGTATTAAAAAAGTTAAAAATTTCAAATTTGGTACAAAGGTGTACTGTCCTGTTTTCAATATTCCCCAAAACACTGAAGAATTGAGAAGTTATTATGATTTATTACAATAGAAAACAAAATTTATAAAGATCTATAAATTTATATTAAGCATAAGTTTTTTAAACATAATGTTAAGTAAGAAGAGATTCGTATAATCATATTGTTGTTACACATTTTATAATTATAAAAGAGTGAAGGTATAAGCTTAAATTAAAATAAATTACATAAATACATTTAATTGGAAATTTTAATACATAAAACATTTAGTATTTTACGTAAGGATGTAATTAAATTTTAATATAAAAAGTATTATATATTATATTTTATAAATTAAAAACTAAAAATTTTGCAAATAAGGACCCAATTTAATTTTTTTTTTATTATTTTTATATTAGATATTATGTATTTTATTTAAATTATTTTCAAAAAATTTTATTAAGATAAAAATACATAATATATACGTATATTTATATTTCATAAAACTTTTAAAATCTTGAAAATTTATATGAATTGCTTGATATTTATTTATTTATGTATTTTTTATACCAGGGCAATAGTAAATATTGCCTGGTATTATTATAGTTCTTATTATAGTTTATTAGCATTTAGGTTTCTTAAATTAAATACTTTCTATTTATTTATAATTACAATATTAATTATTTTGTTTATGGTGTATATTTATATATATAAATTATATTTATTCATCAAGGGGATTAGTAAAGAAAAATTATTTTTTAATATTTTTTTTTTTTAATTTAATATTGTATGACTTGAACGGCAATCGAACGCAGACTTCCTCGGTTAGTTATGCCAAATGCTTACCCACTACACCATCGAGTCCCTTTGCTTGATATATCTTTTTAAAATTTTTATTTAATGGATATTTATGTATGTATTTCCATAACATCGATTTAAATATACTCCGCAGTAACTGCAGTACAGTAAAAATATATAATTCTGAAGGGAAAAAATTGGCGCATATGTGTAACATTTGAATGAATTGTATATAACAAGTTCTGAAGTTGTAATTTTGTAATTATATTTTATAAATATGTGAATTTATTTCATGTTTGGATTTTTCATATTTTTAACTAAATATATTAATAAGTAAAGGTTTTTAGAATTTTTAAAATTAATTAAATTAATTTTGTGTTACGAAAGAACTAGTAAAACCTTTTATAGTTTTAAACTGACATGAATTTAATTTAATTTCAATTAATGAAGTGTACGATTGCGCCGACTTACTGTTTTTTTTCTTGTTAATATTGATACAACCACATTTTTGGTTTTGGTATCTTCAATTACTTCTTCTAAAAATGTCTTTAACACTTTTAAAAAAGATTGTGGCATCAAGAAATACTTGAAAATGGAAATATAGTCTACTTTATTAATAATAATATAGTAATTCATCCAAATGATTGCTAAATTAAACCAACATTTTATTATTGGTTAAAGAAATAAGTCAGTTGAGCATTAATGATTTTTTTTAATTTATTAACTAATTTTTCATCTTCTTTTAAGATGAAACATCTTTTAAGACGAAGAATAGATCGCAAAAAATAATATTAATACACAACTTTCAAAATTTCAAATACACAACTTATTAGTCTAAGAGTTTTGTGTAAATCTAAATATAAGTTGTATAGCAGTAATTCGGCTCTCTTTCTTAACTCAATTTTATGCATTAAAATTAACTACTGACAAAATTCAGATACTCAACTGCATTATATATATAACTATGTTCATATTAAAAATGAAGTTGTATGGCAATTTTTCGAATCCATTGAGTAAATGGCCTGAATTTCAATAGTAAAAACGTCTTTCATATCGAACGTTTTAGTATAGTTTTTTTATTAACGTGCGGACGTAAATCAACTTACTTTTCGATTCTAATCCAATCTTGAGTCTATATCTACCTCCCTTTACAGGGTTATAAACGTAATGGCCAATTTAGTATACCCTTAGCATTTTGTACGTTCCAGTATAAAGATATTCAAAGAAGATTCATGAGTTTTCAAATTAAATTTTTATTTTCATTTGTTGAGTGAAATTTCTTGTTATGTATTATTAATTCAATTACCGGTTTTCAAAATGCATTCGAACCAATTTCTATATATATACAACTTATGTGGAAGAAAAAAAAATTGAAAATAAAGTAATACAAAAGGAAAATATGATAGAATTCGTAGTCATTATAGCAACTAGTTATTTTCTTTAGGTTTTGCTGTACTTGAATAAATTTCTTTTTGAAATGCAGTATTTTTAGCATATTTTAAAAAAACATGCCTTTATAGTTACACTCTGTCCGTCAGTCCAATTATACATTTACAACTTTTACACCGTTTGAAATAAAGAACTTTAACTACGGGAATGTATTATTTTTTTCTGTAGCATTAGCCGTTACGGAGCTACAGCCCCTTAAAATCCGGAAAAATCATTAATATTTTAAATCGTTATAATAAAAGTTGTAGCTATAAGGCGTAGCTATAGTTTTAAATCTAGAAACGGTAAATGATATCTGTTTTTATATGTTTTATACGCTTGTCATTTTCATTTTAATTTAATATTTTTACCTATAAAATTTTTTTTTAAGGTGCAATAAAATTTCAATAATATTTGATTTTGTCTATTAAAGTTTTTTATTTTTAAATGTTTTAACAGGCAGACAAAAAAGAAAGGCAAATAAATTTGTTTAAGGAAGGCCTATAAGCTCACTTATCATATTAAAATTTATCTTGTTTTATTTTTACGTACATCTTTTAACTTGTAGTTTTAAATAATAACTTATATTAAAAATCACTGAGAATATATGCCGAGAATATGCTCACTGATTTAACTCTGTTATTAGTTTTAAATATTGAATCAGGTTTTTTTTTTAATTTCTATTTGAAGCTAAGAATATCTCTATAAACTAGTTTTATTATTTTCTTATAATAAAAAATTATTTACAGATGTATTTTCACAGGTTTACTAATTAAATAAAAACAAAACAAAATAGAAAACGCTTAATGTAAAAATTACTCAGTACTAAAAATTGTATAAAAAATATAAAAAAAGAATAATAATTAATAAAAACAATTTAAAAAATTAATACTAGTTCAAGTTTAAATCAGTCTTTGAACAAACTAGCTTGAAATAAGTTTATTATCTTGAATTAGAATAAAATTATTTTTGAATGCGTCATATATAAGAAAAAAAATTATTTGATACTATTCTAAACGAATAATAATGTCGACTTCAACAAATCTGTTTAGAATTATAATTTTGATTTTGGTTTATTCTATCTCTATTGATTCAGCACGTAGTCGTTTAACATTTTGTCCAAATGATGAAATTTATCGAATTGGTTCTAAAACAGTATGTGAATATTTATTTATACGTAAGCCGGTTTCATGTTTAAATCCAATAAGAACTAATACAAAAGCATTTATAAGCTGTCGTTTTGGATATTCTAGTAAACAGAACATAACAGAACAAAAAATTGGGTGTACATATGCTGGAAAATGGTCTGAACCACCAATGGAATGTGAAGATCTTTGTGATGGAACACCCAAACAAGTAATACATAGTCCAAAAGAACGTTGGTATATTGAAATGAAAGGAATAACTACATCATGTCCTGGGATTATATTAAATGCAAAAATTTTATTAACAAATGCTAATTGCGTTTTGGAATATCAACCACATGATTTGCAACTTGAAACCGTTGAATCCGACCCACAAACTTTAATTGTTAAAACAATGCATTATGATAGAAGGTTACTTGATTATAAATTTGAGAAAAAAACTTATTAAAAAAATTTTATTATTTTGTAGGCAACCAAAGAACAGAGACGATAAATACGATAAAAATGCTCTTGCTATAGTCGAACTAGATAATAATATTCTTTATAATCCGTCTGTGATATCCGCTTGCATTGATTTTAATATTCCACCATTCGCGAATCAGAGGGAATTTATTCAAGAAAACTTAGAAAAATTTAAGTCAACAAGGTTAGTTTTACTTTTACTAAATATTTTAATAAATATATTTTTTTTGTTTTATTTTTTTAAATAATAAGAACTCTTGATTATTCATACATAAAACGTCCTTGCGCACCCGAGCACTTCATGAATGTAGTACAAAATGAAAATGCGGTTGAATTTAATTGCTTTTTGGGTAGTAAAAAAATACCTTGTGATAAACCATTAGAACAAGGATCAATTGTAGAGATTAGTTGTAAGCTTGGATATCAAAAAACTAACCCACAAAGTCCCAACGAAATCAAATGTATATCAGAGGGTAAATGGGACAAAGAGGTAGATCATCAATGTGCTTTAATTTGTGGTCAACTTGATATTGAAAAACCTAATATAATACCATTGGTATCTAATGGAAAACCAATTGATATAGTTAATGTACCATGGCATGTTGGAATTTATGCTAATACATCTTTATCTGGTAAATATGAACAAATTTGTGGTGGAACAATTGTACATTTTAATATTGTTGTATCTGCTGCTCATTGTTTCTTCAGTGAAGCAAGAAATGGACTTGATTTCGTTTGGAATTATATGATTGTATCAGGAAAACGTTATCGAGATTTTGAATCATTTGAAAAGTTTGCACAATTTTCTCCTATTAAACAAATTTACATTCCTAGCACGTAAGATTTGTATTATTTTGTAATTATTTTTTATTACCAATTGTTCTTTTTTTTTGAGCACAGCTATAACGTTAATTATTATCGACATGATATTGCTGTTGTAGTTCTTCAAAATAGATTACTGTTCAATGACCATACAAGACCAGCTTGTATTGATTGGTTTCCATATGGAAAATATGATATTGAAGCTGGAAAACAAGGACGTGTTGTTGGTTGGGGAGCAACTTCTCAAACACAAGATTCTAGCCCAGAACTTCTGGCCATCGAATTGACAACGTTAAGTAATAAAGAGTGTAAAAATTTAGTGAATCAAAATAATAGAGAAGAAATTACTGGCGAGAAATTCTGTGCATTAGGAAAAAGAGGGGATTCAGCTTGTCAAGGTGATAGTGGTGGCGGTTTTCTTGTTAAAAAGCGTTATAATTATGATGAAGATCGCTATCATTTGTGGGGTGTAGTTAGTTCAGGAATCAATCCAAAACAACATTGTACACCAAGTTTTTTGACTACATACACAAATGTACAATATCATCAGGATATTGTAAAAGCTATTATTGATGAAAACATTAAAAATTAAATTTTACAAAGCCATTATACTTAAAGACTAAATTAAATTGATATATTTAATCAGTTTATGTAGATAATAGCTTTATAGTATAAAGTAAATATTAGTAAAGTACTAGCTTTAGGAAAAATGAATTTTACATTTTGATGAAATATACATTGTTTTTATTCTGATTTTGTTAAAAAATAATAAAATTTTTGTATAGTTTTTGAATTAAGTTTGATTTAAAAGTTTCTCACTATTTCAATGTATAAAAAAACTTATGATTTTAATTTAAGAACTCACTATTAATTTTTGGTACATTATTTTTTATACCCGTATGAACGAATGTGCCATACCATAGGTCACGTTGTAAATGAGAGAAAAGAAAAGGGGATCGATCTAGCAATGTGTGTCTGTCCGCACGATAACTCAAAAAATAAAGGAAATAGGATTCTAAAATTTTCATAAATTCATTTTTAATATTGAAATCTAGCCAGTTTGCTTGACGTACTGCAACCGCTCCCATAAATAATTCATATTAACATATGTTCATAGGGTATACTAAATTACCATTAGGTTTCCGATTCATTACATGTTTTATGTAAGTATAACGCTAATAAATTTTGCCAAAAGTAGTTTAGTTTTATGAGCAATGTTTGTGCAAAATTTGGTAAGTCTTGTGTAGCGGGTTCAAGTAACTGCTATACAACTTCCTTTTTAATATGAGAATAGTTTAAAATATAATGAGCTGAGCTTCAAAATTTTTATCAAAGGTTGTTAACTTTAATGGTCTTAATCTGTATAAAATATAAATGGTATAGTATAAGTAATTCTAATGAGTTGTGTATTTTACATTTCGCAAAAAGTTATTAACCGAATGATATAATGTCTATATTACGTTCATGCGGGTATCCTAGAGTTGATACAGTCTACTTTACTAAACCCATCCGCGTTTCATATGAAAATGAGTCTTTATGTCATAAAGTTGGGTGTCTGAAATTTTGCCAAAAATAGTTTAGTTTTATGGCCAAGTTTCTGCTAAATTTGATTGGTCTACTGCAGTGGGTGCGAGTAGTTGCCATACAACTTCATATTTCACATGAGCATTACTTTATACATAAAGCTTGATGTTTGAAATTTTTTTAGTAGCTAAGTTTAATGACCAACGTCCGAATAAAATATAGTAGGTGTGGTGGAAGAGGTGTGAAAAGATGTATTTCAAATTATATTTTCTCTTGTACATAACTGAAAACCTAATAAGTTCTGCATTTAAAATATGGTCAAAAGTAATTAACCGGATGATATAATTTTTATATTACGGTTAAACGGGTATCCCAGAGTTGACACAGTCTACTCTACTACACTTTCTTGTTCCTCGTTTTTAATATGTGAATAACTTATTTAATGATACTGAATATTTGAAATTTGCCAAAAGTATTTAACCGGGTTATATAATGTTTATATTACAAGAGAGAGTATAGAGCAAATACTCTTGCTCATTATACCCGTATGACTATAAGTCCAAAGGGCATACTAAATTTGCAATAACGTTTTTGACGCAGAGAAGGAGGGGGTAAGATATAGACTCAAAGGTATCGATCGGTTCAGAATCGAAAAGTAAATAGATTTAGCTATGTATGCCCGTCTGTCCCCACGATAACTCAAAAAAAAAGGAACGATAAATCTAGAAACTTGAAATTTTGGGAGAAGTTGGATCCTCAGAAATAAGTTATAGTCAGTTAAGAAAACTTTTTTGTCACGCCCCCTGTATAGCAGCTGGAAGGGGTCGAAAATTGAAATTTTGCTATAAATTTTTCCTTTAAACACCTATAACTTGAATAAGTATTCAAGTCAAAATTTTTTTTTATTTATATACAAAATTGAAAGCTCCAAAACGAAAGTTTCAATAAGTGCCAAAGGTTTTTCTTAATTTTGCCTTTGTCCGTCCGTCCGTATGTTTACACAAATTTTTACACCGTTTGAAATGTAGCAAAGAAATTTTAACCACGGGTAGTTATTGCAAAGAAAATAATTTCGTAGAAGAACCTTTTTCTGTATCCCCACCCGTTATGGAGCTGCAGCCCGCCAAAGTTGGAAAAAGTCGTATATTTAAATTATTATAACAACAGTTCTGTTGGAGAGTTATTTTTATAGACTTTACAAAAAAACATTGTTAAAATATATAGAGTTGCCATACGGTACTAAAATTTACCATTTTACAAAATTCAATTTTTGCAAAGTTTTTGGCGTTTTGGTAGAGTTTACAATTGATTTCCTAGAACCTAAAAAAATGGAAAGGTAAGGATAGGAGGGTAATGGGCAGGTCCTCGAGAATAATCATAAGTTTGCTTAGCAAAAATTTGGGAACCTTCCCCATTGACGGGCTATTAGGACTTAAAAATTAAGACTTTTATGTTTTTATAAAACAGTGACTTATTTACTAGTGTATGTTTTTCCAAAATTAAACGTTATCATTAAAGCTCCAACATTATATTTCGCACTTGTTAACAGGTTTTCTTGAGTGCATTGGGATTATATTCTGTGTATTGATTTCACTATTACTCATAATTATTAAATTGATGAAATAACTTAATTATAATGCAGTGGGTTCGAGTAGTTGCCATACAACTCCTTCTTTTATATGAGCATTACTCTACACCTAATGAAGCTGGGTGTCTGAAATTTTGCTAAAAATAGTTTAGTTTTATAGCCAAAGTTTCTGCAAAATTTGGTTGGTTTACTGCTGTAGGTTCGAATAGCTGCCATACAACTCCTTCTTTTATATGAGCATTACCCTACACCTAAAAAAGCTGTATGTTTGAAATGTTGCTAAAAGTAATTAACCGATTATATAATGTTTATTTTACGGTCATACGGTTATCCCAGAGTTGACACAGTTTACTCTACTACACTCTTCCTCGTTTTGATTTAAAACTTGAGTTTCTTTCTGAAAAAAGTTTATTTAATTTTTTATAATTTTTTTTTATTTGAATAATTTTTTTTTAATTTAATTATTTCAATCATTGTATTTTTTCCAAACAAAATAATGAAAAACTATGAAAAAGACTAGAAGCATATCAAAAGCATATAATATAAAAACAAAATAGAAAACTAATTAATTTTTTAGGTTTGTTAAAACTTTGATGCAGACGTAAATTTGGAATAAGAGTTAGATACTAGCGTTAAATTAAAAATTGCTATTCGTTTAGATAATTCTGGCATATTTAATTAGAAAAGTTAAGAATCAAACGGCTCTTCATATATAGATGAATACCTATAAAAATATTTTCGTTTATTTATTTATTTATTATACTGCTTAACACAAACAGTTTACAAAAAAGCATACAAATAAGGTGGCATGACATTTGTCCCCTTGTCATTGGTCCCCAAGGGACTAATGACACACTCAAATGTGCCATTAGTTCCCGGGGAGAAATGACATATCAGGTTGCGTCCATTTTAGAGTTGGATTCAAAATCAGGGTTTTAATAATTTGTTTAGCGGGGGTTTGGGGGCGGCAGTCCCCACTATTTTTAAATTTATATTTGTTGAGATAAGCATGTAAAAAATAATTAGGAGAGATTTTATAGTTGGCTACAATTACAGGATTATATGCTTTTTCCAGAATATTTATATATTTGTATACGTGAGATTCTGAATTAGGAGGGATTTTAGAGTTGGATTCAAAATCAGGGTTTCAAATTTGTTTAGTGGGGGTTTGGGGGCGGCAGCCCCCCTTATTTTTAAATTTTTATTTGTTGAAATATGCATGTAAAAAATAATTAGCAGGGATTTTAGAGTTGGATTCAAAACCAGGATTGCCGCTTTTTCCAGAATATTTATATATTTGTATACGTGAGATTCTGAATTAGGAGGGATTTTAGAGTTGGATTCAAAATAAGGATTTCAATAATTTGTTTAGCGGGGTTTTGGGGGCGACTATTTTTAAATTTTTATTTGTTGAAATATGCATGTAAAAAATAATTACATCATAGTTTGTCATTAAATTTTGATTTTTGGAATTTTTTCTTTTGGAATTGTTTTTTTTGGAATTATTTTTTTTGGAATTATGAAAATGGAATTTTTTTTTTTGGAATTTCGTACCGAACCCCGCAATAACAACATTTTGAATGGAGGTATATTGCCTTTTTCCAGAAAATTTATTTATTAATTTATTTTAATAAATAAATTTTCTGGAAAAAGGCCGTTAATTTATTTTAATAAATAAATTTTCTGGAAAAGGGCCGTAGGTTTATTGCCTCTCACCCTTGTAATAATTGAAGCAGGTGCATTAAATTTAAATAAATAAATTGATTATGCTCTTGATTTTGATAACGAAATTTAAATGGGGACTAACAAAAAAGATAATGTTGCCCTTTTGAATGTTGATGGCAACAATCTCTTTTTTCTTACAATTTAGTAATAATTCCAAAACCCTTTTTGAATTTTTTTGGAAAAGGGCAACATTATCTGTTTTGTTACAATTTAGTTATAATTCAAAACAAAAAATTTTTCCGGGGAATAATGTCACATATTTCGGGGACTTATGACACACTAACAGGGCTGGACTGAGAATGAATTTAGGACCGGGAAATTTAAAAATTTCGGCCCTTTTCAATACATTTTGTTTTAACAATCAAGTAAAGTTAAGAATAGCTATGCCTTTTGATGATTGATGAATATATGAGGAAAATTAAAGTCAAGAAAAATTACCACATATTTTTATAATATAATATTAATTCTTTTTTATTTATTGTTTAATATATGATTAAATAGAAAATGAACAGAAATGAAATTCACAATGAAATATAAAATAATTAGAATTAACAAAAAATAACATTTAGAAAACAAAATTTTTTTTTCATAAAATAACCAATTTTTAATAATAATTTTCTTATTTTTAATAATAAGTTTCAAATGTAATTTACTTTCTTTTTTATGTTAATAATTTTTTCAACAGACTACTTTTTTCTTTCAAAATGTCAATAATTTCCTCGTTCTTAATAACATTTAGAATATCTCTTTCGCATGACATTAACATAAAATCTTCTAAATGTGTTTGACTTAAGCAATTTCTCAATCTATTTAAGATGTTTTACGAGAAAATGTTTTTGGAGTAAATGCTTTTCGATCAAATGTAGTTTTATACATTTTCGAGAAAATGTTCTTCGACTAAATGTTTTTCGAGCAAATAATTTTGGAGTAAATGTTTTTCTAGAATATTTTTTTCGAGTAAGTGTCGGGATACCAAAGAAAATACCAAAATTAAAAACGGTATTTTTTATATGAAATCAATATTCAAAATAGATTTTTTGACAAATTAAAAATGGTACGCGCGTATCGATTTCGGGATACGTCGACGTATCGACGTACGGCGTATTGTACGTCATACGTCGTACGCTTTTGATTAGGTAAAGGCCTGAAAAAAAAATCAAAAAATTGGTTTTTCCTTTTCTGTGGGAAATTTTTTATTTTTTGATTACATTAATTGTAAGAAAATTTGAAATTGCTATTGTTTTTATGGGAAAAATTAAAAAAAAAAATTGTTTCTGTGGGTTTTTTTTTATATTTGATTTAAAAAAAATATTTATGGGAATCATTTTTGATTTAGTGTTCGGCACGGCCCACCGGGAAACTTCCGGTATATTGGTAGGCCAGTCCAGCTCTGCACACTAAGGTGTGTCATTTCTCGGGGACAAGGGGACAAGGGGACAAATGTCATGCCGCCTACAAATAACAATTAAAATTATACAATTAAAATCAATATAAAAAATTACATATTTGACTAATTATAAATATGTTCAAACTAAAATTAAAATTAAAAGTTAACAAGTGATGAAAAAAAACCAAGGGTTTAACTTTGGAAATATTTACTTGGAAATAGTTACTACTGACTTATAAAATTTACTGCTAATAGTAAATTTTTTATTTAAAAGTTTTTATAGCCCTTCAATGGGGAAGGTTGCCAAATTTCTCAAGTCTCTAACTTCAACTTCCCCTCCCCCCCCTCATCCTCTAGTTTTTTAGATTCTAGGAATTAAATTGTGAATTACACAAAAATTTGGAATTTTACTTAGAATTTTATTATCTAAACAAAAATGGGTAAAACTAAGAGACACTTTCTTCAATTTAAGGAACCCCTTTTAAATTTAAGAAAAACCTTTAACATATGTTAAAATATAATGTTAGACCTTTAAATTTTGTATATTAATAAAAAAAAAATTGGACAGGTATTCAAGTTACAGGTGCTTAAAAATAGCATAATTTCAATTTTCAGGCCCTTATAGCTCCTAAACAGGGGGCTTGACAAAAAAATTTTGTTAACTAACTCCTACTATTTTTTTAGGATCTAACTTCTCCCAAAATTTCAAGATCGTAGCTTGAACCGTTTAGAAGATATGTGGGGCCAAAAATTTTGCAAAAATTGAGTTTTATATAATGGTAAATTTTAGTACCGTATGTCAACCCTAAACATTTGCCTTGTAAAAATTTATAAAGTTTATGAAACCAGCTATCATTTGCCGTTTTCAGATTGAAAATATATGTAACAGAACTCTTGTTATAACAATTTAAATGTAGGGCTTTTTCCAACTTTTGGGGGCTGTAGCCCCGTAACAGGTGGGGCTACAGAAAAAAATTCTTCTACGAAATTATTTTTTTTGCAAAAACTACCCATGGTTAAAATTTCTTTACTCTATTTCAAACGGTGTAAAAGTTTTTGTAAACATACGGACAGACGGACGGACAGAGTGAAGCTATATAGGCACATTTTTACAAAATTTTTTGAAAATGTGCTAAAAATTATAAACTTTATATTACTACAAGAAAAACAAAACAAAAATAATCCTAATAATAGCGATTGTATAATCCCAATAGTGAATTAGCTTTATTTATAATATTATTATAATGGGTTTTAAAGCTAAGTTGGGAATCGAAGTACACCCCTAAGTCCTTTATTGAGGTAACTTTAGGTAAACTAATACCATCTAAGTTATAATTGAACCAAATAGGACTAGATCGGCGTGTATAAGATATCAATGCGCATTTATTTACATTAAGAAGTAAACAGATATTAACGCACCAATTGTTAAAATTTTGAAGATCATTCTGCATAAGGATAGCGTCATTATAAGATGTAATCTTTTTAAAAAATTTCATATCATCAGCGTAAACTTGAAGCTCGCAATTAGAAATTAAAGAAGAAACATCATTTACAGATAAGATAAAAAGTAGAGGGCCAAGGTGACTACCTTGTGGAACTCCCGAATTTGTCACGAAAGGTTCTGAAATCACATTTTTAAATATAACACTATAGGAGCGATCACATAAATAAGAATGTATCCACTTAAGGAAAAATAGTGGAAAACCATATTTTTCAAGTTTTAGTAAAATAATATTATGTGGCAATAGATCAAATGCTTTACTAAAATCAGTATAGACAACATCTGTTTGAAATCCTTCTTCCATGTTATTAAGAAGAAGAGATGTTTTTTCAACTAGATTAGTCACCGTAGATTTTTGTTTTACAAAGCCATGTTAGTTATCTATTAAAAGATTCCTACAATGATTATAAATTGAATCCATTATAATTAATTCAAATAATTTAGGAATTGAAGATAATTTAGCTATTGGGCGATAGTTAGTGATTTCATTTTTAAGCATTCTTTTTGTGAATTGGCCTGATATAAGAAATTTTCCAAATAGGAGGAAAATATCCGGAATTTAATGAATTTTTAAAGAGTAATGTTAAAGGCGTAGTGAGAATGTGAGAACACTTGCTCAAAATTATTTCTGGTATACCATCTGGTCGAGGAAAAGTATTATCACCCTGTTTATTTAGATAGCTGGAAACTATTTGTTTATTAATATTAATGTCAGTAAGAGAAGTTTTTTGATATGTGTTCATATAGGAGAAATAATTTTCATTTGGCGTAAAAGAAGAATCACTATATGAAGTGCTAAAAAACTCACGAAAATATTTCGAAATAGTTGAAGGATCATTACTAGCAAGAGAATTGAAATTCATAAATGTTGGGTAACCATCACATTTACGTTTAGAGTTTAAGAATTTCCAAAATTTTTTCGGATCAGACTTTAATTTAGTTGCCATTAAGTTAATGTTACTATTATAAAGTATTTTAGAAGAAGTTTTAAAATTCTCAAACAATATGACAAAATTATTAAATTCATTAATATTTTTTGTTTTTAGATATTTACGCCAGGCTTTGTTTTTCTTATTTCTGAGAGATCTAAGCTCCTTTGTGAACCATAGTGGGCCAGAGTTAGAACATCAGTTTTTTGAAATAGGAACAAATTGTGTAAAACCTTCGAACATTATTTCATAAAACCTAATTGTCATTTGATTAAAATCTATATTATTAAATATAGACGTGAAGTCATAGGTGTTTAAGAAATTTACTAGTCCGGGAAAGTTGGTTTTATTGAAATTAAACCTATAAGAATCTGCTGCTTCATGATTTATGGAATTAGTCAAACAATAAGTAAAATTTATTGAAGGGTGATAGGGGTCCAACGCAACAACGCAAAATTAACTCATCATTAGGACCAGAATTACAGCACATCGAATCTATTACATTTAAAAGAGTAATATAAATATTTAAATTCGAAGAAGGTGGAATGTATGTGTTAACAATATTAACACTTTTATTAGAAAATTTTATGTTCACACCAATTATTTCAAGACAGTCCGCGTCAGAAATAGGAATTTCATTTGCATTAAATGAGTTTTTTACGGCTATCAATACTTCTTCCCCTTTAGGAATGTAACTATTAGATACATTAAGTTCAGAGTATCTGTCTTTTCTAAAAACCGAGTATGAGCTATCAAAAAGCTCAAGATTGTTAATAGAAGAATTTAGC
Source organism: Dolichopus griseipennis (assembly GCA_963082915.1). Lineage (NCBI taxonomy): Eukaryota > Metazoa > Arthropoda > Insecta > Diptera > Dolichopodidae > Dolichopus > Dolichopus griseipennis. The sequence goes on along the minus strand of OY720445.1, from coordinate 50,844,960 downwards.
CAAGTTTCAGTCAAAGCAAATACGTCAAAATTTAAATTTATTGAATTAAGTAGGACTTGTCTAGTTTTTGTTCTAAGACCTCTGACATTTTGATAATATAATGATAAATTTATCAAATTTGAAGGATCAATCAAAGATGTAGAGGTCTTATTTAAATATTATTTAATATAAAAATATTTATTATGGTTGTTATTTGAAACCTGCAAGTGATTGTAATAATTACTACTACAATGGTTACGGTATTCCTTTAAGTCGTCAGAAACATCTTTGGAAGATTTACCTTTAATTTCGTGAAATTTAATATATAATTTATAGAGTTCTTTATAATTGGCCGGTAAACCTTCATTATCAATTAAGACCTTTACACTTATTCTAGTCTTACCTTCCAATACCTTATTATAATTATCGTCAAACAAATACGACAAATACAATCTGACCATGTTATAAACTTTATCAGCACTTAGACTAGAAAGAGCTATTGTACAGTCCTTGTTGGCAAGAGATTGTTGTGTCATTCTAGTTATTGGTGGTAAAAGTGGGTTAATAATTGAAGGCTGAAGAGTTTCACCTTGCACAAATTTTACGAATTTAGAAGTAGAAGAAGTGTTTGGAGAAATTAAAGAAGAAGGAGGAGGTTCAATAACTGCAGTAGAATTAGCATTGACAATTTCAGGCTCTTTAGTTACTGATGAAGTATTTAAAGTGTTTGTATTGTTATTATTGTTCTGAATAGTATTGTGGTTATGACAAATGTTGTTCTGATTTATGTTTGAAGTACTGTTATTAGTATTTAATTTAGTGTTTATGGAATTATTTGAATCTGTTGAGTTAGAATTAATTGAATTGTTAGCAGTTGCGCTATTATTAGGATGTACAGTTATATTATTAACGTTAATGCTAGTATTAGTATTTCTATTGTCAGAGTTAATATTACTATTTCCAGAACTATTATTATTATTATTATTGTTATTATTATATTTATTTTTATTACTAGATATATTTTTATTTTTACGATTATTATCATTATTATACCCTACACCTATAGAATAGGCAAAGGGGTATATTAACTTTGATAATATGGTGTTTGTAACCACCTAAAGGAAGCGAGCTAGATATGGGAAAGTATATATTTTTGTGATCAGCGTGACCTCCTGAGTCCGTCCGTCTGCCCGTCCATCCGTCCGTCTGTCCGTCCATCCGTCCGTCTGTCCGTCTGTCCGTCCATCCGTCCGTCCGTTCGTCCGTCTGTAGGCACGATAACTCAAAAATAATGGAGCTATCTTGATGAAATTTTAACTGTAGGTTACTAGGACTGAAAGTACGGCGGGGATTGCATATGGGCGATATCGGCCCATGGGTTCGGATTCTGGACCATTTAATCGGTCCAAAGGCTAACGAACATATATAAAAAATCATGATAACTCAACAACTAATGACGCTATCTTCATAAAATTTGTGCTGTAGGTTACTAGTAATGAACCTACTTTGGGGATTGCGCAAGTTCAGGATTGGACCATGGGTTCGGAACCTAGAACTTTTTGATCGAATTTAGGCCAAACGAGCATAATTCCGAAACAAATGAAGATAGAACCTCCAAATTTGGTATCAAGGTGTCCCCTCCTATTTCCTAAGTTTTTTGGAAATTTGGGCCCCATTGGAGTAGTGGGTCGGGAACCAGCTACACATTTCCGAAGACCTTAAAGCATATCTTTAAAATTAATAAAGATAGCAACTTAAAAAAAATTTAGAAGCTTCAAATTTGGCACAAGGGTGTTCTTTACTATCTCTTGCGTGCCCGCTAATTTTGGATCAATTGGAGTGGTGGTTCAGTACCTCTCTTAGACCTCCCAAGTTTTAAAAGCTTATAATCGAAATTACTAAAAATAGTAACTTAAAATTAAGATAGAACGTTCAAATTGTGTACAAGGGTTAAATAGTACTATAAGTACAGCGCGGACTGTATAAGGGCGAAATCAGACCAAGGGTTCGGATTTTGAACCTTTTAATCGGTTTCAGGGCTAACGAACATATACTAAAAATCACGATAGCTCAACAACTAATGACGCTATCTTTATGAAATTTTGTGCTGTAGGTTATTGGTAATGAAACTAAGGTGGCGGTTGCGTACGGTGAGGAGTGGACAATGGGTTCGGCACTTAGAACTTTTTGATCGAATTTAGGCCAAACTAGCATAATTCCGAAATCAATGAAGATAGAACCTCCAAATTTAGTATCAGGGTGTTGCTTTCGATTCCCTTAGTCTCCTTGAAATTTGAGCCCAATTGGAGTAGTGGGTGGGGACCAGCCACTCAGTTCCGAGAACCTTAAAGCATATTTTCGAAATTGATAAAGATAGTAACTTGAAACAAATGTAGAAGCTGCAAATTCGGCACATGGGTGTTCTTTACTATTTCCTGCGTGTCAATCTAGTTTTGGATCAATTGGAGTGGTGGTTCAGTACCTCTCTTAGACCCCCCAATGTGTAAAAGCTTATCATCGAAATTAATAAAACTAGTAACTTAAAATTAAGATATAACGTTCCAATTGTGTACAAGGGTTAACTAGTATTGAAAGTATGACGGGGACTGCATATGGGCGAAATCGTACCATGGTTTCGGGTCCTGGAACCCTTGAAAAGTTCAAGGGCTAACAAACATATATCTTAAAAACACCATAACTCAAAAAATAATGCCGCTATTTTGATGAAATTTAAACTCTAGGTTACTAGTAATGAAAGTACCATGGGAATTGGTTGTGGTCGAGTTTAATTTCGAAGCCAAATAATATATTTCCTATTTCGTATGTGTCCCCGAAATATAGACTTAATTGTAGTGGTTCAGCTATGTTCAAAAGTACTTGCTGCATTTATGTAAAACTTATTTTTATATTTAAATGAATTATATGAAAACGTCTAAATTTGTAATTGTATTTTAGAAATACATTTATTGCATATTTTGCTTTTATAAGCTTTTCTATTAGGTATATAAACTAACCTTTAAAAAAATTGCTATTTTGAAAAATTTGGATTATTAAATATATTATTTGATTATCTTTTTATCACAAAATTTAATAATTAGAATTTTTTCATTTTGTAATTGAATTGGAATAAATATATTTTCATTTATTTGATGGATTCTAGAAGCTCTTGATCGAAGGCTAAATGAGTATAATTTTGAAACTAATGAAGATACAACCTTAAACTTTGGGCACAGTTGTTTCTTCATATTTTCTTTGTGTCCTTTAAATTTGGACCAATTGGAGAAGGGGTTCGTGTACCACTCGAACAACTCGCAATACCTGAATGCATATCTTCGAAATTAATAAAGATAGGAACTTGAAATAAATATAGAAACTTTGAAAATAGTACCTTAAAATAAAGGTAAAACCTTGAAATTTGGTAGTGGTTTGTGAAATTAATTGGAGTGTTGGTTCAGGTATCTTTGAGGTGCGTGCCTTAAGATCTAACAAGCACATCTGCAAAATTGATAAGGATGAAAATTTTAAATTTGATTCACGATTGTTTTGTTTTGTTTCCATTACTTTCCTAGCCCAGGGGATTAATTGGAAACATGGTTCAGGTGACTCCCACACTCTTACACAAATTTAGTAAGTAACACGAGTGTTCTTTCCTTTGCTTTCTTATTAAACACTTTTATATTTTTAGAAAGCATAGAAGGTAATTATACCTTAATGTGAAACATATTATTTATTATATTTTATACATTGAAAACTAAATTATTTTTTTAGTAAACTGTTTAATTATTTTTTTTTAATTTATTATAATTTTTTTAATTTTATTATAAAAGATATTTTATTGAATTATTACCAAAGGTAAAAAATAATTAAAAAATTGCGTAAAACACTTAAATTTCATTCAAAGGTACTTGCTTCATGTATGAAAAGTTTTAAATTTGTCATTGTATTTTAGAAATAAATTTATTGTATACATATTTTGCATTTATAAGTTTTTCATATAGTTTTTCATTTAAATAATTTTCAACTTTTAAAAATTAGAATTACTATATTTTGTGACAAAAAGCTAATTAAAGCATTAATTTTTTTAGTTCTTTTTAGTTTACATTAAAAACCATCAAATTATATAGACCTATAAATATATCTAATATATAAAGAAGAAAATTTGTTTGTTTATTTGTTTGTTTGTTTGTTTGTTTGTTTGTCCAGGATTCACGTGAAAACCACTGGTCCGATTGACACCAAATTTTAGAAGAACGATTTTGGGAGTCCGGGGGGTGACATAGGCTATGTCGCATTTTTATAAGTCAGCAGGTTGCGGCTCCAGAGCCGTTTTAAGCTTTTTCGTTTTTTGGATGTCGAGTCGAAACGGTTTGACCGATTCACTTGAAATTTTGCACGAATGTTCTTCTTATTACACGGAATTAATGGTATAAAACTGGTTGGAATAAATTAACCCCTTTCGGCCCGGCGGGCTTCCAAAAAATTTTGTGTTTCCGATTTGTGTCCAATTTTACAGGGTCGTTTTGCAGTCAAAAAGAGAGGCTGGCACAAATTTTTGTTGGGTTCGGTTAACCCGTTTGGGCACGAGGGCCCAATGAAGCTTTTTCAATGTTTTTGATGTCGAGCCGAAACAGTTTGACCGATTGACTTGAAATTTTGCACAAATGTTCTTCTTAGCAACCGCAATTAGTTGCATAAATTTGGTTGGAATAATTTAACCCATTTCGGCCTGGCGGGCTTCCAAAAAATTTTGTGTTTCCGATTTGTGTCCAATTTTACAAGGTGGTTTCGCAGTCGAAAATAAAGTCTGGGACAAATTTTTGTTGAGTTCGGTTAACCCGTTTGGGCACGAGAGTGCAAAGAAGCTTTTTCAATGTTTTTGATGTCGAGTCAAAACTGTTTGACCGATTGACTTGAAATTTTTCACAAATGTTCCTCTTAGCAACCGCATTTAGTTGTATAAATTTGGTTGGAATAAATTAACCCATTTCGGCCTGGCGGACTTTCAAAAAATTTTGTGTTTTCGATTTGTGTCCAATTTTACAGGTTGATTTTGTAGTCTAAAAGAGAGGCTGCAAAAAGTTTTAGTTAAGTTCGATTAACCCATTTTCCACGACGATGATATGAAGTTTTCTATATATTTTATTTTCTTATACGATTAAAAGTATTTTATTGAAAATTTTGTACCAGCATTTTAATTAAAACCCACAGGGTTAATTTGGTTTTGACCTGTTTGTGCGTTTTGAACAAAGATTCAATGATATTTTCAGTTTTCTTCAAAATTCAATTTGTTATATATAATGCTTAAAATACATAGTATTTTAAAACAGTTTTCCAAAAAATAAGCCTACATTTCTCTCATAAAATCATAAAAAAACGAGGAAGAGCGTATTACAACTTTCAGGTGAGTACAAAACAAAATATAAGTTGAAAAGCGAATTTTTAAACCTTTTCTAAACCATCGACTATATTTTATTCAAGCGTTGGCAATTCAAGAAAATCCCCTTTTGACCTATAGTCATTTTAATTCAGTTAACATTGTTCACCGGAAACCTACCATCCTCAACTATATCGTCAAGGAGCACCAAATTGTCAAGAAGCAGCATGTATAGAAAAATTAGAGATAATCGTTCAAATTGTTTTGCAAACTGTTTTTTAAAGTTTTTGTTTCGCAATCGATTAAAAGAACTCGACAAACCTTTTTTTTAAGTATTCCCCTAATTCAAAGAAGTTGTACCTACTTTCAAAAATTGGACGTAATTTACTTACAAATTTTTTTTTGAACAATCGTCGGCAGGGGTTAACAACTTTCAAGTCTGTTAGTAAATTGAACTTCATTTTCAAAGAAGAACACATATACGAAATTTGAAGTTAATCTGTTAAATCATTTCTAATATATAGCAAAGCAACGAAAAAACCTATAAAAAGCTGTTGGGCCACAATGGGTTAACGGAACTCCACAAATATTTTTTTGTGGCATTTATAGGCAAAGTAGTATCTCAAAAAATTGGCTGAAACTTGCTTTTTTACAATTTTCAAGCTTCCGGGCAACGCCGGGTAAATCTGCTAGTCTAATATATAAAGAAGAAAATTTGTTTGTTTGTTTGTTTATTTGTTTGTCCAGGATTCACGTGAAAACCACTGGTCCGATTGACACCAAATTTTAGAGGAATAATTTTGGGAGTCCGGGGGGTGACATAGGCTATGTCGTATTTTTATAAGTCAACAGGTTGCGGCTCCAGAGCCGTTTTAAGCTTTTTCGTTTTTTTGATGTCGAGTCGAAACGGTTTGACCGATTAACTTGAAATTTTGCACGAATGTTCTTCTTATTAAACGGAATTAATGGTATAAAGTTGGTTGAAATAAATTAACCCCTTTCGGCCCGGCGGGCTCCCAAAAAATTTTGTGTTTCCGATTTGTGTCCAATTTTACAGGGTGGTTTTACAGTCAAAAATAGAGGCTGGCACAAATTTTTGTTGGGTTCGGTTAACCCGTTTGGGCACGAGGGCGCAATGAAGCTTTTTCAATGTTTTTGATGTTTGACCGATTGACTTGAAATTTTGCACAAATCTTCCTCTTAGCAAACGGAATTAGTTGTATAAAGATGGTTCGAAAATATTAACCCATTTCGGCCCGGCGGGCTTCCAAAAAATTATTTGTTTCCGATTTGTGTCCAATTTTACAGGGTGGTTTTGCAGTCGAAAAGAAAGGCTGGCACAAATTTTTGTTGGGTTCGGTTAACCCGTTTGGGCACGAGGGCGCAATGAAGCTTTTTCAATGTTTTTGATGTTGAGCCGAAAATGTTTGACCGATTGACTTGAAATTTTGCACAAATATTCCTCTTAGCAAACGAAATTAGTTTTATACAGTTGCTCGGAATATATTAACCCATTTCGGCCTGGCGGGCTTTCAATATTTTTTTTGGCCGTTTGGGCAAGAGAGCGCAATGAAGCTTTTTCAATGTTTTTGTTGTTGAGCTAAAACGAACACTTTTTTCAGCTAATCTTGAACACATTTTTCAGCTAATATTTATTAGCAAAGCTCACAGGGTTAATTTGATTTTTATCATTTAACCCCTTTTGTCACAAGGGTTCATTAAATTGGATCTCCTTAAAGAGTTCAATCTTTAATATAAATTTGTTTTTCTGTTGAAAAGGTTTAATCAATATGTTAAAAAAAAAACAATTGTTCGACTAACACAGTTTAAAGTTAACGCAAACATTGCATTATTTCACAAGCTCACCAAAAAACATGATTGCGCTCTATTAACCCGTTTGGACCTAATGTATTTTTTTTAAGTTTTTGTTGGCCTGCTTAACGGTCGAAAACAATATTTTTAAAACTTTTAACTCATGTCTATTTGTAATTTTTTAAAAGGTTTTGAATGCAAATTTCTAATCTAATATATAAAGAAGAAAATTTGTTTGTTTGTTTGTTTATTTGTTTGTCCAGGATTCACGTGAAAACCACTGGTCCGATTGTCACAAAATTTTAAAGGAATAATTCTGGCAGCCCGGGGGGTGACATAGGCTATGTCACATTTTTATAAGTTAACAGGTTGCGGCTCCAGAGCTGTTTTAAGCTTTTTCGTTTTTTGGATGTCGAGTCAAAACGGCTTGACCGATTGACTTGAAATTTTGCACAAATGTTCGTCTTAGCAACCGAAATTAGTTGTATAAATTTGTTTGGAATAAATTAACCCATTTCGGCCTGGCGGGCTTCCAAAAAATTTTGTGTTTGCGATTTGTGTCCAATTTTACAGGGTGGTTTCGCAGTCGAAAAGAGAGTCTGGCACAAATTTTTGTTGAGTTCGGTTAACCCGTTTGGGCACGAGGGCGCAAAGAACCGGAACCGATTGACCGATTGACTTGAAACTTTGCACAAATGTTCCTCTTAGCAACCGGAATTAGTTGTATAAATTTGGTTGGAATAAATTAACCCATTTGCGGAGCATGGCGGACTTTCAAAAAATTTTGTGTTTTCGATTTGTGTCCAATTTTACAGGTTGATTTTGTAGTCTAAAAGAGAGGCTGCAAAAAGTTTTAGTTAAATTCGATTAACCCGTTTTTCACGACGACGCTATGAGGTTTTCTATAAATTTTATTTTCTTATACGATTAAAAGTATTTTATTGAAAATTTTGTAGCAGCATTTTAATTAAAACCCACAGGGTTAATTTGATTTTGACCTGTTTGTGCGTTTTGAATAAAGATTCAATGAAATTTTCAGTTTTCTTCAAATGAAATCTAAAAATCAAAAAATTCAATTTCTTATATATAATGCTTAAATACATAGTATTTTAAAACAGTTTTTCCAAAAAATAAGCCTACATTTCTCTCATCAAATCATAAAAAAACGAGGAAGAGCGTATTACAACTTTCAGATGAGTACTTAACAAAATATGAGTTGAAAAGCAAATTTTCAAACCTTTTCTAAACCATGGTCAAGGAGCACCAAATTGTCAAGAAGCACCATGTATAGAAAAATTAGAGATAATCGTTCAAATTGTTTTGCAAACTGTTTTTTAAAGTTTTTGTTTCGCAATCGATTAAAAGAACTCGACAAACCTTTTTTTTAAGTATTCCCCTAATTCAAAGAAGTTGTACCTACTTTCAAAAATTGGACGTAATTTACTTACAAATTTTTTTTTGAACAATCGTCGGGTCGGCAGGGGTTAACAACTTCCAAGTCTGTTAGTAAATTGAACTTCATTTTCAAAGAAGAACACATATACAAAATTTGAAGTTAATCGGTTAAATCATTTCTAATATATAACAAAGTAACGAAAAAACCTATAAAAAGCTGTTGGGCCACGATGGGTTTACGGAACTCCACAATATTTTTTTGTGGCTTCATTTATAAGCAAAGTAGTATTTCAAAAAATTGGCTGAAACTTGCTTTTTTACAATTTTCAAGCTTCCGGGCAACGCCGGGTAAATTTGCTAGTATATATATACTAGCCGAAACAGTTTGACCGATTGACTTGAAATTTTGCACAAATGTTCCTCTTAGCAACCGCAATTAGTTGCATAAATTTGGTTGGAATAATTTAACCCATTTCGGCCTGGCGGGCTTCCAAAAAATTTTGTGTTTCCGATTTGTGTCCAATTTTACAAGGTGGTTTGGCAGTCGAAAATAAAGTCTGGGACAAATTTTTGTTGAGTTCGGTTAACCCGTTTGGGCACGAGAGTGCAAAGAAGCTTTTTCAATGTTTTTGATGTCGAGTCAAAACTGTTTGACCGATTGACTTGAAATTTTGCACAAATGTTCCTCTTAGCAACCGCATTTAGTTGTATAAATTTGGTTGGAATAAATTAACCCATTTCGGCCTGGCGGACTTTCAAAAAATTTTGTGTTTTCGATTTGTGTCCAATTTTACAGGTTGATTTTGTAGTCTAAAAGAGAGAATGCAAAAAGTTTTAGTTAAGTTCGATTAACCCATTTTCCACGACGATGATATGAAGTTTTCTATATATTTTATTTTCTTATACGATTATTATAAATTTTAATAAATTTTATTAAGGTTAACGTATCTTTAATTTTATTGAACTAATTGTATCATTTACTTCCTAGGTTCGTTGACTCTAAACTATGATTGTTATGTATATTTCAAAAGAAGTTATTAAGAAGTAATCAATTTTTTCATTTATTATATTTAATTTATCTATTACCGTCATAAAGAAGGTGTTCATTATGTTACTTATTTCCTGTGGGTTAGATATGTTACTGTTATTATAATTAATAGTTGTTATTTCATTGTCCAAGACTTTTGGGTTTTTGTTAAACATAATTGTTTTGTACAAATTCCACACATTGTTGCCAGCAGGGATAGGGAGCCGAACTAATATTGACTGAGCTCCAGCTCCGACTCCGGATCTAATTTTGAAAATGAAAGCTCCTATAATACGAATTCAATTTTGTTTCAAATTTTCAAAATACATATTTAAATACACCAAATTTATTTAATAATTTTATTTATAATTTATTTTCTTTTTTATTTACATTATCCATTGTGTTATTAAATTTTAATTAAATTACTCAAATATTAATTACAAAGTTTTTATTAAAATAATATATTATTACAATTTTATACCTGAATTATTATAATTGATTTTTATAGGTTTAGAAAATTAAACAATATTCACTTTATAAAAAAATTACACTTGTACTTATTTGATATTCTCAGTGTGAAAAACTTATTCTGTTTAAATGTTCTTTTTGGTTTTTTACACTCACTACATATCACTCACTACTATTAAACAATCCCTACTAAATTCTTTTAGTAATTGAAATTGTTTTTGTTATTATCCAGTAAATAAAATTTCGGGGAAACACCAATTTAAAAAAACAAAATTCACAGAAAAAATTCGAAATGCAAAAATAAAAATCTTAAAAATAATACGTCGTTTTAAAATATGTTATTTCAGATTGTGAGAAATTAAATTGAATAAAGATTGAGTGTTGCGAACGGGACTGAGGAGCCGGAGTAATAAAATTAACAGAGTTATTACTCCGGCTGCAACGTATCAAAAATAGTCAGCTCCCCACCCCTTGTTGCTAGGGTCTTCTATAATTTTTTCCGAATAATGCTGCGCTTTTAAAATTAAAATTTTTACCTTGTTCCTATATGTAATGTACAGGTTTTTAATACGGGCATCATCCGGATATTTTTTTTTGTATCTAAAGAAGGGGTCACGGATTCTCATAGTTTGAGATATTTCTACTGTCATCCATTCATCTTTCATCAATATGTTTTTCAGTGGGATAACACGGTTGTGTTTATTGACCAACTGCATGTGTAACTTGATCAAATGATCAATTCGTACTGATTTAAAGCTTACCAGGCATCATCATTACTTAGACTGTTGTAATCTAAAATTGTTTGAGTTTTAGCAAGAGTTTTGTTTCTAGGAATTTGATTAATGCTGATAAAAAACATTTTGTGTTGTCTAATAGGCAAGTGTCTATGTTATATGGAAAAATAAACTTTAAAAGATCGATTATTTAATGTTCTATTACTATTTTTATCACACCTATTCTAGTACCGAATTGTTGAGTTTCTTTGTCACAGATGAAAAACCATTTCTTAACTATGTATCGGTATAAATACGCACAATTCTATTATTTTAAGTAAGCAAGTTGATGTTAAAGTCCCCAATTATTATGGATATTCTAGGTGTAGCAGTTAACTCGACAATTTTGTCAATAAAATCAAAATTTGTCAAAAAAAAAATGATAATAATAAATCGCAATTATATCAGCTGTTAGTCTGACGGCGTAGGTATCCTAGGCAAAAAATATTAACAACAATAGTTAACAATAATAGTTTTAATACACATAAATGGTATCAATATAGCTGGGTATCGTTTTTCCGGAAAATATGAAATAATTATGGTTTTTCTATCCCTATTGTATCATTTAACATATGATTAAAAGCCTTCAAGCCTCCATTAAACATTTATTGGATTCCTGATTCTTTAACCAAATTTAAATATGGTCACATTTTTTAGGATCCGATATTTCAACCACACTTTAAAGGAATGAAATCTGTTCAAAAAAAGTTTCTTTTATTTTCTAAGAAACTCATATATTTCTTCCGAGTATTCTAATCTTCTAAGTTTCAAGACTAAATAGGTTGAATATCTTTACTCCTGCACCACACAGGCCAATATTTTGAACCTGTTTAACTTTATCTTAAATGAAAACATTGATATTCAGTTTCTAACAAATAAAGTCAGAAAAAATAACAAGGTTAGAATTTATATGTTAGATTTTATTGAATTACACGATAAAATGAGAACAATTCAAGTTTATTTATTTTGTTAATTAATTGTTACAAATACAAAACTTTTATTTTGTTAATTAATTTTTTACAATTTCAAAACATTATTCTAACTTTTTTTAATCCAATTAAGTCACGTTGCAATGCAACGTGCTGAGAAATTTATTGTTAAAGTTTGGAATGAACAGTTAATTTTAAGACAATATCATGTTACCAAAATATGTTGGATAAGAGATAATCTTCGAATAAAAAGATTATCTTCGAAATTCATGTGTATAGAAACTTGAAATTTTATACATGAGGGTTCTTTCCTATTTCCGTTCTTATTTAACACTTTTATATTTTTTAAAAGGCTAAGAATTTTACATTAAAACATATTATGTATTATATAATATAAATTAAAAACAAAATATTTTTTTAATTAACGATTAAATTTCTTTTTTATAATTTTTATCATATCATATATTTACTGAATTATTACCATAGGTGTATTGTTGTACATACAAATTGTGTACGACACTCAAGTTATGTTCTAAGGTACTTGCTACATGTATGTAAAATTTATTTTTTGTATATAAATGAATTATATGAAAAGTTCTAAATTTGTCATTATTTATTAGAAATACATTTATTACATATTTTGCATTTATAAGTATTTCTAATAAGTATATACACTAGGAATTCAAATTAAATTCAATTTTCAAATATTTGAATTAGGTATTAAATTTTGTGATAAAAACCTAATCAAATCATTAATGGTTTTAATTAACATTAAGTTTTCGTTAATCAGAATTTCCTTTTCTTCTATACATAAAATTGTCTTTAGTCGGTAGGGATTCAATTAGGATTTTAGAGTAGAGTTTATTTTTAAAATTATGGTATTTTATAATTATTTCTTAGTATCATAATTTTACTATGACTATTTCGTTTCCGAATGTTATTATAAATTTTGATGTTTGTCAAAATGTTCAAATCTTGTATCATATTAAATTCTTCGTCTGTTAGTATATTTTTCGATAGTATTTCTCATCTGCTCATCAATATTGTCTGCTCAATATCGTCGATGGGATTTCTGAGTAGGTTTACGTCTTAGTTAATTTGGTACATGCACTCCATAAGTGGCATTTCGTGTTCCATTCTAGATATTTTATTGTTGAGTTCATTAGTCACGAATTTTCTTATTGTATGTTGTTGGTTTTTGATATGTTCTGTAATGGTATGACTGTTTTCAATTGGGTCGGAGTTTATTTTAACTTGTTTATTGTTTTCGTTGTTATTTGTTAAAGCTTGTAATTTGTTAAGTATTTGAACTTCAACTTTGCTGACCATTGTGCCTGTTATGTACTTTAGCCCTTTTCCTACTCCGTTTACAAGTTCTCTTTTATTTCTTTTGTGAGGTACAATGCTTTTGATTTTAGAGACTAGTGATTTGTAGTTGTGAGTTATTGTGTTAAGTATTGGTCCGTTTGACCTCGGTTCAATTGAAAATGGTTGTATGTTAGTCCATATGTCATGAAGGTTTTCTTCATACTTTGTAATGTTGATTATATGTAAAATTTTGTTATAGTTGGTTATAAGTTTTACCTCTCCTAGTTTTAAGTTAATATGTCCGCTTTTATTATTGTCAAGTCTTTAATATCTATTATCTGAAATGTTGACAGGTTGACAAATTCGAAGAGAATGTAGAGAACTAGTATGGTGCACTTTTTCATGGTGGAAAGGTCCTAAAAAAGAGATTTTTTTTTTTTTTTAAAAAAGAAAATAAATATTAGTAAATAGTAATTAATAGTTTTGTAAATAAATTGTTATTCCGTCTTGAATGACCTGAGAAAAGATTTTGTTAACTCGGAGTTTCGGATATTTTTAATTGAATCTGTGGGATTTTTTTTTCATATTTTTCTACAATACACACTTCGCAGTTATTTATAAATTCTGATATTTTAAGTTTGGGTATTCGTTTTTTATTTTTTCGTTAATTTCGTTAAGGTCACGATGATTGTTTTTTTAAGTGCTTTGTTTGAATGAGATTTTCTAGTTCTTGTCATTGTTAATATTTTTGAGTAATTTTTTACTCCTAATAATTTTGTAATTTATAAAATGTTCGTGAAAGATAGAGTTTAGTAATTTTATAACTGGATTTTAGTATTTATAAAAAAACACTTTATTTATTTTTACAGTTATTTTATTTTGAAAATTCCACTAAACACTTATTATGATGTTACTATGTTAGGGCTTCGATAGTCTGACTGGAACTCTGTTTTACAATAATTCTTAGCTTCTATTTGTACTAAGATCTTATCAACTAATTTTGCATAAGTCAGCTTTTATTAATATAATTCTTAATTACTAACATGAATTCTTAATAAATATAATTATTCTTAATAATTGATTACATAACATTATTGGTTTAATATAGGCTTGTAAAATCATGTTCAATCAATTTACCTTGAAAGTGTTGCTGACTTAATATATATTAGTAATTTACTTATTAATATGTTAATGACCTTATGGGTGTAATGTAACTTTCGTTTATAGCGGAAATCATTTAGACATGAATATAAATGTTATTATTTCCGAGAATTGTTTATTAAAAACAATTATTGGAAAAGTGCAATAAAAGGGTTATTTAAGTTCAAGGTTTTTATATTATATCTATATTATATTTATACTACTTATAACACCACCCCCCTTAGTCTGAGGCTCCGACGAAGGTATTATAAATTTTACGCTATTTGAAATGTGATTGTAAACAGTAATTACTAGTAGCAAATTTACAATTATTATTGTGCCCGAAAATAAGCTAATATTTAATAAGTGTCTTAAGTTATTTGTTTCCATGATTTCCTCTATATTTTGCCTATTATTAAAATTTTTTTCTAACTGTAATTTCTTAAAAATTATTTCAGTATTATTTTTATTTTCTTTTACCGGTGTAGAATAATTAGGTAATATGAGATGGTCTTTAATTTTTGTTGCATTATTTGTATATGTGATATTGTCAATTTCAATTTCACAGTTTTCAAATTTAATTAGTTTAGTACCTATTATATTATATATAATATAATATTTAATTTGTTACAATTATGATTAATATTGGTTTTTTTAATATTTTTTGTAATAACTAATCCATCTTTTATTTCGTTTCTAACGTTATCTGTAAAATCTTTCATATTACAATATACATTTTGTGATTTAAATATGTTTCTAATACATTTATCTCTTATTTCTATTAAATTATTCTTATAGTTATCTTTTACATTACCCATGTATACATTATTATTTTCATCTACAATTATTTCTTTTGTTATATCAATATTTAGTGTTTTATTGTATTTGTTTGGTAAAGAATCTACATAAGTTGTAAAATATTTTTTATTTGAAAAGTTCGGTACTAATAGGATTACTACAATTTCATTGTTAAAACTGGCTAATGTTATTTTTATATTGGCGAGAGCTTCTTTGCTTGGAATTTTATGTAATTCATCATCCGTTAATATATTTCTCGAAAGGATTCCTAATTTACTGGATAGTATTATTTGTGCTATTTCATCGATGTGATTTCGTAAGAGGTCTATGTTATAGTTAATTTGGTAAATATATTTAAATCTGTTCCTAAACCGTTAAAGAGACCGCGACATTTCCTATGGTAGGGAAGCAATTTATTTAATTTATTTTCTAATAATTTATAATTATAAATTGTAGTTTGAATATATATTCTTTTTGTTATATAGCGCATTTAGATTGTCTAATATGTTGTCTTTTGCAATTTGATACTCGGTTAAGTTTATTATATGTAGTATTTTCGTATAGTTGTCTGTAATTTGTATGTTCTCTAATTTTATATTAATGTACCCGTTATTATTAGTGAGGTCTTGAATTTCAATAGTCTGTGTGTGTAGGGATTATGTAGGTGAGTAATATAATTGTTGGGATAAGCATTTTATGAAAAGAAATATGCATGTAAGTACATATTATTTTTTTGTTTTTTTAGTAATTTTAGATTTTAATTTGGGAAAAAAAAATGTTATTTAAATAGTCTAATTTGATAAACTTAGCGTGTGTTTCGTTAGAGATTTTTTGTTTTTATAGGGTAAGGATTGGTTCGTATTAAGAACATTTTTGTGGTGTTGTTTCATTTGGCTCGTGCCTTTGGTTGCAAAGATTTATTTTTCAATTATTAAAGGTAGTTGATTAAAATTTATTTGAGGGTTCGTGTGAACGGAAGTGTATAAAGTTATTTTGGAATAATTTGAAAATTTTTGTTATGTAGTTCTATTAGGAATCTATTGAATTTGAGTTCTTAATAAAAATATATATATATTTTTTATCGTTGGAATTTTTTTCTTTTCTTTATATTGGTTTTGTAGTATTTTAAATTTCTTTTGTTATCAATAACGTGGTCGTCATTTAATTTTTTAGCAGTAATTTTCCGATATTTTAAGTGGTTTTTTCCACCTCTGATTTCTTTAATGTAATTTTTTCCTTCTCTAATTTCAACGTCTTTCCTGTTTTCATTTAGTTTATCAATTGTTTTAAGTATTTTATTGACGATTAAATTATGGATTTTTGGGTTATGTATTTCTGAAATTTTGCCATTGATAAAGTCGATTGGTCTTTCGTTAGTCGTACCATGAATTGTATTATTATAGAAATGTATTATTTTTAAGATTTTCTCTTCGACCGTTCCTGAATTATTGATATTATCGTGCTTTAATAAGCGAATGTGTTCGTTAATTGTGTTGTGTAGTCTTTCTATGTCGGCGTTTGAACAATGGTTACTATTAGAAGTATAATGAATTTCTATATTTTGTTCTCTAAGGAACTCTTGGATTGGTAGTGCTTTAAATCCGAGTTCGTTGTCATGATTTTTTTCATTTTACCGTGTGTACTTATATATTGTAAAAGTTTTGTTCTAAATTCTGTCCATGTTCGTCTTAGTATTTTATAGGCTTGAGCGTATTTGGAGAACTTGTCGATAGTTGTCATAAATAGATTTTTTTCTAATATGTAAAATACTTGGTGTTTCAGTGATTTTGAATGGTATTTTTGGTGGATTTCTATCATATTTTTCTAACATACATATCTCGCAGTTATTTATATATTGAGTAATTCTTAATTTTAAATTTGGGTGATAGATGTGGTTGTTATTTTTGTGTTCTTTTTCAATAAGTTCTACTAATTTATTTTCATTTTCTATATCTTGTAATTTTTTATAGCATCTTAATATTTTAAAATCTTTGTTATTTGAAAAATTGTTATTATAAACTTCTTCGAAAATGTGATAAAATTCTTCCTCTATTAGGATTGCGTTTATCTGTCTTGGATTTAAGTGGTTCTTAAGTATAGTAATTGCAGTTTCTCTATCCTCATGGCTCCCGATAATGATTTTTCGATAATGGTTTGGTTTCTAAATATATTTATAGTCGACTCTGTGTTTTCAATGGTATTTAAATTAATTTCTAAATTGTGCGTTTCTATGCGAGGTATTCTAGATAATGCATCGGCGTTTCCGTTCTTTACTCCCTTTTTATATTTAATTGTGTAGTCAAATTCTGATAGTCTTATTCTCCATCGAACTAATTTAGAATTTGGTTCTTTAATTGAAAATAACCAGGTTAGAGGTTTATGGTCAGTTTCGATTAGAAATTTTCTTCCGAATAAATATGGTCTGAAGTATTTTGTTGCCCACACGATTGCAAGCAGTTCTTTCTCTATTGTACTATAATTTATTTCGTGGTTGTTGAGTGTACGGCTTGCATAGCAAATAGGATGGTTATTTTGAGATAATATTGCTCCTAGAGCGAAGTTACTAGCGTCCGTTGTCAGAGTGAATTCTTTTGTAAAATCTGGATATATGAGTATTGGGTCAGAAGTCAGTACTTGTTTTAGGGTGTTGAAACTTTTTACATATTCGGGATCTAAAACGTTTATTTTGGTGTCTTTCTTTAAATATTTGGTCATTGGCTTTGCTATAGCCGAATAATCTTTAATGAATTTTCTTTAATAGCCCGTAAGACCAAGAAATTGTTTTATTTCTTTCGGGGTGTTTGGTATTGGGAATTTAGTAACGCATTCTACCTTTTTTTTGTTTGGTTTTATACCTTCTTCACTAACTATATGTCCAAGAAATTCTGTTTCCTCTTTTAGAAATTCGGATTTGTCCGTTTGAATTTTGAGGTTTACTTCTCTGAGTCTTTGTAAAATTTTTGTTAAAGAGTCTAAGTGTTCTTGAAGAGATGTTGAAAAAATTTTTATATCATCAAGATACACTAGGCAAATTTTATTTATGTAATCTTTTAAAACATTGTTCATTAGTCGTTGGAAAGTTGCGGGTGCCGTTTTCAAACCGAAAGGCAATTGTAAAAACTCGTAGTGTCCATCTTCAACACTAAAAGCAGTTTTATGAATGTCGCTTTCTTCGATTTCAATCTGATGAAATCCTTTTGCTAAATCCAAAGTGGTAAAGTAATGACATTTACCAAGTTTGTCCAAAATTTCGTCGATGTTTGAGTTTACTTTTTGATGAAGAGTTATTTATAATTTTGTTATCTGAAGACTTCTGCTCTTCAGGATAAGTTGAAGTATTTTCATGATCTCTATTAGATAAGTGTAATTGGATTTGTTTTCCCTTAGTTATAAGAATATTATTTTTTAAATCGATTATGGATTCTAAAGGTATTAAAATATCGTAATTCATGGAAATGATAGACAAACATTTCTATTTTCGTTTTAGTTTCGCCAAATTCTTCGAAAAGTGGGAGTTTAGCTTTTTGTTTTATATTAGCAACATTTGTAACTGTTTTTAATTGCACGTCTTCTTTTAACGTTTCTATTAATCTAGGATGACATATATTAGGGTTTATTATGGAGTGAGTTGCTCCTGAATCTATTAAAAATTTTAAAGGTCGTGAATAGGTTTTGATTAAGATATAGGGTAATGAAAGTTCGAGGCTTCTGATGGAAAATTTTCAATTTGATTTGCTGGGTTTTTACTATTTGTATTTATGTCAACATCGATTGGTTCTGGGTGTTGAGGGTTCCTAGAATTGTTATAATAATTATTATGATTGTCGTTGTTATTAAAGTTGTATGGGTTAGGTTGGTAGTAGTTATTATTTTGGTAATGACGTTGATAAGGGTTGCTTTGTGATTTATAAAAGTTTTGATTTGGGTTACTCTGTGGTATATTTTGGTTAAAATTTTGGTTAGCACGTTTATAATTGCTACTATAATTGTGATTACGATTATAATTATTATTGGGATTACCACGATTGATATTTGTGTAATTACGACTAAAATTGTTATTAGGGTTACTATGATTATTATTTATGTTTTACGATTAAAATTGTTATTAAGGTTACCACTGTAGTTATTTATGTTACAATTAAAATTTTTGTTAGGGTTACCACGGTTATTATTTATGTTGTTACGATTATTGAAGTTTAAAGAGGCATGGCCACTTGTGGAAAGGATATCTATTGCGTTTTCTAGAGTATCGGGGTTCCGACATGCTAAGATGGTTTTCGTAGGATCAGGTATCTTAGATTTAAATATGTTTAAAGCGGTTCGCATGTTATTCCGCGCGCATTCGTTTGCAGCGGCTCCTTGGCCTAGTACAATTACTGTTTTATTGTTTAAGGATCTAAGTTTATTTTTAATTTCGTTATAAAATTCTATACTACTATTTTTAAATGTTATAGCTCTAAGTTCGTCGAATAGTTCACCCATACTTTTCTTTTCTCCAAAATTGTTTTGAAATATTGTTTTCATGTCAGGCCATGAAGTGGCTTGACAATTGATTTCTATTATTTCACTAGCTCTACCTAAAAGTTTGCTTTTAATAATATCTGAAAAAATGGTTTGTGCTAATGCGTCGTAAGTTATTAACATTGGATGTATTCTATCTACTAAATTGACAAAAGTCTGTTAGTCCCTACTGTCACCATTAAATGTAGGTAATCTATCTAAATATTTTAACGGATCAAAAGTTAAATTGTTGACGCGATTGTTATTATTAGCCATTTTTAACAAAGAATTTGCTTACAAATGTATTAAGAAAAGTCTACTTAAAATTTTTTCTTAGAATTAATTATTAATTATTATTATTATTATTTATAATTAAGCTTACGTTTGTTAGTGGTATTGTTGATGTTGCTATTACTGTTGTTGTGTTGACGTTGACGTTGGTGTTGTTATTTTCGTTGTTGTTATGTTGAGGTTGATGTTGTTATTTTCGTTGTTGTTATGTTGACGTTGGTGTTGTTATTGTTGTTAATTATTGAACAGCGCACTGGGCCCCTGTTTAATTTTAGTATTTAGAAAAAAAACCTTATTTTTTTCTATGTATACAATTTGTTGAGTGGTTGACCTAACAATTTTTTTATTTGCGGCCTGTGTCTTCTCTTCAATTGTACTGTTTTATTAAGTTGTTGGCCTAACAATTTTTATATTTGCGGCCTGGAAACTTATTTTTAATTGTATCAACTGTTTTTTGATACTTTTATGGTGTAAGATGAAGGTCCACTTTTTATACCTTTAGGTATCAGTAGTTCAACTAGCACCTTTTTCTATATATTACTGTGCCTTAAGCAGACTCACTTAAGGATAATGAAGAAAAAAGTCTTGTTTCACAATATATATAGTTTTTAGTTCAAAACTTACAAACTTCTGCTTCGTAAGTTAGACGTTTAATAGTACAGCTCCTTAGCTGAGACTTTTTAATGCAGAGATACACTATTAAGTATTGATATACAAGTGATTTGATACCGTTTACCCAGACTCAAGTAAACTTTTGTGCAATTGGTGTCTTGTGCAGTATCAAATGTTATTCACTTAGTGTATCCTACCGACTGCGCCAATTTTATAACTGGATTTTAGTATTTATAAAAAAACACTTTATTTATTTTTACAGTTATTTTATTTTGAAAATTCCACTAAACACTTATTATGATGTTACTATGTTAGGGCTTCGATAGCCAGACTGGAACTCTGTTTTACAATAATTCTTAGCTTCTATTTATACTAAGATCTTATCAACATTAGTTGATAAGTCAGCTTTTATTAATATAATTCTTAATTACTAACATGAATTCTTAATAAATATAATTATTCTTAATAATTGATTACATAACATTATTGGTTTAATATAGGCTTGAAAGTGTTGCTGACTTAATATATATTAGTAATTTACTTATTAATATGTTAATGACCTTATGGGTGTAATGTAACTTTCGTTTATAGCGGAAATCATTTAGACATGAATATAAATGTTATTATTTCCGAGAATTGTTTATTAAAAACAATTATTGGAAAAGTGCAATAAAAGGGTTATTTAAGTTCAAGGTTTTTATATTATATCTATATTATATTTATACTACTTATAACATTTAGTCTCCCAAATATTTTGTTATTTATATGTATAGCGTTTATTCGTTTTAGGTCAAGATGATTCTTGATAATCAATTTTAATGTGATATCGTCTAGGACTTTTATTGATATTGTTTTAAGTGTTTTGTTAAATATATATTGTGTTTGGATTTACAATGATCCCAAATCAATTTTGTTTATTATAATGTGATTTTGTATAAATTTAAAGGCGTATTGATCAAAATTTCAATAATATTAGTTTGGAATGGGAAATTTTCGTTTTGGTTTATGTCTATTCTGCTTAGTTGAAATCGGCTACCTTGTTTACACAACCTTTTTTGTATGATATGTCGTAGTCATATTCCTAAATTTGCAATTTCCATCTTACTAATTTGCCGTTTGGCTCTCTATGAAGAGTTTAATTTTCCTACCAAAAACATATGGTCTGAATTGTTTAAATGACCATACAATACTGAGAATCTCTTTCTCGATTAATTCCGTACTTATTTAATCTAAAAGAGACTTATGAGATTAGCTTGCCTTCTTGAGACAGTACGCCATCTATGGGATAATGACTCGTATCTGTGGTTATTTCGAAATTTTTTTCAAAATCGGGGTAGATAAGAATTGGTGCTGATATTAATTTTAT
Source organism: Dolichopus griseipennis (assembly GCA_963082915.1). Classification (NCBI taxonomy): domain Eukaryota; kingdom Metazoa; phylum Arthropoda; class Insecta; order Diptera; family Dolichopodidae; genus Dolichopus; species Dolichopus griseipennis. Next base: position 50,823,188 of record OY720445.1, on the reverse strand, counting down.
TTTTTAGATGATTGAAACTTTGGATGTTTTTGTAGTTTTTTACCTCAACTTTAAAATTTTTCTTTAAGAATATGATCATAGGTTTAATTTTTTTATGAATTTCCTATATTATCTTGCGATACCTAGGAATATTTTAATCTCCTTTGGAGTTTTTGGTCATTTCTATTTGATGGAATCCGGATTTCAAGTCTATTACTGAAAAATACGTACTTTTTCTTAATTTATCCAGTATTTTTTCATTATTAGTGATTGGATAGGAGTCGTCAATTTTCGTTAAGTTTTTGGTAGTCTATGACGATATTTCCGTTCGGCAGAGGAATCTAACTTTTTGGGAACAACCCAAAGGAAATGTTTTCTAACATTTCCCGAATTTGCTTTTGTATCTCATTTCTACTTTGTGGATATATGGGTATCTGAAAATTTTGCTTTTTATTGGTATATTGTCTTTAGTATTAATTTTGTGTCTGATTTTGTTGGTAAACGAGATAGCTATTTGATCAGAAAATATTTCGTTAAATTCAGATATAAGATGATTTTTTCTGAAGTTATTAATTTGGATAAGGGTAAATATACTGCAGGTCTCTTTGTTGATATCAAAAAAGCTTTTGATATGGTTGACCATAAGCTTTTGATTGAAAAAATAGAAAATGCTGGATTTAGGGAGATATCTTTTTCACATCATTTGGATAATATATATAATTCTTTTAATACAAATTCCACTAATGTTCCACATGTTAATTTATTCGGTACTTTAAATCACACCTTTTCAAATTTCTCATTTAGAAACACGAATGATCAGGAGGTGTTTTAAACCATAGGTAGTATGAAAAAGAAGAAAGCTTGTGGATGGGATGGTATTTCAATTAAAATTATAAAAACTTCTGCTGTTACATTTGCCCATTTAATTTGCTATTTGTTTAACTTAATTTTAACCAGCAGTAAATGCCCGTTCTCCCTTAAGAACTCGAAAGTAACCCCAATTTTAAAAAACGGCAATACTCTTGATGTTGCAAATTATCGTGCAATTTCTGTACCTCCGGGATTCTCTAAAATAATAGAAAAATTGATGTTCCATTAAATTGAAAAACACTTAACAGATTATAACATTTTATATCCATATCAATATAGTTTTCAAAAAAAATTTAGGTACTAAAAATGCTTTAACTGATATTTTTGAGATGATCTGTTGTAAATTACAGAACTTTAAATGGTTACAGGCATTTTTATTGACTTAAAAAAAGCCTTTGATAGCATTGATCATAAAATTTTCTTATATAAATTAGGATATACTTACAGCACAAGTTTATGGGCAAGTACCAATTATTCATAAACATTAGTTTTGTTTTTTTTATTTTATTTTTTTTTATTTTTCAGTTTCCTAATTTTTATATATTACTTCATTAATCAAATTATTATTTAACTATTGTTTATATTATTTTTATTTGTTCATATCATTTTAATTATTTAATTTTTTTTTTTAGTCTTAATCTGCAATAGTTTTTTTATTTTTCTTTTTAATTCTTTTTAATTTTAAAATAAGTAGTAAACAAGTAGTTCTATAATACCTTCTAGATGAAGAAATTTTGTGTAATTTTAAATTACACAAATAATAATAACAATAAAAAAAAACGAGGAAGAGTGTAGTAGAGTAAACTGTGTCAACTCTGAGATACCCGTATGACCGTTATAAAAACATTCTATTATTATTATTATAAACATTAATTACTTTTGGCAAAATTTCAAACATACCATTACGTAATTGTAATAGGTACAGAGAAATACTCATATAAAAAAAGAAGTTGTATGGCAGCCACCCGAATCCATGGACCAAAATGGCTAGATTTAAATAGCGATGACGGCTATAGCAAAAAAACGAATTTGCGAAAATTTCAAAATTCTAGCTCTTTTAGTTTTTGAGTTATAGTGCGGACGGACGGACGGACAGACGAACGGACATACATATAGCTAAATCGATTTTTTTTTCGATTCTGATCCGATCCATACACTTGAGTCTATATCTACCCCCCTTCCTTCTCTGCGTCACAAACGTAATGGCAAATTTATTATTCCCTTTGACAATATAGTCATACGGGTATAAAAAAAGCTCTATGGTAGCCCCCCGAAAATGAAGCCATAACATTGTTAAACTCCATATAAGTGTTTGATTTATTATATAACTAACCGTGTGTAATCTCATTAGTATAATTAGTTTTGAAGAAATTCATATTGGTGCAAAAAAGTTGTATGGCAGCTCCCCGAACCCTGGGTCCGATGGTTTAAAAATGACTTTGTGTGAATTTCAAAAAGAAAATTAGCCTATTTAGTTTTTGAGTTATCACACAAACGGACGGATGGACAGACACACATACCTAGATCGATTTACTTTTTGATGCTGATCCGATACGTACTTTTGGCACTATATTTAGTTCATTTAAATCAATGCGTTACAAATGATGGAGGAATTTTAATAAAGTCGATCCATAAGTGTATGCACGGTTGTGTTCGGAGCCTAGAACTTTTTGATCGAATTTAGGCCAGACGAGCTGAATTTCGAAACCAATGAAGATAGAACCTCCAAATTTGGTATCAGGATGTCTCTTCCTATTTCCTTAGTGCTCTTGAAATTTGGGACTCATGGGAGTAGAAGCTTCAAATTTGGCACAAGGTGTTCTTTACAACTTCATGCTTGTCACTCTAATTCGGGATCAATTGGAGTGGTGGATCAGTATATCTCTTAGACCCCAAGGTTTAAAAGCTTAGCATCGAAATTAATAAAACTAGAAAATTAAAATTAAGATAGAACGTTTTAATTGTGTACAGAGGTTAACTAGAATTGAAGGTAAGGCGGGGACTAAATATGGACGAAATCGGAGCATGGTTTCGGCTTCTGGAACCTTTGAAAAGTTCAAGGGCTAACGGACGTATATATAAAAAAAACCAAAACTCAAAAACTAATGACACTTTTTTGATGAAATTTAAACTCTAGGTTACTAGTAATGAAAGTACCGCGGGAATTGGATCTGGTCGAGATCGGACAATAAGTTCGGATTCTGGAAGCTTTTGATCAAAACGAGTATAATTTCGAAACAAAATAAGATAGAACGTTAAAATTTGGTACACAGGCGTTTTTTCTTATTTGCTTTGGGTTCGTGAACTTTTGGATGAATTGGAATGGTTTTCCTTATCAGGGGGGTACCTTAAAAAATTATCTGAAATTAATAAACACAGTAACTTAAAATAAATATAGACCCTTTAAATTTTGTATTACGGTTTTTTTTCTTATTTCCTTTTTGTCCCCGAAATTTAGACTTAATTGTATTGGTGGTTCAGGTGCCTCCTAAAAAATCCAAAAATTAAAAAGCTTAACTTCGAAATTAATAAAGATAGGCACTTCAAATTTGATGCACTATTTCCTATTTCCGTTTTTATTTAACAGTTTTATATTTTTAAAAGGCCAAGAATTTTACTATAAAATATATTATATATTATATTTTATAAATCAAAAACAAAATATTTTTTTAATAAACAGTAAAATTCTTTTATTTTTGAATTTTTTTTATATCTAATATTCTATTGAATTATTACCATGGGTGATTATATAATTAAGAAATTGTGTACGATACTTAAGTTGTGTTCAAAAGATATTTCCGCGTGTGCGTATATGTAAAATTTATTTTTATATTTAATTGAAGTATATGAAAAGTTCTAAAATTGTCATTGTATTTTAGAAATACATTTATTGCATATTTTTTTTTTTGCATTTATAAGGTTTTCTAATAGGAAAATATACTATTTATTTATTTTTTCACTTTTGAAAAATTTGAATTATTTAATTTTGTGATAAAAAATTAACCTAATTTTTCCAATTTTGTAACTGAATTCTAATAAATGTATTCAAGATTTATTTCAAGTTTTTTTGTTTTTTGATATTTTTAAATGGATAAATTAGAAAGAATTTTTAACATTTTTGAATAGATATATAAAATAATTAGAAAATGTTTTTAGTTTTATAAAGTAAATTTGGTTAGTTAATCTTATGTTTTATAGTGACTTCTCATTAATTTTGAACCAAATAGGTGTAGGATATTTATACTGACTGACTGTTTTTTTAATTGTTTAATTTCATCCCAGGTGGCAGCTTGATAATTGATTTCCATTTCTTCTCTGGCACTTCCAGTTAATTTTGATTTAATTATGTCAGAGAAAATTTGAGAATTCGTCATATTGGAGTAATAAAGAAGTGTTCCGATCTATAAAATTGATAAAAGTTTTTAAGGTATCGAATTTCTCGTTAAATTCAGGCATACGTTCTAAATATTCAAGAGGTTGAATTGTGAGACCCTAAGGTTCTGTCATGATTTGATTTTTTATATTTCTATTTAAATTTAATTTTGATAATCCTGGTAGAAGTATTTGAATAACTCCGTTATCTGTGAAATGTTGTGATTTAAACGAGAAAATTAGGGTTTAGTAATATCAAAAGGAAATTTGATTTATGCGAAGTTTTTTTATTATTAATTATTACTGAAATGTAATTTTTATTTAAATGTTTGCTTGGAATTCTTGTTTATTTTTTATCAGAAGTTTAGATTTAAAGTTAGATATTTTATTATTTTTCTTTCATAAGGTTGATATTTTTTACTCTAAAAAAAAATTTTAATAATTAGAAAAATATTTGTTACAATTTAGAATTTTTTTTTAAATTATCATTAATCTTAATTTTTTGTCTTCGAGTTCTTCGAACTGATATAAAAAAAAGTTCTACTGATTATATTATTTATTAGTTATTACTACATATTTATATTATTTTTAATGTTAATGTACATATTTTTGAAATATAAATCGATTTAGCTATGTATGTTCGCAAATTAATTTTTTTGCAATAGCCGTCATCGCTATTTAAATCCAGCTTTTTTGGTTCATGGGTTCGGGTTCGGTATATGAGTATTACACTGTACCTGTTACAGCTGCGTGTCTAAAATTTGGCAAAAGTAGTTTAGTTTTATGGCCAAAGTTTCTGCAAAATTTGGTTGGTCTACTGCAGTGGGTTCGAGTAGCTGCCATACAACAACTTCTTTTATATGAGTATTTCACTACTCTTAATAAAGCTGTATGTTTGAAATTTTGCCAAAAGTAATTAACCGGATGATATAATGTATATGTTACGGTCATACGGGTATCCCAGAATTGACACAGTCTACTCTACTACACTCTTCCTCGTTTTTTATTTATTTTGTTATTTGATTTTAATTTAATTATTTTTTTTCAGGTAGGTAATATATTCGCTTGGAATAATTTATTTAATAATAAATTAAGCACTGGGAATTTTTTTTGTATAATTTTTTTTATGAATTTCCTTTCTTTTAATTTCAAAATCAATAAAAAAACAGAAAACAATTAAAAAAGCAAAATTATCAGCCGCTTGCAGGCTAATAACCTATAAGGTTATTTAAAATTTATCCAACGCATTCATTGCTTATAGAGGAAAATATATAATTTTTAAAATAAATTAAGTCCTAAATTAAATTAAAAAAAAATTAACATTAAAATAAAATCAAATGTTTTAATTGTCGCCCGAGCAAGAAGCAAAGTGAAAGTGAAATGTTAAAAAAAAATATAAAAACAAATAAATTTCTAAAAAAATAAATATTAGACTTAGACTAAACTTAAAAATTGTTATAAAAACAGATGAAACAAAAGATAACAATAAAATAGAAATTTTGTATTGATTAATAATTCGGGATTCGCACAGAACTGAATAATTAAAAGCCGTGAAGCATATAAAATTTATCCAGCAAGAGTTATCAGGCAACCAGATTTCACCACTTGATTTCAAAATCTGAGAAATAAAAAATGAAACAAAGGCTGTAGTATTAGGAGGCTATAGCATCATACTCTTGGAAAAATGGTATTTATCCTACAGTAAGTACAACAAAGATAAAGTAAAATTAAGGTTCATTAGGCATTGTATTGGTACTATATAGAAATTAAGAATAAAAAAAAATTTTTTAAAATAAAAAAATTATATAAATTCTTAACAAAATTAAATCAAATTCGAATTTAAAAAAACAAAAAAATCATATTACAACTGAAACTAAAATTAAATTAAAATGGAACAAAAAAATTGTAAATAATAAATTATATAAATTTTAAACTGTAGGGTGTATATACAAGCTTTTGACTTTCGGTTGTTATACAAATAAAAACAAGTAAAGAAACAGTAAGTCGGTGCAACCGACTTAGGAATACCCTACACCTATTTGGTTCAAATTTAAGGACATATTCCTAAGTCATTTTAACACCATAAAAGCTGTTATTAAATTAATCGTAAGACATAGCCAAACAAATTAACTTTATAGCTGAACTAAAAACATTTTCTAATTACACTATCTATTAAAAAATATTACAAATTCTTACTAATTTATCTATTTAAAAATATTAAATTTGAATTATTAAATTTTGTGATAAAAAGCTAATCAAAGCATAATATATTTAATAATCCAAATTTTTCAAAATTGCAATTATTTTAAATGGTTAGTTTATATACCTAATAGAAAAGCTTATAAACGCAAAATATGCAATAAATGTATTTCTAAAATACAATTAAAAATTTACACCTTTTCATATAATTCATTTAAATATAAAAATAAATTTTACATAAATGCAGCAAGTACCTTTGAACATAGCTGAACCACTACAATTAAGTCTAAATATCGGGGACACATAAGAAATAGGAAATATATTCTTTGGCTTCCAAATTAAACTCGACCACAACCAATTCCCATGGTACTTTTATTACTAGTAACCTAAAGTTTAAATTTCATCAAAATAGCGGCATTATTTTTTGAATTATGATGTTTTTCAGATATATGTTTGTTAGCCCTTGAACTTTTCAAGGGTTTCAGAACCCGAAACCATGGTACGATTTCACCCATATGCAGTCCCCGTCATATTTTCAATACTAGTTAACCCTTGTACACAATTGGAACGTGTTATCTTAATTTTAAGTTACTAGTTTAATTAATTTCGATGATAAGCTTTTACACATTGGGGGGTCTAAGAGAGGTACTGAACCACCACTCCAATTGATCCAAAATTAGAGGGACACGCAGGAAACAGTAAAGAACACCCATGTGCCAAATTTTAAGCTTCTAAATATGTTTGAAGTTACTATCTTTATTATTTTCGAAAATATGCTTTAAGGTCCTCGGAATTGAGTGGCTGGTCCCCACCCACTACTCCAATTGGGCTCAAATTTCAAGGAGGTTAAGGAAATCGAATGCGACACCCTAATACAAAATTTGGAGGTTCTATCTTCACTGGTTACGGAATTATGCTAGTTTGGCCTAAATTCGATCAAAAAGTTCTAAGTTCCGAACCCATTGTCCAATCCTCACCGTACGCAATTGCCGCCGTAGTTTCATTACCAATAACCTACAGCACAAATTTGATGAAGATAGCCTCATTAGTTGTTGAGTTATTATATAGTCATTCGATCGATTAAAAGGTTCAGAATCCGAACCCATCGGCTGATTTCGCCCATATGCAATTCCCGCCGTACTTTCAGTCCTAGTAACCTGCAGTTAAAATTTCATCAAGATATCTCCACTATTTTTTGAGTTATCGTGCCTACGGACGGACATGGCTATATCGACCCAGGAGCTCACGCTGATCACAAATATATGTACTTTTTCATATCTAGCTCGCTTCCTTTAGGTGGTTACAAATACCATATCCATATTCTATCGGTGTAGGGTATAACAACACCATTTATATTTTTTCCAATTTATTAAAGATGTAATGTATTTTTTTACATTTCAAATTTTCAAATCAATCAATAATAATTTTTATTCCCTACAACTATAAAATAGATAAAGGGGTATATTAACTTTGGTATGATGTTTGTAACCACCTAAAGGAAGCGAGCTAGATATGGAAAAGTATATTCAGCGTGACCTCCTGAGTCGATATAGCCATGTCCGTCCGTCCATCCGTCCGTAGGCACGATAACTCAAAAAATAATGGAGCTATCTTGATGAAATTTTAACTGTAGGTTACTAGGACTGAATGTACAGCGGGGATTGCATATGGGCGAAATCGGCCCATGGGTTCGGATTCTGGACCTTTTAATCGATCGAAGGCTAACGAACATATATAAAAAATCACGATTACTCAACAACTAATGATGCTATGTTCATCAAATTTGTGCTGTAGGTTTTTAGTAATGAAACTACTTCGGGGATTGCATAAGTTCGGGGTTGGACTATGGGTTCGGAACCTAGAAATTTTTGATCGAATTTAGGCCAAACGAGCATAAATCCGAAACCAATGAAGATAGAACCTCCAAATTTGGTATCAGGGTGTTCTCTTCCAATTTCCTAAGTGTCATTGTAATTAGGGCCCAATTGGAGTAGTGGGTCGGGGACCAGCCACACATTTCCGAAGACCTTAAAGCATATCTTTAAAATTAATAAAGATAGCAACTTGAAAACATGTAGAAGCTTTAAATTTGGCACAAGGGTTCTCTTTACTATCTCTTGTGTGTCCCCCTAATTTGGGATCTATTGGAGTGGTGGTTCAGTAACCCTCTTAGACCTCCAAAGATTTAAAAGCTTATAATCAAAATTACTAAAAATAGTAACTTAAAATTAATATAGAAGTTTCCACTTGTGTACAAGGAACTTAGAACTTTTTGATCGAATTTAGGCCAAACGAGCATAATTCCAAATCCAATGAAGATAGAACCTCCAAATTTGGTATCAGGGTGTCTATTTCCTAAGTGTCCTTGAAATTTGGGACCAATTGGAGTAGTGGGTTGAAGACCAGCCACACAGTTCCGAAGACCTTAAAGCATATTTTCGAAATTAATAAAGATAGTATCTTCAAACAAATTTAGAAGTTTCAAATTTGGCACATGGGTGCTTTTTACTATTTCCTGTGCGGTTCCTCTAATTGTGGATCAATCAGAGTGGTGGTTCAGTACCCCTCTTAGACCCCCCAAGGTTTAAAAGCTTATCATCGAAATTAATAAAAATAGTAACTTAAAATTAAGATAGAACGTTCCAATTGTGTATAAGGGTTAACTAGTATTGAAAGTATGACGGGGACTGCATATGGGCAAAATCGTACCATGGTTTCTAGAATCTTTTGATCGATCTGAGGCCAAACGAGCATAATTACAAAGACGAAGAATATATTTCCTATTTCCTATGTGTAACCGAAATTTAGACTTAATTGTAGTCGTGGTTCAGGTGCCTCCTAAGAAATCCCAAAATTAAAAAGCTTATCTTCGAAATTCATAAACTACCAATTATTATTATTAATATAATTGTCTAGAATGAGGTGTAACAAACGCATTCAATTAAATGTGTTTTGGTGTGTGTTTAATTATGAAAAAATAAAATATTAATGTTTTGTTGGATGTTTTTTATTTTAGAAAATAAAATATCCAAAATTGTCATAAGAAAGCCAAAAAATATTTTATTTATTTTTAATAAAAACAAAATTTTTTTATGAAATAAAATTTATTTATTAGTTTATGAATTAATTCATTTCAGCTTTAAAAATCACAGACGATTTTCTGGAAATTTTAAATAAATAGTAAAACATTTTGTAAATAAAAATTAAGAAAACTATGATTCACATTTGTATAGTAATTTAAAATCTTTTATTAATTTATTTAATTTAAGCAAGTTATTTTCTATTTAAAACGAGGAAGAGTGTAGTAGAGTAGACTGTGTCAACTCTGCGATACCCGTATGACCGTTATATAAACATTATATCATTATTATTATAAACATTAATTACTTCTGGCAAAATTTCAAACATACCAGCTTTAATAGGTGAATTATAATGCTCATATAAAAGAGAGAGTTCTATGGCAGCTACTCGAACCCTCTGCAGTAGACCAACCAAATTTTGCAGTAACTTTGGCCATTACACTAAACTATTTTTGGCAAAATTTCAGACACCCAACTTCTATACCTATTGAATATAGTAATGCTCATATAAAATAAGAAGTTGTATGGCAGCTACTCGAACCCTTTGCAGTAGACCAACCAAATTTTGCAGTAACTTTGGCCATCACACTAAACTATTTTTGGCAAAATTTCAGACACCCAGCTTTAATAGGTACTGAGAAATACTCATATAAAAAAAGAAGTTGTATGGCAGCCACCCGAACTAATTTACCAAAATGGCTGGATTTAAATAGCGATGATGGCTATTGCAAAAAAACGAAGTTGCGAAAATTTCAAGATCCTAGCTCCTTTGGTTTTTGAGTTATCGTGCGGACGGACGGACGGACAGACGGACGGACGGATGGACGGGCGGACGGACGGACATACATAGCTAAATCGATTTTTTTTTCGATTCTGAACCGATCCATACACTTGAGTCTATATCTACCTCCTCTCCTTCTGTGCGTCACAAACGTAATGGCAAATTTATTATACCCTTTGACTATATAGTCATACGGGTATAAAAAGTTAAAAATGTTAAAAAGTTAACAATATCTGAGTTTAATGCACCATAGAATCCAAATAAAATAAATTTTTTTTAAACTAAATAAGGTATATTAAAATAATTCTAAATAAAATCTATAATTTCATAATGCAAAACTTCAATTCAAAAATCAACATTTATTTTACGTACACAAAAATAATAGATACATAATTTAGCAAGGTTGAGACATTATAGAATGTTAGCAACAAACAAGTTTTTCGATTTGAATCTAAACAAAGGAAACAATATAGAATGTATAGCAAAATTTTTGAAAAATATATACAGGGTGTCCCGGACTCAAGTACGCGCACTGCACTCAGTGATTGGGGGCATTAAAACAAACAAAAAATTGTACTGGAGGGGGGGGTCTATTGTGAACCCTTTTCGAGATATGAGGGATTCAAGATTTTTAGGAGACTTTTCATAAACAAATCAATCACTTTTGAACAGCTTACTGTAGAGAGATAAAAAAAAATCCATTTTGTAGAGTAAGTTATCAGCTTTAATTTTTGTGTACTAATGATCCCCATATACCCAACAGTTACAAAGTTATGAAGGTTCAAAATGATTTAAAATGGAAAAAATATGTTTCAAACTCAATTTTCTTTTAAAGCACCCTATATTTGGGTCCTTTTTATAGCATATTTCGAGACAGCTTTTCAAGCCCTATAATTAGTACATAATAACTTTTTCTCTATCTCTTACCGTTTTTGAGATATGAAGAAAAGAATCAGATTAACAGAAAAATTATGAATTTTTATACCCGTATGACTATATAGTCAAAGGGTATAATAAATTTGCCATTACGTTTGTGACGCAGAGAAGGAGGGGGGGTAGATATAGACTCAAGTGTATGGATCGGATCAGAATCGAAAAAAAAATCGATTTAGCTATGTATGTCCGTCCGTCCGTCTGTCCGTCTGTCCGTCCGTCTGTCCGTCCGTCTGTCCGTCCGTCTGTCCGTCCGTCTGTCCGTCCGTCTGTCCGTCCGTCCGTCCGCACGATAACTCAAAAACTAAAGGAGCTAGGATCTTGAAATTTTCGCAAATTCGTTTTTTTGCAATAGCCGTCATCGCTATTTAAATCCAGCCATTTTGGTCCATCGGTTCGGGTAGCTGCCATACAACTTCTTTTTTTATATGAGCATTACTCTGTACCTATTACAGCTGCGTGTCTGAAATTTTGCCAAAAGTAGTTTAGTTTTATGGCCAAAGTTTCTGCAAAATTTGGTTGGTCTAGTGGAGTTGGTTCGAGTAGCTGCCATAGAACTTCTTATTTTATATGAGCATTACTCTCCACCTAATGAAGCTGGGTGTCTGAATTTTTGCCAACAATTGTTTAGTGTAATGGCAAAATTTGGTTGGTCTGCTGCAGAGGGTTCGAGGACCTGCCATACAACTCCTTATTTTATATGAGCATTACTCTCCACCTAATGAAGCTGGGTGTCTGAATTTTTGCCAAAAATTGTTTTGTGTAATGGCCAAAGTTTCTGCAAAATTTGGTTGGTCTACGACAGAGGGTTCGAGTGCTGCCATACAACTCTTTATTTTATATGAGTATTCCACTACACTTAATAAAGCCAAAAGTAATTAACCGGATGATATAATGTATATGTTACGGTCATACGGGTATCCCAGAGTTGACACAGTCTACTCTACTACACTCTTCCTCGTTTTTTTATCTATTTATTTTTTCATTAATATTTTATAAGAAATTTGGAATTAATGGGTTTGAAATTAATGGGATTTTTCTGTTTGAACTGATTCTATTCTTCATATCTCAAAAACGGTTAGAGAAGCAATATACAACAATTTTTTATAAACATTCAACATTTTTTCATTCAAGTTAAACATTTTTTGTTATAATAAATATGATTAAATTGGTAATTTGGATGAAAAAATCTTGAATGTTTATGAAAAGTTGTTGTTTATTAATGTAAAACTGTATATACAAAACATTAATAAATGGAAAAATAGATCATTATTGAAACAAAATAAACCTATAAAAAAATTTAAAATCTTTTATTAATTTATTTAATTTAAGCAAGTACGCACTTAAATAAAAAAAAATATTAATTGAAATTAAAAAAAAATTATACCAAGAAGGGATTTGAACTAACGACCCCAACATTTTATAAAATACGAAACATATAAAAAATAGACTAACTAACTTATTCATCTTCAAGTTTTTAAGATACAACAAGAAATTATATGAGTCATTTATTTATTTTTTGTGTATCTATTAACGGTTGTAACGGTTGTAATTTTATTTAACATACTTTTAAGATAATGTACATAATGAAATTACAAATAGTTTTTAATTAGAAAAAGTTCTTCTTTTAATTGACCTTCCTTCATTCTGTGACGGGACAACATCAAGTTTAAAATAATTGCAATTTTCAAAATTTTAATTATTAAATATAGTATTATACAAATTTTTTCATTTTAGTAATTTAATTTAAATAAATATATTTTCATTTATTTCAAGTTTTTTTGTTTTTTAATATTTTTAAATTTAACTTAAACTTTATTAAACGGTCTCATTCTGGATACGTCCAAAAAGCCAGAAAAAAATGTTTGTGTTATTTGAAAATTGTTTATGTTTTTAATTATATAGTGGTCATTACTAATAATTATATCCACAACGTAAAGTTCTTTATGTCTGCGAAATAATTTTTTATTATGCCCTTAAGTCATATCGACATTTTTAATCATTACTATATCACCTTCCTTATAAACTTTAGGAGTTTTCCTCTTTTTATTAAACATTTTTGCATTATATTCTTGTAACTTTTTTATATTTTCGGAAACTACATACTTATTTTCATTAAGTATAGAAAGTATAGAAACTTTCACTATCCTCTAATATGAAATTTTCTAAACTTGATTTTCATCGAACAACAAATTAGAATGAGTAGATATGGTACTCTTCGAAATAGTATTATTAATTGCAAACTCAACGTCAGACAAAACATTAAACCAAAATATATGTATATATTCCCGAATTTTCTTTGACATTTCAGGAAACCAATGAGCTCTGTGTACAACCGCAATAGTTTTTTCAATACTCGCATTTCCATATAAGTCATCAGAATTTCGAATAACTTGTAATGGCATTGTCTTCGGAACATATAAACAAATTTTATTTTTATCTACTTTTCTGTTTTATCTACAAGTCCATTCCGTAGATCAAATAAATTTTTTCTTTTAATTCGAATTCATTTTTTAAACGATCGATATCAGGATCTTTACTTTGACAAATAGACAACGTTTGCTCAAACGAATTCTCTTCAAGCATGAAAATACTTTGTGACCTACTAAGATCGTCTACATGTTGTATACGAGTAATTTCACGATGTTCATTAACATAATCGTAGTTTTGTAATTCCAATGCCAAACGACTAATTTTTGCATTAATTATTTGTTTTTTCAATGTTAACGTCAAGGCGTTACAATCAGTTAAAATTTTAAAATGTCAACACAAAAAGTAAGTTCTAAAACGACGTAAAGCATAAATTATTGCAAGTGTCTCTAATTCATAAGCATGCAATTTTGATTTCAGTTGTTCGCTTAGAAAAATAGAAAATAGTATGTATGGGCAATATTTCCAAAGCCTACGCTACTTCCATCACAGTGCAATTCTGTTTCATCATTTGGCGAAAATATCGCTGAAACTGGCTTGATGGTACCCAATCGAGATACCCATCCTGGCGTCAAGCTGCTAAAACTGCAATGACGTTGTATTCAAAATATGAGGGTAGTTCAAAATATTATCAAGCCATTGACGTAATTCAAAAAAAAGTGACGGATGTTGCTAACCAAATTTTGCCCTCACATAATTAATTTTCGATGCATTTTAGCTCAACTGGACCACTCATATTCGGAAAAAAGATCGTTACATGTCTTGGAATAAGAACTGAGTATATTAAGATAAGGACAACCAGAAATTAACGAATATTACAATAATATTGAAGGACAACTAACACTTTTAACGAACAAAGTAATGATGGATTATTCAGGAACTGAGGACATTATAAACAGGCTTAGCGAAAAGTATAGGGTTAATGCTTTTTGTGTGTTCATATCAGGACTTAATTAACCATTAGGGGATATTATTTTCTCCAGTAGACAAGCTGACTTGCCATCAGCCTTGCAGTTGCCCAGAAATTAAGCATGAATCAGTATAGGGTTGATGCTTTTTGTGTGTTCATATCAGGACTTAATTAACCATTAGGGGATATTATTTTCTCCAGTAGAAAAGCTGACTTGCCATCAGCCTTGCAGTTGCCCAGAAATTAAGCATGAATCACCAAAGGTACACCAGTTTGCGAGCGCTTTTGCGAGTCACTCTTATAATAGGGGGGAAAATAAACTTAGGGAAAACAGAAATTTTTTGCCTCACAGGAACTCACCACTATTCCGAAAAATTTGTATTTTTCAAAGCCTGATATTAGGCCTACACCAGACTTGGACCCATTGATGAGAAGATTCAAACCAAATTTTCAAATTGGATTCAACAAGATCAAGTTAATAATAACTTTAAACCAATCTTGTAATATGGTCCTCGACAAGAAAATATAAAGACAAGTAGAGATTCTGAAAGAGCTGCAACCAACTTATATCACAAGCAACAGCAAATAAATCATTTAAGACCAAAAGAGAAGTCCTCTACGGAAACAACGAAATTTGACAACCAGTCGGAACTTCCAGAGGTGTTTTGTGAAGAGAAAAGTCAAACTGAAGAGTTCCAATATGATGATTAATTTTTTTAGGTTAAAGTAACTTCTTCCTTATATAGAGAAGAAATTAAATTACCAAACAAAATTGTAAATTTTAATTGACACAGGGTCCTAAAAAAATATATAAAAACTTTACCCATTTTAAAAAAAATTTCAAATTTAAAAACACATTTTAAAATAGAACTATAAATGGCGAAACTACGATATTTCAAAAAGCGGAAATACTACTATTTAATCATTTTGCTGATTTTTTCTTACTCCCAGAATTAAGCTCTTTCGACATTATCTTAGGATATTATTTCTTACAACAAATAAAGTCTTATATCAATACAAAACAAGGAATACTGTATCACAAAGGTGGTTCAGCACGAATATTGTATCAATATTTTTCTTGTGTAAACAATTTTGAATTAAGAAACTCCGAAATCCTAGAAAATGTTTCAAAGTCCTTTAACAATGTGATGAGGAATTTAAGTTTCTTTCAAGGAATAGAGCTGTAATTGAAGCTTTTTATAATATAATATATTCAATCACACTCGTCAAAATTAACTTAGTAAATCTAATTTTATTAAATTATTTTGAAATATCAGAACTAATAAATATTCATCCATCTATAAGTCTAGCCGAAATAATGTTTGTATCAAAGATAAAAGTTTACTTGAATGACTTTATTGTAAAATATTTAATTAAAATTCCAAAAGTCATATCTCTGTTTAAACATATTAAAATTTTGCAATTCTTTTGTAAACTTAGAAACTAATAATACTGAACAATGTGAAATTAATTTTATCGCTTTAAATAACTGTAATCAAACTATTAAAACTTTAATTTGAAAGTTAATTGATGCACCGTGCATCTTAAGTTTACTAAATAACAACACCGCTAAATGCAAAATTTTACTTTCTCAACATAAACCTGAAATTGAATTAATTTTCGACGGAATACTAGTAATAAATGATGTAGCATTGGATATAAAGTTCACCCAACGTATTACAAGTCTAAGTCGAGGAACATGTATAGTAGAATACGAAGAAAAAATTCAAATTAAATTTGAAAAATTTGGCAAACAAAAAAAGTTTATTTCTGTTCAACCATTACCTTCTAAATACACAAACGTTAATATTACAGGGGAGAGTTATAAAATAACGCTACCTTATTTGGACAGTTTACATTTACGAAACATTCAACAAATTGAATTAATAAGGTTATTAAAACCTAATTTATTTAAAATTTATGCAACGCATTCAGTTAATTTTAATAAATCATTTTTTTTTTAAAATAGTTTGACAGAAAAAAATCGAGTTTGTTTTTCTTTTTAGAATCAGTCCAGGACGGATAATACAAATTCCTCATAGAGGAAAATAAATAATTTTTAAAATAAATTAAGTCCTAAAATAAATTTAAAAATTTGAATTGTAACATAAATTAAAAACTGTAATTTGTAAAATAAACTAAATTGTAAAATAAAATTAAAAAATAACATTAATATAAAATCAAATGTTTTAATTAATATAAAGAAAAATTCTCTCAAAAACACGAAAAAATTTTTAATTTACTTAAATATACGTTTTCTTTAAACTTAAAATAAAATATTGGTAAAACTTAAAAAAAACGAGGAAGATTATAGTTGCCCTTGTCAACTTTTAGATACCCGTGCATACCCACTATGGTGTATAAAATAAACCGTAATTTACTTCTCTTATACATTTAACTCATTACCCCATAATTTTGACGTAAAAAAAAAAAAAAAAATTAACAAAAAAAAAAAAAAAGTCACAAAACAAAAAACAAAATTTTCATTCATTGTCCCATAACTTTAGCTTAAAAAAAAAAAAAAAAAATTAACAAAAAAAAAAAAAAAATCACAAAAAAAAAAAAAAAAGTTTTCATTCATTGTCCCATAACTTAAGCTTAAAAAAAAAAAAAAAAAAATAAAAAAAAAAAAAAACAACAAAGAAAAAAAAAACAAAAAAAAAAAATTGGCCCACCCTAAAAGTCCGATGGTCCGAGTGATGTCCAACTTTGCCAAGTAACTTGCCCTATTAATTTACCTGCCCAATTTTAATTTTAACCTTGTAGCTTTATTAGATTCACAGTTATTGAATCGAAAACTTTGTATGGCAGCCCTCCGAAAATGGGGCCCTAACATTTTGAAACTTCATATAAGTGCTCGATTCATTATATAACTAACCGTGTGTAGTTTTCAGCCTCGTAGTATAATTAGTTTTGAAGAAATTCATATTGGTGCAAAGAAGTTGTATGGCAGCCCCCCATAAATGGGGCCCTAACATTTTGAAACTTCATATAAGTGCTCGATTCATTATATAACTAACCGTGTGTAATTTTCATCCGCGTAGTATAATTAGTTTTGAAGAAATTCATATTGGTGCAAGGAAGTTGTATGGCAGCCCCCCGAAAATGGGGCCCTAACATTTTGAAACTTCATATAAGTGCCGGAGTCAATATAAAACTAACCGTGTGTAATTTTCATCCCCGTAGTATAAATAGTTTTGAAGAAATTCATATTGGTGCAAAAAAGTTGTATGGCAGCTCCCCGAAGCCTTGGTCCGATTTTAACCAAAAACAATAGGGAACCTAGAAATTGTCTAAAAATGACTTTGTGTGAATTTCAAGACTCTACCCCTTTTAGTTTTTGAGTTATCGTGATGACACACGGACGGACGGACGGACGGACGGACGGACGGACAGACACACATAGCTAGATCGACTAATTTTTCGATTCTGAGCCGATACGTACCCTTGACACTATATCTAGCTCGTCTAGATCGATGCGTTACAAACGGAGGAGCAAATCTAATATACCCGATGTTCATATATATATGCACGGGTATAAAAACAAAACTCACGTTTGTTGGTCGTTGTTGCTTTTTCCCGATGTTTTATTTTGAACCAGGATCTCGTTGGATTCAGCTCTCGTGGTTGCTTTAACTGGATAGTTGTTATGGTTTTGACGTTCTTGAGTATTAAAATACTAACTGGTGCAATTAAATATTTTATGTATGCACTAGTGGACACATCCTACCGACTGCACGATTTATATGTTAGATTTTATTGAATTAAACAATAAAATAACAACTATTCAAGTTGACGTTTAAATCAATGCTTTATTTATTTTGTTAATTCATTTTAACAAACACAAAATTTTTATTTTCTTAACTAATTTTTTACTATTTAAAACTTTATTCTAACTTTATATGGAGTTGCCTGAACAATACCGTCTTCAATTACTGAATGAATGAATTTTTGTTTTAATAATTACATTCCTTAAGTGACGTGCTGAGAAAATTATTATTTAAGTTTGGAATATACAGTTAGTTTTAATACAAGATCATGTTAGAAAAGTATCTTGACGCAACAGCACGGCAAAAGTAAGTTTGGGCGAATTATGTTTTTCGCGTTCATTAGAACGAACAATAAAACGATTTGAATTCCGTTAAACATAGTTTTTCAACAAACATATCTAGGAAACTCTGTTAAATATAAACTAAAGCAAAAATTTTAAAAAACCTATTTTGTAAACATAATAATAATTTTAAGTTTAGTACATATTATCAAATTATATCATAAGCAATAAGTAATAACAAATAACGCTCATACAGTGTTTTTGTTCTGTAAGCATTTCTTTTTTTAATTATTTATGTTTTGTACAGTGAAAAAATTTTGTATTGTAATTTAAGCTGAGAATTCAAATTTTTGTTAATTGTTCTTGCTCATATTGTATTTTAAAATACAATAAATAAAAATAAAATAAAAACGAGTTAGGAAACATTCAGTCGGTGCAAGCGACTTAGAAATATTTGGTTCAAATTTAATGAGAATTCCATAAGTCATTTTAAAACCATAAAAGCTTTTATTAGTTTGATCGTAAGACCTAGCTAACCAAATTCACTTTATTCTAAAATATTAATAATCCTTACTAATTTATCTATTTAAAAATATTAAAAAACAAAAAAACTTGAAATAAATGTTGAATATATTTATTTCAATTTAGTTACAAAATTGGAAAAATTGTATTAGCTTTTTATCACAAAATTTAAAACTGAAATTTTTTCAAAATTGAAAAAATAAATTCTTAGTATATGTACCTATTAAATTTACATATATCATTTCGATTTTGTCATAGAGTAAAGGGGGATAAATTCATATAAACTTTTTTAGTATGAAATATTTTTGAGAAAAATAAACGATGGTCAATCTTTTTTGAATGTATTAGTGAACACTTATTCGATTCAGAAACGATTTTAATTACTTAATAAATAAAAGTATTTATACTTACCCTTTTTGTTATAATATTATATACACACTTGCTCACATATTTATTTATTAAAAAATACAGTTCATACAGCAACCACAGCACTTAATATATACACTCACCATTGCCATATTTTCACAAATATGAAGTTTAAAAAGTAAGGAAACAGTCAGTCGACTTAGAAATATCCTACACCTATTTGGTTCAAATTTAATGAGAAGGCCATAAGTTATTTTAAAACCATAAAAGCTTTTATTATTTTGATCTAAAGACATAGCTAACCAAATTAACTTTATAATACTAAAAACATTTTCTAATTACTTAAAATTCTTACTAATTTATCTATTTAAGAATGTTAAAAAACAAAAAAACTTGAAATAAATGTTAAATACATGTGATAAAAAACTAATCAAAGTATTAATATATTTAATAATTAAAATTTTTCAAAATTTTTTTAAATTGTTAGTTTATGTACCTATTAGAAAAGCTTATAAACGCAAAAATTTTTATAGAAAAATACTAAAGAGGGTAGAAAATTAAAAAAACAAGAAATTCTAATTTTTATACGTTGAATTGAATTTTTATTAAAAAATAACTAAATTAAATGCAATTTTTTTCGACTTAAAAATTTTAATTTCGATAAATTTCAAAATCCCCAGTTTCGGTTCTTCCCGGAGTTTAAAATATAATCAATCGATAGAAAACCGATATATTGGTCGTTGTATAACACGGCTTCAATGAGAAATGTGTTGTGCTTTTATGTTTGGGTTTTTAGTAAAGAATAATCACTTTTATCTGAATGTCATATCTGCACTATCTGCATGGAATAACTGGAATTTCCAGAAATTAAAAAAACAAATAGAACAATTATTATTATTATTTATTATTATTAATATATTTGTCTAGAACAGCGGTTTCCAAACTTTCTGATACTGCGACCCACATAAGAAAAAAAGAAAAAATTGGCGGCCCCCTTATTAGATACAACAATAAATAATATAAGCAAATTTTCAATTTGTAAAAAGTAATGTATTCATAGAATAAAACTAAACAAAAATTAATAAAAATTTAGTATGTATTTATAGAATAAAATTAAAAAAAAGTAATGTATTCATAGAACTAAACAAAAATTAATAAATTTAGTATATATATTTATAGAAAACAAATTAATGTGATGGATGAGCTTGTTTGTTAGCACAAAGTTTCTCAAATCGTGATGTTATTGTTGAAATAGCAACCCGAAGTTCTTTTTCCACTACTAATCGATTTCGATATTTCTATTTCATGGCTGCTAAAGCAGAAAATCCGGTTTCACATAAATATGATGTTACGAATGGTAACAGCACTATTATAGCTCTGTCCGACAAAGTAATGTAATCTTTTTTTCGTTCCATCCAAAACTGAATTAAAGTTTTATTAACAAATTCCAGTTGTAATGAACTATCGCAAGATATTTCAATCAGTTGTTCTTTTTCGAAAATTGTCAATTCAAATGCATCAAGTTGGTTATTCAAAAATGGATTCTGGATCCATGCAAACTTTGTAAAATCAATATCGCTGAAATAATGTGAAAAATGTTTTAATAAACTTTGCAAATGTTCTATAAAAAGATTTTTGTTTGCTATAATATTGTTTCTGGTACCGGCGTCATTTAAAATTGGAAACATGTCATATATATCCTTTTCTAAATTGGATATCCATAGCTCCAATTTTTTAATGAATGCCGTGACTTTGTCTTTTTGAATCAGAGCATGCATTTGTGGACCTTGCATTGATTTATATAAATCGCTTAATTTTTTAAAAATTTCAACTAAATAAGCAAGTTTAAGAATAAAATTATCGTTGCGAAAGGAAGATGCCTCATCTTTGTGATTTTCAGCAAGAAAAATCGCAATTTCGTCTTTAAGTTCGAACACTCTTTGAATAAATTTTGAACGAGATAGCCAACGTACTTCACAATAGTATAAGAGTGATGTATATTCAGCTCCCATATCTTCACACGACTTTCCAAATAATATCGCTTTCAAAGGACTGTTTTTGATATAGTTTACAACTTTTGTAACAATATGAAAGATGTTATTAAATTCCTCACTCATATTTTTGGATACAAGAGCTGCTCTATGAAGCATGCAGTGCGTCCATATAAGTGTAGGTGATTTATTTTTAACCAATGCTTGAAGACCTGCTTTACGTCCTGACATTGCTTGTGCACCATCAGTACAGAGTCCAATGCAATTATCCCATTTTAAATCATTTTCAACAAAAAAATTGTCTATTATATTAAAAATTTCCATACACGTGGCCTTGCCCAAAATAGGTTTGCAAAATAATATATCTTCTTTTACATTATTTTCTGTAACATATCGAACATATGCAATTAAATGAGCATCTTTAGCTACATCTGTAGCCTCATCTACTTGTATAGCGAATTTTGAAGTATGCAGTTGATAAACTAGCTGATCGCAAAGATCTTCAGATATATCAGCAATTCTTCTACCAACTGTATTATCAGCGAGTGGTATATTTCGCAACTGCTGTGCATATGATTCTTCAAACATTGTTTCAACCATATCAATAGCTGCTGGTAGTACTAACGTTTCACCTATTGAATGGGGTTTTTTACATTTTGCAATTCTATAGGAAACTTGGTATGATGCAAACAGTGCTTTTGATGGAACAGAAACTGTTTTTTTAAATGTTTGTTTTCTTTTATTAATCTCTTCTAGTTTCCTTTGAAAAAAATCTATGGATTTATCAATATATTCAAAATGCATAGTTTCAAGATGACGCCTTAATTTACTAGGTTTCATACTCTCAACAGACAAAACTTTCGTACAAACCACACACATTGGTTTTTCCAATTCGTTTACCAGAACACTCGTGAATCCTAATGATAAATATGATGAATCGTATTTTCTTGACTTGGGGGTGTTAGTTCCTTGTTCACTTGCGTATTTTTTATTTCCACTATCTTTACTGGTACTAGCATCGGTATCTTCATTATTACTTATTTTTCTTTTATAACCGATTAAAAACTTATCCATTGCTTTGATAGGGATAAATATAAATTCTTTAAAACTTTTAAAAAAATATTCTATATATAAATCTCACCCAAGAATTCAGTTTATGAAATATTGTAATTAAAAAAAACTAAAAAATATATTTATTTAATATTCTATAATATTTAAATAGCAGTACACTTAAATTAACACCGATATTGAAATGACAACTGGAGCAACTTCAACTAGAACTCCGCCAAAAACTAAATTGCAATTCGTTGTGATATAATAACGGTTTTAATGTTACCATAGTAACTATTTACCTACTAACTTCGTAACAGGTTGCTAAGTTCTCATTTTTCATGTTTTTCTTTTCCAGAGGAATCAAAAATATATTTTTTTTTTGTTTTTTTTTCCAGAGGCATCTTAAATAGATTTTTGTAAGTATTTTTTTTAAATAGGTAAAGCAGAAATTAAAAACTTCACGACCCCCTTGAGATTATTCCGCGACCTCCCTGTGGGTCGCGACCCACAGTTTGGAAACCGCTGGACTCTAGAATGAGGTGTAACAAACGCATTCAATTAAATGTGTTTTGTTGGATGTGTTCAATTATAAAAAAATTAAATATTAATGTTTTGTTGGATGTGTTTTATTTTAGAAAATAAAATATCCAAAATTATTATAAGCAGGCCAAAAAATATTTTATTTATTTTAATAAAAAAAAAAATTTTTTTATGAAATAAAATTTATGTATTAGTTCATGAATTAATTAATTTCAGCTTTAAAAATCACAGATGACTTTCTGGAAATTTTAAATAAATAGTAAAACATTTTGTAAATAAAAATTAAGAAGACACAGCAACAAGCAAGCTTCAGAGTAACATTTGTTTAGTAAGTCTTTATTTTTTTTTAGTGAAAATCTGAAATAAGGGCGAACGCCCAAAGTACGCTTTGATGAATTGTTTGCTTTGCACCAATAAACCAAACAATGTATCAAAGTTATTTCAAAGTTTCCCGCATCTCGCCCTTAACTCTCCCACATCTCGCTCTTAACTCTCCCTCATCTATCCCATTATGTATATACATTATTTAACATGTTGAGTAGGTACATTTTAGAATGTTAGTAACAAACAAATGTTTCGATTTTCGATTATGTTAGTAACAAACAAGTATTTCGATTTGAATCTAAACAAAGGAAACAATATAGAATGTATAGCAACATTTTTAAAAATAATTCGAGTATTTCGAGAATGTCAGTAACAAAAATTTGAATCTAAACAAAGGAAACAATATCGAATGTATAAAAACATTTTTTTAAAATTTATATACAAAACATTAATAGATAGAGAAATAGATCATTATTGAAACAGAATAAACCTATAAAAAAATTTAAAATCTTTTACTAATTTATTTAATTTAGGCAAGAACGCATTTAAATAAAAAAACAAGTGATGAAAAAAAACCAAGGGTTTTTAAAAAAGCACATTTTCAAAATTATATTGTATTACATACTGAGTTTAACTTTGGAAATATTTACTTGGAAATAGTTACTGCTTACTTATAAAATTTAGTGCTAACAGTAAATATTTTTATTTTAAAGTTGTTATAGCCTTTCAATGGGGAAGGTTGCCAAGTTTCTCAAGGATCTAACTTTATCTTACTCCCCCCCCCCCTCCCTTCGTCCTCTCCATGTTTTTAGGTTCTAGGAATTAAATTGTGAATTCCACAAAAATTTTAAATTTTACTTAGAATTATATAATCTAAGCGAAAATGGGTAAAACTGAGAGACACTTTCTTCAATTTAAGGAACCGCTTTTAAATTTAAGAAAAACTTTTAACAAATGTTAAAATATAATATTGGGCCTTTAAATTTTGTATATTAATAAAAAAAAAATTTGACAGGTATTCAAGTTACAGGTGCTTAAAAATAGCAAAATTTAAATTTTCGAGCCCTTATAGCTCCTAAACAGGGGGATTGACAAAAAAATTTTGTTAACCGACTTCTACTAATATTTGAGGATCTAACTTCTCCCAAAATTTCAAGACCCTATCTTAAACCGTTTAGGAGATATGTGGGACCAAAAATTTTGCAAAAATTGAGTTTTATATAATGGTAAATTTTAGTACCGTATGGCAACCCTATACATTTAAGCGATACTTTTTTGGAAAGCCTATAAAAGCAGCTCTCTTTTACCGTTTTTCGATTGAAAATAAACCTAACAGAACTCTTGTTATATCAATTTAAATATAGGGCTTTTTTGGAATTTGCAGGGGCTGTAGCTTCGTCACCCTTCAAAATTAAGAAAACCTTTGACACCTGTTGAAATATAATTATAGAGCTTTGAATTTTGTATATTACTAAAAAAAAATTTGGACAGGTATTCAAAGTACAGGTGTTTAAAAATAGCAAAATTTCAATTTTCGAGCCCTTATAGCTCCTAAGCATGGAGCTGAACAAAAAAATTTTGTTAACCGACTCCTACTAATTTCTGAGTATCTAACTTTTCCCAAAATTTCAAGACCCTAGCTTGAACTGTTCAAAAGATATGTGTGGTCAAAAATTTTGCAAAAATTGAGTTTTGTGTAATGTTAAGGTTTAGTACCGTATGGCAACCCTAAACATTTACCTGGCAATTTATAAAGTTTATGAAACCAGCTATCGTTTGCCGTTTTCAGATTGAAAATATCTTCAACAGAACTCTTGTTATAACAATTTAAATATAGGGCTTTTTCCAACTTTGGGGGGCTGTAGCCCCGTAACAGGTGGGGCTACAGAAAAAAATTCTTCTACGAAATTATTTTTTTTGCAAAAACTACCCATGGTTAAAATTTCTTTACTCTATTTCAAACGGTGTAAAAGTTTTTGTAAACATACGGACGGACGGACAGAGTGAAGCTATATAGGCACATTTTTACAAAATTTTTTGAAAATGTACTAAAAATATTAATTAAAATTAAAAAAAAACGAGGAAGAGTGTAGTAGAGTAGACTGTGTCAACTCTGGGATACCCGTATGACCGTATCATATACATTATATCATCCGATTATTTATTAAGTGTAGTGGAATACTCATATAAAAGAAGGAGTTGTATGGCAGCTACTCGAACCCTCTGCAGTAGACCAACCAAATTTTCCTGTAACTTTGGCCATTACACTAAACTATTTTTGGCAAAATTTCAGACACCCAGCTTCATTAGGTGTAGTGTAATGCTCATATAAAATAAGGAGTTGTATGGCAGCTACTCGAACCCTCTACAGTAGACCAACCAAATTTTGCAGAAACTTTGGCCATTACACTAAACTATTTTTAGCAAAATTTCAGACACCCAGCTTAATTAGGTGGAGAGTAATGCTCATATAAAATAAGAAGTTGTATGGCAGCTACTCGAACCCACTCCACTAGATCAACCAAATTTTGCAGAATCTTTGGCCATAAAACTAAACTACTTTTGGCAAAATTTCAGACCCGCAGCTGTAATAGGTACAGAGTAATACTCATACAAAAAAAGGAGTTGTATGGCAGCTACCCGAACCCATGGACCAAAATGGCTGGATTTAAATAGCGATAACGGCTATTGAAAAAAAACGAATTTGCGAAAATTTCAAGATCCTAGCTCCTTTAGTTTTTGAGTTATCGTGCGGACGGACGGACATACATCGCTAAATCGATTTATTTTTCGATTCTGATCCGATCCATACACTTGAGTCTATATCTATCCCCCCTCCTTCTCTGCGTTACAAACGTAATGGCAAATTTATTATACTCTTTGGCTATATAGTCATACGGGTATAATCATACCAAGAAGGAATTTGAACTAACGACTCCAACATTTTATAAAATACGAAATATACAAAAAGTAGACTATCTAACCTATTCATTTTCAAGTTTTTAAGATACAATAAGAAATTATATGAGTCATTTATTTATTTTTTGTGTTATTATTACTAGAATCGAAGCATAATATGCGTTATAAAAAATGTAACGGTTGCAATTTTATTTAACATATATTTAATTTATGTACATTATAATGAAATTAGAAATAGTTCTCAATTTGAAAAAGTTCTCTTTCAATTGGGAATGAATTTTCGTGTTCTTCTAATGTTGTCGAAAAAACTAATATATCATCAAGATATACGACGCAAATTTGATTGATATATTCTCGAAGAATTTCGTTCATCAATCTCTGAAACGTTGCCGGTGCATTCTTCAATCCAAATGGCATACGTACATATTCATATAGACCTGCTGGAGTAACAAAAGCAGTTTTTTCAATATCTTTTCCAGCTACTAATATCTGATGGTAACCTTTGGCTAAATCTAACGTGCTGAAATATTGGGCTTTTCCCAATTTGTCCAGAATGCTATCAATATTAGGTAAAGGGTATTTATCGTCGATTGTAACCTGATGTAATCTTCTATAATCCACAACTATTTTAAATTTTTGTACTCCAGAATTATCTTTTTTTTTTGGGTACTACTATAATCGGAGAACTATATCGACTTTTACTTTTTCTAATTATGCCCTGTTTTTCCATTTCTTCCATTTGATATCTCACTTCAGTTTCATGTTTAGGTGGATATCGATAAAGTTTTGAAGTAATTTGTTCACTTGTTGTTGTTTTCTTTTCATGTACCACTGTATTTGTACTGGTCAAAATATCACCTTCTTTATATAAGAGTTTAGTGAATTTCGAAACTAATTTTTCAATTATATGTTTTTCTTTTTCATTTAAATGATCCAATAGTGGATTTTGAACTTCACTTACTTCTAATACATTAACTTCTTCTTGAATAGTTTTAGTTAAGAATGGAAGACTCACTCCATTGGTCAAATTAATTTGTTGATTTTCTACGTTGATATCTTTCACATTTGTTGTTATCCAATCCATACCTAATAATAAGTCATATGACTTGTCTAATTTCATTGCAATTCATTTCATTCTTGCATTTTCAGGATATTTAAATTCAGCTGGCGATAAGGTAGCAACTGTTCTATTAGGTTTGAATTGTATTAATAGATATTGAAGTTGAACTTATTACAGTAAACTTAGAACTATAAACTTTATTTTCATTTAAAATGCTTATTGTTAAGCCTGTATCTAACAAGGCTAAATATTTTTTTTCTTGTATTGTTAAAATAGTAAAAATTTTATTTTGGTCCGAGGTTTTCTTCAATTGTATTAGTTTCATTGTTTTTACTTAAATTATCAACATCCATTTATCGAGTTTGTCTACTTAGATCAACTTCCATTGGTCTAGTCTGTCTACTTTCTTGTCTTTTCTTAGAATTGAGAAGGCCTATTTCTATTTTGATAAAAATTATCGTTTGCTCGAAATTGGAAATTATTATTATTTTTAAAATTCGAATTTGAATTGTAATTAACACTTTTATTGTTAAATCTATTTCTACTTTCATCATTATACCCGTATGACTATATAGTCAAAGGGTATAATAAATTTACCATTACGTTTGTGACGCAGAGAAGAAGAGGGGGGTAGATATAGACTCAAGTGTATGGATGGTAGTGTATGTATGAAAAATAAATTGATTTAGCTATGTATGTCCGTCCGTCCGTCCGTCCGCACGATAAAGAAGCTAGGATCTTGAAATTTTCGCAAACTAGTTTTTTTGCAATAGCCGTCATCGCTATTTAAATCCAGCCATTTTGGTCCATGGGTTCGGGTGGCTGCCATACAACTTCTTTTTTTATATGAGTATTTCTCTGTACCTATTACAGCTGCGTGTCTGAAATTTTGCCAAAAATAGTTTAGTTTTATGGCCAAAGTTTCTGCAAAATTTGGTTGGTCTGCTGCAGTAGGTTCGAGTAGCTGCCATACAATTTCTAATTTTATATGAGCATTAATCTCCACCTAATAAAGCCGGGTGTCTGAAATTTTTCCAAAAATAGTTTAGTGTAATGGCCAAAGTTACAGCAAAATTTGGTTGGTTTACTGCAGAGTGTTCGAGTAGCTGCCATACAACTCCTTCTTTTATATGAGCATTAAACTATACCTAATAAAGCTGCGTGTCTGAAATTTTCCTAAAAGTAGTTTAATGTAATGGCCAAAGTTACAGCAAAATTTGGTTGGTCTACTTAAGAGGGTTCGAGGAGCTGCCATACAACTCCTTCTTTTATATGAGTATTCCACTAGACTTAATAAAGCTGAATGTTTGAAATTTTGCCAAAAGTAATTAACCGCATGTTATAATGTATATGTTACGGTCATACGGGTATCCCAGAGTTGACACAGTCTACTCTACTACACTCTTCCTCGTTTTTATTACTAAAATTTTTTTTGTTATTATTATAATTGTAATTATTTTTATTATAATTCCTAAAAAAATTTTGACTTTCACTATTTCTATTAAAATTTTTGTGAGATAAATTAAGGTTACCATCGTCTAAACCTATAAAACTCCTTACTATATTTCTAATTTCCGTCAAATTATTTTTCGACATTATTGCATAAGCTAACGGTCCTGAAGAAAGTTCTTTAATTTTCTGAACTAACTAACATTCCACTAAATTATCAATTACAGTTTGGCTATCTTCAACAAAAGCTGCATATTCTGTTATATCTTCTATCAATAATCTTAACTTATTATCTAAATCTTTAATGCTACTTACTTTTAAGGCTCCAATTTCTCTTGTGATTGCCATCTGGTCTTTTGATGTTCTGTAATGTTGTTTTAATTTTATTTTGCAATCATCCCAATTTGTTGGAGGGCTGACATTAAGTAAATTTTTTGCACTTCCTTGAATTTTAATGTTGTAAATAATATTGAAAACCTGGTTAGCTTCCGCCACATGATCAGTTAATACTCTGGCTCACCATTAAAAGTTGGAATAAATTGAATTTCCTTTTCAATTTGTGATCTCCAAATTTGTGGTTGGTTGTTTTGCACTAATAGCTGAGTTAGAGCTACTAAGCACTGTTCAATACAATGGTCGTTTTGTTCGTTTGCCATATTACGGTATTGATCAAATAAATTTCGTCTGTTTATTTGACGATCAATTTTGGTTTATTTATTTATATATACATATGTATAATATATATATTTTTTTTGGTTTTTTTTTTTATTGTGTTTGTTTCTGCATAAACCACTAAAATTTGCTTTGGCTTACTTTGTTGCCCACTTTAAAAAAATGTTTTTGTAATATTATTTTTAATAACACTAATTAAATTCGTTTCACTAGATCACTTTTCTTCTGGTAGAGATCCTACCGACTGCGCCAAATATACTTTTTATAAAAGTCTTTTTTATATTTATTACGAAAATAAAACAATAAATTTTAGATATTAATTAAAATTATTTTTAATAATGTACTTATATTCTGAACAGTTATAACCAACTAACTTTTATGCATTTTACTGTTTTTATAATTAGGTACTTAAACTAAACTTAAAAAAACTAAAACTAAGCATTTCTTATTAATTAAGTTGCTAATGTAAAATTATTCATTTAAACAACATTGAACTTGAAGAGTTCAAGGTTTTTGTCATTTAAAAAAAACAAAAAAAAAAAAAATAATGTAAATTCAGCATTTTTACATATTATATTTACGAATTTTCTATATGAATATAAATATTTAATTTTAAGTTAAATTTTGCAATAAGAAAAAATAAAAATCAAAATATACTTTTTTTTGTGGCTGTTGATTTAGCTTCTATGACAACTTCAGGTGTAAAACTTTCAATTTTTTTCAAAAGACTGCTCGTATCGAGCAATACAAATAAAAATTTTTGCGTAACTCTCAAGAGTTTGTTTACAAGTTCAGCATAAACAGCTCTTGTATAGTTTTATTATTTTTTTATTTTTATGTTCGACTCTCAAAGAGCGAGACGCAATAAAAAAATTGTTATATTACAAAAGTATATCTATTATTAAGAAGTAAGTTCACTCTCTTTTACCAAACTTTTACTAAACCTAATACATTTTTTACAACAAAAAACTCTATGTGTATAAGCATATAGAATATATTTTGTTTTGTTTCACATTCACTGTGCATAGGAAAAACAACACTATGTATTTTTGTGATGTAATTTTAAAGGCGGGTTCTTAGAAAATTATATCTGCTTGAGTATAATGTATCAAGTATAGGAACTACTGAAATTGAAATCGCGTGTATAAATAGTGGCGGGCTCGTTTGAAAATTTCTTTAGCTGAGTACATGGTGTTAAATTATTTTAAACGAATTAATCTTAGCAATAGTGAATGTTATGAGCAAAAGTGTTTGAAATTAGATTCACAGATCTTTGAGATTTGTTGAGATTATTTATACATTCAGCTCATGCTTTACTTTTATTTTAATTTTCTGTTATTGCTCTTATGGGCATGAGCTCTTATTTTAGAGACTTTGAAAAAATTAGCTCAAGAACGCTCAAGAGACACTGTTCAATTTGGATTAAAAAATCGATGAAAAATAGAAAAAAACCACGGGCTTTTAAAAAAGCACATTTTCAAAAATATATAGTGTTACATACTGAGTTTAATTTTGGGAATATGTGCACTGGTGACCTAGTTACTGTGTTATAAAAATGAGAAACTTTTAGGTCTTAATAGCCCTTCAATGAGGAAGGTTCCTAAAAAAAAGATTGGCATATATATATTGCTAAAAAAAAAATTTGGGCAGGTATTTAAGTCACATAAGCTTAAAAATAGCGAAATTTAAATTTTCAACCCCCAACAGCTGCTAAACAGGGGGCGTGACAAAAAAACTTTCCAAAATCCTACTAATTTCTAAAGATTTAACTTTTCCCAACAAAATTTCAAGTTTCTAGCATGAGCCGTTCAAAAGATATGAGAGGCCAAAAATTTAGTTAAAATTGAGTTTTGTATAAAGGTGAATTTTGGTACCGTATGGCAATCCAATGAATTTGCTTTTCAAAAATTTATAAAGCAAATAAAAGCCGGTTACTTTTTCTGTTTTCATATTGAAAATAAACCAAAAAAAACTCTTGTTACAACAATTTTAATTTAGGGTTTAATTATCAAAATATTTTCAAAAAATCTTTTGAAAATGTGCTAAAAAAGGAACAACAAAATTAATGGTAATTAATATATTGCTGGCATAGTTTTTATAACAAAAAATGTATCTTACCCAAAAATACTCTCTTTTAAATCCGGGAATTTTACAATGGGAAGCACCAATTTGATGTAAATATTCAAAAAATGTATCTAAATCATCCAAACCACGAATACCTTCATCTAATGTTTCCATAACTTTGTTTGCATGCTCAGCTAACTCTTCAGATGTTGCCTGTTCTTCTTTTGTTTTCAGCTCTTTAAATTTTGAAAACATATTGAGAAGGTCAGAGTGTTCCTCAAATAATCTGTAATCAAAAATTTAACAAAAATAAATTAAAAATGAAACTTAAAAATTTTTGAAGATATATAAGTTTGAAAGACCAATGAACATTTAAATAGAAACAAAACAAATTTAGAAAAAACATAATCAGCAAACAAAGAAAACACAATAATAAATGTTCCAAATTTTTAAATAATAAATTTTTTCCGTGCTCGAAATCCGAGCAAATCTATAATTAAATTCGGCTACTAAGCTTTTATAATATTTCAATCTTCTCAAGTAAAAACAAGTAAAGAAACAGTCAGTCGGTGCAACCGACTTAGAAATACCCTACACCTATTTGGTTCAAATTTAAGGACATATCCATAAGTCATTTTAACACCATAGAAGCTGTTATTAATTTGATCGTAAGACATAGCTAACCAAATTAACTGTATAATACTAAAAACATTTTCTAATTACCCTATCTATTAAAAAATACTACAAATTCTTACTAATTTATCTATTTAAAAATATTAAATAACAAACAAACTTGAAATAAATGAAAATATATTTATTCCAATTCAATTACAAAATGAAAAAATTCTAATTATTAAATTTTGTGATAAAAAGATAATCAAAGCATAATATATTTAATAATCCAAATTTTTAAAAATTGCAATTATTTTAAATGGTTAGTTTATATACCTAATAGAAAAGCTTATAAACGCAAAATATGCAATAAATGTATTTCTAAAATACAATTAAAAATTTACACCTTTTCATATAATTCATTTAAATATAAAAATAAATTTTACATAAATGCAGCAAGTACCTTTGAACATAGCTGAACCACTACAATTAAGTCTAGATTTCGGAGACACATAGGACATAGGAAATATATTCTTTGGCTTCGAAATTAAACTCGACCACAACCAATTCCCATGGTACTTTCATTACTAGTAACCTACTGTTAAATTTCATCAAAATACCGGCATTATTTTTTGAGTTATGGTGTTTGTAAGATATATGTTTGTTAGTCCTTGAACTTTTCAAGGGTTCCAGGACCCGAAATTATGGTACGATTTCGCCCATATGCAGTCCCGTCATACTTTCAATACTAGTTAACCCTTGTACACAATTGGAACGCTCTATCTTAATTTTAAGTTACTAGTTTTATTAATTTCGATGATAAGCTTTTACACATTGGGGGGTCTAAGAGAGGTTCTGAACCACCACTCCAATTGATCCCAAATTAGGAGGGCACGCAAGAAATAGTAAAGAACACCCTTGTGGCAAATTGGAAGCTTCTTCATTTGTTTCAAGTTACTATCTTTATTAATTTCGAAAATATGCTTTAAGGGCCTAAGAACTGAGTGGCTGGTCCCCGATCCACTACTCCAATGGGGCCCAAATTTCAAAGACACTTACGAAATAGGAAGGGACACCCTGATACCAAATTTGGAGGTTCTATCTTCATTGGTTTCGGAATTATGCTCGTTTGGCCTAAATTCGATCAAAAGGTTCTAAGTTCCGAACCCATTGTCCAATCCTCACCGTACGTAATCACCGCCGTAGTTTCGCTGCCAATAACCTACAGCACAAATTTCATGAAGATAGCCTTATTAGTTGTTGAGTTATCGTGATTTTTTATATATGTTCCTTAGCCCTGACATCGATTAAAAGGTCCGGAATCCGAACCGTTGGGCTGATTTCGCCCTTATATAGTCCGCGCTGTACTTATAGTACTAGTTAACCCTTGTACAATATTTGAACGGTCTATCCTAATTTTAAGTAACTATTTTTAGTAATTTCGATTATAAGCCTTTAAAACTTGGGAGGTCTGAGAGGGGTACAGAACCACCACTCCAATTGATCCCAAATTAGGGGAACACGCAAGAGATAGTAAAGAATACCCTTGTGGTAAATTGGAAGCTTCTACATTTTTTCAAGTTGTTATCTTTATTAATTTTAAAGATATGCTTTAAGGTCTTCGGAAATGTGTGGCTGGTCCCCGACCCACTACTCCAATGGGACCCAAATTCACAAGACACTTAGGAAATAGGAAGGGACACCCTGATACTAAATTTGGAGGTTCTATCTTCATTGGTTTCGGAATTATGCTCGTTTGGCCTAAATTCGATCAAAAAGTTCTAGGTTCCGAACCCATGGTCCAATCCCGACCTTACGCAATTCCCGAAGTAGTTTCATTACTAGTAACCTACAGCACAAATTTGATGAAGATAGCGTCATTAGTTGTTGAGTTATCGTGAATTTTTATATTTGTTCGTTAGCCCTGAAACCGATTAAAAAGTCCAGAATCCGAACCCATGGGCCGATTTCGCCCATATGCAATCCCCGCCGTACTTTCAGTCCTAGTAACCTACAGTTAAAATTTCATCAAGATAGCTCCATTATTTTTTGAGTTATCGTGCCTACGGACGGACGGACGGACATGGCTATATCGACTAAGGCGGTCACGCTGATCACAAATATATATACTTTTCCATATCTAGCTCGCTTCCTTTAAGTGGTTACAAACACCATACCAAAGTTAATATACCCCTTTACCTATTCTATAGGTGTTGGGTATAATAAATACTCAAAACGAAATACCTATATATACCAAACTATACAGATACCCAGAAATTCATAAGGACGAAGTCAACAGACAAATAGATGAGATGTTGAAAGATAACATCATTCAACACTCAAATTCCCCATACAATTCCCCAATTTCGGTTGTCCCTAAAAAACTTGACAACAGTGGAAAGCAAAAATGGAGAATTGTTATCGACTATAGAAAATTAAACAACATAACCGTCGATGATAAATTCCCAATACCTAATTTGGAAGACATTTTTATAAATTAGGAAAAGCAAATTATTTTACCACCTTAGATCTTGCCAAAGGGTTCCACCAGATAGAAGTGGACCCGAAAGACAGAAAGAAAACCGCGTTTTCAACATCTACGGGACATTATGAATTTATGAGGATGCCATTCGGGTTAAAGAATGCACCCTCCACATTCCAAAGACTAATGAATCAAGTGTTGGAAAAATACATAAACAAAATTTGTATAGTTTATATGGATGATATCCTTATTTTCTCTTCATCTTTGCAAGAACATTTAGACTCTTTGCAAAAAATATTTCAAACCTTATCGAAGGAAAATCTAAAAATACAGTTAGACAAATGTTCATTTTTAAATCGGGAAACCGAATTTTTGGGACACATCGTAACGAAAGAAGGTGTTAAACCCAACCCAAAAAAAATAGATTCAATTTTAAAAATTTCATTGCCTACGACGCAAAGGGAAATAAAGAGTTTTCTCGGCATCACAGGCTATTACAGAAAATTTATACGTGATTATGCTAAAGTAGCGTATCCATTAACAAAATATTTAAAAAAGGGAGCAAAAATTAATTTAAAGGATAAAGAATATTCTAAAGGTTTTGAAACATTAAAACGTTTGATCACATCAAATCCCATTCTAAAATATCCTGACTTTAGTAAAAATTTTCTTTTAACAACAGATGCATCTGACTTTGCACTGGGTGCCGTGTTAAGTCAAAATAATCATCCAATTTCATTTATTTCGCGTACTTTAAATAAGCACGAGAAAAATTACTTAACATAATAGAAAAGGAACTACTTGCTATTGTTTGGGCTACTAAGCAATTCCGACCCTACTTATATGGTAGGAAATTTACTATCAAAACGGACCATAGACCACTTATCTGGCTCAACAATTTGAAAGAACCAAATTGTAAGCTTCAGAGGTGGAAAATCAAACTAAATGAGTTTACCTTTGATATAGAGTATCTTAAGGGTAAACAAAATGTTGTAGCGGACGGTTTGTCCCGCATTAATGTTGAAAAAAATTACGAACAATATAATAACGAAATAAACGAAAATCAAGAGGAAACAAATTACGATGAAGTAATACAACCTCTTTTAAACGAAAATTTAAACCAACCTTCTAATGAGATAAACAGTTTGAATTATGGGCTAAATTGTAATAACGAAGATGTTATATCAACTGGCGCCACGATTCATAGCGCTCAAGAAGATTCTAGTGATCTTATATATATCACGGAAAAACCTATAAATCTATTTAAAAACCAAATATTCCTAAAAGAAGGAAATAAAGAAAAAGTTTCTTTAAAAATCGTGCATAAAAAAATACAAAATACAGTGCATATAGCACAAAATAGCAATTTATTACAGCTAATGCAAAGAATTCTACCAGACAAAGGTTTGATCTGTGTTTACTGTGAAAATACAAAATTATTCCTAAAATTTCAAGAGCTTTATTCTAGAAACTTTGCTACAAATAAAAATTTGAGAATTTTAAAAACATCTCGAAATCTTATAAACGTTTTAGACAAAAATGAATTAATTACAATTATCAAAAATGAGCACTTAAAAAATAACCATAGAGGTATTAACGAAGTCTTCTTAGAACTGACACAAAAATATTTTTATCCAAATCTTCGCAAAGAAATAACTAAATTCATAAATAATTGTGAAACTTGCAGTCTTGCTAAGCACGATAGACATCCTGCAAAAATTCATTTCAAATTGAGCCCTATGCCAGCTCAATTTAACGACATAGTGCATATGGATATTTGGTTTCCAGAAAGAAACCAAATGTACCTAACAACTATTGACAAATTCTCTAAATATGCTACATTGCATAAATTAAATGATAGAAATTGGATTAGCGTTTTAGAAGGCATTAAAGAAAGAATAAGATACTTAGGTAAAATGAAAAAGATAGTATCAGACGGAGATAGATGCATTATCCACAATGCCGTTGAAGAGTTTTTGAAAGAAAACGGTATCGAATTCCACCAAACAACTGCCGCTTTAAAAACTGGCAATAGTGACATAGAAAGACTACATGGAACTTTGAACGAACACTTGAGAATCATGAATGTCGAACGCACTAACGATACTTTAGACAACAATCTTTTTAAAATAATAAATTACTATAATAATTCTATACACTCAACAACAAAATTAAAACCTATCGATTTTTTAACAAAAAATTTGGACAAAACCGATATAGAAAAACTAAAAAATAAAATTTTAATTCAAAAATGAACCCATAATGAAAAAGTTAATAAAGCTAGGCAACACACTTCTAATTTAAGTGAAAATATTGTAAAAAATAGAAACATAGCAAAATGCAATCCAAAATATAAGAAACTAACAAATTATGAAAAAATTAATGACTACATAATTGACAAAAATACAAAAAGAAATACAAAATTTTACAAATCCCAATTAAAACGAAAATATAATTACCAAACGTTTACTCTTTTTAGGAATGGAGTCTAAAATCTTAGCCATAATTAAACTAAATATGCTGCTGAACCTAGAAGTAAACCGTGCACAGGAAATAGAAGTCACACCGTTATTCGGAGACAACGGTTCTACAATCTTAAAACTAAACGAAATACAACTCGTAGACAGCTATTCGAAAATACTACACATTGTAGACCTAGATCAATACCAAAATCTAATTAATACGATTGAAACAAATATTGATTCGTTAAATTTACGAGAAACAAATCCTGACTCTTTACTACTTGTTAAAGAATTAGAGCATTTGAAACAAAATTTTGAAACTATTATTCCCCCATCCATAGAAATAAAAGGGGCCTGCTAAATGTATTAGGCTCGGGATTAAAATTTATCGCTGGTACAATGGACGCAGAAGACGCAAAACAGATTTCTGACTACATGGATAACTTAAAACAGAATACACAACAATTAACAGAACAATCTAACAAACAAATAACCATAAACCAAAAATTAATAACCTCAATAAATAACATAAAAACGCATATTAATAATCAACAACAACAGATTCAAAAATATTTATCTAAAATCATTACTGAAACAAACAAAACGATACAAGATGATTCAAAATACGTATTACAAATATACGTAAACCGTGCACAGGAAATAGAAGTCACACCGTTATTCGGAGACAACGGTTCTACAATCTTAAAACTAAACGAAATACAACTCGTAGACAGCTATTCGAAAATACTACACATTGTAGACCTAGATCAATACCAAAATCTAATTAATACGATTGAAACAAATATTGATTCGTTAAATTTACGAGAAACAAATCCTGACTCTTTACTACTTGTTAAAGAATTAGAGCATTTGAAACAAAATTTTGAAACTATTATTCCCCCATCCATAGAAATAAAAGGGGCCTGCTAAATGTATTAGGCTCGGGATTAAAATTTATCGCTGGTACAATGGACGCAGAAGACGCAAAACAGATTTCTGACTACATGGATAACTTAAAACAGAATACACAACAATTAACAGAACAATCTAACAAACAAATAACCATAAACCAAAAATTAATAACCTCAATAAATAACATAAAAACGCATATTAATAATCAACAACAACAGATTCAAAAATATTTATCTAAAATCATTACTGAAACAAACAAAACGATACAAGATGATTCAAAATACGTATTACAAATATACGTAAACATAGCACGGAATCAAAGACATAATATTGCTTAGGGTGCGTTTATGTTGGAGCTGCGATAAGTGATAAGAGCGTCAATAAGAGCATAGCGAAGAAAACTATATACATAATTTAAATAGAGGTGTTTATGTTGGAGCATCGCTTTGATCATCGATAAACGATAAGAGCATAGAAAACTCTTTATTATGTTTTCTACGCTCTTATCGATGATCAAAATGTATAAATAATTGTTTTACTCTCGTTTATTATTTAAATTTTTTATATAAATGTTATGTTATTTTTGTTCGTTAATTTTTTCTTTAATACAAAATCTCAAGCAGGTGCAATAATATTAAATAATTAATATAATTAATTATAAATATATTTTTTAATTGATAAAATAGAATGATTTTTATAATTTTAATTATAAAATATAAGTAAATAAAATTTAGTTCAAATAGTGATGGAGGTGAAACTGTGATCAGAGAAAACTTGATTAGATCATACTTGATTAGATCACAGTAATAATTGAACTAATTTTATATTATTATAAAATTCAACATTCAATATAAAATTTTGCAGGATTTATCAATTAAATTAAATTTCTTTGAAAGAAAATAAAACTATTTTCCAATTAAAAAGGATAAAATTTACTTCAGTTCATGGCTACAATCGAAGCTCCAATATAAACACTCAATAAGAGCATAGCTTTTTCTATGCTCTTATCGATGCTCTCATCGATGCTCTTATCACTTATCGCAGCTCCAACATAAACGCACCCTTAGTAAACTGAACGTACTAGCACATGACAATCTTTCGCCTAACGAAATCCAAGATTTCAATATAACAACGGAAACTTTTCCATTTATTAAAAGTAGCGTAATTTTAAAAGAAAGAAAAATTATTTTAGCAATTCTAATTCCAAAATTCACTGTTGAAAAATATTTTAGTGCTATTGTAATTCCATTTCCAAATCAAGTAAAACAAGAACTAGATACAAGTAATGAAAATATTATAGTATCTGAAAAAAAAGTAATATTTACATTTGAAAAGCAAATTGTTGAAAAAAAAGAATTAAAATCACATAAAAATAACTGTATTTCAAATTTATTTAATA
Organism: Dolichopus griseipennis; assembly: GCA_963082915.1. Classification (NCBI taxonomy): domain Eukaryota; kingdom Metazoa; phylum Arthropoda; class Insecta; order Diptera; family Dolichopodidae; genus Dolichopus; species Dolichopus griseipennis. The sequence continues at coordinate 50,783,756 of OY720445.1, read as the reverse complement.
AAAACAATACATGTAACTTTAAAATTAACAATAAACCGTCTATTGAAAAATAGATTCGGGCTTGTTAATCACAAAAAACATTGAACAAAGTAAATTATCACAAAATTGTCAAAAAGAAGATGTTATAATTGAAAAACATAATTTAATAAAATTTATAAATTGTGATGTAACAATTAATGATGTAATATTTATAAATAAAATTAAAATGTATCAAAACAAAATTATGTTACCAATGTTGAACCTAAAAATAAATAAAATAATAAATAATTTAACTCTGGAAAATGTAAATTTAGAAAATATAGAAAATAGAAAAACTATTATATACATAGATTTTAAGAACAAAATATTTCAATACTCGCTAAGATCTGTGACATTTGTAATAATGCTTATCATTATAATGTTTATAATACTTTAAAAATATCGTGAAAGAAATAAAGTTAATACTATTGCACAAAAAGTTTGCGATACACCTATGATAGAGAACGTAACACTTAATAATTTTTCCGGGACGGAAAAATCTAGGTGTGGAGGAGTTATATACGGAATATAACTTTAACCTCCTACACTACAAATTATAAATTCTTTCTTTCCATTTAAATTATATAAGCTAATTTCCTTTCTCACGAAATTAGCTTAACTATAATCTTTTAAAATAACTTACTTTTGCTAACGCAGCATTTCAATACATAAACTAATATTATTGTTCACACTATATCACAGTGTTTAATGCATAAGTATTTTTTATGAATATCACAGAACGCGCTTGCTAAGCACTTTATGTAAAAAGTACAGTTTGTAAATTATACTAGTTTTAAGTAAAATAAGTTTTGAATGTGAAAATAAAAAACAGTCTTGAATAAACCATCAAAGAGGATAGTTGACATAACTATATATAAAAATTAATGATAATATTATAATTTAGTTATTTCATCAATTTACTTATATAATAGTGAAATCAATACATAGCACATAATCCCAATGCATTCATGAAAACCTGTTAACAAGTGCGGAATATAATGTTGCAGCTTCAATGTTAACGTTTAATTTTGGAAAAACATACACTGGTGAATCAGTTATTGTTTTATAAAAATATAAATGTTTTAATTTTAAAGACCTAGTAGCTCTTCAATGGGGAAGGTTCCCAAATTTTTGCATACTTATGATGGATCTCCCCTTCTCAATCCCCTTCCTGTCTTACCCTTCCATTATTTTAGGTTCTAGGAAATCAATTGTAAACTCCATTAAAATTTTGAATTTTACCTAGAATTTATTATCCAAGCAAAAATGGTTAAAACTAAAAGACACTTTCTTCAATTTAAAGAACCCCTTTCAAATTTAAGAAAAACCTTTAATATATTTTGAAATATAATGTTGCAGCTTTAAATTTTGTATGTTTGTAAAAAAATTTCAACAGGTATTCAAGTTACAGGAGTTTAAAAATAGCTAAATTTCAATATTCTAGCCCTTATAGATCCCAAAAAGGAGACATGACAAAAAAACCGTTTCCTACTAATTTCTGAGGATTTAACTTCTCCCAATATTTCAAGATCCTAGTTTGAACCGTTAAGAAGATATGTGGGCCAAAAATTTTGCATAGTGGAAAATTTTAGTACCTTATGGCAAGCCTAAACATTTTCCTTTTAAAAATTTATAAAGTTTATTAAACCAGCTATCTTTTGCCGTTTGCAATTTGAAAATACACCTAACAGAACTCTTGTTATAACAATTTAACAATAGTGCTTTTTTCAACTTTGGAGGGCTGTAGCTCCGCAACGGGTGGGGCTACAGAAAAAATTTCTTCTACGAAATTATTCTTTTTGCAATATCTACCCGTGGTTAAAATCTCTTTACTCTATTTCAAACGGTGTAAAAGTTTTTGTAAACATACGGACGGGCGGACGGACAGAATGAAGCTATATAGGCACATTTTTAAAAAATTTTTTGAAAATGTGTTAACAAATTGTACTTCAAAAATTAACAATAGTTATAATAAAAATTCTACTAATTTAACAAACATGAAACAGTCCGCTACTAACCCTACTTGTTCTAATACACCAAATACCAAAATTGAAAGCTTACTCAATCTACAATTTCCTCCTATTGAAGCAGTACCTCCTACTTTAGCTACTAATAATCGTTCTATAATAAAAAACCTATTAACTCTATTAATTCTTCTATATACATTAGTAATAAACATCTTAGTAATTCATTCTTAAATAATAAGTTTTTAAAATTTAAAAAATCCGTTTCAAATAAATATTATAATTTTATATTTTAAAAAATTAATTCTCTTGATCAACCAATTCCAATGAAAGCTTTATCGCATTCTACCAACTCTTATACTTCCGCATTACAACCTAAATAACTAAATCAAATTTGCTTAAATTAAAATAACTTTTCACTCCAAATGAATTGAACTTCAATATATGTATTTCAAACCTACCAATTTTTGACCCCCCTTTTGCCACCTGTAGTAAAATTAACACAAAAATCTCTTCAAGGTGATAATAATAGCAGATATGTGGTTAGACTAAGAGATACTAAGATTTTTGAAAATGTAAGACTCTATTATGCTTACATACATGACAAATCTAATGACGTGTGTGTAGGAGGTAAAAAAAACACTTCTCTTAGAGTTGCAATCCAAGAGGGACTCCCGACGTATGTTAACGAACTTCGTAAAATTTTTGGTAGATACCACCAACCATTCAACCTTTCTCCGCAAAGTGCTTTAATTGATTTCTCATATCTCTTCCAATAGGAGGGAACATCTTCAAAGGATAAGAGAAATAGAAAAGTACTTTCGTTCACTTCCAAACGAGAAAAAAACTAGTTAACATTAATTTATCTCAATCTATTATCCCTAATCTTACTCCTTTTAAACTATCTATTTATTATCAAAACGTTAGAGGATTATGTACCAAAACTCAATCAGTTTTTTTCTAATTGCACTCTTTTAGATTTTGATAATTTTATTTTACTGAAACTTAGCTTAACTCATCTTTTAATAACCTTCAAATTTTTCTACCATTTTATACTGTTTATAGAAAAGACAGATATAGGTCCATATTGTCTGAAAATGTCAGAAAAGGTGGTGGTGTGCTGATTGCCATAAAAAACACATTTTGTGCCTCAGAAATAATATTTCCTTTAAGTGATACCGTTGATATAATTAAATTACTTGCAATAAAAATTCAATTAAAATCTACAAATGTTATTGATATTAGTTGGTATATTCCTCCTGCCTCTTGTATTGACTTTTTACGAAATACATAGACAATTGATTCCTTAATTTGTGAGCGTCCAATTATGATATTATTCTCTGTGGAGATTTTAGCCTGCCTAAAACTAAATGGGTAGCTCATGATGAAGAAGCTTATTTGATTCCATCTGAGTTATCAAGTAATATTGAATGTTTATTAATTGATTCATTTAACTTGTTTAATTTTCAACAAATATCTTTAGTCTATAATTATCAAGGCAAGCAATTAGATATTATTTTTTCAACTAATTGAAATAATTTTTACAATTTCTTTAACTCTTTTTCGCCTCCAACTTTTGCATCAGCACAATTCTTTCGGTTTAATTTTTTTCAAGCCAATTTTGCTGGTATTAATAATATATTAATCAGCATTGACTTTTCGTTTTCAACTTTTGCTGATATTTATTTAACAGTCAATAGCTTTTCTTCAATCCTTTTTTCTATTATTACTGAATTTGTACCCTTACAAAAGCAATAATTCTAGTCCGCCTTGGTTCACTAATAATCTTATGAAATAAAAAAATAAAAAAAATAAAGCCTGGCGTAAATATATGAAAAGCAATAATAATTCAGATTTTAACAATTAAGTATTTTTCTTTAATGAATTTAAACTGTTGTCCGACTACGTTTGTTCAAATTATGTGCAGAATATGTCTTTAAGTATTAAATCCAACCCTAAATCTTATTGGAAATTTGTTAACACTTTATTGAATTATAACAATAATAACAGCTCTGATTATTCAATAATTTCTGAATGGCTTCGTGTTTTTTTTTTCAACAAGCTATTCCTCATCCGTTTTTGTTCTTGATAAAGAACATTTTTCAAACTTAAATAATTTTCCTAAAACAAAGCTCACTAATATTAATATTGATGCAAATTTGATCGTTAGTTACTTAAATAAACTTGATGATAATCCAAGTCCAGGTTCTGAATGAATTCCCAATTTATTCCTAAAAAAATTTATATTTAATCTTTCTTTAACTTTAGAAGTTTTCCATCATTCTGGAAAACCGCTTTTATTAAGCCAGTTCACAAAAAAAATTTTAAAAATGAAGTAATAAATTATCGTTTTGAAAGTAGGTAAAACTTCTTTGAATTAGGGGAATGTTTAAAAAATGTTTTGTCGAGTACTTTTAACCGATTGCGAAACAAAAACTTTAAAAAACAGTTTGAACGATTATCTCAAACTTTTCTATACGTGGTGCTCCTTGACGATAGAGTTTTGGATGACGGGTTTCCGGCAAATAATGTTAACTGAATTAAAATTTTTATTTCTATTATTATTATTTTATTAATATATTTGTCTAGAATGAGGTGTAACAAACGCATTCAATTAAATGTGTTTTGTTGGATGTGTTTAATTATAAAAAAATAAAATATTAATGTTTTGTTGGATGTGTTTTATTTTAGAAAATAAAATATCCAAAATTATCATAAGCAGGCCAAAAAATATTTTATTTATTTTAATAAAAAAAAAATTTTTTTATGAAATAAAATTTATTTATTAGTTTATGAATTAATTTATTTCGGCTTTAAAAATCACAAATGATTTTCTGGGAATTTTAAATAAATAGTAAAACATATTCAGAAGAAACAAAAAACAAGTTCAGAAGACTATGCTTCACATGAACATTTGTGTAGCAAGTCTTAATTATTCGCTTTGATGCATTGCTTGATTTGCTAAAGCAAATAAACCAAGCAATGTGTCAAAGTAATTTCAAAGTTTCCCACATCTTGCTTTAACTCTCACTCATCTATCCCCATCCCTGTATCTTTCCCTCATATTTTTCTATTTAAAAAAAGTTAAAAATGGAAGAAAATCGTATTAAGTTTGGGCAATTGGCTTTGGGTATACAATACCTGAGTTTAATGCACCATAGAAGGCAAACAAAATAAATTTTTTTTAAACTAAATTAGGATTATAAAAAAAATTCCAAACAAAATTTATAATTTGCATTTAATAATGCAAAATTCAATTCAAAAATCAACATTTAATACAATTTTAGCAAGGTTGAGTAGGTACAGAATGTTAGCAACAAACAAGTATTTCAATTTGAATCTAAACAAAGGAAACAATATAGAATGTTAGCAACATTTTTTTAAAATATATATACAAAACATTCATAAATGGAGAAATAGATCATTATTGAAACAAAATAAACCTATAAAAAAACTTTTATTAATTTATTTAATTTAAGCAAGTACGCACTTAAACAAAAAATATTAATTGAAATTAAAAACAAGTAAAGAAATAGTCAGTCGACTCAGAAATACCCTACACCTATTTGGTTCAAATTTAATAACATATCCATAAGTCATTTTAACACCATAAAAGCTGTTATTAATTTGATCGTAAGACATAGCTTATAAAAGCAAAATATGCAATAATAATAATAGAAAAGCTTATAAAAGCAAAATATGGAATAAATGTATTTCTAAAATACAATTACAAATTTACACCTTTTCATATAATTCATTTAAATATAAAAATAAATTTTACATAAATGCAGCAAGTACCTTTGAACATAGCTGAACCACTACAATTAAGTCTAAATATCGGGGACACATACGAAATAGGAAATATATTCTTTGGCTTCGAAATTAAACTCGACCACAACCAATTCCCATGGTACTTTCATTACTAGTAACCTAGAGTTTAAATTTCATCAAAATAGCGGCATAATTTTTTGAGTTATGGTGTTTTTAAGATATATGTTTGTTAGCCCTTGAACTTTTCAAGGGTTCCAGAACCCGAAACCATGGTACGATTTCGCCCATATGCAGTCCCCGTCATACTTTCAATACTATTTAACACTTGTACACAATTGGAACGTTCTATCTTAATTTTAAGTTACTAGTTTTATTAATTTCGATGATAAGCTTTTACACATTGGGGGGTCTAGAGAGGTACTGAACCACCACTCCAATTGATCCCAAATTAGAGGGACACACGAGAAATAGTAAAGAACAACCTTGTGCCAAATTTGAAGCTTCTAGATTTGTTTGAAGTTACTATCTTTATTAATTTTGAAAATATGCTTTAAGGTCCTCGGAACTGAGTGGCTGGTCCCCACCCACTACTCCAATTGGGCTCAAATTTCAAGGACACTAAGGAAATCGAAAGCGACACCCTGATACCAAATTTGGAAGTTCTATCTTCATTGGTTTTGGAATTAAGCTAGTTTGCCCTAAATTCGATCAAAAAGTTCTAAGTTCCGAACCTATTGTCCAATCCTCACCGTACGCAATCGACGCCGTAGTTTCATTTCCAATAACCTACAGCACAAATTTCATGAAGATAGCGTCATTAGTTGTTGAGTTATCGCGACTTCTTATATATGTTCATTAGCCCTGAAACAGATTAAAAGGTCCAGAATCCGAATCCTTGGGCTGATTAAGCCCTTATACAGTCCGCTCTGTACTTATAGTACTAGTTAACCCTTGTACACAATTTGAACGTTCTATCTTAATTCTAAGTTACTATTTTTAGTAATTTCGATTATAAGCTTTTAAAACTTGGGAGGTCTAAGAGGAGTACTGAACCACCACTGCAATTGATCCCAAATTAGGGGGACACGCAAGAGATAGTAAAGAACACCGTTGTGCCAAATTTGAAGGTTCTAAATTTTTTCAAGTTGCCATCTTTATTAATTTTAAAGATATTCTTTAAGGTCTTCGGAAATGTGTGACTGGTCGCCGACCCACTATTCCAATGCGGTCCAAATTTCCAAGATACTTAGGAAATAGGAAGGGACATCCTGATGCCAAATTTGGAGGTTCTATTTTCATTGGTTTCGGAATTATGCTCGTTTGGCCTTAATTCGATCAAAAAGTTCTAGGTTCCGAACCCATAGTCCAATCCCAAACTTACGCAATCCGCAAAGTAGTTTCATTACTAGTAACCTACAGCACAAATTTGATGAAGATAGCGTCATTAGTTGTTGAGTTATCGTGATTTTTTATATATGTTCGTTAGCCCTTTGATCGATTAAAAGATCCAGAATGCGAACGCATCGGCCGATATCGCCCATATGCAATCCCCGCCGTACTTTCATACCTAGTAACCTACAGTGAAAATTTCATCAAGATAGCTCCATAATTTTTTGAGTTATTGTGCCTACGGAAGGACATGGCTATATCGACTCAGGAGGTCACGTTGATCACAAATACATATACTTTTCCATATATAGCTCGCTTCCTTTAGGTGGTTACAAACACCATACCAAAGTTAATATACCCCTTTACCTATTCTATAGGTGTAGGGTTTAAAAAAAGAAAATGAAGAAGGGATTTGAACTAACGACCCCAACATTTTATAAAATACGAAACATATAAAAGTAGACTAACTAACTTATTCATCTTCAAGTTTTTAAGATATATATGAGTCATTTATTTATTTTTTGTGTATCTATTACTAGAATCGAAGCATAATATGCTTTACATAAAATGTAACAAATGCAAGTTTATTTAACATACTTTTAACATAATGTACATAATGAAATTAGAAATAGTTTTTAATTAGAACAAGTAAAGAAACAGTCAGTCGGTGCAACCGACTTAGAAATACCCTACACCTATTTGGTTCAAATTTAAGGACATATCCATAAGTCATTTTAACACCATAGAAGCTGTTATTAATTTGATCGTAAGACATAGCTAACCAAATTAACTGTATAATACTAAAAACATTTTCTAATTACCCTATCTATTAAAAAATACTACAAATTCTTACTAATTTATCTATTTAAAAATATTAAAAAACAAACAAACTTGAAATAAATGAAAATATATTTATTCCAATTCAATTACAAAATGAAAAAATTCTAATTATTAAATTTTGTGATAAAAAGATAATCAAAGCATAATATATTTAATAATACAAATTTTTAAAAATTGCAATTATTTTAAATGGATAGTTTATATACCTAATAGAAAAGCTTATAAACGCAAAATATGCAATAAATGTATTTCTAAAATACAATTAAAAGTTTACACCTTTTCATATAATTCATTTAAATATAAAAATAAATTTTACATAAATGCAGCAAGTACCATTGAACATAGCTGAACCACTACAATTAAGTCTAGATTTCGGAGACACATAGGACATAGGAAATATATTCTTTGGCTTCGAAATTAAACTCGACCACAACCAATTCCCATGGTACTTTCATTACTAGTAACCTACTGTTAAATTTCATCAAAATACCGGCATTATTTTTTGAGAAACACCATTATTTTTTGACAAACACCATTGTAAGATATATGTTTGTTAGTCCTTGAACTTTTCAAGGGTTCCAGGACCCGAAATTATGGTACGATTTCGCCCATATGCAGTCCCGTCATACTTTCAATACTAGTTAACCCTTGTACACAATTGGAACGCTCTATCTTAATTTTAAGTTACTAGTTTTATTAATTTCGATGATAAGTTTTTACACATTGTATAAGAGTAGTATAAGAGAGGTTCTGAACCACCACTCCAATTGATCCCAAATTAGGGGGGCACGCAAGAAATAGTAAAGAACACCCTTGTGGCAAATTGGAAGCTTCTACATTTGTTTCAAGTTACTATCTTTATTAATTTCGAAAATATGCTTTAAGGGCCTAAGAACTGAGTGGCTGGTCCCCGATCCACTACTCCAATGGGGCCCAAATTTCAAAGACACTTACGAAATAGGAAGGGACACCCTGATACCAAATTTGGAGGTTCTATCTTCATTGGTTTCAGAATTATGCTCGTTTGGCCTAAATTCGATCAAAAAGTTCTAAGTTCCGAACCCATTGTCCAATCCTCACCGTACGTAATCACCGCCGTAGTTTCGCTGCCAATAACCTACAGCACAAATTTTATGAAGATAGCCTCATTAGTTGTTGAGTTATCGTGATTTTTTATATATGTTCCTTAGCCCTGACATCGATTAAAAAGTGCGGAATCCGAACCGTTGGGCTGATTTCGCCCTTATATAGTCCGCGCTGTACTTATAGTACTAGTTAACCCTTGTACACAATTTGAACGGTCTATCCTAATTTTAAGTAACTATTTTTAGTGATTTCGATTATAAGCCTTTAAAACTTGGGAGGTCTGAGAGGGGTACAGAACCACCACTCCAATTGATCCCAAATTAGGGGAACACGTAAGAGATAGTAAAGAACACCCTTGTGACAAATTGGAAGCTTCTACATTTTTTCAAGTTGTTATCTTTATTAATTTTAAAGATATGCTTTAAGGTCTTCGGAAATGTGTGGCTGGTCCCCGACCCACTACTCCAATGGTACCCAAATTCACAAGACACTTAGGAAATAGGAAGGGACACCCTGATACTAAATTTGGAGGTTCTATCTTCATTGGTTTCGGAATTATGCTCGTTTGGCCTAAATTCGATCAAAAAGTTCTGGGTTCCGAACCCATGGTCCAATCCCGACCTTACGCAATTCCCGAAGTAGTTTCATTACTAGTAACCTACAGCACAAATTTGATGAAGATAGCGTCATTAGTTGTTGAGTTATCGTGATTTTTTATATTTGTTCGTTAGCCCTGAAACCGATTAAAAGGTCCAGAATCCGAACCCATGGGCCGATTTCGCCCATATGCAATCCCCGCCGTACTTTCAGTCCTAGTAACCTACAGTTAAAATTTCATCAAGATAGCTCCATTATTTTTTGAGTTATCGTGCCTACGGACGGACGGACAGACGGACGGACATGGCTATATCGACTAAGGCGGTCACGCTGATCACAAATATATATACTTTTCTATATCTAGCTCGCTTCCTTTAGGTGGTTACAAACACCATACCAAAGTTAATATACCCCTTTACCTATTCTATAGGTGTAGGGTATAAAAAGTTCTTCTTTCAATTGACCTTCCGTCATTCTGTGACGGGTCAACAGCTAGTTATTGAATAATTATGAAAAGTTTCAAGTGATATTTATGAGAGAAATGTAGAGAAAAATTGAATTTTTTTGAATTTTAGATTTTATTAGAAAAAACTTCAATTTTACACTGAAATCTATTTTTAAAGAACAAAAACTGCAAATTAGATAAAAACAAGGAAGAGTGTAGTAGAGTAGAATGTGTCAAGTCTGGGATACCCGTATGACCGTAACATATACATTATATCAATCGGTTAATTACTTTTGGCAAAATTTCAACCATACAGCTTTATTAAGTGTAGTGGAATACTCATATAAAAGAATGGCAGCTACTCGAATCCTCTGCAGTAGACCAACCAAATTTTTTTAAAACTTTGGCCATTACACTAAACTAATTTTGGCAAAATTTCTGACACGCAGCTGTAATAGGTACAGAGTAATACTCTGTATATATTATATACAGAGTATATATATATATATACACTCTTCCTCGTTTTTAGCACATTTTCAAAAAATTTTGTAAAAATGTGCCTATATAGTTTCACTCTGTCCGTCCGTCCGTCCGTCTGTCTGTCCGTCTGTCCGTATGTTTACAAAAACTTTTACATCGTTTGAAATAGAGTAAAGAAATTTTAACCATGGGTAGTTTTCGCAAAAAAATAATTTCGTAGAAGAATTTTTTTTTGTAGCCCCACCTGTTACGGGGCTACAGTCCCCCAAAGTTGGAAAAAGCCCTATATTTAAATTGTTATAACAAGGGTTCTGTTAAATATGTTTTCAATCTGAAACGGGCAAACGATAGCTGGTTTCTTAAACTTTATAAATAATTAAAAGGAAAATATTTAGGGTTGCCATACGGTACTAAAATTTAACATTACACAAAACTCAATTTTTGCAAAATATTTGGCCACACATATCTTCTGAACGGTTCAAGCTAGGGTCTTGAAATTTTGGGAGAAGTTAGATACTAAGAAACTAGTAGGAGTCGGTTAACAAAATTTTTTTGTCAAGCCCTCTATTTAGGAGCTATAAGGGCTCGAAAATTGAAATTTTGCTATTTTTAAATACCTGTAACTTGAATACCTGTCCAAATTTTTTTTTAGTGATATACAAAATTCAAAGCTCTATTTTCTTAATTTTGAAGGGTGACAAAGCTACAGCCCCTGCAAATTCAAAAAAAGCCTTATATTTAAATTGATATAACAAGAGTTCTGTTTAAGACCCCCAGTTCTGGGTGGGGTTAGATGAAGTTAGATCCTTGAGAAACTTGGCAACCTTCCCCATTGAAGGGCTATAACAACTTAAAATTAAAAACTTTACTGTTAGCAGTAAATTTTATAAGTAAGCAGTAACTATTTCCAAGTAAATATTTCCAAAGTTAAACTCAGTATGTAATATAATATAAATTTGAAAATGTGCTTTTTTAAAAACCCTTGGTTTTTTTTCATCACTTGTTATATTAGATATAGATACTGTATAAATTTAGATTTAGAATACTAATTATAATGTATTACATTGTAACTTGTTTGTGTTAAGCATGAAATAAATTAATTAAATATGTTTCTAATGTAGATTTTCTAAAAATCTACAAATATGTTTAAATTAAATATGTATGTTTAAATAAAATTAAATATGTTTTCTAATGTAGAATTAAATATGTTTCTAATTGTAGATTTGTACTTTGTAAAATAATAATCTTATATGAATATACGTGTGCATATTTTGTCTATGATTTATGCATCCCAAAGACGATGGTCTAGGTTTTTAACTTGGTACGCAAACATGCTTGATAACCGATCGACAGAACATTGTCATTTTTATACCTGTGTGACTATTAGTCAAAAGGATATACTAAATTTGCCATTATGTTTGCGACGCAGAGAAGAAGTAGGAGTAGATATAGACTCAAGTGTATGAATCGGACCAGAATCGAAAAATAAATCGATTTAGCTATGTATGGCCGTCCGTCCGCACGATATCTCAAAAAATAAAGAAGCTAGGATTTTAAAATTTTTCACATGAAATCTGTTAACAGGTAGATACAGAAATTATAAAAAAACTTACAACGCTATTTTTTTACATTTAAGTATATATACTTCTATTTTATTATCACTTACAGAACTAAAACAAACTATTATAATGTTAACTTAATGTTCTTTAGGTAACGAATTTCCTTTTATTAATTCTGTGGCGCAATAGTAGGAGAAACAAGTGATGAAAAAAACCAAGGGTTTTAAAAAAGCACATTTTAAAAATTATGTAGGGTTTCTTACTGGGTATTTTATCCTTTATTTTTTTTAAAATACATATAAAAATAAATGTTAATATTATAATTTAGTTATTTCATTAATTTATTACTTATATGGCTAATAGTGAAATGAACCTGTTAATAAGTGCGAAATATAGAGTTGTCAGATTAGGTAAATAAAAAAAGAGAACTTATTATATATTTTTTTTTTAGAAATTCATATAAAAATTTTTTTTATTATACATTTTTTATATTAAAAAAAAATACATTATATCTAAATGTAATAAAATAAAAAGAAAAGTTAATTTTGCCTAACTCCAATAATTTAATTTTCTTCGTCAGAAACAACTTCATTATCCTTCTTATATTTATCAGCACTGCAGATTTAGGCTAACAGTTTGTCATTGGTTTTAATTTCATTATAAAAATCACAGCCGGAAACATTTTTATAATTATATACAACTGTAAGTATATTTTTAACAGTTGACATTTTTAATCTATTTCTTTCTTTGAACCATTGTCCATTTATCATGGAAAAAATTCTCTCCACATTTGCATTTTGCCTTGGAATTGCATAGAAAAACTGGCATATTTTTAATAGTTCTGAGTAAAACTTTATGCTTTCATTTGTTTTGAAATAAATTGACCACTTAATACATGATAATGATTTTTTAAATTCTGATATTTCAATATTTTTTGCTACAAATATTTTTAAATTGCAAAATTGGTCAAAGCATTTTACATCATCTACTAAAACATCTTTAGAAGCTAGATACGTTATTGTTTTTTCTATATCCTACAAACTATTTCTAATTTCATTATACACATATTGTATATCAATGCCATATTCTTAAATAAAATGCACACTGTTACTTTTTGATAACGCAGATTATGCTTCGATTCTAGTAATAGATACCAAAAGAAAAAACAAATGACTCCCATAGTTTCTTGTTGTATCTTAAAAACTTGAAGATGAATAAGTTATATGGCCTAGCTTTTGTTTGTTTTGAATTTGATAAAATGTTGGGGTTTTTAGTTCAAGTCCCTTCCTTGTCAATTTTTTTTTAAATTTCTATTAATATTTCTTTTTTATTTAAAATCGTACTTGCTTAAATTAAATAAATTAATAAAAGATTCCAAATTTTTTTATAGGTTTATTGTCTTTCAATAATGATCTATATCTCCATTTATTAATGTTTTGTATACATATTTTTAAAAATATTGCAATACATCCTTTCACAACCTTTGTTTAGATTCAAATCGAAATACTTGTTTGTTGCTAACATTCTATTTTGTACCTACTCAACGTGCTAAAATGTACCTATGTAAGTAAAATTCTATTAAATGTTGATTTTTGAATTGAGTTTTGCTTTATTTATAAATTTTGAATTAAAAGGGTATAATAAATTTGCCATTACGTTTGTGACGCAGAAAAGGAGGGGGGTAGATATAGACTCAAGTGTATGGATCGGATCAGAATCGAAAAATAAATTGATTTAGCTAGCTATGTATGTCCGTCCGTCTGTCCGTCCGTCCGCACCATAACTCAAAAACTAAAGGAGCTAGGATATTGAAATTTTCGCAAATTTGTTTTTTTGCCATAGCCGCCATCGCTATTTAAATCCAGCTATTTTGGTCCATGGGTTCGGGTAGCTGCCATTGCCAACTCCTTTTTTTAAATTGAGTATTACTCTGTACTTATTACAGCTGCGTGTCTGCAATTTTGCCAAAAATAGTTTAATGTAAAAGCCAAAGTTACAGCAAAATTTGGTTGGTCTGCTGCAGAGGATTCGAGTAGCTGCCATACAACTCCTTCTTTTATATGAGCATTACACTACACCTAATGAAGCTGGGTGCCTGAAATTTTGCCAAAAATAGTTTAGTGTAATGGCCAAAGTTACAGCAAAATTTGGTTGGTATACTGCAGAGGGTTCTGCCATACAAATCCTTCTTTTATATGAGTATTCCACTACACATAATAAAGCTGTATGTTTGAAATTTTGCCAAAAGTAATCAACCGGATGATATAATGTATATGTTACGGTCATACGGGTATCCCAGAGTTGACACAGTTTGCTCTACTACACTCTTCATCGTTTTTATTATAATGAATTAAGTTAAAAACAATATATTTGTTTGGCTTCTGTGGTGCTGGGTGCATCGAACTAAAGTATTGTAGATCTGAAGTCACTTTGCCAACCTCTAAAGTACTTTCCAAATAGAAAAATTATTAAAAGGAATTATGAGGGAAAGATGCAGGGGTGAGAGATGAGGGAACTTTGAAATTACTTTGATTACATTGCTTGGTTTACTTGCTTTTCATAGCAAATCCAGCAATGCAACAAAGCGTACATTGGTTAATTCAGATTTTCACTGAAAATAATTGAGACTTACTACACAATGTTGCTGTGAAGCATAGTCTTTATAATTTTTATTAATAAAATGTTTTTGTATTTATATAAAACTTCCAGAAAATGTTCTGTGAGTTTTAAAAACGTAAATGAACTAATTCATAAGCATTTCAAATAAATTAAATTCATAAAAAAATTTTATTTATCTTTGTTTTTTTTTTTTATTAAAAATAAATAAAATATTTTTTGGCCTGCTTATGATAATTTATGATATTTTATTTTCTAAAATAAAACACATTCAACAAAACATTAATATTTAATTTTTTTATAATTGAACACATCCAACAAAACACATTTAATTGAATGCGTTTGTTACACCTCATCCTAGACAAATATATTAATAATAATTTTTGCTTAAAAACAAAAAGAAAACAAAACCATAAAAAAAAAAAAATAGCCCGCCCTAAAAGTTGGTCCGAGTGATGTCCAACTTTGCCAACTAACTTGCCCTATTACTTTATCTGCCCAGTTTTGATTTTAACCTCGTAGCTTCATTAGATTCACAGTTATCGAATTGATTACTTTGTATGGCAGTTGCCCGAAAACGGGGCCGTAACATGTTGAAACTCCATTTAAGTGCTCTATTTATTATATAACTATCAGTGTGTAATTTTCATCCTCGTAGTATAATCAGTTTCTAAGAAATTCATATTGGTGCAAAGAAGGTGCATGGCAGCCCCCCGAAAATGAAGTCGTAACATTTTGAAACTTCAAATAAGTTCTTGATTCATTATAAAACTAACCGTGTGTAATTTTCATCTTCCTGGTATAATTACTTTTGAAGAAATTCATATTGATTTAAATAAGTTGTGTGGCAGTTCCCCGAAATTTTGGTCTGGTCTTAACCAAAAAGAATAGGGAACCTCAAAATTGTCCAAAAAATTTCAAAACTCTAGCTCTAATTTTTCAATTCTATCTCTTGTAATTAATTTTTAATTCACGAATATACATATTAAACCTAAGCAAAATAAGCATCATATAATCATATTCATATAATGATCATCATGATCGAAAATTATCATCATATTCATAATGATTATAATTCATAAATCTCAAAGTACAAAGTCCAAATCTAAAATATTTTTAAAAATTCTACGCAACATTTAAATCGTATGAAATCGTAACTCGAAATCGTTATCTACAAAAAAAAAAAAAAAATAACAAAACAAAAAAAAACAAAATTCATATATGTAATTTCATTTTAAATACAAGATGCATAGCAAAATTTCAAATTTTTATATGAAAATTTTGGAATTAAAAAAGTTAGTTGTTCGAGAGCTACCCGAAGTTTTGGTCCGATCTTAACCAAAAAAAAATGGGGAACCTAGAAATTTATGGAAAAATATTTTGTGAAAATTTCAAAACTGTAGCTTTTTTAGTTTTTGAGTTATCGTACTGACACACAGACGGACAGACGGACGGACAGACACACATAGCTAGATCGACTCATTTTTCGATTCTGAGCCGATACGTATCCTTGACACTATATCTAGCTCGTCTAGATCGATGCGTTACAAACGGAGGAGCAATTTTAATATACCCGATGTCATATATATATTTTGTTTTGTTTTCATGATTTTTTTTTAAAGTAAAAATTATGAGGTTTTTAGAAAATAATAATAAAAATTTATTTATTATTATTTTATTAATAAAAATTATGAGGTTGTGAGGTCAATTTTTTTAATGTAATAGGGAATTAATTAATGGTTTATTTTATTTTATACATTATATTGTATGCACGTGTATCTAAAAGTTGAAAAGAATAACTATAATCTTCCTCGCTTTTATTTAGAAAAAAAATTTTTTTTAACCCAGAAAACAATCAAAATTAAAGACAAATAAATTACCTACCTAGTACAAATAAAATTTTTGTGTTAACTCTGATTCTCACTGAAAGCTCTGATTCTACATAAATGATCCTGAAATAGAATACTTAACTTAAAATTTTCAGAAAATATTTTGTGAGTTCAAAAAACTGAAACGAACTAATTCATAAACATTTAAATTAAATTGGATTTCAAAAAATATATAAAATTTTTTTTGGCATTTTATTTTCTATAATAGAACACACTAAACAAAAAATTTATATTTTACGTTTTTATAATTGAACATATCGAACAAAACACATTTAATTAAATGCGTTTGTTACACCTCATCTATCTGGACAAATGTATATAAATAAATATATGTATATATTTTAAAAGTGAGTGAATCTGGTGTGAGTGAATTCCTTTTCAGGTGCGGCAGTTAAATTTAATTTATATAATGATGTGGATATTCAGCAAATATGGTCAATTTTTGCTAAATTATTGTTCTCTTTTATTTTCCAGACGGTTTGAGTTACGAAAAAAAATTTTACGAACGGATATCGTAAAAAGGAAAAAGCAGTCTTTAAAATGTTTAGGAGCTAGAAAGAGTCAAAAACTGAAAACTTTTTTTGAAATAAAATGTTTTTGAAGTAATATATAAACAAATTCTGAAAAAAACAAAGGTTTTTATAAAGCATATTTTCTAAATAATACTGAGTTTAGAGTAAAAAATATGTGTAAAAAAATTATTATATAATTTTAAATAACCTAACTTTCTCTAGCTTGAGCCGTTCAGAAGATATGAGAAACCAAAAATATTGAAAAAATTGAGTGAAAATGGCTAATTTTAGTACATTTAAGCGATATATTTTTGTAAAGCATATAAAAGAGGCTGTCTTTTACCATTTAATAGAACTCTTGTTATAAAAATTTAAATATAGGGCTTTTTCTAACTTTGGGGAGCTGACGCTCCGTGACGGCTGGTGCTACAGAAAGAGTTCTTCCATGAAATTATTTTTTTCGCAATACCTACCGTAGTTAAAATTTCGTCTCTCTTTTTCAAACGATGTAAAACTTTTGTGAACATATGGACGAACGGACAGACAAAGTGAAACTAATAATAATAATAGAGCTCAAACTATATTATTTGGGAAAACGAATGTGTATAAAAAATTAAATCCAATTTTAGATTATATAATAAACATTTTATAAATTTTGGAAATACTAATTTAATTGGTATTTGATATGATTCTTTTGGTTTTTTTGAGTCATAAGTCCTCCAGAGACTTTTGTCACAACGCCGAAAATTATATAGAGCCACAGGAACCATAGAACTAGAATTTTTCAAATGATATGATGGATTTTTAGGTATAAAAATACTGAGGCTGATGTTTAACGATGATTAATTACGAGATTAAGCTATTAAAATTCCCTTACTTAAAATAAAATTACAACAATTGCCAATTGTTTTTTCCGTTCTCAGTTACAAAACAATTGAGAAAATTGAGTCTTTGATAAGTGAGTTTCTATGTTTTTAAATAAATCGAAAATAAATAATATACTTATTTATAATGTGAAAGTTTTATTAAACTTTAAATTATAATTCTGATGAGTTATAACTATAATATCAAATAAATTAATATATAAAATATATTAGAAAAATTTAACAATTATTTCTGCCTAAGAAGTTACTAATGTTGAATTTAACGTATTTCTATAATATTCGTATAATCCGCTTTCAATATGAGGTCAATATAAATGAAACTAACTCTTCAAGCTAAATTTAGCGACGAAAATAAGATTTATTTTACTGATTCTTCTTTCTATTGATGCATAATTTAGTTTATTTCAAAATTTAATTCCTACCTACCCCAATTTTGTACTTAAATCATCTAAATTGAATTCGATTGCTTTAATAATATTTGTTTTGGTTTTTTTTTTTTTATAAATAAAAATCTTGTTCTTAACACCGTGTCAGTAAGTCTTTAACAATGCTGATCGTTTGATCGTTAGATTTATTAAATTGAGTTACATCGAAATTCTATTATCAGTGAAAAAAAAATAAAATTCATATTGGAAAATTTAAATTGGTAGAAACAAATAAAGTTTGATGAAAAGGTTGACATTCATTAGAGTATTAGTTTATTTTTTTTTTGCTCAATTTTCACGTTTTTTTTTTTGCTGTCAGAAAGTTTTAATTTTTAAATTAGTTTGCATGAAAACAAAGAAAATAATAGAGTAAATTATGCTTTTCACTTGCTATTGGAGAAAAAATTTATTAAATTATTTTTAATTAGTTGAACATTATAAATATTTTCTAAAAGGTATTATCATAGTTTAGTTCCTTTCATGAAGATAATGCGTTAACATTTTTCTAATATCAATTTTCCTGAAATTTTTCTTTACTATTCTCATGTATATATAATTCAGTTGACAAGTTTTCTATCAAAATAACATATTACGAGTATTAATCAAGTCAAAAATACTTTTTTTTATACATTTTTCTTCTAAGTTTTCCAGTTTGATTTATTTAAAATATTGATTAAATAATAAGGGTGGGGCTACATTTGTTTTAATAGTGGAAACTACGGCGTTTACAATGGTAATTATAATATCGTAAAGTTGTAATTATGATGTCACTTATTTTCAATATATTAATCGACGATATACTGTTCATATGCATTTTTAAAAACTTATTCTAAAATTTTACGTATTAGTTTAAGTAATTAACTGACTTCACGGTAGGATTTGAATTATGATTATTCGGTATAAATGTATTCCTCTGAAATAAATTGTTTGAATATGAATTGATTTGCCAAAGTAAAAGCTTCAATACCTTTTATTTAAAAGCTTATACGTAAGACAGAAATACGTATATAGGGACATTATTAATATGAAAATATTTCAAAATTTTTAATAGACATGAATATGGAGAAATAAAAATGTAAAATAAAATGAGCAAGATTATGTACATACCCACTATACGATGTTTAAAATAAAATAAACCACTAATTTTGTTAAGGTCTTATATTATCAAACAAAAAAACAAAATAATTAAAAAATATTTTGTCCAACGTAAAATATAAATTTTTTTTAAATCATAAAATCAAAAAACAATCTGATAAAACATATTTGGCTTAACCCAAAAGTTAGTGCATGAAAGTATAACTTTGCCAACACACTTACATATTTTTAATTTTAATCTCCTGATTCATCACAGTAATCGGATTGAGAATTTGAATGGCGGCTCAAATATTTCAAACCTTCGAAAAATTGTTGGCATTATTAAATTACAAAAGTAATTGCAAAGATGTGCTCTATGGTTCCAGTAGGATGTATGGCAGCTCTGACCAGAGAAATCTCAATATTTGCAAATTAGCTAGCCATATTACTTTACTTGCTGACTTTTAATTTTACCTTCGAAGTGTAGCTAGTTCTGAAAATATGTAAGCAAGGTTCTTAGGTTGTATGTTAGGTTCCCGAAAAAGAAGGCCTAATTTTGAATCTTTACAAAAGTGCTTGTATTATTATATAACTTACAGTGTGTTATTTCATCTTTCTAGTGTTATTAGTTTTGCAGAAATTCTTATTGGTTCAAAAAAGTTGTATAGCAGTTCCACGAAAATAAAGCCTTAACATTTTGAAATTTCGTAAAAGTGTTTGGCCTATTATATTACTTACCATGTGGAATTTTATCTTACCAGTGTTATTAGTTTTGAAAAAATTCATTTTTTTGTATGGCAGGGCAGCTGACCGAAATTGAAGCCGAAATATTTTGAAAGATCACCAAAGTCCTTGCCTTATTACATAACCTAAGGTGTAAAATTTCCATCCTCCCAGAGTGGTCAGTTTTGAAGAAATTCGTATTGGTTCAAAAGGTTGTTTGGCAACTGCCTGCAAATGAAGCCTTTATTTTTAGAAACTTCATAGAATTACTTTCCCTATTATATAACTTAACCTGTGTAACATTCATCCTCCTAGTATACTAATTTTAGAAGAAATTGATTCTGGTTCAAATATTTGTATGGCAGCTAATTAAAACTTTGGTCCGAATTAAACCAAAAATAATATGAAATCTACTAACTGATTTTTGAGTTATCGCATAGACGGACGGACACACTCAGCAGGATCAATTAACTTTTCGTTGCTGATCTAGGTCTAAATGTCTAGATATAGGCATGTCTAGGTCGATGTGTTACAAACGGAGGAGTAATTTTAATATACCCGTAACCTTATTTGTTATTTGGATATAACAATGAATTCATGATGGATGTGTAGAAATATATTCACCTCAGTTAAATAAAATGAAAATTGAAATTGAAATCCCTTTTAACGTTTTTATGATTGACATCTGAGCATTTTTTTTTTGTATAATGTTTTATTATTTTCTTGTGTTTATTTTTTTTGTAAATAGACAACTCTTATACATGATTGATTGAAAAAACCAAGTGCTTTTATTTTTTTGTTTTGCTTCCGTTCATTGTTTTACGGAATGTTTTTATACCCGTGTGACTATAAGTCAAAGGGTATAATAAATTCGCCATTTCGTTTGTGACGCTGAGAAGATGGGAGGGGAAATATAGACTCAAAGGTATGGATCGGAATAGAATCGAAAAGTAAATCGATTAATATATGCGTCCGTCAGTCCGCACGATATCTCGAAAAATAAAGCAGCTAGGATTCTGAAATTTTCTCAAATTCGTTTTTATGCATTAGCCATCATCGATATTGAAACCCAGACGGTTTGTTTAGTAGGTTTTTTTATATGAACATAACTTTATATACTTGATAAAACTGGGTATTTGAAATTTTGGCAAAAGTAATTCAGGTTTATGGCCAAATTTTGTTAAAAATTTGATTTTTCTATAGGGTAGCAGGTTCAAATAGATGCTACACAACTTCTTTTTTAATATGAAAATAACTTAATAGACAATGAAGCTGAAGGTCTGAAGTTTTTTCAATAGAAGTCAATTTTAATGACCAACGTCTAAATAAAATATAGCTTTTGTAGTAGAAGAGGTTCAAAGAGCTGTTTTAAAACTTATATTTTCTTTTGTACATAAGTAAAAGTTTAATATATTGTCTATTTAAAATTTTGCCAAAAGTAATTAAACGGATTATATAATGTCTATACGGGTTTCATTATGACGTTCATACGGGTTTCCTAGAGGTGACACAGTCTACTCTACTACACTTTATATAACTTTATATTTCTATACAAATCATATATCTATGTACACATTTTAAATTTATGTAAATATATATTTGTGCCAACGGAACTTATTCTTTTTGTAAAGTAATCTTAATTTACTATTATAGTTGTTAGACAAACAAAAATTTAAACACTGAAAAAAAATCATAAAAACTTAGTTCGCCAACCACATGATGAGAAAGTATAATTCTAACAACAAAGTATATTTTAATTTTTAAGTTTTGTTTACTTTTAGTTCGTTTATTGGGTCGAGAATATATTATTTACCATAGATACTTATTCGATTGAGTGCATAAAACTGAGTTTCAATTCAAATCGCATTTTTTCAATTAAAAATCGTGTTTTTACTTCTACTTTTTGTTGGAAAAAGTGGGAATTGAATTCAAGCTCAGTTTTATACATTTGACTGATTAGAATAAAAGATATATGGAAAATTTTGTATTTTCTAAACCGTTAGTATTAGCAGATTTGCATTATAAAATACAAATTATAGATGACTTTACATTATTTAAATATATAGTGGTGCACAGTGATACTTTAAGTATAATGTGCAAAAAGTGTGATATTTAAATTGATATATTTTTTTTAAAAATTTAATAAACATCCAGAAAATAAATAAATCTCAAGTTTTTAATATGTACTTTTATTAATTTCATTTTTTATTCCTTCATTTATTTCAATTTTCGTCACAAATTCTGTTAATATAAATTTTTTTGTTTTCTGAAATATTAGAGCAAAACAAATTTAAATTACCGAAATAGAAACAATAAAAAATTCAGCAAAAACAATTAAGTAGAAATGTTATTATAACCAAACACGACTTAAATTAATTAATTATACTTTATCCCTTTAATTCCCTCATTCTTATGTTTTCAAAAGAAATTCTTTGGACAAAAAACCTAACCCCAAAACAAAGAAATCAATGACAGGGGTAATGACCTAAGGCAATAAAGTCTAATGGGCCTTACCGAAATAAATATCATACTGACAAATAATTTTAAATGATAAAACTCTCATATTGAAAAATTCTGATAGTGAAAAATTTTTCAAATATAAAAAATAAACCTTCTTTTGGTTTACTCATTAAATTTATTTGTATCTGGTAGGGTGTTTTAGTTTTGGGTTTCATTGCCTATTGTAAATAGTTTTTCCCTTAAATTTTTTGATTATTGTTTATTATGATGATCATCAAGAACTTAATTTTTTGAATCATTCCAGTGTTAAAATAAAAAAATTGAATTTATAAATAATTAAAATAAAAAAAAAAAATATAGAAAATAAAAAGTCTGGCATCCAAAATTTGTTTAAAATTTTTAAGTTTAGTATGCGTGTAATAAAATGTATTTATTTTTAAATATGCATTATTAGTAAGGAATTGATGATATATATGTATTAAATAATCATAAAATACAGAAAATTCACAATTAATTTTGATTTAGATAAATCTGCTTCAAGTAGCTTTTTATAATCCTGTATAATCTATGCTGATTTTAGGAAATAGCAGGAAAAAACATTGAATGAAAGCCAAAAAAATTTAGATCGTTTTTATTGGTTATATGATATTTATATTTACACTTACAATCTTAAAAAGGTTTTATAAATTACAAATTTGTGCAAATTTTTTTTCAAATACGTACTTCCTAATATAATTACGCTTTAAATTTTTTAATTAACTGTTTTAATTAAATTTTTAAAAATATTATTACATGCTTCAAAATATTATTTTCTTAGTGTATTTATTTAAAATAGATATTTAATTATTCATCTTTTTAAAATAATTCATTTATATTGACAGTTATTACTTTTGATTGCTGTTTTAATTGTCTGTAATTTTCTAAGTAATTATTTATAAAAAAATATAATTGAAAAAAAACAGGTTGCTAACAACAATTAATAAAAAGATTTATCAGATAATCGGTGCGGCGTTTTTTTTCAGAATTATTTTTTAATGCACGCAAAATATTTATTTTTTATCAAAAAATCTTAAAATCTAATAACAGTTGAAAGCTGTCATTCAAATTAATCACAACAATTTAATTTTTGTCGTAATTCTTAAGCGTTTAACCCTTTTTTTTATTAATTTTATTTTAAATTATATTTTAAATTTGAATTTCACTCCAACCAAAATGATTTTAAACAAAATTCAACTATTAATTGGAAATATCAATATTATATCACTTTTTTGGTGCTGCCAAATATTTTTTATCATAAATTTACAAAATCCCTTTGGAGTTGCTAGTGAACAATTAAATAAAGTCAAACCAAATCTTTTATATGCAAATGATATAAAAAGTAATGATTTACAAAAAATTGCACCAGCAATAAATATGCCATCCATTGCTGATATCAATAAAAAATTCATTCAATATAATGATACTTTTGTCGACCAATTTACTACTGATCAAAGTCGCAGACTCGCAAGATCTGCTTCTTATTATGGTCCAAGAGATTGGTGATGAAATTTGTGAAGCAAGTTATATTTATGGAGAACCAAAATACTATTACTCTATGCAAAGTAAGTAAAAATTTTTTTTGCAAAAAATTGCATACTTATAGGATACATTTAAAAACTCATGTACATTATTTAATAATTTCGCGTAAAGTTTTAAAATTTTGAGGACCAGTTTAAGAAAAATAATACTAAATTGTATATTTACAATGATCGTAAACTTTAATTAAAAGTTGAAAAGGCTTGAAATAGCTTTAAAAGATAAATTATGTGTTTCGCAAAGTATGAGATGGAATAACAAAATTTTTTTCTTTGCAGAACTTTTCAAAGTTATACCTTACTGCTGTTATTTATGCTGCTATTATAATAACCGTTCAGTTCCTACAAAATGCAAGCCTGCTGATTCTTATTATTGCAAAAAGTATGTCCAATAATAGAATATTTTCTTTTTTTTTGTAAATATAAATTGTTTTTAATAAATTAATAATATTTGCATTTATGAATAAAAATTTTAATGCTAAATGAAAAGTAAATAAAATTTTTTTTAAATTGGGTTATGGTTTTTCAATTATTTCTGTACTTTATAAGAACTTTTGTTTAAATTAAAAATATAGAAAATTATTACAGAATTTAGACCAGAACTATACGAGGAGCTGATTTAGGAACTTATTACACAGTAATTATTGCTCGCTTAGTGGCCTGTACGCGTAATCAATTGAAGTAATGTATCGATACATCACCAATTTGAAAGAATATAATTTATTTTTGATCTAATTCTACGGAACTTTTATATAATTATAACTTGTAATTTATATTCAAGTTTATTCAAACATTTTAATACTTAAAAAGTTTTCAAAAAAGTGACAGGTATTAAGCAGGATTTACACTATGAAAGAAAGAGTGAACAATAGACAAAATGTGAAAGACGAAGTGAAAAAAAAGTTTTAGTTTCGTATGTTTTTTGTATTTGTAAAAAATATAACGAAAAAGATGAACTTTGCCATCTATTAAATATTTTCTATACGTGTCAATTTTAATTTTTGTATTTCTTGTCTTGTTTTAACTTTTTGTTTTTTACTTTTTGCCTTTATTTACATACTTAGCATTTACTCATCTTGGTTTACAAAATGTAAACGGTAGAGCACAACACATCAATCGAATAAATTATTTCAAACTAAACTTGATCAAATTCATTTCGCGCTAAGTTTAAAATAATCAGCTTATTATATACTTTTATATGAACTTGCTTGTGTCTATGGGTTTATTTTTCATTCTGTTAGTTAGTGATATATTTATATTAGAAATCTGACTATAAATTTACACAAATTGTATGGTTTAGTGGTTGGCAAAGTGGCTTAGGGTGTAAAGAGATCTGAGTTTGATTTTCCTTAAAATGTAAAAATTTTTTGGTTTTTTTTTTTTAATTCAACAGAAATAATAACAAAAATCACAAATAAAATTAATTTACATGGATAGTTTCTTTAAAAATATGTAACTTTAAAAACTAAAATACTTCATTTTTATAATATAAAACAATATACAAAATAATTATATAGACGATCAGTTTCATATAAAAAATTTTTAGGCTTTTTTTAAGTCTTTAGGTACTTAAATTAAAAAAAACGAGGAAGAGTGTGGTAGAGTAGACTGTGTCAACTCTGGGATACCCGTATGACGTTTATATAAACATTATATCATTTAAAAACATTAATTACTTTTGGCAAAATTTCAAACTTAAAGCTTTATTAGGTGTAATGTAATGCCCATATAAAAGAAGGAGTTGTATCGCAGCTACTCGAACCCTCTGTAGTAGACCAACCAAATTTTGCAGTAACTTTGGCCATTACACCAAACTATTTTTGGCAAAATTTCAGACACCCAACTTCAATAGGTATAGAGTAAAGCTCATATAAAATAAGAAGTTGTATGGCAACTACTCGAACCCTTTGCAGCAGACCAACCAAATTTTGCAGAAACTTTGGCCATTACACTAAACTATTCTTAGCAAAATTTCAGACACCCAGCTTCATTAGGTATAGAGTAATGCTCATATAAAATAAGAAGTTGTATGGCAGCTACTCGAACCCACTGCAGTAGACCAACCAAATTTTGCAAAAACTTTGGCCATGAAACTAAACTACTTTTGCCAAAATTTCAGACACGCAGCTGTAATAGGTACAGAGAAATACTTATATAAAAAAAGAAGTTGTATGGCCCAAAATAGCTGGATTTAAATAGCGATGACGGCTATGGCAAAAAAACATTTGCGAAAATTTCAAGACCCTAGCTCCTTTAGTTTTCGAGTTATCGTGCGGACGGACAGACGGACAGACGGACGGACGGACATACATAGCTAAATAGATTTCTTTTTCGATTCTGATCCGATCCATACACTTGAGTCTATATCTACCTCCCCTCCTTCTCTGCGTCACAAACGTAATGGCAAATTTATTATACCCTTTGACTATATAGTCATACGGGTATAAAAATTTCACCATGAAGCGAATTTGAACCCACGACCCCAACATTTTATAAAATACGAAACATACAAAAAGTAAAATACGTAATCTTAAAATTTTTAAAATGCAACAACAAAAATTTATCAGTCATTTGTTTTTGTTTACTTTATATTTTGTTTATGTGTATATTAGAATCGAAGCAAAATCTGCGTAATACAAAAACAAAATGTAACGGTTACGAAATGGTTTTATTAATTTGTATTGATATTAAATATACGTGTATATATAAATTATAGCATGTGTTTAATTGTAAGTTTATATTTGTTTTGTAAGATAATATTCTTTTATGAATAAGCCAGTGGGTTTTTTGTTTTTGGTGCAAATGTTAGCAAAAAATATTTTAGTGAATATTTTTCATTAATGACTTTAATATTTCTAATTAGATTTTCAACCATATTATTGTTACATTATTATGAGCATATGCATGTATATATATACAGAAAAATTATAAAAGACCATAAACAAATAACTAGGTTTAAATCTTTTTATTATTCATTGTAGAAATTATCATAAAAATTACTATCAAATAAAATTTGAATACCTATTTGTATAGATGCTTTGTAATCTTAAATTTGTAATATTCAATAAAACACAGTAAAATTATTTCACTTTAGATATTTACAATTATTATTAAATTAACAAAAGATGTCATCATTTACATCGACTCCAACAAACTGACTTTTCTTCTTTTTTTTTCCTATTTATTCATTAATTCTATTCATAATAGTCTCTATAATTATAGTCTGGTATAATTATTATATTGTTACAATATTGCCATATAACATAAACATGGGTCATCCTGACTTATGACAATGATCTCATTTGTCTTATTCTTTCATAATTAATCTCATGTGATGTACACATTATACTCTACCAATAGATTTTATCTTACATAAATATTTTGTTTATATATGCATGTACATATATGTGATTTTAAACTAATCTTTAATTACACATTATTGAAATTTGTTTTTTATTCATCTTATTTTGAATGCATTTTTAATGCAATTAATTTGAATTTACTTTATTTTTCTAATATAAATAATATTTTTTTTTTCAGATATACATACATGTGCATATGAATAATCTGTACTACATTGATATAATACCAAAATTAGTTCTTTTCTTTTTCTTTCTTATTATTTAACAATGCAATAATTGTCAAAATTTAAATCATTTAAAAACAGAATTATTTTTTGTATATAATAATTATCATACGCATGTAATATTTATAAATAATATTTTTTTTATTCTTTTTAGCACATTTTCAAAAAATTTTGTAAAAATGTGCCTATATAGCTTCACTCTGTCCGTCCGTCTGTCCGTATGTTTACAAAAACTTTTACACCGTTTGAAATAGAGTAAAGAAATTTTAACCATGGGTAGTTTTTGCAAACAAACTTTGGGCTACAGCCCCCCAAAGTTGGAAAAAGCCCTATATTTAAATTGTTATAATAAGAGTTCTGTTGGAGATATTTTCAATCTGAAAACGGCAAATGATAGCTGGTTTCATAAACTTTATAAATTTTTGCAGGCAAATGTTTAGGGTTGCCATACGGTACTAAAATTTAACATTACACAAAACTTAATTTTTGCAAAATTTTTGACCACACATATCTTTTGAACGGTTCAAGCTAGGGTCTTGAAATTTTGGGAGAAGTTAGATACTCATAAATTAGTAGGAGTCGGTTAACAAAATTTTTTTGTTCAGCCCCATGCTTAGGAGCTATAAGGGCTCGAAAATTGAATTTTTTTTATTTTTAAACACCTGTACTTTGAATACCTGTCCAAATTTTTTTTTAGTAATATACAAAATTCAAAGCTCTATAATTATATTTCAACATGTGTCAAAGGTTTTTCTTAATTTTGAAGGGTGACGAAGCTACAGCCCCTGCAAATTCCAAAAAAGCCCTTTATTTAAATTGATATAACAAGAGTTCTGTTAGGTTTATTTTCAATCGAAAAACGGTAAAAGAGAGCTGGTACTAAAATTTACCATTATATAAAACTCAATTTTTGCAAAATTTTTGGCCACACATATCTCCTAAACGGTTTAAGATAAGGTCTTGAAATTTTGGGAGAAGTTAGATCCTCAAATATTAGTAGGAGTCGGTTAACAAAATTTTTTTGTCAAGCCCCCTGTTTAGGAGCTATAAGGGCTCGAAAATTTAAATTTTGCTATTTTTAAGCACCTGTAACTTGAATACCTGTCAAATTTTTTTTTTATTAATATGCAAAATTAAAAGGCCCAATATTATATTTTAACATATGTTAAATGTTTTACTTAAATTTAAAAGCGGTTCCTTAAATTGAAGAAAGTGTCTCTCAGTTTTACCCATTTTTGCTTAGATTGTATAATTCTAAGTAAAATTTCAAATTTTTGTGGAATTCACAATTTAATTCCTAGAACCTAAAAACATGGAGGGGGACAAAGGGGGGGCAACTTGGCAACCTTCCCCATTGAAAGGCTATAACAACTTTAAAATAAAAATATTTACTGTTAGCACTAAATTTTATAAGTAAGCAGTACTTAGCTATTTCCAAGTAAATATTTCCAAAGTTAAACTCAGTATGTAATACAATATAATTTTGAAAATGTGCTTTTTTAAAAACCCTTGGTTTTTTTTCATCACTTGTTTATTTTAATAGTTTATATATTGATAGTTTCTTATATATTAACATTTTCTTATATTATACCTAATCAGCTGGCAAAAATTTTCATTTATATACCTACATGTTTTTAATTATTTGAAACAACAATTAACATTATAATGTATACTAATCAGCTGGTAAATTTTTTCTTTTTTTTTTTCTTATTATGTACATAGATACTTTTAATTATGTATTAATTTATTTAAAATCAAAAATTTACATTATATACTAAACAGCTGGTAATTTTTTAATTATTATATTGTTGGGATTCTCTTCAGCCTGTTCTCTTAATGTCAATAGATCCCTATTATTTTTTTTTATTTAATTCATTATTCAAAAATTCTACAACTTTATCATATACTACTCCCTTTTGCATAACCCCAAATAATAACATACTAGGCGAGAAGCCTGTGCTTCTATTTATTACATTATTTAAGGTGAATTTTATTTTGATTAAATATTTATCCCAATCAATTGTAGAATCAGCCTCGAAATTTTTAGAGAACATAGCAGTTAAAACCCTATTGACCCTTTCTACTTGTCCATTCGCTTGGGGTGTCAACGTTGCAATTTTCATGTGTTGTACGCTATAGTCGGAAACAAATTCTTCAAACTCTGAAGATGTAAAACTTGATCCTCGGTCGGTTATTATTCGATTTGGCCTACTATAATATTCAAAATATTTTTTTAAGCAATTTACAACTTCTTTAGTACTTGTACTTTTTACCGTATAAAGTTTTACGAATTTCGTAAACGCATCAATTGTCACTAATATGTGCTTGTTTTTCACCGCGGAACATGCTAAAGGTCTATGTGCATTGTGTCAAAAGTAACACACTCTTTAGGAATTCTATGCAGTTCTCCTTCAGGTTTTCCATATTGCGGAGAAAAATAAGCACATTTTAAGCATCCTTGAATATATATTTTATCCCTCATTTTAGGAAACCAGTACATTTTTGAGATTATATCCTGACACTTTTCAATTCCTATATGACACATTTGTTCGCGATATGTTTGTATAACACGATTTTCCATTATACTTGGTATATAGAAATACACATTTCCCTTAATTTTTTTATATACTAAACCATCCACTAATTCAAATTGAGAACTTTCTTGCTTTGATAATTCATTTGAAATTTTAGAAATTATGGAATCTTGTTTTTGAGCGAACGCTAAAATGTACTCAAAGGATTTATCATTAACATAAAATATGTTAATGGATCGACTTAGAGCATCTCCATGAGACATTAAATCACCCTTACGATGTTCAATTACAAAATCATAGCTTTGTAATTTCAACGCCCATCGTGATATTCTAGGATTTAAAAATTTTTTATTAAGCGTCTGTGTCAGAGCCTGACAGTGAGTTATAATTTTGAATTTTCCATTTCATAACTTTGAGATTTTTTTTTAGATTCCGAAGCATGTTTCGAAAAATAAGATATCGGATGAAACTTTCCATCTACCTGTTTTTGCATTAATACAGCCCCGAAACCTATACTACTTGCGTCACAGTGTAGTTGTGTCTCATTCTCAACATTAAATATTGCCAAAACAGGTGAATCTATCAATTTATTCTTTAATGTTTCAAAAGCTGCGAGTTCCTCTAAACCAAATTTAGCAATAATAGCAAAATCTTTTATAAATTTTCTAAAATATGAACCAAGTCCTATAAAACTTTGAACATTCTTAATGCTATTTGGAATAGGAAATTCTTTAATAGCTTTGAGATTATCCTCGTTTGGCAAAATTCCATCACCTGTTATTTTATGTCCTAAATACACAATTTCTTCTTGTAGTATTGAACATTTATCAAATCGTAAATGAAGTGAATTATCAACTACAATTGATAGCACTTCCTGTAAAATTTGTAAATGCTCGCTAATAGTTTCAGTAGCTACCAGTAAGTCATCTATAAATGTCAAAAGCTTACCGGATGAGATTAAAGGATCAAAAAGTTTTTTCATAAATCTTTCAAATGTGCTGAATTTTTTAATCCAAACGGCATTTTTAAATATTCAAAATGCCCTAGGGGTGTTATAAAAGCTGTATATTTAATAGAATTTTCAGCTACTTTAACATGATGAAAACCATTTTTTAGGTCCAGTACTGAAAAATATTTTTTACCTTTAAGACGCCCGAATTTACTTTCTATTAGTTGCAATGGAAAATTATCTCTTAAAGTTATTTTGTTTAATTCACGATAATCCACACATTTTCTCAACTCATTATTTTTCTTTTTAACTAACAATATTGCTGATGAATATGGTGAATTACTTTCTCGAATTACATTTCGTGCTAACAAATCGTCTAATATTTTTTTTAATGCTCGTTCATGTATTATCGGTAATTTTCTGGGTGTACAATAAAACGGTTTATGGTCTCTTACCTTGATTTCCATTTCGAAATTTATCTTACTTCCCCCAAAATCTTTATTTTCAACCACAAGTAACCAAGCAGTTGTAAACATTTTTTTTATCTTATTTTGTATTTTATATGGCATTTTAGTTCTTCTTTCAGCAATTTAGTTTTATACTAAAACACTTTTAAATGCAAAAGATCTACCATCAATTTTTGGTTAATGAAAATTTTCAACATTTTAAGCTTAAAAGTTTTGAAAAATTAAAAGAACTGTTTCTTATACCAGCAATTTACTTTTATATTAACACAGTAACAAATTCCCAAGATCTACCTTCAATTTTTTATTTTCTGCATTTTATGGGGCTAGTACTACTTTAATAAAAGTATATATTGAAAAAAATATTTTTTTTTATTTTATTTTATTTTACTGTATAATATACAGCCTTACGAATCAAACTGGATCTTTCATTCACTTTACTCGTTTTTTCCGTAATTTCTAAATTTTTTTTTTTATTTTTTTAATGTCGATATTTTATCATACGTTTTTTTTCCACATAAAACATAAAAGTTCTAAAAAAACTTTTATTATCCAAAAAATTTTGTTCTTAATTCACCGGTTTATCCCACTTCTGATTTTGTAATCTTAAATTTGTAATATTCAATAAAACACAATAAATTTATTTCACTTTAGATATTTACAACTTTTATTAAATTAACAAAAGATGTCATCATTTACATCGACTTCAACAAACTGACTTTTCCTCTTTTTTTTTTAGTCATAATTAAACTGGTATAATTATTATATTGTTACAATATTGCCATATGACATAAAATATCTTACAACTTATAGCAAGTTTCTTTAAAAATGAAAACATATATTCTAAGCCGTAAGTAAAAAATGTTGACAACTAATATTTGAATTGGTTTTGGAAATTTTGAAGAAAAATATAATTTTGCAACAATTTCGAAAAAAAATACATTAAGAAGATTTTAATAGTATAGACTTTAGAGGTAGGTACATATTATATATGTATAGGTTACACTACATGTAAAATATTTACAAACATACATATATGTGCAAAAATATATTCAGACTTAAAGATACCTAATAAATATAAAACGATTTTGTTTAAAAAACTAGCTAGTTAGATAAAGATTTTATCAAGTACTTAGGTACTTATAATGCTTTTTAGTGATATTATTGTCTTCCGTTTATGAAATTTAAATTAATTTAGATAAATTTACTATAGAGTATATTTTAATAAATTGTGATTTTATATTTTAATAAACCGATTACCTATTAATGACATGGATCCAACTTGGGAATTGTTAAATTAAATATTTTATTTAATAATTTTATATAAATAATTGTGTAAATAAATTGAAATAAAACTAAAAAGTATAAAATAAAATTAAGTAAAAAAAAATATTTTTTTCAATATATACTTTAATTAAAGTAGTACTTTACTTTAAATTTACTTTTATATTAAAACACTTTTAAATGCAAAAGATTAACCATAAATTTTTGGTTAATAAAAATTTTTAATATTTTAAGCTTTTCAATCATTAAAAGAACGGTTTCTTATACCAGCAATTTACTTTTATATTAAAATAGTAACAAATTCCCAAGATCTTCCTTCAATTTTTTATTTTATACATTTTAGAGGGCTCGTACTACTTTAATAAAAGTAGTACTAGCCCTCAATATTTGAAAAATTGAAACCGCAAAAATTGAGCCCTGAAAATTGAAAAAAAAATATTTTTTTTTTACTTAATTTTTTTTTTATTTAAAAATGTTTTAAAACATACTTTTAATAATCATTATTTATTACTTTTAACAAGAATTATTTTACAGAACATTACGGAGCTGCAATCCTCCAAAATCTGAAAAGGCCAAAATCCAAAATCTGAAAAGGCCATAAATTGAAATTGTTATAACAAGAGTTCTTTTAGTTTTAGTTTCACTGAAAACGGTAAAAACAGCTTCTTTTATAAAAATATATAAATTTTTGAAACGCTAATTCATATTCATTGACATAGCTACATTACTAAAATTCAGCATTATGCAAAACTAAATTTTTGCAAAATTTCAGGCCCATCATATCTTCTGCACGACTCAAGTTAAATTTGAAATTTTAAGGACCTATAACTTAAATACCCATCTTTATACCCGTGCATACATATATGACATCGGGTATATTAAAATTCCTCCTCCGTTAGATATAGTGTTAAGGGTACGTATCGGCTCAGAATTGAAAAATTAGTCGACCTAGCTATGTGTGTCTGTCCGTCCGTCCGTGTGTCAGCACGATAACTCAAAAACTAAAAGGGCTAGAGTCTTGAAATTCACACAAAGTAATTTTTAAACAATTTGTAGGTTCCCTATTGTTTTTGGTTAAAATCGGACCAAGGCTTCGGGGAGCTGCCATACAACTTTTTTGCACCAATATGAATTTCTTTAAAACTAATTATACTACGAGGATGAAAATTACACACGGTTAGTTATATAATGAATCGAACACTTATATAAAGTTTCAAAATGTTAGGGCCCCCTTTTCGGGCGGCTGCCATACAACTTCTTTGCACCAATATGAATTTCTTCAAAACTAATTATACTACGTGGATGAAAATTACACACCGTTAGTTATATAATGAATTGAGCACTTATGTGAAGTTTCAAAATGTTAGGGCCCTATTTTCGGGGGGCTGCAATACAACTTATTTGCACCAATATGAATTTCTTCAAAACTAATTATACTACGAGGATGAAAATTACACACGGTTAGTTATATAATGAATCGAGCACTTATATGAAGTTTCAAAATGTTACGGCCCCATTTCATGAATATAATGAAGCTACGAGGCTAAAATTATAATTGGGCAGGTAAAGTGATAGAGCAAATTACTCGGCAAAGTTGGACATCACACGGACCACCGGACTTTTAGGGTGGGCCAATTTTTTTTTTTTTTTTGTTTAAGCAAAACTTATGGGATAATAAATTAAATTTTTTTTTTTTTTGGGGTTGTTTTTGTTGTTGTTTTTTTTTTTTTGTAAGCTAAAATTATGGGACAATGAATTAAAAATTTTTTTTTGTTTTTTTTTATGGTTATTTTTTTTTTTTTTTTTAAACCAAAATTATGGGATAATGAGTTAAATCTATAAGGGAAGTAAATTACGGTTTATTTTATACACCATAGTGGGTATGCACGGGTATCTAAAAGTTGACAAGGGCAACTATAATCTTCCTCGTTTTTTTAGTAATATAGAAAATTTAAAGCACGAAAATCGTATTTTAACATGTTTTAAAGTTTTTCCTTAAATTTAAAGGGGCTGTTTAAAATTAAAGAGACTTTGCTTAGTTTTAACCATTTTTTCAAGAAAAATAAAAATTAAATTTTATGAAAAACTCCAGATTTCAGAGGGAGTCACACTTTTACGAAATTAAATTTATAGATAGATATTTTGGTTGATAAATATATATGGAATAATATGGTAGAACGATAGTAATATGGATTTTTGCTCCGAATAATAAATATTTACGGAAAATTAAGCAATAACCTTTGTCAGGTGATAGGCAATTTCTTTTTCAATTAATTATTTGGTGATTTAAGAATATTGAACTTTGCCGGGCTGTAGTTCCGTAAGGGGTGGGGCTACAGAAAAATGTTCTTCCATAAAATTTTTGTTTTGCAATACCTACACGTAGCTAAAATTTCAATCGGCGCAAAAGTTTTTGTAAACATACGGACGGACGGCTGGTCCATCGAACGACAGAGTGAAACTAATATAGAAATTACAATGATACCAATAACTACAAAACAATAGTAATCAAAATAATTACAATAACAACAACTATAACAATAACATGTTTCAAAATAAACAACAGAACAATCAGAGAAAATTCAGCGGTCCGGATGAAGAAATCCGGGCCATGTAACCAGGAATACTCAAAACGAACTCAACCAAAGGGCATGAGCAGTGATAAAAGCTGCACTAACATTTAATTTTTTGACAATTTACAACGTAAAAAATAAATATTACAGTTTTTTCAAATCGTTTAATTAAATATGAACGCTCTGATCGTACACTGTTCCTGCTCTGCTCGGAGCATGCTCAGATAAATGCTCTGATTTAAAAGAAAAAAAAAACGCCTACAATTTTACTTACATGTAAATAGGAACATAGGTAGAATCAAAGCATAATCTGCGTAATACAAAATGTAATGTTTGCGATTTTATTTAACAATATGATACAATATATTATGTATATGTATATAATGAAATTAGAAATAGTTCTAAATTTAAAAAAATTCTTTAATCAATTATTATGAATTTAATGATTTTCATTGATGCCTTTTAACAACAAGTGATGAACACACCCAAGGGTTTCTAAAAAGCACATTTTCAAAATTATATAGGGTTTCTTACTAAGTATTTTATAGTTTATTTTTATAAAAATATATATAAAAATAAACGATAATATTATAATTTAGTTATTCCATTAATTTAATAATTATGACTAATAGTGAAATCAATAATTATAATATAATCCCAATGCACTCAAGAACACCTGTTAACAAGTGCGAAATATATTGTTAGAGCTTCAGTGTTAACGTTTAATTTTGGAAAAACATACACTGGTGAATAAATTACAGTTTTATAAAAACATAAAAGTTTTAATTTTTATGACCTAGTAGCTCTTCAATGGAGAAGGTTCCCAAATTTTTGCTCAGCAAAATTATGATGGATCTGCCCATCTCCCTCCTGTCGCCACTCTTCCATTTTTTTACGTTCTAGGAAATCAATTGAAGTGTGAACTTCACCAAAATTTGGAATTTTATCTAGCATTTTATTATCTAAGTAAAAATGGTTAAAACTAAGAGACAATTTCTCCAATTTAAAGAACCCTTTTCAAATTTAAGAAAAACCTTTGTGGAATATGTTGGAATATAATGCTGCATCCTAAAATTTTGTATATTTGTAGAAATATTTTGTTAACCGACTCCTACTAATTTATGAGGATCTAACTACTCATAATTTTTGAAAACTCTAGCTGCAACTTTTTATAGAAGATATGTGTGGCCAAAAATTTTGCAAAAATTGAGTTTTGCATAATGGTAAATTTTAGTACCGTAAGGCAACCCTAAACATTTGCTTTTTAAAAATTTATAAAATTTGAAAGACCAGCTATCTTTTTTCTTTTCAGATTGAAAATATGTCTAACAGAACTCTTGTTATAACAATTTAAAAATAGGGTTTTTTCCAACTTTGGGAGGCTGTAGCTCTG
Source organism: Dolichopus griseipennis (assembly GCA_963082915.1). Lineage (NCBI taxonomy): Eukaryota > Metazoa > Arthropoda > Insecta > Diptera > Dolichopodidae > Dolichopus > Dolichopus griseipennis. The sequence continues at coordinate 50,746,667 of OY720445.1, read as the reverse complement.
TAACGGGTGGGGCTACAGAAAAAAGTTCTTCTACGAAATTATTTTTCTTGCAATATCTACCCGTGGTTGAAATTTCTTTACTCTTTTTCAAACTGTGTTAAAGTTTTTGTAAACATACGGACGGTCGGACGGATGAACAGAGTGAAGCTATATTGGCACATTTTTATAAATTTTTTTTGAAAATGTGCTAAAAACGAAGCAATGAGTTTTTCACGAAAAATTGTTGGTGATTTTACTCATTACTTATTACTTCGTTTTTATTAAAAAGTATCAGGAGCCCATTTCTTTTATGAATATCCATATTTTCTGTAGGTGGTTATTAATTTCACTAAATCTATTAATGTGATAATTTTGTTGTTTTTTTCTTTTCATAGCAGTAAGTTTATTCAAACGGTAACGATATTTTTCACTGAAAAAATTATTTTCACGACTTATTATATATCTTGTATACCAAACATTTTTTTTTTCATCAACTCTGCACATTCTTTATCGATGCAGTAAAAGTATTTTTTTCAATAAAATTTCTATTATATACTTTTATATGAACTTGCCTGTGTCTATGGGTTTATTTTCATTCTGTCAGTTAGTGAATTATTTATATTAGAAATCTGATCATAAATTTATATGAGTTGTATGGTTCAGTGGTTAGCGAAGTGGCTTAGGATGTAAGGAGATCTGAGTTCGATTCTCCTTAGAATGTAAACATTTTTTTTGTTTTATTTTTTTTATATTCATTTAATAAATTTCTCATAAAGTAGGTAAGAAATAAATCATTGTTGAAACAAAGTAAACCTTTAAACATTTTTAATTCTTTTAACAAACAAATATTTTATCAATAATTGGCTTATTAATTTAAAATTAAAACAAATAGGTACTTAAATAAAAAAAAAAATTTAATTAAAATTAAAAAAAAAACTTTCACCATGAAGGGAATTTCAATCAACGACCCCAACATTTTAAAAAATACGAAAAATACAAAAAGTAGACTAACTAACTTATTTATCTTCAAATTTTAAAAATGCAACGGTGCGTAATACAAAATGTAATGATGTGAAATGATTGAGCTAAAATAGACGGGTATTTACACATGTTGCATTGATGTAATACTGACGTAATCGGTTAAAATCCTTTATACACCAAACCGGTTTCGTAAATATTGTATTCACAAAAAACCGGTTTCGTTGCAACCAAATTTTACTTGTAAGACTCGATGCACTAAACAACACAAACAAAAAAATTATTTTGTTTTTCTTTTCTTTTTTTGTTGTTTTTCTTTTTTTTTTCATTATTTAAAAATTTTTGAACTGTGCGCATCTTAAACAAAAAAAATTTGAGACCAGACAAAATATAAAATATTTCTGGTATTGGAAATTGATAAAAATCAATATAAGATTACCATATTAGGTTTTATTTTTATTTGTTATTTTTTATCTTTCAAATTACATACTAAAAAAAAAAAAAATGAACAAATAGATTTGTATTATATTAAATATATTTTGATTGATAAAATATAAAATTTAGTTAAAATAAATAATAGCAAAAAATTATTAATGATATAAAAGACAATTAGTTTAAGGAACAGATTTAGAACCTAATTTTAAAATTGTATAATTATGAATGTTTGCTCAGTCCCACAGATGTTAATTAAAATAATAATCCATTTTTAAATGACCTAGATATGATATAAGTAAAATAAAATTACCTACTTACTCAATGTAAAGAAAAAATTAAATTTCTTATATTATCTACAAATCCATTTTTTTATTTAGGTAGCTACAAACCTTTTTTTTTTGTATATGAATAAAAAATTACAAAAACTTTCCGCTTTTGAAAAATCAGTTGACTAAACATTCTCCGACGATACTATCTTCGAATGAACTAAATTTTACATTCATAAGTTCATAAATTGATGATAACTGACAACAGTTAAAACTACAACTGACAACACTCTCGTGTGGCATTGAGCAATATTCACTTACGTTGGAAGATTACGTCAATGCAACTGAATATTACTTATCATGTATGGATGCGGATTTTGTTTTAGGGTTTGCAATAGATATGTTAATACAAAATAATGTTTGTTCTATGTATATGTATATAGTTAGTAAAGTATACATATTGTGTCTGGTACCTACATAGCGTTATACTAAACATGGAACGTTATTTATATGTGCAAAAATGTATTCAGACTGAAAGATAGCTATTAAATATTAAACTATTTGATTTCAGTTTTGTTGTACCACCTAGATAAAGATTTTATCAAATACTTATAACGCTTTTATATCATCTTTCCAGCATCTCTGAATGTTCGTATTGTGTATACCAATTTGTGATTCAGTTTAATAAAATTTAAATTAATTTAGTTAAATTTACTAGGAGGCATCATTTTTGTAATATATGATTTAATAATTAAATCGATTTTTAATATTAATGAATTGGATTCAACTTGGAAATAGTCAAAATATTTAAGTGTAAAGAAATTGAAATAAAACTAAAAAGTATAAAATAAAATAAAAAAAAAATATTTTTTTCAATATACCTATACTTTTATTTAAGTAGTACTAGCCCCCTTAAATGTAGAAAATAAAAAATTGAAGGTAGGTCTTGGGAGTTTGTTACTGTTTTAATATAAAAGTTAATTGCTGGTATAGGAAACAGTTCTTTTAATGTTTGAAAACTTTTAAGCTTAAAATATTGAAAATTTTAATTAACCAAAAATTGATGGTAGATCTTTTGCATTTAAGTGTTTTAATATAAAAGTAAATTGCTGGATTAAGACTAACTGAAAGAAGAACTGTCTCCCGATACATATTAGAATTTTGAAATTTTCACAAATTTGTTTTTAAGCAATAGCCTCCATCTTTATTTAAATCCACCCATTTTGGTCCACGGGTTCGAGTACCCGCCATACAACTTCATTTTTTATATGAGCATTAATCTGTGTTAATTAAGTAATTAAAAAAGTAATTATTAAAGCTGGGTGTCTGAAATTTTGCCAAAAATAGTTTAGTGTAATGGCCAAAGTTACTGCAAAACTTGGTTGGTCTACTGGATTTCTGAAATTTTGCGAAAAGTAATTAATCGGATATAATGTTTGTAATTCGGTCATACGGGTATCCCATTGTTGACACAGTCTACTCTACTACACTCTTCCTCGTTTTGATATGAAAGTATTTTACCTCTTTTAGCATTAGATACCTAATACTGTCATTTTGAAGTACTTTGTAATACCGAGTTACTTTAGAAAATTTTTTAATACTTACACAAATATGTATTTAAATTACGTTTTGTATAAATATTGCTAAAAAAATAAAAATTCAGGTTTTTCAAAATTTATTTTCGAACGCGTTACCAATTTGGTTAGTGAGAAACTAAAAACTTATCTTCTTATTACTTTATAATTTTTCTGAATATCATCCCTGCAATTACAATTTTAACAAAAATAAAATAAAGAATTTCATTATATTTTAAACAAATTCCAAATTAAAAAATTCAAAATATTTCAATTTATGACTCATGTTTCTGTAATATTTGGATTTTATAAAACGACAAATCAATTATATGATATGTTTTTATTGTGTAAAATTAAAATTGTACCAAAAGTAACTAAATTTAAATAAAATTGTACTTTTGTTTCACACAAAAAACAATGTTGGCAGCCCGTTATTAGTCGTACACAACGAAAACATGTAGAATTGGTTTGTAATTTTATAAAACGTAAAAATTTGGAACTGCTTTATTTGTATTTCAAAGAATTCAACCAATCAAAGCAACTGTTTCAGTCAAAAAATAGAAAAAACAATATTTTTAATTCGCAAGTTTATGTATATAGAGCAATTCCAAAATTTAATGTTTTATAAAATGACAAATAAATTATAAGATGATATGTTTTATTGTGTAAGACTAAAATCGTACTAAAGGTGAGTAAATTTAAATAAAATTATGCTTTTGTTTTATACAAAAAAACGTAGTGACAGCCGTTATTAGTCTTACCTAAAGAAAACTTTTCATAGAATTGATTTGTAATTTTATAAAACGTCAAAATTTGGAACTGCTCTATTTGTATTTCAGAACATTCAAACAATCAAAGCAATTGTTGACTTTATTTAAGTTAAAAAATTTAAAAAAAAATTAATTTTAATAAAATTTTGTTTTAAGGAAAAGGAAAAAATTGAAATTTCAAAATTGTACGTGGGTCTGCCACGAAAGGTCGCTTTATTTATACTCGCTTACAAAATTCTTGCTTTTCAAAAATCTCGCTTTTCAAAAATCTCTCCTACAAATATCTCGCTATTCCAAAATTTCGCTTACAAAAATCTCGCCCGGTCAAAATATCGCTTTGTATTATGTATATATAAATATTCTGGAGAAAGCGTATAATACAGATTTTGTAACTAACTATAAATTACTTCATTCTTTTATTATTTTTTATTTTACACGAAAGAGATAAAAGCGATATTTTTATTAAAGCGAGATTTTTGTGAACGAGATTTTTGAATAGCAAGATTATGTCATAGCGAGGTTAAAGAGGGCGACCCATGCATAGCAAAACGGTGCTAACGCACTAATTGAGGTCCTGTCACGATTGGCAAAAATGATGGTAAAAAAAATGAATGAGTAATGGTAAAAAAAATGGTAAAAGGAATATTTACAGTAAAAACAATTATTCGAGTAAAAGAATTAAACCATGTAAAGGGTTTAAATGCAAAGGATACACCAGTTACTATAAAACAACTGAAATTGAAGTAAAGCTTTAAAATATTATAAAATCTTATCTTTTAAAAAAAATAACATGTCAAAAGCAAGACTTAAACAAATAATGAAAAAACCAAGGTTTTTTAAAAAAGCTCATTTTCAAAATGATGTATAACGTTTCTTATAGTGTTATATAGTGCATTTATTTATGTAAAATAAAAAATAATATAATAATTTAATTATATCATCATTTCAATATTAATTATGAATAATATTGCAATCAATACTTAGAATATAATCTCAATGCATACAAGAAAACCTGTTAACAGCGGCGAAATAAAATGTTGAAGTTTCAATGTTAAAGTTTAATTTTGGAATATATACGCTGATGAATAAATTACTGATTTATGAAAACAGGAAAGTTTAAATTTTTAAGTTCTAATAGCTCTTCAATGGGGAAGGTTCCCAAAATTTTTACTAAGCAAGCTTATGATGATTCTCGACGATCTGTCCCTCTTTCTCCTTTGATAGTAAGACATAGCTTTAATTACTTTATAAAACTAAAAACAAATTTTCCTTAATTATTTTATCTATTCAAAAATATTAAAAATTTTTACTAATTAATTTATTTTGATATATTAAAAAGAATCTGAAATAACTGTATTTATGAAATGCAATTACGAAATTACAGATTCAAAACTCTTTATACAATTCAAAAAACTTTTACTCATATGCAGCAATTACTTCTCCCCAGGATTATAAATTTTGCTCTACTGCATTTACTGTTGAATGATTTAGTATCAACTCTTGATTAATTATTTCAATTTTAAATAAATTTTGAAACAAAAATCTAATTAAGAACTAAATCTAATTTCATTATATACATATACATATGTTGAAATTTAAATTTGGTATAACGCTGTTTTTAGTATTTCCTTTGTGTCCCCGAAATTTAGACTTCATTGTATTGGTGGTTCAGGTGCCACCTAAGAAATCCTAAAATTAATAAGTATAACTTCGAAATTAATAAAGATATAAACTTTAAATTTGATACTCTATTTCCTATTTCGGTTCTTATTTAACACTTTTATATTTTTAAAAGGCTAAGAATTTTACTATAAATCATGTTATGTATTATATTTTATAAATTGAAAACAAAATATGTTTTTATGTATAAACGATTAAATTTTTTCATATATGCAGCAAGAACCTTTGAACACAATTTAAGTATCGTACACAATTTCTACGTATGGTAATAATTTAATAAAATATATTTTGTTATTTTTTTTTTTATTTTTACGTAGGTTGGTATGGAATCTTCAAAAGACACAATGAGCCCCGTAGCTTGCTATTGCGTGTGGGATTCTTACCCACTAAACCACACCCTTCCTCTATTGCGATCTAGTCCTATAGGGCTGGCTTTATTTTAGTTTTAAATGTAGATTCCATCCAGCGATGTCTATCTAACTGTTTATTTCTCTTATTATAGCTACACTAACTCAAAAGGCTTTACTCTTTTGAGTCGTCTGGCTATATTTGTATTATCCAGAAGCTGGACTACCTCGACACTTACATGGTTTTGGAGTCTTTTTTCGTGACTTCTTGCACAATTTTGGATTTCTTTGTCTACAAATTCTACTTGCATATCTCTATGTAGGTCATAGTTTCTGATGAACCAGGGCGCGTTCACAATATTTCTTAGAACTTTATTCTGGTACCTCTGAATAACATCTCTATTACTCTTTTTGCTGCATCCCCATAGCTGGATGCCATACGACCATACTGGTTTCAATATTTGTTTATAGAGCAGAAGTTTGTTTTGTATTGTCAAGGTAGAATGCTTACCTATGAGCCAGTACATTTTTCTATAACGGATTTGTAGCTCTTCTTTCTTGTTTTTGATGTGGGCTTTCCCGCGAAGCTTCGCATCTAATGTCTTAAAAAGATATTTGGCAGTATTTGAAAAAGGTATTTCTTGACCATTTATATATACTGGTTTATGGTCAATTTTTTTATTTATGAAATCCACATGAATTGACTTAGCTTCATTTAATTTTAGCCTCCATCTTTTTGCATAATTTTAGATTTTTGTCATATCTCTCTGCAGTTTTTCTGTAGATTCTTTATTATTTTCTCCGACAGCCAAAACCGCTGTATTATCAGCAAACGTCGCAATTATATTATTTTCTAGTGCAGGAAAATCACAAGTATACAACAGATACAGTATTGGACCAAGTACACTTCCTTGAGGAACTCCAGCACTGATTTCTTTAAGATCGGAATATTCTCCTTCTTTTTTTATGTAGAAGTATCTGTCTGATAGATAGCTTTCTATCATTTCCGAATGCTCTTTTGGAAGGATTGTTTTCAGTTTACAATTCAATCCCTTGTGCCACACCTTATCGAATACCTGAGTCACATCCAAAAAGATTGCTGAACAGATTTTCTTCTCCTCTAAAACTTTTCCAATAGTGTTTGTTATTCTGTGTACCTGGTCTATTGTTGCGTGTTTTTCTCTAAAGCCGAATTGGTGTTCCGGAATTAGATTCTTCCTTTCAATAACCGGTTTTAGTCTTCTCAGATGAATTCAAATAGTTTTGAAATTATAGGCAGCAATGAGATTGGTCTATAAGACGATATCTCATTTGGTGGTTTTCCTGCTTAGGGTATCATAATGACCTCGGCCACTTTCCACAATTTCGGCACATATTTCAGCCTGAATGCAGCATTTATAAGATTTGTTATTTTAACTATTGCCTTTTCTGGTAGCTGCTTCAGAATTTGTCCGATTATTAAATCATATCCCGGTGCTTTTTTAGATTTAATGTTGTTTTTAATTTCTTTTTCCACTTCAGCTGGATTTGTTAATGCGATTTCCTCTTGCTCCTGGATTTGTTCTACATCTAGATCTTCATCTTCTTCTCCAGTGTTTACTTGAAATATCTCTTCTAGGTGTTCCGCAAATAATTTGGCTTTTTCCTTATTATCTCTCGTCCACTTTCCGTCCAATTTTCTAATTGGAGGAATTGCTGCAATAGGTTTTTTCAGATTTTTAGCTGCCTTCCAAAGAGAGTAATCAGTACTTTTATCATTTGTTAGCTTTTCCAAATATAAATTTATCAATTTGTTTTTCAGTTCCTTAATTCTTCTTCTAGTTGTTAGGTGAGATTATTCAGCCTAGTTTTATCTTGTGGAGCTCTAGATTGGTGCCATTTTTTCCTTGCTCTGCATTTTATTGCAATTAGTTCTAAGATTTCGGCTGGATATTTATTTTCTTTTACTCTTTGTTTAATTTTTGGAGTATTTTCCCACACTGTAAGTTGTATATCTTTAATGTAGTTTTCTATCTCCGCATCCAATTGTTCTTTGTATTGCAACGGTACAGCTAGTTGTATTTTTTCTTCCTGATATACTTTAAAGCTTTCCCAGTCAGTGTATTTATTGGCGAGAATCGGAATGCTCTGCTTTTCACTTACAGTTAGCAGAATTGGTGAGTTGCCTATCTTCTATCTGTATGAAATTATTCGAAATGTTTTTAATTATAAAAAAATCTATTAAATCATGTATTTTATTTGGATCTGTAGGCCAATATGTAGGTTTTCCTGTTGATATGATTTCACACCCAAATTCGCTTGTTGCTTGGAATAATTCCCTGCCTTTGGTTGTTGTTAGCCGTGATCCCCAGTGTGTATTTTTGGCATTAAAATCACCTCCTATAACAAACTTTTTTCCTAGTTTCTTAAAAAGATCTAAATAATGATGTTTCTTCAGAGAGTACTTAGGTGGATAATATATACTTGCTACTACAATAAAGTAGTTTTTCCATTTTACGTTTACGGCCATAGCTTGTACTTCTTCTGTTTCAAATTTGGCTTCTTCAAAATGTTGTATACTTTGTTTTATAATCACTGCAGTTCCTCCTCTAGCAGAGTTACCTGGGTGTTTGCTATGATAAACTTTATAACCATGAAAATTAATATGCGTTTGTTTGTTAAAGTGTGTTTCTGCTATAAGACAAACATCTATATTATTTATGTCAAGTCCATTGGCATTCCATGAAAGAATTTTTAGATTATTCATCTTTTCGATTTCGAAGCAGGTTTTTGGTACTGCCCTCTAGTGCTCCTATTCTACAATCCGTATCGACCATAGAACTTTATATTTTGGTTACTTTTTTTAGTATAAGCAGAATGGATTGTTTTAAATCATTTTCTTGTTCGCTCTTATTATTAAGTTTTTTACCCGCAACAACTTGGGCATAAGTTTAATATTTTTGTGTGTGACCATATGCCTTGTATGATTTACATTGTACTTCAAGCTTATTTTTTCTTAGGGGCTCGATATTCACAATACATTTTAGAATACTTTTAATCTCGTGTATTCTGCTAACATCTTCTTCCGTTTTAAAGGTTAACATAAACATGTTTAATGGTTCTTTATTCTTCCAGCTACGTTTATTTGCAGCTCCTATTATTTTATATTCTCTATTTTCAAGATCTTTAATTATTTCTTCTGTTTTACACGAGTGAGGCAGGTTCTTCACGATAACTCGTATTGGCCTTTGCTGTTTGCTTTCGTATGAGTGCCAACTATATTTATACTCTGATAGCGCTTTTCTTAAAGTTCTGTAAGCATCTTCATCTAACAAATTGATTTTTATACAATTCTTTCCAAGGAGTTTCATCTCAAACTGTTCTTCTGTTATTACTTTTTTTACTCTCTCGCAGAATTCATTATAGTTATTAAATTCATCCACAATTATTGGCGGTGGAGATTGTTTTTTCTTAACTTTTTCCGAACCTTTTTTGTTTCTGTTTTACCCTTATCCACTCAGTCTCTTTCGCAAATTCTTCTTCATCTGTAGAGTATACTATTTTTATACCCTACACCTATAGAATAGGTAAAGGGGTATATTAACTTTGGTATGGTGTTTGTAACCACCTAAAGGAAGCGAGCTAGATATGGAAAAGTATATATATTTGTGATCAGCGTGACCGCCTTAGTCGATATAGTTATGTCCGTCCGTCCGTCCGTAGGCACGATAACTCAAAAAATAATGGAGCTATCTTGATGAAATTTTAACTGTAGGTTACTAGTACTGAAAGTACGGCGGGGATTGCATATGGGCGAAATCGGCCCATGGGTTCGGATTCTGGACCTTTTAATCGGTTCCAGGGCTAACGAACAAATATAAAAAATCACGATAACTCAACAACTAATGACGCTATCTTCATCAAATTTGTGCTGTAGGTTACTAGTAATGAAACTACTTCGGGAATTGCGTAAGGTCGGGATTGGACCATGGGTTCGGAACCTAGAACTTTTTGATCGAATTTAGGCCAAACGAGCATAATTCCGAAACCAATGAAGATAGAACCTCCAAATTTAGTATCAGGGTGTCCCTTCCTATTTCCTAAGTGTCTTGTGAATTTGGGTCCCATTGGAGTAGTGGGTCGGGGACCAGCCACACATTTCCGAAGACCTTAAAGCATATCTTTAAAATTAATAAAGATAACAACTTGAAAAAATGTAGAAGCTTCCAATTTGCCACAAGGGTGTTCTTTACTATCTCTTGCGTGTTCCCCTAATTTGGGATCAATTGGAGTGGTGGTTCTGTACCCCTCTCAGACCTCCCAAGTTTTAAAGGCTTATAATCGAAATTACTAAAAATAGTTACTTAAAATTAGGATAGACCGTTCAAATTGTGTACAAGGATTAACTAGTACTATAAGTACAGCGCGGACTATATAAGGGCGAAATCAGCCCAACGGTTCGGATTCCGGACCTTTTAATCGATGTCAGGGCTAAGGAACATATATAAAAAATCACGATAACTCAACAACTAATGAGGCTATCTTCATGAAATTTGTGCTGTAGGTTATTGGCAGCGAAACTACGGCGGTGATTACGTACGGTGAGGATTGGACAATGGGTTCGGAACTTAGAACTTTTTGATCGAATTTAGGCCAAACGAGCATAATTCCGAAACCAATGAAGATAGAACCTCCAAATTTGGTATCAGGGTGTCCCTTCCTATTTCGTAAGTGTCTTTGAAATTTGGGCCCCATTGGAGTAGTGGATCGGGGACCAGCCACTCAGTTCTTAGGCCCTTAAAGCATATTTTCGAAATTAATAAAGATAGTAACTTGAAACAAATGTAGAAGCTTCCAATTTGCCACAAGGGTGTTCTTTACTATTTCTTGCGTGCCCCCCTAATTTGGGATCAATTGGAGTGGTGGTTCAGAACCTCTCTTAGACCCCCCAATGTGTAAAAGCTTATCATCGAAATTAATAAAACTAGTAACTTAAAATTAAGATAGAGCGTTCCAATTGTGTACAAGGGTTAACTAGTATTGAAAGTATGACGGGACTGCATATGGGCGAAATCGTACCATAATTTCGGGACCTGCAACCCTTGAAAAGTTCAAGGACTAACAAACATATATCTTACAAACACCATAACTCAAAAAATAATGCCGGAATTTTGATGAAATTTAACAGTAGGTTACTAGTAATGAAAGTACCATGGGAATTGGTTGTGGTCGAGTTTAATTTCGAAGCCAAAGAATATATTTCCTATGTCATGTGTCTCCGAAATCTAGACTTAATTGTAGTGGTTCAGCTATGTTCAAAGGTACTTGCTGCATTTATGTAAAATTTATTTTTATATTTAAATGAATTATATGAAAAGGTGTAAATTTTTAATTGTATTTTAGAAATACATTTATTGCATATTTTGCGTTTATAAGCTTTTCTATTAGGTATATAAACTAACCATTTAAAATAATTGCAATTTTTAAAAATTTGGATTATTAAATATATTATGCTTTGATTATCTTTTTATCACAAAATTTAATAATTAGAATTTTTTCATTTTGTAATTGAATTGGAATAAATATATTTTTATTTATTTCAAGTTTGTTTGTTTTTTAATATTTTTAAATAGATAAATTAGTAAGAATTTGTAGTATTTTTTAATAGATAGGGTAATTAGAAAATGTTTTTAGTATTATACAGTTAATTTGGTTAGCTATGTCTTACGATCAAATTAATAACAGCTTCTATGGTGTTAAAATGACTTATGGATATGTCATTAAATTTGAACCAAATAGGTGTAGGGTATTTCTAAGTCGGTTGCACCGACTGACTGTTTCTTTACTTGTTTTTACTGTTTTCTGACTTTGATAAGTGTTGAACTTATGAAACTTGTAGTAATTTCATTTTTTAAAACCTGTATTTGTTTATCCATATTGCTTATCAACTGCTTTAGTTGTGTTGTTTCATCGACAGCCTTCTGCCATTCGTTATACAGTGCATGTTCATTTTGGAGTTCTCTAATTGGTGGTGATCTGTTAATTTTTCCGCTCTTCTTAAATGGGTCTGCTATATTGTTTTTTGAATCTTGAGCCACTAGCGACTCCTCTGACCTTCTTATAAGATCAGCAAAGCCCTCGCCGACAGTCATGGCTTCTGCCGACACTTTGGTAGATATACCGGATTTCCTTCTTTATCCCTACCGGATTTATTTCTTTATTATCGTTATTTATGTTTTCTATTTTATATATTGGTTGCATTTTACCTACCGCCAGCAGTTTAACTGCCGTCTCTCAGGGATCAGACGCAGACCAGAGAGTCGCTCGTTCCGAGTCAGTCGCTTCGGGATTTTTGTTTGAACTTTTAGTCGCCTTTTACGACAAGCAGTTCATACTGCGGAAGTATTCTATTCCCCTACCGCAGGGTTATTCCCCTACAGCAGGGTTATGATATTAATAAAATATATGATATTAAAAAAATTAAAAAAAAGAAATTCAGTATTTTATTAAATAAATATTTAAGTTTTTAATTTATAAAATATAATACATAATATGTTTTATATTAAAATATAATTAGCTTCTTAGCCTTTTAAAAATATAAAAGTGTTAAATTAGAAAGCAAATAGGAAGAACACTCGTGTTCTAAATTTCTCGTTTCTTTCTTTATTAATTTTGAAAATATGCTTGTTAGATGTGTTGGAGGCATGTGAACCACGACTCCAATTAATCCCCGGTAGGAAATAATATGGAAACAAAACAGAACACTTGTGAATCCAATTTAAAGTTTCTATCATTATTAAATTTGAAGATATGCTTGTTAGATTGTGGGAGATTCATCGGAGATACCCGAACCACCACACCAATTGATCTCACATTTCAGGAACATCAGGAAAAAAAACCCTTCTACCTAGTTTGAAGGTTTTATCTTTGTTTTAAGTTACTATCCTAATCTAAGCTTTTAAATGTTGGGACGACTTCAATTAAGTCTAAATTTCGGGGACACGAAGCAAATAAAAATAAATTTGAGAATAAAAATGAAATGAAAATAAAGTTAAAAATATGGCAATGATACTTGAATAAAGCAAAATTGATTCTGAGGAAGCTATTATTCAAAACAAACAATTTAAATATAATACGCAATTTTAATGCACTAAATTTTCGTAATGCCTAAGTACAAAATAATGGTCAAATATTTAAAATTATGGATAACCAAACATTTAAAAATATGATTAAAAACCGGCAAGACAATGGACACTGTGGCACAAGTAAATGCATCTGCAAATTAAAAAAAAAAATATGTATGGAAAAATATAAATAAAATGGTTAAAAATTATAGTTGCTGCGCCTCTCAATGTAGGTTTGATTTAAGTTGATGTTACTGCAAAAAGTTATCATAAAAATTACACATGTTGCAAATGTTAGTTTTAAAATGTGTTAAGACAATTCTTTTTGAAAAGGCTTTCTTTTTAGCCAGAGCAGTATTTCGTTAAATCGGACAAAATTTGGACCCAAACAAACAACCAAACATACAAACAAACTTTCGCTTTTATATAAGTTAAATCTTTTTCAGCGCAGTAATACTTATTTTTGCCCAAAAAAGCTCTACCTGTCGTTGCCACGTGAGTTCTAATTTCGTGGGAACGATAATAAGTTTTATTTCCCAATAAAAAGTGCTGATTATGTTTTTTGTATTACTTTTGTTTGAATTGTCGTTGAACTATGTTGCAATTGAATGAAAATTATAATTAGGTGAAATATGATCCCTATTTAATAAGAAAAATTATATTGCATGTGTTAACTTATATATAGATTAGAAATATGTAATAAAATTAAAATAACTAATTATATGAAAGATAATCATGTAAACAGACATATCCACAACATGTTTTTTGACCAACCGTCCGGCCGACATGGGTTAACCAATTCCAAAACTGATAATAGTGTCAACACAATTCTCAAGGAGCATCACGCATACAAAATTTGAAGTCAATTGGCCAAACCGTTTTAATTTTAGAACAAAAAAGTTTAAATACTTTCACCACTTGCACCACAGCCCCAACTTGTCGGTCCGCTAGAGCAAAATTTTTAGCCCACGATTTCTTTCCGTACCCAAAAACCCCGATATACAATTTTTCATGAGAATCGGATGAGCAGTTTAGACACATACATACAAACTATGTAATAAAATTATAATTACTAATTATACGAAAAATAATCATGTAATTACAGACATATCCACAACATATTTTATGGCTATTACAATATTTAGAGTTGTAAACCACTTTTGGTCCATTCTTATACTCTGCAATGTGAGTTAACAAATTATGTCAAAGATTATTATTTAGAAGCAAAAGTTGCAGTAACCGTTGCAAAAACAATTGTTGAGAAGTATATAATAAAATACGGATGCTTCAAAAAATAAAAAATGATAAAGGTGCAGAATTTACAAATGAATTATTAAAAAATATTTTAAATTTTCTAAATATTGAAAAAGCAGCGTCAACACCTTACTTTCATGCAAAGTTGGGTTCTTTCTAACGAAATCATAGGATATTAAATGACTATCTAATGAGTTTAAAAAGATAAGATGTTTGGGACAAACATTTACCTTGCTATACGTACTTTTACAACTCAAACTCACACAGTACAACCAGCTCGTTACAATTCGAATTGGTGTATGGTAAAAAAAGTAGACTTTCATGTGAAACACTAAATAATAAACATAGCATTTATAATTAAGATGACTATTTAAACGAATTAAAAATTAAAATAAAATATTTATTTATTATTTAAAAAAAATGCCTTGCAAGATTACTCTCATATTAGACTTTATATTGCACGTTCAAATAAGTGCAAAGGGAAAATTAAAAAATTTATAAACAATCATGATAAATAAGCAAGTACTATATAAAATAAGTTCAGCAAAATTAGTTAGAATGAGATAGATATGTGCATGAAGCAAAAACAATGCAAACAAGTAATGAAAAAAACCAAGGGTTTTTAAAAAAGCACATTTTCAAAATAATATAGTGTTTCATACTAAGTATTTTATCGGAATATAATGTTGAAGCTTCAATATTAACGTTTAATTTAAAAAATTTTTTAGTCTTAATAGTCCCTCTATGGGGAAGATCGCCAAATTTCTCAAGGATATAATCCTCACCACTCCCCTATCTCCAAACTTGTTTAGGTTCTAGGAATTATATTGCGAATCCCACCAAAATTTGGAATTTTACTTAGAATTTTACTACTCGAATTTAAGCAAACATGGTTAAAACTGAGAGACACTTTCTTCAATTTAAAGAACCCCTTTTCAATTAAAGAAAATCTTTTAACATATGTTAAAATATAATGTTGGACCTTTAAATTTTGTATATTAAGGAAAAAATATTTGAACAGGTATTCAAGGTACAGGTGTTTAAAAATAGCAAAATTTCAAATTTCGAGCCCTTATAGCTCCTAAGCATAGGGCTTGACAAACAGATTTTGTTAACCGACTCCTACTAATTTCTGAGTATCTAACTTCTTCATTTCAAGACCCTAGCTTGAAACGTTGCGTAATGTTAATTTTTAGTACCGTATGGCAACCCTAAACATTTGCCTTTTAAAAATTTATAACTTTTATAAAACCAGCTATCTTTTGCCGTTTTCAGATTGAAAATATATCCAACAAAACTCTTGTTATAACAATTTAAATAAAAGGCTTTTTCCAACTTTGGGGGCTGTAGCACCGTAATAGGTGGGGCTACAGAAAAAAATTCTTTTACCAAATTATTTTTTTTACAATACCTACTCATGGTTAAAATTTCTTTAGTCTATTATTTCAAACGGTGTAAAAGTTTTTGTAAACATATGGACAGTCAGACAGACGGTCGGACAGACGGACGGACAGAGTGAAGCTGTATAGGCACATTTTTACAAAATTTTTTGAAAATGTGCTAAAAATGAGAAACAAAAATAAAATGTCAATAATCAAAAACCTAAAGAGAAAAAAAGATTAAAAAACATTCAAAAAAATATTGATATATGATAATAATAACAGTAGTGATGCACTTTAGAATTTAGAAAATTTTAAAAATAAATTAAAAATAATTTTAATTTCTTTTTATATCTCTAGGTTTCGTACTTATCGATGTATATAAAAACTAATTCTTTTTTCAATTTGTGACCATAGCTTTCAAATTTGGAATCCAACGTTTCAAGTTCACTCCAATAGAATTGAATCAATTCAAAAGAAATTTACCTTATTTGCATTAAGAAGTGTATACAATCCTTCCAATTTTGTTATTTTTTTTTTAAAATACTTAAGTTATTAAACTTGCTGTCTTTATCTTCACGAAGATAATTCTTGACATCATGTTTTACTTTTGATATATTAAATAACAGTATTTTGTATTCAATATCTTAATAATAAGTTTACACTAAACGCTATTGTTCGACAAACTAGAAATACAAGATTTTTAATTGATTATCAACACAATACATAGTATGGAAAAAATTAACCCATCAATAGATGTTGCACTACTTTCAACAAAATTAGTTATCTTTATTCTACATCTAACTCCAAAACTATTTTTAAACATACTTTACAAAAACTTTTTATACCCGTGCATACATATATGACATCGGGTATATAAGATTTGCTCCTCCGTTTGTAACGCATCGATCTAGACGAGCTAGATATAGTGTCAAGGGTACGTATCGGCTCAGAATCGAAAAATGAGTCGATCTAGCTATGTGTGTCTGTCCGTCCGTCCGTCCGTCTGTGTGTGTGTCAGCACGATAACTCAAAAACTAAAAGAGCTACAGTTTTGAAATTTTCACAAAATATTTTTCAATCAATTTCCAGGTTCCCTATTTTTTTTGGTTGAGATCGGACCAAAACTTCGGTAAGCTCTAGAACAACTAACTTTTTTAACTCCAATATTTTCATATAAAAATTTGAACTTTTGCTATGCATCTTGTATTTAACATGAAATTATATGAATTTTGTTTTTTTTGTTTTTTGTTTTTTTTTGTAGATAACGATTTCGAGTTAGAATTTCATATGATTTAAATAATGCGTAGTTTATTTAAGATAAGCTAAAAAGAACACAAAGATTTTTTTTAAGTAAATGGCTTCATAAATAATTTATATATGTATATTCATATAATATGTATATGTGTAATATTTTCAATGAATCATTTTATCAATATTTATCAATATTAGCTTAGGTTTAATATATTCGTGAATTAAAAATTAATTAAAAGAGACAGAATTGAAAAATTAGAGCTAGAGTTTTGAAATTCACACAAAACATTTTTTGGACATTTTTAAGGTTCCCTATTCTTTTTGGTTAAGACCAGACCAAGGTTTCGGGGAGCTGCCACACAACTTATTTAAACCAATATAAATTTCTTCAAAAGTAATTATACTAGAAAGACGAAAATTACACACGGTTAGTTTTATAATGAATCAAGCACTTATATGAAGTTTCAAAATTTGACGGCTTCATTTGCGGGGGGCTGCCATACAACTTCTTTGCACCAATATGAATTTCTTGGAAACTGAGTATACTACGAGGATGAAAATTACACACTGTTAGTTATATAAAGAATCGAGCACTAATATGGAGTTTTAAAATGTTACGACCCCATTTTCGGGCAGCTGCCATACAAAGTTGTCAATGCGATAACTGTGAATCTAATGAAGCTACTAGGTTAAAATTAAAACTGGGCAGGTAAAGTAATAGGGCAAGTTAGTTGGCAAAGTTGGACATCGCTCGGACCAACTTTTGGGGTGGGCTATTTTTTTTTTTATGGTTTTTGTTTTTTTTTGTTTTTAAGAAAAAATTATGGTATAATGAATTAAAAATTTTATTTTTTTTTTTTTTATTTATTTTTTTTTTAAGCAAAAATTATGGGATAAGTTAAATTTTTTTTTAACTATTTTACTTTTTTATATTTTTTTTTTATAATAGCATTTATTATATTTATAATTAGCATATGGAAAATAAATAACGGTTAATGGGTATGCACGGGTATCTAAAAGTTGACAAGGGCAACTATAATCTTCCTCGTTTTTAATATAATAACCTCAGACAATTAATTCTTACCCAAGCAAATTTTTCTTTTAAAGTATAATATAAAATAAATAGAATGCTGGTGTTGGCTCAAAATTATGTCTAAAACTTTAAGGGCGGTGACTTTGTTAATATTTAATATATTCAATAAAACACTTATAATCTAGTTTATTAAAATTATGAAAATAACACAAAAACCTTAAATGTTACTTACTCAATAAACATATGAACTCCTGTAGATTGAGTTGCACGACTTATACCTTTCCATGATGCCATCATTGTATACTTTTGTCTAGCTGTTAAAGGTAATCTAGGATCAGGTGCCGCTGGTGGCGGAGGATCACCTGGACCTAATATATTACCACCATCTGATTTTGTATTTCCACCAGCTAATTTACTTAATTCGCAACCCATGATTTTAATATGTTAATTTTAGTTATTTTATAGTCAAAAGATAAGATTTTGTAATTAACTATTTTAGAAGTAATTTTGTTTAATTAAATATAATCTTTTTTATCAAAAATTTTTTTTTTAATTTCTTTCCTATTATTACACAATTAGTATTTTACACTTTGAGTAGCCAACTTTGTTACACTAAAATTTTTTCAATATAAGTTATGGAACAAAAAACTGAATTCAAAAATTTTTAGGCCTTTTACTTCATTTTAAAACAAAAAAATTAAAATTAATTATTGAATTAATTAATTTTTCATAATTATATTAATAGGTTTATAATAAATTTAATTTAAAATATGTATATATAAAACATATTTTTTAATTTTTTAAACAAAATTTCAATCAAACAATCAAAATTTCAGATAGAATCGTATAATAAAGGTTTTAGAAAAGCTTTCTAATGTCATTTTATTCGAATTTTAAAAATTAAATACCGTTCTATTTCGTCATATTCCTTAAAAATAAATTTATAAACACATTTTTAAAGTTATATTAAAAATAAACAATAAATAAGAAAACTAATTATACCGTTAAATATATTTTAACCCTTTCGTGAAGTTCATAGTTATTAACACTTCGATTGACGTTTTCTGTCTAAGAAATTTTTGTTAAAGGTTTTTGTAGATAAATTTAGTAGTTAAAAGATTCTTTCTAACTTGATTTACAAATTCTTTTTATTAAAGCATTGAATAGGTTTGTTTTAAATTAAATTGAATGTAAATTGATAAACTTGAAGATATAAAATAATTAGATTTAAAAATTTTTTTTTTTTTTTGCTATTTGCAAAATTTAAAGTTCAAACGTCATTGCACTTTTGAAAATTCTGAATGAAAATACATACTAAGCTACTATTTAATAAACTAATGTTATTTTAAGTCTGTTTATTAAATAATTAAAGCATTAATAATAAGTATACCTATTAACCTATTATATATTTCTTTAAATAATGTTACGAAATTAAGAGTTATTTATTATTTTCTATGTAAGTTATAGAATAGTGCAATATTAATCAAACAAATCTTTGATTTAGGAAAAGAATTTTTAGCGTATTTAAAAAAAATTAAATTCATATTACGTTCAAATAAAATATAAATAAATAAATAACGCATTTCTATTTTGTGACTATGTATTTTGATATAACATTAAAAATAAAATCTACAGCGGGAAAACTTCAATTTAATTCAGAAAAGTTATTCCAAAAATAATTATTTTTATTTATTTTAGCTACGTTATGATATCTAGTATTAATGCGAATTCTTCAAGTTTCAAAAACGCCAATTTTTTATAAATATTTGGATACGATACATTTTTTACGTGATAAATTTCAAGTAAATCTTTATGTGTAACAAGAGAAAGAATATTAAAAATAATACTTATTTGAAATATTTAAACAGAATTTAAAAAATAATACTTTTGTGAAGTATAGGTGACTATAAAGGGTTAAATTAACTTTAAAAGTTTTTAATTTGTTTCTAACCCTTATTTTTCACGTATAAAAAAACACAAAAAAAATACTTTAAATACTTTAAATTAATATTTTATCGGGCGTTAAAAATATTTATTTTTGTTATTTAATTGAAAAATCTCTGAATTAGTCATAGGTAGTTAATTATAGTTTTTAATTAAAAAATATATAAGTATTTTAAGGAAACAAATACAACAAAACTTTGGTTAAATTATAACGTTTTGTTTTAGTAAGCTCACAATTATTATAATTATAATTTTATAATTTAAATTTAATATTCAATTACTTAGTTCAATATTCAATTGCCATTCCTTTAGATTAATAGATGCTTTAACTTGAAAAATATCCAATTATGATCCTGTAAGTAAAAAAAAGGTGTTATGAATAATTGGAATTACTTTTTCTTTGATTTTCATTGTATATAAGTTTTATTCTTAAGGTATCATTGTTTTAGCATTTTTTCATTGCTTAGTGCAGAACAACAAAGCAGTTTTCTCTATCTTTTAATGCATATGAAATAATTCAGTAAAACGAAGAGGTCAATCACATATCACATAAGAGATAAAATAAAAATATGTGCAAATCACAAAATTTTGTAAAAAAATCAAGAGATTGTTAACGAACCTATACCTGTAGTATATATTTATGTCTGTGAAATCTGTAATTCAAATTTCGAGTAGAAAATTTTAATTTGAGTAGTACTTAGTATCTAAATATATACATACAGTCAGTTTCAATATTATTATACTCCACAAAATTAATTGGGATATTGTAACTGAAATCAAAGTATCTTCTACAATTATTATCAAATTTTATTTATAAATACTTTAGTGTAAATTTTTAAGTCTTAATAGCCCTTCAATGGGGAAAGTTACCAAATTCCCAGGGATCTAAACACACTTCTCTCACCCCCTCAATTTTTAAGTTCTAGAAATTAAATTGTAAAAAAAAATTTGAAATTTTAATTAGAATTTTATTGTCTAAATAAAAATGGTTAAAACTGATAGACACTTTCTGCAATTTAAAGAACCGTTTTTAAATTTAAGATAAACCTTTGACATATGATAAAATATAATGTTGGACCTTTAAATTTTGTATATTAATAAAACAAACTTGGACAGTTATTCAAGTTCCAGGTGCTTAAAAATAGCAAAATTTCAATTTTCAATCCTTTATAGCCAGTGATGAGCTGCCAAACATTTTACAACCGGTTCTATAAAACCAAAAACTAAAAATCGTTTTATTTCAATAAAATATCGTTTTATTTGAATAGATTTTTTTTTATTTTAGTATGCGTAGCATGTCAATGAAGGTTGTTCCACGTTAGTTATTCTCATGAAGGGTTTTTTTTAAACCTTAATTTATGAATGAAAAGTATACATTGCACTATATTTTTCTAACGGGAAGTATATCAAAATACAGAAGGACGGTGAAAAATTAAAATTTTTCATACAAAATTTAAAAAATTGGTGCTTATTTAAAAAAAAATTGAGAATTTCTTTCTCTACGTGATTGCCTGATAATAACCAGCAGTGGTTGTTTTTAAATATAGTGCCACCTATTAATTAGGTATCAACAAAATTAATTTGTTGATTCCTAATTAACAAACGGTTCTATAAACTACAAAAAATTTAACAACCGGTTCTATAGAACCGGTGCGAACCGGCTACAGCTCATCACTGTTTATAGCTCCTTAACCTCGGGCGTGACAAAAAAAATTTGTTAATGACTCTTATTAATTTCTAAGGTTCTAACTTTAACTAACCCAATTTGATGTCCCTAGCTTCAACGATTCAGATATGTGGTACCAAAAAATTTGCAAAAACTTAGCTTCGCATAACGGTTAATTTTAGTATCATATGGCAACTTTATATATATATGGGATATATTTTTGTGAAGCTTTTAAAAATAACTCTCTTTTACCGTTTTTAGATTGAAAGTATACCCCATAGAACTCTAATAAATTTAAGTATAGAGATTTTTTGGAATTTGCAGGGGCTGTAGCTTCGTCACCCTTCAAAACTAGGAAAAACCTTTGAAACATGTTAAAATATAGTATTAGAGCTTTGCATTTTGTATATTACTAAAAAAAACATTTTAACAGGTATTCAAGTTACAGGTGTTTTAAAATTGCAAAATTTCAATTTTCAAACCCTTATAGCTCCTAAACAGGGGGCGTAGCAAAAAATTTTTGTTAAAATTTTGCCAAGGATCTAACTTCTCCCAAAATTTCAAGTCTCTAGCAAAGCATAGACTTTGTCTCCATTATCAATGGAGTTTTTCATTAAATTTATTTTTGGTGGTAATAGGGGATTGGAAAATTTTAGTGATAGGTTAATATTATTATTACTATTATTATTATTATTGTTATTATTATCATTATTATTATTATTATTATTATTATTATTATTATTTTTATTATTATTATTGTTATTATTATTATTATTGTTATCATTATTATTATTATTATTGTTATTATTATTTTTATCATTAATTTTATTATTATTATTATCGTTATTATCGTTATTATTATTTATGTTATTATCATAATTATTATTATTATCATTATTATCGTTATTACTAATATTTATGTTATCAATGATAATATTGCCAACACCCGGTGATATTGTTTGGGAATATACGAAGTTACTATAATTATTACTGCTAGATGGTTTTGCTGCTATTTTAAAGCTAGTGTTTTTATCAACTACCGATGAAGTAAAAGATTTTTTTTTCGGCTATATCTAAGCTAGTGTCAGGTGTAGCGTTTAATATATGTGTTTGTGTATGAATTGATTTACTTGAAAAGAATATCAATTGTGTGGTATCTACACATTTATTTGTTTTTTTGAAATAGAAAATTTAGTTGGGACTGGTGTGTGTTCCGAATAAGTTTGGGTCGAAATGGAAGTGCTTGTGTTAAATAGATTATTGTACGGATTAGGAAATTTTTTGGATTTAGGAGCATCAACTTTCTTAGATCTATTCTTTAACTTAGGTATACTAGAATTTTTTACATTACAATTTAAATTGTTGTCTTTATATAACTTAGCATACCTTAATTTCCAACGACTTAAACTGATGTTGTTATTAATGTAGAAAGTATCATTGTTGTTTGTGAAGAAGAATCAATCGTACTTTACTGCGATAGATATCTGAAAACACTCGGACTTGTATTTTTTCCTTTTCGCTAGTTGGTTTGGAACAATTCTTTCTGCATTTATAATAGGAATACTAAAGTTCTCATAAAAAAGTTTTTTTGCAAATATTAAAGCTGACTATAAAATATTTGCTGATGATACGTTGCTAAACTATACAGCAAAAAATGCTAAGATATTAGAGGAATTGGTCAATGAGGATTTGGAAAGATATGGAATGGAATGGATATAAACTAACAATTAACATTGAAAAAACAAAGTATATGATTTTCAAACGACTAAATAAGCTTGATATCAACCCTAAAATTTGTATTGATAGCAGGGAAATTATAAGAGAACAGAATTATAAATATCTGGGTATAATAATAGATGGGGGGTGTTCTATGGAGTGTCTCTTTTGGGTAGCTCTATAGGATCATTGGGTATAGTATGTGATTACAGCTGATGGGTATACTGGTACGTTGGCCTAGCCTCTACTACACCAAGTCAAATCTCACCTTCACGTTGGTCCCCCCTGTTACGTCGAGCAATCCTATCGGATGATCTGTTACCCAACCCAGGTGGAGTTTGTAGGATCGACAAACCAACGAGATTTTGGCGGGTCGAGTTTTATGTATTCAAAACATCAGCTTGATTTAGGAGCGCCTGCATCAAGAATTGGCGGCTCCAAGCGGGTGTCTCTCTTGAAACAAGCGGCTCGCTATATAAACGTGTGTGAGATATGTCTGTTCATCCAAAAGGCAAGTGTGCCTACAGACATGAGCTTATGGGGTTATCAACTATATCTCATAAAACACTAACTGTATAAAATATGCAAACATGAACAAAAATGCGAATGGATATATTTTCCCAAGAGGTAATCATAGTAATTTGGTGAATCCTCCTTTGACTTCTCCAGTAAATGAAAACTGCACATCGGATTTGGGGGTGCAGATATATTTATGTTTATATACAAACAGGATAAGAGAATCGAACGCAAGTTCAAGAAACCGGTCACGTGAAATAGTGAAAACTTTTGGCTTCAAGAAGCGGACGCTAATCGGAGCATGGAACGTGAGAACACTATATGGTATTGGGCGATATGAGCAAGCCGAGCGTGAAATGTTACGATTCAATATTAACATACTTGGCGTCAGTGCCACTAAATGGAGAGGTTGTGGTGAAATTATTTCAGACAGTAATTTAACTCACATGCTGTACTCATGAGATGATGAAGCAGAAACAGGAATAAGGCACGGTGGAGTAGGAATTATGCTAAATGCTGAAGCAAGATGCAGTCTTATATCTTAAAAACCAATATCGCGTAAATTGAAGACTGCCAGATTTAAAACCAGGGTCCAAAATATAACCATAATACAATGTTACGCTTCTACCGAAGTAGCAGAAGATGAAGAAAAGCAGAATTTTTACACTCTACTTGGGACAACATATAATAACGCTCCCAGAGCCGACATAAAGATTATATTGGATGATCTAAACGCGAAAGTCGAAACGGAAACTCTGGTTTAGAACGAGTAATGGGACGGCATGGCATTGGGTTAAGAAACGACAATGGCGAAAGGCTCGTTGATTTTTGCAATTCCCGCCAGCTAGTCATTGGCGGTACGTTGTTTCCACATAATGCATGTCATAAGGTAACACGGGTTTCTCCAAATAGTCAAACTAAAAACCAAATAGACCATTTCATTGTCCAGCAGAAGTGGAGGAAATCTCTTTGCGACGTTCGAAATAAGAGGAACGGTAACGTTAGAAGCGATCACCATTTAGTTTGCGCAAATGCAGTTAAGAACAGCAGCTGTCCAAAGACGAAATCATGTGCCTGTCAGAAGAGCACTCTTCGATGTTGAAGCGTTAAAAAATCCCGCAACACGTGGAAATTTTGTACAAAAATTCCGAGAAAGGGCAGCAACATTGAATGAAGCAAATGAACGAAAGCACGGAGCAGTTTCTATAGATGAAAAGTGGGATAAATTAAAACAATCATTTATTGAAACTGGAAGAGAAACAATACCCCGATTATCGCAGCAAAAAGCCCCATGGATCTCACGAATTTCGTGGGACAACATAGCCAGACGTAAAGAGCTGAAACCAAAATAAACTCTGAACAGGATCCGCGGCTATTGGGTGAGCTTCGCAGCGAGTATAACAGAGCACATAAAATCGCACAGAGAAGTGTAAGACGAGACTGAAGGAAACAAATAGAAAACCTTGCTACGGAAGCAGAAATAGCAGCCAGAAGAGGTGTTGGCAAAGCCTTATATAAGATAACAAAAATTCTTTCAGGTCATTCAACAAAGCAGCAAAATATTGTCTTGGACGAAGATGGAAGGCTTCTGGTGTCGATGGATGATCAATTACGCAGGTGGAAAGACTACCTTTGCCATTTGCTAAACGAAATTTTATACAGCAATCTGCATCAGAAATCTCTGAAGAACCTGAGTTGCCTCGATCACACAGGGGTATTAGTACAGCACCACCCACGAAACCTGAAATCGAAAGTGCCATTTTGTGCTTGAAAGATAACAAAGCTGCAGGAATTGACCAAATACCCGCCGAACTTCTAAAAGCAGACATCCCCGCAACGGCAGATGTACTCCTCCCATTAATTCAGGCAAATAAGGGAAGAAGGAAAGTACCCGAGTGAGTGGAAAGAAATAGTTATTGTTAAGCTAACCTGAAGCATTGCAATAACTGGCGCGGCATTACGCTGTTATCTGTCTTCTCGAAAATAATGGCAAATATTATACTCGAAAGGATCAAAAGCAGTATTGAAAATACATTGAAAAGACATCAAGATGGCTTTCGAAGTGGTCACTCTTGTGTTGACCATATCAACACGCTACGAATAATACTCGAGCAATCAACAGAGTTCGGGTCGACGATACATCTCATGTTTGTAGACTTCGAGAAAGCTTTTGATATTGTAAACCGAGAGTATATATGGAGAGCTCTTAGTAGGTGTGGTATCCCGGAGAAAATTATTGCCATTATTAAGGAATTCTACGAAAATGCGAGGTGTCGAGTCTTACACAATGGACTGTTGACTGATTCATTTGAGGTGCAGCAGGATGTAAGGCAAGACTGTATATTGTCGCCTATATTATTTTTGGTTGTGATGGATGAAATTTTAACCGAAACCGTAGGCAAGAAAAAGGCAAAAAAAAAGAAAAAATTTAAGCCACTTAGATTATGCTGATGATGTAGTTTTCATGGCACACACAAGAAGTGGTCTGAACGAAATGTGCCAAAATTTGAACACATATGGCAAACGAGCTGGTCTAAAAATAAATGCAGCTAAGACTAAAAGCATGGGTAAAGAGCACTCAACACATTAGCAAATTCTACTAGAAGAAAGCCAGATTGAAGAAGTAGAGCAGTTCAATTATTTAGGAAGCATGGTTACATCAAATGGGGGAACAGAAGTTGATGTTGACAGCAGTATAAGTAAAGCTAGAGCTGCTTTTGGAACTCTATCAAACATATGGCAGTCAAATAATATAGCCCAGCGTACAAAGCTAAAAATATTTGAAACCAACATCAAATTAGTACTTCTATACGGCTGTGAAACATGGCGGTTACCCATTATCACCAAAAAGTTGCAGACGTATATAAACCGTTGTCTACGCTGCATCTTAAGAGTTCGTTGGCCGCAAATCATTACCAACACACACCTGTGGAAAAAAACTAACCAAAAGATGATTGAGGTCGAGATCCGAGTTAGAAAATGGCGATGGATCGGACATACCTTGAGGAAGCCAGAAGAAAACATTGCAAGGGAAGGCAATGTTTTAAGTGGAATCCACAAGGAAGACGACGAGTGGGTAGACCAAGAAAAACATGGAGAAGTACTGTTTTGAAAGAGTCAGAAGCACGACGCAAAACGTGGTTACAGCTAAAAAAAATTGCTAAGGATCGTGAAAGGTGGAGAGGATTTGTTGACGCCCTATGCCCCACCAGGGGTTCTAGGATCCAGTAAGTAAGTAAGTAATAATAATAGATTATAAATTATGCTGTAATGATCATGTTAATTACATTTAAAAATTGATAAAGCCATTACTAGGTTCTATTAGGAGAAGCGGTATTATATTAGATTATAAATTAGGCAAGTTATTATTCCATGCGCACATTATGTCACATATAAGATACAATGTGGTCGTGTTGTTCAAAATATTAAAAAATAAAGTAAGCACTTTAATAAACAAAGCAATCAAGATACTCTTCAGGTTAAATTGGCGTTCTCCGGCTGATGAGTTATACAAAAGGATGGGATTCCTTAAGTTAGATGAATTAATAATTTAAGAAAATGCTAAAACTATTCATAAAACATAATTTTATAAAAATAAAACTACAACACCAGAAATATGGATATGTTATGTCATGAAAAAACTCAAAATGAATAAGCTAAAAACAGTAATTTTTGTTTTTCAATAAGAATTTACAACTGTCTTCTTGAGAAATTTAAGAAACGTAGTAATATAAGTAGCTTTAGGTTGAAATTGAAATCTTTATTAAAAAATTATCAAGTTTTATTTAAAAGATAGTTAGAGTTATAAGTAAAATTATAAATTAGGCATAAAAAAATAATATTAATAGTAATATACATAATTTTTGTATTTATTTTCTATATAAATGTAACTATATTTATTATAATTGCTAAGACTTTTATATCAATTTTATGTTATTGTCTAAGTCTAGTATATTGTAAAATAATAATTGTAATTTCATAACATTTACTTATATATAATAAAATAAATAAAAAAAAAAAAAAAAAAAAAAAATAAACGTTGATACCATAATTAGTGTAATCGCCTTTAACTGAGATTTTGTGAAAAATAGGTATACATACTTTTAAATGTTTGTGGTGCGGTTTTAAAAGTGCTGAAGTTGAAAATAATTTTTTTCGCTTACCGAAATCTAGTGAAAGGTAGATTTTTTAAATATTTTTTTTTTATATTATGTGCATATATAATGTCATAATATTTAATCGGCTTATTTTTTCCCATACAAATATAAACATCCTTTTTCTGGGTAAACTATTTGACAAATTTTAATGAAACAACACCCAAAAGAAAGGTTTTTTTTGTTTTCATAGGACAATGATATTTTTTTTTAAGAATATTGCGTATTTTCAGGTGAAAACCTGTCTTTAATTTAACGTAATTTTGAATTTAACGGTCACGCGGTTAAAAGTTGAGGCTTATGACTTTAATATTATGCGCCGACTTTCTGTGTAAATGCAATCCATTTTCGGTTGTAACTCGCAGCTCAGTCAAAATATTTATTATAGACGCCGACTGATGTCTTCTTTTTTTTGTTTAGTTCAAATGTTCAATGAACAAGGAGATTTAAATTTTTTTAAAATTTTTGTTTTGTTTTTGTTTTTTCTTTATCTTAAAAAGTGAACGAAAAAATGTATTCTGTTCGAAATGAAAGCAATATATTTGGTTTATACAGTAGTTTTCATTTATAACGAACTCTGTTCAGCTTTAATTATAAAAAACTACACTTTTTGCTAAAGAATTAAATTTTACCTAAAAATGTAAGTTTTTTATTACATTGATATTTCTTTTATTTAAACTTATTATTTCTAATTATGTTGCTTGGCGATTAATTAAGTCTTTTTTATTTAGTTTTGAATATAAAAAAAATCATAATAACGCATCAAAAATACAAAAAAAAATTTTAATAGAAGAAAAGCTGAGAAGAAAGGCTGACACATCAAATAAAATTCTAGCAAATGAGTTCGAAGTGTCCATTCTAGAATCAGCATATTCTACAATTTTTAAGTCTTATACTAATATTTCAAAATTCACAGCATTCTTTTAAACCGACATTCGTTTATTACGACGATTATTTTCCGTCCCATCATGTTCGTTATAACCGAAAAGTACTGTATTTTGTTTTTATTTGCAATTTCACCAGTGCAAGCAAATGAAAAAGAGATCACTCTACTCACACTATTTAATGAGATTAAAATTCTACAAGCAATGGTGAGTAAGATGGATGAATTAGAGAATAAAAATGCAACACTGTTAAAAAAAGTTGACTCTCTTGAAATGAGAATAAATCAATTAGAGCAAAAAGAAAACCGTAACTGTGTTGATATTATTGGTATTCCAGATATTTCTCATGAGAATGCAAAAGAGAAAGTTGTTAAACTTTTTAAAGAAGGTTTGAATGTAGATTTTTCTGTAAGTGACATCGATAACTACTACATCAAGAAACCAAAAACTTATTCAAAAATTCTCTCAGAGAAAAATCTATCGAACTCTCCCACGCTTTCTACTGAAAATAGAAATATTGTTTGTATAAAATTTAACTCGGCTGCTGTGAAAGAGAAAATTATGAAGAACAACAGACTACATAAAAATCTTACTGCTGGCATATTTGGTAATACTAATACTAATAACATCTATATTAATAATACGCTCACTAAACATATGAGAGATTTATTTACCAAAGCGTTAGAAGTTAGAAAGGAAAAGAAATACAGGTATTTATGGACGCAAAATTCTGTAATATTAATAAAGAAAAAAGAAGGCGATAAGGCAATAAAAATTAGTAATTATAATGATATTTTTAATCTTAATTAATAGTTCTTTCTTTTTTTTTTTGCATAATAATTTTGACAAATGTCTCTAAATAATAATATTAATAACTATATTGATTTTGATAATTTGCCTTCTTTTAACTTAAATAATTTGTTTAGTAATGTAAGCCATAATAATTCAGTAAATAATTCTGTAAATAATTTTTTCGTTTCTCATCAAAACATTAGAAGTATGCGAAGTAACTTTGACTCTTATTTAGTTCATTTACAATCTTTAGAAATAATGCCAAGTATAATTTTTTTAAGTGAAATTTGGATCTTTGATCATTAAGTTAATAACTATAAAATTCCTAATTTCGAAATGTTTCATCGTTGTAATAATAATTACGCATCAGGTGGTGCTATTGTTTACGTTAGTAATGACATTAAATGTGTTTGTAAAGAAGTTAATTTTGTTAGCGCTGATATTATAAATGTAGTGTGTGAAATTGACAATATTTCTTATTGCTTTGTATGTGTTTATAGACTTTAAGAACATAAAATTAATGAATTTCTTATTGAATTCTCTAATTATTTAAATAATGTTAAGTACAAAAATTGTATTATTTTAGGTGATTTGAATATTGATATTCTTGGTAAATCAAAAAGTAGTGATGATTATCTTTTTCTTATGGCTTCAAACGGTTTTGAATCTCTTATTAATGAACCTACTAGATCTACAACCACTTCATTTTCATGTATTGATCATGTTTTTTGTAGAACTCAAAAAAATAATAATCATAAAATTAAAAGTTCTGTTTATGATATTCAAATTATGGACCATGTTATGATTATTATCAAATTTGAATTAAATACGTGTTTGCCAAAATCTAAAACTTTTAGGTTTAATTATAATTATATTGATTATGATAAATTAATTTATATATTAAATTTAGAGTTATGGGAAGAAGATGTTTTTTCTGAAAATAATCCCTCTACAGCATTTGACAAATTTTTAAAAATCCTAAATAATTATATTATGGATTGTAATATTATTGTCACTAGAA
This sequence comes from Dolichopus griseipennis, assembly GCA_963082915.1. Lineage (NCBI taxonomy): Eukaryota > Metazoa > Arthropoda > Insecta > Diptera > Dolichopodidae > Dolichopus > Dolichopus griseipennis. The sequence goes on along the minus strand of OY720445.1, from coordinate 50,715,922 downwards.
GTCGTAGGAAATGTAAGCTTAAACAATGGATTACAAATTTGTTATTGAATAATATTAAAAGAAGGGATAAAATTAGAAAAATTACGCTAAAACATAATAACAATATTCGTCTACTCAACTATTATAAGAAAATTTGCAATGATGTAAAAGTAAATATTACCAACTGTAAGAATAGTTATTATATTAATAAGTTTGATTCTAATAGGGGTAATATTAAGAAAGAATGGAATATAGTCAATAGTATATTAAACAAAGATTCTACTTATGATAATAATATAATTAATCTTAATATCAATAACGTTATTACAAATAATTCTTTAGAAGTGGCTAATCATTTCAATCAATACTTTGTTAATATTTCCCAGCAACTTGATACGGATAATTATTTTAGTGCATACTCATCGGATAAAGTAGTCGAGGAAAGTTTTGAATTGAGAAGTTTCTTTTTTGACCATATTTCAGCTTATGAAATTCATAAAATAATAACTGGCCTAAAAAGCTCAGATTCTACTACTTCAGAAGATATTTCTAATAATACTTTAAAGAAGATATCATATCAAGTTATTGATATTTTGGCTCATATTTTTAATTATAGTGTAATTTCAGGCATATTTCCTGAAAAATTAAAAAATGCTGAAGTTATTCCTCTATTTAAAAAAGGTGATAGAACTGATGTCAACAATTATAGGCCTATTTCTCTTTTATCCTCTTTCTCAAAAATTTTTGAAAAAGCAATAAAATGTAGAATTTTAGCTTTCCTTGACAAAACTAATTTCTTTAGCTCGAATCAATTTGGTTTCCTGAAAGGCAAATCCACTGAGAATGCTTTACTCAAATTCTGTGGGGAACTATATGAGTCAGTAAATAAAGGTCACACTACAACTGCGTTGTTCATTGACATTACTAAAGCCTTTGATCTTGTGGACCACAATATTCTTTTAAAAAAGTTGTTTAATGCTGGATTCAGAGGTTTTATTCTTAATTGGTTTAATTCATATTTAGCAGGAAGAAGGCAAAAAGTAAAGATTGGAGAGATTTTAAGTTCCGACCTTAGTTTAATATCTTATGGTGTTCCTCAAGGGTCGGTACTAGGGCCTATCTTGTTTTTAGTTTTTATAAATTCGCTCTTCTTACAACAATTTAAAGGATCAATAACTGCATTTGCTGATGATACTGCTTTTACGTATAGTTGTAGTAATAGTTTTGTTGTAGCTGTCAACTTGAACTATGATCTTGATCTTATCAGACACTGGTTTAATAAGCATAAATTAATAATTAGTCCTAAAACAAAATATATGAATTTTAGTATCCACGATCCGGCTTATAATAACTTAGATATTTTCTATCATCTTTAAGTTGTTACTATATGAACCACCATTGCGATACAAACTGCTTCCTGATTGAAAACGTTAATTCGTTTAAATATCTTGGTATTTTAATTGATTCAAGATTATGTTGGTCAGATCATACGTCCTACGTTAATAAGTATCTTAAGAATATTATCAGAAATCTTTATCAGTGTACTACGCAATGTTTCATTCTAAACTTCAATATGGTATATCGTGTTGGGGTGGGGCATATTTTAACAAAATACATCCTCTATTAATAACACAGAAGCATGCTATCAGAATTATTTGCAAGAAAAACCGTAATTATCCTTCTTTTGTGCTTTTCAATAAGTTAAAAATACTTCCCATAAGAAACTTATATTATTATAAAACCCTAAAAGTTTTTTTTTTGAAATCAGGCTATTCAGCTTTAAGGTATATTAATAATTACAATTTAAGAATTAATTCTAGAAATATTGTTAAAGTTCCGCGTTTCCGTAAATTCCATTTTTGTCATTTCTATTTTATAGTAGCTCCCAGAATATTTAACAAACTACCTGATTATATTAGACTTACTAGAATTTTAACTAAGTTTTTAAAACTTTTGAAATCTTGGCTTTTAGAAATTAACTTTGTAATTTATGAAGACCTACTAAAGGTAATTAACTAAATGAGTAAAGTTCCTTCGCTTTTTTTAAGATAAAATTAATTATTTTTTATGTTGTTTTCTACGTTTTTTATTTTCATTTTATTTTATTTTTTTGCCTTTCCCCACTAATGTTTAAATTAAAATAAAAATTTTTTGATAATTTGAAAAACATATTAAAGTAAGTAAATTTATATTTAGTTAATGATTTGTATGATGCGCCATTCGATACTTGTCTCTTCTTTTGCAAAAAAATGGTAGCTAACTATTTTTATTATTAAAATTTTGTTCTACAATGTAATTTTATTGTATATTGAAAATCAAAATAAAAATATTGAATTAAAAAAAAAAAAAAAAAAAAAAAATTTATTATAATACAGTAATAAAAAAAAATTTTTTTTGTAAATCGTAAATTGTTGTTGCTTTTCGTTAAGTTTTTTGTACAATAAAAAACCGACTTCTGAAATATATATTACGTTTGAGAGTTATGATATTAAAATATATATATATTTGCAAAACATTTAAGAAAAAAACAAATAATCTTTCTTAAAAAAATAATTTGTAATTTAAATGATTTGTTACTTAGGGCCTAACCAACGCGTACGGTGTATAATTTCTGGAAATTTCTAGAAAATTTTGAAATAAATAGTTACATGAATTTACATGTGAGCAATCGAAATACGCGACGTACCTCGGATTTAAAAATGACAAAGCGAAAAATAAAAATAGAAAATTTAAAATTATATATTTGTAAAATATTTGTTTATTAAAAAATACCTATAATATTTCTTAAGAAAATGATTTGTGTCTTATGGATCAGCCAAAATCAGCATGTACGGCATTCAGTTTCTGTCAAAAAATTTTTAAATAATTAGTTATGTAAAAAAATTTACATAAAAGCATACGCGACGTACTGCACCGCGGAGTTTTAAAATTTAAAAATTGACAAAGTGTATAAAAATATTGTAATTGTTTTTTTCTTATGTTGCTACGATTAAATTTTAAAAATAAAATATTTTAAAATAACATTTTTTTTAAATAATTTTGTTTAAAACAAACATAATATTCAAATAAATTGAAAATACCTACAAGTACAATATGTTTGCAAAACTAAAAAAATTATCTTTCTCAAAAAAAGTTGTTTGTTCCTTAGGTCTTAACCTAAATAAAAGCATACAGCGTATAATTTCTGTCAAAAAATTGAGAAATAAATAGGTACATAAATTTACATTAGAGCAGCGAAAATACGCGTAACGCAATGTACCTACTGTATCTCGGATTTTTAAAATTTACAAATATTGACAAAATGTATAAAAATATTATTATTGGTTTTTCTTATATTTCTAATATTATGTTTTAAAAAATAATATTTTTTTAAAATAATTTTTATTAAAAAATATCTTATATTCAAAATACCTATAATATGAAATTATAAATATTTTTTGTAGGTACTAAATTAAAACATTCAAATAAATATTTTTCGATAAATTAAATACTCTACGCGCGTATCTATTTAAGGATATTTAGACAGACGTATTGACGTACTGCCGTATAAAAATTGTACGTCGTATGTTTTGATTTCATTCTAATAATTGAAAAGTTTATTTTGCATTTTGAACATCGAATAATGTTTTTTATTATAAAAAAAACTATTTTTAGTAAATAAAAATAGATATAAAACAAATTTTATATATCAAAAAGTTTGCCTGAAGATTAGATTGGCGTAATTTGTAAATGGAACCCTAATTTTTGTTTTAGAAGTACATAATTGTCAGATTAATTGTCATATATATATTTGACATTTTAAAACTACCTGTCATTTGCTAAGTTAATTATATTTAATATATTTAAATAATCAAAATAAAGTGAAAAAAGTAAGGTTTATTGCTGATATAAATATAAAGAATATTTTTTAAAATGGAAGGTAACTTATGGAGGGTAAGTGCTTATTGGTTAACAAATAAAAATTTGATTTAACATAACCTATTCAAATGAATTTTAATTAAAGCCATCTGTCATATACTCTTTTACAAGAGCTGGTGTAGCTGGCAATAGTTGAGAGTAGAAAAGAGTTTACTTCTCATAAAGGAATGAGAGCAATAGTATTTTTTTGTTTTAAGAAACTTATGAGTCATGGCTCAATAATATAAAAATATATTTTTGTCAATAAAAAAATTAGGAAATATTAAATAAATAAACTATGTAGACAAAAAGGTATTAAGTAAACTAAAGAACTCAGAATTATTTTTCGCATGCTTTTCAGAACTTTAGATAGGCATACATTTGTAGTAAAAATTTACCTATGTAGCTATTAAATTTAAAAATGGAATAAGGGTAGGAAAAATGTATTCTTTGATTTATTGAAAAACTTTTTTTTTATGCTATAAATCTTAAGATTGAGATTTAAAAAAAAACTTCGGTCAACTTGACTTATTTTATACTTCTAGCAGCTTCAATATAATATAATATTTAGTACTAAACTTATGAATTATGATATGTTAAAATTTGTTGTACATATTATTTATTCATAGAGCCTTTTAATTCGGTTAGGATACAGAATACGTACTACAACATATTTCAAATCGTACTAAAATGTTTAGAAAAAAGTACAGTTTAATATATGAAGGACAGCATTAACTCGAATTTTGGGTTCTTGACTTCAATAAATATATGTATACTAGCTGTTGGCCCGTCACAGAATGACGGAATGTCTATTGAAAGAAAAACTTTTTCTAATAAGAAGTATTTCTAATTTCATTATATGCATGTACATTATATTGTATATCAATATTATTTTCTTAAATAAAGTCGAAACTGTTACATTTTGTAATACGTAGATTATATTTCGATTCTTGCAATTGATACACAAAAAAAAATGACTTATATAACTTCTTGTTGTTTCTTAAAAATTTGAATATGAATAATAAGTTATGTAGTCTACCTTTTGTTAAATTTGATAAAATGTCGGGGTCGTTAGTTCAAATCCCTTCTTGTTGAATTTTTTTTTTTAATTTCAATTAATTTTTTTTTTTATTCAATTATGTACTTGTTTAAATTTTAAATTTTTAAATTTAAGTTCGATAAAATTGTTTGTTAAAAGATTCGAAATTTTTTTATAGGTTTATTTTGTTTCAATAATGACCTATTTCTCCTTCTATTAACTTTATGTAGACATATTTTTAAAATGTTGCTAAGCTCTGTATATTGTTTCATAACCTTTGTTTAGATTCAAATCGAAATACTTGTATGTTGCCAACATTCTACAATGTACCACTCAACATGTTTAATTATGTACCTATTTTTATGGACATAAAATTGAATTATGAATTGAGTTTTGCATTATCAAATGCAAATAAAATTTTTGATTTTTTTTATTTTACCTACCTAATTAAGTAAAAAAAAATATATTTGCTTTGATTATGATGATGAGATGAGGGAAGCTTTGAAATTGCTTTGAAACATTGCTTGCTTCATTTACTTTCCAAAGCAAAAAGCAGGCAACGCAACAAAGAGTACATTTGGCCTTCGCTATTATTTCAGTTTTTAACTGAAACTAATGAAGACTTACTACAAAAATGTTCATGTGAAGCATAGTCTTAGTTTTTAATACCAAAATGATTTACTATTTATTTAAAATTCCCAGAAAATCTTCTGTGATTTTTAAAACTGAAATCAATTTTTTCATAAAATAAAAAAATTCTTTTTTTGTTTATTTTTTTTTATTAAAAATTAATAAAATGTTTTTTGGCCTGCTTACGATAATTTATGATATTTTATTTTCTAAAATAAAACACATTCAACAAAATATTAATATTTTATTTTTTAATAATTGAACACATCCAACAAAACATATTTAATTGAATGCGTTTGTTACACCTCATTCTAGACAAATATATTAATAATAATGTTTAGAAATATGTATAATCAAATTTTCTGAACATTATATATTATTAGAATAATATTTATATGTATTAAGAATTTAAATTTAATTTAACTGTATCAATTTATCCTCTCTTTAAAACGGCTTAGCTATAGGAATAAAACTCAAAGATAGGTACTTAACAACATTTTTATAATTGAGAAATATTATAAATTTTTTTTTTAAGCTAATTTCAAGCGCAAGAATTGATGACAACATTGTTGGCATTATTTTTATTATGTATAGGAAAAAAAAAATAATTTGTCGTGTAATATTAGTCTAATATAATTTACATAAAACGAATTTTATAAAAGCTACAATAGCTCGAATTTCGAGCACAGGGCGATACTAGTAATATATAATGTTTTTATTTTATTTAGGAGAAAAACGTGGTTGAAAAATTTAAATAGATTCGATTTGATTAGCATTTAAAAAATAATTTCAATTATAAGTGTTGTGAAAAATATGATAATAATTATTTTATAAAAATGTACATTAGAATAAAAATATATTTTGTAATAAAAAATTTCAACAAAATTTAAAATTTGATAATAAACATAAATATTTTAGAGTGACACATTTATAATAATAAATTCGATTTTAAAACATTTTAAAGGCCTTTCTTTTGTATACAGACAGAAAATGAAATATTTTAGAAAACTAAAGCTATAATAAAATTTTAAAGTCTTTTAATAATTATTTTATAAAAATGTACATTAGAATAAAAATATATTTTGTAATAAAAAATTTCAACAAAATTTAAAATTTGATAATAAACATAAATATTTTAGAGTGACACATTTATAATAATAAATTCGATTTTAAAACATTTTAAAGGCCTTTCTTTTGTATACAGACAGAAAATGAAATATTTTAGAAAACTAAAGCTATAATAAAATTTTAAAGTCTTTTAAAAATTTAAATTTACATAACTTTATATTATAACATTTACAATTGTATTTTAAAGTTTATTATTGGTTTATTACTTACGACACACAATGCAATTTTACTATGTTTCAATTTCATTTTTTTTTTCATTTTCCGTCTTTTTCTTGCATGAAATATTCTTATTTTATTACTATCTACTTCCTACAATTTGAGTAAATTTTTGCATATGTATATGTGGAAAGAGTAAAAGTAGCAAAAAAATTTTTGATTACGTGACCAAACGAAACTACTTCTTAACAATAAATATACTTTGCTTTAGAGGTAGATACATAACATACCTACATATGATCTGTTAAACTACATGTAAAACATTTACAAACATACATATAGGTACTATAGGTATGTACAATGTGCAGAAATGTATTTAGACTTAAAGATACCTAATAAATATAAAACAATCTTGTTTAACAAACTAGTTAGATAAAGATTTTATCAAATAGGTACTTATAATTTATTTTTAATGACATTTTTGTCTTCTGTTAATAAAATTTAAATTAATGTAAATAAATTTAATAGAGAGGATATTTTAATAATTTATAATTAGTTAATAGATGAGAGACAGTTCTTCTTTCTGTTAGTCTTAATCCAACAATTTAAACACAAAAACACTTTCAAATGCAAAAGATCTATACCATCAAATTTTAATACCATCTGGTTAATTAAAATTTTCAATATTTTAATCTCAAAAGTTTTCAAACATTAAAAGAACTGTTTATTATACCAGCAATTTACTTTTATATTAAAACAGTAACAAATTCCCAAGGGGGGGTAGATATAGACTCAAGTGTATGGATCGGATCAGAATCGAAAAAAAAATCTTTATATTAAAACAGTAACAAAATATTTTTTTTTTTTATTTTATTTTATTTTATATGAGCATTACTCTATATCTATTAAATCGGAGTGTCTGAAAGTTACTGCAAAAATTGGTTGGTCTACTGCAAAAGGTTCGGCCATACAACTTCTTATTTTTTATGAGCATTACACTACATCTAATAAAGCTGGTATGTTTGAAATTTTGCCAAAAGTAATTTATGTTTATATAATAATGATATAGTGTTTATATAACGGTCATACGGATATCCCACAGTTGACACGCAGTCCACTCTACCACACTCTTCCTCGTTATACCCCTATGACTATATAGTCAAAGGGTGTAATTAGTTTGCCATTACGTTTGTGACGCAAAGAATGAGGGGGGGTAGATATAGACTCAAGTGTATGGATCGGATCAGAATCGAAAAATAAATCGATTAAGCTATGTATGTCCGTCCGTCTGTCCGTCCGTCTGTCTGTCCGTCCGCACGATAACTCAAAAACTAAAGGAGCTAGAATCTTGAAATTTTCGCAAATTATTTTTTTTGCAATAGCCGTCATCGCTATTTAAATTCAGCCATTTTGGGCCATGGGTTCGGGTAGCTGCCAGACAACTTCTTTTTTTATATGAGTATTTCTCTGCACCTATTACAGCTGCGTGTCTGAAATTGTGCCAAAAGTAGTTTAGTTTTATGGCCAAAGTTTCTGCAAAATTTGGTTGATCTCCTGATCTCAAAGTTTTTATAACATATTAAACTACAAAATTGATTAAAATTATAATTGTTAAATAACTAAAAAAAATAGATTAAATACAATTTGTTTTGTTTATTTACTTCATACATTTAATTATAAATAGCTACATTTGTTTTTATTTCATTTCTCTAAATTTGTTTACAGTTTAAATATCTTACATCTATTTATTAACAATTTTACATCTAAAATTTTTATTAACACTGTTAACATCAATTTAATTTAATTTAACATAATTTCACAAAAATTAAACTAAGATACACTTAAATAATACACTTAATTATTAATTTTGTTTTTTTTTAATGATACTTTAAATAAAAATATTAAAATTTTTCATAAAAATAAAAACTTTTATGTAAATCTTAAAATAAACGAGGAAGATTATAGTTGCCCTTGTCAACTTTTAGATACCCGTGCGTGTATTAAATAAATAAGAAATTCTTATATTGCAATTGAACTGTTTGACAGAAAATTCAAAATATTTGTTTTTTTATATTTAATTACAAAAAATATTAATAAAAAAAAAATGAATTAAAAAAAAGGATGAATTTAAAAAAAAAATATGCTCTCAAAGAGATTCGAACCCACACTTTTCAATTAAAATGTCGACGTCTTAACCACTAAGCCATCGACTTTATATTCATCTCAATTTTTTTTTTAAATTACATATTATAGTTGCGATGATACTCAATTGTTTGTTTTGAATAACTGTTTTGAATTTTTTTAAAAATGTATTAAAAAAAATAAATAATTTATAAATGAGAATTTTAAGATGAATTAAAAAAAAAAAAAATTTTGCCCCAGCCAGGAATCGAACCGAAACGTTTTGACTACTAGTCCCATGTCCTATCCACTATACCATAGAACAATTAAAAATTTGTCTACAAAACGAGTTTTTATTTATCTCATTATTTTTTTTTTAATAATTGTTGTTGCTAAGGTATCAATTGTTTGTTTTAAATAACAGTTTTAAATAATCGTAGTTTCTATGGTATCAATTGTTTGTTTTAAATAACAGTTTTGAATTTTTTTATAAAAATATTTAAAAAAATTAATAATTTTTAATATAAATGAGAGTCTTATGTCAAATTTTCTATAAAATAAAATTTTTTCAAACATAAAATAAATACATATATTTTATTAAAAAAAAAAAAAAAAAAAAACAATTTTCCTTAGCCTGCATTCGAACCGAGACATTTTTGCTACAAGTAACATGTCCTAACCACTACACCATGAATCGATTAATAATTAAACAACAATTTGTTTGTTTTTATATTTGGTTTCTATTTCGTTAATAATTTAGAAAATACTCATAAAATATCGAAAAATTTGTATGGCAGCTACCCGAAGCCTTTCTCCGATTTTAACCAAAAACAATAGGGAACCTACAAATTGTCTAAAAATTACTTTGTGAAAGTTTCAGAACTCTAGCTCTTATAGTTTTTGAGTTATCGTGCTGACGGACGGACGGACGGACGGACGGACACACATAGCTAGATCGATTCACTTTTCGATGCTGATTCGATACGTACCCTTGACACTATATCTAGCTCTTATATTTCGATGCGTTACAAACGGAGGAGTAATTTTAATATACCCGATGTTCATATATGTATGCACGGATATAAAAATAAACACAAATATCAAACACTATAACTATCCCTCTCACTCCTATTAAGTCAGCTATTCATCTAGTTCCATTTCAATTTGTTATATATACATATATTGTTACATATTTAAAATTAATGTAAATAGATTCAGTGAATATCAAACTTTATTTCTCAGCTAATATCAAACGATAAATTTAAAATAAAGTTCTACTCAAATTTTAGTCTGAAAAAAATTTAAATTTATAAATGTTTTTTCTTTTGTAAGGCCTTTTTTCAGAATCCGTTACTTTTCTAGAACTTTCCAACCAATAGTAAAACCATCTATAACAACTAAAATATACTTTCGTTTATAACGACTAACTTCAAGCGGTCCATAATAATCAACATGTATAGTATATGAAAGGGTTTATCTCCTTTTGGAATAGAATGTAAATACCCTTCCAGTTTTCCCGAATGTTTATTAAAAGTTAAACACTTAGGACAATTTTGAATATAGTTCTTCACTTTTTCTACTAAATTTGGAAACCAATACGTTCTTTTGACAAGTTCTATGGTTTTCTCAACCCCCACATGTCCTATAATATCATGACAATTTCGCCAAACTTGGAAAATCATATTTGATGGTACATAAAAACGAATATTTTGCTTATCTACCTTCCGATATACTAACCCATCTCTTAGTTCGAATAAACTATGCTCTTTCATTTGTAATTGTGGTTTTAATTTCATTATTTCATCATCTTGGTTTTGACAAATTGCAAGTGTTTGCTCAAATGTATTTTCTTCTAAGATTAAAATCGCTTCAGACCTATTTAATGCATCTACATGCTGCATTTTTGTACCTTCTCTGTGTTCTACTGTATAATTAAAATTTTGCATTTCCAAAGCCCACCTGGCTATACGCGGATTTATTATTTGCTTTTTCAAAGTTAAATTTAAGGCATTACAGTCGGTTACTATTTTAAATGGTCTTCCTAATAGATAAATACGAAAACGTCGTAAGGAATAAATAATAGCTAAAGTTTCCAACTCGTACGAGTGGTATTTTGATTCTTGCTCCCTCGTTCTTTTGGAGAAATAAAATATGGGATGGAATTTATTGTCGGACTTCTTTTGCACTAAAATTCCTCCATAACCTACTGAGCTTCCGTCACAGTGCAACTCAGTTTCATCGCTAGGCGAAAAAATAGCTAATACTGGTTTTTGTAATAATTTATTTTTTAAAGTTTCAAAAGCATTTAATTGAATGTTCCCAAATTCAAATGGTACATTCTTTTTAATTAAATTTTGTAACGCGTTTGCTAAAATTGAAAAATTATGTATGAACTTACGAAAATAGGAAGTCATCTCCAAAAATCTTTGTAATTCTTTCAAATTTTTTGGAACGGGAAAATCAGTAATTGCTTTCAAATTGTTTTCGTTCGGACTGATCCCTTTCTCATTTACTTTATAACCTAAAAAATTAATCTCCTGATATAAAAATTTACATTTCATGACATTCAATTCTAATTTATTATTGGATAAAATATTTAAAACTTTATTTAAAACAATATAATGTTCATCTAATGTTTCAGTAGCAATCAAAATATCATCTATATAAATGATAACAACTCCTTGATTAATTAAATCCCTAAACAATAAATCTACATAACGTTGAAACACAGAAGGTGCATTGGTTAAACCAAATGGAACCTTTAAGTATTCAAATTGACCAAACTAAGTAACAAAGCTTGTATATTTTACAGACTCTGCCTCAATTTCAATTTGATGAAATCCGCTCTTCAGATCTAGTAATGAAAAATACTTCTTTTTATTTAATTTATCAATTAAATCTTCGATTACAGGCAATGGGTAGTTGTCCCGTAAAGTACATTTATTTAAATTTCTATAATCTACACAAAGTCTATATTGATCGTTTTCTTTTTTCTTTATTAAAACTACCGGTGAACAGAAAGGAGAATTACTTGGACGAATAATATTTTTTTCTAATAATTCATCAATAATTTTAAATAAAGCGTCTCTTTCGACAATTGATAATCTTCTTGGAGAGGTGCGAAAATTTGACTCGGACTTCAAGTTAATTTGCATTTTATACTGAATCTTTAGTCTATCATCCTTACCAAAATTTTTTAAATAATTTTTATACATGCTTTCAATTATACTTTTACTGTCGTAACTTACGTTTTTATCAAAATTTAAATCAAGATTAAATTCATTATTTTCATTAAAAATTTCAATATTCATTAATCTATCACAAAAATTTTTCCCTTCAATTTCATAATCAATCAAATTTGAATTTAATTCTACTTCAGATTTTGCATTATTATCATTATTAAAATTTTCATCATTACATTTATTAACAATATTTTCAAATTTTTTATTAACTATTTCTTCATAAACTAATCTAATTCCAAAATTTTGTAAAAGATCTTTACCAATAATGAGATCAGCTTCCATAGTATTATTAGGAACAACAAGTAATTTAACGTATTTTAATTTGTTAAAAATATTAATATAATTTGAATATGTACCTAAAACATATAGTCGAGAATTGTTTATTCCCGAATAAAGTTTATCTACATTTAATTGTTCAAAATCATTTATAAATTGGTATTTTATAATTGATACAGCGCTTCCCGTATCTATTAATGCTTTTAATTCTACTTCTACTAACTCACCCTTATTTGGATCTTTCCTATACACACCTACTTTGATAGTTGATTCTGACAATTTAATTTCACTTATGTTGTTGGTTGTATTTCTTGCCGTTCGATTAACTTCTGACTTTGCGTTGCAATTCTTAAATTGGTGTCCCATCATACCACACTTATAGCAGGAACCTTTCTCACGTTTTGGCTCTGTACAGTTTAGAGCAATGTGACCCTTCTTTCCGCAATTGTAACAGCTTACTTCAGTTTGTTTTTTAAATGACAAATTTGATGAGAATTTTCTTGCATTTGTATTAATAAGGTTATTGTTATTACGATAATCATATGTTTCTTTCAATGTTAGTTGAGAAAATGAGTTAAATAAATCTTGTACAGATTTAAAACATTGTATACGGGCCTGGTTATTTAAATTGGTATTATTAATGCCATCAATGATAACTTCCAATAATTCTTATTCTTCTAGATCTAACGGATTTGCTAAACAAATTTTCTCTTGAAAATACGAAGAGAAACTTTCAGTATTTTTCCAAACTCTTGCCTCCATTTCCTTTCTAATACGTACTTTATTCGGAAGATTTTCAAAATTTAATTTGAGTTCACTTAATAACTCAGATAAACTTAAATTGATGTGGTCCGCTTTTGAGTGGAACCATTTTAGCGATTTATCCTTCAATTTGCTTACTACCAGATTTCATTTTCTTCCAGTGTAGCATACGTTTTTTGAACATTTAAAATTTGATTATACCATACACGAAAATTATCTTCACCTTGAAAGTCAGTTACTAGATGACTTACATCTTTCAATGATACTTTCCCTCTTACATTTTTATTAAAATTATCTTCACTTACTTGCATGTTCATTCTTGGTTGTATTTTTAATAGTTCAATCTCCTTTTTTAATAACTGAATCTCCCTCTCCTTCAATTCAGATTCACGGTTTTCTTCAATTAAACATTCAGCTTGCGGTATATTAATTGGTGTTTGATTAATGGATGTAACAATGCTTTGATTAACCTCCCTGTCGTTCCTTTCCTCACTATTATCTTCAACGTGCATCAATCTTTCCATTAAAATAGCCTTACTGCCTTTAAAATTTATGCCTTTCTCCTTACATAATTGAATTAATTAATCTTTCTTATATTTTTTTAATGACGTAATTTTTCAAGATAGCTGACACTTTCAATTTTTTAAATTATAAAAAAAAATTTTTTTTTTCCAAGTTAAATTTGAAACGTATCCCACTTCTGATAAATTGTAGGGCCTTTTTTCAGAATCCGTTACTTTTCTAGAACTTTCCAGATTTTTTTTTTCTAAAAATTAAAACACAACTTTCTTGTTCTACAGATTATCTTCGACTCTTCGTTTTTATTTTCTTTTCTTTTTAAATTATAATATACGTACATACATTTACATAAAATAGTTTCGTCAAGCTTACAAACAAGTTACAACAATACAATATAAACTTTTTACTAACATATTACATAACATAGCGTTTTTCTAAATGTAGTCAAATACATACACATAAAATTATTGAAAATCGGAATGAAACACAAATGTCAAGATTTTTTTATTTATGTTTAGAGCTGTAAACCCTACACTTTATATAAAATTTTTTTTTTTTTTTTCTTTAAATATTTTATATAAACTATTAATAAATGTAAATTTTACAATTAATTTTTTTTCTTTGACTTTTCGATAATCTTATTTTTGACTACAAAGCCAAGTAAATAGGCGTTATTATTTTTGCTGCAGTGATTCTGCTGACAGACACTATCTCGTGCTGGAAGGTTTATATACTACACTATGGGATAACTGGCCGTGGCTGCTTCACTGTAAGCAATCCCAATTAGATTGATAGTTTTGACTGAATTAAAAAAAAAAAAAAATTCCACTCATTATTTCGTATAGTTGAAATTCTTCTTAAAAACTAAATCTGATTTATGCTGAGTCAAACCAGCATAAATTTTGCAAATATTAGAGGGCTAGATTCCAATTATTTCGGAGTATATGTTCACCTTACGTTAAAAAATCCAGACGTGTTAGCCCTAATCGAAACTCAGGTTTTTTCAAACCAGGATACCCATAGAGATATTGCTCTTTATATTCGTAACGATACGGCCTACCAAATTCTGGAGAAATATAACATAGGCATAAATCCACAGTTTAACTATGTTTTGACCAAATTTATTTTTGGTGGCCATTCAACGCATTTTTGTTTTTTGTACAGAAGTCCAAATATTTCGAAGGAAAAAAAATTGTACAATTTGATATTTTATCGGATTTTATAATTAGTATCCTTCAGGACATCCCCGAAACTGAAATCGTTGTAGCAGGCGATTTCAATATTCACAATAAAAATTGGCTTCTATACTCTCCTCACACATCGGCAGAAGGCAAATATGTAGAACTTTTTAGCGCTCTTCATCAACTTACACAATTGGTGAAAGAACCAACTCGCTTACCAAACTGTTCAAGCCATAGTGCTTATACTCTGGATCTATTTCTAACTTCTCATCCGGAAAAATACAACATTTCTGTCATTAGTCCATTAGGCAGCTCTGACCACTGCCTTTTCAGTTCTCAATTTCAAATTTAAAATTTAATTAACCAAAAAGTTCCTCCCGATCATAAAATTTGGCTCCTCAATGAAGCCAACTGGGATGGTTTAAACTTTTTCAAAAACTTTAATTGGTCTCTTTTTTTCAACAATAGAAATGTTGATGTAGCTGCCAACGCATTAATTAGCGCTATTGTCCTTGGCATGAATCTTTCCATACCAAGTAAGATTAAAATTTCTAAACACCGCAACCAGAATTGGTTAAACAAAAAATGCAGGCAAGCTATTAAAAAAAAAAATAAAGCTTTCTTTGAGTTCAAGAGGCTACCAACCGAAGCAACCGGCTCTCATTTACAGAAGTTAGTAAGCGATGCAAAAGAATTTTAAGGCAGCAAAAATTTAAACATGATTTTTTATTAAGACAAAAAGTTATTCGCTTCCCAAAAGGCGGCAAAAGTTTCTCTTTTTTATAATAATGCTGTCATTGCTGACCCTGAACAAAAGGCAGATTTGCTGGCTCAAATCATCGCAGCCAATTCAACACTGCCGGCAACAACAGCCTGTCCTTCGGTCTATGTATCTACAAATTCAAAATTTAAAAAAATTAATTTTTGCCCCCGAGTCTGAATGTTCACAAATCTGCTGGTACTGACAATATTCCACCAATCGTCCTCCATAAATGCGCAAACACCCTAACTGGTCCACTAAGCAAACTTTTTGACATATCCTTTGTTTCTGGAACTTACCCTTCTAAATGGAAAGTTGCTTATGTCCAGCCAATCCCAAAAAAGGGTGCCCAGAGCAATCCTGAAAATTATAGACCAATTGCTCTAACATCAGTACTATCAAGAGTTATGGTGTTAATAATTAATTTCCATTTAAAAAGATATCTGGAGAGTACTGACTTCATAAGTGACCAACAATATGATTTTAGGTCAAATAGATCAACAGGAGACCTGTTGACATTTTTGACTGAAAAATGGGGTCGTTGCTTGGAAAAATATGGCGAACATAATCGCTCTAGATATATCCAAAGCCTTTTATCGCGTTTGGCATGCCGCGCTTCTAAAAAGGCTAGAAGCATTCGGTCTAGGAAAAATCTTCAATTCATGGATAGAATCTTTCCTTTCATACCAAGTTCAATACAAGTTGTAGTTGATGGTTTTACTTCCAAAAATTTTGAAATCAATGCTGGTGTCCCTCAAGTCTCGGTCCTATCACCAATCTTATTTCTAATATTTTTCAATGATCTTCTATCCATTACCTCCAATAAAATTCATAGCATTGCTGATGACAGCACTCTTTATTGCTCTTACCTTTTTGAGAGAGCAGCTGATGCTACCTCAACATTGGTAAATAATGAACGAACCAAAGTTTCAAGTTCATCAAATAATGATCTCCAAATAATTGAAGATTGAGGAAGCGTGAACAGGGTAAGTTTTAATGCTTCAAAAACCCAAAGCTGTTTGTTATCAACCAAGTGAAGCAATCCTTTACAAAACATTTCTTTTGGCAAAGTAGGTATTCAAAACTCCGAATCATTAAGAATTCTAGGCATGGAAATAAATTCAAAACTTTCGTGCAACGACCACATTTTTTCGGTCGCAAAAGATGCCGCAAAATGCCTGGGATTCTTAAGTAGGAGTAGGAAATACTTTACACCTCCAAATCTAGTACAAATTTATAAAATCTATATTCGGCCGACACTTGAGTATAACTCTCACATATTTGCTGGAGCTCCCAGCACCGCTCTTCAATATCTGGATAAGATACAAAAGAGAGCTGTTCGTATTATCAATGATAATAACGTCACAAAAGACTTAACGTCTTTAAGTCACCGGCGTAATGTAGGAGCTGCTTGTCTTTTTTATAAATATCTTCTAAGCAGTACTTCAAAAGAAATTAAAAACATGATGTATAAAATCAAACCCTACCGTCGTAACACACGGTTAGCAGCTCAATCACATCCATATACAGTTCAGCTTTTCAGAACAAGAACTCTAAAATTTAGGAACTCGTTTCTGAGTCGCACCTCCAAATTGTGGAACACATTACCCCCATATGTGTTTCCCAATTCATTTAAACCGGAAAAATTCAAGAAGGAAGTCAACTTATACCTCCTGGGTTCCCAATTCAACCCTTAAAAGTCATTTATATTTATGGCTTGTAGTAACTTTTCAGCCATAATACTGCGCAAGCAGCTAGTGTGCTTATCCTCTTATTTTGGCTACGGGGGGGAGGTTGTTTTAGTGTAGTACAAATCTCACACTACCTGAGGGATTAGGTTACCAGGTGCTTTTTGAAGGTTTTTCCTTCCTTAGGCAAAAAGAAAAAAAAAAAAAAGACTGGGTTCGTGTAGCTGCCATACAACTTTTTATTTTATATGAGCATTACCCTCCACCTAATGAAGCTGGCTGTCTGAAATTTTGCTAAAAATGTTTAGTGTAATGGCCAAAGTTTCTGCAAAATTTGCTTGGTCTCCTGCAGTGCGTTCGAGTAGCTGCCATACAACTTCTTATTTTATATGATTATTACTCTCCACCTAATGAAGCTGAAATTTTGCAAAAATAGTTTAGTGTAATGGTCAAAGTTACAGAAAAATGTGGTTGGTCTATTGCAGGGGGTTCGAGTAGCTGCCATACAACTCCTTCTTTTATATGAACATTACACTACACTTAATACAGCTTTATTATGTTTGAAATTTTGCCAAAAGTAATTTATCGGATGATATATGGTATATGTTACAGTCATACGGGTATCCCAGAGTTGACACAGTCTACTCTACTACACTCTTCCTCGTTTTTATATGAAAGTATTTTAACTCTTTTAGCATTAGATACCTAATACTGTCAATTTGAAGTACTTTGTAATACTGAGTTACTTTAGAAAATTTTTTAATGCTTCGAAAAATCATAATATTTAATCGGCTTATTTTTTCCCATACAAATATAAACATCCCTTTTCCGGGTAAACTATAAGACCAATCTTAATGAAACAACAACCAAAAGAAAGTTTTGTGTTTGTTTTCATAGGACAATGATATTTTTTTTTAGAATATTGCGTTTTTTCAGGTGAAAACCCGTCTTTAATTTAACGTAAATTTGAATTTAACGGTCACGCTGTTAAAAGTTAAGGCTTATGACTCTAATATTATGCGCCGACTTTCTGGGTAAAAGTAATTCATTTTTGGTTGTAACTCACAGCTCAATCAAACTATTATATGCGCCGACTTATGTCTTTCATTTTTTTGTTTAGTTCAAATGTTAAATGAACAAGGAGATTGAAACTTTTTAAAATTTTTTGTTGTTTTTGTTTTTTTTTTCTTTATTTCTCTAAAATTTCAGTGAAAAAAATTAGTTCTGTTCGAAATGAAAGCAATACATTTGGTTTATACAGTAGTTTTCATTTATAACGAACTCTGTTCAATTTTAATTATAATAAACGTTACACTTTTTGCCAAAGAATTAAATTTTACCTAAAAATGTATTTAAACTTATTATACTTAATAATGTTGCTTGATGATTAATTAGTAATTTTATATTTATTTTTGATAAAAAAAAGTCATAATAACGCATCAAAAATACAATAAAAATTTTATTTGAAGAAAAAGCAGTATACATAGGCTTGAGGCTGACACATCAAATAAAATTCTAGCAAATGAGTTTAAAGTGTCCATTCTATAATTAGCACATTCTACAATGTTCAAGTGTTATACTAATTTTCAAAATTCACAGCATTCTTTTAAAACGACATTCTTTTATTACGACAAATATTTTCTGTCTCTTCATAGTCGTTATAAGCGAGCTCTACTGTATGTATTTTTTTTTTTTGCTTTAAAAAATTTTTTTGCTACTTCGTAAATGTTTGAAGCTTTTTGTTAAGTTTTTTATAACTTTTGAAATATATCAAATAACCGATTTTTGAAATATATGTTGTTATTGTTCCAAAAATAAAATATTTTAAAATAATATTGTTTTTAAAAATACCTACTTATATATTTTTAAAATATATGTAATATTCAAAATAATTGAAATACCTATAGTATGTTTGCAGAAACTAAAAATTACATTTCTTAAGAAAAATTATGTGTTCTTTAGATCAACCAGAATAAATGCGTACGTTTCTGTCAAAAACTTTTGAAACCTACTTATTTATGTTATGTACTGTACTTCGGAATTTAAAATTTTAAAATTTGACATAGCGTATAAAAATATTGTAATTGTTTTTTCTGATGTTGCTACGATTAAGTTTTCAAAATAAAATATTTTAAAATAATATTTTTTTTTTTAAAAAAACATACATTCAAAATAATAGAAAATACCGCAAAAAAAACTAAAAAATAATCTTCAACTTAAATAAAAGTTGACGTATAATTTCTGTCAAAAAATTTACAAATAAATAGGTACATGAATTTACATGAGAGCAACCAAAATACGCGTAACGCGATGTACTGTAATGGGATTTTTAAAATTTACAAATTGACAAATGGTTTTTGGTTTTTCTTATATTTCTAAGATTATGTTTTAAAAAATATCTTATATTGAAAAAAATTCAGAATATACCTATTATATGAAATTAATAAAATTTTTTGTACTAATATATAAGTATAATATAATACTAAGTAGGTTCTTAACTTACGAATTATGATAGGTATGTTAAATTTTGTTGTACATATTATGCTCTATGAATAAACTTTTTAATTAGGATACAGAATACATACAACATAGTTCAAATCGTACTAAAATGTTAAGAAAAAAGTATAGTTTTCTATATGTAGGACAGTATCATAAAATTACTAGTACTAGAATGGCAGTAGAGAAAAAATTTTCAGACAAATTTCAAAATTTGGTACGTGTACTGTTTGTATGTATTTACTAGTTTCTCCGCGATTCATTTCATTTTGAAAGTGAAATATAAAAGAAACTTTTAAGTACGAATTAAGTAAGATTTCAAAGTTAAAAGTAAATGAAAACAAATTAGAAAATATCATATTCAAAAAATTTGTGTTGTTGTGCTTTTTGAAGTTTTTTAAAAAACATTAAATTAAATAAAGGGAAGAAAGTGTTGCTTAAAGATTTTTTTTTATTTCTTGAGGTTTTACAAATTTCAGTCGATTTTTTTTAAATTATTTTAAAGGTATTTTCCTTTCGGTTTCTGCTTTATATTTTTTATTATTATTAAGTGACCGTTCTGTAAATTAACAAAACATTGTCTATTTTTGAAGAGAATCAATTTGAAAATCATATTGTAATGCTAAATTTTTTAAATAATAAGTAAAATTTTGATTGAATAAAAAAAGGGTAAAGAAAAAACCGTTTAATTTTTTATTCGGAAACGTTAAGTTATTTGAAACAGAAATCAAAACTCTCCTTACGGTTAACATAAATGTAGATTTCATATTTGCAAAAGGTTCGTTCATATTTAAAAATAGCTAAAAATGTTTATATATTCACAAGATTATAAATACTTTTTGTTTTGTTCAAAAAATTATGATTTGTTTTTGATTTACTTATTTTTATTTCCACGATGAATAAATACCTTAAGATAAATCAAAATAGATATGTAAGTTAATTAAAATTAAACTAAAAATATACTTATAGAGATTCCATTATTTTTAAAAATAATTTACTGCAATTTCTTCTAATATTATTCAAATTTTTTTCTTGATGTTTTGTTCAATTATATATTCAATATTAAAAAGTAAATATTTAAAATAAAAGTAAATTAAATTAAATAGTTAAAATCTTTATTCGAAATAACTTAAAATATACAAACTGCCTAACCCTAATGAGAAACTGCCTAATAAACATTCTCATTTACTCAAATTTAAGCAATGACAGATGAAGTAGCCGTACCATTTGTATACGCATACGAAATTGCATATGTGTTTTTTTGTCTGAATACCTCAGGATAAGAAATCGCATTAGAAGAAAAGAGTCGGGAACATTCTTTTGCCATTCTAGAACTAGTAATTCTATGGACAGCATTAACTCGAATTTTGGCTACTTGACTTCAGTAAATATGTATACATATGTATTTGTTTAGAAAAATCATCAAATTTTCAGAACATTATATTAGAACACTATTTATATTTAGAATGTAAATCGCTTTTTTTGTGTAATAAGTGTACAAAATTATACTCTCTTTATAGCGCGTTAAGCTACAAGAATAAAATTAAAAAATACTTAAAAACGTTCTTATAATGGAAAAAATTATAAATTTTTTTTTAAGCAAATTTCAAACGCAAGAATTGTTGACGACATTGTTGCCATACATTTGATTATGTATAGGAAAAAAAAATTATTTTCATGTAATATTAGTCTAATATAAATTATACACAAAACGGATTTTTTATGTAAATTTAAAAGCACAAAAAGCTCGAATTTCGAGCAAAGGGCGATACTAGTATGTATTTAAATTACGTTTTGTATAAATCTTGCTAAAAAAAATAAAAATTCTGGTTTTTAAAAATTTATTTTCGAACGCGTTACCAATTTGATTAGTGAAGAACTAAAAACTTATATTTTTATTACTTTAAAATTTTTCTGAATATCATCCCTGCTTTCCTATTACAATTTTAACAAAAATAAAAATTCAATTCATATTATTTTTTTTTTTCAATATTTGTCTCTATATTCTCTTTCAAATACATATCTGTTTCTTTTCTATCAATATAATTGATGATCGAATTACATTGCATGAAAATGAATTGTGATGGGAAATAGCAAAGTCTTGCTAACATATTTGTGCATTAGTAGTTTTATTGGTTGCTGTTTTAAAAAAATTAAATATTGCAATTAAGATACTGTACTTTATTAACAATGAAAAACACCACACCACTGATAAAATGTCTTTTTTAAGTTTTGTATTTTTTTTGCATGTATCTTACACTATAACATAACCGATAATATTATATTTGTTTTGTCCACTTTTTTTTCTTTGATCTTTGTAAAAGATCTTGAAAAATTTAAGCAATTGTCGCGTTCAGAATGAAGTAGCGCTACACTGAATGGTAGCGGTGTAACATCTAGCGCTTAATTGTTATACTGAACAATTTGCTGCAAAATTAAATGACATTTGATGTTGAGTGACTTTTGGTATATTATTATTTTATTTAAATTATTTAAATTATGGACAAAATGCAAAATATCTATGGTATTCAAAATCATTTCTATAATTCTATTTCTATCCTTATTATTTTTTTATTTAAAATATTATTAAAATTCAAATTTTTAAAATCAATCAAATGCGTATGGTTTTTTTAAAATTATATTTTTAATTTTTTAATCAATTTATATTTTTAATTTTAGAAGAAATGCTTTACTTTCAAAATTTATCAGAAAAACTTGTAAACAAACACTTTTTACATTAAAATGTAAACACTTAAACGTCAATTAAGATTCGCTACACAATACAATTCTTACAATATAAAATTTGATCGTGCGTTGCACTTCTCTTGGAGCGCTAAATGTTAATATTTTTTTCTGTATAAGACAAAAGTACAATTTTATTTAAATTTACTCACATTTGGTTGGATTTAATCTTACACAACGGAATCGTATTATAATTGATTTGTCATTATATAAAAGGTCAAAATTTGGAACTGCTTCATTTTGTATGTATTTTAAAACATTAAAACAATCAAAGGATTCGTTGACTTTATTTCAGTTAAAAAATAAAAAAAAAACATTTTTAATGCGTATGAATAGAAATGTAGTGCAGTTCCAAATTTAGACGTTTTATAAAACGACAAATCAATTATGTGATATTTTTTTATTGTGTAAGACTAAAATCGTACCTAATGTAACTAAATTTAAATAATTTTGGTTTTGAAAAATTGATAGTCCTACATTGATATTAGTCTTACACGAAAACATATCATAAAAATTGATTTGTAATTTTAAAAACCTTGAGTAAATTCAAATAAAATTGTACTTTTGTTTTACACAAAAAAACATATTGACAGCCGTTATTAGTCTTACCCAACGAAAACATTTCATATAATTGATTTGTAATTTTATAAAACTTCAAAATTTGGGAATGCTTTATTTGTATTTTATTAAATTCAAACAATCAAAGCAATTGTTGACTTTCTTTCAGTTAAAATATAGAAAAAAAATCATTTTTAATTCGCAACTGTCAAGTTTATGAATATAGACCATTTCCGAAATTTGACGTTTTATAAAATTAGTAATAAATTATGTGATGATATATTTTCTTTTGTGTGAGACTAAAATTGTACCAAATGTGGGCATATTTAAATAAAATTATACTTTTGTCTTACACAAAAAAAGACATTGACAGCCCGTGGAACTATTCTATAATACACTCATAATTCAAATTAAACGCTTTGGTTCCCTTATCTGTTTGACACTATTTCTTAAAAAATCGGTTTAAATATTGTTCTGAATGTGTTGGTATGTATATTTACATTATTGAATTTTATATTTTTCTTTTTCTAAAATTTTGTGTTAAGGAAAAAAAAAAAAATTAAAATTTCACCATTCTACGTGTAACCTATTCAACTTCGCAAGAACGCACATCAAGTTGAAAACATTGTGTAAGGGATGTATAACAACAAAACAGGTCCATCGTGTATGGGATTCATAATAATAAATTTAAAGGTATTGCCATCATTATTTATTGTTCGCATGTATTTATAATAATTTTGATGTGCAATATTTTTTTTATATGTTGGAAAGGTCTCGCAAACACTTGTGCATTATATATATGATAATTTAGTTTAAAATGGAGTTTATTAAATATTTAAATTATTTCGAAAATAATTTTTCATCAGAGTAAGACCAAAAAGTGGATCTACGCCAACAATTTAAAAGTTATATTATTTCTTTTTTAGAAATTCGATTTTATTATGATAATATTGCTAATAATTAATAACCCTAGACAAATTATTTTGATTTAAATATTTTTTCAAATTATTTATTGTTTTCTTTAGCATTTAAAATATTAACATATTATTCAACTTAATTTGAAATCATATCGTATTTCAAAACCAATATTTAAAAAAAAAATTTAGTATTGAAAAAATATAGATATATGTATATATATACATATATATATCTTTATTTGCTCTTAAACACATTTTAGAACTTGTTGATTAATTTTTTAATTAACTTATTGTTTTTTACCTTCTTTAAATTATCACTTAATTATAAAAATTCGTATATAAAAATTCGATAATTTATTTTAAATATTTATGAAAAATTAATGTATTTTAATTTTTTTTAACTGAAATTATTCCTTAGCAAATCTCAAACTAGAAAAAAAAATTATAAACCTAAATTTGAACACTAATAATCTATTTAATATCAAGTATTCTTATCTAATTCCATGTTGTGATAAGATAAAGATATTCGAGATATATTATTAAAATTTATTGCTTTGCTTCTTATTAGCTTTTTAATGTTTTATTAAGAGTAAAATATTACATTGAAGGCTTAAATTAAAAAATTTAACTCAAATTAAAAATTATAATAATTTCTATTCCTTGAATATGGTATCTTGCAATGATTTACCGCAGGAGGTCATTACTTAGATGCTATGAATTAACTACAACAAAATGAAAATCAAGAAGATGAAAATTACACACGGTTACATAAAAGCACAAGCCATTTTATAAAGTTTCAAAATGTTGAAGTTGATAAAGTTTCGAAATGTCGAATGAACTGGTCCGCTTGCCACCAAATTCTGCAGAAATAATTCTGAATAGGATATGCCAAAATTTAGTAAGTGAACAGATTCCGGCTCCAGAGCGGTTTTAACCTTTTCTGTTGTTTTGTTGTCGAGCAGAAACGGTATGATCGATTGATTTGAAATTTTGCACAAATGTTACTCTTAGTTAACGGTATTTGTTGTATAAAGTTGGTTGGAATATACTAATCTATTTCGGCCCGGTGGGCTTCCAATAAATTAGTTGTGTCCGATTTGTGTCCAATTTTACAGAGTGATTTTGTGGTTCGAAAAAGAGCCTGAAAAACAATTTGCAAAAACCAACTTTGTTAATTGTATCGCAATAAGTTAACGGAAATCAAAAAAGTTTTTTCAAGATTTTTTTGGATTTTCTAAATTTCTTTATATTAATCATCATGCCAATATGGGTTTAAAAATTTCAAGTCTATAATTAAAGTGAACTACATTTTCTAAGAGTAGCAAGTATACAAAATTTAAAGGTAATCGGTTACACCTTTTTTATTTTATCGCAAAGAAATTTTGTAAAATGCTTCAACTTTAAGCCCAAAACACTCCCCGTACTTAAAAACTTATTTTCATTATTTCAGATTGTGCTGAGAAATTTTGGAGTTTATACTATGCTATTAAAACAAACAAACGTATATATATATACGTCTGTTGGAATTGTAGATATTAAAATATTAATTGTACATATTAATACTACAACGTTTAGATTAAAAATCTTGTAGAAATACTTGTATAAGTCAAAAAACAACTTGTTTTTCTTTACCCGTATGACTATTAGTCAAAAGGGTATACTAAATTTTCCATTACGTTTGTGACGCAGCGAAGGGGGGGGGGGGTGGATATAGACTCAAGTGTATGGATCGGATCAGAATCGAAAAACAAATCGATTTTGCTATGTTTGCCCGTCCGTCTGTCATCGCTATTTAAATCCAGCCATTTTGGTCCATGGTTTCGGGTAGCTGCCATACAACTTCTTTCTTTATATCAGTATTACTCTGTACATATTACAGCAGCTTGTCTGAAATTTTGTCAAAAGAAGTTTAGTTTTATGGTCAAAGTTTCTGTAAAATTTGGTTGGTCTACTGCAAAGGGTTCGGCCATACAACTTCTTTTATATAAGCATTACTATACCTATTGAAGTTGGGTGTCTGAAATTTTGCCAAAAATAGTTTAGTGGAATGGCCAAAGTTACTGCAAAATTTCGTTGTTCGAGTAGCTGCCAAACAACTTCTTATTTTATATGAGCATTACACTACACCTAATAAAGCTGGTAGGTTTGAAATTTTGCCAAAAGTAATTTATGTTTTTAATAATAATGATATAATGTTTATATAACGGTCATACGGATATCCCAGAGTTGACACAGTCCACTCTACCACACGCTTCCTCGTTATACCCCTATGACTATATAGTCAAAGGGTGTAATAAATTTGCCATTACGGTTGCGACGCAAAGAAGGTGGGGGGGGGGGGGGTAGATATAGACTCAAGTGTATGGATCGGATCAGAATCGAAAAACTAATCGATTTAGCTATGTTTGTCCATCCGTCCGCACGATAACTCAAAAAATAAGGAAGCTAGGTTTTTGAAATTTTCAAAAATTCGTTTTTATACAATAGCTGTCATCGCTATTTTAATTCAGCCATTTTGCTCCACGGTAATCTAAACTATTTTTTTCTAGTTAAAAATAAAATATAATTTAAATTAATGAAAATGTAGAAAAATTCTTTCTCTTTTAAAATGACTTATTTTTACAAATAAATCTTTTACTTCTTAACTGACCGTTTTTGTTATTATCTAATTCGGATTCTGAACTTTTTAACCGTTCTAAGGGCTAACGCACATACATAAAAAATCACGATTCTTAACAAATAATGACGCTATCTTCACGAAATTTGTTCTGTAGGTTACTAGTAATAGAACTACTGTGGGAATTCCGTATTATCTTAAGCGAACCATTGGTTTCAATCCTAGAACGTTTTGATCGAATTTAGGCCAAACGAACATAATCACGAAACTAATGAAGATAGAACCTCCAAATTTGGTATCAGGGTGTCTCTTCTATTTTCTTAGTGTTCTCAAAAATTGAAACCTATTGGAGTAGTGAGTCGGGGACCATCCACACAGTTTCGAAGACCTTAAAGCATATCTTCGAAATTAATAAAGATGGTAGCTTGAAACAAATGTAGAAGCTTCAAATTTGAAACAAGGGTGTTCTTTACTATTTCCTGCGTGTACACCTTATTTATGACCAATTAGATTGGTGGTTCAGGTGCCTCCTAAAAAATCCCAAAATTAAAAAGCTTATCTGTTAAATTAATAAAGATAGAAACTTTAAATTTAATTCACGAGGGTTCTTTCCTATTTCCGTTCTTATTTAAAACTTTTATTATATTTTTACAAGGGAAACAATTTTTCTAAAAAAGATATGTATATGATATGATATTATGATATTATGTTTTATAAATTTAAAACAAAATATTTGTTTTATAAACGACAAAATTTGTTTTTTTTAATTTTTATTATATCAAATGTTTTATTAAATTATTACGATAGTTAATATACTTGTATAATTAAGAAATTGTGTACGATACTTAAGTTGTGTTCAAAAGAACTTCCTAACTGTATGCAAAACTAATTTTTATATTTAAATAATTTATATGAAAATTTCTAAGTTTGTCATTGTATTTTAAATACATTTATGGCATATTTTGCATTTATAACTTTTTCTAATAGGTACATAGACTAAGAATTTGAATTAATTTCAATTTTGAAAAATTTTCAATTATTAAATTTATTAATGCTTTGATTAGCTTTTTATCACAAAATTTAATAATTTTTTCTAATTTAATTGAAATAAAAGTATTTAACATTTAATTCAAGTTTTTTTGTTTTTTAATATTTTTAAATAGGTACATAAATTAGTAAGAATTTTCAACATTTTTGAATAGATAAAATAATTAGAAAATGTTCTTAGTATTATAAGGTAAATTTGATTAGCTATGTCTTACGATCAAACTAATGAAAGCTTTTCTGGTTTTAAAATGACTTATGGACTTCTCATTAAAATTTGAACCAAATAGATGTAGGGTATTTCTAAGTCGATTGCACCGACTGATTGTTTCTTTACTTGGTTTTTTGTAAAATATTTCATATGGTCTGAAGAATTTTCATTATAATATTATCATGCCATAAGCCTTATATAATTTGCCACTTTTCTATTTTTATTATAAATTTTGGAGTTTTGTTGTTGAACTTTCAAAATATTTTCTCGTGCTTCTTTACGTATTTCAGTTTTTATATCAGCACTTGCTTCGAATAGCATTTCTTCCGTTTGTTTGTTAAGATTTATGTCGATATATTTTTTCATGGGTATTTCAAACATAATTTCGAAAGGTGTTCTACCGATACTCCTATTTTTGTTTGAATTTATATATTTTTGGATTATTGGTACGTGTTTTTACCATTTTGCTGGTTCTTCAATTGACATTTTTCCAAGATTTCTATGATTATTTTGTTCTGCCTTTCAACCTGTCCAATTCCGCGGGAAATACCTTTTTTTACTATAATATGTTCAATGTTGCTTGACCTGCAGTAATCCTTGAATTCGATGGATATAAATGTTGAACTCTTGTTAGAAATAATTATTCTTGATTTTCCAAACTATGTTGATTTCAGCTGCAACTTTTGCAACGCTTCTGCTACTTTACTGGGTATATCCAGGTGAATTTTTTGAATGAATCTACTATAACAAATAAATTTTTGTAACTTTCTGATGTTGAAGTTAGTAGACCAATATGATTCAGATTTTCCGTGTCCAATGAGGTGTCACCTTTGTCGATTGGATTTAACAAACCGTCCTTTTTGCTTTTCTCTATGCTAAAATGCATGCCATACAATTTTTGACAAACGTCTTGTCTTTTGATTTTAAATATCGTATAAAGTAATCTTGTTTTAAAATTATTGCTACTTGTTTGCTGTTGATATGACCTCTGTTATCCACACGCTCTTTAGATTAATTGTTTGGTACCACCGCAAATTTTGGTTTGGTACACATTCGCAAAAGTTATGTACGAGTATTTGTATGATTCTTCTGATTTGTGTGATTCTTCTGAATTTTTTATTTAATATGAAATTTTAAAAGAATTAGTATCAGAAATAATTCAAATCCTTCTGAATAACCTACACCTTATAAGTAGAAATTATGTACCTTTCATTTTTCAAATTAGTAAGTTTAATCTAGTTACTGAAATTAAAACTTATGAGATTCATTATTTTTTTTTAAACATATGGAAATTTTCAGGTACCTTAGGTTAAATGTTTGTACGCACAATTCTTTTTTAAATTTGCAGGTTTTTTTAAATTTGCACTTATACTAAAATGTTTTTATGTATATAAAAACATGCATTTTTAAAATATACTAATCTTTTTAACAAAAGAAATGATATTGCATTTGAATTGATTTAGAGTTTTTTGCATTTTTGTTTATTAACATTTAAAATTTTAAAGAAAAAACTAGACCTCTCGTAGGCAAATTAAGAAGTGATACCAATTTGTTATCAATTTGTATGCTACGCCTGCAAAAATAGGGGTGTTATTTTCTTAAAATTAATAAAATTTAAGAAACTATATAATCTTTAAACAAACCTAAAATAAACTAATTTTAATTAACAAATGAAAAATTTAAAATATGATATTAAAAATTAACAAAACATTTTTTTTTTTTTAAATATACAAAGGTTAAATGGAGAATTTACAATGAAGATATAAACTTATTTTATTTTTAACAAACATTAAAAAAAAACATTTCATAACATTTCATTTTGATTTCAACAAAATTTTTATTTTTAAACTCTATCTATATAATATATACATATATGATCGAAGAAAAGAAGAAAGATATAGGTGTGCTATATTTTTATATACATATATACACCAATGGCTCTATTATTACGGATTACCACGGATAATATTACGTTTTATCAAAATATAATCGAAACCTTGTAAAACGGAACTTCTTGAGCAAAAAATATGAAGATTAGATTTTATTTTATTTTAATTCAAATTGCCGCGTTTTGCTTTAACTTTTTATTTTAACTACTAAAGCACAAATCGAGAGATAGAAAAACCGTAATTAATTATTTATTACTTATATTTTTTTTGATGAGAAAATTGGTGAAAGGTTAAAATAAATGCCCAAAATATCTAAAAATTGTAAAGAAACTAAATTAAACAACTAATATATAAGTTAACACACGAACTTCAATCAATTTTATAACACCATACAAATAATACAATTTCATAATACAATACTAAACGCATAACGTTAGTTATTTAAATTATCACATTTCAGTTAAAGCTTTTTTTTATTTTTTTGTACAAAATTTATTTAATTTTTCCGTGGGAACCAATGTAAAAACTTATTCTAATTGAAATTGTAATAATGCCTACTCGACATTAATTTTAATATAAATATAACTGTAATTAATTAGTAAGAATGGAATAAAATAGTTTCTCAACAAATTAACTCGTTTTATTTACTTCTTGTGAATTAAGCCTTTTTCCTCGATATACCCAAGGCCTCGATATACTAGGCCTTGGGCACAAGAATAAAAAGTAAAGATAAACAAGTAAATTAACTGGCACCCAACGTGGGGCCTCGTGCGAAAAAAATTAAATACGCGGTAAAAAGTGTGAATTAATAGATAAAATCCCGGTATAGGGAGATAACATCAAAAGGATCCAGTTAAACAATAAAAATCCCGGTAAAGGGAGATAACGTCAACAAGATCCAGAGAAAGCATATAAGGAATACTAAATCATCCAGCAGTCCATTTCGTCACTGTGGCCCCAAACGAATCCATGCAAATGTAAGTCAAGATTGATTTTTTATTTTTTTTTGCTCTTGAATAATTTTGGGAACAATTTTTGAGTCGGTAAACTCATAATAAAAATTTGTTTTAAAAAAAGTTTTTTTTCGGCAACTCGATAATTAAAAAAAAAAAAAAAAAAAAAAAACAAAAAAAAAAAAAAAACTATATGTGGGTTTAACTTATATTGTAACATTAAAATTAAATTTTTTCTCTTAAAAAAAAAAAACCTACAAATGTTAGAAAATACCGACGAAGAAACCGTCGATTTTTGCTGCCACTTCATTGAAATAAAAAGAAAGGAGTGGGAGGAAAAAAATTTAAAATTTAAAAAAAAATAGGTTAAGATTTTAATTAAAAAACTAAAAATAAATAAAAAAAAAAAATAATTAAAAATAAATATAAATTTATGGGAAAAAATTTTGAAATTTCAAATTTTAAATTAAAATAACAAATTTTTTTTAATAAAATTAAAACGAAACAAAATTATTCAAAATATTAAATTATATTAAAATTTTATATCAAACTATATTGTAAGAATTTTTATAGTAATTGTAATACCGAAATATATTGTAATTGCTAATTTGTAATCTTGCCATTACTATTTAAAAAAAAATTTTTTTTCTATTACCTTCTCTATAATGTCTATTAATATAGAACAAGTCCAAAACCTCATATCGGCTGTTATAGAACGAACAAGAACAGAATTCTCGGCTCAGATTCAAAATTTGACCACAAGTATTCAAAATTTACAACCCACGCTGGCAATAACTTTCCATCCTGTCTCTATTATTCCCGGTACTCGCGAATTTCATACCAGTCTAGAATTGGTTAAATCAGTACCCGAATTTCAAGGTGATCCAGCGACTTATCCAGCCTGGAGAACCGCTGCAAAATTCGCAATCGACTACCATACCGCTGGTTCCGATACTTTCTACATTGCTACAGGAATCTTGCGAAACAAGGTAACAGGATCTGCAAATGCAACTTTAGCGGCCTTTAATACCGTATTAAATTTCGACGCATTTCTTGATCGGCTAGACCAAACGTACGCTGACAAACGACCACTACATGTTTTAGAAAACGAACTAAGTATTTTAAGACAAGGCAAATTAACTATAGCGGAATATTACGACACAGTAGACAAACAATTAACCCTCATAATTAATAAAAACATAATGTCAAATACCAGCAACCAAGCCCTAACAAGAGCACTTAACGAGCGAGCACTTGGGGTATTCATATCGGGCCTTCATCGTCAATTATGCGACATACTTTTCTCAGCCAGACCTGCTGACCTTCCCACAGCCCTTGTCACAGCACAAGAACTGGAGGTCAACCACAGACGGTACGAATTTGCCAAGACATTTGCAATTGGTAATATAAAAGACAAAAGACCATTTCAGACAAAAACACAACACCAACAAAATAACTTTAAGTTTGCAAATCAAACAAGGCCAATGGAAGTCGACCTGGGAAGGTCCCAGCTCAGAAGAACCCAATATACAACCAATGCTTCACCACAACAAATTAGTTAAAACCAACCCAACTTTAACAGTCCCATTAGTCCTATTAATTTCAAACGTCCGCGCGATACTTTTAACACTTCAAATAGATCTCCTATTCAAAAATTCCAAAAACTAAACTATATTGATACTGCTGAGCATGTGGAAACCGACAATGAATCAGTAGCTTCTTCTAATATCCAGTATGAAAGTTTACGAGAAGATGACCCCTCTGACGAAGTTCATTTTTTAGAATAAACTCGCTCTTGCTATTCATCACTAAAACTTATAAGAACGGTCAAGAGCTACGCATTTTAATCGATACAGGAACTTCTAAAAATTATATTGAAAATCATTCATTTTTAAATGGTGGTCTACCAGTAGTTAAACCTTTTGTAGTCAAATCCGTAAATGGAAGCAATCACATCTCAAAAAAGTGTAAAATTAACATTTTGGGTCAAACTTCAACCTTTTTCATACTCCCAGCTCTTGAAGCATTCGATGGCATAATCGGTTATGATTTTCTTAAAAATATCAACGCGAAAATCGACTTTGAAAAAGGAATACTTTTTCATAATACAGGAAAAGAAACACTCTGACATGTTTCCTCTGTAGAAGCAAATTCAATAACAATAGATGATAATTCCGTTCCTGAAAATATCAAAAATCAATTTGAAAGTCTAATGAAAAAAAATATCAGCACTTTCGCCGAAGCCAATCAAAGCCTGCCATATAATACGCAAATAAGGGCAACTATTAAAACGACAACTAATGACCCTATCTATACTAAAAGCTATCCATATCCCATTTTAGCTACAGATTTTATCAACAAGGAAATAGAAACACTTCTCAAAAACGGAATAATTTGAGAATCAAATTCTCCCTATAACTCTCCAATTCATGTTGTAAGCAAAAAGGGTACCGACGAAAATGGTAAACCTAAGCTACGAATGGTAATTGACTTTAGGAAAATTAACGAAAAGACTATTTCCGACAGATATCCCATCCCCGATACTTCGGTAATTTTGGCCAATTTAGGGAAATCCAAATTCTTTACTACATTGGACTTGAAATCCGGTTTTCACCAGCGAAAAAGACAGACAGAAAACTGCTACCTTTTGGCTTGAAGAATGCTCCTAGTATTTTACAGAGAGCTATAGACGACGTCCTACGAGAATATATCGGAAAATTTTGCCACGTCTATATTGATGATATTATAATTTTCTCACCTGATGAGAGAACTCATTTACAAAATATAGAAAGTGTCGTAAGAAAACTTTATGAAGCTGGAATGCGCATTTCGGCTGAAAAATCCAAATTTTTTAATCAGAAGTAGAATTTCTTGGATTTGTTGTATCTCAAAATGGAATCAAGACCTGCCCCAATAAGGTTAAAGGCATAGTTAACTATCAAACTCCTAGAACCTCAAGAGCCTTACGGTCTTTCCTTGGATTAGCGGGTTATTACCGAAGGTTCATACGAGATTACGCCAGTATTGTTAAATCATTGACAAAATACTTACGAGGCGAGAACGGACACATAGGAACAAACCAGTCAAAAAATGTAAAAATAAAACTAGACCAAGATATCAGCTTTTGAAAGAGTTAAAAATATTTTAGCATCAGAAGATGTACTTCTTCTATATCCTGATTATAAAAAACCCTTCGAACTCACCACTGATGCATCCTCCGTAGCAGTAGGGGCGGTACTTTCACAAAACAGAAGACCAATAACCATGATATCACGGACCCTCTCCAAAGCTGAAGAAAATTACGCAACCAACGAACGAGAACTTCTCGCAATCGTTTGGGCGTTAAAGACATTACGTCATTACTTATATGGACAAATTAACATCCATTTTTATACCGACCATCAACCGTTAACATTTGCTATTTCGGACAAAAATTCGAATACAAAACTAAAA
Source organism: Dolichopus griseipennis (assembly GCA_963082915.1). NCBI lineage: Eukaryota > Metazoa > Arthropoda > Insecta > Diptera > Dolichopodidae > Dolichopus > Dolichopus griseipennis. The sequence goes on along the minus strand of OY720445.1, from coordinate 50,681,664 downwards.
AGGTGGCGAGCATTCATAGAGGAATTTTCTCCCACATTTCATTATAAACCGGGAAAAGAAAACAACGTGGCCGATGCCCTTTTAAGACAATATGTTAACATCATGACCCAAAGTGAAACTGGCAGTACTATTGACAGTGAACTTTCAAGTACAAACATAATTAAAACAATTCAATATCCGGTTAACCAATTCAAATCTCAGTTAATTATCTCTGAATCCACAAATAATAATAAAACTACTAATATCATATTCCAAAAATTTATCAGACATACCATTAATTCTATTATCCAATTTCAAGAATAAAAAGTAAAGATAAACAAGTAAATTAACTTATATTAATAAAAAAATAGAAAACTATTTAATATTAAAATTTGATAATAATGAACTTATGTCTTCCATAAAGCAAAATTAATTATATTAAAGGGAAAAAATTTAATAAATTTTTATTGAAAATGTTATATTTAAAATAAATTATACAATTATTATAATTTAAATAAATAAATTTAAAGATAGCATGTAAATGTAAACGTTGAAAAATTTATAAGTTATATAAATATTAAACATATAAAAATTAATTTAATTGATTATATTAATAAAAATTATATATTAAATAAGTTAAAATTACAAAAAAAAAAAAAATAAGTAACATAAAAATAAAGCAAAGAAAACTACAAAGTGACAATAAAAATAATTATAGAAAAAAAACTTATCTATATAAATTTAAAAAGAAAAACAATTTTATGGTTAGCAAAAAAAATTGAATGAAAAATATATATTAACAGTGGCTCACAGAAAAATTATTTTAACTTCATAATAAAAATTTTAGACACTTAACTTTATGGACTTTAGTGGTTTGTACAATATTTTAAAAAATTTAAAATTACCATTTAATTAAAAGCAGAAATTTAAAATGAATAAAAATATCTTCTTTTATCTCTTTCACAAAGCATAATTTTTTTTATAATATAAAAAAAATTGTTCAGTTTTCTATATTATAGTAAATATTTAATAGAACTTTAGAAATTCATCTAAAATACTAAAATTTTTAGTAAGTTTTGAAATTATATTCTGTATGACTATTGGTATGAATTTTCATATATTCTTTGTTTAATTTGTAATTTTGCTCGATAAATAATTTGTGAAACTTTAAGGAATGTAACATTTTTTAAGCTTGAGTATATTTTCTCGGACCCATTAAGACTGATTGTGAATAAAATATAAACAAAATTGTGCGAATGCATTTTAAAAAATATCTCTTACATTTTTTGAGCAATTAGGCAATTCGTCCAAAAAATAAATTTTAAGTGCTGGATATAATAATAAAATAAGGTATTTGCACATGTTTAGAATTTAATTAAAAATTAGTAAAATTTGAATTCAGTACAAAGCCACAGAACTGAACTGAATAAATCAGTACGTCTAGTCACTTTATTAAGAATAATACAATCTTCTATATATATAAAAGCGAAAGTTTGTTTGTATGTTTGTTTGTTTGTTTGTTTGTTTGTATGTAGCGAATAGACTCCTAAACTGCCCAGCCGATTTTCATGAAAATTTGTATATAGGGGTTTTTGGGTACGGAAAGAAATCGTGGCCCAAAAATTTTGCTCTAACGGACCTCCAAGTTGTGGCTGTGGTGCAAGTATTTAAACTTCTTTGTTCTAAAATGAAAACGGTTTGACCGATTGACTTCAAATTTTGTATACGTGATGAATTGCGTAGACACTGTTAACAGTTTTGGAATTTGTTAACCCATGTCGGGCCGACGGGTGGTCAAAAAAAATTTTGGGTCCAAATTTTGTCCGATTTTACTAAATTCTGCTTTGGCTTAAAAGAAAGCCCCAAAAAAAATTTTGTTGAGTTCCATTAACCCATTGCGGCCCAACAGCTCTTTATAGGTTTTTTTCAATACTTTGCTCTAAATTAGAAACGGTTTGACCAATTGACTTCAAATTTTGTATACGTGATCATCTGTGAGAATTGAGTTGACACTATTAAAAGATTTGGAATTTGTTAACCTATGTCGGCCCGACGGTTGGTCAAAATAATTTTGGAAGCTAATATAGTCAAAATTTGCGAAGTACTGCTTTGGCTAAAAAGAAAGCCTCAAAAAAATTTTGTTTAGTTCCATTAACCCATTGAGGCTCAACGTCAGTAAATTACGTCAAATTTTGGAAAGCAGTTTGTACTGCTTTGAATTACAGAAAGTTTCAAAAATTACTAGAATAATCCTAGAAAAATCGTTTTAAAAAAATTGCTTTCATACATTTTAAAATTTACATGTGAAATTTTTGTGTTAAAATTTTGCAGTAACATCAACTTCAATTAAAACTCCATTGAGAGGCGCAGCAACGCGCACCGGGTATTAGCTAGTACAAAATAAAGGTAAATTTTACTCAAATCAACTTAAAAGCTATTTATTTGTTTTAAATATTTACAAAGAGTATTTTAAGTTGAAATAATTTTTACTGTGAGCTAATGTTAGCATATATGTATATGTAATAATCAAATTATATATAAAACGAGGAAGAGTGTAGTAGAGTAGACTGTGTCAACTCTGGGATACCCGTATGACCGTAACATATACATTATATCATCCGGTTAATTACTTTTGGCAAAATTTCAAACATTCAGCTTTTTTAGGTGTAGAGTAATGCTCATATAAAAGAAGGAGTTGTATGGCAGCTACTCGAACCCTTTGCAGTAGACCAACCAAATTTTGCAGTAACTTTGGCTATTACCCTAAACTATTTTTGGCAAAATTTCAGACACCCAGCTTCTTTTGGTGTAGTGTAATCCTCATATAAAAGAAGGAGTTGTATGGCAGCTACTCGAACCCTCTGCAGTAGACCAACCAAATTTTGCAGTAACTTTGGCCATTATACTAAACTACTTTTGGCAAAATTTCAGATACGCAGCTTCCATAGGTATAGAGTAATGCTCTTATAAAATTAGAAGTTGTATGGCAGGTACTCGAACCCGTGCACCAAAATGGCTGAATTTAAAACTCGATTCCGTTTTTTGCATAAAAACGAATTTGTGAAAATTTCATAATCCTAGCTCCTTTACTTTTTGAGTTATCGTGATGACGGACGGACGGATGGACGGACGGACGGACGGACGGACGGACGGACGGACGGACGGACATACATAGCTAAATCGATTTATTTTTCGATTCTGATCCGATCCATACACTTGAGTCTATATCTACCCCTCCTCCTTCTCTGCGTTACAAACGTAATGGCAAATTTATTATACCCTTGGACTATATAGTCATACGGGTATAAAAACGGTATATATAAATACAATATAAACTAGTTAGTCGGATCGGAATAATAATAAATTTAATAAATTATTTAAAATTATAAAACAATTAAATATGTACGAATATTATTAAACATGTTATGTATATGTATTTAGATCATGAATCATATCATATTTAAATTTAAATGTTAATATGTAAAAAGAAAAATTTTTAAATTATAAAGCAGTAAATCTCATGTTATTAATACTTTAATATTTCGCTTAATGTTATAAAATGTTTATTATACAATACATATATAAATTTATATTAAGAAATTGTTATTATTTTTATTGTAAACGTTATTTGTTATACATTAGAATTTGTTCTTATTTCGCAATTTTTATCATTATTTATTTTAATTATTGGCTTTAATATAGCCGAATCCCTTTATGTTCCTTTCGATGCGGTGATAAAGTCGAAATAGCAAATTTTAATTGTATAAAATAAAGTCGGTATTATTTCCGCTTTGAAAAGAAATTAAGATAAAAATAGCGAATTTTGAGAATTCGGTCTTATTACCGCTTTGAAAAGAAAATTAGTCCGAAATTCAAAAGGGGAAAAAAGTCGAATGCGAATTCTACTTATTTGTTTGAGACATTAGTTCCGCTGTCCATAAAATAACAGATGTAAGATAAATGTTAATTTCTTAATAATTTTTTTTTGTATTTTAGTTTTACATGTATACATGTTTAAAATGTTTTTATGTATTCACTAGTTATATTAACTCCGCCAATTGCCGGTCCCAAGCCCGGTTGCAAAAGGAGGAGGGGGAGGAGTAACAACCTCGTTAAAAAACCTTGGTTCAGCTGGCCCGGCTGATAGTACCTTGTAAGGGCTCCTGGCGAGGGTACACGTGGGTAGCGTCTGTCCAACAATTGGCGGCTACAAGCGGGCGTCTGACTTGGAACAAGCGGCTCGCTATATAAATGATTAACTGAACGTGCAGGCAGTAATGAGTTGGTAATATGTAGAGAAGGCCTGGTAGCATAGCTATCTAGACTCCTTTATACACACCAATTTCACGAAGCAACGGCCGGTGGTGCTGCCTTGCACTTGTAGGATTGGTTTTCTAAAGGCTAGGAGACGTAAACTCCGATAATAAACAACGTAGCGTCTGTTCAATAATTGGCGGCTACAAACAGGGTCTGTTCCTATGTTAAGGGCGGCTGAGTATTAGAAGGAAAACTATAAACCCTTCATAAGGTAAAGGGAAACCAATGAAGTATCATCCCTAGAAAACCACATGGAAGAACAAACTAATGAACGGCCCTCAGTCTCCGGCAATACGAGGGTGCTAAGAATCCCCGGAGGTAAAACAAACAAATTAAATATAGCAACTTGGAATGTTCAAAGCCTTTTCGAGTCTGGGAAACTAGCCAATGCCATACAAGAAATGCAGAGGCTGAAAATTGACATCTTGGGTATAAGTGAGACGTGGTGGCCCAATTCTGGAGAATGTATGACCAATGACTCCATATTTTATTACTCAGGCAATAAAACGCCAATGCATAGAAAAGGAGTTGGTGTGATCATCCCAAATCGCATGAGACAATATGTGAGCGAATTCATTCCATTCTCAGATAGAGCGTTACTGCTTAAGCTAAACGCTAAACCAGTACACCTAAACATAATTGAGGTATTCGCTCCTACAGCGGATTCGGCAGATGATGAAACTGAAGGATTTTATAAGGATCTAGAAGATATCCTCAAACTCACGAAACCACACGGTATTAATATCATTATGGGTGACTTCAACGCCAAAATTGGCTGCGGCAAAGTTTCGAGCATAGTAGGATCATTTGGACTAGGTAGAAGGAACGAAAGAGGGGATAGACTACTGGAGTTCTGCCAAGAATATAATCTGAAGGTCACCAACACCTGGTTTAAACTACCTCCCAGAAGACTTTACACTTGAAAGTCGCCACAAGACAGCCCAACAAATGTGGTGAGAAACCAAATAGACTACATCATGATTAATAACCGCTTTGGAAATTCTATTTTTAACGTATCCACCTATCCAGGAGCAGATGTACCATCAGACCACAATCTCCTAGCTGCTAAATTGAGGCTGAAGTTAACTTCTATCAAAAGAGCAAGGAGAGTTCTTCGAATAAACGTAGAAATGCTCAAAGATGTTAACGTTAATTCTGCTGTCACCACTGAAATTAACAATAAAATGAGATCCATAAATGCTCAGAGTGATATCTCATTTACAATGATGTAAATGAGATATGGAACATGACAAAATCCGTTTTAAATGAAATTTCAATGAATATTCTTGGAGAAAAAAAGCATACTCCCAAGCAAAAGTGGATGACAACCGAAATAATGAATTTGATGGACAAGAGAAGAGAGTATCGGCATAAGAACCAGACTGCAAGAAATCAGATCAAAATGCAGAAGAGCTAAAGAAGACTGGCTTAACGATCAATGTAATCAGCTAGAACGTCTACAACAGCAACACGACGATTTCAATCTCCACAGAAAAGCCAAAGAACTATCAAGATTATTTAAAAAATCAAATTCATCGTATCTGATTGGTCATCAAAACGAAATTATAGTTGACTCTAAAAGAAGAAAAGAAGCGTGGGAGAACTATATCTCTGATTTATTTGGTGATGAAGAAAGAAGCTTGAATCCACCACATGAAGAAACAACGGATGTTCAAGATCTTCTTCCAATAACCAAAGAGGAAATTCGAAGAGCAATTAATATGGCAAAAAACAATAAAGCACCTAGTCCGGATATTTTGCCAAATGAAATTGTGAAGCTTATCGACGAAGACAATCTAAAAATTCTGGAGATTGTATTCAACAAAATATACAGAGCCGGAACCTATCCCGATGAATGGCTAACATCCACCTTTATTACTTTGCCGAAGAAACACAATGCTAAAAAGTGCAGTGATTATAGATTGATAAGTTTGATGAGTCATGCATTAAAGATATTTTTGAAAATTATCCACATCAGAATCTATAATAAATGTGAAGCAAAAATGGGGAAAACTCAGTTCGGGTTCCGAGGAGGTACTGGGACGAGAGAAGCTCTTTTTGGTCTACAAGTTCTTATACAAAACTGTCGAGATGTTCAAAAAGATGCATTTTTATGTTTCATTGATTATGAAAAAGCATTCGATAAGGTTAAACATGATAAATTGCTCGAAGTTCTAAATTCAATGGACATAGATAAAAACATAATTGCTTGCATTAGGAACTTATATTGGAACCAGTCGGCCCATATAAGAAACAAAGATGGGACCACGAAAGATATAAAAATTATGAATGGAGTACGTCAGGGTTGTATACTTTCACCACTTCTCTTCAACATTTATGCTGAAGGCATCTTCTCTGAAGCGTTAGACTCAGTAGAAAAGGGAATCAAGGTGAATGGAGAGTATATCAATAACATACGATATGCAGATGACACAACTATGATTGCAGACAACCTCCAGGATCTTCAGGAACTAGTAAACCGAATAATTGTAGTCAGCAAACGATACAATCTGAATGTGAATAGTTCAAAAACAAAGTTTATGACTGTAAGCAGGAAAAGAATCAGCTATGACAATGCTGCAATTACAGTGGAAGGCGCACCGATCGAAAGAGTATCCAACTTTAAATATCTTGGTGCATGGCTTAATACTGATTGGAACTCCGATCAAGAAATCAGATGTCGGATTGAAATAGCCAGAAGTCACTTCCTTAAGTTCAAACAGCTTTTTAATAACAGACAGCTCAATTTAGAGTTAAGGCTACGTCTGATAAAATGTTTCATCTGGTCTGTTCTTCTCTATGGTACAGAAGCCTGGACCATGAAAGTAGCCCAAATGAACAAATTGGAAAGCTTCGAAATGTGGATCTACCGAAGGATGCTGAGAATATCTTGGGTAGACCACATCACGAATGCAGAAATTCTCAGAAGGATAGGCAAAGGTAGAGAACTGCTAACTACCATTAAAAGAAGAAAAACTGCTTATTTCGGCCATGTAATGCGTGGTCCTAAATATCAATTCCTTCAGCTGATCATGGAAGGGAAAATTGAGGGCAGACGTGGTATTGGCAGAAAACAGTTATCATGGCTCAGAAACATCAGAGACTGGACTGGAATAAGGAGTGCAGAAGAGCTAGTACACCTCACAAACAACAGAGAAGAATACTCAAATTTAGTTGCAAATATTGTAAAAAAATGTTATGTATTTGTGAAAAAGTCAAAAAGTTTTATATAAATAAATTCCATGTGATCGCTTACATTCTGTAGAGGATCGCATTTTAGAAAGAAAGAGTTATATTTATTATATACATGGAAAAGCGGATAACATTGATTTTGTAAGCGAATATAAAATCCTAATATTTTTAACAATTACATTTATTTTTCATATGACCAGACCTCGCAAACCAGCGCGCGCACCTCCTGATCTGTCCTGTCCCAGCCAGGTTCGGGGGGGCTGTTGAAAACTTGTAAATGGGTGTTTCCCTACGGCAACTGGCATACATGCGCATTGATTATCAAAAAAAAAAAGTTAAAAATTACGTTAGAACGAATGGAAATAATAAACAAAAAAATTAATAACACATTTTGAATACAAAGGAAAAAAAAATTTTTTTAAAGTAGGAGGGATTTTAGAGTTGGTAAAACGGGTGAAATCATCAGTTCAACCCTTTCCATGCAAGAGTTGTTGTGAAACTAAGAATTTAAGAAAATTTCAATTTTGATAGCAAGATTAAGATTCCACACTACTAGTTCGAATGCTATGTTAAAAATCACTTATCAAAGTTAGGGCATTTAAAAAAACTTAAAACGTAAGATAATTTGTATCCATTGTATAATGTTATATCATTTACATATATTTTAAAAATATTGATTAGTCGTTCATTTAAAAGTTAATAAAGCTTTGAAGTATTATTTATATTTGTACGAAGTATATCATTAACAGTCCCAGTTACATAAATATTTTGCCCATATTAGTACATATTTGGCTTTTTAATTTGCCATTATCTCTAACAAGAAATTTTTAAAAGGTGGGCAATGATGCAGAATTCTTCAATTTATTTCCGTTAACCACTATTGATATAAAAAACTTTTTTTTCGAAAACTTGATGCCTTACATAGTTTTTTTCTCTTTTTATACTTTTTATCAAAAATTACCAATAAAACACCTTAAAATAAATTCTCTAATTTTTTTAATTGCACTGCTCATTACAACAGTTCATGGCAAAAAAATAAGATATTCGTTATGTAGCTATTAAAAAACAAACTATTTTAACCAAAAAAAAACTTTTTATGGAACCACAAAAAAAAAGTTTTTAGAACGCTTTATGTTAAAAAACAATTTTATTAATAAACTAGCTAATACCCGGTGCGCGTTGCTGCGCCTCTCAATGGAGGTTTAATTGAATTTGATGTTACTGCAAAAAGTTAACACAAAACTTACACACGGTTTACACATGTAAATTTTAAAATGTGTGAAAGCAATCTTTTTAAATCGATTTTTATAGGATTATTCTAGTAATTTTTGAAACTTTCTTTCTGCAGTACGAACTACTTTCCAAATTTTGACGTAATTTACTTCCAAAAAATTTTTTTTGAAAAATCGTAAGACCGACTGTTAACAGACTCAACTCCATTTTCAAGTTGCTTCACACATATAAAATTTGAGGTAAACCGGTCAAATCGTTTCTAATTTAGAGTTAAGTAACGCAAAAATCTATTAAAAGCCACTGTGCCCCACTGGGTTAACAGAACTACACTTTCTCTTTGGGCAAAACAGTATTGCGCAAAATTGGACGTAATTTGCTTCCAAATCACTCAACAAAATTTTTTTGAAGCTTTCTTTTTAGCCAAAGCAGTACTTCGCAAATTTTGACAATATTAGATTCCAAAATTATTTTGACCAACCATTATTTTGTCAAACCGTTTTTAATTTAGAGTTAAGTATTGAAAAAACCTATAAAAAGCTGTTGGCCCCAATGGGTCAATGCAAGTCAATATAATTTTTCTGTGGGTTTTCTTTTTAGGCAAAGCAGAATTTCATAAAATCGGACAAAATTCGGACCCAAAATTTTTTTTGATACCCCGTTGGCCAAACATGGGTTAATAAATTCCAAAACTGTTAATAGTGTCAACTCAATTCTCAAGGAGCATCACGTATACAAAATTTGAAGTCAATCGGTCAAACCGTTTCGTATTTAGAGTAAAATATTGAAAAAAACCTATAATAAGCTGTTGGGCCGCAATGGGTTAATGGAACTCAACAAAATTTTTTTTTTGGCTTTTTTTTAAGCCAAAGCAGAATTTCGTAAAATCGGACAAAATTTGGACCCAAAATTTTTTTTGACCACCCGTCGGCCCTACATGGGTTAACAAATTCCAAAACTGTTAATAGTGTCTACTCAATTCTCAAAGAGCATCACGTATACAAAATTTGAAGTCAATCGGTCAAACCGTTTAGAATTTAGTGTAAAGTATTTAAAAAATCTATAAAAAGCTGTTGGGCCGCAATGGGTTAATGGAACTCAACAAAAATTTTTTTGGGGCTTTCTTTTAAACCAAAGCAAAATTTCGTAAAATCGTACAAAATTTGGAGCCAAAATTTTTTTTGACCACCCGTCGGCCCGACATGGGTTAACAAATTCCAAAACTGTTAATAGTGTCTACTCAATTCTCAAAGAGCATCACGTATACAAAATTTAAAGTCAATCGGTCAAACCGTTTTCATTTTAGAACAAAGAAGTTTAAATACTTGCACCACAGCCCCAACTTGTCGGTCCGTTAGAGCAAAATTTTTGGGCCACGATTTCTTTCCGTACCCAAAAACCCCTATATACAAATTTTCATGAAAATCGGCTGGGCAGTTTAGGAGTCTATTCGCTACATACAAACAAACAAACAAACAAACAAACAAACAAACAAACAAACAAACATACAAACAAACAAACATTCCCTTTTATATATATAGATATAGATTATATAAATTATACAATTACATGGAAAATCAATTCAAAATATAACATTTCATAGATTTTTAGTCTATTGATAATTGACCAATTTATAGTTTTATTTTTAGATATCCGGTATGCATTATGATTTATAAAATAAACCATTAATTAGTTCCATTATACTATTACATTAAAAAAAATATAAAAAAATAATCATAAAAACAAAAACAAAAACAAATAAAAAAAAAAAAAATTTGGTAGTATCGAATTGAGAACTTTGCACGGCAGCTCCCCGAAAATGAAGCCGTAAAATTTTAAAACTTCATAAAGTGCTTGTTCAATAACCTCGTGTAATTTTCATACTCCTTGTATAATTAGTTTTGAAGAAATTCATATTGGTTCGCTTGAACGAAAAACCACAGGGAACTTCAAAAATGTTTTATGTGAATTGCAAAACTCTAACTCTAATTTTTGAATATTATTCTTTTTCATTTTTAAGTTGCTTGTATATTACACCTTGACAAAATAAGCATCTTATTGATCTAATGATCATCATGATAAATAATAATCACCATATTCATAATGATTATTATCTATCACATTCATAATTATTATTATCTATCAATCTCAAAATACAAAGTCCGCATACAAAATATTACACATATACATACATATTATATGAAAACATATAATGTTTGAAATGAAACTATCTTCTTCGATGGTTTTCAAAACACTGATTTTTAGCACATTTTCAAAAAATTTTGTAAAAATGTGCCTATATAGCTTCACTCTGTCCGTCCGTCCGTCCGTCCGTCCGTCCGTCCCTTTTTACCTACGATTGACTAAAAAATATCAGAAATGGGTAGGTATTGCAATAAAAATAATTTAATGTTAAAACTTTTTTTTGTAGCCCCCCCCGTTACGGAGCTACAGCCCCACAAAGTCGCAAAAAGCCCCATATTTAAACAGTTATAATTAGAGTTCTATAAGGTATATTTCCAACCTGAAAACGGTAACAGACAGCTGTTCTCATAAGCTTTACAAATTTTTAAAAACCAATTGTATAGGGTTACCATACGGTACTAAAATTTACCGTTATTCAAAACTAAGTTTTACAAAATTTTTGATCCCTCATAACTTCGGAACGGCTACATCTAGAAACTTGAAATTTTGGGAGAAGTTAGATCCTTAGAAATAAGTAAGAGTCAGTTAACAAAATTTTTTTGTCACGCCCCCTCTTTAGGAGCTGTAAGGGGTCGAAAATTGAAATTTTGCTAAAAATTTAGCTTTTAAACACCTATAACTTGAATACCTGTCAAAATTTTTTTTTATTTGTATACAAAATTGAAAGCTCCAAAACGAAAGTTTCAATAAGTGTCAAAGGTTTTTCTTAATTTTGACTTTGTCCGTCCGTCCGTATGTTTACAAAAACTTTTACACCGTTTGAAATAGATTAAAGAAATTTTAACCACGGGTAGATATTACAAAAAAATTAATTTCGTAGAAGAATTTTTTTCTCTAGCCCCACCCGTTACGGAGCTACAGCCCCCCAAAGTTGGAAAAAGCCCTATATTTAAATTGTTATAACAAGAGTTTTGTTAAGTGTATTTTTAATCTGAAAACGGCAAAAGATAACTGGTTTTATTGGCTTTATAAAAATATAAGGTTTAAATGTATAGGGTTACCATACAGTACTAAAATTTACCATTTAGCAAAACTCAAATTTTGCAAAATTTTTGGCCCCATATATCTTCTAAACCATTCAACCTAGGGTCTTGAAATTTTAGGAGAAGTTAGGTCCTCCAAAATTAGTAGGAGTCGGTTAACAAAATTTTTTTGTCACGCCCCCTGTTTAGGAGCTATAAGGGCTCGAAAATTGAAATTTTGCTGTTTTCAACCACCTGTAACTTTAACACCTGCTCAAATTTTTTTTTACAAATATGCAAAATTTATAGCTGCAGCATTATATTTCAACATACGTTAAAGGTTTTTCTTAAATTTGAAAGGGTCTCTTTAAATTGAAGAAATTGTTTCTTAGTCTTAACCATTTTTGGTTTGATAATAATATTCTAGGTAAAATTCCAAATTTTGTTGGAGTTCAAAATTGATTTCCCAGAACCGGAAAAAAATGGAAGAGTGAAGACAGGAGGGGGGTGAACAGATCCATCATAAGTTTGCTAAGCAAAAATTTGGGAACCTTTCCCATTGAAGGGCTACTAGGTCTTCAAAATTAAAACTTTTATGTTTCTATAAAACAGCCAGTGTAAGTTTTTCCAAAATTAAACGTTAACATTGAAGCTCCAACATTATATTTTGCACTTATTAACAGGTTTTCTTGAGTGCATTGGGGTTATATTCTAAGAAATTCACTATTAGTCATATATGTAATTATTAATGAAATAACAAAATTATAATATTATCATAATATATATTTTTATAAAAATAAATGATAAAATACTCAGTAAGAAACCGTATATAATTTTGAAAATGTGCTTTTTAAAAACCCTTGGTTTTTTCCCTCACTTGTTATTTTTGTTTTCAAAACTTAATTTACTTAATCTAGTATAATTTACAGAACTGTACCACACTCTTCCTCATTTTTAACATTAAATTCACAAAAATAAGTACTTTCCTTATTTATAACATATTATATACATATGTTAATTAATTCAATTACCCATATCGTACGGGAAAACTAAAATTAAAATCAAATTCCAAACGCTTTAAAAGTATAATTAATACAAACACGCAAAATTTTAAAGAACAGCATAATCAAAGTCAATTAATTTTCGTGTAATGTATTTTTCTTTTTCAAACGGAAATAACAATTAAAAATGTACTATAAAATTGCATCATTTTGAATCCTTTTTATCATAATTTTGTCTTCGTACAATAAATTAAATTTTCTTTGTACTGTTAATTTCATTTCAACTATCCAAAACAAAAAAAAACGAGGAAGACTGTAGACTAAAGTAGATTGTGTCAAATTTGGGATACCCGATTGACCTTAGTATAAACATTATATCATCCGCTTAATTACTTTTAGCAAAATTTCAATCATACAGCTTTATTAGGTGCAGTGTAATGCTCATATAAAAGAAGAAGTTGTATGGCAGCTACTCGAACCCACTGCAGTAGACCAACTAAATTTTGCAGAAACTTTGGCCATAAAACTAAACAACTTTTGGCAAAATTTCAGACACCCAGCTTTAATAAGTACAGAGTAATGCTCATATAAAAAGTATTTGTATGGCAGGTACTCGAACAACCAAAATGGCTGGATTCAAATAGAGATGACGGCTATTGCATAAAAACGAATTTGTGAAAATTTCAAAATCCTAGCTCTTATATTTTTTTGAGTTATCGTACAAACGGAAGGACGGACGGACACACATAGCTAAATCGATATATTTTTCGATTCTGATCCGATCCATACACTTGAGTCTATATCTACACCCCTACATTTCTGCGCCACAAATGTAATTGCAAATTTATTATGACCTACAGTCATACGGGTATAAACTAAATGTTAAACACTTAACTTTTAGTTTCTTTTATAAAATTCTTTAACATTTTTATTAAAAATTTTAAGGAAATTGTGAATTCTAACTCAAAAATTTGTAAGTTATTCCGAAAAAATTTAAGAAATAATATATACATATAATTGTATGTACCTATTTAAAAAATGTTTTTTTATAAGCGCAAGGGTTGTCGATGTGAAGCAATATAGTTTTAACTTTTTTAAGGATACATGAGCATATTACTAAATCTATTTATATACAGATTATAACATAATTCTATATTTAAAATAAACTTATTCATTTGTTAAATTTGAATAGACGTTACTAATTTATTGAAAAAAATTTAAATATTGTGGAATAAAGCATCTATATTATAATAATTATTAAAGTACACCTTTTACAATAATCGCTTGGCTTTCATCCCTTTAAAGGATTGAAATTCTCCGAATTGCCGAGCCAAAAATAATTTTTTCATTTAAAGACACAATTAATGCACGATTAATTCAACTCATGAACAAAACTAGCATTAAGAGCTCCAACACTGCCAAAGCGTTCATCAAATACAGTAACTAATCTCAACAAAAAAATAAATCATTTAACTGCGGGAATTGAGCAGTTAAAAAGGCAGGTGTCCAAATTGTTGAAAGGAAACAAGAAGTTAATAAAAGATATTAAACTTTTTAGAACTTTGTTCACAAATACGCTAAAATCAAAAGATTTTTTATTAAAACAAAAAAATTATAATATTAATATACTTTACACCTTTAATATTTTTGACTTAAAAAAAGCGCGCGAAATTCTCGATAAAGTAGAAATAACATATTATACTTTCACACCCAAGGAAGAATAAAAAAACAAAACTTGTGCTCAAAGATCTTAGTAGCCCTTATTCTTGTGATTAAGTCCTGGATGCACTAAAAACAGCTAACAACAAGACCATCAAATTTGAAAAAGTCACAAGACTTAATACTTAATATTCAATCAGCCAAAATAGAGAATTACCATTTTTCATTCTTCAAGCAGCGCCACAAAGTCCAGTCCAGAAATAATGCAATGAACGCGCAATGCCAAAGATTTGGTCATTCATCAGCAAATTCACCTGCACAAAGTAAAATTAAACCCGATGATCCAAGGAAGAAACTATATTGTATATTCTGTAAGGAATATAGCCCTTCGCTATCTTTTAAATAATGCACCAAATATCTGAAATTATCGAAGAAACGTGCAGAAGCAAAGAACTAATGAATCGCAAAAAAGAAAATAAGTACATCGCTACGAACTTCACACAACCAAATATTTCGTTTCCAAAAGTAGGCAGTAACAATTCTCGTAGTAAAAATAGTAATAGAGGAAGTTATAACATTAGTATTAGTAATCTATATATATAAAAATGAAAGTTTGTTTGTTTGTTTGTTTGTTTGTTTGTTTGTAGCGAATAGACTCCTAAACTGCCCAGCCGATTTTCATGAAAATTTGTATATAGAGGTTTTTGGGTACGGAAAGAAATCGTGGCCCAAAAATTTTGCTCTAACGGACCGCCAAGTTGGGGCTGTGGTGTAATTATTTAAACTTCTTTGTTCTAAAATGAAAACGGTTTGACCGATTGACTTCAAATTTTGTATACTTGATGGTCTTTGAGAATTGAGTAGACACTATTAACATTTTTGGAATTTGTTAACCCATGTCAGGCCGACGGTTGGTCAAAACAAATTTTGGGTCCAAATTTTGTCCGATTTTACGAAATTCTGCTTTGGCTTAAAAGAAAGCCCCAAAAAAAATTTTGTTGAGTTGCATTAACCCATTGCGGCCCAACAGCTTTTTATAGGTTTTTTCAATACTTGACTCTAAATTCGAAACTGTTTGACCTATTGACTTCAAATTTTGTATACGTGATGCTCCTTGAGAATTCAGTTGACACTATTAAAATTTTTGGAATTTGTTAACTCATGTCGGGCCGACAGGTGGTCAAAAAAAATTTTGGGTCCAAATTTTGTCCGATTTTACGAAATTCTGCTTTGGCTTAAAAGAAAGCCCCAAAAAAAATTTTGGTAAGTTCCATTAACCCATTGCGGCCCAACAGCTTTTTATAAAGTTTTTGGTTATTTTACTCTAAATTAGAAACGATTTGACCGGTTGACCTTAATTTTTATATGTGTGAAGCAACTTGAAAATGGAGTTAAGCCTGTTAACAGTCGGTCCTACGATTAGTCAAAAAAATTTTTTTGGAAGTAAATTACGTCAAATTTTGGAAAGTAGTTTGTACTGCTTTGAATTACAGAAAGTTTCAAAAATTACTAGAATAATCCTAGAAAAATCTTTTTAAAAAGATAGCTTTCATACATTTTAAAATTTACATGTGTAAACCGTGTGTAATTTTTGTGTTAACTTTTTGCAGTATTATTCAACCATTAAGAGGCGCAGCAACGCGCACCGGGTATAGGCTAGTATAATAATAATAGTATAAATTATAGTATTAACAATAATGATATTCTAATTCAATAAGAAACAGCATTATTTTTTTGCAAAAAAAAATGGACACTAACACTGAAAGCTTTCGAATACTATTTGATCATATGCGTATTATGACTATTATGACAATTAATAATTATAAAATTATCTCAATTAATGTCAATTCTCTCATCTTCTACCACAAAAAATTATCAATTATTATTTTTCTGGAGACCAATAGGCCTAACACAATATGCATGAGCGAGACTAAGCTTAAATCATCTGACCACATGGTTATTGATAGCTTTAATTTAATTAGAAACGAGGAAGAGTGTAGTAGAGTAGACTGTGTTAACTCTAGGATACCCGTATGACAGTAATATAAACATATCATCCGGTTTTTTACTTTTGGCAAAATTTCAAATATTTAGCTTTATTATGTATATTAAGTAATACTTATGTGAAATGTGAAGTTGTATGGCAGCTACTCGAACCTACTGCAGTGGACCAAATAAATTTTGCAGAAACTTTGGCCATAAAACTCATTCTTTTATATGAGCATTACACTACACCTAATAAAGCTGGTATGTAAGCTGGTTAAAATTTTGCCAAAAGTAAGTAATGTTTATAATAATAATGATATAATGTTTATATAACGGTCATACGTGTATCCCAGAGTTGACACAGTCTACTCTACTACACTCTTCCTCGTTTTTTAACAGAATTAGAAAAAATTTAATTAATTTAAACAATCACTATATCTAAACCGGAGATTTAAAGGCCAAACACACGTCATGGCTTAACTCTGTTAATTTTAGAGGTGTACAATTACATAAATGGCTACAAAGAAATAAAATTTAATAAAAAAGTAATCTGGTATTAAGCTACCTTACCACCAGCAAACTTTTGATTTGGCTATTGTTGATGTCAGAATTGAAGTAAATTTATAATAAAACTGGAACGCTCCCACAGGGGTGGAGAGCTGCAGTTGGACCCAAGAACCACGGAGCTGGTCATTTTTCATAAAATGGAGCCGGAGCAATAACTCTGTTAATTTTATTGCTCCGGCTCCTCAGTCCAATCAAGTATAAGTGTAAATTTTTTTATAAAGTGAATATTGTTTAATTTCCTAAACCTATAAAAATCAATTACAGTTCAGGTATAAAATTGTAATGATTTTTGTTAAGATATTATTTTACTAAAAACTTTATAATTAATATTTCAGTAATTTAATTAACACAATGCATAATATGAATAAAAAATCTGGTGTATTTAAATATATTGAAAATTTGAAACAAAATTGAATTCGTATTATAGGAGCCGGAGCCGGAGCACCAGCTTTCATTTTCAAAATTAGCTCTGGAGTCGGAGCTGGAGCTAAGTCAATATTAATTCGGCTCCTCAGCCCAGCGCTCACATATTACAGTGATCACAACGCTATTCTGATAGTTTTCACAATTGTTAACGATGAGATTTTGAAAACACACGAAGCTTCAAGTGTAAACAATAGTTTTAGATATGGTAAGGCGAATTGAAGGTTATTTCAAACAAAATTAGATAGGAACTTTGAGAACAAGTATAAGTTTGTAGTAATAAGATTGTAGATAATAGCAATATTGCGGATTAGAATATAGATTATCACCTTAAGCAATTAAAAGCAATAATATTAAAAACCATGCATAAAACAATACCAAAAATTATTATTACCAATCCTATAAACAAATTTTACTCCGCAAAATTAAAAATGATATTGAATAAAAAGAAAATATTACTAAATAATATTCACAAAATAAATCGGAAGAGTTATAACTTTCAGAATTTAATTTTCATTTCCAACATTTAATTAAAATATTCAAAAACAAGTAAAGCAACAGTCAGTCGGTGCAACCGACTTAGAAATACCCTACACCTATTTGGTTCAAATTTAAGGACATATCCATAAGTCATTTTAACACCATAAAAGCTGTTATTAATTTGATCGTAAGACATAGCTAACCAAATTAACTTTATAATACTAAAAACATTTTCTAATTACACTATCTATTAAAAAATATTACAAATTCTTGCTAATTTATCTATTTAAAAATATTAAAAAACAAACTAACTTGAAATAAATGAAAATATATTTATTCCAATTCAATTACAAAATGAAAAAATTCTAATTATTAAATTTTGTGATAAAAAGATAATCAAAGCATAATAATATAATATATAATCCAAATTTTTAAAAATTGGAATTATTTTAAATGGTTAGTTTATATACCTAATAGAAAAGCTTATAAACGCAAAATATGCATTAAATGTATTTCTAAAATACAATTACAAATTTACACCTTTTCATATAATTTATTTAAATATAAAAATAAATTTTATATAAATGCAGCAAGTACCTTTGAAAATAACTGAACCACTACAATTAAGTCTAAATTTCGGGGACACATAGGAAATAGGAAATATATTCTTTGGCTTCGAAATTAAACTCGACCAGAACCAATTCCCATGGTACTTTCATTACTAGTAACCTAGTGTTAAATTTCATCAAAATACCAGAATTATTTTTTGAGTTATGGTGTTTTTAAGATATATGTTTGCTAGTCCTTGAACTTTTCAAGGGTTCCAGAACCCGAAACCATGGTACGATTTCGCCCATATGCAGTCCCGTCATACTTTCAATACTAGTTAACCCTTGTACACAATTGGAACGTTCTAGCTTAATTTTAAGTTAATAGTTTTAAAAATTTCGATGATAAGCTTTTACACTGAACCACCACTCCAATTGATCCCAAATTAGGGGGGCACGCAAGAAATAGTAAAGAACACCCTGGGCCAAATTTGAAGCTTCTACATTTGTTTCAAGTTACTATCTTTATTAATTTCGAAAATATGCTTTAAGGTCCTCGGAACTGAGTGGCTGGTCCCCGACCCACTACTCCAATGGGGCCCAAATTTCAAAGACACTTACGAAATAGGAAGGGACACCCTGATACCAAATTTGGAGGTTCTATCTTTATTGGTTTCGGAATTATGGTCGTTTGGCCTAAATTCGATCAAAAAGTTCTGGGTTCCGAACCCATTGTCCAATCCTCACCATACGTAATCACCGCCGTAGTTTCATTACCAATACCCTACAGCACAAATTTCATGAAGATTGCCTCATTAGTTGTTGAGTTATCGTGATTTTTTTTATATGTTCGTTAGCCCGGACACCGACTAAAAGGTCCGGAATCCGAACCGTTGGTCTGATTTCGCCCTTATATAGTCCGCGCTGTAGTTATAGTACTAGTTAACCCTCGTACACAATTTGAACGATCTATCTTAATTTTAAGTAACTATTTTTAGTAATTTCGATTATAAGCCTTTAAAACTTGGGAGGTCAAAGAGGGGTACAGAACCACCACTCCAATTGATCCCAAATTAGGGGAACACGCAAGAGATAGTAAAGAACACCCTTGTGGCAAATTGGAAGCTTCTAGATTTTTTCTAGTTGTTATCTTTATTAATTTTAAAAATATGCTTTAAGGTCTTCGGAAATGTGTGGCTGGTCCCTGACCCACTACTCCAATGGGGCCCAAATTCACAAGACACTTAGGAAATAGGAAGAGACACCCTGATACCAAGTTTGGAGGTTCTATCTTCATTGGCTTCGAAAATATGCTCGTTTGACCTAAATTCGATCAAAAAGTTCTAGGTTCCGAACCCATGGTCCAATCCCGACCTTACGCAATTCCCGAAGTAGTTTCATTACTAGTAACCTACAGCACAAATTTGATGAAGATAGCGTCATTGGTTGTTGAGTTATCGTGATTTTTTATATTTGTTCGTTAGCCCTTAAACCGATTAAAAGGTCCAGAATCCGAACCCATGGGCCGTACCCCCGGCCGTACTTTCAAATCCAATCACCGCCGTACTTTCAGTCCTAGTAACCTACAGTTAAAATTTCATCAAGATAGCTGCATTATTTTTTGAGTTATCGTGCCTACGGACGGACGGACGGACGGACGGACATGGCTATATCGACTCAGGCGGTTACGCTGATCACAAATATATATACTTTTCCATATCTAGCTCGCTTCCTTTAGGTGGTTACAAACACCATACCAAAGTTAATATACCCCTTTACCTATTCTATAGGTGTAGGGTATAAAAATAGATTCAATAAAATTGATAACATACATATAGCTCCAAATGACATTTCATTACTTACACAAAATAACATTGAAATTACAAATTTAACTAAGTAATGATAAAAAACCAACGGTTTTTAAAAAAGCACATTTTCAAAATAATATAGTGTTTCATACTAAGTATTATATCGGAATATAATGTTAAAGCTTCAATATCAACGTTTAATTAAGGAAATATATACGTTGGTGACTAAGTTACTGCTTACTTATAAAAATAGTAAATTTTTTATTTTAAAATTCTAATAGCCCTTCAATTGGGAAGGTTGCCAAATTTCTCAAGGACCTAACTTCATCTAACACAATCCCTCTCCATTTTTGTTGGTTCTAGTAATTAAAATGTGAATTCCACAAAAATTCGGAATTTTACTTAGAATTTTACTATCTAAGCAAAAATGGGTAAAACTGAGAGGCATTTTCTTCAATTTAAGGAACCGCTTTTAAATTTAAGAAAAACCTTTAACATTTGTTAAAATATAATGTTGGACCTTTAAATTTTGTATATTAATAAAAAAAAAAAATGGACAGGTATTCAAGTTACAGGTGTTTAAAAATAGTAAAATATAAATTTTTGAGCCCTTATAGCTCCTAAACAAGGGGCTTGACAAAAAAATTTTTTATCCAACTCCTACTTATTTCACAGGATCTAACTTCTCCCAAAATTTCAAGATCCTATGTTAAACCGTTTTGGAGATATGTGGGACCAAAAATTTTGCAAAAATTGAGTTTTGTATAATGATAAATTTTAGTACCGTATGGCAACCCTATACATTTGATCGACTTATTTTTGTTAAGTCTATAAAAGCAACTCTCTTAAACCGTTTTTTGATTGAAAATAAAGCTAACAGAACTCATGTTATATCAATTTAAATATAGGGCTTTTTTAGAATTTGAAGGGGCTGTAGCTTCGTAACCCTTCAAAATTAAGAAAAAGCTTTGACACATGTTGAAATATAATTATAGAGCTGTAAATTTTGTATATCACTAAAAAAAAATTTGGTCATTATTTTTGGACAGGTATTAAAGTTGCAGGTGTTTAAAAATAGCAAAATTTCAATTTTCGAGCCTTTATAAAAAAATTTTGTTAACCGACTCCTACTAATTTCTGGGTATCTAAATTCTCCCAAAATTTCAAGACCCTAGCTTGAATCGTTCAGAAGATATGTGTGACCAAAAATAGGCACATTTTTACAAAATTTTCTGAAAATGGGGTGAAAATAGTCGATACACAAATCAAAATGAACTTTCGGTTAAATTTAAATTTTTAATGATTAAAACTTCTTGTGGAATAGATATTATTCCATAAATTTTAACAAAAAATTTAACCAACTTTCTAATCATAAAAAATGTAATACTTTTTATACCCGTGCATACATACATGACATCGGGCATACAAAAATTGCTCCTGCGTTTATAACGCATTGCTTTAGACGAGCTAGATATCGTTTCAAGGGTACGTATCGGATCAGCATCGAAAAGTAAATCGCTCTAGCTATGTGTGTTTGTCCGTCCGTGCGTGTGTCAGCAAAATAACTCAAAAACTAAAAGTGCTAGAAATTCACACAAAGTCATTTTTAGACAATTTCTAGGTTCCCTATTGTTTTTGGTTAAATCGGATCAAGTCTTCGTGATTACTGCCATACAACTTTTTTGCACTTTGCACTTATGATGTATGTTGGTTTATTTCATCAATTTATTAATTATAAGAAAATTTCTTCAATTTAAAGAACCCCTTTTAAATTTACGAAAAACCATTAACATATGATGAAGTATAATACTGCAGCTTTCAATTTTGTATATTTGTAAAAAAAATTTGACAAGGTTTTTCTTAAATTTGAAAAGGTTTCTTTAAATTGAAGAATTTATCTCTTAGTTTTAACCATTTTTGCTTAGATAATAAAATTCTAGGTAAAATTCCAAATTTTGGTGGAGTTCGCAATAGATTTCCTAGAACCGAAAAAAATGGAAGAGTGAAGACAGGAGGAGGGTGGGCAGGCCCATCATAAGTTTGCTAAGCTAAAATTTGGGAACCTTCCCCATTGAAGTGCTACTAGGTTTTAAAAACTAAAACTTTTATGTTTTTATAAAACAGTAACTTATTCACCAGAGTAAGTTTTCCCAAAATTAAACGTTAACATTAAAGCTCCAACATTATATTTCGCACTTATTAACAGGGTTTTCTTGAATGCATTGGGGTTATACTCAAAGTATTTCACTTTTAGTCATATAATTAATAAATTAATGAAAAAACTAAATTATAGTATTATCATTCGTTATACCCTACACCTATGGAATAGGTAAAGGGGTATATTAACTTTGGTATGGTGTTTGTAACCACCTAGAGGAAGCGAGCTAGATATGGAAAAGTATATATATTTATGTTCAATGTGACCTTCTAAGTCGATATAGCCATGTCCGTGCGCCCGTCCGTCCGAGGGCACGATAACTCTAAAAATAATGGAGCTATCTTGATGAAATTTTAACTGTAGATTACTAGGACTGAAAGTACGACGGGGATTGCATATGGGTGAAATCGGCAGATGGGTTCGGATTCTGGACCTTTTAAACGATCCAAGGGCTAACGAACATATATAAAAAATCACGATAACTCAACAACTAATGACGCGAATTATGTATTTCGCTTACTTTAGAGTGAAAATAAAAAGACTTAATTTTTTTGGTGTTTTTTTAAGACAGACTTTATTATTACAAAATTATACTTAAATTAATATGTTTTAATTAACTTAATGCTAGATCATCAAAATAATGTTTTTTAACATTTATTAATAAAATTAATTGACCAGGAAATTGCATTTCCTGTTATTGCAAAAATATAAAATACTTAAGAATGAGTTAGTAATGAGAAAGGTGAATGAGTTACTATATTATGCCAACACATATGTCACGCTACATTATGTCAACATAATATTATGTAACTCCTCCCCTCTTAAATTTGAGACTCTCCTGAGTCTTTAAAATGATGTTTATTTACATTAAAATTATTACAATTTAAACATTGAATCATGATTTTAAAAATATATACTTAATTCTAAGTTAGATATAGTTAAAAATATTTACTAAATTTTATTTAAATTTGTTTTCTTTTTTTTTTTTTTTCATAAAATCTTTCTTAAGTTTCAAGTTTCAATTAAAAAATTTTTGTTTTTACAACTATGTTATCTTAATTTAGTGAACTTAAAAAATTAGGTGATATGATAATTTTCGATAGAAATAATAATTAAATGAAGTTGAATAAAAACAATTTTGAATCAAAAAAAAAATCCTTTTTTTTTTTTTTTGTTTTAAATTTCATTTTGTTAATTGATTATTATTAAAATCCACATTCTTAAGAAATTTGTTTTTTTTGTAAATATAGGTCAATTATTTTTTTTTTGTAACTGACTTTATTTATTTTAATGCAATAAAAAATATTTTCTATTTTTTTTTATTAATGGTTTTATACATTATATTTCTGTCTTATGAAATCGAATGAAATTGGATAATTTTTAGGGTCATTGTCATTTGTTGATGTAGGTATGTTATTTTTTGTTTTAGAGTTTGTGTCTAATTGGTTATCAACTAATGACGTGACTCTTCCCGTTTCTATTTGAAGATTCTTTTGAACCATTGATATTTTATTTTTGAAGTTTTTATAATTTTTAAAATAACAATAAAAGGAAAGTAGAGATATTTTTATTATTACGGATACGAATACAGATTGTGAAATTTTCCAGTTATAGCTAACAATTTTCTGAAATTTTAATTCCTTTATTTCTTTAATATTTTCTTCCTGGTTACTTATAATTTTCTCAAAATTAATATTATTGTTAATTGTGAAGTTAAAATTTTCATTTTGTGGTATTACATACTTATAAATAAATCGCTTAATGTTACTTCTATAAATATTGTTTTCTATTTGAACTGAACAATTATAATAAGTTAGAAAATAATTACCTTGTAATATAATTTCTCTTTCGTCACAAGCGCTATTTAATTTCTTATTTTTTATATTTTTTAAAGTTACAATATTATCGTCTAATTCTATGTATTCTTCTTCTCTGTTTACTTTAATTAAATTACAATTTTTCTTAATTATACAATTTTTGCTAAGTTTTAGTTCTTTGAGAGATTTATTATCTTCATATGTATAAGTTTTATTTTTATTTTTAATTATATATTCTATTTCTTGATCTATATCCATATTTTCTAAATTAGGAATCGGAAGAAGAAGTTTTTTTTATCAAAAATTGAGCTATTTGTAGGGATTTTAATGGCAAAAATAATAGTATCATTGGAAAATTTTGCTACCCCTAATCTACCCCTAATATTCATTAATTTTTTAAAGTCGATGTCGTAACTAATAATTTCACCATTACTTAAAATATTTGGATGAAGTATATTTATTCTTGCTGATGCAATGTTTTCTTGAATATGTTCAACTTGTTTTAACGAAATCTATTTTAAGCATGAGATTAAAATATAAAGAGTTCTCAATAATCTCGTTTTCTGTTTTTTGAATATTATTTAATTTATCTACAATTTGTTTACGTTCTGATTCTAGAGATAATTTGATAGTTTCTAATGTTTTATTGAAGTTGTTATTAATTTTAATTTGTTTGTTAGAGTTTTCTATTAAGTTATGATTATTTTCTTCGATAATTTTAAGGTGATTTTCAATACTTTGCCTATCATCATCCATATTTCCGAATAACCATTTAGTTGCAGAGCCTACAAAATTTATAAGTCCTCTTTCAGATCTATGAGGAATTATTGTTTTTATTTTATTCCTAAGGTTTTCTAACTTTTGTAATGCAAATATTTTATTGCTTTCTAACAGTGTTTGATTTTATTGCTCGAACGAGCGCTCTCGAGCTCATTTTTTGAAAGTCTCGCATGAGCACGAGCTTTATTTTTACAATAAGAGCTCCTGCTCATAAGAGCAAAAACAAAAAATTAAAATAAAAGTAAAGCATGAGCTGATTGTATAAATAATCTTATCAAATCTAACAGATCTGTGACTCTAATTTACAAACAAACACTCTTGCTCATAGTATTTGAGCATAAAAATTATTTTTTACTTTTCTGTTTTTATTTCAATAAAAAAAATGTCTCAAATTTTTATAAGCAAACTTATGAAGGTTCTCGAGGCTGCCTACCTCCCCATCTACCCCCACTTTTCCATTTTTTTGGGTTCTAGGAATTAAATTGTGAATTCCACTAAAATTTTGAATTTTACTTAAAATTTAATTATCTAAGCAAAAATGGTTAAAACTAAGAGACACTATCTTCAATTTAACGAACCCATTTTAATTTTAAGAAAAACGTTTAAGATATGTTGAAAAGTAATGATGTAGATTTAAATTTTGTATATTACTAAAAAATTTGGACAGGTATTCAAGTTATAGGTGTTTAAAATTAGCAAAATTTCAATTCTTAAAATATTAAAAATAGGAAAAAAAAGTTAAATGATTCAACGAAACACAAAAATTAAATTCGAGTAGCTACTTATTTCATTTTAAAATAAAATGTTTAAATTTTTTTCCTTTAGCTTTAACAGACCATAGTTTTGGAAGATAGCAGAATTTGTTTTTTAGAATTGGTTTATACTAGGTACAATATTCGAAAATAATTTTGAAATAATTTAAAATATCAGAATTATATCATCTACCAATATATGAAATGGACCTTATTAATTATATCCAAAGATAACTAATTAGGTAGTAAACTAAACTTTATCTTTTTCGCATCCTTATTATTTGAAATTAAATATTAAAAGTTTCTTTGCATACGATTTAAAACGCATAACATACTTACAAAGGAATTGATTGCAAAAAACCAGTAAAACCAATATAAAAACGAGGAAGAGTGTAGTAGAGTAGACTGTGTCAACTCTGGGATACAAGTATGAACGTATCATATACATTATATCATCCGATTAATTACTTTTGTCAAAATTTCAAACATACAACTTTATTAAGTGTAGTGGAATACTCATATAAAAGAAGGAGTTGTATGGCAGCTATTCGAGCCCTCTGCAGTAGACCAACCAATTTTTCCTGTAACTTTGGCCATTACACTAAACTATTTTTGGCAAAATTTCAGACACCCAGCTTCATTAGGTGTAGTGTAATGCTCATATAAAATAAGGAGTTGTACGGCAGCTACTCGAACCCTCTACAGTAGACCAACCAAGTTTTGCAGAAACTTTGGCCATTACACTAAACTATTTTTAGCAAAATTTCAGACACCCAGCTTAATTAGGTGGTGAGTAATGCTCATATAAAATAAGAAGTTGTATGGCAGCTACTCGAACCCACTCCACTAGATCAACCAAATTTTGCAGACTCTTTGGCCATAAAACTAAACTACTTTTGGCAAAATTTCAGACACGCAGCTGTAATAGGTACAGAGTAATACTCATATAAAAAGAGGAGTTGTATGGCAGCTACCCGAACCCATGGACCAAAATGGCTGGATTTAAATAGCGATGACGGCTATTGAAAAAAAACGAATTTGCGAAAATTTCAAGATCCTAGCTCCTTTAGTTTTTGAGTTATTGTGCGGACGGACGGACGTACATACATCGCTAAATCGATTTATTTTTCGATTCTGATCCGATCCATACACTTGAGTCTATATCTACCCCCCCTCCTTCTCTGCGTTACAAACGTAATGGCAAATTTATTATACCCTTTGGCTATATAGTCATACGGGTATAAAAAGCAATTTAATTAGTACTAAATATAATAATATTACTAAATTTTTTTTGACTATATAGTCATACGGGTATAAATATTGAATATTAAACCTATAAAGCGAGCACTTAGCGATTAAACCTATAAAGCGAGCACTTAAAAAATTTTTTTTGAAAGGCTCACAAAGTATAGAGCATTAAAATAAAAAAAATTGGCTCGCTTTTCATGAGCAACATAAAGAACAACAAGATATGAGCTCTTTGTTTGGTGAGAAATATAAAAAAAAAAGAAATGAGCTCTGCGAGCAAGAGCAAACAAAATTTTTTTTTGTATATACCAAAGTATTATAAGAAATTTTTTATTGCGTCTCGCATAAAAATAAAAAATAAGAATAAAACTGTACAAGAGCTGTTTATGATTATTTTGTAAACAAACTCTTGAGAGATACACAAAAATTTTTATTTGTATTGCTCGATACGAGCAGTCTTTTGAAATTTTTTGTTAATAAATTGTATATACCGAGCACTGTATGAGAGCTCATGAGCGATAAAATCAAACCTTGCTTTCTAATCTTAAAGAAGAAGCTCAGATGGGTACACAATGTGAAGGATTATGTCAAAATTACTTACAATTTCTATTTTATCGACCTTAATTTCGACATATCCCATTTCAGATTTCAATTGTTCCACTATTATTGTTGGTGATGTTATTAAAATTATCCAAAGAATTATTATCCATAGTAGTATTGTTTTGATCTGAAAATTTTAATGGTCTTTTAATGTTGTTTTCATGAATATTTTGTAAAGGGTATTTTCGAAATTTTGATTGCTCTTTATGTCTAAGGCTAGCATAGTTTTTTATAAATCCTAATTGTCTAGTTTCTGTATAATTTTCTCTTGATTTATTTAATTTTGTAATTTTTTTTGTTTTCATGTCTTTTATTCTATTTTCAATAATTTTGCGTTTGATTATTTCTATCTTCCAGATAAAAACCTATAGCATGTTTGGAAAATTTGTCTATAAAAATAATGAAAGAGTGTTTAGAATTTACTTAGATATCAACGTGGATTATTTCGTTAATTTCCACTGGTGTTGCGGTAATTTCAAATTTCTTTTTAATCTGATTTCTATCGTATTTCCCTGCAGTACAAATTTCACAGTTATTTACTACTTTTTGTATTAAGATTTTGAAGTTTGGGTAAAATATTTTATGCTCGATACTTTCATAATTGGCTATTATACCAGCATGACCAGATTCTCTTTTATGGAATAGAGATATTTGTTTTAAAGCTTCTTCTTCGTTCTTCATATCCTTGGCAAAATAACTGCATTTGACAAATTTTATTTTATTATTGTTAGGATACATTTCGATAGTTTTTAGTTGGAATTTGTTATAGATATGGTCTTCAAGTTCTGAATATATTCCAATTTTTTCAATGTTAATATATCTTCGGATTATATTACTTACATTGTTAGGAATATCGTTTCTTTCTATGTAAATTCTTCTCTTATTGAAAATTATGTCTAGATCTTTTTCTTTTTGTTTTACTAAGATAATTTGAGTTATAAAACTATTAACAACCATTTTTAAAATTGGTATATGTGGTACCAAATTTTCCTCTTGAGAGTGAATGGTTGCTAAAGATTCATTACTATCAACATGAACCGAATTTGTACTTGTAGAGTTATTATAATTTTCAAATATAATTTTTTTTCGGGTCGTCTCTCTAAATTGTCAAATGGTAAAATATTTTGGTTAATTAATAAAAATAATATAAAATAAACTATAAACTTTAAAATTATAATTCATAAATATAATAATACTATAGGGAATTTGCATGCAAATTATTTAAAAAATATAATGTTTCACATATTATTTAAATTAATAATAAAAAAGGGAAAACCTTAAATACAAAATATTGATAGTTCAAAATACATAAATTATTTTCTCTTTTTTTCCTTTATCATTATTATTGATGTTCTCATGAGAAACAAACAAAAACTTACTGTTAATTATTAATTGTGTAAATCATTTCATCTTACAAAAAAAAAAAAGTCAAATTGAATAAAAACAATAGTGTCAAATTAAATAAAAACAATTCACAATAATAATCGACACTCGATTCAAGGTTAATAAACAGTGCTGCGATAAGCGTCAGGTATCGTTTACGCGTATGCGCATTCAATTAATTTTAATTTGATTATTTACAAAAAATTTTTATTTTTAAAATTTTTATTTTTAATTTTTTTAATACATTTTACATTGACAATAGTTGAAATTTGCATTCAATTAATTTTAATTTGATTATTTACAAAAAATTTTTATTTTTAATTTTTTTAATACATTTTACATTAACAATAGTTTAAATTTCATTTAAATTGAGAAATGATAGGATTGAATATATAAATTAAGTAATCTAATAGTTGATATAACATGGCAGAGTGCAGTAGCTGTAAAAATACAATAAGGGGTGAATCTGGATTGAGATGTAATGGAGTTTGTGGCAAGATTTATATGCTGCTAACAAATGCAGTGGGTTGGATGTTAAGATTGATGTGTGATGACTGCTTGGTATATATTCATAATGTTGATATGGTCCTAAAAGAAATTCATGATACCACAAAAGAAAACAAGAGTTACCTGCACGAATATAAAAATGAGTTTGAAGTATCGCTAAAAAAAAACGAGGATGAAATAAAAAGCTTGCTTCAAACAATAGAGCATAGGTACATGGAAAGAATAAGATCACTCAAGTTGGCACAAGAAAGCTTTGAAAGAAGAATGACTGAAATGATAACCATGAATGATTTAGCTAAAGATTTTAAAGAGCAAAGTGAAAAACTGATGGAGAGAATTGAAAAAATAAGTGTCGAAGCTATAAAAATTACATCTAAAGATGTAAAAAAAGATAAACAGGTTGAATCATATTCAGATATAGTAAAGAAAGATCCAGTGATGGTTATAAAACCAAAAAAAACGAAAGGGTCGCAAGTAACTAAGAATGCTGTCAAAAAAACTACAAATCCGGTAAACTTTAAGATAGGTGGAATAGTAGAAAAGAAGGATGGGAAAGTTGCAATATATTGTGAAGATGGAGAATCAACTGCTAATCTTGAAACTGCTGCAAAAGAATTAATGAAAAAAGATTATGATGTAATGAGACCTAAAGAAATAAGGCCAAAAATTTTAATTGTTGGTATATCTGAATACCACGAAAAAGAGGAGCTTGTTAACAAGGTTAGTAGGCAAAATAATATTAAATATAGCAAAGATATTAGATATATACGAGGATACAAAACCAATAGAACCCAAAATGAATACAATGCAATTATAGAGGTAAATGTAGAAGATTTTAAAAAAATAATGGAATTAGGCAGAATAAAAATTGCATGGGACAATTGTATAGTATATGAAAGCTTTGATGTGCGTAGGTGTGTGAATTGCCTGGGTTTTGGACACAAAAAAGAAAATTGTACTGTTGAAGGGAAAACATGTAGGAAATGTAGAGAAAATCATTTAATAAAGGATTGTACGGCAGATGAGTTCAAATGTGTTATATGTAAAAAGGCAAATGAAGCGTTGAACCTTGGTTTAAATATATCGCACAATGTGCTAGATAGAGAATATCCGAGCTTGTTAAAAAATATAAAAACAGAAAGAAAGAAAATATTCCGGTAGCAACCAAGTAATGTTGAATGTTTATATATAAATAGTCAAGGAGTAGTAAATAATTTTACAGAAATTGAAAATTTAATGTGTAATGGAAAAGTTGATGTATTATGTTGTACTGAAACGCATCTAATAAGCGACGATGAAGATTCACTAATAGAAATTAACGGATACAACATCGTAAGGGTGGATAGTCACTGTAGACATACTGGAGGGGTTGTACTTTATTGTAAAGATAACTGGAATGTCAGTCTCATTAATATATATTGTCTAAGGAAGGAAATTTGGATGTTACATGTTAGGTTAAGCTGTGGAAATTATTCTTTCCATACTATAGGACTATATAGAGCCCCAAAATACGTGAATGTAAATGATGAATTTTTTAATGAATTAAATGAATATATTATTAAATTAAATGAAACAAAAGAAGACATAATAATAATGGATGACTTGGGAACAAACAAATCCAATTTTAGAATAAACTTTTTTAGGAATGAGAAAACCAAAAACATGTTACTGTATAGAGGCTTAAATTTGTTTAATAACTTACCTTTTGAATTGAAAAATGAAAATAATTTAATAATTTTTAGAAAAAATATAGTAGCTTATATAAAAAATAATTTTTACTAAACCAACTAATTGTAAATTAAAGTTTAAAATTGTAGCACAAAAATAGTTAAGCTCTTTACTAAATAAATGAATAAATAAATAAAAATAAATTTATTTCGTTAGTATTAACATCGATTCTACTGAGAATATCCGCTATTTTATTTTCTTTACCCTTAATGTATTAAATGTTGGCGTCATATTCTCCTAATTGAATTAACCACCTTTGTAATCTTGGGTTAATATCTTTACCTTTATTTTTAAGTTGTAGCCATTTTATAGGCTCGTGATCAGTAAGTGAATCAAATTCTCCACCGAACAGGTACGGTCTGAAATATTTAATTCCCCATACAACTGCTAAAAGCTTTTTCAGTTGTAGGATAATTTTTTTCATGTTCGTTTAGTGTTCGGGATGCAAAGCTAATAGGTTGTCCATCTTGAGATAGAACAGCCACTATTGCGAAATTACTTGCATCGGTAGCTAATTTGAATTTTTTATTAAAATTTGGGTACTTTAATATTGGGTAATCCGTAATAATATCTTTTAATTTTTCGAAAGCATCAATGTAATTAGGATCTTTCGTATTTATTTTTGTGTTTTTCTTTAAATATTTGACCATTGGGTAGGCAACTTTTGCATAATCCCTTATAAATTTTCTATAATATCCAGTCAATCCTAAAAACGATTTGATCTATTTTTGGGTATTAGGAAGTTTAAGATTTCTAATTTTTTCTATTTTATTTGGATTAGGTTTTATTCCTTCTGGAGTTAAAACATGTCCTAAATAATCGGTTTCTTTGCAAAGAAAATTGCATTTATCTACCTGTATTTTTAACCCTGTTTTTTCTAAGGTTTCAAAAACTTTAGTTATATTAGTAAATTGCTCTTCCAAAGATGTGCTGAAAATTAGTATGTCATCTAGATAGACTACAGAAATTTTATTAATAAACTCTCTTAATACTAATAACATATACAAAAAATGGTTCTGAATTCTTTACTTTACTTTATATTATACCTATTTGTCTAGGAGTAAACTACTCTTTTTACAGCTACACCACACCGCCTCTTGAAAAAGAGTAGATGAAAGGAGTAGATAATTAAATATTTATTTTATCTAAATTAAAGCATACGACGTACAATTTTTATACGGCAGTACGTCAATATGTCTATCTATATATCCGTAAATTGATACGCGCGTACACACAAAAATATTTATTTGAATGTTTTAATTTAGTACAAAAAATTTTATTAATTTCATATAATAGGTATATTTTGAATTTTTTTCAATATAAGATATTTTTTAAAACATAATCTTAGAAATATAAGAAAAACCAAAAACAATTTGTCAATTTGTAAATTTTAAAAATCCGATTACAGTACATCGCGTTACGCGTATTTTGGCTGCTCTCATGTAAATTCATCATGTACCTATTTATTTGTAAATTTTTTGACAGAAATTATACGTCAACTTTTATTTAAGTTGAAGACTATTATAATAACTCCAAAAACGCAAAATTTTATAAGTAAGCAGTAACTTAGTCACCAGTGTGTATATTTCCAAAATTAAACTCAGTATGTAATGCAATATAAATTTGAAAATGTGCTTTTTTAAAAATGTAGTTTTTTTTCATCACTTGTTTTATAATTAAACACATCCAACAAAACACATTTAATTGAATGCGTTTGTTACACCTCATTCTAGGCAAATATATTAATAATAATTGTATAACTATATATGTATATGTACACTTTTTAGCACATTTTCAAATTTTTTTAAAAAATGTGCCTATATAGCTTCACTCTGTGCCACCTGTTACGGAGCTACAGCCCTCAAAGTTGGAAAAAGCCCTATATTCAAATTGTTATAACAAGATTTCTATTAGGTGTATTTTCAATCTGAAAGCAGCAAAAGATAGCTGGTTTTATAAACTTTATAAATTTTTAAATGACAAATGTTTAGGGTTGCCATACGGTACTAAATTTACCATTAGTCGAAACTCAATTTTTGCAAAATTTTTGGCAACGCATATCTTCTAAACGGTTCAAGCTAGAATCTTGAAATAGATCCTATTAAATAAGTAGAAGTCGGTTAACAGAATTTTTTTGTCAAGCCCTATGTTTAGGAGCTATAAGGGCAGAAAAATTTAAATTTTGCTATTTTTAAACACCTGTAACTTGAATACCTGTACAGATTTTTTTTTACAAATATACAAAATTTAAAGCTGCAGTATTATATTTCAACATACGTTAAAGGTTTTTCTTAAACTTAAAAGGAGTTCTTTAAATTGAAGAATTTGTCTGAAAGTTTTAACTATTTTTGCTTAGATAGTCGAATTCTAAGTAAAATTCCAAATTTTTGGGGAATTCACAATTTAATTCCTAGAACCTAATAAAAAAATGAAGGGGGGGGGGGGTTTAATGAAGTTAGATCCTTGAGGAATTTGGCAATCTTCCTTATTGAAGGACTATTAGAAATTAAAATTAAAAATTTACTGTTAGCAGTATATTTTATAAGTACGCAGTAACTTAGTCACCAGTGTATATATTTCCAAAGTTAAACTCAGTATGCAATACAATATAATTTTAATAAATAAAACTAAACTACATATAAAGTATTTTATCGGAATACAATGTTGAAGCTTCAATATTAACGTTTAATTTAGGAAACATATACGTTGGTGACTAAGTTACTGCTTACTAATTAAAAACAGTAAATTTTTTATTTTAAAATTTTAATAGCCCTTCAATTGGGAAGGTTGCCAATTTCTCAAAGATATAATCCTCACTACTCCCCTTCCCCCAAACTTTTTTAGGTTCTAGGAATTAAATTGTTAATTCCACCAAAATTTGGGATTTTACTTAGAATTTTACTATTTAAGCAAAAATGGTTAAAAGTGAGAGACACTTTCTTCGATTTAAAGGACCCCATTTAAATTTTAGAAAATCTTTTAACATATATTAATATATAATGTTGGACTTTTAAATTTTGTATATTAAGGAAAAAATATTTAAACAGGTATTCAAGTAACAGGTGTTTAAAAATAGCAAAATTTCAATTTTCGAGGCCTTATAGACTCCTACTAATTTCTGAGTATCTAAATTCTCCTAAAATTTCAAGATCCTAGCTTGAACCGTTCAGAAGATATGTGTGACCAAAAATTTTGCATAAATTGAGTTTTGCGTAATGTTAAATTTTAGGACCGTATGGCAACCCTAAGAATTTGCCTTTCAAAATTTTATAAAGTTTATAAAACCAGCTATCGTTTGCCGTTTTCAGATTGAAAATTTATATCTAAAACAACTCTTGTTATAACAATTTAAATATAGGGTTTTTTCCTAATTTGGGGGGCTTTAGCCCCGTAACAGGTGGGGCTACAGAAAAAAATTCTTCCACGAAATTATTTTTTTTTGCAATACCTACCCATGGTTAAAATATTTTTACTCTATTTCGAACGGTGTAAAAGTTTTTGTAAACATACGGATGGACGGACAGAGTGAAGCTATATAGGCACATTTTTACAAAATTTTTTGAAAATGTGCTAAAAAATGTTAACGGGATATTCACTTACAAAAATTAGCTTTATAGATAAAATAGAGAATTTTAGTGCATTGAAGTTTGAGAAATTGATCAGAAAAGATCATTGTTTATAAAAGTAACATAGTCTAAATCTAAATTAAAAGTGTAACATACAAATACAAATACAAAATGCAAAAAACCGAAACCCATTATGAACCATACATGTAAATTTATCAAAGAGAAGAATGTTGTAATATTATATATAATACCATTCAATGGATTTTCAAAGACAAAAAGACTATTTATTTTCACTACTGACAAATACTTATGTAAAGAGAAAACGAATGCAAAGTGGAATAGGGGGTGAAAAATCAAATAGTAAAAATTATCGTAAAGAACCACCTAATAAATTTCAACCTGACGTTGTAAATAAAATTTATAACATATTCAAAGATATACAGTTTATACAAATTTCAATGTATTGAAAAAGAAGAGCAGCCAAGTTACTTTAAGAAGAATTTTTGGTACCAGGTTTAACTTATCTTTTTTCGATGAACAACAAAAAATATTTTTGGAACGTGAGTACGAACAACATTTAAAACGTCGTGATGAAGCTAACAATCAAAAAAGTAAAGATAAAGAACGAGCAGAAAATGATAAGTTCTTTCTAAGCGCATTTGATTTACTGGGTGTGTTACAAATACCTTGTGGCTTTGAATCCCAACTGTGCTATACTAGAAAATTGTGTGCACATAATTTTTCAATCTATGAAGCAGCTCTTCCTCATAAAGCTCACTCTTTTGCTTGGACAGAGATAAATGGGAAAAGAGGCAGCTGTGAAATAGGTACCTCTTTATTAGAATGGCTGTAATCATTACCGAATACAGTTAAAGAATAGTCATTATTTTCTCACACATGTAGTGGCCAAAATCGTAATCAAATAATAGCTTGTATGTTTCTATTTGAAGTCAAAACTTGTTCTAATTTGGGAATAATTGTTCACAACTTTCTTGAGAAAGGGCATAGTTGTATGGAGGTTGATTCCATGCATAGTTCGATAGAATCAGCAAAAAAATATGTAATCGTATATACGTTGCAAGACTGGCTAAATATTTTTAAAATAGAAAGATCTAAAAGATTGAAAAACAAGTTACTGAGATTTATAATGTGACAGAAATTAAATAATAATAATATGCTTGACTTTAAGTCTTTAGCTAAGAATATAATAAACAAGTGATGAAAAAAACCAAGTGTTTTTAAAAAGCACATTTTCAAAATTATATAGGGTTTCTTACTGAGTATTTTATCATTTATTTTTATCAGAGTAATACTCATATAAAAATGAGGAAGAGGGTAGTAGAAAAGACTGTGTCAACTCTAGGATACCCGTATAACTGTATCATATACATTATATCGTCCGGTTAATTACTTTTGGCAAAATTTCAAACATAAAGCTTTATTTAGTGTAGTGGAATACTCATATAAAAGAAGGAGTTGTATGGCAGCTACTCGAAAAATGAAATTTTTTTTTTCTTTGCAGAAACTTTGGCCATTACACTAAACTAATTTTAGCAAAATTTTTTTTTTTTTAATTCAATTTTTTATTTCATCATCATCATAGCTGGCTCGGCGATCCAAAATGAATCTTGGCCTCCCCTAGAAAATTTCTCCATTGCTCTCTGTCTCTAGCTATCATCCGCCAATTTCTCGCGTTTATACTCGTTGCACTTTTTTCAACGTTGTCAATCCACCTTAGCTTTGGACGACCTATGTCTCTTCTACCTTCTGGTCCATTTATAAATGTTTTGTACGTAGATCTGTCACGATTCATTCTTATTACATGACCGGCCCATTTAAGTTGCTGTATTTTTATCCGACTACTCAATGGTGGTTCTTTAAACTCCTCAAAACATTCGTTATTGTAACGCAATCTAAATGAGCCATCTTCATCTCTAATTGGACCAAGAATGCGTCGGAGTATTTTACGTTCAAAAACATCAATTTTATTTTCATCTTGTTTTCTCACTGCCCAAGTTTCTGAGCTGTACATAAATACTGGTACAACCAGTGTTTTGTATAGCCTAAACTTTGATGTTTTTGATAGTAAGTTTGAGCCAAAAACTTTGTATAGTGAAGCAAACATTTTGTTTGCAGCTTTAATACGCTCATCAATTTCTAATTTACAGTCGTTTGTTTTATTCACTGTTGAGCCAAGGTATTTGAAATGATTTACTGATTCGAAATTGTGGTTACTAATGGTGATATTTTGTCTATTTGCAGTTCTAGAATTACTCATATATTTGGTTTTTGTCTCGTTAATGTTTAATCCAAAATTTTTTGCAGATTCTTCAAATCTATGAAAATTTTCTTCCAGGATTTGCATATTTCTTGCCAGTAGATCAATGTCATCTGCAAAACCTAATAATTGCGATGATTTATTCCAAATTGTACCTTTTGTTTCAAGTCCTGCATCACGTATAATTTTTTCTAGTGCAAAATTAAACAATGTTGGTGACAAAACATCGCCTTGTCTTACACCAGTATGAGTTTCAAAACAGTCTGAAAGATCACCTTGCACTCTTACATAGTTTTTTGCTCCATTTGTAGCCATTTTCGATAGAGCAACTAGTTTTTCAGGTACACCGAAAAGTCTCATGGCATTCCATAGCATATTTCTATTTACTGAATCAAATGCTTGTTTAAAATCGACAAATAAATGATGCATATCACGGTTATATTCATTACTTTTTTCTATTATTTGTCTCAACGTAAATATCTGATCAATTGTAGATTTTCCTGATGTGAAACCTGCTTGGTAATCTCCAATTATTTCTTTTGAATAGATTTTTAATCTATCATTTAAAATATTGGCAAATACTTTATATGTTACACTTAATAATGTAATACCTCTATAATTTGTACACATAAGTTTGTTTCCTTTTTTATGTAGTGGAATTACTATTCCATATCTCCATTCATGTGGCATTTGTTCTTTTTGCCAAATACATGTTATTAATTTATAAATCTCTCCGCATAATGCATTTCCACCATTTTTTAATAACTCAGCTTGAATACCATCAATACCACATGCTCTGTTGTTTTTTAACTTTAGAATACTCTGAGACACTTCTTCTTCACTAGGCTCTTCAATATATGGTTCTGCAGTATGGATTTCAACATTTTCATCTTCATTAGTACTACTGTCAGTTACTGGGTTTAGTAGTTCTTTAAAGTACTCTGCCCATCTTTTTATCACCATTGATTTTTCTTGAATTAGATCACCGTTTTTATCTCTGCATGCGCGAATTGTAGGGTTAAAATCATTCGTAACACATTTTATTTCTTTGTAGAATTTTCTAGCATCATTTATCTGCCTAAAGTTTTCTACATTTCCTAATTTTTTCTCTAAAAAATCTCTTTTCTTTTTTCTAAATAGATTTTGTGCTATATTTCTTTTACTTCTATATGTTTCTTGATTTGCTCTTGTGTTAATTTGTAGTACCTTCTTTCTTGCTTCATTTTTTTCATCATTCACTCTCTGGCATTCTGCATCCCACCAACCATTTCTCTGTGTTCTTCTACCTGTATCAAGGATTCCTTGTGCTGCTACGTTGATTGCATTTTTTATTTTAATCCATTGTGTTTCAATATCATGATTTTCATTTTCAGCTGTATTAGTTTCTTCTAAACTTTGTCCAATTCGATGTATGAATTCTATTTTTATTTCCTCATCTTTCAATTTGTTTATGTCCCATTTCTTATTTGAATGTCTTTTCACCTTCCTTTCAGTTGATATTCGCGCTTTAAATTTTGCACCAACAAGAAAATGATCTGTATCACAGCACGCACCACGATAACTTCTAACATCTTCAATATTGTTTCTATGTCTAGAATCAATTAGTATGTGGTCTATTTGATTAGCATAATTTCCATTTGGGGCTTTCCATGTCTGTTTGTGCACGTTTTTATGTTCGAACGTTGTACTACTAATAGTTAATCTTCGATATTGTGCAAGGTCTACTACACGATTTCCATTATTATTTGATTCACTATGTAGACTATGTGGTGTTTCCTGTGTTTTACCTATTTTTGCATTAAAATCTCCAGCAATTAGTTTTATATCGTTTTTGGGCAGTTCATCATACAATTTATTTAACTCATTGTAAAATATATCTTTCTCTTCTTCATCCTTATCTTCGGTTGGAGCATGAATACAAATCATTGCTACATTAAAAAATTTAGTTTTCAATCTTAATGCACATAGTCTTTCATTTTTTGCTTTAAAATCAATAACAACATGATTTATATCTTTTTCGACAATGAATCCCGTTCCAAACATATGGATTTTATTTTTATTACCACTGGAGTATACAACATGATTACCAGAAGTGAAAATACTTTCATCTAACCATCTTGTTTCTTGCACGGCAGTAATCTGCATTCTATACTTCTGTAATACTTGAGTTAAATTTTTTAAAGCACCACTTTTGTATAAGCTTAACACATTCCACGTTCCTATTCGTAGCGTCAAATCGTTGTCCTTTTTCTTAGCTAGGGTCGTTTTCCGTTTATTCAGCATTATCCGAGGCGTTTTCTGGGGTCCCGATACAACTCTATTTTCCGAGGTAAGATTGTAAGCCTTACGCTCAACCCCCTACCAGGAGGACCAGCTCTAAGTATTATACCCCTATAGAGAGGGTGGCCCAGTTATACCCCCAGGCACTGGGTTTTCTTTTACTGAGGATCGGTCTAGGTCTAGAACCTTTACCTCAAACCCTCCTCCTTTACCCGGGCTTGGGACCGGCAGGTTG
This sequence comes from Dolichopus griseipennis, assembly GCA_963082915.1. Taxonomy (NCBI): domain Eukaryota; kingdom Metazoa; phylum Arthropoda; class Insecta; order Diptera; family Dolichopodidae; genus Dolichopus; species Dolichopus griseipennis. Next base: position 50,641,975 of record OY720445.1, on the reverse strand, counting down.
TAATGCAACCAGGCGGAGTTCAATTTTTTATTTAATTTCAGATAATTTTACAATCTATCTATATATATAAAAGGGAATGTTTGTTTGTTTGTATGTTTATTTGTTTGTTTTTTTGTTTGTTTGTTTGTTTGTTTGTATGTAGCGAATAGACTCCTAAACTGCCCAGCCGATTTTCATGAAAATTTGTATATAGGGGTTTTTGGGTACGGAAAGAAATCGTGGCCCAAAAATTTTGCTCTAACGGACCGACAAGTTGGGGCTGTGGTGCAAGTATTTAAACTTCTTTGTTCTAAAATGAAAACGGTTTGACCGATTGACTTCAAATTTTGTATACGTGATGCTCTTTGAGAATTGAGTAGACACTATTAACAGTTTTGGAATTTGTTAACCCATGTCGGGCCGACGGGTGGTCAAAAAAAATTTTGGGTCCAAATTTTGTCCGATTTTACGAAATTCTGCTTTGGTTTAAAAGAAAGCCCCAAAAAAATTTTTGTTGAGTTCCATTAACCCATTGCGGCCCAACAGCTTTTTATAGGTTTTTTAAATACTTTACACTAAATTCTAAACGGTTTGACCGATTGACTTCAAATTTTGTATACGTGATGCTCTTTGAGAATTGAGTAGACACTATTAACAGTTTTGGAATTTGTTAACCCATGTAGGGCCGACGGGTGGTCAAAAAAAATTTTGGGTCCAAATTTTGTCCGATTTTACGAAATTCTGCTTTGGCTTAAAAAAAAGCCAAAAAAAAAATTTTGTTGAGTTCCATTAACCCATTGCGGCCGAACAGCTTATTATAGGTTTTTTTCAATATTTTACTCTAAATACGAAACGGTTTGACCGATTGACTTCAAATTTTGTATACGTGATGCTCCTTGAGAATTGAGTTGACACTATTAACAGTTTTGGAATTTATTAACCCATGTTGGGCCAACGGGGTATCAAAAAAAATTTTGGGTCTGAATTTTGTCCGATTTTATGAAATTCTGCTTTGCCTAAAAAGAAAACCCACAGAAAAATTATATTGACTTGCATTGACCCATTGGGGCCAACAGCTTTTTATAGGTTTTTTCAATACTTAACTCTAAATTAAAAACGGTTTGACAAAATAATGGTTGGTCAAAATAATTTTGGAATCTAATATTGTCAAAATTTGCGAAGTACTGCTTTGGCTAAAAAGAAAGCTTCAAAAAAATTTTGTTGAGTGATTTGGAAGCAAATTACGTCCAATTTTGCGCAATACTGCTTTGCCCAAAGAGAAAGTGTAGTTCTGTTAACCCAGTGGGGCACAGTGGCTTTTAATAGATTTTTGCGTTACTTAACTCTAAATTAGAAACGATTTGACCGGTTTACCTCAAATTTTATATGTGTGAAGCAACTTGAAAATGGAGTTGAGTCTGTTAACAGTCGGTCTTACGATTTTTCAAAAAAAATTTTTTGGAAGTAAATTACGTCAAAATTTGGAAAGTAGTTCGTACTGCAGAAAGAAAGTTTCAAAAATTACTAGAATAATCCTATAAAAATCGTTTTAAAAAGATTGCTTTCACACATTTTAAAATTTACATGTGTAAACCGTGTGTAAGTTTTGTGTTAACTTTTTGCAGTAACATCAAATTCAATTAAACCTCCATTGAGAGGCGCAGCAACGCGCACCGGGTATTAGCTAGTAATATATAAAATTATGTATAAGAAATTAAGTAATTCTTAAACTACAGCTTATAACTAACATTTAATAACTTAAGATTTTTTTTATTCAATTTTTTATTTAATTTCAGATAATTTTACAATAATATATAAAATTATGTATAAGAAATTAAGTAATTCTTAAACTACAGCTTATAACTAACATTTAATAACTTAAGATTTTTTACAATTTTTCTAATTTCTAGATTTTTTTTTTTATTTTTTTTTTTTAATTTTCAAATTTTAAAGATTAATTTCTAAGATTTTTTACAAATTTTCTAAGTTTACTTTTAAATATGTTTAAATTATGACTGTTTTTAATTTCTAACGGTAGCGAGTTGTAAAGTTTTATTGCGCTGCATTTTAGACTTTTTAGCTTCAATGTTGTTTTGGTTTTAGGAATTTCGATATTTTTCCTGTTTCTGGTTAGATAATTATGAATATTCTCCCTATTTTGAAGTTTTACTTTTGACTTGATATTATTGTTCAGGATATTATACATGTATTTACATTTTTCAAAGTAAATTAGTTGGTTAATATCCAGTGTATCAATTATTTTATATAAATTATTGGTTCTGGTTCTTATATTCAAATTAAATAAAGTTTTGAGGGCTCTATTCATTACCGCACTCATTTGATTTTTATGAAAATATGAACAATGACTCCAACTGCATATATTATACCTAATTCTTGATAATATATGTCCATTATTTATAAGTTTAGCAGCATAATTCGGAATACTACCCATTCTTCTGACAGCCATATATATGTTTATCCCATCTTAAGTTTTTTCCCAAGTACTTAACATTATCAACTTGTTCTATTATAGTATCCTTTACCTTAAGCGTAATATTATCATTTGTTTTCTTTTGCATTTTGAATATCATATAATTAGTTTTTTTCGCATTTATACATAATTCACTTTAGTCCAACCAACTGCAATATATCTTTAAGTCATTTAGTTTATTTTGAAGCTCTTCTAATGTTTTCGCTTTTACTATAAGGTTAGTGTCATCTGCATAAATGTTGTACTTTGACTTAATATTGCTTTTAGGTAAGTCCATTATATACAACAGGTATAATAACGGCCCCAGTAATGAACCTTGTGGTAAGCCTGTTTTTATTACTAGTTCATCACTTAGTACTTCATTAACTTTAGCACATTGAGTTCTATTTGTCAAATAACTTTTTAGTAAAAGATTACTGGTACCTCGAATTCCTAAATTGTCTAGCAATCTGATAAGTCTGGAATGACTTACCATATCAAATGCTTTTGTTAAGTCAATAAAAACTGCGCCAACATAGTATCCGTCATCCAACGCATCGTAAATATGTTCCAAGGTTGCTGCGATAGCTGATTCTGTACCACTTTTTTCTAAGAAACCATACTGATTGATTAGCATCAAAGCCTATTGTTTTAGTAATGAAACTTCTTATTCTTGAATTAATAACTTTTTCATATATTTTTGAAATTGAGTTTAGAATTGAAATTGGTCTATAGTTACCACAGTCTTCTTTTGACCCACTTTTGTGAATAGGAACTAAATATGCTTTTTTTAACGAATCAGGAAATATACCATTAGTGAAACTTTCATTTATCAGTTTCACTAAAGATGGGATTATAATATTGACCAACTCTTGTAGATCTCTCACTGTAATTTTATCCAATCCTGGAGTTGCATTTTTATTTAAATTCATAATAATTTGATGGATTTCTGGTTCTATAACTGGAATAAGAAACAACGAGTTGCTATTAAATAGATTTTGTGAGCAGTTAGTAAAATCGTTGGTATTTAGAATGTTTTTTTTAATACGTTCTCCTATTTCACTAAAAAAATTATTGAGAGTATTTGCAGTTTCATCATCATTTTTAGTTTTTTCACCATTGCTTTTAATAACATGACTGACATTTTTCAGTTTATCTTCATTGGTATTTTTTATAGAATTATTCAATATTTTCCATAATTTCCTAGAATCGCTCCCGGCTTTTTCAATATTTCTATTAATATCATTTTTTTTTTCTTCTTTTATTAATTGTTCTACCTTTTTCTTCATTTTTATATATTTTGGCTTTTTTTCACTATTGAACTATTATGATCCGACATTTTTATGTCGATTATATAATGCTTTTCTTATTTTCAGCTTGTCATGAATAAAAGGTGTTATTCAGCTATTATTTCTCGTTCTCATCTGTATTGTCTTAGTACATAATCTTTTTGCTTCTTGTATAATTTTTACTAAGGTTTCGATTTCTGGTATATTATTATTTTCAATATTGTATTTTACTATGGAACGCATTTGATTATAATTGATTTTGAAATATTTATTTTATTAGAGTTAGTTGTATTTCTTGTACTTTCCGTTTTATTAACTATGCTATATCCAGAAGTTGCTATAATATCCATATACTTAATAATTATATTGGAGTTCTCAAATAGATTTAGATTGGTATCTGCAAAAAATATATGATCACTCTGTCCGTCCGTCCGTCCGTCCCTTTTTACCTACGACTGAATAAAAAATATCAGAAATGGGTAGGTATTGCAATAAAAAAATTTAATGTTAAAACTTTTTTTTCGTAGCCCCCCCCCCTCCCCCCCCGTTACAGAGCTACAGCCCCACAAAGTCGAAAAAAGTCCTATATTTAAACAGTTATAATTAGAGTTCTATAAGGTATATTTCCAACCTGAAACAGTAACAGATAGCTGTTCTTATAAGCTTTACAAATTTTTGAAAACCAAATGTATAGGGTTACCATACGGTACTAAAATTTACCGTTATTCAAAACTAAGTTTTACAAAATTTTTGGTCCTTCATAACTTCGGAACGGCTAAATCTAGAAAGTTGAAATTTTGGGAGAAGTTAGATCCTTAGAAATAAGTAAGAGTCAGTTAACAAAATTTTTTTGTCACGCCCCCTCTTTAGGAGCTGTAAGAGGTCGAAAATAGAAATTTTGCTAAAAATTTAGCTTTTAAACACCTATAACTTGAATACCTGTCAAAATTTTTTTTTATTTGTATACAAAATTGAAAGCTCCAAATCGAAAGCTTCAATAAGTGTCAAAGGTTTTTCTTAATTTTGACTTTGTCCGTCCGTATGTTTAAAAAAACTTTTACACCGTTTGAAAGAGAGTAAAGAAATTTTAACCACGGGTAGATATTACAAAAAAATTTATTTCGTAGAAGAATTTTTTTCTGTAGCCCCACCCGTTACGGAGCTACAGCTCCCCAAATTTGGAATAAGCCCTATTTTTAAATTGTTATAACAAGAGTTTTGTTAAGTGTATTTTCAATATGAAAACGGCAAAAGATAGCTGGTTTTATAGGCTTTACAAAAATGTAAGGTCAAAATGTATAGGGTTACCATACGGTACTAAAATTTACCATTAAGCTAAACTCAACTTTTGCAAAATTTTTGGCCCAATATATCTTCTAAACGATACTAGCTAGGGTCTTGAAATTGTTAGAGAAGTTAGGTCCTCCGAAATTAGTAGGAGTCGGTTAACAAAATTTTTTTGTCACGCCCCCTGTTTAGGAGCTATAAGGGCTCGAAAATTGAAATTTTTCTATTTTGAACCACCTGTAACTTTAACACCTGCTCAAATTTTTTTTATAAATATGCAAAATTTACAGCTGCAGCGTTATATTTCAACATAAATTAAAGGTTTTTCTTAAATTTGAAAGGGTCTCTTTAAATTGAAGAAATTGTTTCTTAGTCTTAACCATTTTTGGTTAGATAATAATATTCTAGGTAAAATTTCAAATTTTTTGGAGTTTAAAATTGATTTCCTAGAACCTGAAAAAAATGGAACGGTGAAGACAAAAGGGGGGTGAGCAGATCCATCATACATTTGTTAAGCAAAAATTTGCGAACCTTCCCCATTGGAGGGCTACTAGGTCTTCAAAATTAAAACTTTTATGTTCTTATAAAACAGTAACTTATTCACCAGTGTAAGTTTTCCCAAAATTAAACGTTAACATTGAAGCTCCAACATTATATTTTGCACTTATTAACAGGTTTTCTTGAGTGCATCGGGTTATATTCTAAGTATTTCACTATCAGTCATATAATTAATTATTAATGAAATAACAAAATTATAATATTATCATAATATATATTTTTATAAAAATAAATGATAAAATATAAATCATAAGTATAAGAAAAAATTTAATATAGTTTATCTTAACATACAGAGTTTAAGAAATAAATTGTTTGAAATTGAATCTTTAATAGCCTCATATTAATGCGATGTGCATATTATTGTATTGTCCGAAATATGGTTGAAAGAGGAAGAGAATAAATTTTTTAATTTGCAGGGTTATACTGCATATTTTTGTAATAGAAAAGATTATTACGGAGGCGTTGCAATATTTATACAGAATTCTATTAGTTGTACATTAGTAACTGAATCAGAGTATTATCAATCGAGTTTTTTGATTGTTAAGCTGTTGAAGCTCAACATTAATATTATTGCGTGCTACAGATCTCATTATACAAAAAAAGACGACTTTATAAATAAATTTGACGAAATTACTCTTGCAAACAAAAATTCAATAATAGTGGGTGATTTTAACATTAATTTGTTAAATGAAAGTGATAGGGATGTAATATTCTATTGTTATACGCTTTTGAGTAATGGTTTTTCGATTTGTAACCAGACAAAACCAGAGTTTGCAACAAGATTCGGAATCATGTCAAAGACAATCATTGATCATTTAATCACTGATTTGTTAAAATTCGAATATACTTTTCATATTGCGGATACTGCCTTGTCTGACCATCAAATGTTTTTTTATTAGTGTTGATCTAAATCCTATTAAAGAAACCTCAATCAGCACAAAAACTGTATTAAATTACGAGGAGTTAGCTAAAGATCAAATATGGAGTAGTCTGAGCTCATATGAAACTTTTGATGAAGTTGTTGAAATCTTAACTCAACTACACGCGTATTCTTCCGGTGAAGAATTTCAAAAGGAAACATGAGTGGATGACTGAGGAAATATTTCAAATGATGAAAGTTCGTGATTCATTTGGTAAATATAAAAAAAAATATCCTCATAATCCACGTATTGTTGATTTATACAATATCTCGAAAGTAAAAGTGAAGAAACTTATTGTAGCCGCTAAAACATTGTTTTACTCTGAACAAATCAGGAAAGACCTTGGAAACCCAAAAACATTGTGGGCAATATATAAATCAGTAGGTAATGTTGAATACTAGCTACCAGAGGCCTAATAATTCGGTCAAAGTTATTACTCATGAAAACCGTAATGTATCATCGTCGGACGAAATAGCCGACATAATGAACAAAACGTTTACAACAATAACCGATGGTCTTAATATACCAATTGATAACATAGATTACCATTATCTAAATTTGTTTCGTCGAAATCTGAATACCAATTTTGAACTTAATCCAACAAATGTAGAAGAAATCAATGCGACCATACATTCCTTGAAATCGTGTGCTGCAACGGGGTACGATAGCATTTCGACGAAATTTATTAAGACTTTTGCAGAAATATTTGCACCTATTTTGGTAAGATTTATTAACAAAAGTTTCGAAACATACAACTTTCCCGATTGCCTTAAGAAAGCAATTGTTACGCCAATTTATAAGGGTGGTGATGCAACCAACACATTAAATTATAGCCCTATTTCTGTTTTAAGTTCATTTTCGAAGATTTTCGAAAAAATTACGAAAAACAGACTAACGCCCTTTATGCATCTTAACAATATACTGCACCCGGAGCAATATGGATTTGAAGAGGGCTCTAGCACGACATCTGCTTGTCTAGCGTTAAATGAATTTGTCACTAGAAGTACCGATAATGGCAAGTTCACTGCCTGTATCTTTATTGATATGCAAAAGGCATTCGACAGTGTTGATCACGACATTCTGCTACATAAGTTGTCTTGTATGAATTTTTCTCCACAACAATTAAATTATTTTAAATCATATTTAAAAGAAAGATGGCAATGTGTCCACATAAGTAATTCTACAAGTCAAAGTAGAACAATAAACAAGTGATGAAAAAAAACCAAGGGTTTTTAAAAAAACACATTTTCAAAATTTTATTAAAAGATTAATTTTATTAAAGAGTTTAACTTTGGAAATATTTACTTGGAAATAGTTACTACTGACTTATAAAATTTACTGCTAACAGTAAATGTTTTATTTTAAAATTGTCAAAGCCCTTCAATGGGGAAGGTTGCCTAATTTCTCAAGGATCTAACTTCATCTAACCTCGCCCCCCTCCTCCTTTATTTTTTGAGGTTCTAGGAATTAAATTGGGAATTCCACAAAAATTTGGAATTTTACTTAGAATTATACTATCTAAGCAAAAATGGGTAAAACTGAGAGACACTTTCTTCAATTTAAGGAACCGCTTTTAAATTTAAGAAAAACCTTTAACATATGTTAAAACATAATGTTGGACCTTTAAATTTTGTATATTAGTAAACAAAAAATTTGACAGGTATTCAAGTTACAGGTGCTTAAAAATAGCATAATTACAATTTTCGAGTCCTTATAGCTCCTAAAAAGGGGGCTTGACAAAAAAATTTTGTTAACCGACTCCTACTTATTTCTGAGTATCTAACTTATCCCTAAATTTCAAGACCCTAGCTTGAACCGTTCAGAAGATATGTGCGGTCAAAAATTTTGCAAAAATTGAGTTTTGCGTAATGTTAAATTTTAGTACTGTATAGCAACTTTAAACATTTGCCTTGTAAAAATTTATAAAGTTTAGCAAACCAGCTTTCATTTGCCGTTTTCAGATTGAAAATATATCTAACAGAACTCTTGTTATAACAATTTAAATATAGGGCTTTTTCCAACTTTGGGGGGCTGTAGCCCCGTAACAGGTGGGGCTACAGAAAAAAATTCTTCTACGAAATTATTTTTTTTGCAAAAGGTTTCCATGGTTAAAATTTCTTTACTCTTTTTCAAACGGTGTAAAAGTTTTTGTAAACATACGGACGGACGGACAGAGTGAAGCTATATAGGCACATTTTTACAAAATTTTTTGAAAATGTGCTAAAAAGGGAGTGCCACAGGGTTCAGTATTGGGACCTGATCTATTTAAGATATTTATTGATGACCTCGCGCGTCTTAATCTAAATGGAGTTGCATCACTATTTGCGGATGACGCGGTCTTCAAGTATTCAAGTGATAGTGAATTTGATTTGAAAAATACAATATTGGAGGATCTCGCAGTAATTGAAGAGTTTCTCTACAAAAATAAGCTGTTACTAAATGTAAAAAAGACCAAGATTTTGCTCTTTGAGAACAAAGTATTTCATGAACCTATCTTCCAATATAGAAATTTAAAAATAGATGTGGTAAGGAGTCATAATTACTTGGGTCTTGTGGTTGACTCAAGAATCAAGTGGGAAGAACATGTTAATTATGTTTGTAAAAAAATTTCTCCTTATGTGTTTATCTTAAGAAGATTAAGTAAATTTTTTGATAAGAAAACACTTTTTGTAATATATTCTTCATCTATTTTGTCGAATATAATTTATATTAACCCAATTTGGAGTCGAGCGCCACAAATTCACCTAAAAAGAATTGAAATATTAGTAAAAAAATCCATTAAAATAATTCATAGGTATCCAATATTGTATCCCCTAGTATAGTCTATTCTGAGAAATATCGGAGCTTTGAGAATATTTGTAAGCGCGAAACTTATATTTTGGCTTTTAAAATAATAAATAATAAAATCAAACATAATTTTATGCTGCAAAGATATGTGGATATCCATAACTACAATACCCGCAATAAGTACAATTATTACATATCATTATTTAGAACTGATAAACAAAAAACAAATTGTCTCTATAATTGTTTCAATGAGTTACCAAATGTTATCAAATCGATTGAAAACCTCTGTTTATATAAAAAGAAAATTGTTGAAATCTTAGATGCTCTCTAAATTTTATATTACTGCATTGTATGTATGTAGCTATTAAAAATTCAATTTTATTTAGCTTGTAATCTTGTATATTGAAATGAGCAATACTGAAATTTCTCTTTCTCTTACAATTTCGCTTACAATTCGTTACAATTTGTTACTATATTTTTGTACGACCCTATACTACACTCAACTCTTATCTCATTTTACTAATCGTATTCATTATGAATTATAACAAGTAAAGAAACAGTCAGTCGGTGCAACCGACTTAGAAATACCCTACACCTATTTGGTTCAAATTTAAGGACATATCCATAAGTCATTTTAACACCATAGAAGCTGTTATTAATTTGATCGTAAGACATAGCTAACCAAATTAACTGTATAATACTAAAAACATTTTCTAATTACCCTATCTATTAAAAAATACTACAAATTCTTACTAATTTATCTATTTAAAAATATTAAAAAACAAACAAACTTGAAATAAATTTCCCCGGCGGATTGGGGCTTAGAAACATCCGCAGTAAGGAATGCTTGGGGTACGAGTCCTCTAAAATCCAACGAAAATCCAGAAGCGACTGATCCAGAATGGACGGCTCTCTGGTCTGCGTCGGTTCCCCAAAGGGGCGGCAGTTAAAATACCTGGTAGTAGGTATAAAATACAAAATATAACAATAAAAAATAATGAACACAAATAAAGATAAAAATATGGTAGGGATATCTACCAAAATGTCGGCAGAGACCACGGCTGCCGGCGAGGGCTTGGCTAATTCCACAAAGGGATTAGTTAAGTCGCCAGTGGTTAAAAATGTATCTACGTTCAACGCAGCCGACCCTTTCAAAAAGGGCGGTTTAGTGGGAAGATCACCTGTAGTTGAAAAAAAAACCAGTGACAAAGCGGGAATCCAGGCTAATGTCACTAGAAATATTACTGGTTCGAATTTAATAAAAATTATGTCTAACGATGACGGTCAGAATAAACCCCTAGACGTGGGTATTACAGTAGAGAAACAGTTTCATTTAAGAATAAGTGAACTAGAGAAGATGTGTAGCGACTTAATGAGTCAGATTCACACTCTAACCGAAGAAAATAAAATGCTAAAGAAAAAGCAATTAACTAAAAGTGCAGTAGAATACTGTACAGATGAAGAAGAACTAACTCGGGAAACCGAGTGGATTGTAAAACGTACAGGGAAAAAAAGAAAAGCGGAGCACTCACCAGAAATACACAAAGAAAATAGTGTAGAAAAATTAAAGGTGATTAAACCAAAAATTTCAATTAATAAACCCATAATTACAAGAAAAAACAAACCTCCTCCGGTTATCTTAAGTAATGTTGTAGAATACCCCAAAGTTAATAAAATACTGAAAGATGTACAAATTAACTATAAAATAAATATGATGAATAACCATCAACTGAAGATTAATGTTGAAAAAGAAGGGGAATACAGAGAACTAACAAAAATCATAAATGAAGCTAATTTAGAATGGCATACTTATGAAAACAAGTTGACCAGGCCAATTAAAGTTATGGCTAGGAACTTGCATCCTTCATGCGATCCTGAAGATATAAAGCAAGAGCTTAAATGTAAGGGTTTTAAAATCATTGAAGTTGTTAACAAAAGAAAAAAAATTAAAAAGAATGAGGAAGAAACTATAGTTAAACTACCTCTTTTTATGTTAACATTTGAAAATACTGAGGACATTGATAAGATTTATAAAATAGAGTTTATTCAGCACATGAGAGTGAAAATTGAAGCTCTGAAAAAAACAAATCTGATTCCTCAGTGTAAAAAATGTCAAAGATATGGTCACACACAAAAATTTTGCCAGCGTCTAGCTAAATGTGTAAAATGTGCAGGGTCACATCTATCAACGAATTGTGACAAAGACAAAAAGGTTACACCGAAGTGTGCTAACTGCACACTAGGTATAAAAGTAGGTATAAAATACAAAATATAACAATAAAAAATAATGAACACAAATAAAGATAAAAATATGGTAGGGATATCTACCAAAATGTCGGCAGAGACCACGGCTGCCGGCGAGGGCTTGGCTAATTCCACAAAGGGATTAGTTAAGTCGCCAGTGGTTAAAAATGTATCTACGTTCAACGCAGCCGACCCTTTCAAAAAGGGCGGTTTAGTGGGAAGATCACCACCTGTAGTTGAAAAAAAAACCAGTGACAAAGCGGGAATCCAGGCTAATGTCACTAGAAATATTACTGGTTCGAATTTAATAAAAATTATGTCTAACGATGACGGTCAGAATAAACCCCTAGACGTGGGTATTACAGTAGAGAAACAGTTTCATTTAAGAATAAGTGAACTAGAGAAGATGTGTAGCGACTTAATGAGTCAGATTCACACTCTAACCGAAGAAAATAAAATGCTAAAGAAAAAGCAATTAACTAAAAGTGCAGTAGAATACTGTACAGATGAAGAAGAACTAACTCGGGAAACCGAGTGGATTGTAAAACGTACAGGGAAAAAAAGAAAAGCGGAGCACTCACCAGAAATACACAAAGAAAATAGTGTAGAAAAATTAAAGGTGATTAAACCAAAAATTTCAATTAATAAACCCATAATTACAAGAAAAAACAAACCTCCTCCGGTTATCTTAAGTAATGTTGTAGAATACCCCAAAGTTAATAAAATACTGAAAGATGTACAAATTAACTATAAAATAAATATGATGAATAACCATCAACTGAAGATTAATGTTGAAAAAGAAGGGGAATACAGAGAACTAACAAAAATCATAAATGAAGCTAATTTAGAATGGCATACTTATGAAAACAAGTTGACCAGGCCAATTAAAGTTATGGCTAGGAACTTGCATCCTTCATGCGATCCTGAAGATATAAAGCAAGAGCTTAAATGTAAGGGTTTTAAAATCATTGAAGTTGTTAACAAAAGAAAAAAAATTAAAAAGAATGAGGAAGAAACTATAGTTAAACTACCTCTTTTTATGTTAACATTTGAAAATACTGAGGACATTGATAAGATTTATAAAATAGAGTTTATTCAGCACATGAGAGTGAAAATTGAAGCTCTGAAAAAAACAAATCTGATTCCTCAGTGTAAAAAATGTCAAAGATATGGTCACACACAAAAATTTTGCCAGCGTCTAGCTAAATGTGTAAAATGTGCAGGGTCACATCTATCAACGAATTGTGACAAAGACAAAAAGGTTACACCGAAGTGTGCTAACTGCCTTGAGGCACACCCTGCAAACTATAGGGGGTGCGTAGTTGCAAAAGAATTACAAAAGAGAAAAAAAAAAAGTAATCCAAAACATACCAAAGAAGGTGCGTCGAATTCACCTAACCCTAAATCTAGAAGCTTAAATCCTAGCAGGGTCATCGACGGTTTATCATATGCCCAAGTATCACAAAATAGAGGAAAAGAACCTATTAGTGCAACAAAACAGAACAATGTAGCATTAGAAAAATCAGCTGAAAAAATAATAAAACGCACTAACGTTAGGAATATAACTCAAAGCACAAATAGCATTCATAAACCTAACACTAAAGCTGATAATAACATTTTAATGCAGATGATGCAAAATTTGTTAAATTCAATGAACGATATCTCTAAAAGAATAACCAATTTAGAAAACAATTCTAGCAAAAGCTATAGTGGTACTCCGAAAAAATTTCTAAATAATGGCCCAAAATAAAATTAGTATTGCTACATGGAACGCAAACGGCGTACTAAATAAAAAACTAGCATTAGAGCTATTTCTCAAAACTAAAAACATTGATGTGTGTCTCCTATCAGAAACTCATATGACAAGACAGTCAAAACTAAAAATAATAGGTTTCACGTGTTATAATGCGACACACCCTAGTAATAAGCCGCGAGGAGGTAGTGCAATTTTGGTGAAAAACTCTTTACTGCATCACGAAGAGTTTAAAATAGAAACTGATGAATTTCAACTTTCAGTAATACGTGTTAAGTCCCTTAAACAGGATTTAAACATTGGGGCTTTATATTGCCCTCCTAAATATAATTTAAAGAATATGATCCTTAAAGACCTCTTGAACCGACTTGGGGATAGGTTCATCCTAGGAGGTGACTACAATGCCAAACATATCGATTGGGGTTCAAGACTTACCTCAACAAGAGGAAGAGAGCTAAGGAAAGCTATTAGAGAGTTGGGTTGCTATTTTCATTCTACAGGCGAACCAACTTATTGGCCTACTGATACAAATAAAACTCCTGATCTACTGGATTTTTTCATAACAAAAAAAATATCTCCAAATTTTATTAGCCTAGAAAATAATGAGGATTTAGACTCAGACCATTCGGCTGTCGTACTAAACCTGCATGAAAAAATTGTTAAGAAACAAAATAAGCCTACACTTGTTAATAAATCAACAAATTGGTTCAACTTTAAACAAGAGATAGAAAATAATATAAATTTAAGGGTTAAAATAACAACTAAAGATGAAATAGATTTAGCAATTGAAAATCTTAATAAAATTGTCCAAAATGCTGCATGGAATAATACAAAAGAATGTAAATACATGACAGCAGGACCTAATTATCCTAGAGATATATTAAATGCGATTAAACTAAAGAGAAGAGCTAGACGAAGATGGCATGAAACACGTGACCCAGCTGATAAAACTGTGTTGAATAGAATAACGCAGAATCTTAAAAGAAGAATTCTTGAAATAAAAAACAAATCATATGAAAAATATGTTGAGAATTTATCAGCTAAAAAAGAAAGAAATTACTCTTTGTGGAAAGCAACAAAGAGTTTGAAAAAATCTGTAGTGCCAGTCCCACCAATTCGGAAAATGGATGGTAAATGGGCAAAAAATAATAAAGAAAAAGCCGAAACATTCGCAGATCACCTGGAAGAAATTTTTCGGCCCAATGAAATAGAGTCAGACCTCTACATTGAAAATGATTTCAGAAGAGAAGAAAATGCCATTGAACTAATTACTCATATAGAAATGGTTGAAGAAATTAAAGCTCTGAAGTCAAAAAAAGCACCAGGTTTCGATCTAATTACTGCAGACATTCTAAAACAACTCCCGAAAAAAGGGATAACAATGTTAACATATATAATGAATGCTATGTTAAGGTTAAATTATGTACCTAACGTTTGGAAGGTGGCAGAAATAATTATGATACTTAAGCCAGGAAAGCCTCCAAACGAAACAAAGTCTTATAGACCTATCTCTCTGTTACCAATTATGTCAAAACTCTTTGAGAAACTGTTATTAAAAAGGTTGAAACCTATAATAAAAAATAGAAAACTAATTCCAAACTATCAATTTGGTTTTAGAGAAAAACACTCTACTGTTGACCAAGTACATAGAATTACTGATATAATTGAGAAAGCTCTAGAAGAAAAACAAATATGCTCTACAATATTTCTAGACGTAGCACAAGCATTTGATAAAGTTTGGCACGAAGGCTTAATTTATAAGTTGCGGAAACTATTACCTAAAAAATATGTAGATATACTCTCATCATACTTAACTAATAGACTGTTTAGAATTAAACAGGATGAAGAGTACTCTACACTGAGAGAAATTAAAGCGGGTGTGCCTCAAGGAAGTATCTTGGGTCCAATATTATACTTGCTGTATACTAGTGACTTGCCCCAATTTCAAGAAATAACTGTAGCGACTTTTGCTGACGATACTGCAATAATGGCAGTAGGATCAAATGTCGGCGAGGCTACAAATAAACTACAAAAAGCAAGTGATAAATTATATCTTTGGACCAAAAGATGGAAAATCAAACTAAATGAACTGAAATCAGTGCAAGTAAATTTTACAAATAAACCTATTCAAAATCCCCCAGCCGTACAATTAAATGGGGTAGATATTCCTCATGAAAACAAGGCAAAATACCTAGGAATGACATTAGATGTCAAGCTAAAATGGAAAGAACATGTCAAAAAGAAAAGAATAGAATTAGAACAAAAATATAGAGAAATGTATTGGCTCCTAGGTCGAAAATCTAAATTGCCAATAGAGTACAAAATTTTATTATATAACCAAATAATTAAGCCTATCTGGTTGTACGGCGTACAACTTTGGGGGTGTGCCAAACGAACTCATATTCAGAGAATTCAAGCATTTCAAAGCAAAGTGCTACGTAACATGGTGAGTGCTCCCTGGTACGTACGAAATTCCGACTTACATAGGGATCTAGGAATTCCTATTGTTAGCGATGAAATAAAAAAATATGCCATAAAACATAAGACCCACTTAGAAGGTCACATAAACATAGAAGCGTCAAAACTTCTACTATTTTCAAATGTCAATAGAAGGCTTAAAAGAACTAGGCCCCTCCAATTAGCGATAAAGTCAGATCACCTTGACGGAGGTCTGTAATTCCAGTAGATCATAAAAAGTTAGCGCAAAATTAATGGTTAGTCTCTAAGACTAGTTTTAATATTTTAAAACAGGGCGGGTGTTTTTAGTGTGTTAAAGTCACACATAACTGTGGTTGCGCTCAGTATCTTTCGAAGATTTCCACCATCCTTACCCCAAGAAAAAAAAAAAAAAAAAAAAAAAAAAAATTCAATTACAAAATGAAAAAATTCTAATTATTAAATTTTGTGATAAAAAGATAATCAAAGCATAATATATTTAATAATCCAAATTTTTAAAAATTGCAATTATTTTAAATGGTTAGTTTATATACCTAATAGAAAAGCTTATAAACGCAAAATATGCAATAAATTTATTTCTAAAATACAATTAAAAATTTACACCTTTTCATATAATTCATTTAAATATAAAAATAAATTTTACATAAATGCAGCAAGTACCTTTGAACATAGCTGAAACACTACAATTAAGTCCAGATTTCGGAGACACATAGGACATAGGAAATATATTCTTTGGCTTCGAAATTAAACTCGACCACAACCAATTCCCATGGTACTTTCATTACTAGTAACCTACTGTTAAATTTCATCAAAATACCGGCATTATTTTTTGAGTTATGGTGTTTGTAAGATATATGTTTGTTAGTCCTTGAACTTTTCAAGGGTTCCAGGACCCGAAATTATGGTACGATTTCGCCCATATGCAGTCCTCGTCATACTTTCAATACTAGTTAACCCTTTACACAATTGGAACGCTCTATCTTAATTTTAAGTTACTAGTTTTATTAATTTCGATGATAAGCTTTTACACATTGGGGAGTCTAAGAGAGGTTCTGAACCACCACTCCAATTGATCCCAAATTAGGGGGGCACGCAAGAATAGTAAAGAACACCCTTGTGGCAAATTGGAAGCTTCTACATTTGTTTCAAGTTACTATCTTTATTAATTTCGAAAATATGCTTTAAGAGCCTAAGAACTGAGTGGCTGGTCCCCGATCCACTACTCCAATGGGGCCCAAATTTCAAAGACACTTATGAAATAGGAAGGGACACCCTGATACTAAATTGGGGGGTTCTATCTTCATTGGTTTCGGAATTATGCTCGTTTGGCCTAAATTCGATCAAAAAGTTCTAAGTTCCGAACCCATTGTCCAATCCTCACCGTACGTAATCACCGCCGTAGTTTCGCTGCCAATAACCTACAGCACAAATTTCATGAAGATAGCCTCATTAGTTGTTGAGTTATCGTGATTTTTTATAAATGTTCCTTAGCCCTGACATCGATTAAAAGGTCCGGAATCCGAACCGTTGGGCTGATTTCGCCCTTATATAGTCCGCGCTGTACTTATAGTACTAGTTAACCCTTGTACACAATTTGAACGGTCTATCCTAATTTTAAGTAACTATTTTTAGTAATTTCGATTATAAGCCTTTAAAACTTGGGAGGTCTGAGAGGGGTACAGAACCACCACTCCAATTGATCCCAAATTAGGGGAACACGCAAGAGATAGTAAAGAACACCCTTGTGGCAAATTGGAAGCTTCTACATTTTTTCAAGTTGTTATCTTTATCAATTTTAGAGATATGCTTTAAGGTGTTCGGAAATGTGTGGCTGGTCCCCGACCCACTACTCCAATGGGACCCAAATTCACAAGACACTTAGGAAATAGGAACAGACACCCTAATACCAAATTTGGAGGTTCTATCTTCATTGGTTTCGGAATTATGCTCGTTTGGCCTAAATTCGATCAAAAAGTTCTAGGTTCCGAACCCATGGTCCAATCCCGACCTTATGCAATTCCCGAAGTAGTTTCATTACTAGTAACCTACAGCACAAATTTGATGAAGATAGCGTCATTAGTTGTTGAGTTATCGTGATTTTTTATATTTGTTCGTTAGCCCTGAGACCGATTAAAAGGTCCAGAATCCGAACCCATGGGCCGATTTCGCCCATATGCAATCCCCGCCGTACTTTCAGTCCTAGTAACCTACAGTTAAAATTTCATCAAGATAGCTCCATTATTTTTTGAGTTATCGTGCCTACGGACGGACGGACGGACGGACGGACGGACATGGCTATATCGACTAAGGCGGTCACGCTGATCACAAATATATATACTTTTCCATATCTAGCTCGCTTCCTTTAGGTGGTTACAAACACCATACCAAAGTTAATATACCCCTTTACCTATTCTATAGGTGTAGGGTATAAAAAATTTAATGATAAAAAAAAAATCTTATGTACCAAAAGTACAAAAATCAAACATGTGGTTTTATATATGAATTTAATAAGAATGAGTATCAATTTTGTTATACTATTCTATGATAATACGGACGTGGTAAAAATAATACGCTGTTTCATGATGAATGTAATTTGTAATCTATCTATATATATAAAAGGGAAAGTTTGTTTATTTGTTTGTTTGTTTGTTTGTTTGTTTGTATGTTTGTTTGTTTGTAGCGAATAGACTCCTAAACTGCCCAGCCGATTTTCATGAAAATTTGTATATAGAGGTTTTTGGGTACGGAAAGAAATCGTGGCCCAAAAATTTTGCTCTAACGGACCGCCAAGTTGGGGCTGTGGTGCAAGTATTTAAACTTCTTTGTTCTAAAATGAAAACGGTTTGACCGATTGACTTCAAATTTTGTATACGTGATGCTCTTTGAGAATTGAGTTGACCCTATTAACAGTTTTGGAATTTGTTAACCCATGTCGGGCCGACGAGTGGTCAAAAAAAATTTTGGGTCCAAATTTTGTCCGATTTTACAAAATTCAGCTTTGGCTAAAAAGAAAGCCCCAAAAAAAATTTTGTTGAGTTCCATTAACCCATTGCGGCCCAACAGCTTTTTATAGGTTTTTTCAATACTTTACTCTAAATTCAAAACGGTTTGACCAATTGACTTCAAATTTGGTATACGTGATGCTCCTTGAGAATTGAGTTGACAGTATTAACAGTTTTGGAATTTGTTAACCCATGTCGGGCCGATGGGTGGTCAAAAAAAATTTTGGGTCCAAATTTTGTCCGATTTTATGAAATTCTGTTTTGGCTAAAAAGAAAACCCCAAAAAAAAATTTTATTGAGTTGCATTGCGGCCCAACAGCTTTTTATAGGTTTTTTCAATACTTAACTCTAAATTAGAAACGGTTTGACCGATTTTCTTCAAATTTTGAATACGTGCTCCCCTGTGAGAATTGAGTTGACATTATTAACAGTTTTGGAATTTGTAAACCCATGTCGGGCCGACGAGTGGTCAAAAAAAATTTTGGGTCCAAATTTTGTCCGATTTTACGAAATTCTGCTTTGGCTAAAAAGAAAACCCCAAAAAAAATTTTGTTGAGTTCCATTAACACATTGCCGCCCAACAGCTTTTTATAGGCTTTTTTAATACTTTACTCAAAATTCGAAATGGTTTGGCCAATTGACTTAAAATTTTATAAGTGATGCTCCTTGAGAATTGAGTTGACAGTATTAAAAGTTTTGGAATTTGTTAACCCATGTCGGGCCGACGGGTGGTCAAAAAAAATTTTGGGTCCAAATTTTGTCCGGTTTTATGAAATTCTGCTTTGGCTAAAAAGAAAACCCCAAAACAAATTTTATTGAGTTGCATTAACCCATTGCGGCCCAACAGCTTTTTATAGGTTTTTTCAATACTTAACTCTAAATTAGAAACGGATTGACCGATTTTCTTCAAATTTTGTATACGTGCTCCCCTGTGAGAATCGAGTTGACACTATTAACAGTTTTGGAATTTGTAAACAGACGTCGGGCCGACGGGTGGTCAAAAAAAATTTTGGGTCCAAATTTTGTCCGGTTTTTCGAAATTCTGCTTTGGCTTAAAAGAAAGCCCTAAAAAAAATGTTGTTGAGTTCCATTAACAACCCATTGCGGCCCAACAGCTTTTTATTAATTTTTTGGTTATTTTACTCTAAATTAGAAACGATTTGACCGGTTGACCTCAAATTTTATATGTGTGAAGCAACTTGAAAATGGAGTTGAGTCTGTTAACAGTTGGTTCTACGTTTGGTCAAAAAAAATTTTTTGGAAGTAAATTACGTAAAATTTTGGAAAATAGTTTGTACTGCTTTGAATTACAGAAAGTTTCAAAAATTACTAGAATAATCCTAGAAAAATCGTTTTAAAAAGATTGCTTTCATACATTTTTAAATTTACGTGTGTAAACCGTGGGTAATTTTTGTGTTAACTTTTTACAGTAACATCAAATTCAATTAAACCTCCATTGAAAGGCGCAGCAACGCGCACCGGGTATTAGCTAGTATATCAATAATGTAAATGAAAGATTATTAATAGGTATAAAAAATTTTTTGAGCGAAAATTAAAGAAAACAAAAAAAAAAAAAAAAGCTGGGTATCTGAAATTTTGCTAAATATAGTTTAGTATAATGACCAAAGTTTCTGCAAAATTTCGTTGGTCTACTGCAGAGGGTTCGAGTAGCTGCCATACAACTCCTTCTTTTATATGAGCATTACACTACACCTAATAAAGCTTTGTGTTTGAAATTTTGCCAAAAGTAATTATCCGGATGATATAATGTATATGTTACGGTCATACGGGTATCCCACAGTTGACACAGTCTACTTTACTACACTCTTCCTCGTTTTTTTAGCACATTTTCAAAAAATTTTGTAAAAATATGCCTATATAGCTTCACTCTATCCGTCCGTCCGTCCGTCCGTATGTTTACAAAAACTTTTACACCGTTTGAAATAGAGTAAAGAAATTTTAACCATGGTTAGTTTTTGCAAAAAAAATATTTTCGTAGAAGAATTTTTTTCTGTAGTCCCACCTGTTACGGGGTTACAGCCCCCCAAATTAGGAAAAAGCCCTATATTTAAATGGTTATAACAAGAGTTCTGTTAGATATATTTTCAATCTGAAAACGGCAAACGATAGCTGGTTTCATAAATTTTTGACAGGCAAATGTTTAGGGTTGCCATACGGCACTAAAATTTAACATTACACAAAACTCAATTTTTGCAAAATTTTTGACCACACATATCTTCTGAACGGTTCAAGCTAGGGTCTTGAAATTTTGGGAGAAATTAGATCCTCAAAAGTTAGTAGGAGTCGGTTAACAAAATTTTTTGTCGAGCCCCCTGTTAAGAAGCTATAAGGGCTCGAAAATTGAAATTTCGCTATTTTTAAGCACCTGTAACTTGAATATCTGTCCAATTTTTTTTTTGTTAATATACAAAATTTGAAGGTCCAACATTATATTTAACATATGTTAAAGGTTTTTTTTAAATTTAAAAGCAGGTCCTTAAATTGAAGAAAGTGTCTCTCAATTTTACCCATTTTTGCTTAGATAATAAAATTCTAAGTAAAATTACAAATTTTAGTTTAATTCCTAGAAACTACAAAAATGGAGAGGGAGGGGGGGGGGGTGTTTTTTAGATGAAGGTATGTCCTTGAGAAATTTGGCAACCTTCCCCATTGAAGGACTATTAGAACTTTAAAATAAAAAATTTACTGTTTTTATAAGTAAGCAGTAACTTAGTCATCAACGTATATATTTCCTAAATTAAACGTTAATATTGAAGCTTGAACATTATATTCCGATAAAATACTTAGTATGAAACACTATATTATTTTGAAATTGTGATTTTTTAAAAACCCTTGGTTTTTTATCATCACTTGTTTTTTTAAATTTGATATTGAATTTTGCATATAGAAAATTTATTTTTGTGAATACAATATCAAGTTGAGTTTTGATAGTTTTTGTAGCGGGAGTTTGAAGGTGGCAATCCTCGATAGTTTTATAGGTTTTGTTGTTGAAATAGGTTTAAAGGACTTTAGTATTTGGTACGAAATTAGAATAATGCGAATTTTCTAGAAAGGGGAAAATGCTAAGAAAATTTTGTAATGCACTTTCGGGCATTAGATGGTCCCAGCGGTGCTAATAACATATATATTCGGAAACTTATATAATATAACTTATTAAATATCGGAGATATAAAGAACCATTTTGTGATGACTTCATTTAAATTTATGATAACCCCTTAACGGAACTTCACTACTCTTTTTAAAAGAGGGAATTATAATTTTCAAAATAGAAATTGAGATGTTGTATCTGCTGCTTACTAAATTTTTTTATTACGATAATTTCTATAAATAGTTTTATAGTCCCCATTGTTTTTTGAAAATAAATTTTAAATTAGAAATATAAATGAGTTAGAATTTTTGTGTGTATAAATTAATTTTCCAGTGCATCTCGCTTTATAAAAGCTCTGCTCTATTTAATGTTTAACTTAATTTTTTATATATATATAAAAAGCATAAAAACATCTCAACAAGGAAATATAATTTTTACTTATAGATTTCTATGCCCAAACATTTTTTGTCCATTAACCTTTAAATCTAATCAAATTTGTTTGTTTATTCTTTTTCTTGGTTTTCTTAAATAAACTGAATGGTAAAACCATGTTGTGCCAAAAGTGCAAGATGAAAATAAAGGGGGAAACAGGAATAGAATGTGCAGGAGTGTGTAAGAAAATATACCATGAAGCGCTAAGATGCTCTGGCTTGGATCAATCAACAGTAAATATGTTATTTTTCTAATGAGAAGATTAAGTTTATATGCGATGACTGTGTCCAATACATTCAAATTGTAGACTTGGTCCTTCAAAATATGGAAAGTGTGGTAACAAAAAGTAATGAGCAACTAAAAGAGTATAAAGAAGAGTTCGATAGAGCAATTAAAAATAATGAGAAGGAGATTATAGAACTATTAAAGGCGATAGAAACAAATTATATGAAACGTCTGGAGGAAATTAAATATAGTCAACAAAAAGAATTAGATAAAATGGCTAAATTTGCAGAAGTCTTTAAAAACCAAAGCGATAAGGTGAACGAACAATTCATAAATGTAATAAAAAAAAAAGTGATGAGATATGCAAAAAAATAAATAATACTGGAAATGAAAAAACTAATACGAGTTCATTTGCCGATATTTTAAAAAATACAAAAAAATGTACTAATACGATAATGAAAAAAGAATTACCTTTACTTGTAAAACCGAAGAGTAAGCAAAATAACGAAAAAACAAAATGTGACTTGAATACAAAGGTTGATTCAAAAAATTTTTATATCAAAAATGTTGCAAATAGGAAAAATGGTATAATTTTGATAGAAAAAAAAAACCAAAAGTTAATGTGTTAGTACATGTTAATCATAAATATAGGGATACAGATATTATTGAAAAGCTAAAAAAACAAAATGCTTTCCTAGAAATGAGTGAAATTAAAGTGCTAAAAACATATTCAGTTAAAAAATACAACAAGGAAATGTTCAACACTATTATTGAAGTTGATAAGGAGTCATTCCCAAAAATTTTGTCAAATGAAAAAGTATGTATAGGTTGGGAAAGATATAAAGTATTTGACGCCATAAACATTCCAAGATGTTTTAAGTGCAAAGGATTTAATCATAAATCAGTTGACTGTAGGAATGCTGAAACTTCCTTGAAGTGCCACCAGGAACATAAAACTAGTGAATGCAAGAATGAAGACATCAATAAGTGCATAAACTGTCTGAAATATAATGAGAAATTAAAAGTCAATGTGGATGTTAATCACAAAACTCTTAGTAGATCCTGCCCTGCTTTTCAACATAAACTTAATTTAAAAAAAACAAAAAATAGGCTACTAGCAATCACAGATAATAGGAACTGAACAAAATTAGACAATTGTAATAGTTATAAACAATGTAAATTACAATGATACTAAATATGATACCAAAAATGATAATGATAGAATTAGTATAAATAGTACTCAAAATAGTAACATTAATAATATTACTACTAATAATAATATTAACAATACAAATAGTTTTTCCACTACAATTAATAATAGTAATAAGTTTGATAATACAAAAAATAATGATCCAAATAACAATAATAATAATAATAATAATAATAATGATAATAATGATAATAATAATAAGAGTTACAAGAAAACTAGTGTTCATGTTTCCAATAATAATAGTTATAATAATAGTAAAAGTTTTATAGATCCTTTAGCACCACCGATAGTCAGATTAACAAGAAATGCCATTGAATCTGGTGATAATATTTATGCCACTTCTAGATTTAGAGATCATAGAATATATAATAATGTAAGATTGTTCTTATCTTATTTTTATGATCATGATGACATTTGTTATGAAGGTATGACACAGACTAGTCTGAAAGTACTTATACATCAAGAAGGATTACCAAACAACTACCAAGAACTCTCTAAACTATATTACAATTATCATGAATCTACAGGATTATCTAGAAAAGAAGTACTACAATATCTAACTATTTTCAGGTGGCATATAGATAATAAATATAGAGAACACCTGCAGAAAATAAGAGAATCATTGCAAAACTATATGATAGGAATACCATGATGTTGAATAAGCTATTTAAAATCAAAATTGTGCACTTTAATTCAAGAAGTCTAAGAAAAAATCTAATTGAAGTAGAAGCTTTTATAAAAATTAAAACAGGGGTTGACATTATCATAGTTGGTGAAACATGGTTATATTCTGTTGAGGAAAAATACTTAAATTTTCCTGGGTATACAGCATCATTTATTTCAAATAATTTGAGTAGGGGAGGAGGACCTGCCATATATGTAAAACAAAGTATTAGCTATAAAATTCTGGAAACATCGATTTCATTCAATACTATAGTAATTTCCTTAGAAGATACTTAGCCTGTTATTAACATTGCGGTATGTGACAAAAGCTCGAATGAGAACAATGATGCATTTATAGAGTAATTAGACCAATTGTTTGATAAATATAAAAATATAATATTAATTGGTGATACAAACATTGATCTAATCTCTGAAACGGATGTAAGCAGAAGGTATCAAGATATGCTAGATGTCAATAAAATATAAAAAGGAAATATATAAAGGAAATTATGTCTGCTCAATTTTTGTTGATTTAAGAAAAGCTTTTGATACTGTGGATCATAAAATTCTTTTGGATAGAGTATATGAAATTGGAATAAGGGGGCTGCCTCATAAACATATCTTGAAAACATTTTATTGTGACCAAAGTCAATGGTGTGTATAGTGGTAAAAGTGCATTAACTTTGGGGGTCCCGCAAGGATCTGTACTTGGACCAACACTATATCTACTATATGTACATAATATGCAATATGGTAACTTAAAAGCGGACTATAAAATATTCGCTGATGATACTTTACTTGTATATACAGGAAAAAATGCTGAGTCTCTAGAAAGACTTGTAAATGAGGATCTAAATAGATATAGGAAATGGGTAAATGGAAATAAACTAACAGTGAATGTGGAAAAAACAAAGTATATGATATTTAGAATGGGCAATAAACCTGATATTAATCTAAAAATTTGTATTGGGAACAAAGAAATCAAAAGGGAACAATGTTAAAAATGTCTTGGCATTACCATAGATTCTAAACTATCATGTTAATTGCATTTTGAAAAAAATTATGCCATTACTAGGTGCTATTAAGAGATGTAGGTTGAAAATAGAGGATAAATCAGCTAGACTGTTGTTTCACGTACACATCATGTCTCATATCCGATACAATGTGGCGACATGGTCGTGTTGTACTGCCACACTAAAAAGGAAAGTGAACACAGCGATTAATAAAGCCATCAAGATACTCTATAGGTTAAATTGGCGCACACCTACTGAAGAACTATATAGTAGAACTGGTTTTCTTAAGCTAAATGAATTAATAATATTGGAAAAGGCTAAAATAATTCAAAAAATTGAAAAAGGCATGACTAAAATCAAAACTTTATTATAAAAGAGAAGGAATATACACAACTATAATACAAGAAATATGGACAAATTATGTCACGAAAAAGCTAGAACTGAATTGGCTAATAACAGTAATTTTTGCTCCTCAATCAGAATCTATAACAGTCTTCCTCAAGATTTAAAGAAATGCAACGATATGGGTAGATTCACAACTAAATTAAAGTTTTTGATAAAAAATGATGCAATTTTATTAGGAAGGTTATTAGAACTATAACAAAAAATAAATAAAATGGAAATGTAATAAAATATAAAAATATTACTACTATTGTTAATGATTTATTTGCCTTTTAAAAAATTTAATATATATGTATGTATGTGTATATGAATATATGTGTATATGTGCATATATGTATATATATGTATATGAATATATAGATATTTTTATATTTATATTGTATACTTGTTTATATAAGCTTTATTACTGCTAAGACTTTTTATACCAATTTTAAGTTATTGTCTAAGTCTAGTATTTATAAATAATAATTGTAACTTGTATTTCTTTTTATTAAATAAATAAATAAAAAAACAAGTAAAGAAACAGTCAGTCGGTGCAACCGACTTAGAAATACCCTACACCTATTTGGTTCAAATTTAAGAACATATCCATAAGTCATTTTAACACCATAGAAGCTGTTATTAATTTGATCGTAAGTCATAGCTAACCAAATTAACTGTATAATACTAAAAACATTTTCTAATTACACTATATATTAAAAAATACTACAAATTCTTACTAATTAACCTATTTAAAAATATTAAAAAACAATTATTCCAATTCAATTACAAAATGAAAAAATTCTAATTATTAAATTTTGTGATAAAAAGATAATCAAAGCATAATATATTTAATAATCCACATTTTTAAAAATTTCAATTATTTTAAATGGTTAGTTTATATACCTAATAGAAAAGCTTATAAACGCAAAATATGCAATAAATAGTATTTCTAAAATACAATTACAAATTTAGACCTTTTCATATAATTCATTTAAATATAAAAATAAATTTTACATAAATGCAGCAAGTACCTTTGAACATAGCTGAACCACTACAATTAAGTCTAGATTTCGGAGACACATAGGACATAGGAAATATATTCTTTGGCTTCGAAATTAAACTCGACCACAACCAATTCCCATGGTACTTTCATTACTAGTAACCTACTGTTAAATTTCATCAAAATACCGGCATTATTTTTTGAGTTATGGTGTTTTTAAGATATATGTTTGTTAGTCCTTGAACTTTTCAAGGGTTCCTGAACCCGAAATTATGGTACGATTTCGCCCATATGCAGTCCCGTCATACTTTCAATACTAGTTAACCCTTGTACACAATTGGAACGCTCTATCTTAATTTTAAGTTACTAGTTTTATTAATTTCGATGATAAGCTTTTACACATTGGGGGGTCTAAGAGAGGTTCTGAACCACCACTCCAATTGATCCCAAATTAGGGGGGCACGCAAGAAATAGTAAAGAACACCCTGGGCCAAATTTGAAGCTTCTACATTTGTTTCAAGTTACTATCTTTATTAATTTCGAAAATATGCTTTAAGGTCCTAAGAACTGAGTGGCTGGTCCCCGATCCACTACTCCAATGGGGCCCAAATTTCAAAGACACTTACGAAATAGGAAGGGACAGCCTGATACCAAATTTGGAGGTTCTATCTTCATTGGTTTCGGAATTATGCTCGTTTGGCCTAAATTCGATCAAAAAGTTCTAAGTTCCGAACCCATTGTCCAATCCTCACCGTACTTAATCACCGCCGTGGTTTCGCTGCCAATAACCTACAGCACAAATTTCATGAAGATAGCCTCATTAGTTGTTGAGTTATCGTGATTTTTTATATTTGTTCGTTAGCCCTGAAACCGATTAAAAGGTCCGGAATCCGAACCGTTGGGCTGATTTCGCCCTTATATAGTCCGCGCTGTACTTATAGTACTAGATAACCCTTGTACACAATTTGAACGGTCTATCCTAATTTTAAGTAATTATTTTTAGTAATTTCGATTATAAGCCTTTAAAACTTGGGAGGTCTGAGAGGGGTACAGAACCACCACTCCAATTGATCCCAAATTAGGGGAACACGCAAGAGATAGTAAAGAACACCCTTGTGGCAAATTGGAGCTTCTACATTTTTTCAAGTTGTTATATTTATTAATTTTAAAGATATGCTTTAAGGTCTTCGGAAATGTGTGGCTGGTCCCCGACCCACTACTCCAATGGGACCCAAATTCACAAGACACTTAGGAAATAGGAAGGGACACCCTGATACTAAATTTGGAGGTTCTATCTTCATTGGTTTCGGAATTATGCTCGTTTGGCCTAAATTCGATCAAAAAGTTCTAGGTTCCGAACCCATGGTCCAATCCCGACCTTACGCAATTCCCGAAGTAGTTTCATTACTAGTAACCTACAGCACAAATTTGATGAAGATAGCGTCATTAGTTGTTGAGTTATCGTGATTTTTTATATTTGTTCGTTAGCCCTGAAACCGATTAAAAGGTCCAGAATCCGAACCCATGGGCCGATTTTGCCCATATGCAATCCCCGCCGTACTTTCAGTCCTAGTAACCTACAGTTAAAATTTCATCAAGATAGCTCCATTATTTTTTGAGTTATCGTGCCTATGGACGGACGGACGGACGGACGGACGGACATGGCTATATCGACTAAGGCGGTCACGCTGATCACAAATATATATACTTTTCCATATCTAGCTCGCTTCCTTTAGGTGGTTACAAACACCATACCAAAGTTAATATACCCCTTTACCTATTCTATAGGTGTAGGGTATAACAAAAAAAAAAACAAGTAAAGAAACAGTCAGTCGGTGCAACCGACTTAGAAATACCCTACACCTATTTGGTTCAAATTTAAGGACATATCCATAAGTCATTTTAACACCATAAAAGCTGTTATTAATTTGATCGTAAGACATAGCTAACCAAATTAACTTTATAATACTAAAAACATTTTCTAGTTACACTATCTATTAAAAAAATATTACAAATTCTTACCAATTTATCTATTTAAAAATACTAAAAAACAAACAAAGTTGAAATAAATGAAAATATATTTATTCCAATTCAATTACAAAATGAAAAAATTCTAATTATTAAATTTTGTGATAAAAAGATAATCAAAGCATAATATATTTTATAATCCAGATTTTTAAAAATTGCAATTATTTTAATTGGTTAGTTTATATACCTAATAGAAAAGCTTATAAACGCAAAATATGCAATAAATGTATTTCTAAAATACAATTACAAATTTAGACCTTTTCATATAATTCATTTAAATATTAAAATAAATTTTATATAAATGCAGCAAATACCTTTGAACATAGCTGAACCACTACAATTAAGTCTAGATTTCGGAGACACATAGGACACAGGAAATATATTCTTTGGCTTTGAAATTAAACTCGACCACAACCAATTCCCATGGTACTTTCATTACTAGTAACCTAGAGTTTAAATTTCATCAAAATACCGGCATATTTTTTTGAGTTATGGTGTTTTTAAGATATATGTTTGTTAGTCCTTGAACTTGTCAAGGGTTCCAGAAACCGAAACCATGGTACGATTTCGCTTATTAGAAGTCCCGTCATACTTTCAATACTAGTTAACCCTTGTATACAATTGGAACGTTCTATCTTAATTTTAAGTTACTAGTTTTATTAATTTCGATGATAAGCTTTTACACATTGGGGGGTCTAAGAAAGGTACAAGATTAGAGGGACACGCAGGAAATAGTAAAGAACACCCTGGGCCAAATTAGAAGCTTCTACATTTGTTTCAAGTTACTATCTTTATTAATTTCGAAAATATGCTTTAAGGTCCTCGGAACTGAGTGGCTGGTCCCCGATCCACTAATCCAATGGGGCCCAAATTTCCAAGACACTTAGGAAAATGGAAGGGACATCCTGATACCAAATTTGGAGGTTATATCTTCATTGGTTTCGGAATTACGCTAGTTTGGCCTAAATTCGATCAAAAAGTTCTAAGTTCCGAACCCATTGTCCAATCCTCACCGTACGTAATCACCACCGTAGTTGCATTACCAATAACCTCCAGCACAAATTTCATGAAGATAGGGTCATTAGTTGTTGAGTTATCGTGCTTTTTAATATATGTTTGTTATCCCTGACACCGTCTAAAAGGTCCGAACCCATGGGCTGATTTCGCCCTTATACAGCCCGCGCTGTACTTATAGTACTAGTTAACCCTTGTACACAATTTGAACGGTCTATCTTAATTTTAAGTAACTATTTTTAGTAATTTTGATTATAAGTTTTTAAAACTTGGGAGGTGTGAGAGGGGTACTGAACCACCTCTTCAATTGATCCCAAATTAGGGGAACACGCAAGAACACCCCTTTGGCAAATTGGAAGCTTCTACTTTTTTTCAAGTTGTTATCTTTATTAATTTTAAAGATATGCTTTAAGGTCTTCGGAAATGTGTGGCTGGTCCCCGACCCAGTACTTCAATGGGACCCAAATTTCCAAGACACTAAGGAAATAGGAAGGGACACCCTGATACCAAATTTGGAGGTTCTATCTTCATTGGTTTCGGAATTATGCTCATTTGGCCTAAATTTGATCAAAAAGTTCCAGGTTCCGAACGCATGGTCCAATCCCGACCTTACGCAATCCCCGAAGTAGTTTCATTACTAGTAACCTACAGCACAAATTTGATGAAGATAGCGTCATTAGTTGTTGAGTTATCGTGATTTTTTATAAAAGTTCGTTAGCCCTTCGATCGATTAAAAGGTCCAGAATCCGAACCCACGGGCCGATTTCGCCCATACGCCGTACTTTTAGCCCTAGTAACCTACAGTTAAAATTTCATCAAGATAGCTCCATTATTTTTTGAGTTATCGTGCCTACGGGCGGACGGACGGACATGGCTATATCGACTCAGGCGGTCACGCTGATCACAAATATATATACTTTTCCATATCTAGCTCGCTTCCTTTAGGTGGTTACAAACACCATACCAAAGTTAATATACCCCTTTACCTATTCTATAGGTGTAGGGTATAAAAAAGTGTTTAAAGGTATCGAAAATACGAATTCATGTCAATTGCGGAGTTCCAAAAAATATATATATAAATACAGGTTAATTGTATTTTTAATTGGTTTTTCCTTTTTATCTTATTCGTATACTTCTCTACCATCAGTAAATTACAACAAAACTACTGAAAAACATTCAAAGGATAAATCACCTGTCAATATGTTGAGTACGATAAGCCTAACCTAAAAAAACATCCTGAAAACAATAAGAATTTCTAACATTTACCGTTATACCAAGTTCTATAGGGAACCACGAAAGAAAAATTATTAATAGTATAAGGAGCTAAATAGAATATCAATATACAAATATATATCACATTCACATGAAAGGATGTATTCTAATTATTATATACTAGCTGTTGGCCTGTCACAGAATAACGGAAGGTCAATTGAAAAAAGTACTTTTTCTAATTAAGAACTATTTCTAATTTCATTATATACATATAAATAAATATATTGTATATCTATACCATATTCTTAAATAAAATATTTTGTTTGGCTTCTATGATGCATCGAACTCAGGTTGTACACCCGAAGCCACTTTGCCACCATTTTTTCGCATTCTAAACTTTTTTTAAATAGAAAAAATAATTAAAAGGAATTATGAGGGAAAGGTGAACGGATGAGGGAGAGATGAAGGAAACTGTGAAATTACTTTGATTGCATTGCTTGGTTTATTTGCTTTTCAAAGCAAAAGTAAATTGGTCCTTCGCTGTTATTTCAGATTTTCACTTAAAATTATTAAGACTTACTACACAATGTTCTTGTGAAGAGTAGTCTTTTTAATTTTTATTATCAAAATATTTTACTGTTTATGTAAAATTTCCAGAAAATGTTCTGTGAGTTTTAAAAATGTTCATAAAATCATTCATAGCCATTTAAAATAATTTAAATTCATAAAAAATTATCTTAATTTTTTTTGTTTTTTTTTTAGTAAAAATAAATAAAATATTTTTTGGCTTGCTTATGTTAATTTATGATATTGTATTTTCTAAAAATACACATCCAATAAAACATTAATATTTTATTGAACACTTCCAACCAGACACATTTAATTGAATGCGTTTGTTACACCACATTTCCTGGACAAATATATTAATAAAATAAAATATAAAAAAAAACTTGGGAGATTATAGTTGCCCTTGTCAACTTTTGGATACCTGTGCATACCCACTATGATTTATAATATAAAATAATATAAAATATTTTTTATTATTTTTGTTTTCATAGGACAATAATATTTTTTTTTAGAATATTGCGTTTTTTTAGGTGAAAATCCGTCTTTAATTTAACGTAAATTTGAATTTAACGGTCACGCTTTTTAATTTGAATTTAACGGTCAAGTTGAGGCTTATGACTCTAATATTATGCGCCGACTTTCTGTGTAAATGTAATTCATTTTCGGTTTTAACTCGCAGCTAAATCTAAATCAAAAGATTATAGGCGCCGACTTATGTATATCTTTCTTTTTTTTGTTTAGTTCAAATATTCAATGAACAAGGAGATTTAAATTTTTTTAAAATTTTTTTTTTGTTTTTGTTTTTTCTTTATCTTAAAAAGTGAACGAAAAAAATGAGTTCTTTTTTAAATGAAAGCAATACATTTGGTTTACACAGTAGTTTTCATTTATAACGAACTCGGTTCAATTTTAATTATAATAAACGTAACACTTTTTGCCAGTGATTAAGTTTTACCTAAAAATGTAAGTTGTTTATTACATTGATATTTCTTTTATTTAAACTTATTATATGTAATAATGTTGCTTGGCGATTAATTAAGTGTTTTTTATTTAGTTTTGAATATAAAAAAAATCATAATAACGCATCAAAAATACAAAAAAAAATTCAATAGAAGAAAAAGCACTATACATAGGCTTAACATTTCATTTGAGTCCCATGGTCGTTATAACCAAAAAGTACTGTATTTTGTTTTTGTTTGCAATTTATTGTAATACAGTAGGTACTAAAAAAAAAAATTTTTTGTAAATCGTAAATTGTGGTTGCTTTTTGTTAAGTTTTTGGTAAAATTAAAAACCGAATTCTGAAATATGCAGAAACTTAAAAAAAAAATAATATTTCTAGGAAAAATGATTTGTTTCTTATGGATCAACCAAAATCAGCATGTACGGCATTCAGTTTCTGTCAAAAAATTTTGAAATAATTAGTTATGTAAAAAAATTTACATGAAAGCATACGCGACGTTTTAAATTTTAAAATTTAAAAATTGACAAAGTGTATTAAAATACATATTGTAATTGTTTTTTCTTATGCTGCTGCGATTAAATTTTAAAAATAAAATATTTTAAAATAACATTTTTTTTTAAATAATTTAGTTTAAAACATACAAATATTCAAATAAATTAAAAATACTTACAGTAAATATGTTTGCAAAACTAAAAAAATTATCTTTCTCAAAAAAAGTTATTTGTTCCTTAGGTCCTAACCTAAATAAAAGCGCGCAGCGTATAATTTCTGTCAAAAAATTGAGAAATAAATAGGTTCATAAATTTACATTAGAGCAGCGAAAATACGCGTAACGCAATGTACTGTATCTCGGATTTTTAAAATTTACAAATATTGACAAAATGTATAAAAATATTATTATTGGTTTTTCTTATATTTCTAATATTATGTTTTAAAAATAATATTTTTTTACAATCATTTTTATTAAAAAATATCTTATATTCAAAATACCTATAATATGAAATTAAAAATATTTTTTGTAGGTACTAAATTAAAACATTCAAATAAATATTTTTGATAAATTAAATATTGTACGCGCGTATCGATTTACCGATAATGGATATGCAGACAGACGTATTGACGTACTGCCATATAAAAATTGTACGTCGTATGTTTTGATTTCATTCTAATAATTGAAAAGTTTATTTCACACTTTCAACATCGAATAATGTTTTTTTATAATTAAAAAAACTATTTTTAGTTTTACTTTGACAAAACGAACGAATTTTATATATCAAAAAGTGTACATGAAGATTAGATAGGCGTAATTTGTAAATGGAACGCTAATTTTTGTTTCTGGAGTACATAATTGTCAGATTATCATCATATATATATATTTGACATTTTAAAACTACCTGTCATTTGAGAAGTTAATTATATTTAATAGTATTTAAATATTAATAAAGTGAAAAAATTAAGGTTTATTGCTGATATAAATATAAAGAATATTTTTTTAAAATGGAAGGGGGTAAGTTCTTATTGGTTATCAAATAAAAAATATGATTTAACATAACCTATTCAAGAGAATTTTAATTAAAGCCATCTGCCGGAAATTATTTATCTACTCTGTCATACACTCTTTTATAAGGGCTGAAGTAGCTGGCAATAGTTGAGAGTAGAAAAGAGTTTACTCCCCTTAAAGGAATAAAAGCAATAATATTTATTTGTTTTAAGAAACTTATGAGTCATGGCTAATGACCATGTATAGAAATATATTTTTGTCAATAAAAAACTTAGGAAATATTAAATAAATAAACTAGACAAAAAGGTATAAAGTAAACTAAGCAATTCAGAATCATTTTTCCCATGTTTTCAGAACTTTAAATAGGCATACATTTGTAGTAAAAATTTACCTATGTAGCTATTAAATTTAAAAATGAAAAAAGGGTAGGAAAAATTTATTCTTTGATTTATTGAAAAACTTTTTTTTTTGCTATAAATCTTATGAATTATGATATGTTATATTTTGTTGTACATATTATGTATTCATAGAGTTTTTTAATTAGGATACAGAATACGTACAACATAGTTCATATCGTACTAAAATGTTTAGAAAAAAGTACAGTTTGCTATATGAAGGACAGCATTAACTCGAATTTTGGGTTCTTGACTTCAATAAATATATGTATTTGTTTAGAAATATGTATTTATTAGAATAATATTTATATGTATTTAGAATTTTAATTTAATTTAACTGTACCAATTTATCCTCTCTTTAAAGCGGCTTAAGCTATAGAAATAAAACTCAAAAATCGGTACTTAACAACGTTTTAATAATTAAGAAAAATTATAAATTTTTTTAAGCAAAGTTCAAGCGCAAGAATTGTTGACAACACTGTTGGCATAATTTTAATTATGTATAGTCTAATATAATTTACATAAAACGAATTTTATATGTTAACTTAAAAGCAAAAATATCGAATCTCGAGCACAGGGCGATACTAGTAAACTTTTATTTTGTTATAATCTTACATATGTGTATCTTAACCTACAAAACAAAGTTAACAAACAAGGTAGGTATAACTCTTTTATTTTTAACATTTAAAAATATTTGGATTTTTTTATTGTTAAATTTAATATACGAGTATAGTAAGTAAAATCATTTCTCTTTTAAAGTACAAAACTATTGTATTATAATCTTATTCATACATTGTAAAATTTTAAAAAATCAATGTTTAATAATTTTTTTTTTTTATAAAACTTTACTTACTTAACCTAACTTGACCTAAACTTAAATTTATAGCATAAATGCTTTTAGAAATTATATTAAGATGTATTTAACCACCAATAATCTTTATTTATAACTTTATCGTTTTCTGATATGGACATTTCATATCTTAAATTATCTGCGTTAATATTGCCTGGGATATACTCGATTTTTTTGCATGTAGCCCGTCTACTATAATGAAATAGTATAGGGACATGATCTTGGTTTGAGTGTATCTATATTTGTCTAAGAAGATGAAGTGCTCAGGAGCTATAAAACCCGTGGGCAAGGTCTTCTTAATGTACTCCTCATTGTGGTAAAATATATGTGATATTAAACCATTTTCTGGAGTTTTTAATACTCTATCAAAATGACTTCTGATTAATTTTATCATAAAATTATCTATTCTCATGATTTTGGCTTCCTTGTACAAATATTTATTAGAATAAAAATGCTTGTATTCGGACTCAGGCTTTCTATGTTTATTAATACAAACTCTTATGCACTTTCTTTCGAATTTACGTATATTTTCCATTAAGCTTGCACTAATGTTGTACCATATTGGTACCCCATAGACAAGATTTGGCCTAATTAATGTCTGGTAGCATATTATTTTAACTCTATTGCTAATATTTTTGTTGTAAAAGAGTTTTTTAGCTGCCATAAAGGATTTATTGCCTTTATCTATTGAGTATTTTACATGATCTATGAAGTTTAAGTTTCGATGTAACTGAACTCCAAGATATTTAACGAATTCTTTGTTTGCGAGAGTTGACATAGGCGATTTAATTTTAAATTGTTTCCAATTTTCTCTAATGTCTGAACTAGTTTTGTCAACCGTATTACGGAATAGTATGGTTTCACATTTGTTAAAGTTCATTTTTAATATCCATATCTTGCAATAATCCTGCACAATATTAAACATTTTTTGTACATTATATTGAATGCTATTTACAGTGTCATTCGCAGAGTATATTATAATAGGTATTTCCTTTTACTCCTTCTAGCAAGAATAAAAGATGTGCTATATATATAGTAAAAAGGATAGGTGCATTAACAATACCTTGCTGAAGACCGTTTTCAATTAGGAATGATTTGTCAGACTCGTTATTTTTGCTATATACTAAAAATTTGTTGTTATATAACATATTTTTAATCAGTATAATTAAGCGTGGGGGAACTTATATTTTATTAGTTTATAGATCAATCCATCCAGCCAAACTGAATTAAAAGCCTTTTCAAAGGCAATCAGGCAGGCACCAATGCCATATTTCTTGTTTATGAACCAGCAAATATCTGAGGTTAATTTGGTTATAGTATTAACAGTACCATGTTTGCGCCTAAACCCAAACTGATTTTCTGGAATAAGATTGATTGACTTTGCATAATTTGAAATTTTATCGTTTATTAAGGTTTCAAATACTTTACTAATGTTTGGCAGTAAATTTATCGGTCGATAATTGCTGGGATTGGTTGGATCTTTGCCAGGTTTTTTTAGCAATATCGTTTTCAATGTTTTCCAAATATGCGGAAAATACGAATTATTTATTACATTATTTAATAGTATAACATAATTCGAAATAATTACACCACTTAAATTTTTTAAAACTATGTTTGGGATTTTATCGATACCAGAAGAAACTTTATTTTTTAAAGCTTTAAACTTTAAAGAAATCTCTAACTGGTTCGTGAATTCGCTATTTTCACCACTTTGTTCAGATGATTTGTTTGTGTTGGAGAATTTACTCATAGTTGAGTTGAAATTTAATGTTTGAGAGTTATTGAATTGTGTTATTTTATTTATGATTTGGTTATGTATTCTGTTATTTGTAGGTATATTGATTTTGCGAGTATTTTCAATGTATGTGCCAAGTACATTGTAAATTTGAGATTGATCTTCTACTTTAAATTAATTTGTGTGGTTTTATTTAATTTGTTGAAGGCTATGTTATTTTGAGAGAGTAAAGTTATATCATTTTGGTCTATGTGTAATTTTGAAATCTGATTGTGTTTGTTTTTGCGGAATATTTTATTTATTTCGGAGAACATGTTTGAACTATTTGTTGGAGTTATTTTTTGGATTTCTATTTTTATTTCTTGTTTAATTAATGTATAGATGTTATTTAGAAGGCTTTTGAGCAATTGAATTTGCTGATTAGAAAAGTTTAATCTTTGTTTTTTGATCTTATATATATCGTTCATGAGGCTGTGTTTTTTGTTACAAAGAATTTTTAGCTTAACTGCGTAGAATTTTTTTAAACTATTTTGATTTTTAATTTTTGGTATAACTTCATCCATAGTTTTAAGAATTATTTCGTTCAGCTGTAAAAGATGATAATCTACATTTTGGTTAGACAAATTGCAGTTATCGAAAATTTTATTGCAATTTTTGGAGTTGTATTTGGAAAAATAGTTTAAATTTAATTTACTTTGAAATTTGCCCCAGTTTACTTTTGAAAATATGAATTTATTACTATGACTTGGTAACTCTTGCAATAAAAGCTCTTCATTATTTAGTGACATTGGAATGTGAATGGCATTATGGTCACTATTGTATGGGAGAGTAGTTAGTTTGTTTTGATTTGTTTCAAAACAAATTTTTATTCTAATATCTGTTATCACTAAATCAATATAAGAATTTGCACGTGGTAGTGTTGGTGCATCAGTTAAGAGTAAGTTACTCTTGTATAAAATTTTGTTGTCTTGTAACCATTTGTGTAATTGATTGCCTCGAGTATTGATAACACAGTTTAACCAAGAAGTATGTTTGGCATTAAAGTCTCCAGTTAATATGTAGAAATTATTGAGATTCGAAAGATTTAAAATTTCGAATATTTTTTCTAATTCTGTTAAAAAACTATTTGAATTTCTATTTCATGCATAAATAGAAATTATAAATAATTTTTTTCTTTCTTTTAATTGTAATGATATAATGCATGGTTCGATACATAGAAAATTATCGAAAATGCGATTATTTACAATATCAAATTGGAAACATTTTTTAATGCCATATGCACCGCCGCCATCAATATTGATATTTCGATCATTTCTAATTATGTCATAATTATCCAATGACTTATGGTTATTTGGTTTTAATTTTGTCTCGCTCATGCAAATTATGTCAGGTTTATTGAACTCTACAAAGTGCATAAGAGAAAGCTTTTTATTGTTGGAGATTAGTGAATTGACGTTTATAGATATTATTTTTAATTTAGTATTGTTAATGTTCATTTATAATATTTATTTATTTTTTTTTTTAACGATTCCATACAAATTTTTATATTGTTGGAATTTTGATTAATTTGTTTTTTTAGTGTAATAGTTTCATTTTGCATATTAATTAAAATATTTTTAATTTCAATTAAAATGCTGTCATTGCTATTATTGGTGTTTAAATTTGTGTTTATATTATTAGAATTATTATTGTTATTTTTAAGGTTAGAATTATTTTGTTTTGTGCTATTTTTTACAATATTTGAAAATTAAATATTTTTATTAATAAAATTTGAATTAAAGTGGTTACTTACAATATTTTGTTTTGCATTATCTTTAACTTTTTGGCGAAGCTCCATTTTTTTAATATGAACTGGGCTTTTGGTGTATGATGCCGGATGCCCATGGTTTCCACACAGGGTGCAGTATAATTTATCTCTTGGATCTTCTGCAGAAATTGAGCTTTGTTCTGGCCTGTGATTATTGCCACATTTTACACATCTCAACTGCATATAACAATTAGCCGCTGAATGCGGGAAGCGTTGACATTTTGTGCATTGTAAGTTATGGGATTTTATTAGTTTTTCCCATCTTTTACTATTTGGTAATCCAGGACATTAATTTTCATAATATCATTTGTTAAGCTATCAGCTGAAGCTTGAATAATATAATGTGGAAGAGTTGTTCAGTTGTTAATTGAGTATTTGGTGGTTAATCGTGTAACCTTTTCAAATTTTAAGCTTGTAGTTTCTTGTTCTTTTAAGAAATGAAGAACTTCCTCTGGTGAGTACAAACTATTTAAACCTTTTAGAATTAAGGGTTTTTTTTTCGTTTTAGGTGTAAATGTGAAGTGGTCAATTTTACCTTCTTCTAGCGAAGCACGAGCTTTTTTAATTTTTAGCCACACATATCTTTTAAACGGTTTAAGCTAGGGTCTTGAAGTTTTGGGGGAAGTTAGATCCTCAGAAATTAGTAACAAAATTTTTTTGTCAAGCCCCCTGTTTAGGATTGAAATTTTCCTTTTTTTAAACACCTGTAACTTGAATACCTGCTCAAATTTTTTTGTACAAATATACAAAATTTAAAGCTGCAGCATTATGTTTAAACCTATGTTTAAGGGTATTCTTTAATTGATAAGGGGTTCTTTAAATTGAAGAAATTGTCTCTTAGTTTTAACCATATTTGCTAAGATAATAAAATTCTGAGTAAAATTCCAAATTTTGGTTGAGTACATAATTGATTTCCTAGAACCTATAAAAATGGAAAGGTGGGCAGGAAGGGTGTGGGCAGATCCTCGATAATCATCAAGGGTTTGCTTACCAAAAGTTTGGGAACCGTACTTGGGAAATCGTACTTGATCAGTCGTACAGTACAGTCGTGTTTTAAGATATAAAAATTATACTGAAGATTTATAATTTAATTTATTCGATAATAATTAAAATAATAATAATATAAATTAATTTTAAATTAATTAAAAATTTTATTCTATAATAAATATTAATATAAAACTTGTACCGAACATTTATACGTATTAACCTATAAAATAGAAGAAAAAAAAAATTCGGAAAAAAAGATAAACCGCCATATTGGTGCACATAAGTAATTAATTTTATTTTATTGGTGCACATAAGAATAATTTTATATAAAAAAAAAAAAAATTTTTTTGAACTTTTCAAACTTTTTATTCTTTAAAAAAAAAAAAAAATTAAACAAAAAAAAAATAAATTGACTTCTAGTAAAAAAAAAAAAATATTTCTAAAAATAATCTAATCTAACTAAAGTGAAATAATAATTTAAAAAATTTTTAAGAAAAAATAAACCGCCATATTGGTGCACATAAGTAATTATTGGATTTATATAACATGTAAACAAAATTGTAATAAAATTGAATATTTTAAACACTTAATTGAAAAACTAAAAAAAAAAAAAATTTTTTAATTTTATTAAAAATTAATATTTATAATTAAAAAAGCCTTAATAAAATTTTTTAATTTCATATAAAAGAAAAGTGTTACATTTACTTGAAATTTTAAATCAAACACAGTATTTATTTTTAACATGAAATTCTTTATTTAAAATTTTCTAAATTAAATTAAACTAAATTTAATTAATATTTAAATAATTTGAATAGTAAAAATATAATTAATTTGAATAATAAACAACAAGCAACAAACAAATAATATAATGTAATTTATTTGTAATAATTTAATCAATAAAAACTAGTATTTATTTAATCCTAAAAAATTAAACTTCTTAATTCATTAACTCCAAAATTAAAATTAGTGTAAACAAACCAAACAATTTATAAAAAAACAATATCATAAATCTATTCTGTTATATTTGTATATATATATAAAATATTACTTTAACTAGTAATAATTAAATTGTATAAAATTAAACACCAAAATTATTAAAAACCAAAAATTATAGTATTATTAAAATTACATTAAAAAAGTAATTTATTAACACAGATAAATTGAGAAATATATTAATAAATAATAATATTGACAGTTGTCACATTTTTTCATAGCGAAAATAATAAAAAAATATAAACAGTGGACATAAACTTTTTACTTTAACCACCTAGCGGTGAAATTCGTAAATGATCATATATATAATTCACAAGTGAAAATCTTTGAAACGTCAAAAATTATAAACCAGAAAATTTTCGCTCTAATAAAATTAATTAAATT
This sequence comes from Dolichopus griseipennis, assembly GCA_963082915.1. NCBI lineage: Eukaryota > Metazoa > Arthropoda > Insecta > Diptera > Dolichopodidae > Dolichopus > Dolichopus griseipennis. Next base: position 50,600,756 of record OY720445.1, on the reverse strand, counting down.
AAATATTATAAAGCATATTAATTTGATATTTAAAATTATATATAAATAAAGTAATATTATAATAAAAAAAATAACTATAATATAATAAAAAATTATAATAATAAAATAAATTATAATAATAAATTATAATAATAAATTATAATAATAAAATAATATAATAAAAAATTACCGAAAAAAAAGAAAAAGTATAATAAATAATAAATATGGTTAATCAATGTTGTGTGTGCACAAGAACATTAGGAAATAGATCAAAGGCGGTTAAATGCAGAGTTTGTCACAAACTTTTTCATGCGAAATGTGCTCCGATTCCAGAAGACATATACGAACTTGTTAAATCTGGAAATATGACCTGGAAATGTTTACAATGTCCTACAAGATTAAATGAATCACTTCCAGTGCTCTCGGAATTGGATGACGTGAATGCAGATGAAGTAGATGAACAACCTGTTGAAGTGGGCGAACTACCTTCTTCAAAGCTTCCTGTGTCCATACCTATGACAAATGATTTGGTCTCCTTCGATCCAACAAATTGTACACTGGACAGGATGGCGCAATATCTTAAAACTGTGGGGTCTGCCATATCAGAAATCCACAGTACAATGAATTTTTTCGCAAACAAAATTGACATGACACTTAAGGAAAATGCCACTATAAGGAAGGAGAATGAAATGTTAGGTAAGAGAATGTCTAAAATGGAAATTTATACAAAGTCGTTGGAGGATAAATTAAACAAATTGGAAGAAATAATGGATAAACCGCACCAGCTGCAAAGAAAAAATGATATAGTAGTGGTTGGTTTACCACTTAAGCCTAATATGAACATCCAATTTGTCGAAGATGCTGTTCTAAAAATCTCGCGACACCTAGAATCATCTTTAACAAAAGATGATATTTCAGATATACAAATAATTAACCAAAACCCAGGTAAATCAAACACATTTTGCGTAGTGAAGCTGAAATCTGATAAAGCTAAAGCTGAGCTTATGGCAAAAAAAAGGCAGCATAAACGCGTGTATACCAGCCAATTAAACTTGGGTGATGATGGGAATCGCGAAATATTTGTTCGTCACCACCTTTCAGCGATGCAGTCTAAACTATACAACCAAGCAAAGCAAATTAAAATGTCCCAAAACCTACAATTCCTATGGTACAACAACAACAGTAATGAAATACTTTTGCGGCAAAGTCAGTCAAGTAAGGTGTATAAAATTACTTCTTTTAATGATATCGAAAAAATTAAAAAAATTTTTAATACTAGTGCAATCTAAAAAAAAATTTTCATTATATAAATCTAACTCTCTATTCTATGAAATTAAAAACATTACTTATAAAACAATTATTTATACATTTATATTAATTTTAATTTTAAATTTTAAGCACTTCAGCATTTACATATTACTTGAAATTTTTGCACAAATTTTTTTATTAAATATTCTACATAACCTCTTAAATAAAACTTATTACATAGTTTTAATATTAAAATACAAAAACATAAGTTTTCAATCAATCTTTCAAATTACTTATAATAATTATATTATTTTACAATCACTTTTTCAAATCAAAAATATTTATATAAAGAACAATATTTATAAAAAAATTATTACTTCTACACTAAATTTTATATTAATTATTTTTAAATTTATACTAATCTTAACTATAATTTTAATTCCAATTTTACGCTTTTACTTTTTAAATTTACACAAACTATATATCAAAAATGACATTCGATGTTTACAAAATGCAAACAGATGATTTTATAAACATACAAGATGGCATGAAGGTAGATTACTTTATAGGGGTGAGCACGAAGAAGTGTGGTGAATATAAAAATAATTTAAATGTTCTTTATTTAAATATTCAAAGTTTAAGAAATAAGCTTACCAATCTGGAAATATTTGTCAATTCTTTTTCTTGTGAAGTACATGTACTTGTGTTAACAGAAATATGGTTACATAAATCTGAGAACAAATTTTTTAATTTAGAAGGCTTCACATCATATTTTTCAAATCGAGAAAATTCGTATGGTGGAGTAGGAATTTACGTAAGCGATAAAATTAGTAGTAGCATAAATTTTGAAACTGAGTTTGAGAAATCAAATGTTTTATGTGTTAAATTATTAAAACATAATATGAATATTATAGGCGTTTACAAATCCCACGAAATCAATATTGACACTTTTATGACCAAAGTAGATGAAATAATCTCCACATATAAAAGATCAATTATCATAGGTGACTTCAATATTAATTTACTTAATACTGACAGTTGCGACGCGAAATACTATATTAACACAATTAATACTAATGGTTTCTTGCTTTATAATAATTTATCAGCTAAATTTGCAACAAGATTTGGTAAAACGTCCAAAACAATTATCGATCATTTTATAACAGATTTGGTTAAACACAAATATTTCTTTCATATATCAAATACGTGTTTATCTGATCATCAAAGTATCTTTCTAAGTGTAGATCTTAAACCCATTAAGGAAAAATCCAATCAATTTAAGAAAATTTTAGACTACGACAGTGTTAATAATGATGATGTTTGGTCAAGAACTGATTCCTTACGAAACTTCGATGATCTTGTACAGGAACTAGACCTACTTGTGCAAAGAAACGTAAAAACCATTCCATATCAAAATAAAAAAAAAAAAAATGAATGGATAACAAATGAAATATTAAATGCCATTAAAATACGAGATTCTTTCTACAAATATAAAAGAAAATATAATAATGATACACACGAAACTGAATTATACAATTTTCATAAGAAGAAAGTTGAACGGCTAATACTCGAAGCTAAAAAAAAGTATTGTACAGACCAAATAGCTCAAGATCCGTGCAACAGCAAAAAATTATGGAACTTGTATAAAAGGATCATGTACAATAAAGACCACAAAGCATCTTCCAGTCAAATTAAAGTTTTAAAAAAAGGCTACAAAATTTTAGATAATAAAGCCGACATTGCTGAAGAAATGAATAATTTCTTCATCAATGTAACCAATGAAATAAATGTTTGTAAGCAACCCAAAGATACGGAGTACATAAAAAACTTCGGTCACAGTCCGAACATAAACTTTCATCTAACTCCAACTAGTAAAATAGAAATTGACGCCGTTATTGATAAATTGAAAATAGCGGCAGCGACAGGACATGATAACATCTCCACCAAATTTGTCAGAAAATATAAAGAACGGCTATCCCCAATTTTAGTGCGTTTCATAAACGTCTCATTCTCTACTTTCAATTTTCCAAATTCACTAAAGACAGCAATCGTAACGCCTGTTTACAAGAATGGTAATACCACTGACGTAACTAATTATCGTCCCATTTCTGTGCTAAGCTGCTTTTCGAAGATTTTTGAATCTATAATAAAAACTCGTTTGGATAACTTCATTGATGCGAATAGTATCTTAAGTAACAAACAGTTCGGCTTTGAAAACAAATCTAATACAACAGCGGCATGTTTAAGTTTAACTGACTTTATTTCGAAAAATATGGATGATGGTAGGTTTGTTGGTTGCGTTTTCTTGGATCTACAAAAAGCGTTCGATTGCGTCGATCATGAAATACTCCTATTAAAACTTTCAAGAATTAATGTTAATCCAAATGATTTAAAGTATTTTGAGTCATATTTAACAAATCGGCATCAGAAAGTGCGCATAAACGACACATTTAGTGAATCGAAAAAAATAATAAAAGGAGTACCTCAAGGTTCAATACTTGGGCCACTTCTATTCAAAATCTATATCAACGACCTTGCGAACTTAAATCTAAAGGGTACAATTCAACTATATGCTGACGACGCTGTTGTTAAATATGCAAATAGTGATGAAATTGAATTAAGAAATGATATTAAAATCGACCTAATCTCTATCGAACAGTGGCTTACTAAACACAAATTACTGCTAAATGTTAAGAAAACTAAGATTATGTTATTTGAAAACAAACACTTCTCAGATATCAACTTTCATATAAATGGTAGTACAATAGAAGTTGTTAAAACATTTAATTATCTAGGCCTACTATTAGATAGTAAAATGAAATGGGATGCTCATATTGAGCAACTCTTAAATAAAATTACGCCATATGTTTTTATCATGAAACGACTCCGCAGGTATTTTACCCAAAATGTACTAAAAATAATATACTCTTCATATATTATTTCAAATATTATTTACCTTAATCCGATATGGAATAAAGCTTCAAAGACTCTTTTAAATAAAATAGACATTGTTCACAAAAAAGTTATCAAAACAATTCACAACTATCCAATACTACATCCCACAAGTAAATTGTATGACAGCCAGTATATTAGTTTTTCAAATATATGTAAAATAGAAATGTACTTGATGGCGTTTAAGATCATAAATAATCAGTTAAAACACAATTTTTTACTTAATAGAATGATCGATATACATAATCACAATACCAGAAACAAAACCAATTTCTACTTAACACTTTTTAAAACAAGAAACCAACAGAACAACTGTTTATACAATTGTCTCAAACTATATAATGAACTACCATATGAACTTAAACTTATTGATAATTTACACTCATTCAAAAAATTAATTAAAGAATACATTCTTCATTGAAGGTGTGTCAAAGAAAGTAATCTGTTTCTTTCATGGAAATTGCATTGCGTACTCATTCAATGTTTTTCTCATTGATATAAAGTCATTAAAAGTGTGGTTGAATTAAACTCAATCTAAATCACTCGCGAACTTTTAAAAAGTCTATGAAATATTGTTTTTTGTCATAATTGTTTTTCAAAATTTGATATGTAATTTAACAACTATAATTTTATTTTAGAACTTTTGTATTTGAATTTATACAGTGTAAATATTTTTTCTTTTTTCTCTTTTAATTCTATTTAGCCTAGTACTTTGACATATATACATTTATTATTTATAAAATTATAAGATCAGAAAGTGTAAACTATGATCGTTAAACAAAAACAAAAAAAAAAAAAAAATTTATTGTTTCCAAGTAAGATAATAATAAGAATAATTGTAATAAAACTAATATAACATTATATAAGTCTTAGATCTGTAAGGAAAATAATGAATTATTAATAAAGAAAAAAAAAAAAAAAAAAAAAAAACCCCACCCATTGAAGCACTATTAGGACTTAAAAATTAACACTTTTATGTTTTTATAAAGAGTAACTTATTCACCAGTGTATGTTTTTCAAAAATTAAACGTTAAACATTGAAGCTCCAACATTATATTTCGCACTTTTTAACAGGTTTTCTTGAGTGCATTGGGATTATATTCTAAGTATTGATTTCACTATTCATCATAATTAATAAATTGATGGAATAACTAAATTATAATATTATCATATATTTTTATAAAAATAAATGATGAAATACTCATTAAGAAACCCTATTCTATTTTGAAAATGTGCTTGTTAATAACCTTTGATTTTTTTATCACTTGTTTTTTAAAAATTTTACGCATCTTTTAAATCATATCGATGCGTTACAAACGGAGGAGTAATTTAAATATACCCGATGTCATAACATGGATATGTTATTATTATTTGAAAGAATATCCTTGAAAATGGAATTTTCAAAATAATATTAACTAAAACTTCATATATATTTCATATAACGACAAATAATGAAAAAAAACAAAAACCAAATTATCAACGAGTTTGTGTGAGTATGCGTTATATAAACATAGTATTAACCTTCGCAGATATCTACTTTTAAAAATTAATTTTTTTACTGATCCTTAAGGATAAACAAGAATACGAATATTTCACATTCAAATATGGTTGTGTTGTTCTTAATTTTTTATCATACAAATATTTTTATATATGTATGTTATATTTATTCACCTTTGTCTATATACAATAAGTATTATTGTGTTTTTAACTTTATTATATATATTTATAATTTATATATATTCCCCTTCAATACATTGTATAGGTATGTTTATAAAAAAGTTATATATTTTTTGAAAATGTTTTATGTTTATATACATATATATAATATTATAATATAATTGTTTATATTTTCATGCTTACAATAAAAACTTATAAACCCAACATTCATAAATTTGTTTATACACATTCGTAACTACATATATAAAATTTGGTATATATATATAATATGAATATGCAGTATCTGAATATAACGCTTGAAAGAACGAGGAAGGGTGTAGTAGAGTAGACTGTGACAACTCTGGGATACCCGTATGACCGTAATATAAACATTATACCATCCGGTTAATTACTTTGGCAAAATTTCAAACATACAGCTTTATTAAGTGTAGTAGAATACTCATCTAAAAGAAGGAGTTGTATGGCGTCTACTCGAACGCACTGAAGTAGACTAACCAAATTTTCCTGTAACTTTGGCCATTACACTAAACTATTTTTAGCAAAATTTCAGACACCCAGCTTCATTAGGTGAAGAGTAATGCTCATATAAAACGAAATTGCATTATGTACATTATCTTAAAAGTTTGTTAAATAAAATTGCAACCGTTACAACCGTTAATAGATACACAAAAAATAAATAAATGACTCTATAATTTCTTGTTGTATCTTAAAAACTTGAAGATGAATAAGTTAGTTAGTCTACTTTTTATTTGTTTCGTATTTTATAAAATGTTGGGGTCGTTAGTTCAAAGCCCTTCTTGGTATAATTTTTTTTAATTTCAATTAATATTTTTTTTTATTTAAGTGCGTACTTGCTTAAATTAAATAAATTAATAAACGATTGTAAATTTTTTATAGGTTTATTTTGTTTCAATAATGATCTATTTCTCCATTTATTAATGTTTTGTATATATATTTTTCAAAAATGTTGCTATACATTCTATATTGTTTCCAACTTAATTAAACTCAGATATTGTATACCCGATGCCACTTGCCCAAACTTAACACCACTTTCTTCCATTTTTAACTTTTTTTAAATAGAAAAATATTTAAAAAATTATGATGGAAAGATGCAAGGATGGGTGATAGATTAGGGAGCGTTAAGAGGGAGATATGGGAAAGATGAGGGAAACTTTCAAATTACTTTGATACATTGCTTGATTTATTTGCTTAAGCAAAGCAAGCAATGCATCAAAGCGAATAATTAAAACTTACTATACAAATGTGAAGCATAGTTTTCTTAATTTCTATTTACAAAATGTTTTACTGTTTATTTAAAATTTACAGAAAATCGTCTGTGAAATTTAAAGCTGAAATGAATTAATTCATAAACTAATAAATAAATTTTATTTGATCAAAAAAATTTTTTTTTTATTAAAAATAAATAAAATATGTTTTGTCCTGCTTATGATAATTTTGGATATTTTATTTTCTAAAATAAAAAACATCCAACAAAACATTAATATTTTATTTTTTTATAATTAAACACATCCAATAAAACACATTTAATTGAATGCGTTTGTTACACCTTATTCTAGACAAATATATTAATAATAATTCATGATTTAGAATTTAATAATTCAAAAATTTAGAAATGAATTAAAACCTTTTTTGTTTCCATTGTATATTTATTTTATACTAATTAAATTACTAGTATATGATCAGATACTCTTGTTATTAAAAATTCATAATTTAAGATTTATTTATTTCTTGTAATAAACGAGAAAGAGTGTAGTAGAGTACACTGTGTCAACTCTGGGATACCCTTATGACCGTAACATATACATTATATCATCCGGATAATTACTTTTGGCAAAGTTTCAAACATACAACTTTATTAAGTGTAGTGGAATACTCATATAAAAGAAGGAGTTGTATGGCAGCTACTCGAACCCTCTGCAGTAGACCAACCAAACTTTGTTGTAACTTTGGCCATTACACTAAACTATTTTTTGAAAAATTTCAGACACCCAGTTTCATTAGGTGTACTGTAATGTTCATATAAAAGAAGGAGTTGTAAGGCAGCTGCCATACAACTCCTTCTTTTATATGAGTATTCCACTACACTCAATAAAACTGTATGTTTGAAATTTTGCCAAAAGTAATTAACCGGATGATATAATGTATATGTTACGGTCATACGGGTATCACAGAGTTGACACAGTCTACTCTACTTCACTCTTCCTCGTTTTAACTAATTCACACAAACACATTGATAAATTTATGATAAACTTGAAAACGTTAATACAATAAAAATATCATGTATAAAGAATTATTAATAAAATATTATATTACATATTATATTATTATGTTTGAATTCATTTTTATTCCCACTTGCATGGATTTGTCCTTCTCTTGGGAGTCTTTAAATTCATATCTTTGTATAAAATTGTAGTTCTACTGTTGACAAATATCAACAATTTAAAAAAATAAAATCGGTGTAATTTGTATAAATTTTCAGACGAAAAAAATAAACTTAACTGTTTAAAGAAGGTTACAGAGAATGAATGATGTATAGTAGTATTATTCGTTTTTCTAAAAATATTGTAATTTTTAGCACATTTTCAAAAAATTTTGTAAAAATGTGCCTATATAGCTTCACTCTGTCCGTCCGTCCGTCCGTCCGTCCGTCCGTCCGTATGTTTACAAAAACTTTTACACCGTTTGAAATAGAGAAAAGAAATTTTAACCATGGAAACCTTTTGCAAAAAAAATAATTTCGTAGAAGAATTTTTTTCTGTAGCCCCACCTGTTACGGGGCTACAGCCCCCCAAAGTTGGAAAAAGCCCTATATTTAAATTGTTATAACAAGAGTTCTGTTACACATATTTTCAATCTGAAAACGGCAAATGATAGCTGGTTTCATAAACTTTATAAATTTTTAAAAAACAAATGTTTAGGGTTGCCATACGGTACTAAAATTTAACATTACGCAAAACTCAATTTTTGCAAAATTTTTGGGCACACATATCTTCTGGACGGTTCCAGCTAGGGTCTTGAAATTTTGGGAGAAGTTAGATATTCAGAAATTAGTAGGAGTCGGTTAACAAAATTTTTTTGTCAAGCCCCCTATTTAGGAGCTGTAAGGGCTCGAAAATTGAAATTTTGCTATTTTTAAACACCTGTAACTTGAATACCTGTCCAAATTTTTTTTAGTGATAGACAAAATTCAAAGCCCTATAACTATATTTCAACATGTGTCAAAGGTTTTTCTTAATTTTGAAGGGTGACGAAGTTACAGCCCCTGAAATTTCCAAAAAAGCCCTATATTTAAATTGATATAACAAGGGTTCTGTTAGGTTTATTTTCAATCGAAAAACGGTATTAGAGAGCTGCTTTTATAGACTTTACAAAAATATGTTGCCTAAATGTATAGGGTTACCATACGGTACTAAAATTTACCATTATATAAAACTCAATTTTTGCAAAATTTTTGGCCCCACATATCTTCTAAACGGTTCAAGCTAGGATCTTGAAATTTTGGGAGAAGTTAGATCCTAGAAAAATAGTGGGAGTCAGTTAACAAAATTTTTTTGTCAAGCCCCCTGTTTAGGAGCTATAAGGACCCGAAAATTGAAATTATGCTATTTTTAAGCACCTGTAACTTGAATACCTGTCCAATTTTTTTTTTATTAATATACAAAATTTAAAGGTCCAACATTATATTTTAACATATGTTAAAGGTTTTTCTTAAATTTAAAAGGGGTTCCTTAAATTGAAGAAAGTGTCTCTCAGTTTTACCCATTTTTGCTTAGATAATAAAATTCTAAGTAAAATTCCAAATTTTTGTGTAATTCACAATTTAATTCTTAGATGAGGGGGGGGGGGAGTTGAATTTAGATTCTTGAGAAATTTGGCAATTTTCCCCATTGAAGGGCTATTAGAACTTTAAAATAAAAAATTTACTGTTAGCAGTAAATTTTAAAAGTAAACAGTAACTTAGTCACCACGGTATATATTTCCAAAGTTAAACTCAGTATGTAATACAATATAATTTTGAAAATGTGCTTTTTTAAAAACCCTCGGTTTTTTTTCATCACTTGTTTGTTTTTATATTCAAGAATTAGAGGATTACATTAAAAAAAGCATCATTATTTGAATTTTTTTAATTTAAGGGGTATTAATATTTGCAAAGTATAGATGACATGAATAATCCAAAGCTCATTCTAGGATTATGCAAAGAAACTCTAAGCTAAAAATTAAATACAAACAAGAAGCTTTTAACTTTCTTCTATTTATACCCGTGCATGCAAATATGACAAAGGGTATATTAAAATTGCTCCTCCGTTTGTAACGCATCGATCTAGACGAGCTAGATATAGTGTCAACGGTACCGATCGGATCAGCATCGAAAAGTAAATCGATCTAACTATGTGTATCTGTCCGTCCGTCCGTCCGCGTGTCAGCACGATAACTCAAAAACTAAAAGGGCTAGAGTTTTGAAATTCACACAAAGTCATTTTAGAAAATTTCTAGGTTCCCTATTGTTTTTGGTTAAAATCGGGCCAAGACTTCGGGAGGCTGCCATACAACTTCTTTGCACCAATATGAATTTCTTCAAAACTAACTATACTAGGAGGATGAAAATTACACACGGTTAGTTATATAATGAATCGCGAACTTAAATGAAGTTTCAAAATGTTACGGCCCCATTTTCGGGCAGCTGCCATACAAAGTTTTCAATTCAATAACTATGAATCTGATGAAGCTACGAGGTTAAAATTAAAAGTGGACAGGTAAAGTAATAGGGCAAGTTACTTGGCAAAGTTGGACATCACACGGACCAACTTTTAGAGTTGGGGGGTTTTTTTGGTTTTTTTTTATGATTTTTTTTTGTTTTTAAGCAAAAATTATGGGATAGTCAATTAAATTTTTTTTTTTTTTTTTTTTTTTTAACGAACAATTATGGGATAATGAATTAAAATTTTTTTTTTGGGTTGTTTTTTATGGTTTTTTTTTTGTTTATTTTTGTGTTTGTTTTTTTTTTGTTAGCAAAAATTATGACATGATGAATTAAATTTTTTTTAACCATTTTACTTTTTTAAATTTTTTTTGTAATGTACATAATAGCTTGAGAGAAATAAATAACGGTTTATTTTATTGTATACATGATAGTGGGTTTGCACGGGTATCTAAGAATTGACAAGGGCAACTATAATCTTCCTGGTTTTAATATGATTTTAAAGATTTTGTATTTAAAAATAAAAAAAAGAAATGAGAAAATGATTTTAAAAAGAATTTGAAGAATTACAATTTGTTTTTTTAAAACAGTTTTTTTTAGTCCCAAGGGATTAAAAAATTATTGTGCACTCTTAAAGTTGAACTGTAACTGATTATTGAAAAATTTATGTAGGAAATAGGGTAAAGAAATTTGAACCACGGATAGGTATTCCAAAATAAATAAGTTCATGGAAGAACTATTTTCTGTAGCCCCATCCGTTACTGATTCGAACCGGTTGTGCGTTAGGAATGTGTGCTATCCTCGAGAAATTTGGCAACATTCCCCATTGTGGGGCTTTTGAGATTTAAAAATTTAAAATTTACTGTTATTACAAAAACCCTTGGTATTTTTCATCACTCGTTTATAAAGATGACCAAAATTTAACATTTACATATAAACTTAAAAATCGTATTAATACAGTTAATGATATTCCTATATATATAAAAACCTATAGACATCCTTACGTGCAAAAGAATGAAATAAAAATGTAAATTAATAATATGTTGCCTCAAGGAATCATTCGATTCAGCCATTCTCCATGGGCTCTCCGGTCTGGATCGTTCCAAAAAAACTACCAGCGAGCGGTAAATAAAAATGGCGACTAGTAATTGACTTCCGCAAAGTTAATGAAAATACAATAATTGATCGTTCCCCATTAACCAATATTACGGAAATTCTCGATAAACTAGCAAAAAGTATGTAACTTTGTACACCTGATTTAGCTTCGGATTTCCACCAAATGGAGATGGATCCAAAAGACGTTAAAAAAACAGCATTTACTGTTGAAGGTGGCCATTTCGAATACTTACGAATGTCATTTGGGATCCGAATGTGATTTTGGAAAAATATGTTTCGTATACTTAGATTACATTATCATCTACTCAACTTCGCTTCGCAAAAATTAATAAAGCCTAAAAAAGTATTCAAAGAACTTCGTCAAACGAACCTTAAGGTTAATTGACAAATACGAATTTCTCTTTAAGATACATATATTTTTAACATATATTTTTAGCTCATATTGCGACCACAGAAGAAGTCAAATATAATCTTGCATAATCAAAGCCATAAAAAAAATTTCGATTCAAAACAACCAAAAGGAAATTAAATCATTCCTTTGTCTTTTAGGTTACTATCATAAATTTATAAAATATTTTGCGAAGTTAACTTAGTCACTGACTTCACGTTTACAGAAAAACAAAAAAAATAAATCTAACGATCAATATGTTAAGACTTTCGAGTTATGTAAAAACCTACTCATTAACGATCCGATCGTTTTTATTTTATTATCCTAAAAACTTTTTGTAATTAATTTATCTTTTCAAAAAATATTAAAAATTCTTACTAATTTATAATTTTACAATTATAATTCTCCTGTTAACTTTAATTCTAACTTTCATTAAAACTCTAAGTTATTCGAAAGAAATATATATATATTATAATTATATATTTAACTGGTTTTTAATGTAAACTAAAAACATTAATTCTTTGATTAGTTTTTTGTCACAAAATTTAGTAATTTAAGTTTTAAAAATTGAAAATAATTTAAATTCCTAGTATATCTGTACCTATTAGAAAAGCTTATTAATGCAAAATATGCAATAAATGTATTTCTAAGTTATAAGACAAATTTAGGACTTTTCTACAGTACCTTTATACACAATTTAAGTATCGTAGGCAATTTCTTAATTCTATATTACATCGTGAATTCTTATGGTAGGTAATTATAATATTTGATATAGTAAAAATTAAAAAAAAGAAATTTAGGCGTTTATTAAAAAATATTTTGTTTTATTTTATAAAATAGTCAAATTCTTAGCCTTTTAAAAATATAATAGTTTTATATAATAACGGAAATAGGAAAGAACACTCGTGTAACAAATTTAAATATGCAACCGACTTAGAAATTCCCTAAACCTATTTGGTTAAAATTTAATGAGAAGGCCACAAGTCATTTTAAAACCATTAAAGCACTTATTAGTTTGATCGTAATACATAGCTAACCAAATTAACTTTATAATACTGAAAACATTTTTTAATGTTATATGTAATTCAATTTTTAATATGTTAATTCTTTTAAATTGAAAAATTCTGATTAGATTTAATTTATAGATTTTTAGGAATCCTATTTAGTTTTCCTTGAAATATGACGTGATCCAGATTACAGGTATGGAAAAGATTAATTTCAGATTAAAATATTGCAATTAGAATTGGTTAATTCTTATTTTTTATATTTATGATAAGGAATTTGCGCAGTTCTGTTATAAATAAGTAAATAAGATATAAATCATAATATATCTGTTATCTGTGAAATATAATTTCAAATGCGAAAGAAATATGAATTTATGATAGTATATATATATTATATATATATATAAAGGTTATACAATTTTATGGTTTTTAATGCTAATATAAACTAATTAGTACAGATAATAGGAATTTAATAATAATAATTTTTAAAAAATAGAATTAATTTAAGTTCCTAGTATATGTACTTAGTAGCTTATAAATGCAAAATATGCAATACTTCTATGATGTATGTAGATTATGTTCCCACAATATATGAAGGTGTAAAATTCTCCAATATTAAAATATTTTTCATTAATGAGAAAATTCGCTACCAAATTTTCTCATAATGTAATTTGATTCTGGTCAATTCTTTATTTAATAATTTCTCATTCTTTTAAATTTCCCGACAAAGAAAACCGCGGTTAATATATTTTTGTTCTCACCGATAAATTATTAACAAAATAATTATTATCTTTCTCGCTCTAACAACATGATCTATATGATGGTCACTATTATAATTTATATTTCCCATCATAAGTTTTTCGCGACAAATTAAATCGCGTTCAATAAATTTTCTCATTAGAATTTTTTTGTGAATTAATCAGTATGATTAATTCTTTTATTAGAAGTTTCCCACAGTATAGTTTGTGCTGACCAAACAAATTAATAATATAAAATGACCAATTATTGGTAGTAACAGTTCAGTCTTGTCTTTTCCTAATAACGGAACAAATAAAATCAAACTTACAAACTGAGGTTTATAAGTCATAATAAATAAAATAATAATTATAATAAAATCAAACTTACAAACTGAGGTTTATAAGTTATAATAAATAAATTGTAAAGAAATAATTTTTTCAAATCGAGATTTGTAAAAATTAAAACAAATATAAACTGTAACTAATTAAGAGAATAAATAAAATAATAATTTTATTTTTTTTTTAATATATAAAACACTAGTTTTATTTCTGGCGCAGTCGGTAGGATACCGACACTGTAATATTAAATAACAAAAAGTGTAATTTGTTAACAATTAAAAACATCCTAAAGTTACAGTGAACTTTCTTAAAAGTATTATCGGTATCTAAATAATAAAAAAAAAAATAAATAAAAATTATTAAAGTTGAGACTTAAATAACTCTTAATGAGTAAATATTATAAACTTTAACAATTTATAACTAAAAACAAATAAAAAAAAAAGTTGTACAAAAAAAAAAAAAAAATGGCTTTATCATTCAACGATATCATTAAAGAAGCTCGTTCTGTGCCTCCATTTACGGGGAACGACTCGTACTCTCTATCCTCATTCATCAGTGAGGTAGAGACATTAATATCCTTAATAAAAGACAATGAAGTTGGTCAAGCCTATGTTAGCAGAATACTTTATGCAAAAATACAAGGGGAAGCTGGCGTTGCCATGAGGAGATTGCAGAACCCATCATGGAACCAAGTTAAAGCACAACTAATTAAAAGTTTCGGAGTTACGGAATCATACTTAAAACTAAAAGAACAAGCAGACCAAGTGACCAGCAACAAAAACGTAAGTCAAATATATAACAAATTAAATATGATCTTAGATAAGTTAAATCTTAAGTACTCTTTAGATCCTTCTAAACCTAGCGAGTTTAACCCCACAAACAATGAAAACTCTATTTTAGAAAAATTTTTAAATAAAATAGAGCGGGTAGACGCTATGTTTATAAGGACTAAAAATATAACAAAGCTCGAAGAAGCTTATCAAGCACTTGTCGAGACGGGGATAAATAATATAAATTTTAAAACTGGAATTGCTTCGTATAATGACAAGAACTCAAATAAAAATCGTTCGTATAATAATAATAATAATAATATTAAAATTTAACACTCCCAATCAAACTTACGGTAAGACTAATTACCGAAATTTTAATCATAATGTTCCTCATAACAGTCGTCAAAATTTTCCTAATCAAACTCGTTATAGTGGTAATTATAGAACAAATGCTAATTCAGGTAGTTTTAGAAACAAAACCAATGGACACGACAGAACCTGTCGAAAATTTTCATTTAACGCCTCGAATAATAGATTACCCATAATCACATTTGATATAGAAGGGAAAAAGGTAGATTGTTTGATAGATACTGGAGCAGCTACCTCACTTATAGACGAAAACATCTTTTCTCAGAAAAGATTTAAAAAATTAAAAAACCCTATAGAACTCTGTACAATTACGGGTAACCAAATTATATTTAATAAAATTATTACTAAAACTCCAACCGAATTCAATGAAAACGCTTTTATGTCTTGGAAAGTAACGCAACTCTCAAATAAAAAATTTAAAGCAATTATAGGCCTAAATTTACTTTTGCCAATAGGTGCTAAAATTGACTTACTCAATGGTGGAATTGAGGTCAAAAACAAACTTATAAAGTTTAATTACACCTATCCCATTACTAGCACAAACCAATTAGAGTCGTTACAACTAAATAACCATGACTTATTTGAAAAATTAAAAAACAATCTTCTAAACAAAGAAGAACAAAATTTTCTAGGAAAAATTATAAAAAAAAATCAAGACCTCTTTTTTAAAGAAGGTGACAATTTAACTTGTGTTAGCGGTGTAAAACACCAAATTATAACAACTAATTCCCAACCAATATATAGTAAAACATATAGATTTCCTAAGGTTCATGAAGAGGAAGTCAACAAACAAATAGAAGAAATATTAAATCAAGACATTATAAAACCCTCTAGTAGTCCATATAATAGTCCTATATGGATTGTCCCCAAAAAGATCGACAATGCCGGGAAACAAAAATAGCGGATAGTAATAAACTACCGCAAACTGAACGAAATTAGCGTAAACGACAAGTTCCCTATTCCCAATATTGAATCTTTGTTCGACAAACTCGGACGAGCTCAATATTTTTCAACCCTAGATCTCGCCAAGGGTTTTCACCAAATCCTACTAGATGAAAAAGATAGAGCTAAGACCGCGTTTTCCACACCACAGGGTCATTTTGAATTCAAGCGAATGCCGTTTGGACTCAAAAATGCACCGGCTACTTTTCAAAGGATGATTAACTTTGTCCTGAGAGATCAAATAAATAAAATTTGCGTCGTCTATCTTGACGACATTCTGATATTCTCAAGATCTCTTCAAGAGCATGTTGAAGCAATAACAGAAATATTTAAAAAATTAAGAGAATACAACTTAAAAATTCAAATCGACAAATGCAACTTCTTTGTAAAATCAACGGAATATTTAGGACATATCTTAACACAAGAAGGTATTAAACCAAACGACAAAAAAATTGAAGTCATTAAAAATTTAGAACTCCCCAAAATATGCAAACAAATTAAAAGTTTCCTCGGTATAACAGGCTACTATCGTAAGTTCATAAAGGACTATGCTAAAGTAGCGCAACCACTAACAAAATGTCTAAAGAAAAATTATAAAATCAATTTGAAAGACATATCTTATAAAGATTCATTTAAAAAACTTAAAGATCTGATTACCAGTCCTCCCATACTACGCTACCCAGACTTTAAAAAGAAATTCACACTCGTTACAGACGCATCAAACTATGCTATTGGTTCCGTACTACAACAAGATGGAAGACGAATATGTTTCGCAAGTAGAACTCTAAACGAACACGAAATTAAATATTCAACTATAGAAAAGGAGCTATTGGCCATAATATGGGCAACTAAATACTTTAGACCCTACTTGTATGGTGTAAAATTCTTAATTAAAACTGATCATCGACCACTAGTTTGGCTAAATTCTCTCAAGGAACCTAACGCAAAATTACAACGGTGGAGAATAAAGCTTAATGAATACGATTTCGATATCGAATACGTGAAAGGGAAGGAAAATAAGGTTGCAGACTTTCTAAGTCGTATAAACGCAGAAAAATTTGAGATTAACACTTTTGAATACAATACAAACAGACAAACAATAAAACGATCTAAAAAACGACGAATACGTCCTATTTGCTCTGTTTGGAATGAACCTGAAACTATAGAACGAATGAAAAAAATTTGGGAATTCAAAATCTAATGTTAACGTTTAATTTTGGAAAAATTTACACTGGTGAATAAGTTACTGTTTCATAAAAACATAAAAGTTTTAATTTTTAAGACCTGCTAGCCCTTCATTGGGAAAGGTTCCCAAATTTTTGCTTTGCCAACTTATGTTTTGTTGCCCAAATTAGGTTCCCAAATTGGTCTTGGAACTGGATTTTGGTGGATGGAAAAAAATTATGGAAAAAGGTAAAATAAACATTGGATGCTATCATCATACAGTTTTTGATGAGGCATATGTAAAAAGATGTTTTAAATGTAAAGGGTTTAATCATAAATCTATTGACTGTACGAAAAAGAAGGTGTGTTCTAA
Organism: Dolichopus griseipennis; assembly: GCA_963082915.1. Taxonomy (NCBI): domain Eukaryota; kingdom Metazoa; phylum Arthropoda; class Insecta; order Diptera; family Dolichopodidae; genus Dolichopus; species Dolichopus griseipennis. The sequence continues at coordinate 50,582,978 of OY720445.1, read as the reverse complement.
ATGTTTAGGAGAGCATAAAAGTAATGTCTGTAAGTAAATAAAGTCTGTAAGTAAAGTAATATAAGTCCAATAAATAAATGCTTGAATGAATGCATAAATATGAACAATACGAGTAAATTACAACTAAAATCGAAGTCGAAGTTGTTCAGTGTACGTAGACAAGTTAAAAAATTTAAAAAGTCAGATTTGGTGTTAGCAACTAAAGAATTTTCAGGCTGCGTATTTAAATATCCAGGGTTTACTAAATAATTTTTCTGAATTAGAATAATACAAGAAAAATCGTTCGAATTTATCATGTTAAGTGAAACTCATTTAATCGCGGATGTAAAGAATAATGAAATCGAACTCAACGATTATAAAGTATTTAGATGTGATTCAATATCCAAACATACAGGTGGTGTCGTATTATATGCCAAAAACAGTTGGCGAGTGGAAAAACCATTGCAAAATAAACCTGTGGCCAAAGAAATATGGTGGATGGCGAGCAAATGTTCAAAAAACGATGTAAATATAGTTTTGGTAATAGTTTATAGGTCTCCAAGTAGTTCTGAAAGATTTTTTTGCGATACTATTTTTGAATCAAAAGATATCTGATCACGAAACCTTAGTAATAGATTTTAAGGTTAGTAAAAATATTGAACAAGTTAAGAAACAGTCAGTCGGTGCAACCGACTTAGAAATACCCTACACGTATTTGGTTCAAATTTAAGGACATATCCATAAGTCATTTTAACACCATAAAAGCTGTTATTAATTTGATCGTAAAACATAGCTAACCAAATTAACTTTGTCATACTAAAAACATTTTCTAATTACACTATCTATTAAAAAATATTACAAATTCTTACTAATTTAACTATTTAAAAATATTAAAAAACAAACAAACTTGAAATAAATGAAAATATATTTATTCCAATTCAATTACAAAATGAAAAAATTCTAATTATTAAATTTTGTGATAAAAAGATAATCAAAGCATAATATATTTAATAATCCAAATTTTTAAAAATTGCAATTATTTTAAATGGTTAGTTTATATACGTGATACAAAAGCTTACAAACGCAAAATATGCAATAAATGTATTTCTAAAATACAATTACAAATTTAGACCTTTTCATATAATTCATTTAAATATTCAAATAAGTTTAACATAAATGCAGGAAGTACCTTTGAACATAGCTGAACCATTACAATTAAGTCTAGATTTCGGAGACACATAGGACATAGGAAATATATTCTTTGGCTTTGAAATTAAACTCGACCAGAACCAATTCCCCTGGTACTTTCATTACTAGTAACCTAGAGTTTAAATTTCATCAAAATACCGGCATTATTTTTTGAGTTATGGTGTTTTAAGATATATGTTTGTTAGTCCTTGAACTTGTAAAGGGTTCCAGAACCCCAAACCATGGTACGATTTCGCCCATATGCAGTCCCGTCATACTTTCAATACTAGTTAACCCTTGTATACAATTGGAACGTTCTATCTTAATTTTAAGTTACTAGTTTTATTAATTTCGATGATAAGCTTTTACACATTTGGGGGTCTAAGAGAGGTCCTGAACCACCACTCCAAATGATCCCAAATTAGGGGGGCACGAAAGAAATAGTAAAGAACACCCTGGGCCAAATTTGAAGCTTCTACATTTGTTTCAAGTTACTATTTTTATTAATTTCGAAAATATGCTTGAAGGTCCTCGGAACTGAGTGCGTGGTCCCCGACCCACTAGTCCAGTGGGGCCCAAATTTCAAAGACACTTACGCAATAGGAAGGGACACCCTAATACCAAATTTGGAGGTTATATCTTCATTGGTTTCGGAATTACGCTAGTTTGGCCTAAATTCGAACAAAAAGTTCTCAGTTCCGAACCCATTGTCCAATCCTCACCGTACGCAATCGCCGTAGTTTCATTACCAATAACCTACAGCACAAATTTCATGAAGATAGCTTCATTAGTTGTTGAGTTATCGTGATTTTTAATATATGTTCGTTATCCCTGACACCGACTAAAAGGTCCAGAACTCGAACCCATGGGCTGATTTCGCCCTTATACAGTCCACGCTTTACTTATAGTACTAGTTAACCCTTGTACACAATTTAAACGGTCTATCTTAATTTTAAGTAACTATTTTTAGTAATTTCGATTATAAGCTTTTAAAACTTGGGTGGTCTGAGAGGGGTACTGAACCACCACTCCAATTGATCCCAAATTAAGGGAACACGCAAGAGATAGTAAAGAACACCCTTGTGGCAAATTGGAAACTTCTACATTTTTTCAAGTTGTTATCTTTATTAATTTTAAAGATATGCTTTAAGGTCTTCGGAAATGTGTAGCTGGTCCCCGACCCAGTACTCCAATGGGACCCAAATTCCCAAGACACTTAGGAAATAGGAAGGGCCACCCTGATACCAAATTTGGAGGTTCTATCTTCATTGGTTTCGGAATTATGCTCGTTTGGCCTAAATTCGATCAAAAAGTTCTAGGTTCCGAACGCATGGTCCAATCCCGACCTTACGGAATCCCCGAAGTAGTTTCATTACTAGTAACCTACAACACAAATTTGATGAAGAAAGCGTCATTAGTTGTTGAGTTATCGTGATTTTTTATATATGTTCGTTAGCCCTTCGATCGATTAAAAGGTCCAGAATCCGAACCCATGGGCCGATTTCGCCCGCCAATCCCCGCCGTACTTTCAGTCCTAGTAACCTACAGTCAAAATTTCATCAAGATAGCTCCATTATTTTTTGAGTTATCGTGCCTACGGACGGACGGACGGACATGGCTATATCGACTCAGGCGGTCACGCTGATCACAAATATATATACTTTTCCATATCTAGCTCGCTTCCTTTAGGTGGTTACAAACACCATACCAAAGTTAATATACCCCTTTACCTATTCTATAGGTGTAGGGTATAAGAAGACCAGAACAAAATAATAGAATGCTTTAAATATAATAAAAATTGTTTCAAAACAGAATTATTGAATACAAATATTAACAATATTAGTGATAGTAACGTTGAAGCAAGAGCTAGTAGTCTAACTGATACATTATGTGAGGTAATCAGTAAGTTTGTAACTAAAAGTGAGATAAAAAGTAAAAAACATGAATGGTATAATGCTGAAATTAGCGAATTGAAAGGAAAAAAGATAAGATCATATCAAAGAGCTAAGATTACAAATAATATTCAAGATTTGAACAATTATGTAGAAAGAAAAAAAAAGTACAAAAGTGAAATAAATAGAGCTAAAAGTAAATCAATAGAAACTAGAATAAGCAATGCAAGGGGTCAACGAGGCAGAGTGTAGTAGAGTAGACTTTGTCAACTCTGGGATACCCGTATGACCATAACATATACATTTTATCATCCGGTTAATTACTTTTCAAACATAAAAAACCAATTTGCGAAATTTCAAACATAAAAAAACGAATTTGCGAAAATTTCAAGATCCTAGCTCCTTTAGTTTTTGAGATATCGTGCGATTTATTTTTCGATTCTGATCCGATCCATACACTTTACTCCCCCTAAGTCTATATCTACCCCCCTCTTCCTCTGCGTCACAAACGTAATGGCAAATTTATTGTACCCTTTGACCATATAGTCATACGACGGGTATAAAAAGAAATGTGGAGTGAAATAAAAAAATATGTATTACGGAATTATTGTACAAATTTTAATGTAATATAGTTCAATAATATCTCTATAACTAATGAAGAGCAAATAGCACAAAATTTTCATGATTTCTTCATAACAAGTACATATTGTAAATATCAGTAATTCAGTTCCATACGTACCTTACTTAAACAATATACGACATTTTGGCACAAATTTTCACTTCAAAGAAATATCGGTTGATCAATTAATTGACTTGTATGAAAAAAAAAAATAAAAGGGATTTCCAATACATGAATATGAATATGCTGTTCGATAATTGGGAAATTATTGGAGACTCTCTTACTAAAACAGTAAATATGTCACTTGTGCAGGTTTTCCAGAATGTTGGAAAGAGACAATTGTAGTACCAGTACCGAAAATCTCTGGCACATCTCAGAGCGAAGAATTTAGGCCAATTAAAATACTACTTTTACTAGCGCAAATTATAGAAAAAATAGTGAACGATCAGTTACGAAATTTTTTGGAGGTCAACGGCTTATTAGTTAGTACAAGAGCAATCAGGATTTCGAAATAACGATTTCTGTGAGTCGGCGTTAAATTGGCTTATTATAAAATGAAATGCAAAAAAAGAAAGGAGTTATTTCAATATTACTGGACCTTAAACGTGCCTTTGAAACTGTAGATAGGGATATTTTACTGCAAAAATTATGTAAAGGAACTGCATTAAGTTGGTTTAAAAGTTACTTAAGTAATCGAAAACAAAAAATAAAAATCAATGGTTACCTTTCAACATCGAAACATATTGATATAGGAGTGCCGCAAGGTTCCGTTTTTGGAACCCTACTGTTTATTGTGTATATAAATGATATAACAAATGCACTGAAGTACAGCGAAAAAATGCTCTTCGCTGATGACATATTAGTATTTATATCAGGAAGCGATTATGAAGTGTGCCGTAGACTACCGCAACAAGATTTATTACATATTGAAAATTGGTTAAACCAGAATAATCTAGAGGAGAAACTTTAAAGCCAGCTTCTTTCAATATTATTAATAATGCTAATAATAATAATAATAATAATATTAATAATATTATTAATAATAATAATAATGACAATAATAATAGTAATAATAATAATATTAATGATAATACTAATGCTATTAATAATAATAATAATAATAATAATAATAATAATAATAATAATAATAATAATAATAATAATAATGACAATAATAATAATAATAATAATAATAATAATAATAATAATAACAATAATAATGTTAATAATGATATTACTAATACTAATAACAATAATAATAATAATAATGACAAAAATAATAATAATAATGTTAATAATATTTCTAATCTAATATATAAAGGAGAAAATTTGTTTGTTTGTTTGTCCAGGATTCACGTGAAAACCACTAGTTCGATTGTCACAAAATTTTAAAGGAATAATTCTGAGAGCCCGGGGGCTGACATAGACTATGTCACATTTTTATAAGTCAACAGGTTGCGGCTCCAGAGCCGTTTTAAGCTTTTTCCAATTTAAGCGTTTTTTGGATGTCGAGGCAAAATGGTTTGACCGATTGATATGAAATTTTGCACAAATGTTCCTCTTAGCAACCGGAATTAGTTGTATAAATTTGTTTGAAATAAATTAACCCATTTCGACCTGGCGGGCTTTCAAAAAATTTTGTGTTTCCGATTTGTGTCCAATTTTACAAGGTGGTTTCGCAGTCGAAAAGATAGTCTGGCACAAATTTTTGTTGAGTTCGGTTAACCCGTTTGGGCACGGGGGACCAATGAAGCTTTTTCAATGTTTTTAATGTCGAGTCAAAACGGTTTGACCGATTGACTTGAAATTTTGCACAAATGTTCCCCTTAGCAACTGGCATTAGTTGTATAAATTTGGTTGGAATAAATTAACCCATTTCGACCTGGCGGGCTTCCAAAAAATTTTGTGTTTCCGATTTGTGTCCAATTTTACAAAGTGGTTTCGCAGTCGAAAAGAGAGTCTGGCACAAATTTTTGTTGAGTTCGGTTAACCCGTTTGGGCACCGGGGGACCAATGAAGCTTTTTCAATATTTTAATGTCGAGTCAAAACGGTTTGACCGATTGACTTGAAATTGTGCACAAATGTTCCTCTAAGCAACCGGAATTTGTTGTATTAATTTGGTTGGAATGAATTAACCAATTTCATCTTGGCGGGCTTCCAAAAAAAATTGTGTTTCCGATTTGTGTCCAATTTTACAGGTTGATTTGGCAGTCCAAAAGAGAGCCTGCAAAAAGTTTTAGGATTAAGTTTGATTAACCCGTTTTCCACGACGACGCCTTGAAGTTTTCAATAAATTTCATTTGCTTAAACGATTAAAAGAATTTTATTGAAAATTTTGTATCAGCATTTTAATTATAAAAACCCACAGGGTTAATTTGGTTTTGACCTGTTTACCAATGATTCATTAAAATTTTCTAATTTTTGGTATTAAACCAAATTAACCTTTATTCAAAAGCTCACTTAATTAATAATACTAATTTTTTTGCTCTCAAATAGTCTCAAACAGTGCAAAAGCTAAAGGAGATAAAAGCTCATAAAGAATCCGAAGAATAATATCTTTAAATTTAAATAACGTAACATATTCCTTCTCTACATTTTTTGGTAAGTCTTTGTGTTTTATCTACTTTGCAGTTGTTGTTTTTTAAAAAAGATTTCAGTGTAAAATTGCAGTTTTCTGCAAATAAAATCAAAAAAAATTTAATTTCGGATATTTTATGCTTAAATACATAGTATTTTAAAACAGTCTATATAATTTATAACAAAGTAACGAAAAAACTGTTGGACCGCAGCGGGTTAACGGAACTCCAAAAATATTTTTTTGAGGCTTTTTTTTTAACCAAAGCAATGCTTCGAAAAAATAGCCGAAACTTGCTTTTTTGCAATTTGCACGCTCCCGGGCAACGCCGGTTAAATCTGCGAGTAATAATAATAATAATAGTAATGTTAATTAATAATAATATTATGCTAATTTCTCGTTAAACCCTCGTTTACCTCCAATGGTCCTTCTTTATCTTTTATTGTTGACGAATCTAGTAATTTGTTACTACCAATCAACTTTCAGGACGAAATAGATTTCGTCTTATTCTTGTATTTTATGGTAATGATTTACACCAAATTATCAGCTTTCCGAATAATTATTACAAGTGGTTAGATCTTGCATTCACGAATGCATATGATAAAGTGGTGGTGAAGCTCGCTCATGATTCAGAAAACCTTTTTAAAAACACCCCGCATCATAACGCAATCATCTTCGAATTTTCCATTGCTATACCACTTTTTACCAAATCTTACAATAATATTTTTATATATGACTTTCTTAATGCTGAATATCAAAGCATTAATAATGCTTTATCAGTCATCAGTTGGGACGACCTGTTAACTATAATTAACTTCGTTGTTCCTAAAATTCGCAAAAAGGACAAGACAACCGAACCTTGGCTGAACAGTGAACTTAGGAGAACTTACAAGGGTCTTGCTTTTGAATTTAAACAAAAATCTAACTTGGTTTATGATAGATATCTCACTAACGTAGACAACAAATTAATTACAGATCCTAAAATGTTTTTTGACTTCGTTAACACAAAACGTAAAACGGTTATCCAAGCCTAATGTCAAAAGACAATACGTTTTCTAATTGTCCTAAAACTATCTGCAATTTCTTTGCTAAATCTTTTCAAAAAGTTTATCGTCCACACGATTCTAAAATGATATTAATTTTTCTAACTTAATAAATAATTCAAAAAAGGTACAGGACCTGACCTGATTCCACCGACTTTTTTATACAACTGTGTCAGTTATCTCATTTATCCGCTTCATTTTATCTTTAATAAATCTCATTCCTCAGGTATTTTTCGTCTTTTTTGGAAATCTTCTTATCTTACCCCCATCTACAAAAAGGGTGATAAATCATACGTCGAAAATTACCGTGGTATAGCTATTCTATCAACTTTTCCAAAGTTGTTCGAAAAAATTATTGTAGACAAAATTACACCCATCATAAATACAAAACTAAACGAACAACAACATGGATTGAGAAAAGGTCGTTCCAGAACAACAAATCTTTTACTTTACACTTCTGAAATCCTTAATGAAATGGAAAATGGGCACCAAGTATTCGATCGTCTTGATCACAAAATTCTACTAAACAAACTTGCAGCTTTAGAAATTTCCAGCTCTTTTTTTTTTATTTGTTTATTCTCTTATATTACAAATAGAACGCAAAATATCAAATTTCAAGAATTTTTCTCGGATTTAATCAATGTTACATCAGGAGTACCGCGAGGTAGCCATTTAGATCCACTCTTGTTTAATATATTCATTTCTGATTTCTCTAGTAAACTTTTCGGTGTGTCACATGTTGCTTTTGCTGATGATATCAAGATTTATCATGAAATTAAAAAGAGTTCCGATGTTGCACTCCTTCAGACAAATCTAAAAAGTCTGCAAGAATGGTGCTTCTCTAATAAGTTAGAACTAAACATTGAAAAATGCAAGGTTATAAGTATTACACGTAAGATATCTAACATTACTTTCGGTTATAATATAAATAATGTTAACCTTGAAAGAGTTAAAAATATTACCGCATTAGGGATTCTGTGGGATGATAAACTGAACTTCTATCTTCACTGTGAGTATACAATTTCTAGGGCAAACAAAGTACTCGGGTTTTTAAAAGAGCTAATTCAGCAACATCGTTGTAACTAAAGCTCTTTATTGTTCCTTAGTACGATCTATTCTTGAATATGGTAACATTGTGTGGGATCCCCCATTTCAAATATATTCTGATGGAATAGAATCCGTGCAAAAGCAATTTCTTTTAGTTGCTTTGAGAAATCAATATGATCCTAGAGATTATTCAATTTCGCCTAGCTATCTCGTAAGACTTAATTCATTAAATATCTTAACTTTATCCTCACGCAGGCAAATTTTTTCTTCTTTCTTTACTTTTGATGTCCTTAGAAAAGACATTGACGTTTAGTTTTTAGCAGATAATTTTAAAATAAATAGTGGGGGCAGAAATACGAGAAGCACTAAATATTTAGTTGAAAATACTCATAGAACTGAAAATGGAAAAAATGAACCAATAAACAGATGTTGCATTACATTCGATAAACACAGTCATCTTTTTTCTACCCAAATTTTTAGATACACTTTTAAACATAAATTAAAATTTAAATTTCTTAATGACCTATGACAATAATTTTAACCTTCAATAATATATTCGTATATTATTTTTTATTTTATTTTATTTTATTTATTAAACCAAAACAAGGTTTTTACAAAAAATATCTTACAGCTATTGAAAAAAATAAAAAAAAAATTAAAGCTAACAAAATGCACAAACAAAAAAAAAAAAAATACAAATTTGATTACTAAGTTAAAAATTTACAATGAAAAATTAAAAAGTTGTACTATATACTAAATTTTAAAACAAAAAACAAAAATGCTTACAGGACAAAAACACAGTATGAGATATAAATAATTGGAATGTATGTGATATGTATATGAACTGCAACTTGAAATAATTTTAAATGTTTACAAAGTAATTAGGTAATTTAAGTATTTAGGTCATTTAGGAATTTCTGTTTTAATTTATGTTTAAAAGAGTTTCTTGATATGTCTGATGAAAAAAGATGACTGTGTTTGTTGAATATAGTGCAACATCTGTTTATTGGCTCATTTCTTCCGTATTCTGTTCTGTGTGTATTTTCTAATAAAAATTTAGTGTTTCTTGTATTTCTGACTACATTGTTTAGTCTAATCTTATTTACTAAGAATTGAACGTCAATATTTTTTTTTATGACGTCAAAGGTAAAGCAAGATGAAAGCATTTGCCTACGTGAAGATAAGGTTAACATATTCAATGAATTAAGTCTTACAGCATAGCTTGGAAGAGTAGAATAGTCTGTAGGATTATATTGGTTTCTCAAGGCAAACAAAAGGAATTGTTTCTGAACGGATTCTATTCTATTGGAATGTAATTGAAACGCTGGATCCCATACGATGTTACCGTATTCTAGAATAGATCGAACTAACGAGCAATAGAGAGCTTTTGTTACTGCTGGGTTATTAAATTCTTTAGCTCTTCTCTTAATAAAACCTAACATTTTGCTTGCTTTGGAAATCATATGATCATAGTGAAAATGGAAGTTAAGCTTATAGTCCAGAAGAATGCCAAGATCGGTTATACTGGACACCCTTTCAAGAACTATGTTATCTATTGCATAGTCGAAAAACATTGTAGATCTTTTACGTGTGAAGCTTATGACCTTGCATTTCGCTATGTTAAGTTCTAATTTATTGTAGAAACACCATTCTTGTAAAGAATGTAAATTTGATTGAAGTAGTGCCAAATCAGAACTGTTTTTGATAACGTGGTAAATTTTAAGATCGTCAGCAAATGCAATTTGTGATACACCCTCTAATTTTCTAGAAAGGTCTGAAATAAAAATATTAAATAGAAGTGGGCCTTGCGGCACTCCTGAGGTGACATTAATTGTGTTTGATAAATAACCTTGAAATTTAATATTCTGAGTTCTTTCAGTAAGATAAGAGCAAAGCCAAGCGAGGAAAGAATCTGAAATGCCTAAAGTTTCAAGTTTTTTAAGCAAAATATTGTGATCCACACGATCGAAAACTTTGCTAAAATCCGTGTAGATAGCATCAACTTGATAACCATTTTCCATTTCATTTGGTATTTCCGATGTGTAAACCGTAAGATTAGTTGTAGTAGAACGACCTTTTCTAAATCCATGTTGTTGTTCGTTTAATTTTGTATTTATGACAGGTGTAATTTTACTAACTACAATTTTTTCGAACAATTTTGGAATAGTGGATAAGATAGCTATACCACGGTAGTTTTCGACGGAAGCTTTGTCACCCTTTTTATAAATGGGGGTCAAAAAAGAAGATTTCCACGCATACGGAAAAATGCCTGTCGAAAGCGATAGATTAAAAATAAAATGAAGCGGTTGCGTCAAATAATTTGCACAATTACATAAAAAAGAAGGTGGGATCAAACCTGTATCAAGGTTGGTAATTGCTTCAAATATTTCGTTTTCAGAAAGATATAGATCTGTAATAATTGAATTAGATCTATTAAGTGAGATAGGAAAAGCGAAATTGATACGCGAATCTAATGGCCTATAAACTTTTTGAAAACAATCTGCAAAGAAATTACAGATTACATTAGGGCAAGAAGAAAAAACATTATCTTTAGACATAGAACTTAGATATCCATATGTTTTTCGCTTTGTATTAATGAAGTCAAAAAACTTTTTTGGATCTGTAATTAATTTATTACCAATTTCATTGACATAATAATTATCGTATGCTAGATTTGATTTCTGTTAAATTCTAAAACAAGATCGTTGTACCTGTTCAGTAAAATAACATCAGGGTCCTTCGTAACTTTAATTTTTTTGTAAAGTTTGTTGTATTGATTACGCAATGTCCTAATTTCTCTATTAAGCCAAGGTTCTGTTGTTTTATCTTTTTTACGAATTTTTGGCACAAAGCAGTTAATTATGTCAAATATTTTTAAGTAAAAGATAGAGATTGAAGAGTTAATATCCTGTTGTATTAACAGGTCGTCCCAATTTAAAATTGATAAAGCATTATTAATGCTTTGATAATCAGCGTTAAAAAAGTCAGATAGAATATTATTATTGTAAGATTTCGCGAATTGAGGCATAGAAGTGGAAAATTCGAAGATGACTGCGTTATGATGAGGAGTGTTAGTGAACAGGTTGACTGCATCATCAGTAAGACTTACCACCACTTTGTCATATACATTTGAAAATGCAAGATCTAGCCACTTATTGTTTTTATTTGGAAAATTTATAATTTGTTGTAAATCATTACCATAGAACTCCGAAATAATGTCAAAATCAATTTCATCATGAAAGTTAATTGGTAATAACAAATTATCTGAATCATCTTCTATAAATGATAATGATGGACGATTGAAATCGCCAAAAATAAAAATTGAATCATCCTCATTCATTTTAGGTATAATATCGTGATAAATATCGAAAAATTCAGAATATGAGGAATTGTCAGAATTTGGTGGAAAGTAAACAATTCCTAGGTAAAGAAAATTATTACTTAAGTTTACTCTAATAAATTGGTGATCGAAAGTGTGGGAGGTCCTAGTGATTAGTGGAATACTAGAAAGGTTATTATTTACTGCAAGTAAAACCCCGCCTCCATGGGTGCAGTTTGTAGAGAAAAAATCCCTAACCTTTCTATAAATCGACCAATTATTGTCTAGTATTTCTTCATTTATGAAGGAATCGTTTAGCCATGTTTCGGTAATAGGAAGCACAACGAAGTCACAAGACTTAGCATCAACATATAATTTTTTTAGTTTACCTCTCATACCACTACAGTTGTGGTAGAAGATTTTGAGATTGTCACTAAGATTACATTTATTATCTGTTGGTTTTAACTTTTTAAAGCTAGATCTTGTATTTACTAAAATAAGATTAGTGTTAATGTTATTTTCTTCCGCTAAGGGGACGAAAAAAATCATTACTACTTTTCCTAATTTTTTGCAAATAATCGATTCTCTTACTTTTAAGGTGACTACAATAAGCTTGTAAATCTTTTTCAACCGATTTGGACGAACACCGAAACCTTCATGATATTTTAAGTATAATTTCATTAATTCCTTAGGGTTAGAAGGCAAACCTTCTTGATCAATAAAAATTTTAATATTGAGTTTGGTTTTACCATCTACACAAAGGTCGTCATCCTCCTTATGTAAGTAAGCTAAATATAGCCTTACATTTTCGTATATTTTTTGATCTCTAAAACGTGATAAAACATACGTATGATCGTCATTAGCTACAGCATTTTTCGTTAATCTGACTATAGGAGGTAACATAGGATTAACAAAACTTGCAATAGATTGGGATGAAACCGATGCAATTGGCTTATCGTTAATTGAAGTCGTGTTACAGTTTACGTTTAAGCTCTGAGTACACGGAGTGCCAGCATTAAAGGTTTGTCCCTGAATGAAGTTAGAATATTTTTGTTTAGACGTAATTGGTGTTGTTGTAATTAAATTTGAATTTGAATTTGAAATTGAAAATGAATTTTCAGAAATGACTGAATTGCACATTGTGCTAGACAATGCACTTGAACTTGTATTAATGGCTGGAATCTCAATTAAATTGGGCTTATTTAGTGAATATGTAACTAAGTTCGACGGAGGCAAATAGTTTTGAAATTTAATAGGTGTTTGAGTTAATAAAATGGGTTGTGTTTTGTTTGAATTTAAAATATTATTATTATTCTTATTATTATTGTTATTATTATTATTGTTATTATTATTATTATTATTATTATTATTATCCTTTTTTTTGATTTGTTTATTTTTTGTTTTAATAATTTTAGGCTTACTTATAGCATCTGGTGGATCGACAACTTTTGTTTCTTTTTCAATATCCATTAAAATATCGTCCTGTTTTTCCTTTGCTACATTTTTGAGTTTGTCTGACCCAGCGCTATTTATTTCGTTAAATTCGTCAAACAATGATTTAGGTAACTTATTTGAGCTGTATTGATTTGGATGAGAATTATTGTGGTTTTTCATAAATTCTTGCATCTCCTCCATTTTACTCTTGAGAATATCTAAATCAGCCAAAACTAAATCCCTGAAGCTCAATGAAATCTCATTCCTGCTCGCATTTTCAGAAATAGAAACACATATTTTAGATAAGTTATCAATTGAATCTTTTAGTTCCATATTATGTGAGTTATTTGTATCTTGAGGTAATTTATTGGAAATTAAAATTTCATTTTTTAATTTACCTATTTCAACTTTTATTATATCTCTAATAAATTTTTTGTTGTCTGTATTGAAACTAATTACGCTATTGTTTAGCGATTCAAAATTTTTTTCCATTTCTGAAAAGTTGGCGGAGTTATTTTTTACAACATCCAATAATTTAACAATTGTTCCTTGGAAGTTGTTGTTGATCCAGAAAACTTTCACAAACAAAGTGCTGCGATAAAAAGCTGCTGTACCAGTTTCTCGGAGCGTTTAAGCAGACTCCATGAAATTTACGATTGCAGAAACCTTTGCATTTTATATCGAATTTCATATCGGTGACCAAACAATTTTCTACGCTGCATTTGATATCCATTGTAAATTGTATATAATGTTAAGTAAAAAAATAAAGATGATGAATCACTTATTATTTGTATTCTGATTTTAATTTACTTTATTAGTTATTTATTGTTTAACTGTTTATTAATATTGTGACTTTACTTGTTAATGAAATTAAGTAGGTCACTATTTAAAAAAAATTTGCACTTGAAGAATTTTATTTTTAAATTTTAAATATTATATTTAAGTTCTTAATTAGGTTTAATTTTAATAACCTTGTTAATTAAGCAAAAAAAAATAAAAGAATTTTTTATTATTATTAAAAATAATTAAATATTAAAATTAGAGTAGAAAAAAAAAAATACGTCTAAACTTAATGAAGAATGAATAATGAATGAATAATGAATATACTCAATATTTTGCTTTATAAATTTCATTTTAACTGTGTTTTCTATGTATGCATGTATGTATGTATGTATTTATGTACACTCTATGAATTAGATGTTCTCCAAAAATTGCAAAATCGAGCGATGAGAATTATTCTCAAATGTAATAGGTTCATGTCAATTACATGGATGTTACAAACATTGAAATGGATGAACGTAAAACAAAGAATTACATTGATGTTTATGACCTACATATTCAAAATGAAAAATAAATTAACACCAGATTATCTTTCCAATACCGTGTCAAGAAGAGGAAATACGCAACCATATTTGCTAAGAAATACAAATGATATTAAAATAAATTTCGTTGGTAGTTCATTTGCACAAAATTGTATAACGTAAAATGGGTTTTTATATTTTAATCAACGAGATAATTAGCAGATAGGATGATTATTCTGTCTTAGAACTGCACCTATCACGTGTTTAGAAGCATCGGTTGTCAGAACAAACTCTTTGTTGAAATCTGGGCTTCTCAGTACGAGATCGCTAGTTAGGAGGACTTTTAATTTATTAAATGCATTTTTGTACTCCGGGTCTAATACTTTTATTTTGTTTGCCTATTTCAAAAATTTTAGTATCGGATATGCGACTTTCGAATAGTCTTTTATGCATTTTCTGTAAAAACCACTGATAAGAAAAAACTGCTTTATTTGTTTAACAGTTGTTGGAAGTTTCATTTTCTGAATAGCTTCAATTTTGGTTAGATCCGGTTTAATACCGCCTTTTATGATAATATGACCTAGAAAATCAGTAGATTCAACGGTAAAGTGGCATTTATTAATTTGGATCTTAAGGTTTCATTCTCTTATTTTTTGCAACACCTTTCTCAAATTGTGTAAATTTTCATCTAAACTCGTGGAAAATACCAGAACGTCATCAAGATGAACGACACAAATTTTGTCAATGAAGTCGGCCAACACCTCATTCATAAGCCTTTGGAATAACGCGGGTGTGTTTTTCAATGCAAAGGGCATACGAGTGAATTAGTAGTGGCCATTTGATGTTGAGAATGCGGTTTTCGCTCGATCTTCGGAATTAACTTCGATTTGGTGAAAGCCTTTGGCTGTTCTTTTCAAACCATCAAACCATTAACAAGTTAACGGTATTTTTATTAAACCCGTTTTTTTTTTATTTTTAATTTGTGTTTAACAACAAATTAATTAAACAAAAAACTTTTAATAATTCTAAACATTTTTCAAAAAAGTGCTGACACTTAATTTAAATAAGAAAAAATTTACATTATAACTTTAAAATTAGTAAGACTTTTTTTTATAATAAATTTTAAATTTTAATTGTTGACGATCAAATTTCAATTTAGGTCATTTAAGTTTGTTCACTTTTAATAAAACATTTTGCATGTGTAATTTTTTAAAACATTAAAAAACTGACCTATTATATTTTAAATACATTTTTTTTTGCCGTTACAAAATAAAAAAAAACAATATTAAATAAAAACGAGGAAGATTATAGTTGCCCTTGTCAACTTTTAGATACCCGTGCATACCCACTATGGTGTATAAAATAAACCGTAATTTACTTCCCTTATACATTTAACTCATTACCCCATAATTTTGACGTAAAAAAAAAAAAAAAAATTAACAAAAAAAAAAAAAGTCACAAAACAAAAAACAAAATTTTCATTCATTGTCCCATAACTTTAGCTTAAAAAAAAAAAAAAAATTAACAAAAAAAAAAAAATCACAAAAAAAAAAAACAAAATTTTCATTCATTGTTCCATAACTTCAGCTTAAAAAAAAAAAAAAAAAAAAAGAAAAAACAAAAAACAAAAACAAAAAAATTGGCCCACCGTAAAAGTCTGAAGGTCCGAGTGATGTCCAACTTTGCCAAGTAACTTGCCCTATTAATTTATCTGCCCAATTTTAATTTTAACCTTGTAGCTTCATTAGATTCAAAATTATTGAATCGAAAACTTTGTATGGCAGCCCCCTGAAAATGGGGCTCTAACATTTTGAAACTTCATATAAGTGCTCGATTCATTATATAACTAACCGTGTGTAATTTTCAGCCTCGTAGTATAATTAGTTTTGAAGAAATTCATATTGGTGCAAAGAAGTTGTATGGCAGCCCCCCGAAAATGCGGCCCTAACATTTTGAAACTTCATATAAGTGCTCGATTCATTATATAACTAACCGTGTGTAATTTTCATCCGCGTAGTATAATTAGTTTTGAAGAAATTCATATTGGTGTAAGGAAGTTGTATGGCAGCCCCCCGAAAATGGGGCCCTAACATTTTGAAACATCATATAAGTGCCGGAGTCATTATAAAACTAACCGTGTGTAATTTTCATCCCCGTAGTATAAATAGTTTTGAAGAAATTCATATTGGTGCAAAAAAGTTGTATGGCAGCTCCCTGAAGCCTTGGTCCGATTTTAACCAAAACAATAGGGAACCTAGAAATTGTCTAAAAATGACTTTGTGGGAAATTCAAGACTCTAGCCCTTTTAGTTTTTGAGTTATCGTGCTGACACACGGACGGACGGACAGACACACATAGCTAGATCGACTAATTTTTCGATTCTGAGCCGATGACTATTAGTCGATGACTATGAGCCGTACCCTTGACACTATATCTAGCTCGTCTAGATCGATGCGTTACGAACGGAGGAGCAATTTTAATATACTCGATGTTCATATATGTATGTAGGGTATAATGAATCAAAATAAATGCAGTGCCGTACTCTGTACAATTACAGATTTCAGAACCGAAATTATTACATGTAATGGTATCTGTAAAAGAAAATTTCATGGAGTTTGCATTAATGCACCTAGGGGTTGGCAAACATGGAACTCGTTAATTTCGCATCATTTTGTTTGCGATAGTTGCTTGGATTTGAACCAGCCTATACAAATATTAAAAACCGAGTTGATGGTTACACTAAATGATATTAAAAGTGAGTGCCAAGGTTGCACGACTAAAGCAGTAGATGCTTTAAAAAACAATTCGGTATGCTTTAACGATATGGCCAAAAGCTATGGTAATCAAGCTTTATGCAGTTTTCTTTCTGACCGGAAAAAATATTTGAAAAATACTTTGACAGATCTATTAAATGATCTCAAAGGTGAGCTTATATCGGCAACATCAAAGGAGCTGGTTGGCATTCGTGAAGTGGTGGATGTAATGAAGGACGACTTAAATCGCATGAACGTATCCCTTCATGCTTTGGGTTCTGATCAACAAATACCCAATCATAGACAGAAGGAAATTCAGTGCGATGTGGGGTTAATTAAACAACAGTTGGATAAATTAAATAAACCACCAATAGTTTATAAAGATGTATTTATCCAAACTGACAATATCACACCTAGCATAACGGCAAAGAGTAAAATAAATAAGACAAAACCCGGAATTAAGGCTTTACTAACCCCAATTATTACAACAAAGCCTTCGTTTAGTCTTAGCATTTCAAGGCTAAATTGTAAAATGACTGAAAAAAACCTTGAGAGCTTTATTAAACAAAAATTTAAGTGTCCGTTCCTGATATGATGGTTGAGAAGGTGAGAAATCTAAAATTTTGGTAGAAGGGAACGAAAATTTCAAATGTTAGAGGAAATAAAAATAAAAGTAATAAAAATAAAAATAATGATAATAATCGTAAAAATAAAAATATATCTAGTAATAAAATTAATAAGACTAATAAAAATAAATATAAAAATAACAATAATAATAATAACAATAATAATAGTTCTGGAAATAGTAATATTAATTTTGACAATAGAAATACTAATACTAGCATTAACGTTAATAATATAACTGTTCATCCTAATAATAGCGCAACTGCTAACAATTCGACTAAAACTAACTCAACAGATTCAAATAATTCCATAAACACTAATTTAAATACTAACAACAGTACTTCAAACATAAATCAGAACAACATTTGTCATAATCACAATACTATTCAGAACAATAATAACAATACAAACACTTTAAATACTTCATCAGTAACTTAAGAGCCTGAAATTGTCAATGCTAATTCTACTACAGTTATTGAACCTCCTCCTTTTTCTTTGATTTCTCCAAACATTCCTTCTACTTCTAAATCCGTAAAATTTGTGCAAGGTGAAACTCTTCAGCCTTCAATTATTAACCCACTTTTACCACCAATAACTAGAATGACACAACAATCTCTTGCCAACAAGGACTATACAATAGCTCTTTCTAGGCTAAGAGATGATAAAGTTTATAACATGGTCAGATTGTATTTGTCGTATTTGTTTAATGATAATTATAATAAGGTAATGGAAGGGGGATATACTCGGTTCACCGTGAAAATAAACTCACCGCCTTACGTTTTACCGCATGTACAATTCACCGTTTTTACGATTAACCGTCACAACAATTCACCGCTTACGATTCACCGTCACAACAGTTCACCGCTTACGATTTCCCGTTTTTTTTTAATACTTTACACCTATAGAATAGGTAAAGCGGTATATTAACTTTGGTATGGTGTTTGTAACCACCTAAAGGAAGCAAGCTAGATATGGAAAAGTATATATATTTGTGATCAGCGTGACCTGAGTCGATATAGCCATGTCCGTCCCTCCGTCCGTAGGCACGATAACTCAAAAAATAATGGAGCTATCATGATGAAATTTTGACTGTAGGTTACTAGGACTGAAAGTACGGCGGGGATTGCATATGGGCGAAATCGGCACATGGGTTCGGATTCTGGACCTTTTAATCGGCCCAAGGGTTAACGAACATATATAAAAAATCACGATAACTCAACAACTAATGACGCTATCTTCATCAAATTTGTGCTGTAGATTACTAGTAATGTACCTACTTTGGGGATTGCGTAAGTTCGGGATTGGACCATGGGTTCGGAACTTAGAACTTTTTGATCGAATTTAGGCCAAACGAGCATAATTCCGAAAGAAATGAAGATAGAACCTCCAAATTTGGTATCAGGGTGGCCCTTCCTATTTCCTAAGTGTCTTGGAAATTTAGACCTCATTGGTGTAGTGGGTCGGGGACCAGCTACACATTTCCGAAGACCTTAAAGCATTTCTTTAAAATTAATAAAGATAGCAACTTAAAAAAAATTTAGAAGCTTCAAATTTGGCACAAGGGTGTTCTTTACTATCTTTTGCGTGTCTCCCTAATTTTGGATCATTTGGAGTGGTGGTTCAGTACCCCTCTTAGACCTCACAAGTTCTAAAAGCTTATAATCGAAATTACTAAAAATAGTAACTTAAAATTAAGATAGAACGTTCAAATTGTGTACAAGGGTTAACTAGTACTATAAGTACAGCGCGGACTGTATAAGGGCGTAATCAGACCAAGGGTTCGGATTCTGAACCTTTTAATCGGTTTCAGGGCTAACGAACATACATATATTAAAAATCACGATAGCTCAACAACTAATGACGCTATCTTCATGAAATTTTGTGCTGTAGATTATTGGTAATGAAACTACGGCGGCGATTGCGTACGGTGAGGAGCGGACAATGGGTTCGGAACTTAGAACTTTTTGATCGAATTTAGGCCAAACTAGCATAATTCCGAAACCAATGAAGATAGAACCTCCAAATTTGGGTGTTGCTTTCGATTCCCTTAGTCTCCTTGAAATTTGAGCCCAACTGGAGTAGTGGGTGGGGACCAGCCACTCAGTTCCGAAGACCTTAAAGCATATTTTCGAAATTGTTAAAGATAGTAACTTGAAACTAATGTAGAAGCTGCAAATTTGGCCCATGGGTGTTCTTTACTATTTCCTGCGTGTCCATATAATTTTGGATCAATTGCAGTGGTGGTTCAGTACCTCTCTTAGACCCCCCAATGTGTAAAAGCTTATCATCGTAATTAATAAAACTAGTACCTTAAAAATAAGATATAACGTTCCAATTGTGTACAAGGGTTAACTAGTATTGAAAGTATGACGGGGACTGCATATGGGCGGAATCGTACCACGGTTTCGGGTTCTGGAACCCTTGAAAAGTTCAAGGGCTAACAAACATATATCTTAAAATAACCATAACTCAGGAAATAATGCCGCTATTTTGATGAAATTTAAACTCTAGGTTACTAGTAAGGAAAATACCATGGGAATTGGTTCTGGTCGAGTTTAATTTCGAAGCCAAAGAATATATTTCCTATTTCCTATGTGTCCCCGAAATTTAGACTTAATTGTAGTGGTTCAGCTATGTTCAAAGGTACTCGCTGCATTTATGTAAAATTTATTTTTATATTTAAATGAATTATATGAAAAGGTCTAAATTTGTAATTGTATTTTAGAAATACATTAATTGCATATTTTGCTTTTATAAGCTTTTCTATTAGGTATATAAACTAACCATTTAAAATAATTGGTATTTTGAAAAATTTGGATTATTAAATATATTATGCTTTGATTATCTTTTTATCACAAAATTTAATAATTAGAATTTTTTCATTTTGTAATTGAATTGGAATAAATATATTTTCATTTATTTCAAGTTTTTTTTGTTTTTTAATATTTTTAAATAGATAAATTAGTAAGAATTTGTAATATTTTTTAATAGATAGTGTAATTAGAAAATGTTTTTAAGTATTATAAAGTTAATTTGGTTAGGTGTCTTTTATGGTGTTAAAATGACTTATGGATATCTCCTTAAATTTGAACCAAATAGGTGTAGGGTATTTCTAAGTCGGTTGCATCGACTGACTGTTTCTTTACTTGTTTTTAGATAAACTATCAATATATTTAATGAAACAAAATGCTTTGCTTATATTTTTTTATCTTAGTCATCGGAAATATAAATATATTAATATAATAATCTCATTCACCGCCGCGGTGAATGAGATGAAATTAATGTAAATGTTGGCGGTGAAATATGCTGGCGGTAAGCCGTGTGCGGTGAACTGTGCCGGCGGTAAACCGTGCGCGGTGAACTGTTAAGCAGCGAACCATGGGCGGTAAACTATGAGGCTGTGAACCGTACCCAACTCATTGGAAGGTAAGACTAGAATAAGTGTAAAGGTCTTAATTGATAACGAAGGTTTACCGACCGATTACAAAGAACTCTATAAATTATATATTAAATTTCACAAAATTAAAGGTATACCTTCTAAAAATGTTTCTGACGACTTAAAGGCATACCGTAACCGTTGTAGTAGTAATTATTACAATCACTTACAGGTTTCAAATGACAACCATAATAAATATTTTCATGTTAAATAATATTTAAATAAGACCTCTATGTCTTTGATTGATCCTTCAAATTTTGATAAATTTATCATTGTATTATCAAAATGTCAGAGGTCTTAGAACAAAAACTAGACAAGTCCTACTTAATTCAATAAATTTAAATTTTGACGTATTTGCTTTGACTGAAACTTGGCTAAATTCTTCTATTAACAATGTTGAGCTTTTTGATAGCTCATACTCGGTTTTTAGAAAAGACAGATACTCTGAACTTAATGTATCTAATAGTGACATTCTTAGAGAAGGAGGAGTATTGATAGCCGTAAAAAACTCTTTTAATGCAAATGAAATTCCTATTTCTGACGCGGACTGCCTTGAAATAATTGGTGTGAACATAAAATTTTCTAATAAAAGTGTTAATATTGTTAACACATACATTCCACCTTCTTCGAATTTAAATATTTATATTATTCTTTTAAATGTAATATATTCGATTTGCTGTAATTCTGGTCCTAATGATGAGTTAATTTTATGTGGAGATTTTAACCTCCCTAATATAACTTGGATCAATCATGACGAATAATCTTTTTTGATTGCTGATTCTTCAGTGAATGAACCAGATTCTCAATTTATTGATGGTTTAAATACCAACGATTTACAATAGGTTTCCCATTGCCGCAATTTTAAAGATAAACAATTGGATCTAATATTTACTTCTGATTGGAATGATGTTCATTATTAAAAATATTTATAGAGTTATCCTTTTTATGTTATAGCTTTTTAGTTAGTAGCAGTCTTTGTTTAAAGTTTATTATTCCGATTATACCGTCAAAATAATCGTGAAAATTGTATTCCAGAAAATCTACAAAACTGTCCTGATTCTCGTTAAATTCTTGGAAAATTGTGGAACGGTAATGAGCATTTACTGTAATAACTCTGTTTAAAACTTTTATCGATTTAATGTTTTGATTACTTCTCCATTTTGAATCAATAATAAATCTTAAATATCTAGTATTAGATTTCACTGCTATATAGGGTGATTGTTTGTAGCTACTAAATGAAAATTTGGATGTAGGAAAACATTGTCACAATTTTGGTTGGTATGAGTATCCATGGGTTCATCGTTATTATTGTTTGGAATTAGTTTGGCGTGATTGTCAGCTGTTTTGCAATTCATTAGCCCTACTAAAATTATTACGATTTCTAAAATTATTATAATTATTATGATGGTTCTGCTTCATAAATGTACCGGTGGCTTCATTATTATTACTGTTTGGGACCATTGGTCTTTGTATTAGTTCGGTACGATTGTCCTCTGTTTTGCGATTCATTAACCCTATGAAAATTATTATTATGATTTCTAAAACTATTATTATTATATTTATTATTGTTATTGGGGACTGAGCGGTTGTTTTTTGTGGAAGATCTGTTTTGTGACAATTTTCTGATTTGAATATTTTTTATTTATATTATTTTTTTTTTTTTATTTTAATTTTAATACCGATTATCAAAGGAAGCGACAAAATTAATGACGGATTTACAATTGTATAGGTGGATTTATTATTTACGATATTTAGTAACTATGATTTAATAAATTTTATAATATCAAATAACTATTATTTAATATTATTTTTTATAAATAATTTAATCTTATAATTTTAGAGCGAACTATTGTTTTATAATTTCCGTAAAGCTAAACCAAACCACACAAATTTAAAGCAATTTTAGCTATAGTTAATTTGTATAGAAAATATAAATTTGGTAAAAAGAAAATTTATTTATTTTTTTTTTATTTTTGTTTAACTGAAAGACGATTATGTTTGTGAAAAAAAATTTTTATTTTTTTTTTTTTATTATCAGAAGAATTTAATTTTAACTTTTTTTTTTAGCACATTTTCAAAAAATTTTGTAAAAATGTGCCTATATAGCTTCACTCTGTCCGTCCGTCCGTCCGTATGTTTACAAAAACTTTTACACCGTTTGATATATAGAAAAGAAATTTTAACCATGAGTAGGTATTGCAAAAAAAATAATTTTGTGGAAGAATTTTGTGTTACAGGGCTACAGCCCTCCAAAGTTGGAAAAAGCATTATATTTAAATTGTTATAACAAGAGTTGATTTAGATATATTTTAAATCTGAAAACGGCAAACGATAGCTGGTTTTATAAACTTTATAAAATTTTGAAAGGCAAATGTTTAGGGTTGCCATACGGTCCTAAAATTTAACATTACGCAAAACTCAATTTATGCAAAATTTTTGGTCACACATATCTTCTGAACGGTTCAAGCTAGAATCTTGAAATTTTGGGAGAATTAGTAGGAGTCGGTTAACAAAATTTTTTTGTCAAGCCCCATGTTTAAGAGCTCTAAGGGCTCGAAAATTGAAATTTTGCTATTTTTAAACATCTGTAACTTGAATACCTGTTTAAATATTTTTCCCTTAATATACAAAATTTAAAGGTCCAACATTATATTTAAACATATGTTAAAAGATTTTCTTAAATTTAAATGGGGTCCTTTAAATTGCAGAAAGTGTCTCTCACTTTTAACCATTTTTGCTTAAATTGTAAAATTCTAAGTAAAATTCCAAATTTTGGTGGAATTCACAATTTAATTCCTAGAACCTAAAAAGGTTAGGGGGAAGGGGAGTAGTGAGAATTATATCTTTGAGAAATTGGCAACCTTCCCAATAATAGGGCTATTAGAATTTTAAAATAAACAAGTGATGAAAAAAAACCAAGGGTTTTTAAAAAAGCACATTTTCAAAATTATATTGTATTACAAACTGAGTTTAACTTTGGAAATATTTACTTGAAAATAGTTACTGCTTACTTATAAAATTTACTGCTAACAGTAAAGTTTTTATTTTAAAGTTGTTATAGCTCTTCAATGTGGAAGGTTGCAAAGTTTCTCAAGGATCTAACTTCATCTAACTCCCCCCCCCCCCCTTCCGACCCCTCCTTTTTTTAGGTTCTAGGAATTAAATTGTGAATCCCACAAAAAATTGGAATTTTACTTAGAATTATACAATCTAAGCAAAAATGGGTAAAACTGAGAGACACTTTCTTCAATTTAAAGAACCGCTTTTAAATTTAAGAAAAACCTTTAACATATGTTAAAATATAATATTGGGCCTTTAAATTTTGCATATTAATAAAAAAAAAATTGGACAGGTATTCAAGTTACAGGTGCTTAAAAATAGCAAAATTTAAATTTTCGAGCCCTTATAGCTCCTAAACAGGGGGCTCGACAAAAAAATTTTGTTAAACGACTCCTACTAACTTTTAAGGATCTAACTTCTCCCAAAATTTCAAGACCCTATCTAAAACCGTTTAAGAAATATGAGGAACCAAAAATTTTGCAAAAATTGGGTTTTATATAATGCTAAATTTTAGTACCGTATGGCAACCCTATATATTTAATCGACCAATTTTTTTTAAGTCTATAAAAGCAGCTCTCTTATACCGTTTTTCGATTGAAAATAAACCTAACAGAACTCATGTTATATCATTTTAAATATAGGGCTTTTTTGGAATTTGCCGGGGCTGTAGCTTCGTAACCCTTCAAAATTAAGAAAAACCTTTGACACATGTTGAAATATAATTATAGAGCTTTAAATTTTGTATATCACTAAAAAAAAATTTGGACAGGTATTCAAGTTACAGGTGTTTAAAAATAGCAAAATTTCAATTTTCGAGCCCTTATAGCTCCTAAATAGGGGGCTTGACAAAAAAATTTTGTTAACCGACTCCTACTAATTTCTGATTATCTAACTTTTCCCAAAATTTCAAGACCCTAGCTTGAACCGTTCAGAAGATAAGTGTGGTCAAAAATTTTGCAAAAATAGAGTTTTGTGTAATGTTAAATTTTAGTACCGTCTGGTAACCCTAAACATTTGCCTGTAAAAAATTTATAAAGTCTATGAAACCAGCTATCGTTTGCCGTTTTCAGATTGAAAATATATTTAACAAAACTCTAGTTATAGCCATTTAAATATAGGGCTTTTTTCAACTTCGGGGAGCTGTAGCCCCGTAACAGGTGGGGCTACAGAAAAAAATTCTTCTACGAAATTATTTTTTTTGCAAAAACTACCCATGGTTAAAATTTCTTTACTCTATTTCAAACGGTGTAAAAGTTTTTGTAAACATACGGACGGACGGACGGACGGACGGACGGACGGACGGACGGACGGACGGACAGACGGACGGACAGAGTGAAGCTATATAGGCACATTTTTACAAAATTTTTTGAAAATGTGCTAAAAATTTACTGTTTTTATTAGTAAGCAGTAACTTAGTCACCAACGTATATATTTCGTAAATTAAACGTTAATATTGAAGCTTGAACATTGTATTTCGATAAAATATTTAGTATATGAAACATTATATTATTTTGAAAATGTGCTTTTTTAAAAACCCTTGGTTTTTTTCATCACTAATTAATGTATTTTGTTTAAAATTTACCATTTAGCGACCATGTGATACCTATAGTGTTACAAAATATATAATTTGACAAATATAAAACCAAAGAAATATTTTAAATAATTTGTTTTAATACAGAGAACTGGAGTCTTCTACCGAATTATTAAATTTTGTTTCTTTAGTTAATTTTCATCGAGTAATTATGATTCTTTTAAATTTAGATTTTTTATATTGAAAGTAAACTTAATTTTTTTTTTTAAATTAATAATTTTTATTTTTATTTTAAATTAAGTTACTATATTTACATTTAATTGCAGTTAATTTTTATTATTTTCTAATTTTGTGTTATATAAAAAAAAAAACGGAATATTTAATTTAATATTTTTGTACAGTCTACAATTTATTTTATTTTATTTGTTTTTTATATATTCGTTTTATTTTCCATTTTGCTTTTTTCAATTACAAAGAAATTCCAATATGAAAGAATAATAAATTAAATTGAATAACTTATAATTAAAGATGATAAATATGAAAATTATGAATTAGAATAAAATATGTACTTTTATATATATTTAATAATTAAAAGCAATTTAGTGAAATTTGAAATGAATTTTATATTATTTTTATTATGTGAAAATAATAAAAATATATAATATATTTTACTTATCGATGTAGGTATTTCTAAGTCGGTTACACCGACTGACAGTTTCTTTACTTGTTTTCTTTATATGTTGCTTGGCCATTAGATTTCGAATTCGCCCATATGCAGTCCCCGTCATACTTTCAATATAGTTAACTCTTATACACAATTGAAATGTGTTATCTTAATTTTAAGTTACTATTTTCATTAATTTCGATGATAAGCTTTAAAACCTTGGGGGTATAAGAGGGGTACTGAACCACCAATCTGATTGATCCAAACTTAGAGAAACCGCACAGATAATAGTAAAGAGCACCCATGTGCCAAATTTGAAATTTCTAAATTTGTTTAAAGTTACTATCTTTATAATTTCGAAAATATGCTTTAAGGTCTTTGGAACTGTGTGGCTGGTCCTCAACCCACTACTCCAATTGGTCCCAAATTTCAAGGACACTTAGGAAATAGAATGAGACACCCTGATACCAAATTTCGAGGTTTTATATTCATTGATTTTCGAATTATGCTTGTTTGACCTAAATTCGATCCAAAAGTTCTAAATTTCGAACCAATTGTCCATTCCCCTCCGTACGAAATCGACGCCGTAGTTTCATTACCAGTACCCTACAACACAAATTTTATAAAGATAGCGTCATTAGTTGTTGAGTTATCGTGATTTATTATATATGTTCGTTAGCCCTTAGAAACGATTAAAAGGTCCAGAATCTGAACTCTTGGGCCGATTTCGTCCATATGCAGTCCGCGCTGTACTTTAAATACTAGTTAACCCTTGTACACAAGTGGAACGTTCTATATTAATTTTAAGTTACTATTTTTAGTATTTCGATTATAAGCTTTTAAACCTTCGGAGGTTTAAGAGGGTTACTGAAACACCACTCCAACAGATTCCAAATTAATGGGACACACAAGAAATAGTAAAGAACAATCTTGTGCCAAATTTGAACCTTCTACATGTTTTCAAGTTGCTATGGTTATTAATTTTAAAGATATGCTTTAAGGTCTTCAGAAATGTGTGGGTGGTCCCCAACCCCCTACTCCAATGGGGCTCAAATTACAAAGACACTAAGGAAATAGGAAGGGACATCCTGATACCAAATTTGGAAGTTCTATCTTCATTGGTTGCGGAATTATGCCAGTTTGGCCTAATTTCGATCAAAAAGTTCTAGGTTCCGAACCCATGGTCCAATATCGAACTTACGCAATCCCCAAAGTAGGTTCATTACTAGTAATCTACAGCACAAATTTGATGAAGATAGCGTCATTAGTTGTTGAGTTATCATGATTTTTAATATATGTTCGTTAGCCCTTGGACCGATTAAAAGGTCCAGAATCCGAACCCATTTGCCGATTTCGCCCATTGGCAATCCCCGCCGCACTTTCAGTCCTAGTAACCTACCGTTAAAATTTCATCAAGATAGCTCCATTATTTTTTGAGTTATCGTGCCTACGGACGGACATGGCTATATCGACTTAGGAGGCCATGCTGATCACAAATATATATACTTTTCCATATCTAGCTCGCTTCGTTTAGGTGGTTACAAACACCATACCAAAGTTAATATACCGCTTTACCTATTCTATAGGTGTAGGGCAGTGATGGGGAAACTTTTTATCGATCGGGCCACATTAGAAAACTTATATTTGTGTGGGGGCCTTAAAATTTTAGTCCGCTGAGATAAAACAAGTATAAGTAATTAATTAAATTTTAGCGCAAATTTTTTTTATTAAATTGATTAAATTGATTGTACACTTAACATATTTATTTATTAATATATTTGTCTAGAATGAGGTGTAACAAACGCATTCAATTAAATGTGTTTTGTTGGATGTGTTCAATTATTAAAAAAAAATAAAATATTAATGTTTTGTTGAATGCGTTTTATTTTAGAAAATAAAATATCATAAATTATCGTAAGCAGGCCAAAAAATATTTTATTAATTTTTAATAAAAAAAAAATTTTTTGATGAACTCAAATTTATTTATTAGTTTATGAAAAAATTGATTTCAGTTTTAAAAATCACAGAAGATTTTCTGGGAATTTTAAATAAATAGTAAATCATTTTGGTATTAAAAACTAAGACTATGCTTTACATGAACAGTTTTGTAGTAAGTCTTCATTAGTTTCAGTTAAAAACTGAAATAATGCCGAAGGACAAATGTACGCTTTGTTGCGTTGCTTGCTTTTTGCTTTGGAAAGTAAAAAAGCAAACAATGTTTCAAAGCAATCATCTCATCCCTGAAATAAAGCCAAATGAACTGCACCATAGTAATCTAAGCAAATATATTTAGTTTACTTAATTAGGTAGGTATAATAACAAAAATCAAAAAATTAATTTGCATTTGATAATGCAAAACTCAATTCATAATTCAAT
Organism: Dolichopus griseipennis; assembly: GCA_963082915.1. Classification (NCBI taxonomy): domain Eukaryota; kingdom Metazoa; phylum Arthropoda; class Insecta; order Diptera; family Dolichopodidae; genus Dolichopus; species Dolichopus griseipennis. Next base: position 50,554,136 of record OY720445.1, on the reverse strand, counting down.
TTTAGGTCCACAGAAATAGGTACATAATTAAACAGGTTTAGTAGGTACATTGTAGAATGTTGGCAACATATAAGTATTTCGATTTGAATCTAAACAAAGGTTATGAAACAATATACAGAGCTTAGCAACAAGTTAATAGATGGAGAAATAGATCATTATTGCAACAAAATAAACCTAAAAAAAAATTTCAAATCTTTTAGCCCACAAATTTATCGAATTTAAATTTAAAAATTCAAAATTGAAACAAGTACGTAATTGAATAAAAAAAAAATTTCACCAAGAAGGGATTTGAACTAACGACCCTGAAATTTTATCAAATTTAAAACATACAAAAAGTAGACTACATAACTTATTATTCATCTTCAAATTTTTAACTAACAACAAGAAGTTATATAAGTCATTTTTTTTTTGTGTATCAATTACTAGAATCGAAATATAATCTAAGTATTACAAAATGTAACAGTTTCGACTTTATTTTAGAAAATAGTATTGATATACAATATTTGTAGATGTATATAATGAAATTAGAAATAATTCTTATTAGAAAAAGTTTTTCTTTCAATTGACATTCCGTCATTCTGTGACGGGCCAACAGCTAGTGTATAATATATTTGATAAAATTAAAAAAATAGAAATTAATACATTTTTCTGATGGCATTATAGAATCTGAAAATAATAGAAATAAATTTATATTTTATTTTAAAAAATAAAAATCTTACAAAATACTAATATTATATTAGTCTTATTGTTTAGAAGAGGATGCAAAATGATATTGCGAATGCTTCTCTACGATTTCATCAAGATTAGGCTCCATTTGGGAGGAACTTATTTTTAATATTGAAGCTAGATGACTATCAGTTAGTCTATTTCTAACTGCAGTTTTTCTGAGCTTCATTGTTGTAAATACTTGTTCGCATATGTATGATGAACCAAATATTTCCATCATTTTTTGTGCATGCAAAATTAAATTCGGAAATAATTCTTTGTTCAATTTTTTATAAAATTCTAATTTTGGTACATTTATAAACATTTGCTTCATGTTATTCGATGTTATTTTGAAGCTCAATTAATTCGATTTGATATTTGGGTTCGACTTCTCCGGCATTTACCATAAATGGGGTTGAAAAAATGTTTACATCAGTTTCTAATTCTTTAAAATCTTCTAAACGTTTTTCAAATTCGTTGTATAATTTTGCAAGCTGTTCCGCATATAGTTGTAATTTATTATCAGTCAAGAAATATCAGACAAGAAATCCGTCAAAAGCTTCGGAAAGTGAGTAAAATCTTTTTGAAGCAACTGGTTTTTGAAAAGTACTAGTTGGACTTTAAAGGACTTTATACTAGTCCACAGCACATCTATAAATAGATTTTTCCCTTGAAGTTTTATATTTAGTTTATTTAAATGACTAAAGAAATCGGTGAAGAAAGCAAAATCAGAAATCCAGTCATTATTTTCAAATATTGAAAATTTTTCTTTCTTGTTAAGTTTTTCAAGAAACATAATAATCTCATTTTTTTAGTTCCAAACCCTGTCGAATACTTTTCCTGCACTTAACCATCTTACTTTTGAATAATAAATTAAGTCGGAATATTCAGCATCTACAGATTGTAAAAAGTTTTGAAATTGTCTATGATGGAGTGCTCTGGAACGGATAAAATTGACAAGAGATACAATAACTTCAAGCACTTCTTTCACGTTGAGAGCTGCGTTGCACAAAGCATTTTGGTAAATCATATTTGGTGCACCGTCAGTTGTAATATTAACTAATTTATTAATATTTAAATTTATAGATGTTATGCTCTTTTTGAACTCTGTAAATATATCTAAACCTGTAGTAGCTCCCTTTATAGATTGCAAAGAAAGCAACTCTTCTGTGATCTCGAAATTCTCATCTACACCTCTAATAAATATTAAAAGCTGAACAGTATCACTGAGGTCAGTACTTTCGTCCATTGTTATAGAAAAGAATGTAAAATTTTTAGATTTTTTTAACAAATTTGAGGCTAAGTTTTCATCAATTTTCTCAATTCTTTCGGTGATAACCCTTCACGACAAGGATACAGATTGAAAATCTTTTTTTTTTTCAGGGCAAATAATATCACACATTGCCAATACACAATCTTTTACAAATTCGCCATCGGAAAATTTCTTGTTAGTTTGCGCTATTTTGAACGCCACAGCATAACTTGCTTTCGTGGCTAATTTTTGTGAAGCTGTTGCTTTAATTAAGATATTACAGATGGGCATTAAGTGAGTTAAGTAGCTGATTAGCTCGTGCTTCTTTCTCAACTTTGGTCAGTCTCACATAAGAAGAACTACCGGGCTTTGTATTGAAGTGCCTTGAAATGTTATATTCTTTAGGTACCGAAACATTTTCATTACATAACAAACACATAGGCTTGCCATTATACATTGTAAAACAATATTTCCATTTCCATTCTTCATTAAAACTTCTATATTCTGAATCCTTTTTTCTTTTCTTACCTTCACTACTCATTTTTTGCACACACACACACAATTATTTAATTTAAAATAAAATAAACACTACTTATCTTACCAAAACCTTTATTTCGAATACAATATTTCTGTCATGGGCCAAATTGACAGCTGTCGAGGGCCACTTTTGGCCCGCGGGCCATAGTTCCTCCATCACTGGTGTAGGGTATAATAAGGATAACATAACAACTAATGGCGTTACAATCATGAATTTTATGATGTAGGTTACCAGTAATGAGACTATGGCGGGGACTGCGTACGAACGACTTTGGACCATGTGTTCGGATCATAGAAGTTTTTGATCGAATTTAGGCCAAACAAGCATAATTCCGAAACCAATGAAAATAAAACCTTCAAATTTAGTATCATAGTGTGCCTTTTCCTATGTCCTTAGAGTCCTGGAAATTTAGGACCAATTGGAGTAGTGCGTCGGGAACCATCCAGACAGTTCTGAAGACCTTAAAGCATATCATTGAAATTAATAAAAAAAAGTAGCTTAAAATTAAGATAGAATGTTCCAATTGTGTACAAGGGTTCACTAGTATTGAAAGAACGGCGCGGACTGCATATAGGCGAAATCCGACCATGGTTCGGATCCTGGAATTTTTTCATAGAATTTAGGCCAAACGAGCATGAGTCCGAATTCAATGCAGTTCGAACCTCAACCTCCAAATTCGGTATCAGGGTGTCCCTTTTTATTCCCATAGTGTCCTCGAAAATTAGAACCATCCACATAATTTCGAAGACCTTATAGCATATTTTCAAAAATAATAGAGATAGTAACTTCAAAAAAATGTGGAAGCTTCAAATTTGGCAAAAGGCTGTTCTTTATTATTTCCCACGAGTTCCCTTAATGTATGATCAATTGGAGTGGTGGTTCAGGCAACTCTCTTAGACATCTAAAGATTAAAAGGCTTATCATTGAAATTAATAACAAGTAAAGCAACAGTCAGTCGGTGCAACCGACTTAGAAATACCCTACACATATTTGGTTAAAATTTAAGGACATATCCATAAGTCATTTTAACACCATAAAAGCTGTTATTAATTTGATCGTAAGACATAGCTAACCAAATTAACTTTATAATACTAAAAACATTTTCTAATTACACTATCTATTAAAAAATACTACAAATTCTTTCTAATTTATCTATTAAAAAATATTAAAAAACAAATAAACTTGAAATAAATGAAAATATATTTATTCCAATTCAATTACAAAATGAAAAAATACTAATTATTAAATTTTGTGATAAAAAGATAATCAAAGCATAATAAATTTTTCAAAATTGCAATTATTTTAAATGGTTAGTTTATATACCTAATAGAAAAGCTTATAAACGCAAAATATGCAATAAATGTTTTTCTAAAATACAATTACAAATTTAGACCTTTTCATATAATTCATTTAAATATAAAAATAAATTTTACATAAATGCAGGAAGTACCTTTGAACATAGCTGAACAACTACAATTAAGTCTAGATTTCGGAGACACATAGGACATAGGAAATATATTCTTTGGCTTCGAAATTAAACTCGGCCACAACCAATTCCCATGGTACTTACATTACTAGAAACCTAGTGTTAAATTTCATCAAAATACCGGCATTATTTTTTGAGTTATGGTGTTTTTAAGATATATGTTTGTTAGTCCTTGAACTTTTCAAGGGTTCCAGAACCCGAAATTATGGTACGATTTCGCCCATATGCAGTCCCCGTCAAACTATCAATACTAGTTAACCGTTGTACACAATTGGAACGTTCTATCTTAATTTTAAGTTACTAGTTTTATTAATTTCGATAATAAACTTTTACACATTGGGGGGTCTAAGAAAGGTACAAAATTAGAGGGACACGCGGGAAATAGTAAAGAACACCCATGTGCCAAATTTGAAGCTTCTACATTTGTTTCAAGTTACTATCTTTATTAATTTCGAAAATATGGTTTAAGGTCCTTGGAACTGAGTGGCTGGTCTACACCCACTACTCCAATTGGGCTCAAATTTCAAGGACACTAAGGAAATCGAAAGCGACACTCTGAAAAAAAATTTAGAGGTTCTATCTTCATTGGTTTCGGAATTGTGCTAGTTTGGCCTAAATTCGATCAAAAAGTTCTAAGTTCCGAACCCATTGTCCAATCCTCACCCTACACAATCGCCGCCGTAGTTTCATTACCAATAACTTACAGCACAAATTTGAAGATGAAGATAACGTCATTAGTTGTTGAGTTATCGTGATTATTTATATATGTTCGTTAGCCCTGAAACCGATTAAAAGGTCCAGAATCCGAATCCTTGGGCTGATTTCGCCCTTATGCAGTCCACGCTTAACTTTAAGCATTAGTTAACCCGTACACAATTTGGACGTTCTATCTTAATTTTAAGTTACTATTTTTAATAATTTCGATTATAAGCTTTTAAAACTTGAGAGGTCTAAGAGGGATACTGAACCACCACTCCAATTGATCCCAAATTAGGGGGACACGCAAGGGATAGTAAAGAACACCCTTGTGCGAAATTTGAAGCTTCTACATTTTTTTAAGTTGTTATCTTTATTAATTTTAAAGATATGCTTTAAGGTCTTCGGAAATGTATGGCTGATCCCCGACCTACTACTCCAATGGGGCCCAAATTTCAAAGACATTAAGGAAATTGGAAGGGACACATTGATACAAAATTTGGAGGTTCTCTCTTCTTTGGTTTCGGAATTATGCTTGTTTGGCCTAAATTCGATCAAAAAGTTCTAGGTTCCGAACCCATGGTCCAATCCTGAACTTACGCAATCCCCGAAGTAGTTTCATTACTAGTAACCTACAGCACAAATTTGATGAAGATAGCTCCATTATTTTTTGAGTTATCGTGCCTACGGACAGACGGAGGGACGGACGGACATGGCTATATCGACTCAGGACGTCACGTTGATCACAAATATATATACTTTTCCATAATCAGCTCGCTTTCTTTAGGTGGTTACAAACACCATACCAAAGTTAATATACCCTTCTACCTATTCTATAGGTGTAGGGTATAAAAAGTATATAACTTATTATCCTAAGTTTTTCTTAAAAAAAAAATAACAACAAAAAAAAAATTTAATTTTTAATTCATTGTAGGTACCATAATTATACCCGTGCATACATATATGACATCGGGTATATTAGATTTGCTCCTCCGTTTGTAACGCATCGATCTAGACGAGCTAGATATAGTGTCAAGGGTACGTATCGGCTCAGAATCGAAAAATTAGTCGATCTAGCTATGTTTGTCTGTCCGTCCGTCCGTCCGTCCGTCCGTCCGTCCGTCCGTCCGGCCGTGTGTCAGCACGATAACTCAAAAACTAAAAGGGCTAGAGTCTTGAAATTCACACAAAGTGATTTTTAGACAATTTCTAGGTTCCCTATTGTTTTTGGTTAAAATCGGACCAAGTCTTCGGGGAGCTGCCATACAACTTTTTTGCACCAATATGAATTTCTTCAAAAGTAATTATACTACGAGAATGAAAATTACACACGGTTAGTTTTATAATGACTCCGGCACTTATATGAAGTTTCAAAATGTTAGGGCCCCATTTTCGGAGAGCTGCCATACAACTTTTTTGCACCAATATGAATTTCTTCAAAACTATTTATACTACGGGGATGAAAATTACACACGGTTAGTTTTATAATGACTCCGGCACTTATATGAAGTTTCAAAATCTTAGGGCCCCATTTTCGGGGGATTGCCATACAACTTCCTTGCACCAATATGAAATTCTTCAAAACTATTTATACTACGCGGATGAAAATTACACACGGTTAGTTATATAATGAATCGAGCACTTATATGAAGTTTCAAAATGTTAGGGCCCCATTTTCGGGGGACTGCCATACAACTTCCTTGCACCAATATGAATTTCTTCAAAACTATTTATACTACGCGGATGAAAATTACTCACGGTTAGTTATATAATGAATCGAGCACTTATATGAAGTTTCAAAATTTTAGGGCCCCATTTTCGGGGGGCTGCCATACAAAGTTTTCGATTCAATAACTTTGAATCTAATGAAGCTACAAGGTTAAAATTAAAATTGGGCAGATAAATTAATAGGGCAAGTTACTTGGCAAAGTTGGACATCACTCGGAACTTCGGACTTTTAGGGGGGGCAATTTTTTTTTTTTGTTTTTTTTTTTTTATTTTTTTTTTTTTTTTTTAAGCTAAAGTTATGGAACAATGAATGAAAATTTTGTTTTTTTTTTTTGTGATTTTTTTTTTTTTGTTAATTTTTTTTTTTTTTTAAGCTAAAGTTATGGGACAATGAATGAAAATTTTGTTTTTTGTTTTGTGATTTTTTTTTTTTTTTTTAATTTTTTTTTTTTTTTTTTACGTCAAAATTATGGGGTAATAAGTTAAATGTATAAGGGAAGTAAATTACGTTTTATTTTGTACACCATAGTGGGTATGCACGGGTATCTAAAAGTTGACAAGGGCAACTATAATCTTCCTCGTTTTTGCTTAAAAACAAAAAAAACCCTAAAAGTTGGTCGGGGTGATGTCCAACTTTCCCAACTAACTTGCCCTATTACTTTACCTGCCCAGTTTTAATTTTAACCTCGTAGCTTCATTAGATTCACAGTTATCGAATGGACAACTTGGCATGGCAGCTGCCCGAAAATAGGGCCATAACATTTTGAAATTCCATATAAGTGCTCGATTCATTATATAACTAATCGTGTATAATTTTCATCGTCGTAGTGTAATTAGTTTTAAAGAAATTCATATTGGTGCAAAGAAGTTGTACGGCAGCCTCCCAAAAATGGGGCCGTAACATTTGGAAACTTTATATAAGTGCGCGATTCATTATATAACTAACAGTGTGTAATTTTCATCCTGGTAGTATAATCAGTTTCCAAGAAATTCATATTGGTGCAAAGAAGTTGTATGTCAGCCCCCCGAAAATGGAGCCGTAACCTTTTAAAACTTCATATAAGTGCTTGATTCATTATAAAACTAACCGGGTGTAAATTTCGTCTTCCTGGTATAATTACTTTTGAAGAAATTCATATTGGTTTAAATAAGTTGTGTGGCAGCTCCCCGAAACCTTGGTCTGGTCTTAACCAAAAAGAATAGGGAACCTAAAAAATGCCCAAAAATCGTTTTGTGTGAATTTCAATACTCAAGCTTTAATTTTTCAATTCTATCTTTATACCCGTATGACTATATAGTCAAAGGGTATAATAAATTTGCCATTACGTTTGTGACGCAGGGAAGGAGGGGGGGTAGATATAGACTCAAGTGAATGGATCGGATCAGAATCGAAAAATAAATCGATTTAGCTATGTATGTCCGTCCGTCTGTCCGTCCGTCCGTCTGTCCGTCCGCACGATAACTCAAAAACTAATGGAGCTAGGATCTTGAAATTATCGCAAATTCGTTTTTTTGCAATAGTCGTCATCGCTATTTAAATCCAGCCATTTTGGTCCATGGGTTCGGGTAGCTGCCATACCTATTACAGCTGCGTGTCTGAAATTTTGCCAAAAGTAGTTTAGTTTTATGGCCAAAGTTTCTGCAAAATTTGGTTGGTCTGCTGCTAAGGGTTCGAGTAGCTGCCATACAACTTCTTATTTTATATGAGCATTACTCTATACCTATTGAAGTTGGGTGTCTGAATTTTTGCCAACAATTGTTTAGTGTAAAGTCCAAAGTTTCTACAAAATTTGGTTGGTCTGCTGCAGAGGGTTGGAGTAGCTGCTATACAACTCCTTATTTTATATGAGCGTTACTCTTCACCTAATGAAGCTGGGTGTCTGAATTTTTGCCAAAAATTGTTTAGTGTAATGGCCAAAGTTTCTGCAAAATTTGGCTGGTCTACGACAGAGGGTTCGAGTAGCTGCCATACAACTCTTTACTTTATATGAGTATTCCACTACACTTAATAAAGCCAAAAGTAACCGGATGATATAATGTATATGTTACGGTCATACGGGTATCCCAGAGTCGACACAGTCTACGCTACTACACTCTTCCACGTTTAATGAATTTTTAATTCAAGAATATATTAAACTTAATCAAAATAAGCTTCATATGATCATATTCATATAATGATCATCATGATAGATAATAATCATCATATTCATAATGATTATATCTATCAATTTCAATAAGCCATTTACTTAAAAAAAATCTTTGTGTTCTTTATACCCGTGCATACATATATGACATCGGGTATATTAGATTTGCTCCTCCGTTTGTAACGCATCGATCTAGACGAGCTAGATATTGTGTCAAGGGTACGTATCGGCTCAGAATCGAAAAATGAGTCGATCTAGCTATGTGTGTCTGTCCGTCCGTCTGTGTGTCAGCACGATAACTAAAAAACTAAAAGAGCTACAGTTTTGAAATTTTCACAAAATATTTTTCAATCAATTTCTAGGTTCCCTATTTTTTTTGGTTGAGATCGGACCAAAACTTCGGGTAGCTCTAGAACAACTAACTTATTAACTCCAATATTTTCATATAAAAATTTGAAATTTTGCTATGCATCTTGTATTTAACACGAAATTATATGTATTTTGTTTTTTTGTTTTGATGTTTTTTTTTTTTTTGTAGATAACAATTTCGAGTTACGATTTCATATGATTTAAATGAAGCGTAGTTTATTTAAGATAAGAAAAAAAGAACACAAAGATTTTTTTTAAGTAAATGGCTTCATAAATAATTTATATATGTATATTCATATAATATGTATATGTGTAATATTTTGAATGAATCATTTTATCAATATGATTATATGATGCTTACTTTGCTTAGGTTTAATATATTCGTGAATTAAAAATTAATTAAAAGAGATAGAATTGAAAAATTAGAGCTAGAGTTTTGAAATTCACACAAAACATTTTTTGGACATTTTTAAGGTTCCCTATTCTTTTTGGTTAAGACCAGACCCTTGTTTCGGGGAGCTGCCACACAACTTATTTAAACCAATATAAATTTCTTCAAAAGTAATTATACTAGAAAGACGAAAATTACACACGGTTAGTTTTATAATGAATCAAGCACTTATATGAAGTTTCAAAATTTTACGGCTTCATTTGCGGGGGGCTGCCATACAACTTCTTTGCACCAATATGAATTTCTTGGAAACTGAGTATACTACGAGGAAGAAAATTACACATTGTTAGTTATATAATGAATCGAGCACTAATATGGAGTTTCAAAATGTTACGACCCCATTTTCGGGCAGCTGCCATACAAAGTTGTCAATTCGATAACTGTGAATCTAATGAAGCTACGAGGTTAAAATTAAAACTGGGCAGGTAAAGTAATAGGGCAAGTTAGTTGGCAAAGTTGGACATCGCTCGGACCAACTTTTGGGGTGGGCTATTTTTTTCTTTTATTGTTTTTTTTTTTTTGTTTTTAAGCAAAAATTATGGTATAATGAATTCAAAATTAAATTTTTTTTTTTTTATATATTGTTTTTTTTAATGTACGGGATGTACGGGAATCTAAAAGTTGACAAGGGCAACTATAATCTTCCTCGTTTGTGCTAATCTTAAATAAACTACGCATCATTTAAATCATATGAAATCGTAACTCGAAATCGTTATCTACAAAAAAAAAAAAAAAAACAAAAAAATAACAAAATTCATATAATTTCATGTTAAATACAAGATGCATAGCAAAATTTCAAATTTTTATATGAAAATATTGGAGTTAAAAAAGTTAGTTGTTCGAGAGCTACTCGAAGTTTTGGTCCGATCTTAACCAAAAAAAATAGGGAACCTAAAAATTTATTGAAAAATATTTTGTGAAAATTTCAAAACTGTAGCTTTTTTAGTTTTTGAGTTATCGTTCTGACACACGGACGGACGGACGGACGGACAGTCACACGTAGCTAGATCGACTCATTTTTCGATTCTGAGCCGATACGTACCCTTGGCACTATATCTAGCTCGTCTAGACCGATGCGTTACAAACATAGGAGCAATTTTAATATACCCGATGTCATATATGTATGCACGGGTATAAAAACTCCAGAAAACAGTAAATTTTTATTTGAAAGTTGTTGTAGCCCTTCAATGGGAAAGGTTGCCAAATTTCTCAAAGATCTAACTTCATCTATTTATTAATTCTGGGATTTTACTTAGAATTATACTATCTAAGCAAAAATGGGTAAAACTGAGAGACACTTTCTTCAATTTAAGAAACCGCTTTTAAATTTAAGAAAAACCTTTAACATATGTTAAAACATAATGTTGGACCTTTAAATTTTGTATATTAATAAAAAAAAAATTGGACAGGTATTCAAGTTTCAGGTGCTTAAAAATAGGAAAATTTCAATTTTCGAGCCCTTATACTTCCTCAACAAGGGGCTTGACAAAAAAATTTTATTATCCGGCTCGTACTAGTTTTTAAGGATCTAACTTCTCCCAAAATTTCAAGATCCTATCTTAAACCGTTTAGGAGATATGTGGGACCAAAAATTTTGCAAAAATTGAGTTTCATATAATGTTACATTTTAGTACCGTATGGCAACCTTATACATTTGAACGATATAATTTTTGTAAAGTGTATAAAAGCAGCTCTCTTCAACCGTTTTTTAATTGACAATAAACCTAACAGAACTCTTGTTATATCAATTTAAATATTGGACTTTTTTGGAATTTGCCGAGACTGTAGCTTCGTCACCCTTCAAAATTAAGAAAAACCTTGGGGACATGTCGAAATTAAATATAGAACTTTGAATTTTGTGTATCACTACAAAAAAAATCTGGACAGGTATTCAAGTTACAGGTGTTTAAAAATAGTAAAATTTCAATTTTTGAGCCTTTATAGCTCCTAAATAGGGGGCATGACAAAAAAATTTTGTTAACCGACTTCTTCTGATTTCTAAGTATCTAACTTCTTCCAAAATTTCAAGACCCTGGCTTGATCCGTTTAGAAGATATGTGTGACCAAATATTTTGCTAAATTTAGTACGGTTAAATTTTAGTACCGTATGGCAACCCCAAACATTTGCCTTTCAAAAAGTTTATGAAACCAGCTATCGTTTTCCGTTTTCATATTGAAAATATATGTAACAGAACTCTTGTTATAACAATTTAAATATAGGGCTTTTTCCAACTTTGGAGGGCTGTAGCCCCGTAACAGGTGGGGCTACAGAAAAATAATAATACAATGATTTTTTGTACTTAATTTCTTTTGTTTTTGGTTATAAAGTCGAATGGTCTTTATTTCTTTTTTTTGCATTCGATTTTATTTTTTGAACATTTTTTTTGGAAAAAGGATAGAATTTGTAATTCTACTCTATTTCCACTGTTTTTGGTTATAAAGTCGAATCGATAAAAGTTTGCCAAATGTAATTAAATGGATGATATAATGTCTATATTACGGTCATCCTAAACATTCGGATATTTATACCAATTTAATATATTTTTATATATTAAATTTAAATTTTTTTTAAGTTTAACAAATCAATACCTATATAATTACATTTTAAATAAGAATGACATAATAATTATGTCAAAATAATCTTTATCTTAAAAGATCTATTAATATGCAAATCTACGAGTATACTTAAAAAACATTTAAAACCATATTGATAAATATAGACAACCCTTGCGCTTATAAAAAAAACTTCTTGAAATTGGTTTATTTTACTAGAAGTTTTCAGAAAAAACTTTTTGAATAGTTATTAAATGCATACAGGATGAGGAAGTGGTGAGGTGAAATAACGCCCGACGGAACAATCCCCGAAAGGCTTTAATGTACTATCAAAATGCCGTAACAAAATGAAATAAGGTTAGAGTTTCAAAGTGCAAAAGCGTCTTATACGCTTTTTTTATTATTGATGGTTTTGTTTTATTTGAAAACTATTATTGTATACTTATTTAAAAATTAATATTATATTTAGAGATGTTAATTCCATCTATTTTTCTATTTTTTTTTCTTCTTTTCTTTTGGTAATATTAAAAAAAAAAAAAAAAAAAAAAATATATTAAAAATATTATATTAACAACATATTTATTATAAGAAAACCGTTTTTATACCCTTGCATACATATATGTATGCTAGAGCTAGATATAGTGCCAAGAGTACGTATCGGATCAGCATCGAAAAATTAATCGATCTAGTTATGTGTGTCTGGCCATCCGTGTACCAAAAACTAAAGGAGTTACAGTTTTGAAATTTTCACAAAATATTTTTCAAACAATTTCTAGGGTTTCAATGAAAAATATCGGACTAAAACTTCGGGTAGATCTCGAACAACTAATATTTTAAACTCCAATATTTTCATATAAAAATTTTAAATGTTGCAGTGCATCTTGCATACAGCATGAAGTTATATGATTTTTTTTTTGTTTTGTTGTTGTTTTTTGTAACCTACACCTATGGAATAGGTAAAGGGGTATATTAACTTTGATATGGTGTTTGCAACCACATAAACGAAGCGAGCTGGAATTGTAAAAGCATATATATTTGTGATCAGCGTGACCTCCTGAGTCGATAATGCCATGTCCGTTTGTCCGTAGGCAAGATAACTCAAACAAAGGGAGCTATCTTGATGAAATTTAAACTGTAGGTTACTAGGACTGAAAGTACGGTGCAGACTTAATATGGGCAAAATCGGCCCATGGGATCGGATTCTGGCCTTTTAGTCGGTCTAAGGGCTAACGAACATATAAAAAAATTACCATAACTCAACAACTAATGACGTTATACTCATGAAATTTGTGCTGTAGGTAACTGTTAATGAAACTACGGCAGCGATTCCGTACGATGAGGATTGGAAAATTGGGACGGAACTTAGAAGTTTTTGATCGAATTACGGTCAAACGAGCATAATTCCGAAACCAATGAAGATAGAACCTCCAAATTTGGTATCAGGTGGTCTCTTTATATTTCTTTAGTGTCCTTGAAATTTGGAACCAATTGCAGAAGTGGGTCGGGGACCCACAAAGTTCTAAAGATCTTAAAGCATATTTTCGAAATTAATATAGATAGTAACTTGAAACAAATGTAGAAGCTTCTAATTGGTTGAACAGAAGCACATGGTTGTTCTTTACTATTTCCTGCGCGTCTCCCTAATTTAGGATCATTTAGAATGGTGGTTCAGTACTTCTCTTAGACTCCCAAGGTTTAAAAGCTAAACATCGAAATTAATAAAAATTGTAACTTAAAATTAAGATAGGGCAGGGCGTTCAAATTGTGTACAAGGAATAACTAGTATTGAAAGTATGGCGGGGACTGCATATGGGCGAAATCGGAACACGGGTTCAGGTTCGGGTTCTGCAACTTTTAATCGGTTCAACGACTAACAATTTTAAAAGGAAAATCACGGTAACTTAAAAATTAAAAAAAAAAATAATGATTCAATCGTTTATTTCACGGAATTTTTGTACAATTTATATAGTTTAAGTGCAAACATTAATAATTGTTAGAGTAAATACAAAATTAATAAGTAATCATTTCAAAATTAAACAAGTGATGAAAAAAAACCAAGGGTTTTTAAAAAAGCACATTTTCAAATTTATATTGTATTACATACTGAGTTTAACTATGGAAATATTTACTTGGATGGAAAAAATTACTGCTTACTTATAAAATTTACTGCTAACAGTAATTTAAAGTTGTTATAGCCCTTCGCTTTTAAATTTAAGAAAAACCTTTAACATATGTTAAAATATAATGTTTAACTATGGAAATATTTACTTGGATGGAAAAAATTACTGCTTACTTATAAAATTTACTGCTAACAGTAATTTAAAGTTGTTATAGCCCTTCGCTTTTAAATTTAAGAAAAACCTTTAACATATGTTAAAATATAATGTTGGGCCTTTAAATTTTGTATATTAATAAAAAAAAAATTGGACAGGTATTCAAGTTACAGGTGCCTAAAAATAGCAAAATTTAAATTTTCGAGCTCTTATAGCTCCTAAACAAGGGGCTTGACAAAAAAATTTAATTAACCGGCTCCTACTAATATTTGAGGATCTAACTTCCCCCAAAGTTTCAGGATCCTATCTTAAACCGTTTAGGAGATATATGGGACCAAAAATTTTGCAAAAATTGAGTTTTATATAATGGTAAATTTTAGTACCGTATGGCAACCCTATACATTTAAGCGTCATATTTTTGTAAATCTTATAAAAGCAGCTCTCTTCTACCGTTTTTTTATTGAAAATAAACCTAACAGAACTCTTGTTATATCAAGTTTAATATAGGGCTTTTCTTGAATTTGCAGGGGCTGTAGCTTTGTCACCCTTCAAAATTAAGAAAAACCTTTAACACATGTTGAAATATAATTATAGAGCTTTGAATTTTGTATATTACTAAAAAAAAAATTAGACAGGTATTCAAGTTACAGGTGTTTAAAAATAGCAAAATTTCAATTTTCGAGCCCTTATAGCTCCTAAATAGGGGGCTTGACAAAAACATTTTGTTAAACGACTCCTACTAGTTTCTTAGTATCTAACTTCTCCCAAAATTTCAAGACCCTAGCTTGAACCGTTCAGAAGATATGTGTGCCCAAAAATTTTGCAAAAATTGAGTTTTGTATAATGTTAAATTTTAGTACCGTATGGCAACCCTAAATATTTGCTTTTTTAATATTTATAAAGTTTATGAAACCAGCTATCGTTTGCCGTTTTCAGATTGAAAATATATCTAACAGAACTCTTGTTATAACAATTTAAATATAGGGCTTTTCCCAACTTTAGGGGGCTGTAGCCCCGTAACAGGTGGGGCTACAGAAAAAAACTCTTCTACGAAATTATTTTTTTTGCGAAAACTAGCCATGGTTAAAATTTCTTTACTCTATTTCAAACGGTGTAAAAGTTTTTGTAAACATACGGACAGACGGACAGACGGACAGACGGACGGACAGAGTGAAGCTATATAGGCACATTTTTACAAAATTTTTTGAAAATGTGCTAAAAATTTAAAGGTATATATAATAATTCATATTATTACTAATTAGCTAATTATATATAATTCTTTTATGTTATTTTATGTTATTTAATGTTATTATTTCATATATTTTTTTTTTATTCCTTTTTCACTCCTTTAAGGAGTATAGGAGAGGGCATATTTTCATGTGGAAGGTCTCGGGTTCAAACCCCGGTCAGATCATATCTAATAAAAAAATATCGTAAAATTGTATAATTATATCGTAATAGTTTATATCGTAATATAAAATAAGATTTAATAAAAATATATAAATAATTCTTGTGTAAGATTATAGATGGCGCACAAAGTTAACATTTGCGCATTCATATTTCATAACCTTATACAATAGCTACAGTCGAGTAATCAACAGCTTAGTGAATATTATGATTAAAGAAACTGAAGCCTAGTTTAAATAAACTTGGTGAATGCCCTATACTCCTTAAAGGAGTGGAAAAGGAATAAAAAAAAAAAGGAGTATAGGGCATTCACTAAATTTATTTTAAACTAGGCTTAAGTTTCTTTAATCATAATATTAACTAAGCCGTTGATTACTCGGCTGTAGCTATTGTATAAGGTTATGAAATATGGATGCGCAAATGTTAACTTTGTGCGCGATCTATAATCTTACACAAGAATTATTTATATATTTTTATTAATATCTTATTTTATATTACGATATAAACCATTACGATATAATTATACAATTTTACGATATTTTTTTATTAGATATGATCTAACTGGGGTTTGAACCAGAGACCTTACACATGAAAGGCGGCGTCTTCACCACTACGCCATTGGTCAGATATTATTTAATATATATAAAATAATAACATAAGGAGATATTACAATTACCCCAAAAGTTAGTGCAAAACTATTTCAACCATTCAGCAAAATTATAGGCGATGACACACTAAAACAGCTAGAAGTCATCGACCGAAAAAAGAACATACTTACAATTTCACCTAATGTTACAATACAATTAAAAGGAAAAGAGTCGATTCAAGTAAACAGCATGGATTTGGAGGTAATTTTAAGAACTGAATATAGGGCAAAAATTTCTACGCTCGTAAATAAGTTTCATAAGCTATTCGAACAATCGATACAAACTTTCGAGCAGAAATAAAAACTTCAATGATCGAATCAATATATTCAAAAATATATCCGTATCAAGTCAACGTGACAACTGAAGTTGAAAGTCAGGTTCGGAAACTTCTAAAAGAAGGAATCATAATGCTTTCTAAAAGAAATTCATAAGGCTTTCTAAAAAAAAATTCACCAATTTGAATCGTCGAAAAAAAGATGAACTCTTCAGGAATTAAAAAATACAGGAAGGTGGTTGACTTAAAAAAACTCAACGTTAACCCATTCCGGGTAGCCTGGGAAGTTCAAAATACTACATCACGATCGATTTAACTTCTGGATTCCTGCATTCTCCATCCTAAATGGCAAACACGAATTTACGCGTCTGCCCTTTGGATTGAAAAACGCGCCGTCCGTATTTCAACGGATGATCGACAACGTACTGAAAGAATTTATTTGAAAAATATGCTACATATACATAGACGATATTATAATTATCTTCGATGGAAAATCTGAGGAAGAACCCTTGCATGTCTTGAATGTCTAAAACATCTTG
The DNA here is from genome assembly GCA_963082915.1 of Dolichopus griseipennis. NCBI lineage: Eukaryota > Metazoa > Arthropoda > Insecta > Diptera > Dolichopodidae > Dolichopus > Dolichopus griseipennis. Next base: position 50,537,074 of record OY720445.1, on the reverse strand, counting down.
AATAGACTGGAGCACGCTAATATAAGAGTTAATTTGCACAAAACCGTGTTTATGAAGAATGAGACCAAATTCTTAGGTTACATCATTACTAGCAAGGGTATAAGAGCTGCCCCCGAGAAAATTATGGCTATTCAAAATATCAAACCACCCGATAACTTAAAAGAACTAAAAAAATTCTTAGGTTTGGCATCATATTACAGAAGATTTATCAAGGACTATTCATTAATAACTAAGCCTCTTAACAATTTGACGTGCGGGAAAAACGCTCACATTAGAGCTAACCAATCACGGAAAGTTCCAGAATAATTTAACGAATATGAACTCCAGGCATTTAAGGATCTAAAATATGCCTTGTCATCCACAGAACTTCTAATTTTTCCCGACTTCGAAAAATCATTTATATTAACAACAAATCGTCCGTTGAATGAAGCTATAAGATCGTCCAATATCTTAGCTTTGGATAAGTTCAGATGTTACCTTTATGGAGCCAAAAATATCAAAATTCAAACAGATCACCAAACTTTAACATTTAGTTTGAGAAACAAAAATAACAGTGCTAAACTAAAGCGATAGCAATCGCGGATCGAAGAATACAATTAGGAGCTGATTGACAAACCAGGCGCTACAAATAAGGTCGCAGATGCTTTATCAACGTCAAAACAAGAAATTAAACTCCTTAGTAACAGAAGCAGTTCACAGAGGATCAAAAGAGGATAGCAGCGATCACATTGCGAAGCACCTCTTAACGTCTTTAAAAATCAAGTAATTATTTTACAAGGACCCATTGCTTCTGCATATGAAAGGCCACATCCAAACTATTATCGGCACTATATTGGCCTTAAGGACATCACCGAGCCAATCTTGTTAGAAGCACTTAAGAAAACCTTATTACCTGTAATTCTTAATGGTATCAAAATTTCAGAAAATCAAATTCAACTACTGCAGGATCTATACAGAGAACATTTGCGGGGATATAAAATTCTGACCACACAAAGAGTCGTGCAGAATATTGTCAATATGGAAAACAGACACAAAATAATTACTCACGAAAACAAACGTGCACATAGGAGTTGGAAAGAGGACAAAGAGCAAATAATCGAGAAATATTACATTCCATGCATTTAAAGAAGAAACTAACAAAAATCATACACTACTATACAACACTTCATATGATAGTCAATAGCACAATTGAAACGGTCCACTCCACAATAGAGGAAATATCCAGGTGCTTACAACAAGAGCATAAAAATCTGACCTTAAAGGAAATAGTTAATATAGAAGTATAACAATACCATTCACTCCGTAACTGGAAAAAAACATTCAGATGTTTTCTAATAATAATAATAATAAATGCTAAATAAGCATTTATTGACTATAAATTAAGTTAAATTTAGCAATTAAGTTACACTTTAAGATTGTAATTTAAACTAGTAATAACTTTTAATAAAGTGGACGTTTGTCTTAAAAAATATTTTTTTTATAAGAAAATCTGTATATTTTCTTAACTTGTATACGCATAATATTTTATATGTGGACTTTGTACTTTGAAGTTGATGGATAATAATCATAATGAATATCTATATATATAAAAGGGAATGTTTGTTTGTATGTCTGTTTGTTTGTTTGTTTGTTTGTATGTAGCGAATAGACTCCTAAACTGCCCAGCCGATTTTCATGAAAATTTGTGTATAGGGGTTTTTGGGTACGGAAAGAAATCGTGGCCCAAAAATTTTGCTCTAACGGACCGACAAGTTGGGGCTGTGGTGCAAGTATTTAAACTTCTTTGTTGTAAAATGAAAACGGTTTGACCGATTGACTTCAAATTTTGTATACGTGATGCTCTTTGAGAATTGAGTAGACACTATTAACAGTTTTGGAATTTGTTAACCCATGTCGGGCCGACGGGTGGTCAAAAAAAATTTTGGGTCCAAATTTTGTCCGATTTTACGAAATTCTGCTTTGTTTTAAAAGAAAGCCCCAAAAAAATTTTTGTTGAGTTCCATTAACCCATTGCGGCCCAACAGCTTTTTATAGGTTTTTTAAATACTTTACTCTAAATTCGAAACGGTTTCACCGATTGACTTCAAATTTTGTATACGTGATGCTCTTTGAGAATTGTGTAGACACTATTGACCGTTTTGGAATTTGTTAACCCATGTAGGGCCGACGGGTGGTCAAAAAAAATTTTGGGTCGAAATTTTGTCCGATTTTACGATATTCTGCTTTGGCTTAAAAAAAAGCCCCAAAAAAAATTTTGTTGAGTTCCATTAACCCATTGCGGCCAACAGCTTATTATAGGTTTTTTTCAATATTTTACTCTAAATACGAAACGGTTTGACCGATTGACTTCAAATTTTGTATACGTGATTCTCCTTGAGAATTGAGTTGACACTATTAACAGTTTTGAAATTTGTTAACCCATGTCGGGCCGACGGGTGGTCAAAAAAAATTTTGGGTCCAAATTTTGTCCGATTTTACGAAATTCTGCTTTAACTTTAAAAAAATTTTGTTGAGTTCCATTAACCCATTGCGGCCCAAAACCTTTTTATAGGTTTTTTCAATACTTTACTCTAAATTCGAAACAGTTTGACCAATTGACTTCAAATTTTGTATACGTGATGCTCCTTGAGAATTGAGTTGACACTATTAACAGTTTTGGAATTTATTAACCCATGTTGGGCCGACAGGGTGTCAAAAAAAATTTTGGGTCCGAATTTTGTCCGATTTTATGAAATTCTGCTTTGGCTAAAAAGAAAACCCACAAAAAAATTTTCTTGACTTGCATTAACCCATTGGGGCCAACAGCTTTTTATAGGTTTTTTCAATACTTAACTCTAAATTAAAAACGGTTTGACCGATTTTCTTTAAATTTTATATACGTGCTCCCCTGTGAGAATTGAGTTGACACTATTAACAGATTTGGAATTTGTTAACCCATGTCGGTCAAAATAATTTTGGAAGCTAATATTGTCAAATTTTGCGAAGTACTGCTTTGGCTAAAAAGAAAGCCTCAAAAAAATTTTTTGTGAGTGATTTGGAAGCAAATTACGTCCAATTTTGCGCAATACTGCTTTGCCCAAAGAGAAAGTGTAGTTCCGTTAACCAAGTGGGGCACAGTGGCTTTTAATAGATTTTTGCGTTACTTAACTCTAAATTAGAAACGATTTGACCGGTTTACTCCAAATTTTATATGTGTGAAGCAACTTGAAAATGGAGTTGAGTCTGTTAACAGTCGGTCCTGCGATTTTTCAAAAAATTTTTTTGGAAGTAAATTACGTCAAAATTTGGAAAGTAGTTCGTACGGCTTTGAATTACAGAAAGTTTCAAAAATTACTAGAATAATCTTAGAAAAATCGTTTTAAAAAGATTGCTTTCACACATTTTAAAATTTACATGTGTAAACCGTGTGTAAGTTTTGTGTTAACTTTTTGCAGTAACATCAAATTCAATTAAACCTCCATTGAGAGGCGCAGCAACGCGCTCCGGGTATTAGCTAGTTATCTATAATGATAATCGTTATATGAATAGGATCATATGAAGCTTATTTTGCTTAAGTTTAATATATTCGTGAATTAAAAATTTATTAAAAGAAAAATTAAAGATATAGTTTTGAAATTCACACCAAATATTTTTTGGACATTTCTGAGGTTCCCTAGTCTTTGGGTTAAAACCAGACCAAGGATTCGGGACGCTGCCACGCAACATATTTTAACCAATATGAATTTCTTCAAAAGTAATTATACAAGGAACATTAAAATTACACACGGTTAGTTATATAATTAATCGAGCACTTATATGAAGTTTCAAAATGTTCCGGTTTTATTTTCCGGGCGCTGCCATACAACTCTTTGCACCAATATGAATTTCTTCAAAACTAATTATACTACGAGGGATTGGTTAAACAATAGAATAATCACTTATATAAAGTTTCAAAATGTTACGGCCCCATTTTCGGACAGCTGCCATACAAAGTTGTCAATTCGATAACTTTGAATATAATGAAGCTACGAAGTTAAAATGAAAACTGGGCATGTAAAGTTATAGGGCAAGTTACTTGAGTTAGGATGAGTAAAATTTATTTAAACTATTTTACTTTTTAATTTTTTTGTTTAAATATAAGTAATAGTATAAGGGAAATAAATAATGGTTTATTTTATTTTATACATCATAGTGGGTCTGCACCGGCATCTAAAAGTTGACAGGGCAACTATAATCTTCCTCGTTTATTAAATAACCAATTTTAAATAGCAGTGCAGGTACTACTTTCATTATTTTATTAACATTGTTATGGTTTTGTTATTATTTGTCATTGATATAAGAAACATATTTATTTTGCCAACAAGGTGCGAATTTACTTTGATTTTAAAAATGAATTAACTTTGACAGAAAAATTGACAAAAATTTGAAGGCATAATGAGGGTTGCTCTCTTTTCCGATGTATATATATGTATCACCTCTATTTGTAAGAAAAAGAAATGTTAAGAATATTTGAAAGAAAGATATTTAGAACTATTTATGGTCCAATACAAAATGAAAACGCCGAATACCGTAGAAGTCACAATTCAAAATTATATGCGGTAGCAGAGAACGAGGACATTGTAAAACATATAAAGTCCAGTAGATTAAGTTGGGCGGGGCATGTCATCAGAATGGCGGAAAATAGAGCACAATACAAAATTTATAATGCTAGACCATTGCTTAACAGAGCAAGAGGTAGGCCTAAAAGCAGGTGGGAAAATAACATTGAAGACGATACCAGAAAACTAGGGGAAATAAACTGGAAAACCACCGCGAGAAACAGAGATGAATGGAGGAAGATAGTGAAGAAGGCTAAAACTCCCCAGGAGTTGTAACGCTAAAAGATGATGATGATGATATAAAAAAAATAAAAACATTTTTTGTATTTAAGTATGATTATATTATGTTCTTAAAATCATTATTTATGTTTTTTAATTAATATGTATATAATTCAAACCTTGTTTTGGTAAAACGTAAAACTACAAAGAAATGATTAATGGTTTCATTTTTTTTAACATTTTACTGTACATAATTAAAAATTAAAAAGACGAAGATTTTTAGGTTTTAATTTTTATATTTGATATAAAGAGAAGAAAGAAGCTTGCTTAAACTTTCAGAAAAATTACTAATTGAAGATCAAATTTTGCATATCTTAACATGTTCTATATACTTTTACTAATTTTATAAAATTCTTTTTTTTGATTCGACAAAAAATTATTTCATATGTTTGTAATGATATAAATATAATCGGTTAGCCGAGTCCGTAAGAACTTTTTTGCTATACGGTTACATGTAAATTTCTCTTTATATATTAAAAATTGAAAAATTATTATATACTATAAAATCAATAACTGATTTTAGTTTAATTTAACATTATATAACACTAAAATGTAATGACGAATCAGTCAAATATAAGTATTAGAACAAGAAACAGTCTTTAAAATTTTGTGTTGTGTGTTAAATAAATGTAAATTCTTCTTCTATCGTTGGTATTGTTTTGACGTGCTTTTATCATCGCTCGTTATTTATTATTTAAATTTATAGCGAATCATTTTAACTAATTTTTTATAAACATTTAATTTTTTTTTTATTTTTAGTTATTTTTTTTACTTTTATATTAAAACACTTGATGAAATGCAAAAGATTCTACCACCAATTTTTGGTTAGTGAAAATTTTCAATATTTTAAGCCTTAAAGTTTTCAAACTTTAAAAGAATAGTTTCTTATACTAGCAATTTACGTTTATATTGAAACTTGAAGCAGTAAAATATTCCTAAGATCTACCTGCAATTTTTTATTTCCTACATTTTAGGGGGCTAGTACTACTTTAATAAAAGTATATATTGAAAAAAATATTTTTTTTTATTTTATTTTAAACTTTTTAGTTATATTTTAATTTCTTTACACTTAAATATTTTGACAATTTTCAAGTTAAATCCAATTCATTAATATTAAAAATCGATTCATGTATCTATTAATTAACTAATCATAAATTATTAAAATAATGCCTCCTAGTAAATTTATCTGAATTAATTTAAACTTTATTAAATAGAATGACGAATATGTAGACACTTTATAAATATTCAGAGATGCTTGAAAACTTATACATATAAAATCGTTATAAGTATTTGATAAAATATTTAACTAGGTGGTTAAAGAAAACTTAAACAAAATGGTTTAATATTTTTATCTTTCAGTCTGCATATATTTTTGCACATATAAATAATGTTCCACCTTTAGTAAAATGTTTTCGAAATTATTCCGAAACTATTTTGTTTTTCAAAGCTAAAAACCATTACAAACAGACTAGTATTTGGCCAAAATTGTTTAACTAATACTTTTACTAATGGCTTTGAATATATACATTACATAATACATACATACCTATTTATTCGTTTTTAAAGAAACTTGGTAGGTATACAAATTCTCAAATTTTATTTGATAGTAATTATTTTATGATAGTTTCTATAATAGTAAAACGATATATAATATATCTAGTTCTTTGTTTATATTTCTTAATATTTTTTTATATACACACATACATATGCTCATAATAATATGACAAGACAAGGCATGGTAGTAAATCTAATTAGAAATATTATTTTCATTAATGAAAATATCCATTAAAATATTTTTTTAAACAAAATACGAACACACATATTCATGTAGAAATTATCATTAATATATTTATTATCTATCGAAAACCAAATACAAAAAAACTTACATTAGACACATATAGGTATGTATATTTTACTATACCATATGCATAGAACAAATATATTTTGTATTTGCATATCGTCGCACGACGATTGGTTTGCCGTACGCGCCCAATTACCGATTATAATCTTAGAAATGATTTTTAGGTTTTCAAATATGAAGAATCTATTGCACTGATCAGTTTTTCTGTATCATTTATAGTTTGCAAGATATTCAATGTCAATTTTGCCGTATATGCCACCTATTTAAAAAAAATTGGAATTGGTTTGCCGTACGTTTCATATATGAATATTATAATATTTTAACTATTTTAGCTTAATGGATGAAGTATTTAATGAAAAACCAAGTAATCAATCAAGGTGAGAGCAATTTAAAAAGAAAAATATTATTTTGAATTTTGTTTCGTTTATTTTTATAACAGGGAACGCAGCTTGAACAATAATATTAATAAAAATAATTCTGATGTTGATTTTGGTAAAAAATAATAATTTTGGTGTTTTATGAATATGTATTTAGCACCTATTATTTAAAAAAAAAAAATAATAATAATTTTTAGATAGTGACGACTCTTTGAGAGACCCTAATTCGAACGCAGACCTGCTTAGTATTCCTTCTGGTTATACATCAGGTATTTTAAAACATTACATATAATGTAAAATAAAAACCATCTAAATTGTTGAATTATATTTATAGAATGTAGAACACCAACTCCAAAGCAACCAAAAAAGAAAGTGGCTAATACATCATTATGGAAGAAAAATGTACGCAAAAATTTAAGAGAGCATGGAAAAGAATATATTAATATTAATAAAAAAAAATTCCAGGAAAGATCATTAAAACCAACGTGTAAAAATAACTGCTTTTTTCAATGTTCGAAGAATTTTACAGAAAGTGAGCGCAAGAGTATTCACAAATCTTTTTGGGAACTTACAGATGACCAAAAACAAACATTTTATAGTAAATTTGTCAAACAAGATAAAATTAAGCGACGTAGAGTAACAGATTCAATTAAAAAGAAAAATACATTCAATTACTTTCTACAAATTCATAACACTATTAAACAAGTTTGCAAATTTTTTTTTTTTAAATACAATAGATGTTAATGAAAAAAGAATTTATTACTATTTTAAGAACCTGCATAACCAAACCACTGGTATACCACTCCCAAGAAGTAAAGGTAAAAATCCAAAAAAAAAAATTTGTGAAGAACAATTAAATGAAGTTCGACGTCATATCGAAAGCTTTCCAGTAATGGATTCCCATTATTGTAGAAGTAATTCTAATGTTAAATATTTATCTTCTAATCTTTCCATATCTAAAATGTATCTATTATATAAAACAAAAGTGGATGTCCCAGTCAATACATTATGTTTCCGAAATATTTTTAACACGGAGTATAATATGCCCTTTTACAAACCACGTAAAGATCAATGTGACCGCTGTATAAAATTTAGAAATACAAAAAACCCAAACCTTCAAGAAACCACTGAATATTCAACTCACAAGAATGAAACAAAGGCGTTGAAAGCTGATAGAGACATAGATCGTAATAATATAGACCCAAACCATGTGATTATTTCTTTTGATCTGCAGTCAGTATTTAGTCTTCCAAAAGGATTTGCTTCTACGTTTTACTATACAAGAAAAGTCAATACATACAATTTAACTGCTTCTGCAAATTTCTATGATGGAACAAAAACTGTATATTGTGCTTTATGGGATGAAATAAGAAGTGGAAGATCAGGTAATGATCTTGCAAGTTCACTAATAGTAATTTTAAATAAGTTGTTGGAAGAAAACTCGGAGATTACAAGAATTACTTTATGGAGTGATTCTTGTATTCCACAAAATAAAAATTCTATAATGAGCACTGCTCTAAAAATTTTTATTACTAGCCATCCAAATTTAATAGAAGTATTCCAGAAATTTTCTGAACCTGGGCATTCTCAGATTCAGGAAATTGATTGCGTCCACAGCACAATAGACAGATACACAAAAAATATTGAAATTTTTAGTTTACTTTCCTTAATTAAAGCACTAAAACAAATAAAAATAAAAGAACAAAATTTAAAAATAATTCAAGTCAAACAAGACGATTTTCTACTTTATTCCATTGCTGAATCTAAATTATGTTATAAAAATGTTCCTTATGCAAAAATAAAATACCTTAAATACATTCCAAGTGAACCTTTTCATATTTATTTTAAAGAATCGGCATTATTTATTGATTTTAAAAAGATTAACATTTCAATGAAAACTTCTAGAAATCGCTTAGGAACGCCGAATAATTTGTTTTCTAGACTTTTAAATCAAATCGGTAAACAAATATTTCCAGATGAAAAAAGAAAAAATATAAAAACATTATTACCTTTTCTCGACATACCAGACCAAAATGATTATAAGACTTTGTTGAACTTAATAATATGAAATTACTTTACGACTTATTTTTTATTTAATTTTATAGCTTGACATTTTAAAGTCAAGTTATAACATTTTTAAAGTAAAGAAGACTGAATTTTAATTTTTTAAATGATTAATAATAAATAGTTTATTATGTTTTGTTGTTTTTATTAATTTTATTTATTCATTTGATATTATTATTGTTTTAATTTTATTACCTTAAATTATTTTATTTTAGATATTTTTTTTCGTTTGATAAACTTTATTTTAGTTGTTGTATTATTTTAAAGTTTTTTGTTATATTTTATTTTAATTTATATTCATTTTTTTACAATAAATTTTGTTTAAAAAAATACTTTTAATTTATTTGTTTTACATTAACTTATAAACAAAATCAATTTTTTTGCCGTATGTGCAACAGAACATAGAAAAAGAGCATAAACAGTTTTGTGTTGGTTTGCCGTATGTGAAAATTGGTCTTATATTCGTCTAATTCTTCCGAAAAATTTGGTCTACCAAGTTAAAATTAAGTCAAGGGTTTAAAAGTAGAAGGTTATATCTGTATAATATGCAAAAAAAAAAAAATTCTATCGAGCCGATTTTGAATAATATTAGCTCAAACTTCACTTGCGTTTTACTCAAAACTATAATTTTGCATTTACGGCAAACCAATCGTCGTGCGACGATATCAATACCAAACACTAAACCAAAATCATTTTACATCATTCCATTTTTTATTACGCACTTTGCATTTTTAAATTTGAAGATGAATAAGTTAGGTTCTCTACTTTTTGATGATCCGTATTTTATAAAATGGGGTAATTACTCGTTGGTTCAAATTCGCTTCATGGTACAATTTGGTTTTTTAATTTCAACTAATAAATGTTTTTTTATTAAGCACCTATTTGTTTAAATATTAAATTAATAAACTAATTGATAAAATATTAACTTGTTAAAAGAATTAAAAATTTTTATAAGTTCATTTTGTTCAATAATGATCTATTTTTCACCCATTTACTTTTTGTACACAAACAATATTAAAAAAAAAAAATTTTCCAAGCTCTGTATATAGTTTCACAACCTTTGTTTAGATTCAAATCGAAATATTTGTTGCCAACGTTCTTAAAGTACCTACTCAACATGCCTAATCATGTACATACGTATATATAAGTATACGTAAAAGTGTATTAATAAATGTTTATGAATTGCGTTTGCATAATCAAAGTGAAGTATTTTAGTTTTTAAAGTTATAAATTTTTAAAGAAACTATCCAAAAAAATTAATTTTATTTTTGATTTCTTTTGTTATTTCTGTTGCATTTAAAACGAGGAAGAGTGTGGTAGAGTCGACTGTGATACCCGTATGACCGTAACATATACATTATACCATCCGGTTAATTACTTTTGGCAAAACATTCAGCTTTATTAGGTGTAGAGTAATGCTCATATAAAAGAAGGAGTTGTACGTCAGCTACTCGAACCCTTTGCAATAGACCAACAAAATTATGCAGTAACTTTGGCCATTACACTAAACTATTTTTGGCAAAATTTCAGACACCCAGCTTAATTGGGTGTAGTGTAATGCTCATATAAAAGAAGGAGTTGTATGGCAGCTACTCGAACCCACTGCAGTAGACCAAACACATTTTTGCAGAAACTTTGGCCATTACACTAAACTATTTTTAGGAAAATTTCAGACACCCATCTTCAATAGGTATAGAGTAATATTCATATAAAAATAAAATCAGCTTCCAAGAAATTCATATTGGTGCAAAGAAGTTGTATGGCAGCCCCCCGAAAATGAAGTCGTAACATTTTGAAACTTCATATAAGTTCTTGATTCATTATAAAACTAACCGTGTGTAATTTTCATCTTCCAGGTATAATTACTTTTGAAGAAATTCATAACCAAAAAGAATAGGGAACCTCAAAAATGTCCAAAAAATTTTTGTGTGAATTTCAAAACTCTAGCTCTAATTTTTCAATTCTATCTCTTATAATTAATTTTTAATTCACGAATATATTAAACTTAAGCAAAATAGCTTCATATGATCATATTCATATAATGATCATCATGATAGATAATAATCATCATATTCATTCAATGATTATATCTATCAATATCAATAAGCCATTTACTTAAAAAAAATCTTTGTGCTCTTTTTTGCTTATCTTAAATAATCTACGCATCATTTAAATCATATGAAATTCTAACTCGAAATCGTTATCTACAAAAAAAAAAAACAAAAAAACAAAAAGACAAAAAAAACAAAATTCATATAATTTCATGTTAAATACAAGATGCATAGCAAAATTTCAAATTTTTGTATGAAAATATTGGAGTTAAAAAAGTTAGTTGTTCGAGAGCTACCCGAAGTTTTGGTCCGATCTTAACCAAAAAAAATGGGGAACCTAGAAATTGATTGAAAAATATTTTGTGAAAATTTCAAAACTGTAGCTCTTTTAGTTTTTTAGTTATCGTGCTGACACACAGACGGACGAACGAACGGACGGACGGACGGACGGAAAGACACACATAGCTAGATCGACTCATTTTTCGATTCTGTGCCGATACGTACCCTTGACACTATATCTAGCTCGTCTAGATCGATGCGTTACAAACGGAGGAGCAATTTTAATATATCCTATGTCATATATGTATGCACGGGTATAAAAAGAAGTTGTATGGCAGCTACCCGAAACCATGGGCGAAAATGGCGATGACGGCTATTGCAAAAAAAAGAAATTGCGAAAATTTTAAGATCTTACCTCCTTTAGTTTTTGAGTTATCTTGCGAACGGACGGACGGACGGACATACATAGGTAAATATATTTTATTTTCGATTCTGAACCGATCCATACACTTGAGTCTATATCTTCCCCCCCTTTTTCTCTGCGCCACAAACGTAATGGCAAATTTATTATACCCTTGACTATATAGTCATACGGGTATAAATTTTACAACTTCAGTATCGTACACAATTTCGTAATTATATATAACCTATGGTAATAATTCAATAAAATATAGATTGATATAATAAAAATTAAAAAATGATTAGTTTTTAATTTATAAAATATAATACATAATATGTTTAATAGTAAAACTCTTAGTCAATATTTCAATTGGTTCCAATTTTCGAGGACACTATGGAAATAGAAAGGGACTCCCTGATACCGAATTTGGAGGTTCTAGCTTCTTTGAATTCGAAATCAAGCTCGTTTGGCCTAAAATCGATCAAAAACTTCTAGGATCCATGGTCCGAACTCGATCATACGCAGTATGCCATAGCCTCATTACTAGTAACCTACACCACAAAATTCATGATTGTAGCTCCATTAGTTGATGAGTTATCCTTATTTTTTTATATGTTCCTTGGCCTCTAGCAGGTTTAAAAGGTCCAGAATCCTAACCCATGGGCCGATTTCGCCCATATGCAATACACTGTGCTTCTTTCGATTTTTCGATTCTGATCCTATCTATACACTTGAGTCTATATCTAGTCCCCCTCCTTCTCTGCGTCACAAACGTAATGGCAAGTTTATTATACCCTTTGACCTATAGTCATACGGGTATAAAAATAATGTAAATAATTTAAAATGAGTGTAATTTGTATAGAAAAAAACTGTACAAGGCCAATTATGAGTAGTGACAGTTTTTTTATATGTGCATTTGGTCGTGGTAATGCAATCCATATAAAATGTTCTAAATTGATGTATAATGAATAACATATTATAAATACTAATAAAATAATTAAATATATATGTGATGATGCTATTAGAGAGGTTTGAATAGTGTTAATAAATTAAGTGCTGAAATAAAAGAGTTAAGAGAAAAACATATTAATGAAAAAGTTAATGTAAAAAAAAATTATAAACCAACAATCAACATATGCTAAAAAGGTAAACAAATATCTACCGGGAATAATCAAACCAAAAACAATAGAGCAAGAGAGCAAAAAAGCAGAAGCTGACTTAAAAAAAAATATAGACGTATGGAAATTACCAATTGAAATAGATAATATTTTTGAAAGTAAAAATTGAGTGGTTTCAATATCTTGCTCTAATAATGAATCTGTTAAAAACATTGAGAATGAAATTCAAAAAAAAATTAAAGAAAATTGTGAAGTGCAATTTACCTAAAACTTATAATCAAAGTATGTATATTTATTGTTAAGAAGTAGTTTCACTTGGTCACGTGGTCATTTTATGCAAGAAAAAGACGGAAAATTAAAAAAAAGCTAATGAAATTGAAACATAGTAAAATTGCATAGTGTGTCGTATGTAATAAACCAATAATAAACGGTAAAATATAATTGCAAATGTTATAACATAAAATTATGTAAATTTAAATTTTTAAAAGACTTTAACATTTTATTATAGCTTTAGTGTTCTAAAATATTTAATTTTCTGTCTGTATACAAAAGAAAAGCCTTTTAAATGTATTAAAATCTATTTATTATTATAAATGAGTCACGCTAAAATATTTATGTTTACATATTTTCAAATTGTTTTATATTTTTGTTGAAATTTTTTATTACAAAATATATATTTTTCATTCTAATGTACATTTTTATAAAATCATTATTATTATATTTATCACAACACTTATAATTGAAATTATTTTTTAAATTCTAATCAAATCGAATCTATTTAAATTTTTCAACCACGTACCTATTTCTCCTAAAAAAATAAAAACATTTTATATTATATATACACTACCTTATATATATATTATATACATTTTACTAAATTTTGGTAAGCGAAAAAAATTATTTTCAGATTCAGCACTTTTAAAACCACAACACCACAAACATTTAAAAGTATGTTTACTTATTTTTCACAAAATATCATATAAATACGAAAGTACTCGTATTTTAAATATTTAAAATATTCACTATTGCTAAGATTAATTCGTTTAAAATAATTTAACACCAAGTACTCGCTAAGGAAATTTTCAAACGAGCCCGCCACTATATATACACGCGATTTAAATTTCAGTAGTTCCTATACCTGGTACATTATACTCATCCATAGACAATGTTCTAAGAGCCCGCCTTTAAAATTACAATACAAAAATACATAGTATTGTTTTTTTTTTTCATACATGTTTTTCCTATACACAATGAATGTGAAACAAAAAAAATATATTGTATATGCTTATACACATATAATTTTTTATTGGAAAAAATGTATAAGGTTTAGTAAAAGTTTGGTAACAATAGATATACTTTGCTTATAACCCTAAAATAATTCTTAGTGGTATGGACGAAAAATTATTTAACGATTAAATTTTGAGTCCAATTAAATCACAGAATAAAATAGAAAATAGAGTGTAAAAAAATTTAATGTTTAAAAACATATCGTTAATTTAAAAATAATAAATAGTATATACAATTCAATTATATAATTAGATAATGAAGCTTTTAAAAAAATTATGGACTTAAAAAAATTAAGAATAGAATGGAATAAATGTGTGGTTTATGAAAAAATTTGCATTTTAAGATGTTTTAAATGTTTAGGATATAATCATATATCCTAACATTGTGAGAATGAAAAAGCTTGCTGTCACCGCTGTGGCGAATTTGAACATTTAAAGAAGATTGTATATAAGATATAAATTAAATTAAATGTGTTAAAATTAAAGAAAAGTTTAATTTAGAAGATAGTGAATGTGATACGTCCTATTTACCTTTTAGTACAGAGTGCAAATTATATCAAAGAAAATTAAAACAGCATTCTAAGCATATCAGCAATTACAGATCATTAAGTTTATATGTTTAAATATATAAGGGTTAGTAAATAACTTTTATTAACTTGAAATATTAATAAATGATAATGACTTTGAATTAGAAACTCATTTAATTGATATTAATAGTAATTATTTGATTCAAATAAATAATTACAATATAATTAGAGAAAACAGTCAATCTAAACATACGGGTGGTGCTTTATTTTATGTTAAAACGAGGAAGAGTGTAGTAAAGTAGACTGTGTCAACTATGGGATACCCGTATGACAGTAACATATACATTATATTATCCGGTTACTTACTTTTGCCAAAATTTCAAACATACAGCTATATTAAGTGTAGTGGAATACTCATATAAAAGAAGGAGTTGTACGGCAGCTACTCGAGCCCTCTGCAGTAGACCAACCAAATTTGCAGAAACTTTGGTCATAAAACTAAACTACTTTTGGCAAAATTTCAGACACGCAGAAGTAATAAGTACAGAGAAATACTCATATAAAAAAAGAAGTTGTATGGCAGCTACTCGAACCCACTGCAGTAGACCTATCAAATTTTGCAGAAACTTTGGCCATTATACTAAACTATTTTTAGCAAAATTTCAGACACCCAGCTTCATTAGGTGGCGAGTAATGCTCATATCAAATATGAAGTTGTATGGCAGCTACACGAACCCACTGCAGTAGACCAACCAAATTTTGCAGAAACTTTGGCCATAAAACTAAACCACTTTTGGCAAAATTTCAGACACGCAGATGTAATAAGTACAGAAAAATACTCATACAAAAAAAAGAAGTTGTATTGCAGCTACCCGAACCCATGGACCAAAATGGCTGGATTTAAATAGCCATGACGGCTATTAGAAAAAAATGAATTTGCGAAAATTTCAAGATTCTAGCTCCTTTACATACATACTCGTCATACATAGCTAAATCGTATTATTTTTCGATTCTGATCCGATCCATACACTTGAGTCTATATCTCCCCCACCTCTCCTTCCCAGCGTCACATACGTAATGGCAAATTTTTTATACCCTTCGACTATATAGTCATATGGGTATAAGTAATTGGAAATTCGAAATAATAAAAAGTGATAATGCTGAAAATAAATTATGGATACTAGTTTTAAATCTAAATTGTGATAATATTAAATTTTATGTAACTGGGATATGACGGTCACTTAGTCAATTAAATATAGAATCCGATTTTTCATGCATTTTAATAATCTTGTTGATGAGATTTTATTTTATAAAACATATATAATAATAATGGGAGACATCATAATATTTAATCGGCTTATTTTTTCCCATACAAATATAAACATCCATTTTAAGGACAATATATTTGACCAATTTTAATGAAACAACTACCAAAAGAAAGGCTTTTTTTGTTTTCATAGGACAATGATATTTTTTTTTAGAACATTGCGTTTTTTCAGGTGAAAACCCGTCTTTAATTTAACGGTCACGCTGTAAAAAGTTAAGGCTTATGATTCTAATATTATGAGCCGACTTTCTGGGTAAAAGTAATTCATTTTCGGTTGCAACTCGCAGCTCAATCAAACTAATATATGCGCCAACTTATGTCTTTCATTTTTTTGTTTAGTTCAAATGTTCAATGAGATTGAAATTTTTTTTAAATTTTTGTTTTGTTTTTGTTTTTTTCTTTATCTTAATTTCTTAAAAAAAAATGAGTTCTGTTCGAAATGAAAGCAATAAATTTGGTTTATACAGTAGTTTTCATTTATAACGAACTCTGTTCAATTTTAATAATAATAAAGACTTTTTGCCAATAAATTAAATTTTACCTAAAAATGTTAGTTGTTTATTACATTCATATTTCTTTTATTTAAACTTATTACATCTAATAATGTTGCTTGGTGATTATTTTAGTATTTTTATATATATTTTTGAATATAAAAAAAATCATAATAACGCAGCAAAAATACAAAAAAAATTTCATTAGAAGAAAAAGCAGTATAAATAGGGGTGAGGCTGACACATCAAATAAAATTTTAGCAAATTAGTTCAAAGTGCCCATTCTAGAATTAGCACATTCTACAATGTTCAATTCTTATACTAATTTTTCAAAATTCACAGCATTCTTTTAAAACGACATTAATTTATTACGACGAATATTTTCTGTCTCTTCATGGTCGTTATAAGCGAGCTTTACTGTATGTATTTTTTTTTTTTGCTATAAAGAATTATTGCTACACGTGGTATGATTTAATTTAGATAAAATAAATATTTAATTATCTACTCCTTTCATCTACTCTTTTTCAAGAGGCGGTGTGGACTGTGGTGTAGCTGTAAAAAAAGTAGTTTACTCCTAGAAAAATAGGTATAATATAAAGTAAAGAATTCAGAACCATTTTTTGTATATGTACATACATTTGCAGTAAAAATTTCAGATTTTATTATTGAAATGTAGGGCTTATTTGCCTATGTAGCTACTAAATTTAAAAATGGAATAAGGGGAGGAAAAATTTATCAATTTTTTAATTGATTAGTTATTTTTTTTTAATATCTTTGTAGATATGTTATAAATCTTAAAATTGTGATTTTAAAAAAAATCTCGACTTCTGTCAACTTAACTATTATTTTGTATTTTGGCAGCTTCAATATAATATAATACTAAGTACTTAACTTATTTACTTATGAATTATGATAGGTATGATAAATTTTGTTGTACATATTATATGCTCTATGAATAAGCTTTTTAATTAGAATACAGAATATGTACATACAACATAGTTAAAATCGTACTAAAATGTTTAGAAACAGTACAGTTTTCTATATATAGGACAGCATTAACTCGAATTTTGGCTACTTGACTTCAGTAAATATGTATACATATTTATTTGTTTAGAAAAATCAACAAATTTTCAGAACATTATATATTAGAACACTATTTATATTTAGTATGTAAATCGCTTTTTTTTGTGTTGTAAGTGTACAAAATTATACTCTCTTTATAGCGCGTTAAGCTACAGGAATAAAATTCAAAAATACTTAAAAACGTTTTTATAATTGAAAAAATTATAAATTTTTTTTTTAAGCAAATTTCAAACGCAAGAATTGTTGACAACGTTGTTGCCATACATTTTATTTTGTATAGGAAAAAAAAATTAGTTTCGTGTATATTAGTCTAATATAAATTACACAAAACGGATTTTTTATGTAAATTTAAAAGCACAAAAAGCTCGAATTTCGAGCAAAGGGCGATACTAGTTAATATTAATTGGTTAAGTAGTAATAAGATGATTGAAATCAAAAATGATAATGCGTATAAACAAATAGTGACTGATTATACCCGAGTTGCTAAGGGGTCTAAAACTTTAATTGATTGGATAATTACGAATATTTATAACAATATTGATGCTTAAGTTAATAGTTGGTACAAAATATCTGACCTTGAGACTTTAGAATTTCAAATAAAAATTAATAAAAATCTAAAACGAATTAATAAAAAAGTAAAAATAATGATTTATTGTATTTCAGGGAGATTTATAAATAAAATAATTCGTAATGACATTTGTACAACATATTACAATAGATTGTAATGCAAAAGCAAATAAATTTAGTAAAACTGTACACAATATTATGAATGGATTTGTACATAAAATAAATATAAATGGAACTGAAAAAAATTGGTACAATACTGACCTAAACAGATTAAAAATGCAAAAAATGAATATGTATGAAAAAGCAATATTCACAAATGATGTTAATGGTTGGAATAATTATAAATGTGTTAGAAATTTATAAAAAATCAAATAAATTATGCAAAAAATCAATATGTTATAAATAAAATTGAAATGGCTGTAGATCAAAAAGACATGTGGAAAAAGATTAAAAAATATATATTAAAAAAGCAAAATAATGAAATAAATGAAGTGATATTTGATCATTTTTTAATAGACGACCCTTACAAAATAGCGAATAAGCTAAACGAGTATTTAATTAATAGTATAAATTAAATAGTAATAATGAAATACAGAAATTTATAGATACAATACCAATAATTTATTTGGATAGTTTCTTTAAATTTGTAACTTTCAAAACTAAAATACTTCACTTTGATAATATTAAACCATGGACCAAATAATTTTATAGAGGATCAGTTTCATATAAAAAGTTTTTAGGGTTGTTTTTAAGTCGCCCGTACATTTTTGGTTCATTAATTTAAAATTTATACAATTAGGTACTTAAATAAAAAAAAACAAGTAAAGAAACAGTCAGTCGGTGCAACCGACTTAGAAATACCCTACACCTATTTGGTTCAAATTTAAGGACATATCCATAAGTTATTTTAACACAATAAAAGCTGTTATTAATTTGATCGTAAGACATAGCTAACCAAATTAACTTTATAATACTAAAAACATTTTCTAATTACACTATCTATTAAAAAATATTACAAATTCTTACTAATTTATCTATTTAAAAATATTAAAAAACAAACAAACTTGAAATTAATGAAAATATATTTATTCCAAATCAATTACAAAATGAAAAAATTCTAATTACTAAATTTTGTGATAAAAAGATAATCAAAGCATAATATATTTAATAATCCAAATTTTTTTAAAATTGCAATTATTTTAAATGGTTAGTTTATATACCTAATAGAAAAGCTTATAAAGGCAAAATATGCAATAAATGTATTTCTAAAATACAATTACAAATTTAGACCTTTTCATATAATTCATTTAAATATAAAAATAAATCTTACATCAATGCAGCAATGACCTTTGAACATAGTTGAACCACTACAATTAAGTCTCAATTTCGGGGACACATAGGAAATAGGAAATATATTCTTTGACTTTGAAATTAAACTCGGCCACAACCAATTCCCATGGTACTTTCATTACTAGTAACCTAGAGTTTAAGTTTAGTCAAAATAGCGGCACTTTTTTTTTTGAGTTATGGTGTTTTTAAGATATATGTTTGTTAGCCCTTGAACTTTTCAAGGGTTCCAGAACCCGAAACAATGATATGATTTCGCCCATATGCAAAAAAAAAAATAAAAAAAATAAAAAATAAAAAGTTACTATTTTTAGTATTTCGATGATAAGCTTTTAAAACTTGGGAGGTCTAAGAGGAGTACTGAACCACAACTCCAATTGATCCCAAATTAGAGGGACACGCAAGAGATAGTAAAGAACACCCTTGTGCTAAATTTGAAGCTTCTACATTTTTTCAAGTTGCTATCTTTATTAATTTTAAAGATATGCT
Organism: Dolichopus griseipennis; assembly: GCA_963082915.1. Classification (NCBI taxonomy): domain Eukaryota; kingdom Metazoa; phylum Arthropoda; class Insecta; order Diptera; family Dolichopodidae; genus Dolichopus; species Dolichopus griseipennis. Next base: position 50,516,951 of record OY720445.1, on the reverse strand, counting down.
TTAAGGTCTTCGGAAATGTGTGGCTGATCCCCGACCCACTACTCCAATGGGTCCCAAATTTCCAAGACACTTAGGAAATAGGAAGGGACACCCTGGTATCAAATTTGGAGGTTCTATCTTCATTGGTTTCGGAATTATTCTCGTTTGGCCTAAATTCGATCAAAAAGTCCTAGCTTCCGAACCCATGGTCCAATCCCGAACTTACGCAATCCCCGAAGTAGTTTCATTACTAGTAACCTACAGCACAAATTTGATGAAGATTATTAAATCATCGCGTCATTAGTTGTTGGGTTATCGTGATTTTTTATATTTGTTCGTTAGCCCTTCGATCGATTAAAATGTCCAGAATTCGAACCCATGGGCCGATTTCAGCCATATGCAATCCCCGCCGTACTTTCGGTCCTTGTAACCTACAGTCAAAATTTCATCAAGATAGCCCTATTATTTTTTGAGTTATGGTGCCTACGGACGGGCGAACAGATATCGACTCAAGAGGTCACGCTGATCACAAATATATATACTTTTCCATATCTAGCTCGCTTCCTTTAGGTGGTTACAAACACCATACCAAAGTTAATATAGCCCTTTACCTATTCTATAGGTGTAGGGTATAAAAATTCAGATTGAAATTAAAAAAACAAATTTCACCATGAAGCGAATTTGAGCCCACGAGCTCAACATTTTAATAAATACGAAACATACCAAAAGTAAAATACGTAACTTATTCATCTTAAAATTTTTAAAATAAAACAACAAATATTTATCAGTGATTTGTTTTGGTTTGCTTTTCTTTATGTGTATATTAGAATCGAAGCATAATCTGCGTAATTCAAAATGATTTTATTAATTTGTATTAATATGCAATATATGTAAATGTATAAATTATAGTAAGGGGTGTTCAAAATTGTGGTATCATTTTGATTTTGCCGCCATTTTTTTTCTACCTGGAATTTTCATACGAGCTTTTTTTGGGTATATTCTAAATACATTCCGGTTAGTTAATATGGAACGTTACACGAAGGAACAACGTGTTTTTGTTATTACAACATTTTGGTAAAAGTCACAGATGATTTTTGCAATCACAGATGGTAAAAGTTTTTGTAGAGAAATTTGGTAGAGAAAATGCTTCAACAAATCGTGCCATCAAGCTGGTTGACAAATTTTTTTTAAATTGGATTTTTTTTGTGTGTTTTTGTGAAGTCGAAAGTGTACAGCAATAATCCCTCAACAATTCAAGAGCTTAAAAACAACATTATCGAGCGTATTTCAACCATTGAGAACAGTTTATTGAACAACGTGATTCAGAATTTTGGTAAAAGATTGGACGCCTGCCGAAGTAGTAGGAGAGGCCTCTTGGTCGACATAATTTTTCATTATTAACCGGAACCTATTTGTAATAAATTAAAATAAAAATATATTTAATATTTAAAAAAAAAGTCTTTTTTTATTAAAATTAAAATGGTTCCTCAATTTTGAACACCCTATATAATGTGTAATGTGTCTAAATGTAAGTTTACTTGTATTTGGTAAGATAAAAATCTTATATGAATAAGCGAATGCATATTTTGTTTTTGGTGTATATGCAAACGTAGCAATCAATATTTGAGTGAATATTTTTTATTAATGACATTAACATTTCGAATTTGATTTTCAACAATTTTATTGTTATATTATTATGAGTATATGTATGTTATTAGAAATATTATAAGAGATCATAAACAAAGAACAAGGTATTTACAAACATACATATATGTATATGTACAATGTGCAAAAATGTATTGAGACTTAAAGAAACCTAATAAATATAAAACAATTTTGTTTAACAAACTAGATAGTTAGAAGATTTTATCTGTTAATAATATATAAGTTTTTCTATTAATAAAATTTAAATTAATTAAGATAAATTTACTAGAGGGTATATTTTAATAAATTATGATTAGTTAATAGATAAACCGATTACCTATTAATGACTTGGATCCAACTTGGAAATTGTCAAATTAAATATTTTATTTAATAATTTTATATAAATAATTGTGCAAAGAAATTGAAATAAAACTAAAAAGTATAAAATAAAATTAAATAAAAACAAATATTTTTTTCAATGTATACTTTTATTAAAGTAATACTAACCCCCTAAAATCTAGAAAATAAAAAATTGAAGGTAGAACTTGGGAATTTGTTACTGTTTTAATATTAAAGTAAATTGCTAATATAGGAAACAGTTCTTTTAATGTTTGAAAACTTTTAACCTAAAATGTTGAAAATTTTCACTAACCAAAAGTTGATAGTAGATCTTTTGCATTTAAAAGTGTTTTAATACAAAAGAATATTGATGGATTAAGATTAACCGATGGAAGAACTGTCTCTCATTTCAGCAATTTACTTTTATATTAAAACTATATAAAACGAGGAAGATTATAGTTGCCCTTGTCAACTTTTAGATACCCGTGCATACCCACTATGGTGTATAAAATAAACCGTAATTTACTTCCCTTATACATTTAACTCATTACCCCATAATTTTGACGTAAAAAAAAAAAAAAAAAAATTAACAAAAAAAAAAAAAAAATCACAAAACAAAAAACAAAATTTTCATTCATTGTCCCATAACTTTAGCTTAAAAAAAAAAAAAAAAAAATTAACAAAAAAAAAATAATCACAAAAAAAATAAACAAAATTTTCATTCATTGTCCCATAACTTTAGCTTAAAAAAAAAAAAAAAACATAAAAAAAAAAAAAAACAAAAAAAAAAAAAATTGGCCCACCCTAAAAGTCCGAAGGTCCGAGTGATGTCCAACTTTGCCAAGTAACTTGCCCTATTAATTTATCTGCCCAATTTTAATTTTAACCTTGTAGCTTCATTAGATTCAAAGTTATTGAATCGAAAACTTTGTATGGCAGCCCCCCGAAAATGGGACCCTAAAATTTTGAAACTTCATATAAGTGCTCGATTCATTATATAACTAACCGTGTGTAATTTTCAGCCTCGTAGTAAAATTAGTTTTGAAGAAATTCATATTGGTGCAAAGAAGTTGTATGGCAGCCCCCCGAAAATGGGGCCCTAACATTTTGAAACTTCATATAAGTGCTCGATTCATTATATAACTAACCGTGTGTAATTTTCATCCGCGTAGTATAAATAGTTTTGAAGAAATTCATATTGGTGCAAGGAAGTTGTATGGCAGTCCCCCGAAAATGGGGCCCTAACATTTTGAAACTTCACATAAGTACCGGAGTCATTATAAAACTAACCGTGTGTAATTTTCATCCCCGTAGTATAAATAGTTTTGAAGAAATTCATATTGGTGCAAAAAAGTTGTATGGCAGCTCCCCGAAAATGGGGCCCTAACATTTTGAAACTTCATATAAGTGCTCGATTCATTATATAACTAACCGTGTGTAATTTTCAGCCTCGTAGTATAATTAGTTTTGAAGAAATTCATATTGGTGCAAAGAAGTTGTATGGCAGCCCCCCGAAAATGGGTCCCTAACATTTTGAAACTTCATATAAGTGCCGGAGTCATTATAAAACTAACCGTGTGTAATTTTCATTCTCGTAGTATAATTACTTTTGAAGAAATTCATATTGGTGCAAAAAAGTTGTATGGCAGCTCCCCGAAGACTTGGTCCGATTTTAACCAAAAACAATAGGGAACCTAGAAATTGTCTAAAAATCACTTTGTGTGAATTTCAAGACTCTAGCCCTTTTAGTTTTTGAGTTATCGTACTGACACACGGACGGACAGACACACATAGCTAGATCGACTAATTTTTCGATTCTGAGCCGATACGTACCCTTGACACTATATCTAGCTCGTCTAGATCGATGCGTTACAAACGGAGGAGCAAATCTAATATACCCGAAGTCATATATGTATGCACTAGTATAATGAAAAATAACACATATCCAAATTATTTATGTAGTAGATTAACATATTGTAATGATATTTATAATTATAGTTTAAAAACGAGGAAGATTATAGTTGCCCTTGTCAACTTTTAGATACCCGTGCATACCCACTATGGTGTATAAAATAAACCGTAATTTACTTCCCTTATACATTTAACTCATTACCCCATAATTTTGATGTAAAAAAAAAAAAAAATTAACAAAAAAAAAAAAAAATCAGAAAACAAAAAACAAAATTTTCATTCATTGTCCCATAACTTTAGCTTAAAAAAAAAAAAAAAAATTAACAAAAAAAAAAAAATCACAAAAAAAAAAAAAAGTTTTCATTCATTGTCCCATAACTTAAGCTTAAAAAAAAAAAAAAAAAAAATAAAAAAAAAAAAAACAAAAAAGAAAAAAAAAACAAAAAAAAAAATTGGCCCACCCTAAAAGTCCGATGGTCCGAGTGATGTCCAACTTTGCCAAGTAACTTGCCCTATTAATTTACCTGCCCAATTTTAATTTTAACCTTGTAGCTTTATTAGATTCACAGTTATTGAATCGAAAACTTTGTATGGCAGCCCCCCGAAAATGGGCCCCTAACATTTTGAAACTTCATATAAGTGCTCGATTCATTATATTACTAACCGTGTGTAATTTTCAGCCTCGTAGTATAATTAGTTTTGAAGAAATTCATATTGGTGCAAAGAAGTTGTATGGCAGCCCCCCATAAATGGGGCCCTAACATTTTGAAACTTCATATAAGTGCTCGATTCATTATATAACTAACCGTGTGTAATTTTCATCCGCGTAGTATAATTAGTTTTGAAGAAATTCATATTGGTGCAAGGAAGTTGTATGGCAGCCCCCCGAAAATGGGGCCCTAACATTTTGAAACTTCATATAAGTGCCGGAGTCAATATAAAACTAACCGTGTGTAATTTTAATCCTCGTAGTATAAATAGTTTTGAAGAAATTCATATTGGTGCAAAAAAGTTGTATGGCAGCTCCCCGAAGCCTTGGTCCGATTTTAACCAAAAACAATAGGGAACCTAGAAATATTCTAAAAATGACTTTGTGTGAATTTCAAGACTCTAGCCCTTTTAGTTTTTGAGTTATCGTGCTGACACACGGACGGACGGACGGACGGACGGACAGACACACATAGCTAGATCGACTAATTTTTCGATTCTGAGCCGATACGTACCCTTGACACTATATCTAGCTCGTCTAGATCGATGCGTTACAAACGGAGGAGCAAATCTAATATACCCGATGTTCATATATATATGCACGGGTATAAAAAATGCACAAAATTTTATATTAGAATTGTTTAGGTATGAAAGAACTAAAAATTTGTTAATGTATAATGACTAAAAATGTTTAATGAATTGCCAATCGAAACTAAAAATATAAATATGTAATTATAATAGAATTAAAAAAAGGTTACAGAATATGTAAAAATTAATTTTTAATTTAGATTATATACAAATACCTAACTAAATAATATATATATATATATATATATATATGTATTAACAAACTGAATTATATTATGTAAATGGAATATTAACCAAATAAATGAAATGAAATAATAATTTCGGAGGATCTAAAAGTTTCTAGCTTGAGAAGATATGAGAGGCCAAAAATTTTAGCAACATATGGCAATCCTATGAATTTGCATTTCAAAAATTTATAAAGCTTTTAAGAATCGAAATTAGATAATACCAGTCTGAGCGTGTCTGTGCCCTCAAAACGTTTTTAATTTAAAGCACAATTGCAATTTGTAACGGAAATAAACGGAAATCGACAAAAGTGTTTTAAAAATTTTTGTTAATTTTTTTAATTTTTTTTGATTCATTATCATTCCAAAATTGGTTAACAAATTTCAAGTCTATTAAAGAGTTAACTGCATAGTCTAACATGAACATATATATAAAATATGCAGGCAATCGGTCACACCTATTTTATTTTACAAAAAAGTGTGAGACTGTTCCACATTTAAGTATAGGTACGCGAGGAGTTTGGAGCCTACACGCTATAAAAAATTTTTATACATATAAAATTTTTTTGTTTGTACACATGTAGATTATAAAAAATAAATTTAAATTTTGAAAAATTCCGGGCAACGCCGGGTAAATTTGCTAGTAAAAATATATATAAAAATAAATTATAATTTAGTTATTTCATCAATTTATTATTAATTATTATTAATATTATTATTAATATATTTGTTTAGAATGAGGTGTAACAAACGCATTCAATTAAATGTGTTTTGAATGTGTTTAATTATAAAAATATAAAATATTAATGTTTTGTTGCATGTTTTTTATTTTAGAAAATAAAATATCCAAAATTATCATAAGCAGGCCAAAAAATATTTTATTTATTTTTAATAAAAAAAAAAAATTTTTTATGAAAAAAATTTATTTATTAGTTTATGAATTAATTCATTTCACCTTTAAAAATCACAGATGATTTTCTGGAAATTTTAAATAAATAGTAAAAGATTTTGTAAATAAAAATTAAGAAGACTATGCTTCACACGAACATTTGTGTTGTAAATCTTAATTATTCGCTTTGATACATTGCTTGCTTTGCTTAATGGGTAGTACGCAGCTCGAAAGAAATTCCGTAAAGAAATTTTTATATATATTTCTGAAAAAAATTGTGACAGTGTTTTGACAGCAATTTTGATAGAATAAAAGTCGTAAAATAAAAAAAAAATTAGTACGTTTTTTATGTCAATTTGTTTATACAAATAAATTTTCAGAAAATAATTTGTTTTTTTTTTTTTAATTTAAAAACAATTGCTTGGAATGAATAATTGGTATGTAATTAATTTTCTTAATTTGCTTTTTTAATTTTCTTAATTTTCATATCAAAATTTTTGTCTTGTTTACAGCATCATTATGAACAATAACTTAATTGTTATTACAACAAGTATCTTATTGCTTGAAAAATTGAAAGAGAAAAAGAAAAGAAAAACAAAAAAACCTTCATCCCGAGTAAATCCATACCTCTTGGAAAGAAATGTGAAAGGAAGATTCATAAATGATGTAAAAAAAATTTTGATAAGGTTCGTTTTAATTCACATAATATATTAATTATGTATATGATTTGTAGTTTCAAGACCTGATTGACAATCCAAGATTATTCAAGGAAAATTTCCATATGACACCACAAGCTTTCCATTCCTTGTTTACAATTTTGGAACCTATGTTGCAGCCAAGTCGGCAAAGTCGACCGGATGATTTTATATCTCCAAGACAAAAATTGGCTATCACATTAGAGTATGAATATAAAATATAATTATTTTACAAAAAATTAACATACATAAGTATTTTATTTTTTAGATATTTTGCATCGGGAGACTTGCAGCGGCACACGGCATCATGCTATAGAATAAGCAAACAGCATTTTGGAACAATAATTGACCTTGTGTGCAATGCAATTTGTACTTTGCTATTAAGCGTTCCTAAAATAGATAAAAATTTATTTGTGGAAGTCGCTAATGGATTCAATGAAAAATGGAATTTTCCAAATTGTATCGAATCCCATACTACACTTCTTTTCTTAACTTCAGCTGCCAATTTTTTTTTGTCTTCATTTGTGAAGTCAAGTCTCTTTTTATTTTTTTTTTTTGCTTTTACTTTCATTTTGTTGTTTGGCAGTTTCTGTTTCCATTGTATCGTAATCAAATAAAAATTCTTCTTCACCTTCACAATCCATATTTAACTTTATTTAATGACGCCAAAATCATATATATTTCTTAAACATCAAATTCTTTTAAGAAATATATATGACAATACTTTTTTCTTGAAAGAAATAATAATTTTTAAATTTATCGCCATCTATTGAAAAGCACTTTAACTATTTTATTTCTTTTATGATTTCTTTCGAGCTGCGTACTGCTTTCAGAAATGAAACAGAAAAATATTTCTTAATCATTTATTGAGTATTCCTTAAAGGAATTTTACATTGTTTTTAAATCTTTCGAGCGGCGTATTACCCTTAAGCAAATAAACGAAGCAATGTACCAAAGTAATTTTAAAGTTTCCCCCATCTCTCCCACATCTCGCTCTTAACTCTCCCGCATCTATCCCCCATCCCTGCATCTTTTCCTCATAATCTTTTAAATATTTTTCTTTTTAATAAAAGTTAAAAATGGAAGAAAATGGTGTTAAGTTTGGGCAAGTGGCTTCGGGTATACAATACCTGAGTTCAATGCACCATAGAAGCCAAACAAAATAAATTTTTTTTAAACTAAATTAGATGTATTAAAAATTTCCAAATAAAATTTATAATTTGCATTTGATAATGCAAAATTCAATTCAAAAATCAACATTTATTTAATACAATTTTACGTACATATAAATAATAGATACATTATTTAGCAAGGTTGAGTAGGTAAATTATAGAATGTTACAACAAACAAGTATTTCGATTTGAATTTAAGCAAAGGAAACAATATAGAATGTATAGCAACATTTTTTAAAAATATAATACAAAACATTAATAAATGGAGAAATAGATCATTATTGAAACAAAATAAACCTATAAAAAAATTTAAAATCTTTTATTAATTTATTTAATTTAAGCAAGTACGCACTTAAACAATTGAATTTAAAAAAAAATTATACCAAGAAGGGATTTGAACTAACGACCCCAACATTTTACAAAATAGGAAACAAAAAGTAGACTAACTAACTTATTCATCTTCAGGTTTTTAAGAAACAACAAGAAATTATATGAGTCATTTATTTATTTTTTGGGTTTCTATTACTAGAATCGAAGCATAATATGCGTTATATAAAATGTAAGGGTTGCAATTTTATTTAACATACTTTTAACATAATGTACTTACATAATGAAATCAGAAATAGTTTTTAATTAGAAAAAGTTCTCTTTCAATTGACCTTCCGTCATTCTGTGACGGGTCAACAGCTAGTTATGAATAATAGTGCTATCAATTTTAGAATAAAATCTAATGCATCCAAGAAAACATGTTAACAAGTACGAAATTTAATGTTGGAGCGTTAACATTGAAACGTTTAATTCTGGAAAAATATACACTGGTGAGTAAGTTACTGATTTATAAAACATGAATATTTTTATTTTAAAGTCCTAATAGTCCTTCAATCGTGAAGGTTCCCAAATTTTTGAATTTTGGAAAAATTTTGAATGTTACTTAACATTTTATTATCTTAGCAAAAATTGTTAAGACTCAAAGAAACTTTCTTCAATTTTAAGAACCCCTTTTATATTTAAGAAAAACCTTTAATATAGTTGAAATATAATTTTGCAACTTTAAATTTTGTTTTACTTGAGAGTATTTAAATTCAGATGTTTAAAAATTTCAATATTCGGACTGTAAGTCCTAAACAAGCGACGTGACAACAAATTTTTTTTAACCGACTACTACTAATTTCTGATTATATAACTTCTCCCAAAATTTCAAGGCTCTAGCTTTAATCATTTAAAAAGTACGTGAGGCCAAAAATTTTTCAAAAATTTAGTTTTTCATAATAGAAAATTTTAGTAACCTATGGCAACCCTATAAATTTGTCTTTCAAAAAATTTTTAAGCTTATAAAAACAGCTGTCTTTTACCGTTTTCAAATTGATAATATACTTGACAGAACTCTTTTTCCAACTTTAGGGAAGTATTTTTAGATGTAGCTCTGTAAAGGTTGGGGCTACAGAAAAATTATTCTTCTATGAAATTATTTTTTATGCCAAACCTACCCGTAGTTTCTTTTCTCAGTTTCAAGCGGCGTAAAAGTTTTTGTAAAAATATTGACTGACAGAGTGAAACTAATAAGCACATTTTTTCAAATTTTTTTCAAAATTTGCTAAAAAGAAACAAATTCCATTTAGTTTATGTAAATCACCGAGTGTGTTCCAAAAGCATATAAATTTTATCTCGAAAACTTAATTTTCTAGGAAATAATTATAAATTATGTAGACGATAAAATTGTCCCATCAAACACTAGAATTGTAATAAGAATTGTACTTCAAACGGCTGCAAACAATGGAGTAAATATTAGTTGGCAAAAGTGTCAATTTCTAAAAGAGAACATTGAATACCTGGGGCATCGTTTTCATAACAGTAGAATTTCACTATCTCAGCATAAAACTAATTCAGTACAGATTTTTGCAATACCATCAAATATCAAACAACTACAGAGTTTTATATGACTGACAAATTCTTTAACGAAGTATATTAAAAACTTCGCTCCTAGAGCTCGTCCTTTAACTGAACTATTTTAAAAATGTTTTTGTATGGTGCGCCTACAGAACTGGATACAGATGCTCAATAGAAATTCAGTGCATGTTATATGCATGCAAGGAAACAGCGATATACTAAGAAAACTGTCAGAAATACAACATAAAGATGAATCTTTGGCGACAATCAATCTCTTGTTTGCCATGAAGAATCAAAAAGAAAAACCCACAAAAGAAACCCGATCATTATTTTTTATTTTTATCATATATTTTTAAATTCTTATTAAGTCTTTTTTAGAGATTTCAACTCTTATAGAATTTTAGTCCTAAAAGAATTCCTTTGTGAGAATCAAGCTTAAATAATGCATTATAATGAAATTGTTGTTAGAGTTTTAGGAGAAAAATAAAGTGTGAAATTATATTATATTCAGTTTGCATGATAGTTTGATTTGACAAAATGGAAAAATTTAATTGAAGACCTGGCATTTTTCGTAAAATGGTGCAGAAAATATATTTTTTATTGAAAGTGCCCATGAAAGTAAAACAAATAGGAGTATATATTAAAAGATACCTTACCTATGGTCAATCAGAGGTAGTTTCATTGAGCATTGAGGACTCTTTAGGTTTTGATAGTTTACTGCAAAACAATACTTTTTTAGAACCTAACAGTTGTAATTTTACAAAAAACCACTCAAATGAAAATATCGAAGAATCACTTTCAGTTCATAATTCAACAGAGCTCTACAATGGAATTATAAATCTATTAAATTAAATAAAATTATTAAAAGTTAAAATAAAAGTGTCAATTATTTCCAAAGTGTCCATTTATTATTTTCTTTTACGTTTATTTAAATTTACAAAAATATGGATAACATTCTCTCTATAATATACTCTCTATAGCATGATTATTTTAATATAGGACATGCTGATAACGATGATGATGAAAATTAAATAGTCGTCAGTGAGCCCTAAAAGAATTGTTCCAAATATGTAATAAACGAAAACGTTTTGGCTGGACTATATTGACACAAAGGACTTTCAAATTGTTACGGCACCATTTTCGGGGAGCTATCATACAAAGTTGTCAATTCGATAACTTTGAATCTAATGAAGCTACGAGGTTAAAATTAAAACTGGGCAGGTAAATTAATAGGGCAAGTTATTTGGCAAAGTTGGACCTCACTCGGACCGTATTTTCTTTTTTTTAAGCAAACATTATGGAGGGTCAGTCAATTTTTTTTTAATTATTTTACTTTGTTAGATTTTTTTTGTAATATATGTAATATCATTAGGGAATTAGATAATGGTTTATTTTTTTTATATCAGAGAGGGTATGCACGTGTATCTATAAGTTAACAAGAGCAACTATAATCTTCCTCGTTTATACACTAATTAAATTATTTTTTTTTTTGGAAAGAAATATTTGATTTAAAACTCGTAATTTAATAATCAATAATTTTTTTGTACTTTATTGCTTCTAGGTCCTACCTATAATCTATACAATTAAATAATATAAAAAAATTTTAAAATCTTATTAAAAAAGTAAAATTAATTTAAATGAAAAGGTTATTAATTAATACATTAAATTATATTTTGCACGTTTTTCATACGGACGTCCACTACAAATTTAACGTTTCATGCGAAAATTAGTTGCTTTAAAAATCGAAAATTCTTACCTAATGAAATAAGAATTTATAATTATTCTACGGTAATAACTGTATTCCATTTGAAAGATTAAAACTGCTGTTAAATACATTTTATGATTGAATCATTAACAAATAAAAATCAAAAATTATTCCCAAAGTAACTTTAATTGAAACTTTATCTAATTGAAATTATACACTTTATATATAACCAAATTTAAAAATTATACTAATTTTGAAACAAGAATGCTATAATTCAATCTAGAATTAGTAACAATTTATAAAAGGTTAACTTTTATATTTAAAATTTATCGCAATATTTTTTTTGTTATAATTCACTTACAAAAGCAACTGAATTTTATTATTAGATATAATTTTTATTTTATTTCTTTTTTTTTAGTGGTAATAACACTTTGATACTTGTGATAAAAATTTATTTTAGTTCGAAAGAGGGTTTTATTATTTCTATTTTTAGGATCAACAATCACTTGTTACATGAATCACTTTTCAACATGCATTATATTAAATTTACGCGCAAAAAAATTTAAAATAAAAAAAAGATGTCGAAATTTATTTTCATAGAAAAAACTAAAAATCGATAAGAAATCTATTTTTAATTCTAAAGTAAATATGTTGTACACCAAAAACTAACTGTTTTTCTCCTGTTTATTTTATTACACTTTTTTACCTATAATAATCATAAAAATCAAATACACTAGTGAACCAAGTAAAATGTTTTCCTTTTTATCCAATAATTTTAGTTTTTTTTTTAATTTTTTGTATAGAAATAACAGTAAAAAAAATAAAAAACCAAAACAAGAAATATAACAATTCTCCAAGAAAAATAATTTTCAAAATTCCCAGGAAATCGTGATACTAGACATAAAAACGGTCTATAAAAGAAAGGTATACTGACACACAAACCATTTATAAAAAATTTTCTTCTTCCCGTTGAATATTAATGATATATTGATGAATTTTGTTGTTTTTTTTAATTTTTACCGTCTTATGCACATTATAAGTATAATATATTTCCACTGGGATACTGTTTTCACTTTTTGAGTTTTTTTTTGTTAAAATTAACAGATATTCGTTTTTTCATTGACATACACATACATTTATAAAGTGACATTATATCCTTTTTCTGTTTGCTTATATATGTCCAATTGTTGTTTCATTCTTTATTCATTTTATTTTTAAACATAAAATCCCGGTTTGTTTTGTTGTTAATGGAAAAAAGAATAAAACAAAACATTGGTAGAAATGAAATTTACAGAAATATAACAAGAAACTGCGGTTATATAAATATCACATTTTTAAATTAAAATATTTGTAAAATATAAAAACTAAACAAATTTTATTTTCAAGTAATTATCTATTTCCTCACATGATTTTTAATTTCTTTTGTTTTCTTTTAAAGTCGTATTTGAATTCCACTTTAATGTTATTTAAATATTTATTAATTTTTTTTAATTTATTTGTTTTTTTTTTGATAAGTTAAAATTAAGAATACGCGAAAGAAAAACTTTTACTAAAGCAAGGACATTGCATAACGAAAGCTCAAAATATTACTAACTTTAAAAATAAAACAGCTGAAAATGAATATTCATTGAATAAAAATCCTTGGTGAAAAATCATGTCATTTTATGCAGATTTATTGTTATCCCTTTTACTTATTGTTGATTTAATTTGTTTTAGTTTTGTTTTTTATTTTACAGACACAACACAACCTGTTAATATTTAAAAACCAAGTTTGTAATATACATGCGCATATAATTGATGAAAAAAGGGGAAACCATATACACCAATATATATGGGTAACTATATAACAAATTTTCTAAATAGGAGAAAAAACCAATTAATAATAAATACCAAGGTTCAAAAAAAAATTAAAGGGAATAAAAAAAAAAATTGTAATAGATATTCTCTTAAAAAATCCAAAGAGAACTGAGTTGGAAAAATTTTTATTATTGTAGAAAATTTGTAGGAATTGCAAGTAAGAAAAATTTAAAAATAAAATGTAGGAAATTTAACGATTAGAATATTGTGTGAATAATTATTCTAGTTCCATTGATTTATGTAGAAATTCACCGTTGAAATAAGGAATTAAACATAAGTTTTTTGTTAAATTTAACTCCACTTGAGTAAAAAGATTTAATTGAGCATACAAATAAGGCCACGAGTTTTGGTAGTTCTAATCTAATAATACTGGGAGAATTAAAATTATACATGGTTAGTTATATAACAGGACATAGGATATAATAGGATATTAGCTAGTGAATAATTGTGAATTTAATGAAGTTACGCGATTAAAATACAAAATGAGTAAGTTACTTGGTACAGTTACACATTACCGGGACCAACTTTTAGGATGAAAATTTTTTTTTGTTTTTTTATATTTTTTGGTGTTTTTATGGTTTTTTAATTATAGTGGGTATGCAGGGGTTTCCAAATGTGACAAGGGCAACGATAGTCTTCCTCGGTCAAATAATTTATTTATTTATTAGTTTAACTCAAACTTTACAAAATTTTAATAATTAGTTATATATACAACTTTAAAAAAATAAATTAGCTTATGAATTAAGTTACAAAATCATATGTCTCAAATTAAAAGTTTAATTAAAAATAAAAAAAAATTAAATCTATACATATAAAAATGAAATGTTTGTTTAGTTTGTTTGTTTGTTTGTTCGTTCGTTGTTTGTATGTAGCAAATAGACTCCTAAACTGCTCAGCCGATTATCATGAAAATTTTCTATATAAAGGTTTTTGGGTACAGAAAGAAATTCTTGACTAAAAATTTTGCTCTAACGAAATAATGTGGTGCAAGTATTTATACTTTTTATACCCGTATGACTATATAGTCCAAGGGTATAAAAAATTTGCCATCACGTTTGTGACGCAGAGAAGGAGGGGGGGTAGATATAGACTCAAGTGTATGGATCGGATCAGAATCGAAAAATAAATCGATTTAGCTATGTATGTCCGTCCGTCATCACGATAACTCAAAAAGTAAAGGAGCTAGGATTATGAAATTTTCACAAATTCGTTTTTATGAAAAAACCGGAATCGCTATTTAAATCCAGCCATTTTGGTCCACGGGTTCGAGTACCTGCCATACAACTTCTAATTTTATATGAGCATTACTCTATACCTATGGAAGCTGCGTGTCTGAAATTTTACCAAAAATAGGTTAGTATAATGGCCAAAGTTACTGCAAAATTTGGTTGTTCTACTGCAGAGGGTTCGAGTAGCTGCCATACAACTCCTTCTTTTATATGAGCTTTACACTACACCTGATGAAGCTGGGTGTCTGAAATTTTGCTAAAAATAGTTTAGTGTCATGGCCAAAGTTACTGCAGAATTTTATTTTTATTTTATTTTTATTTTATTTTAGACGATTCCAAGGTAATTATTTTATTTGGCTTACTGCAAAGGGTTCGAGTAGCTGCCATACAACTCCTTCTTTTATATGAGCATTACTCTACACCTAATAAAGCTGAATGTATGAAATTTTGCCAAAAGTAATTAACCGGATGATATAATGTATATGTTACGGTCATACGGGTATCCCAGAGTTGAACAGTCTACTCTACTAAACTCTTCCTCGTTTCTCTAAAATTATAACGGTTTGACCGACAGGCTTAAAATTTTCTATAATTGATGCTTCTTAAGAACTGAATCTCTTCCATAGCCTAGGTGGTTAGAGCGCAACCTTGCAATCTAAACACTGTGGCAGTCCCGGGTTCGAATCCTGGTGGGAGAATATATAATAAATTATAATATAATAATTCTATACCTAAAAATATGATAATAAATAATTAGTAACAAAAATATAAAAATATACCTATAATCGTGTTTCCAGCTATACTCTATAATCTAATAATTAATACTGAATAAACAATAACCTATATGTAATTGAACGACAATGTAATTGCAACTGTCATATGCAATTACAATGGCAGTACGCACCTAACAACATGACACGGTTTCTCTACTTGACCTATAGATGACACTAGAAATTAAGAAGCTACATCTTGTAGATAGATTACAGTAGACCAATTATTTACTTAATTGAAAAAGGAAAAAACGATTCGAAACAGAGCAGAGCCTCGGATAAGAAAAAAAAAAAAAAAAAGCAGATGGAGATGCCTAGTAGATATCCCATGCTCCCAAGAGGAGTAATAAGGACAAAAAAAAAAAAAAAAAAAAAAAAAGAACTGAATTAGCACTATTATTAGATTTGAAATTTGTTAACCCATGTATTCGTCCAATTTTGCGAAGTACTGCTTTAGCTAAGAGAACAGATTTTTACAGATTGACTTTAAATTTTTTATGCGCGGAGATCCTTATCTTTAATTATCCTATACGTAGTGCTATTTGACGGTGGAGTTGAGGATGGTCGGTTTCAGGCGAAGAATGTCAAGTGAATTAATATTTCTGCGCATTATTAATAATTATGAAAAATTTTAAGTGAAATTGTTCAAAAGTTGCTAGAATATTCCAAGAAAAGTCGTTTTAAAAAAAATTCTTTATATTGCTTCAAAATTATTATGCATTTTGAAATTAACATTTACCCTATATGTAATTTTTGTGCTAAAGTTTTTTTAGTTGTGTCTGTAAAATAAAGAACAAAACTATTTACAATAAACCTCTATTAGAGGCCCAGTAACGCGCACAGGGTATTAGCTAGTATATGTATAAATTAAGGATTTTACAATTTGTGCTTATTTTGAAAGTGTTAAATCGATGTTGTTCTTGTGGTTTTAACTATTATCAACATCCTACGAATCGGCTAATAATTACCATAATTTATTTTTTGAAAACTTAATGTAAATGGACTAGTGTTACTTAAAAAGTTTGAATTAATGTTGATTTTATTAAGAACATGAGGAGAAGAAATGTTTCCTTTTACAACTTCAGTAAGAAACATAACAGTATCAGTAACTTCTCATCTTAAAATTTTTAACTTAACCTATGTTCATACGGAGGTAAGATCAGCGGGTTTGGCCATTGAAGATTTCTCAAAGTAAATCTTAAAAAATTTCTTTACACCGCCTCTATTCTATTAACTTGTACTTCGTAAAATGGTGACCAAACTTGGTTAGCATAACCCAAATAAGGTATGGTAAGACAAGAATATAAATATTTAAGTACATAAAGATCATTAAAGTTTTTAGACCAACGTTTTATAAAACCAAGCATAGAAATAGCTTCACGTATAATATAACAGAAATGAAGTTTAAAATTAAGCTTATCATCGGAGTAAACTTCTAAGTCTTTAATAGAATTCGTTTTTGAAACGCTAATTGCATTCAAACGGTAATTAAAATAAATCGGATTAAGACATTTAGAAAAAGATTATTTTTTTTACACCAATTAATAATATTATCTAAATCATTCTGTAAAAGTAAAACATCATTTAAAGACTAATTTTTTTAAAGATCCGCATTATTTGAAGTTCGCTATTAATAATAACTGAAGAAACATCGTTTACCGATATTATAAAAAACGAGGAAGATAAATTGGACATCGGGGTGTAAAAAAAATAATCTTCTTCTAATGTTTTACTTTTACAGTATGATAATTTTAGATAATATTTTTAATTGGTGTAAAAAAAATAATCTTCTTCTAAATGTCTTAATCCGATTTATTTTAATTACTGTTTGAATGCAATTAGCGTTGCCCTTGTCAACTTTTAAATACCCATGCATATCCACTATGATGTTTAAAATAAAAAAAACCGTTATTTAATTCCCTTATGATATTACATATATTACGAAAAAAATCCAACAAAGTAAAATAATTAAAAAAAATTTGACTCACCTCCCCATAATTTTTGCTTAAAAAAAAGAAAATACGATCCGAAGGATGTCCAAATTTTCCAAGTAACATACCCTATTACTTTTTTTTTAACCCCGTAGCTTCATTTAACCTCGTTAACCGCATTTAACCAGTTTAACCTCGTAGCTGCCCACTTTTAATTTTAACCTCGCAGCTTCATTAAATTCACAGTTATCGAATTGGCAACTTAGTATGACAGCCCCCCAAAAATGAAGCCGTAACATTTTGAAACTTCATATAACTGTTTGATTCAATATATAAATAATCGTGTGTAATTTTCATCCTCGTCATGTAATTTATTTTAAAGAAATTCATATTGGTGTAAAGAAGTTGTATAGCAGCACCCTGAAAATGAAGACGTAATATTTTGAAACTTTATATAAGTGCTTGATTCATTATATAACTAACCATGTGTAATTTTCATCCTCTTATTATAATTAGTTTTGAAGAAATTCATATTGATGCAAAGAAGTTGTATAGCAGCATATTGAAAATGAAGCCGTAATATTTTGAAACTTCACAAAGGTATTAGTTAAGTCACCAGTGGTTAAAAATTTATCTACGTTCAACGCAACCGACCCTTTTCAAAAGGGTGGTTTAGTAGGAAGATCACCACCTGTAGTTGAAAATAAAACCAGTCACAAAGCGGGAATCCAGGCTAATGTCACTAGAAATATTACTGGTTCGAAATTAATAAAAATTATGTCTAACGATGACGGTCAGAATAAATATTTAAGAATAAGTGAACTAGAGAAGATGTGTAGCGACTTAATGAGTCAGATTCACACTCTAACCGAAGAAAATAAAATGCTAAAGGAAAAGCAAATAACTAAAAGTGCAGTAGAATACTGTACAGATGAAGAAGAACTAACTCGGGAAACCGAGTGGATTGTAGAACGTACAGGGAACAAAAGAAAAGCGGAGCACTCACCAGAAATACACAAAGAAAATAGTGTAGAAAAATTAAAGGTGATTAAACCAAAAATTGCAATTGATAAACCCATCACTACAAGAAAAAACAAAGCTCCTCCGGTTATCTTAAGTAATGTTGTAGAATACCCCAAAGTTAGTAAAATATTGGAAGATGTACAAATTAACTATAAAGTAAATATGATGAATAACCATCAACTAAAGATTAATGTTGAAAAAGAAGGGGAATACAGAGAACTAACAAAGATTATAAATGAAGCTAATTTAGAATGGCATACTTATGAAAACAAGTTGACCAGGCCAATTAAAGTTATGGTTAGGAACTTGCATCCTTCATGCGATCCTGAAGATATAAAACAAGAACTTAAATGTAAGGGTTTTAAAATCATTGAAGTTGTAAACAAAATAAAAAAAATTAAAAAGAATGAGGAAGAAACTATAGTTAAACTACCTCTTTTTATGTTAACATTTGAAAATACTGAGGACATTGATAAAATTTATAAAATAGAGTTTATTCAGCATATGAGAGTGAAAATTGAAGCTCTGAAAAAAAGAAATCTGATTCCTCAGTGTAAAAAATGTCAAAGATATGGTCACACACAAAAATTTTGCCAGCGTCTAGCTAAATGTGTAAAATGTACAGGGTCACATCTATCAACGAATTGTGACAAAAACAAAAAGGCTACGCCGAAATGTGCTAACTGCCTTGAGGCACACCCCGCAAACTATAGAGGGTGCGTAGTTGCAAAGGAATTACAAGAGAGAAAAAAAAAAGTAATCCAAAACATACCAAAGAAGGTGCGTCGAATTCACCTAACCCTAAATCTAGAAGCTTAAATCTTAGCAGGGTCATCGACGGTTTATCGTATGCCCAAGAATCACAAAATAGAAATTAGGAATATAACTCATAGTACAAATAGCATTCATAAACCTAACATTAAAGCTGATAATAACATTTTAATGCAGATGATGCAAAATTTGTTAAATTCAATGAACGATATCTCTAAAAGAATAACTAATTTAGAAAACAATTCTAGCAAAAACTATATAGTGGTACTCCGAGAAAATTTCTAAATAATGGCCCAAAATAAAATTAGTATTGCTACATGGAACGCAAACGGCATACTAAATAAAAAACTAGCATTAGAGCTATTTGTAAAAACTAAAAACATTGATGTGTGTCTCCTATCCGAAACTCATATGACAAGACAGTCAAAACTAAAAATAGTAGGTTTCACATGTTATAATGCGACACACCAGTTTATTACTAGAACCGCGAGGAGGTAGTGCAATTTTGGTGAAAAACTCTTTACTACATCACGAAGAGTGTAAAATAACTGACGAATTTCAACTCTCAGTAACACGTGTTAAGTCCCTTAAACAGGATTTAAACATTTAGGCTTTATATTGCCCTCCTAATTACAATTTTTAATTTAAAGAACATGATCCTTAAAGACCTCTTGAACCAACTTGGGGATAGGCTCATCCTAGGAGGTGACTACAATGCCAAACTTATCGATTGGGGTTCAAGACTTACCTCAACAAGAGAAAGAGAGCTAAGGAAAGCCATTAGAGAGTTGGATTGCTATTTTCATTCTACAGGCGAACCAACTTATTGGCCTACTGATACAAATAAAACTTCTGATCTACTGGATTTCTTCATAACAAAAAAAATATCTCCAAATTTTATTAGCCTAGAAAATATTCAGGATTTAGACTCAGACCATTTGGCTGTCGTACTAAACCTGCATGAAAAAATTGTTAAGAAACAAAAGAAGCCTACACTTGTTAATAAATCAACAAATTGGTTCAACTTTAAAGAAGAGATAGAAAATAATATAAATTTAAGGGTTAAAATAACAACTAAAGATGAAATAGATTTAGCAATTGAAAATCTTAATAAAATTGTCCAAAAGAATGTAAATACATGACAGCAGGACCTAATTATCCTAAAGATATATTAAATGCGATTAAAGTAAAGAGAGAGCTAGACGAAGATGGCTTATATGTGACCCAGCTTATAAAACTGTGTTGAATAGAATAACGCAGAATCTTAAAAGAAGAATTCTTGAAATAAAAAACAAATCATATGAAAAATATGTTGAGAGTTTATCAGCTAAAAAAGAGAGAAATTACTCTTTGTGGAAAGCAACAAAGAGTTTGGAAAAACCTGTAGTGCCAGTCCCACCAATTCGGAAAATGGATGGTATATGGGCAAAAAATAATAAAGAAAAAGCCGAAACATTCGCAGATCACCTGGAAAAAATTTTTCGGCCCAATGAAATAAAGCCAGACCTCTACAGTGAAAATGATTTCAGAAGAGAAGAAAATTCAATTGAACTAATTACTCATATAGAAATGGTTGAAGAAATTAAAGCTCTGAGGTCAAAAAAGCACCAGTTTTCGATCTAATTACTGCAGACATTTTAAAACAACTCCAGAAAAAAGGGATAACAATGTTAACATATATAATGAATGCTATGTTACGGTTAAATTATGTACCTAATGTTTGGAAGCTGGCAGAAACAATTATGATACTTAAGCCAGGAAAGCCTCCAAACGAAACAAAGTCTTATAGACCTATCTCTCTGTTACCAATTATATCAAAACTCTTTTCTATTATAGGTTTTAAAAAGGTTGAAACCTATAATAGAAAATAGAAAACTAATTCAAACTATCAATTTGGTTTTAGAGAAAAACACTCTACTGTTGACTAAGTACATAGAATTACTGATATAATTGAGAAAGCTCTAAAAGAAAAGCAAATATGCTCTTCAATATTTCTAGACGTAGCACAAGCATTTGATAAAGTTTGGCACGAAGGCTTAATTTATAAGTTGCGGCATCATACTTAACTGATAGACTGTTTAGAATTAAACAGGATGAAGAGTACTCTACACTGAGAGAAATTAAAGCGGGTGTGCCTCAAGGAAGTATCTTGGGTCCAATATTATACTTGCTATATACTAGTGACTTGCCCCAATTTCAAGAAATAACTGTAGCGACTTTTGCTGACAATACTGCAATAATGGCAGTAGGATCAAATGTCGGCGAGGCTACAAATAAACTAAAAAAAGCAAGTGAAAAATTATATCTTTGGACCAAAAGATGAAAAATTAAACTAGATGAACTGAAATCAGTGCAAGTAAATTTTACAAATAAACCTATTCAAAATCCCCCAGCCGTACAATTAAATGGGGTAGATATTCCTCATGAAAACAAGGCAAAATACCTAGGAATGACATTAGATGTCAAGCTAAAATGGAAAGAACATGTCAAAAAGAAAAGAATAGAATTAGAACAAAAATATAGAGAAATGTATTGGCTCCTAGGTCGAAAATCTAAATTGCCAATAGAGTACAAAATTTTGTTATATAACCAAATAATTAAGCCTATCTGGTTGTACGGCGTACAACTTTGGGGCTGTGCCAAACGAACACATATTCAGAGAATTCAAACCTTTCAAAGAAACGTGCTACGTAATATGGTGAGTGCTCCCTGGTACGTACGAAATTCCGACTTACATAGGGATCTAGGAATTCCTATTGTTAGCGATGAAATAAAAAAATATGCCATAAAATATAAGACCCGCTTAGAAGGTCACATAAACATAGAAGCGTCAAAACTTCTACTATCTTCGAATGTCAATAGAAGGCTTAAAAGAACTAGGCCCCTCCAATTAGCGATAAATTCAGATCACCTTAACGGAGGTCTGTAATTCCAGTAGATCATAAAAATTTAGCGCAAAATTACTGGTTAGTCTCTAAGACTAGTTTTAATATTTTAAAACAGGGCGGGTGTTTTTAGTGTGTTAAAGTCACACATAATTGTGGTTGCGCTCAGTATCTTTCGATGATTTCCACCATTCTTACCCCAAGACAAAAAAAAATAAAAATAAATCATCATCATCATCACCATCACCATCATCATCATCAGCATCTTTATCTAATATTTCTGCTTCAAAGTAAGTAGACAATAAAGTTTGTTTTACACTACCACTTGATAAGGAAATTATTACAAAACAAAGGCTTAAATCAACTAAGGTTATAAACGAATGCAAAATGGTTTTGCATTCATTGTACTTTACAAAATTGGCTGCATCAACAACTCCTAGTTACCTTAGTAAGTTTCTAAAAAATACATTTATTGAAATACAAAAATCTTAAATTTAAACCTAAATATAGGTTTTTTAAAGTTATGGTACCCGAATTCAAAATTTGTAAAATAATGGATTACAAAAGATGGAAAAAAAAAGCATTATAATAAAACGAGGAAAAGTGTAGTAGTGTAGACTGTGTCAACTCTGGAATACCCGTCTGATCGTAACATATACATTATATCATCCAGTTAATTACTTTTGGCAAAATTTTAAACATACAGCCTTATTAAGTGTAGTGTCATGCTTATATAAAAGAAGGTGTTGTATAGCAGCTACTCGAACTCTCTGCATTAGACCAAACAAATTTTGCTGTAACTTTGGCCATTACTCTAACTAAACTATTTTTGGCAAAATTTCAGACACCCAGTTTCAATAGGTATAGAGTAATGCTCATATAAAATAAGAAGTTGTATGGCAGCTACTCGAACCTTCTACAGTAGACCAACCAAATTTTGCAGAAACTTTGGCCATAAAACTAAACTACTTTTGGCAAAATTTCAGACACGCAGCTGTAATAGGTACAGAGTAATACTCATATAAAAGTAGCAGTTGTATGGCTGCTACCCGAACCCAGGGACCAAAATGGCTGAATTTAAATAGCGATGACGGCTATTGCAAAAAAACATACACTTCAGTCTTTATCTACCCCCCGTCCTTCTCTGCGTCACAAACGTAATCGCAAATTTATTATACCCTTTGACTATATAGTCATACGGGTATCAAAATTCATAGACAATAAAAACACTTCCAACACCGTTTTAAATCCGTTTGCCGTTCCTTTTAATAATCATACAAAAAAAACATTTCCTAGTCAAAATAAACTTTACTAGAGAAGAAACTTTAAAGCCAGCTTCTTTTAATATTATTAATAATACTAATAATAATAATAAATTTGTCATTAAATGATAATAATAATGACAATAATAATAATAATAATGTTAATAATGATAATACAAATACTATTATTAATAACAATAATAATAATAATAATAATAATAATAATAATAATAATAATAATAATAATAATAATAATAATAATAATAATAATAATAATAATAATAATAATAATAATAATAATAATAATAATAATAATAATAATAATAATAATAATAATAATAATAATAATAATAATAATAATAATAATAATAATAATAATAATAATAATAATAATAATAATAATAATAATAATAATAATAATAATAATAATAATAATAATAATAATAATAATAATAATAATAATAATAATAATAATAATAATAATAATAATAATAATAATAATAATAATAATAATAATAATAATAATAATAATAATAATAATAATAATAATAATGACAATAATAATAATAATGTTAATAATGATACTACTAATACTAAAAATAATAATAATAATAATAACATTAATAATAATAATAATCTTAATGTTAATTTTTTGTTAAACCCTCTTTTATCTCCAATTGTAAGAATGACTCAGAAATCTCTAACGGAAAATTGTACCTACGCACTTTCCAGATTTAGAAATGAAAAAATTCTAAATTATGTGAGGCTATTTCTTCCAATTTTGCAGGATGACAAAAATAATCGCGTAATTGAAGTTAAGGAAAGGAAGGGGAATTAAAGGAATTGAAAGTAAAGCTTAAGAAATTATATATTGACGCTAAGTCATGTGAATTTTATATTCTGGGTATCACTGAAACATGGTTAAACGATTCCTTCTTAAATGAAGAAATTTTGGACAGTACTTGGTCAATATATA
Source organism: Dolichopus griseipennis (assembly GCA_963082915.1). Taxonomy (NCBI): domain Eukaryota; kingdom Metazoa; phylum Arthropoda; class Insecta; order Diptera; family Dolichopodidae; genus Dolichopus; species Dolichopus griseipennis. Next base: position 50,492,506 of record OY720445.1, on the reverse strand, counting down.
GAAAAGATCGGGATTATCTTGCTACAAATTGTTCCCATTGTGGTGGTGTACTACTTTCAGTAAACAATACTTTATCTTGTGTGACATTAATCACTAGGAATTAACACTCTTTCGATCACCAATTTATTAAAGTTAACTTAGGTAACAATTTTTTATACCTTGGTATTGTTTACTTTCCTCCTAATTCTGACAATTCCGCATATTCTGAATTTTTCGAAATATACCAACATGTTATATCAAATATGAATGAGGATCATTCAATTATAATTTTTGGGGACTTTAACCGTCCTTTATCTTTTATTTTTGACGAATCTGATAATTTGTTTCTACCAATCTACTTTCAGGACGAAATAGATTTCGATCTTATTAGATCTTGCAGTGGTTAGATCTTGCATTCACGAATGCATATGATAAAGTGATTCAGAAAACCTCTTTTCAAACAATCCTCATCATAGCGCAATCATCTTCGAGTTTTCCACTGCTATACCATTTTTTACCAAATCTTACAATAATATTTTTGTATATGATTTCTTTATGCTAATACCTATGTAGCTATTAAATTTAAAAATGGAATAAGGGGAGGAAAAATTTATCAATAGTTAAAACTTGTTCTTCATTTACTTTTAGCTTTTTTATAGTTTATTTATTTAATTTTTCTACGTATGGTTTAAAAGTTTTTTATTGAGAAAAATATATTTCTATGTGTGGTTATGAGCCATGACTAATAAGTTTCTTAAAACAAACAAATGTTATTGCTTACGTTCTTTATGAGGAGTAAACTCTTTTCTACTCTCAACTACTGTGAGCTACACCAGCATAATTTCCGGCAGATGGCTTTAATTAAAATTTTTCAGAATAAATGGATTTTCATTTGAATAGGTTGTATTAAATCATATTTTTATATTCTTTATATATATATCAGCAATAATCCTAAAGTTTTTTACTTTATTTTCAATATTTTAATGTAACAAATATAATTAACTTGCCAAATGACAGGTAGTTTTAAAATGTCAAATATATTTATGACAATTAATTTGACAATTATGTACTACTGAAACAAAAATTAGCGTTCCACTTACAAACTGGTCCTATCTATTCTTCATCTATACTTTTTGTTAAAAGGAACGCATGTATTATATAAAATTCGTTCGTTTTATCAAAGTTAAACTAAAAATAATTTTTTATTATGAAAAAACCTTATTCGATGTTTACAATGGAAAATAAACTTTTCAATTATTCGGGCTTAACCTAAATCAAGACATACGACGCACAATTTTTTATGGCGATACGTCAATACGTCTAACTACAAATCCGTAAATCGATACGCGCCGTACAGTATTTAATTTATCCCAAAATATTTATTTCAATGTTTTAATTTAGTACCTACAAAAAATACTTTCAATTTCATATTATAGGTATACTTTGAATTATTTTGAATATTAGATATTTGTTAATAAAAAATTATTTTAAACGAGGAAGATTATAATTGCCCTTGTCAACTTTTAGATACCCGTGCGTACACTGTTATGTATTAAATAAATAAGAATTTCATATATTGCTGAAAATATAGTTTGACAGAAAATTCAAAATATTTGTTTTTTTATATATAATTAAAAAAAGTTAATAAAAAATTAATTGATGAATTAAAAAAAAAGATGAATTTAAAAAAATATACTCTGAACGAGATTTGAGCCAACACTTTTCAATTAAAAGACCGACGTCCAACCACTAAGCCGTCGATTTTTTGTTTATCTTAATTTTTTTTTGAAAATTATTATAGTTGCTATGGTATCAAGTGTATTGTTTTGAATTTTGTTATAAAAATATTAAAAAAAAATGAATTATTTATAATATAAATGAGGGTTTTCTGTAAAATTTTCTATAAAATAAAAATTCTCATACATAAAATAAGTACAGATATAATTTTAATTAACATAAAACGAGAATAGATAAAAAAAGATGAATTTAAAAAAATTTTGTCCCAGCCTGGTTTCGAACCGAGACGTTTCGACTACTAGTCGCATGTCCTAACCACTCCACCATGAAACGATTGATAATTTGCCTACACAACGAGTTTTTATTTATCTTAATTTTTTTTTTAAAGTAATTATAGTTGCTATGGTATCAATTGTATTGTTTTGAATAACTGTTTTGAATTTTTTTATAAAAATATTTAAAAAAATGAATAATTTTTAATATAAATGAGAGTTTTCTGTAAAATTTTCGGATACCCGAATACAAAATTTGTAAAATAATGGATTACAAAAGATGGAAAAAAGGCAATATAATAAAACGAGGACTGAAATGAGAAATTTCTTTCAAATTTACTATAAAATAAAATTTTTCATACATAAAATAAATATTAAAAAGAAAATAGATAACAAAAAATGAATTAAAAAAAAAACGAGGAAGATTATAGTTGCCCTTGTCAACTTTTAGATACCCGTGCATACCCACTAACCATTATTTATTTTCCCTATGCTATTATAAATATTACAAAAATAATATAAGAAAGTAAAATAGTTAAAAAAAAATTTAACTTATTAGGTATCCCATAATTTTTGATTAACTTCTTATCCCATAAAAAAAAAAAAACAAGTAAAGAAACAGTCAGTCGGTGCAACCGACTTAGAAATACCCTACACCTATTTGGTTCAAATTTAAGGACATATCCATAAGTCATTTTAACACCATAGAAGCTGTTATTAATTTGATCGTAAGACATAGCTAACCAAATTAACTGTATAATACTAAAAACATTTTCTAATTACCCTATCTATTAAAAAATACTACAAATTCTTACTAATTTATCTATTTAAAAATATTAAAAAACAAACAAACTTGAAATAAATGAAAATATATTTATTCCAATTCAATTACAAAATGAAAAAATTCTAATTATTAAATTTTGTGATAAAAAGATAATCAAAGCATAATATATATAATAATCCAAAGTTTTAAAAATTGCAATTATTTTAAATGGTTAGTTTATATACCTAATAGAAAAGCTTATAAACGCAAAATATGCAATAAATGTATTTCTAAAATACAATTAAAAATTTACACCTTTTCATATAATTCATTTAAATATAAAAATAAATTTTACATAAATGCAGCAAGTACCTTTGAACATAGCTGAACCACTACAATTAAGTCTAGATTTCGGAGACACATAGGATCTAGGAAATATATTCTTTGGCTTCGAAATTAAACTCGACCACAACCAATTCCTATGGTATTTTCATTACTAGTAACCTACTGTTAAATTTCATCAAAATACCGGCATCATTTTTTGAGTTATGGTGTTTGTAAGATATATGTTTGTTAGTCCTTGAACTTTTCAAGGGTTCCAGGACCCGAAATTATGGTACGATTTCGCCCATATGCAGTCCCGTCATACTTTCAATACTAGTTAACCCTTGTACACAATTGGAACGCTCTATCTTAATTTTAATTTACTAGTTTTATTAATTTCGATGATAAGCTTTTACACATTGGGGGGTCTAAGAAAGGTTCTGAACCACCACACCGGGGGCACGCAAGAAATAGTAAACCTTGTTAAAATAGTACACCCTTGTGGCAAATTGGAAGCTTCTACATTTGTTTCAAGTTACTATCTTTATTAATTTTGAAAATATGCTTTAAGGGCCTAAGAACTGAGTGGCTGGTCCCCGATCCACTACTCCAATGGGGCCCAAATTTCAAAGACACTTACGAAATAGAAAGGGACACCCTGATACGAAATTTGGAGGTTCTATCTTCATTGGTTTCGGAATTATGCTCGTTTGGCCTAAATTCGATCAAAAAGTTGTAAGTTCCGAACCCATTGTCCAATCCTCACCGTACGTAATCACCGCCATAGTTTCGCTGCCAATAACCTACAGCACAAATTTCATGAAGATAGCCTCATTAGTTGTTGAGTTATCGTGATTTTTTATATATGTTCCTTAGCCCTGACATCGATTAAAAGGTCCGGAATCCGAACCGTTGGGCTGATTTCGCCCTTATATAGTCCGCTCTGTACTTATAGTACTAGTTAACCCTTGTACACAATTTGAACGGTCTATCCTAATTTTTAGTAACTATTTTTAGTAATTTCGATTATAAGCCTTTAAAACTTGGGAGGTCTGAGAGGGGTACAGAACCACCACTCCAATTGATCCCAAATTAGGGGAACACGCAAGAGATAGTAAAGAACACCCTTGTGACAAATTGGAAGCTTCTACATTTTTTCAAGTTGTTATCTTTATTAATTTTAAAGATATGCTTTAAGGTCTTCGGAAATGTGTGGCTGGTCCCCGACCCACTACTCCAATGGGACCCAAATTCACAAGACACTTAGGAAATAGGAAGGGACACCCTGATACTAAATTTGGAGGTTCTATCTTCATTGGTTTCGGAATTATGCTCGTTTGGCCTAAATTCGATCAAAAAGTTCTAGGTTCCGAACCCATGGCCCAATCCCGACCTTACGCAATTCCCGAAGTAGTTTCATTACTAGTAACCTACAGCACAAATTTGATGAAGATAGCGTCATTAGTTGTTGAGTTATCGTGATTTTTTATATTTGTTCGTTAGCCCTGAAACCGATTAAAAGGTCCAGAATCCGAACCCATGGGCCGATTTCGCCCATATGCAATCCCCGCCGTACTTTCAGTCCTAGTAACCTGCAGTTAAAATTTCATCAAGATAGCTCAATTATTTTTTGAGTTATCGTGCCTACGGACGGACGGACGGACGGACGGACGGACGGACATGGCTATATCGACTAAGGCGGTCACGCTGATCACAAATATATATACTTTTCCATATCTAGCTCGCTTCCTTTAGGTGGTTACAAACACCATACCAAAGTTAATATACCCCTTTACCTATTCTATAGGTGTAGGGTATAAAAATAGCCCACCCTAAAAGTTGGTCCGAGTGATGTCCAACTTTGCCAACTAACTTGTCCTATTACTTTATAGGCCCAGTTTTGATTTTAACCTCGTAGCTTCATTAGATTCACAGTTATCGAATTGATTACTTTGTATGGCAGCTGACCGAAAACGGGTCCGTAACATTTTGAAACTTCATATAAGTGCTCGATTCATTATATAACTAACAGTGTGTAATTTTTTATCCTCGTAGTATAATCAGTTTCCAAGAAATTCATATTGGTGCAAAGAAGTTGTATAGCAGCCCCCCGAAAATGGGGCCGTAACATTTTGAAACTTCATATAAGTGCTCGATCCATTATATAACTAACAGTGTGTCATTTTCATCCTCGTAGTATAATCAGTTTCTAAGAAATTCATATTGGTGCAAAGAAGTTGTGTGGCAGCTCCCCAAAACCTTGATCTGGTCTTAAACAAAAAGAATAGGGAACCTCAAAAATGTCCAAAAAATGTTTTGTGTGATTTTCAAAACTCTTGCTCTAATTTTTCAATTCGATCTCTTATAATTAATTTTTAATTCACCAATATATTAACTTAAGCAAAATCAACTTCATATGATCATATTCATATAATAATCATCATATCCATAATCTATCAATCTATCAATATCAATAAGCCATTTACTTAAAAAAAATCTTTGTCTTCTTTTTTGCTTATCTTAAATAAACTACGCATCATTTAAATCGTATGAAATTCTAACTCGAAATCGTTATCTACACAAAAAACAAAAAACAAAAAAACAAAAAAACAAAATTCATATAATTTCATGTTAAATACAAGATGCATAGCTAAATTTCAAATTTTTGTATGAAAATGTTGGAGTTGAAAAAGTTAGTTGTTCGAGAGCTACCCGAAGTTTTAGTCCGATCTTAACCAAAAAAAATAGAGAACCTAGAAATTGATTGAAAAATATTTTGTGAAAATTTCAAAACTGTAGCTCTTTTAGTTTTTGAGTTATCGTGCTGACACACAGACGGACGGACGGACGGACAGACAGACACACATAGCTAGATCGACTCATTTTTCGATTCTGAGCCGATACGTACCCTTGACACTATATCTAGCTCGTCTAGATCGATGCGTTACAAACGGAGGAGCAAATCTAATATACCCGATGTCATATATGTATGCACGGGTATAAAAATGAATTTTGACCCAGCCTGGATTCGAACCGAGTCATTTTGACTACAAGTCGCATGTCCTAACCACTACACCATGGAGCGATTAATAAATTAACTACATTTTGTTTGTTTTTATATTTGGTTTCTATATAGTTATTAATTTTGAGAATATTCATATAATTTCAAAAAATTTGTATTACAGCTACCCAAAGCCTTTATCCAATTTTAACCAAGAACAATAGGGAACCTACAAATTGTCTAAAAATTACTTTGTGAAAATTTCGGAACTCTAGCTCTTATAGTTTTTGAGTTATCGTGCTGACAGACGGACACACATAGCTAGATCGATTCACTTTTCAATGCTGTTTCAATACGTACCCTTGACACCATATCTAGTTCGTCTATTTCGATGCGTTGCAAACGGAGGAGTAATTTTAATATACCCGATGTTCATATATGTATGCACGGGTATAAAAAGTATTATATTTTAAATAATAATAAGTAAAAATAATAATATTAGAAATGTAAGAAAAAACAGCATTGCTCTATACCTATTGAAGTTGGGTGTTTGAAATTTTGCCAAAAATAGTTTAGTGTAATGGTCAAAGTTACTGCAAAATTTGGTTGGTTTACTGCAAAGGGTTCGAGTAGCTGCCATGCAACTCCTTCTTTTGTATGAGCATTACACTACACCTAATAAAGCTGGTATGTTTGAAATTTTGCCAAAAGTAATTAATGTTTATAATAATAATGATATAATGTATATATAAAGGTCATACGGGTATCCCGCAGTATACTCTAGCACACTCATCCTCGTTTTTGATAGAAATTATACGCTGTACGCTTTTATTTGGGATAGAACCTAATGAACAGATAATTTTTTTTAAGGAAGTTATGGATATTTTCAATTATTTTGAATATAATAATGTATGTTTTAAAAAAAACTATTTAAAAGAAGATTTTATTATAAATTTTTTTTTTTTAAAACTTAATCGTTGCAACATAAGAAAAAACAATTACAATACTCTTATACGCTTTGTCAATTTTTAAATTTTAAAACTCCGATGTACAGTACGTCGCGTACGCTTTCAATTAAATTTATTTGCATAACTATTTATTTACAAAATTTTCAAAGTAACAAATCATTTAAATTACAAATTTTTTTTCTAAAAAGATTATTTATTTTTAATATTTTGCAAATTTATTTTTTAATATCATTTCTCTGAAATATAATGGCAACTACAGAATATATTTCAAAAGTAGTTTTTTTTAATTTTACAAAAAATTTAACAAAAAGCAAAAACAATATACAATTAACAAAATATTTTTTTTAGCAAAACAAAAACAAAATACAGTACTTTTTGCACTTTTTAGATTCATAATTATTGAAAACTTTGTATGGCAGCTGCCCGCAAATGGGGTCGTCACATTTTGAAAATTCATATAAGTGCTCGATTCATTATACAACTAACCGTGTGTAATATTCATCCTCCTAGTTAGTTTTGATGAAATTCATATTGGTGCAAAGAAGTTGTATGGTAGCCCCCCGAAAATGGGGCCCTAACATATTGAAACTTAATTTAAATGCTCGATTCATTATATAACTAACCGTGTGTAATTTTCATCCTCGTAGTATAATTAGTTTTGAAGAAATTCTATTGGTGCAAAGAAGTTGTATGGAAGCCCTCCGAAAATGAAGCCGTAACATTTGGAAACTTCATATAAGTGGCGGATCCATTATAAAACTAACCGTGTGTAATTTTCATCCTTGTAGTATAATTAGTTTTGAAGAAATTCATATTGGTGCAAAAAAGTTGTATGGCAGCTCCCCGAAGCCTTGGTCCGATTTTAACCAAAAAAAAGGAAGAGTGTTGTAGAGTAGACTGTGTCAACTCTGGGATACCCGTATGACCTTAACATTTACATTATATCATCCAGTTAATTACTCTTGGCAACAAACAGCTTCATTCGGTGTAGTGTAATGCTCATATAAAAAAAGAAGTTGTATGGCAGCTACCCGAACCATTGGACCAAAATGGCTGGATTTAAATAGCGATGACAGCAATTGCAAAAAAACGAATTTGCGAAAATTTCAAGATCCTAGCTCCTTGAGTTTTTGAGTTATCGTGCGGACGGACAGACGGACGGACGGACGGCAATACATAGCTAAATCGATTTATTTTTCGATGCTGATCCGATAAGTACCCTTTACGCTATATCTAGGTCGTTTAGATCGATGCGTTACAAAAAGAGGAGCAATTTTAATATACCCGATATCATATATGTATGCCCCGTATAAATACTATATGAATCACCAAACAACATTATAAGATATAATAAGTTTATATAAAAGAAATGTGAATGAAAAAAACAATTTACGTTAAATTTAATTCTTTGGCAAAAAGTGTAACTTTTATTATAATTAAAACTGATAGGTACATCAAATTATAAATACATAACGCAACAAATGCTGAAAACTAAAACCATTATCTGTCAACATCTGTCGCTGTAAACATAATATTGTTAAAACCAAGTTCGTTATAAATGAAAACTAGTGTATAAACAAAATACATTGCTTTCATTTCGAACAGAACTTATTTTTTTTTCACCAGAATTTAAATTCAATTTCACTTGTGGGGAAAAAAAGAAAAAAAAAAGATTTTAATCTCCTTGTTCATTGAACATTTGAACTAAACAAATAAAAAGAAAGATATAAGTCGGCGCCTTTAATGTTTTGATTGAGCTGCAACTCACAACCAAAAATGAATTAAAATCCTACAGATAGTTGCGCATAATATTAGAGTCATAAGGCACAACTTTGAATAACGTGACAGTTAAATTTAAGTTTACGTTAAATTTATGACTTTTTACTTGTTTCATTAAAATTGGTCAAATAGTTTGCCCTAAAAAGGGACGTTTATTTTTGTATTGGAAAAAATAAGCCGATTAAATATTTTTTGATATAGAACTTACGTTTTTCATAATGTACAATACTTGTAAATTATGAATTGTAATTGAAATAAAAATAAATTATACTTACCGTTAATGTCGGACTTGAAAATATTTATGTTTATCCAATCCCAAATAAATTTTGAGACACGTAACAAACAAGTGATAAAAAAAAAACAAGAGTTTTTAAAAAAGCACATTTTCAAAATTATGCATCATACTGAGTATTTTATAATAATATTATAATTAATTTTTTTAATAAATAAGTGTTTTATCTAAGTCTAATTTCGTTATTTCATCAATTCATTATTAATTATGAATACTATTGAAATTATTACCTATAGAATATAATTCCAAATGCAGTCAAGAAAACTTGTTAACCAGTGCGAAATATAATGTTGGAGCTTTAATGTTAATGTTTAATTTTGGTAAAATATGCGCTGATAAATAAATTACTGAATTATAAAAAAAGGAAAATTTTAATTTTTAAGTCGTGATAGCCCTTCAATTGGGAAGCTTTTTTTTGGGAAGCTTGTCTTTGATGCTTCAATTGGGAAGCCAACATGTTTACTAAGCAAACTTATGATGATTCTCAAGGACCTATCTCCACCCTCCTGACCCCCTTTTGCGCAATTTTTTTAGGTTCTAGGAATTAAATTGTGAATTCAACCAAAATTTGGGATTTCACTTAAAATTTTATTATCTAAGCAAAAATGGTTAAAACTAACAGACACTTTCTGCAATTTTTAGAAACCATTTTAAATTTAAGAAAAACCTTTAAAATATTTTGAAACATAATGTTGTAGCTTTAAGTTGTGTATATTACTAAAAAAGATTTAGGCGGGTATTAAAGTTACAGGTGCTTAAAAATAGCAAAGCTTAAATTTTCGAACTCTTACAGCTCCTAAACAGGGGACATGACACGTTTGACGTTTGTTAAAAGACTCTTACTAATGTCTGAGGATATAATTTTTCCCAATTTCAAGTCTCCATCTTGAACCGTTTTGAATTTAAGAGGGGCCAAAAAATTTGTAAAAATTGAGTTTCGCATAACGCTTAATTTAGAATCGTTTGGCAACTCTATACATTTAGGCGATACAGTTTTATAAAGCTTATAAAAGCAGAGCTCTTTTACCATTTTGAAAAAAAACTATTTAAATTACCATTTTGAAAAAAAACATTTAAAAAAAAAACTAACTTAAATAAATAATATATTATTAACTATTTTATTCATCATAAGTACAATTTTCGTAATATTATAAATAGCACATTTATGTTACAATTGAAATTAAAATTATATACGAATATAATATTTGAAAATCATATTACTACTGACACATTAAATTTCAATTACTTCACTTACTTTTTTTTTTAATAGCAATTATAAATTTATTTTATAATAGCTAAAATTAATTAATTATAATATATATATTTAATAATTATATTTATAATAATATTTATTTTTCTATTTTAAATTCAATAATAATAAAATTTTTATTTATTTCTGGACATATAAAAATATACAAAAAATTTTGAAAGCTATTTATTCTTTTTAATTCACTTTATTTTGTTTAACTATATAAATATATTATTTTTTTCAATAATTATTTAACTGAAAAAAGTGTTTTAAGGAACCCAATTTAATATCGAAATATAACACATAGATAACATATTCTTTGATTTTAATTTATTTGTTATTAAATTAATTAATTACACAAATGTACAAATATATTAATTAATACTAATTAACAACAATATAATTAACTGTTATATAAAATAATAATTAATATTTAAAATATATTTTGAAGTTATACTTAAAAAAAAAAAAAAAGAACAACTTTGAAGATAAAACATTTAACTACCTTAAATTACATCATTTTTAAAAGAAAATTTATTTATTTTTTATTTTATAAAATTGACCAGTAAAATTGTTTAAATATTTTTTTTTTGTTTTTATTTGGATGGAGTTTTTACTTTTTAAAAATTTCTTTAACTTCCTTTTATTTCGGTTTTGTCTAAATTTGTTTTTCAATTCATTCTTATTCATCTATATACTAATTCATTTAGTTTATATATAATTTAATTTATAATTCAATATTAATCTGGTGATCTTAATTCTGAATTATCATCAATATTATCAACATCTTGTGTTTTTATTTCTGGTATATCAGTAATTTGTGTTGTTGTATAATTGGCACTGTTGGAATTTTCATAACCTGCTACTAAAGTTTCAATTATGAATTTTATTGTTACTTTGTAAATACCTTCAACATTTGCAGAATAACGATCACCTAATGTATTTTCAACAGCTGATAAAAATGGTTTTTCAACTTTCTAAAAATAAAAAAAAATATATATATAAAATACTTATTTGAAAATATTATTTTTAAAAATTTTTAAATAAAATTATGCAAAAGTACTAATAGTAAAAGGCAAAGATTATCTTATTATAATAAGTTGAGGGAAAATTTATTAAAATCTGTAGTAGTTAGTGCGGTAACAGCCTTTGGACTACTAAAGTCTCGCAATAAAAGTAAGTAGACCTAAAATGCTTATATACTTAAATCAAGGTCATAAATTTATATGATACTAGCAAGTTTACCCGCCGTTGTCTGGCAGTATGCAATTTGTCGAAGTTTGAATTTATATTTTAATCTATATATATATAATAAATGTATATATATGTTACGGTTTAAGTAATAACCGGACATTATTAATAATAACCAATATATCAAGGTCAAAGTGATTAATTTGGACAGAATTTATTAAATTTATCAAATAAGGCGGTAATTATTAATAATTCCCACCCATCTTAGGTAAATGTAATATTTTAAATAAATAAAAAAAACTATACATTATCCATTGTATGTACATAGTGAGTCAGTGATAAATGCGTACACGAAAATTGCGCACACAGAAAAAAGAGCAAACGGAAAAATGCGCATTATGAAAGATTTGTAGGAATTATATCTAAATAAAAATATTTAATTAAGAAAATATTTTTCTTTCCTAAATTAAACATATTATTGAAGAATTAAAAAAATAATTCATATAAACAAATGGAAATTCCCGCTTTAGTCATAGCACAGACAATGTATACCAAGATAATTCAATCGTAACGTAACGGTATATAAAAAAGTATTATATTAATATTCAAGTATTTTTTACAGATGATAAAAATTTGATTTTTCAATGTTTTTTAAAATGCAAATATGGACTTTTGAACCAACTATATGCAAGGAATCAATTCCATATTTACAAAGAAACTTTTCTTTCAATTGAAGAAATTCCAAATAATTCATTTTCGGTTGTAACTCGCAGCTCAATCAAACTATTATATGCGCCGCGCCGACTTATGTCTTTCCTCTTTTTGTTTAGTTCAAATGTCCAATAAATAAGTAGATTGAAATTTTTTTAAATTTTTGTTTTGTTTTTGTCTTTTCTTTTTATCTTAATTTCTTAAAAAACAAGGAAGAGTGTGGTAGAGTAGACTGTGTCAACTCTGGCATACCCGTGTGACCGTTATATAAACATTATATCATTATTATTATAAACATTAATTACTTTTGGCAAAATTTCAACATACTAGCTTTATTAGGTGTAGTGTAATGCTCATATAAAAAGAAGGAGTTGTATGGCAACTACTCAAACCCTCTGCCGTAGACCAACCAAATTTTGCAGTAACTTTGGCCATTACACTAAACTATTTTTGGCAAAATTTCAGAAACCTAACTTCAATAGGAATAGAGTAATGCTCATATAAAACAGGAAGTTGTATGGCAGCTACTCGAACTCACTGCAACAGACCAAACAAATTTTGCAGAAATTTTGGCCATAAAACTAAACTACCTTTGCCAAAATTTCAGACACGTAGCTGTAATAGGTACAGAAAAATACACATATAAAAAAGAAGTTGTATGGCAGCCACCCGAACCCATGGACCAAAACAGCTGGATTGAAATAGCGATGACGGCTATTGCAAAAAAACGAATTTGAGAAAATTTCAAGATTCTAGCTCCTTTAGTTTTTGAGTTATCGTGGTGACGGACGGATGGACAGACGTACGGACGACCGGACATACATAGCTAAATCGATGTTATTTTCGATTCTGATCCGATCCATACACTTGAGTCTATATCTACCCCGCCTCCTTTGACTATATAGTCATACGGGTATAAAAATGAGTTCTGTTCGAAATGAAAGCAATACATTTGGTTTATACAGTAGTTTTCATTTATAACGAACTCTGTTCAATTTTAATTATAATAAACGAAACACTTTTGCCAATGAATTAAATTTTACCTAAAAATGTAAGTTGTTTATTACATTCATATTTCCTTTATTTAAACTTATTACATCTAATAATGTTGCTTGGTGATTATTTTAGTATTTTTATATATATTTTTGAATATAAAAAAAAATCATAATAACGCATCAAAAATACAAAAAAAATTTCATTAGAAAAAAAAGCAGTATATATAGGGGTGAGGCTGACACATAAAATAAAATTCTAGCAAATGAGTTCAAAGTGCCCATTCTAGAATTAGCACATTCTACAATGTTCAATTCTTATACTAATTTTTCAAAATTCACAGCATTCTTTTAAAACGACATTAGTTTATTACGACGAATATTTTTTGTCTCTTCATGGTCGTTATAAGCGAGCTTTACTGTATGTATTTTTTATTTTTGCTATAAAGAAATATTGCTACTTCGTATATTGTTGTTACTTTTTTTGTGAAATTTTTTGTGATAATAATATAACCCACTTTTGAAATATATTCTGTAGTTGCCATTACGTTTGAGAGATGTATAACAAAAGTTGTTATCAAATATGTTTGTAAAAAATCAAAAATCTTTCTTAAAAAAATAATTTGTAATTTAAATGATTTGTTCCCTAGGGCCTAACCAAAATGAACGCTTATGGTGTATAATTGCTAACAAAAAGTTGTAAATTAGTAGTTAAGTACATGATATTACATGGGAATAACATACTTTACCTCGAATTTTTAAAGTTTAAACATTGACAAAGCATATAAAAATGTTATTGTTCCAAAAATAAAATATTTTGAAATAATATTGTTTTTAAAAATACCTATATATTTTTTTAAAAAATACATTACATATATTCAAAATAATTGAAATACCTATAATATGTTTGCAGAAACAAAAAATTACATTTCTTAAGAAAAATTATGTGTTCTTTAGGGATCAACCAGAATAAATGCGTACGACGTGCAGTTTCTGTCAAAAAATTTTGAAACCTACTTATTTATGTTATGTACTGTACTTCGGAATTTAAAATTTTAAAATTTGACAAAGCGTATAAAAATATTGTAATTGTTTTTTCTGATGTTGCTACGATTAAGTTTTCAAAATAAAATATTTTAAAATAATATTTTTTTTTTAAAAAAACATACATTCAAAATACCGCAAAAAAAACTAAAAAATAATCTTCAACTTAAATAAAAGTTGACGTATAATTTCTGTCAAAAAATTTACAAATAAATAGGTACATGAATTTACATGAGAGCAACCAAAATACACGTAACGCGATGTACTGTAATCGTATTTTTAAAATTTACAAATTGACAAATGGTTTTTGGTTTTTCTTATATTTCTAAGATTATGTTTTAAGAAATATCTTATATTGAAAAAAATTCAAAATATACCTATTATATGAAATTAATAAAATTTTTTGTACTAAATTAAAACATTCAAATAAATATTTTTATGTGTACGCGTGTATCAATTTACCGATATATAGATAGACATATTGACGTGCTACCGTATAAAAATTGTACGTCGTATGCTTTAATTTAGATAAAATAAATATTTAATTATCTACTCCTTTCATCTACTCTTTTTCAAGGGGCGGTGTGGTGAAGCTGTAAAAAGAGTAGTTTACTCCTAGACAAATAGGTATAATATGAAGTAAAGTAAAGAATTCAGAACCATTTTTTGTATATGTACATACATTTATAGTAAAAATTTCAGATTTTATTGAAATGTAGTGCTTATTTGCCTATGTAGCTACTAAATTTAAAAATGGAATAAGGGGAGGAAAAATTTATCAATTTTTTAATTGATTAGTTATTTTTTTTTAATATCTTTGTAGATATGTTATAAATCTTAAAATTGTGATTTTAAAAAAAATCTCGACTTGTGTCAACTTGACTATTATTTTGTATTTTGGCACTTGTATGGTATGTTAAATTTTGTTGTACATATTATGCTCTATGAATAAACTTTTTAATTAGGATACAGAATACATACAACATATTTCAAATATAACTAAAATGTTTAGAAAAAAGTACAGTTTTCTATATATAGGACAGCATTAACTCGAATTTTGGCTACTTGACTTCAGTATGTATACATATGTATTTGTTTAGAAAAATCAACAAATTTTCAGAACATTATATATTAGAACACTATTTATATTTAGTATGTAAATCGCTTTTTTTTGTGTTGTAAGTGTACAAAATTATACTCTCTTTATAGCGCGTTAAGCTACAGGAATAAAATTCAAAAATACTTAAAAACGTTTTTATAATTGAAAAAATGAAGTTTTTTTTTTAAGCAAATTTCAAACGCAAGAATTGTTGACAACATTGTTGCCATACATTATATTATGTATAGAAAAAAAAATTAGTTTCGTGTAATATTAGTCTAATATAAATTACACAAAACAAATTTTTTATGTAAATTTAAAAGCACAAAAAGCTCGAATTTCGAGCAAAGGGCGATACTAGTATATATAAAAGCGAAAGTTTGTTTGATTTTTATTGATGTACAATCCAAAATTATTCAGCCAATTATCATGGAAATTAGTATATAAAGATTTTTGAGTACGGGTAGTCTTATAGACTTAAAGTTTTCAAACTTTTTGCGGTAAAATAAAAAAGGTGTGTTTGATTGCTTGAAAATTTTGTATACGTGTTGTTTTTTTAAAATTTTGTAACTAGGACCCCGGTATTATCTAATTATAATATAGTATTATAATGGTTTAATGAAAGGAATTTAGGCTTTGTTTTTGGAAAAAATGTTTTAAAATACTATATATTTAAGCAAATTTCTCAATAATATTGTTAAAATTAAATACAAAATTGAACTTTTTTCTCTTTAAATTTTATTTAATCAAAAAAATGCATTTTGACACTGATAAAAATAAAAATAACTCACGTGACTGTCGGTTAGCTTAAGCTATAGCAAAGAAGATCATTTGAGAGAGAATTTTTTATTTTCATTTTTTGGTATATGTATGCGAATACGTATACATTATTATTATTATGCGACCACGTATACATTATTAAATATTATTTTTTGTTGAATGAATTTTAATAGATTTTATTTTTACTTTACCAAAAGGTTTTTTATGAATGATTGCGTGTGGCTATTTTGTAATTTTAGAAAGGAAAATGTGAAAAAGAAAATCTGAAAAAAAATATCTTTGTTGAATTATAATTAAAAATTATAGAAACGGTAACAATAAATGTTTTAATTCTTAACGTTTTTAAATTATATACATAGATACATGTTTTTAAATTATATACATATGTCTAATTCAAATTCACATGCACTTTTTTAAGTATTTCAGTTTTATTAAAATACATTTACATTATTTTTTGTTTCGAAAAAATCGAAATATATACGTGAATTTGAAAGATCATAATATATTATATGTACTAATTCGATGCCTCCAAACAATAACGATGTAAGTTTAGTTTGATATCACGATTGGAATATTTGCCTTAGGTATAAGTAAATTCATATCTCTTTTACTTGTTAATTTTTATAATTCATATTTTTATAAATAACATTTTTTTGGTTTTAATTATAGTTACAACAAAACAAAATTAAACAAGTGAGGGAAAAAAACCAAGGGTTTTTAAAAAGCACATTTTCAAAATTATATACGGTTTCTTACTGAGTATTTTATCATTTATTTTTATAAAAATATATAATATGATAATATTATAATTTTGTTATTTCATTAATAATTAATTATATGACTAATAGTGAAATACTTAGAATACAACCCCAATGCATTCAAGAAAATATGTTAATAAGTGCAAAATATAATGTTGGAGCTTCAATGTTAACGTTTAATTTTGGAAAAACTTACACTGGTGAATAAGTTACTGTTTTATAAGAACATAAAAGTTTTAATTTTGAAGACCTAGTAGCCCTTCAATGGGGAAGGTTCCCAAATTTTTGCTTAGCAAAATTATGATGGATTTGCTCACCCTCCTCCTGTGTTCACCCTTCCAATTTTTTTCCGGTTCTAGGAAATCAATTTGGAACTCCAACAAAATTTGGAATCTTACCTAGAATATTATTATCTAACCAAAAATGGTTAAGACTAAGAAACAATTTCTTCAATTTAAAGAGACCCTTTCAAATTTAAGAAAAACCTTTAACGGATGTTGAAATATAATGCTGCAGCTGTAAATTTTGCATATTTGTAAAAAAAAATTTGAACAGGTGTTGAAGTTACAGGTGGTTGAAAATAGCAAAATTTCAATTTTCGAGCCCTTATAGCTCCTAAACAGGGGACGTGACAAAAAAATTTTGTTAACTGCCTCCTATTAATTTTGGAGGACCTAACTTCTCCCAAAATATCAAGAGCCTAGGTTGAACCGTTTAGAAGATATATGGGGCCAAAAATTTTGCAAAAGTTGAGTTTAGCTTAATGGTAAATTTTAGTACCGTATGGTAGCCCTATACATTTTAGCCTTATATTTTTGTAAATCTTATAAAACCAGCTATCTTTTGCCGTTTTCAGATTGAAAATACACTTAACAAAACTCTTGTTATAATAATTTAAAAATAGGGCTTTTTCCAACTTTGGGGGGCTGTAGCTCCGTAACGGGTGGCTACATAAAAAAATTCTTCTACGAAATTAATTTTTTTGTAATATCTACCCGTGGTTAAAATTTCTTTACTCTATTTCAAACGTTGTAAAAGTTTTTGTAAACATACGGACGGACAAAGTCAAAATTAAGAAAAACCTTTGACACTAATTGAAACTTTCGTTTTTGAGCTTTCAATTTTGTATACAAATAAAAAAAAATGTTGACAGGTATTCAAGTTATAGGTGTTTAAAAGCTAAATTTTTAGCAAAATTTCAATTTTCGACCCCTTACAGCTCCTAAAGAGGGACCGTGACAAAAAAATTTTGTTAACTGACTCTTACTTATTTCTAAGGATCTAACTTCTCCCAAAATTTCAAGTTTCTAGATTTAGCCGTTCCGAAGTTATGAGGGATCAAAAATTTTGTAAAACTTAGTTTTGAATAACGGTAAATTTTAGTACCGTATGGTAACCCTATACAATTGGCTTTTAAAAACTTGTAAAGCTTATAAAAGCAGCTGTCTGTTACCGTTTTCAGGTTGGAGATATACCTTATAGAACTCTAATTATAACTGTTTAAATATGGGGCTTTTTTCAACTTTATGGGGCTGTAGCTCCGTAACGGGGGGGGCTACAAAAAAAAGTTTGAACATTAAATTATTTTTATTGCAATACCTATCCATTCCTGATATTTTTTTGTCAATCGTAGGTAAAAAGGGACGGACGGACGGACGGACAGAGTGAAGCTATATA
Organism: Dolichopus griseipennis; assembly: GCA_963082915.1. Taxonomy (NCBI): domain Eukaryota; kingdom Metazoa; phylum Arthropoda; class Insecta; order Diptera; family Dolichopodidae; genus Dolichopus; species Dolichopus griseipennis. Next base: position 50,473,890 of record OY720445.1, on the reverse strand, counting down.
GGCACATTTTTACAAAATTTTTTGAAAATGTGCTAAAAAAGCAACTTTTTCATACTTCTATGCTTAGTTACGTCATTTTTAATTGTATATTTTTTTAATCGAATGGTATAGAGTGAACATTTTCGGATAAGAACAATGTAAGCCTACTTACATTAGCATTTTTAAGAGAAATAAACGAGGAAGATTATAGTTATCCTTGTCAACTTTTAGATACCCTTGCGTGTATTAAATAAATAAGAAATTCTTATATTGCAATTGAACTGTTTGACAGAAAATTCAAAATATTTGTTTTTTTATATTTAATTACAAAAAAAATTAATAAAAAAAAAATGAATTAAAAAGAAAGATGAATTGTAAAAAAAAATATGCTCTCAACGTGATTCGAACGCACAATTTTCAATTAAAATGTCGACGTCTTAACCATTAAGCCATCGACTTTAAGGCAGGTTTTCATGAGAAAATTTTGCCCAGTAATCTTGACTTTAGAGAGAGAGGTATATAGTATACTCTCAATAGGAGAGAAAGAGTAAAATGATTAAATTTATATTAAAATTTTTTTATATCTTTTGACAAAAACAAATTACATAACCTTATTTTTTAATTTTTAAATTTATATTTCGCGAATTTTTCAATTCAAAGTTAAAATTTTATTAATTTTAAATAAATGATAAAATTTTAATCAATTTCAAATAATTTTAAATAAAAATTCGTTCATCAAACCATAATATAAAATGTTTTTTTTTCTTTGTTTACATTCTCTTGTTTGTTTACAAAATTCAAATGTCATGTGTCCATAAAAATATGTAATAGTATGCAAAAAATTTTTGTGTAGAATACACTTTTTATACCCGTATGACTGTATAGTCCAAGGGTATAATAAATTTGCCATTACGTTTGTGACACAGAGAAGGAGGGGGGTACATATAGACTCAAGTGTATGGATCGGATCAGAATCGAGAAATAAATCGATTTAGCTATGTATGTCCGTCCGTCCGTCCGTCCGTCCGTCTGTCCGTCTGTCCGTCTGTCCGTCCGTCCGTCCGTCATCACGATAACTCAAAAAGTAAAGGAGCTAGGATTATGAAATTTTCACAAATTCGTTTTTATGCAAAAAACGGAATCGAGTTTTAAATTCAGCCATTTTGGTCCACGGGTTCGAGTACCTGCCATACAACTTCTAATTTTATATGAGAATTACTCTATATCTATGGAAGCTGCGTGTCTGAAATTTGGCCAAAAGTAGTTTAGTATAATGGTCAAAGTTACTGCAAAATTTGGTTGGTCTACTGCAGAGGGTTCGAGTACCTGCCATACAACTCCTTCTTTTATATGAGCTTTACACTACACCTGATGAAGCTGGGTGTCTGAAATTTTGCAAAAAATAGTTTAGTGTAATGGCCAAAGTTACTGCAAAATTTAGTTGGTCTACTGCTGAGGGTTCGAGTAGCTGCCATACAACTCCTTCTTTTATATGAGGATTACTCTACACCAAATGAAGCTGAGTGTTTGAAATTTTGCCAAAAGTAATTAATCGGATGATATAATGTATATGTTACGGTCATACGGGTATCCCAGAGTTGACACAGTCTACTCTACTACACTTTTCCTCGTTTTTTGTATGTAGTAGCAACTTTATAGGAAAAAGACCTAAGAGACCATCTTTTTGCCAAGGATTATGGCGCTCCCTCAATACTTGTCTAAGGATTATGGATAACTCTCCAAGGAATATGGATGTTTCTCCCAGTAATTTATCGTTTTTTCTTTGTCGCGCAAATAGTATTTTTGTATCTTCTCAATATTTTTTTTAAATTATTATAGTTGCGATGGTATCAATTGTTTGTTTTAAATAACTGTTTTGAATTTTTTAAAAAATGTATTAAAAAAAATAAATAATTTATAAATGAGAATTTTAAGATGAATTTAAAAAAAAAAAAATTTTGCCCCAGCCAGGAATCGAACCGAAACGTTTTGACTACTAGTCCCATGCCCATTTCCTATCCACTATACCATAGATAATAGAACAATTAACAATTTGTCTACAAAACAAGTTTTTATTTATCTCATCATTTTTTTTAAATAATTGTAGTTGCTATGGTATCAATTGTTTGTTTTAAATAACAGTTTTAAATAATCGTAGTTGCTATGGTATCAATTGTTTGTTTTAAATAACAGTTTTGAATTTTTTTATAGAAATATTAAAAAAAATTAATAATTTTTAATATAAATGAGAGTCTTCTGTCAAATTTTCTATAAAATAAAATTTTTTCAAACATAAAATAAATACATATATTATATTAAAAAAAAAATAGATAAAAAAAAATGAATTTAAAAAAAAAAAAAATTTTTCCTTAGCCTGAATTCGAACCGAGACATTTTTGCTAAAAGTAACATGTCCTAACCACTATACCATGAATCGATTAATAATTAAACAACAATTTGTTTGTTTTTATTTTTGGTTTCTATTGCGTTATTAATTTTGAAAATACTCATAAAATATCGAAAAATTTGTATGGCAGCTACCCGAAGCCTTTCTCCGATTTTAACCAAAAACAATAGGGAACCTACAAATTGTCAAAAAATTACTTTGTGAAAGTTTCAGAACTCTAGCTCTTATAGTTTTTGAGTTATCGTGCTGACGGACGGACGGACACACATAGCTAGATCGATTCACTTTTCGATGCTGATTCGATACGTACCCTTGACACTATATCTAGCTCTTATATTTCGATGCGTTACAAACGGAGGAGTAATTTTAATATACCCGATGTTCATATATGTATGCACGGGTATAAAAATAATAACCCGTAAAGAACGTCATAAGTCTTGAAGATCAGATAATAAATTTGTTTTAAATATTTTTCAAAGTTTTTTTAACTTTACATTTAAAATCGTGAATTTCTAATTGTCTTCTAAATGTTTTCTTAATAAAATTGTATTCTTAATTTATTCCTAATAAAATTGTATTCTTAATTTATTTAAAAATAACAAATTTATAATAAAATATATTTCAGACTTACATCACTATAGCTTGGAAAATATATTTAAAGAGCTTTCACTTTTGTAAATCACAAAAAAAAAAATTTGCACAGGTAATCAAATTACAGGTCATTTTAAGCTTTTTCGTTTTTGGATGTCGAGTCAAAACGGCTTGACCGAAATTTTTTGTTTTTCCTCTTAGCAACCGGAAATAGTTGTATAAATTTGGTTGGAATACATTAACCCATTTCGGCCTGGCGGTCTCCCAAAAAATTTTGTGTTTCCGATTTGTGTCCAATTTTACAGGGTGATTTTGCAGTCGAAAAGAGAGGCTAACACAAATTTTTGTTGGTTAACTGGTTTGGGAACGAGGGTGCAATGAAGCTTTTTCAATGTTTTTAATGTCAAGTTAAAACAGTTAGACCGATTGACTTGAAATTTTGCACAAATGTTCCTCTTAGCAACCGGAATTATTGTACAAATTTGGTTGGAATAAATTAACCCATTTCGGACTGGCGGGCTTCTAAAATATTTTGTGTTTCTGATTTGTGTTCAATTTTAAAGGGTGATTTTGCAGTCGAAAAGAGAGGCTGCAAAAAGTTTTAGTTAATTCGTGTAAAATTGCAGCTCTTCAAATAAAATCTAAAAACAAACAATTCAATTTCGTATATAAAAGAGAGGCTGCAAAAAGTTTTAGTTAATTCGTGTAAAATTGCAGTTCTTCAAATAAAATCTAAAAACAAAAAATTTAATTTCGTATACATTATGCTTAAATACATAGTATTTTAAAATAGTTTTTCCGAAAAAAAAGCCTAGATTTCTCTCATAAAATCATAAAAAAACGAGGAAGGGCGTAGTAAAACTTTCAGGTAAGTACAAAACACAATATAAGTTGAAAAGCAGATTTTTAAACCTTTTCTAAACCATCGACTATATTTTATTCAAACGTTGGCAATTCAAGAAAACTACTATTGATGACATACTACTAGTATAACGACATAATGGCAAATATAGTATACCCTTTTGCTCTATAGTTGCAAAATAAACTCCTGAAACAAATTGCGCAAAATAAACTCCTGAAACAAATTGCGCAAAATAAACTCCTGAAACTCGTATTCAATCTGCCTAGATGGTTTCCAACCAGTAGACTGCATAACAAAACCAAGATTAATACTGTTACAGAAAAAATTTCATATTTAACCGAAAAGTTCAACTCAGAATTAATCAATTCAAATAACCCCTTACTTAGCTTTAATTAATTTTTAAAAAAACAAGCTTTAAAAAAAGGTTTTTGCCATTTTCCTTTAAAATAACTTTACCATAGATGTAAGAATGCTGTTATTTACACAAAAATTTTTAAATTAACTGTAGTAAAGATGTATAAAATATCTATATCTAAGTGAATAATGTATAAAACAAAAAATTGTATTTGAAATTATGGAGCAAAGTGAATGAAATAAAATAAAAATGACTAAATTATTTTTGGCAAAATTTTAAACACCCAGCTTCAATAGATGTAGTGTAATGCTCATATAAAAGAAGGAGTTGTATGGCAGCTACTCGAACCCAATGCAGTAGACCAACCAAATTTGCAGTAACTTTAAACATTACACTAAACTATTTTTGGCAAAGTTTCAGACACCCAGCTTTAATAAGTGAAGAGTAATGCACATAATAAAAAATAAGTTGTATGGCAGGTACTCGAACCCGTGGACCAAAATGACTGGATTTAAATAGCGATGACGGCAATTGCATAAAAACGAATTTGTGAAAATTTCAAAATCCTACCTCCTTTGTTTTTTGAGTTATTGTGCGGACGGATGAGAAACGGACAGACGGACAGATGAAGGAACGGACGGGCGGACATATGATCCGATTCATACACTTAAGTCTATATCTACACAAACGTAATAGCAAATATAGTATACCCTTTTGACTAAAACTCATACATAGTTTTAAATAGTGAATTATAATACGTAAATGCTTAAATTTTAAATGTTTTTGATTTTAGCAATATCATTAAAACTTGATATAGTAAAAATTTAGCTCGCTTTATTTTCTGTTTGAAAGATCTTTGTTGTCCTTAACCCATAAAAATTCCATTTTTTTTTGACATTTTAATTGACTTTGTCTCATAATAAAGCTTACTTTGAAGGAGATAAATGGTGTCGCAAAAATATTTGATTATTATTACTTTCAGACGCCAAATCAAATGCTCCAGTTAACAATGGTCCAAACCTTTTTTTTTGTAAATCTCTCATTTTTAATTTCCTCTGAACCTAAAGTTACAATGTATAGGCTTTCTGATGTGACTTCATTCTTTTGTTTTGTAACGGTGTTATGGTGAATGAATTTCCATCAGGTATATTCATACTAGATATTTGGAATACTATGCAAAATTGTGAATTTTTTAGGGCCGGTGGTAGGCCAGCTATTACAATGTTAACCCTTTTAACTTTTTTTGCTTTTAACCCTTTTAACCCTTTTGGACAAATCCTCATTTTGTTTTTTCAAGGTTAAATTTTCTTTAAGAGATCAAATTTATTGGACAAAAAACTCAAAAAATTAATAAGTTTTGACACAGCGAGTTTCAGATATTATGCCATTTTGTCCATTGTACAATCGGTTAAATCAAACGCAGCCAAATCATCCTCCTCTGTTTCATCTACCTCTTCAGGACTGCAAGGGAATCATTTAGTTCAGAAAGAACACTTGCAGAATATGTTGCCGGTTTTTATCATATCATATGTGTCATCGGAAATTGACGCACATTTTATATGAAATAATTCATACAACATAATTAATACGGAAAAACATTTCTTTATAGAACACTGGTTTACCATTTTAATTTTTATTGTTCCGTTTCTTTTTTTAATCTTATTTTAAATTTTGTTTTCTTTTTTTATTTTTTTTTTAATATTTTAATTTAAAAGTTTTAATATATGTATATTTAATTTTAATTTTTAATATATTTTTTAAAATTTTATAAAATTTTATTTAGAGCGCAATAAACTACTTCACTATTTGACAGTTGAAAAACTTTTTTTTTTTTAGAAAATGTATCTTTTTGTTTTGTTTCCAAATTTATATTCTATTTTTTTATTTTTTTTTTTTTTTTTACTTTTTTTAAGCGCTAACTATTCAACTGTTAGGCTAATAAGCCTGTCTATACCATAGGTACATGTGGGAACAGGGGGTCATATTATATTCGTGTTATTGGAATTGGTCTTATTGAATTCCACATACAATTTAAACATGAGACAGTACTAGGCCTTAAAACATGTAGAAACGTTTTAGATTTTCAATATTTACAATTCTATTTTTTGTTTATATTGTAATATTTTATATTTTACTTATATGGTATTCTATATCTGCGAGTTATATTATTTAATTAAATTATTTGATTATATTTTGCATTTGTTTATATTTTTATATTAAAGTATTTTTTATTAAAGATTTATAATTATTAATTATTGATTATGCCATTAATTTGAACCCAATGGCGAATGGTAGCAGAGTCGAGTCGAAAACCCGAAAAGTTTTTTCACTTTCACTAGAATTCGAACCAGGGCCCTTTTGCATGAAAGGTCGGCACTCAACCACTTTGCCACCCAGCTGTTCGAATTTAAATTGGACTTTTGACAGGGCATGGGACAAAAGTCCCAGAGTCAAAAAATGTATATGTTTTTAGACGTTTTTAAAATTATATAAACTTTTACCACCTGTGCTTGAAATTAGAGCTACTGTTGCTTTTGAATTTCCCCAAAACAAATTTCTTTTGTATAATGGTGCCGTGATATAACGCCATATGTTATAAAGCCTTAATGGCTTTATGACTCTTTTGTGTGTCTCATAAAACCATAATCGCGAAATTTTTTCATATGGCTTTAAATCACACTCGAATAAGTCATAAAGCCATAATGGCGTTATGACTCACTTCAAACAATTTTTTTTAGAAAAAACAATAGAAATATTATTACTTCGAAGTTTATAATTTGGTGACAAATATACCTTCTATGCGTAGCCAGTGTCATTGATTTTGTACCCGTTTATAAGATCTCTCCTAATTCAGAATCTCTCATTACATATATACATATATAAATATTCTGGAAAAAGCGAATACCCTGATTTTGAATCTTACTCTAAAATCCCTCCCAATGCGGCATAACGTATATATAATATGTGTACATATTCTGTAGAAGTCGTAGAAGTCTGATATCGTCGAGGTTCGCCCGGCTATCCGCGAACGCGGCTCGTCTGGATACGGCGCGGCCGCGAATACTCGTGCGCGGCGGCAAATACGTGCCTACCCTATACCCTAATATTCACCTTGTACATATTCAGCGTGTGCTTTATGTATTATGAGTAATTGCTTAAAAGTATTAGAACAGGGTGTAACTGCAAATGTACCATTTATTAGATAGTTCCGTTGATCTATTGTTTATAACACTATTGTAGGTGACATAAAAATGGTGTACGCATAATATTCCTCCTAATAAAATTTGTTGGTTTTTTTGGGAAAATGTTGCTTTAATTTTATAAAGATGTCTCGCATTTCCCCAAAATTTACTGATGGACAAATACCTCTAAATTGCTTATATGTTTCATCAAAAAAGTCACGAATATTACTTCTTTTCAACAAAATAATATAATAATGATAGCTGTAAAATTTTGTAATATATAACAATTTTAACTCAATCATTAAATTTTAATTATATGGTGTTATGACTAAAAATTTTTAAAACACAATATGGCTTTATGACTAACTCGAGTTTGTTTTAAAGCCATATTAAAGAATTTCGCGATTATGGCTTTATGACTCAATCGATTGAGTCATAATGCCATTATGGCTTTATCGCATATGGCGTTATATCACGGCACCTTGTATAATATATAATTTACTAATATTACACGAAAAATTATTTTGTGTTCCTTTACGTAATAAAAATTATCGTAACAATTTTTCCAACAACTCGAGCGATTGTTACGCTTGATATTTGCTTGAAAAAAAGTTAAATTTATGGCTTTTTCAATTCTAAAACCCTTTTTAAGTTTTTTGATTTTTATTCCTTTAGATTTTTATTCCTTAGTGTAATAATTTGGTAAAGATCTAAATTCTGGCATTTCAATTTAGTTTATAAAACTTAATATGTTCTGCATGTATTTTAATACATAGAAATAAATTTTTATCCTTATTTCCATACCATTCTAGCGGCTAAGAATTACTAATAATGTTTTTCGAAAATGACCACTAATTAAAATAGGTTTACCTTCAAAAAAATTTATTTCCATTTTCATTCATACTAACATTTCGAAACAATTTATTAGTTCGATTTTAAACTGAAACTTGATAAATTGAAATTTTAATTATAATAATTAGAAAAATCTTATTTTATAAGCTACACAATTACATTGCCACCAGAACTGAATTTCTTGTAAGACTTTGGTATTGAAATTTAGAACCAATGATTTGATTTTAATTAAAACTTGGAGTTGGTAAGTGGGTTATTAATATTTTCTCAATTTCAATAGGGGTTTTATTAATGTAAATATCCTTATTAAAGTTCCAAAGAAAATTTTTATATAAGAAGTATTTAATTTCATTCCAAAGTAAAAATAAAGTACCAATTTAAATTTCCTTCAAACTGCAAATAAAAATAAATAACTATCGCAATTAAAATGGACTTTCTCATTTAAGCAATCCCGCTACTCATTTTCTTTTATTCATTAGCTATAAATATTATTTTTTGTTTGCAAATTTTCAAATGATGTTTCACCTGAAACATGTTATAAAAGCAGTTTTAAATAAAAAAATTAAACATTCTTAATAACTGTATGCAATAAAATTCCTACTATTCTTTCTTGTATTAATTTTGTTTTTTAATTTTAATTTAATAATTTAGAAGAATACTTTATAGAAAATTTGAAATAAAGAATTAATAAAAAAAAGCGTATCATATATTTTTCTGAAATTAAATGATAAAATACTTAATATGATACATTATATAATACTGAAAAGGATATTTTTTTAAAACCCTGGTTTCATTTTAGGGATTATCTTTGGAAAAGATTTCTTTTAATTTTTTAACTGCATACAAATGTAGGAACCAAATTTTGAGTCAACTTTTTTAAATTTTGTTTATTTTTTCATATTTCCCTCTATATTATATTTTTAGAATTTTAAACCAAATAAAAGAAATAATTACTACTTAGTTACAACTTCAATAGTCATTTTGTCCAACGGGTTCTATATTGAAGCTGGGTGTCTGAAATTTTGCCAAAGGTAGTTTAGCTTAATGGCCAAGGTTTCTGCAAAATTTGGATGGGCTACTGCAGAGGGTTCAAGTAGCTAACATACAACTCCTTATTTTATATGAGCATTACTCTACACCTAATGAAGCTGGGTGTCTGAAATTTTTTACCAAAAATAGTTTAGTCTTATGGCCAAAGTTTCTGCAAAATTTGGTTGATCCACTGCAGTGGGTTTGAGTAGCTGCCACAAAACTTCATATTTCACATGACCATTACTTTACATAATAAAGCTGAATGTTTGAAATTTTGCCAAAAATAATTAACCGGATGATATAATGTTTATATTACGGTCATACGGGTATCCCACAGTTGATACAGTCAGTAGAATAGACTCTACTGACAGTAAATTGCTGGATTAATTTTAACAAAAAGAAGAACTGTCTTTCATTTCAGCAATTTACTTTTATATTAAAACACTTTTAAATGCAAAAGATCTGCCATCAATTTTTATAATATTTATAAAAAAAAAATTAAGATAAATAAAAACTCGTTGTGTAGAGAAATTATCAATTGTTCTATGGTGTAGTGGTTAGGACATGGCACTAGTAGACAAAACGTTTCGGTTCGAATTCAGACTGGGGCAAAATTTTTTTTTTTTTTAAATTCATCTTAAAACGCTTATTTATAAATTATTCATTTTTATTTTTTTAATACATTTTTAAAAAAATTCAAAACAGTTATTTAAAACAAACAATTGATACCATAGCAACTATTATAAATTTAAAAAAAAATTGAGATGAACAACAAATCGATGGCTTAGTGGATAGGACGTCGGTCTTTTTATACCCGTATGACTATATAGTCCAAGGGTATAATAAATTTGCCATTACGTTTGTGACGCAGAGTAGAAGGGGGGGAAGGGTAGATATAGACTCAAGTGTATGGATCGGATCAGAATCGAACGAGGAAGAGTGTAGTAGAGTAGACTGTGTCAACTCTGGGATACCCGTATGACCGTATCATATACATTATTTATCCGATTAATTACTTTTGTCAAAATTTCAAACATACAACTTTATTAAGTGTAGTGAAATACTCATATAAAAGAAGGAGTTGTATGGCAGCTACTCGAACCCTCTGCAGTAGACCAACCAAATTTTCCTGTAACTTTGGCCATCACACTAAACTATTTTTGGCAAAATTTCACCCAGCTTCATTAGGTGTAGTGTAATGCTCATATAAAATAAGAAGTTGTATGGCAGCTACTCGAACCCTCTACAGTAGACCAACCAAATTTTGCAGAAACTTTGGCCATTACACTAAACTATTTTTAGCAAAATTTCAGACACCCAGCTTAATTAGGTGGAGAGTAATGCTCATAAAAAATAAGAAGTTGTATGGCAGCTACTCGAACCCACTCCACTAGATCAACCAAATTTTGCAGACTCTTTGGCCATAAAACTAAACTACTTTTGGCAAAATTTCAGACACGCAGCTGTAATAGGTACAGAGTAATACCCATATAAAACGAGGAAGAGTGTAGTAGAGTAGACTGTGTCAACTCTAGGATACCCGTATGACCGTAACATATACATTATATCATCCGGTTAATTACTTTTGGCTTTATTAAGTGTAGTGGAATACTCATATAAAATAAAGAGTTGTATGGCAGCTACTCGAACCCTCTATCGTAGACCAACCAAATTTTGCAGAAACTTTGGCCATTACACTAAACAATTTTTGGAAAAAATGCAGACACCCAGCTTCATTAGGTGGAGAGTAATGCTCATATAAAAAAAGACCATTTTCCCTTTCCCTTTTATATGACCATTACTCTATACCTATTGAAGCTGCGTATCTGAAATTTTGCCAAAAATAGTTTAGTATAATTGCCAAAGTTACTGCAAAATTAGGTTGGTCTACTGCTGAGGGTTCGAGTAGCTGCCATAGAACTCCTCCTTTTATATGAGCATTACCCTATACCTAATGAAGCTGGGTGTCTGAAATTTTGCCAAAAATAGTTTATTGTAATGGCCAAAAATACTGCAAAATTTGATTGGTCTACTGCAGTGAGTTCGAGTAGCTGCCATACAACTCCTCCTTTTATATGAGCATTACACTACACCTAATGAAGCTGGGTGTCTGAAATTTTGCAAAAAATAATTTAGTGTAATGGCCAAAGTTACTGAAAAATTTGGTTGGTCTACTGCAGAGGGTTTGAGTAGCTGTCATACAACTACTTCTTTTATATGAGCATTACACTACACCTAATAAAGCTGTATGTTTGAAACTTTGCCAAAAGTAATTAACCGAATGATATAATGTATATGTTATGGTCATACGGGTATCCCAGAGTTGACACAGTCTACTCTACTACACTCTTCCTCGTTTTTTATTAATTTTTTTTGAAATTAAATGTAAAAAAACAAATATTTTGAATTTTCTGTTAAACAGTTCAATTGCAATATATAAAATTCTTATTTATTTAATACATAATAATGTACGCACGGGTATCTAAAAGTTGACAAGGGCAACTATAATCTTCCTCGTTTATTTTGAGGTAGCACCGAAACTAGCACGATTTTCATAAGTCATACTTTGACTTAAAGGTTAAGATGGAGTGGGGTCGAGAAATTATAACCGTGTCTGTAGTAGACATCTGCACAAATGTATTCAAAAGCGCTTTCAAAACATTCTATAATAAGTAAAATTTTTCATATTCGGTTTTGAAAGCTTTCAAACCAAATGCATTTATTACAAAATGATTATAGAATAGAGTAAATGAAATACAAAATACCGAACTTCTTTTACCAAACTTTTACTAAACCTAATACATTTAGTATTAGGTTTAGTATTAGGTTACAACAAACGAGGACGATTATAGTTGCCATTGTCAACTTTAAGATACCCGTGCATACCCACGATGATGTATAAAATAAAATATACCGTTATTTATTTCCCTTAAGCTATTATATATATTACAAAAAATAATTTTTTTTTCATAATTTTTGCATACAAAAAAAAAAAACCATAAAAAAAAAAACGAAAAAAAATAAACAACCATAAAAAAATAAACAAAACAAAAAAGAAAAAAAAAATCGAATTCATTATCCATAATTTTTGCTTAAAAAAAAAAAAAATATCATAAAAAAAAATTCCCTCACCCCAAAAGTTGGTTGGAGCGATGTCCAACTTTGTCAAGTAACTTGCCCTATTACTTTACCTGTCCAATTTTAATTTTAATCTCGTAGCTGCCTTAGATTCATAGTTATTGAATTGAACACTTTGTATGGCAAAAATGGCGCCGTAACATTTTGAAACTTCATATAAGTGCTCGATTCATTAAATAACTAACCGTGTGTAATTTTCATCCTCGTAGTATTTCATTTGTTTTGAAGAAATTTATATTGGTGCCAAAAGGTTGTATAGCAACTCCCCGAAACCTTGGTCCGATTTTAACCAAAAACAATAGGGAACCTAGAAATTGTCTAAAAATATTTTTGTGTGAATTTCAAAACTCTAGCCCTTTTAGTTTTTGAGTTATCGTACTGACACACGGACAGACAGACACACATAGCTAGATCGATTTACTTTTCGATGCTGATCCGATACGTACCCTTGGCACTATATTTAGCTCGTCTAGATCGATGCATTACAAACGGAGGAGGAATTTTAATATACCCGATGTTCATATATGTATGCACGGCTATAAAAACTCTATGTGTATAAGCATATACAATATATTTTTCTTGGTTTCACATTCATTGTGTATAGGAAAAACATGTACTTATGAAAAAAAAACAACACTATGTATTTTTGTAATGTAATTTTTAAGGCGGGCTCTTAGAAAATTGTCTATGTATGAGAATAATGTATCAGTTATAGGAACTACTGAAATTGAAATCGCGTGTATATATAGTGACGGGCTCGTTTGAAAATTTTTTTAGCTGAGTACATGGTGTTAAATTATTTTAAACGAATTAAATTATTTTAAACGAATATCTTAGCAATAGTGAATATTTCAAATATTTAAAATACTTTCATATTTATATGAGATTTTGTGAAAAATGGGTAAACATACTTTTAAATGTTTGTGGTACGATTTTAAAAGTGCTGAAATTGAAAATAAATTTTTTCGCTTACCAAAATATAGTGAAAGGTTGATTTTTTAAATATTTTTTTTTATATTATGTGCATATATAATATATAATGTTTTTATTTTTTTAGAAGGAACACGTGGTTGGAAAATTTAAATAGATTCAATTTGATTAGCATTTTAAAAAATAATTTCAATTATAAGTGTTGTGATAAATATGACATTAAAATAAGAATATATTTTGCAATAAAAAATTTCAACAAAAATGTAAAACAATTTAATAATAATTAGAATACAGTATTTGAATACATTCGATAATTTTAATAAAGGAATATATTTGTGCTGGTTTCTATTCTATAGGACCAATACTTTTGGTGATATATCGACACATAATTTTAGGATTACCATTATCCAAATTTAATTAGAAGTACAAAATATTTGAAAAAGTGAAATTTTGAAAATTAAATCATAACTACATATATATTAAAAAAAATTGTAAAAAATTTTTTATTTATAATATAATTTATTGAAATTACTTCTAAAATTGTTTGATATATGTAGAATTCAATTTAAAATTTAGGTATATAGGAATTAAGAACAATATGGATATTTATATCAATTTAATACATTTTACACACAAATTTAACAAATCAATATAAACTTAAATTTTTGATATAGAATAATGTTAAAATAATCTGTATCTTAATAGACATAATGTTACAAAACATTTAAAACCACATTGTTTAACATCGACAACCCTTGCAACCGTTCCTAAAAGAACAAATGGACACATACCTATATATTACTAAAATTTTTCAGAAATAATTAAAAATTTTTTGTACAGTTATGCCTAACGAGTGGAAAAGTATGATAAAAAATAATGCAATAGAAATAATTGTATCAGTTTCTTAAACAAGCATGGTTGATTGGTTGACAATATGTAATTGATTATTGAATAATGAAATGTAAATAATTTCTTTACCTAAATTAAAAATGATCTTTCGACCAGTAATATTTTTAACTTCTGAAAACGACATAATATAGATTTTTAAACTGAAATTTTTCTTAAATCGAGTTTTATACACTGTTTTCTAGGTATTTTCCTTTAAATTTTGTTATACCCATTTTTTTAATTATTTCGATACTAAAAAAAAATATTTATACCCAATAAACATTTTTGGAAAGCGTTCAGTTTTTGAACGTTACATCGGCATATATAATTAAGAAATATCAGAGACACTCGGTATGAAGGCTGAGTTTTTTCTCAAATTTTTATATTCACACAGACTTAAATAAATTATTGAAAAATTATAATATGATGAACATAACAAAAAAAACAAACCTCATATTACATATTGCCCAAAAATATCAAATTTAATAATTTTTAATTTCAAGACTAATTTTTTGATTTCAAAAAAATTGATACATAATAAAAATTTTAGAATTAACATTTTCAAAGGTATACTATTTTTATAATGCAAAAATATATAGGCAGATGATATAATAATATAACTTAAACAAAATAATTATAAACGAGGAAGACTGTTGTAGAGTAGACTGTGTCAACTCTGGAATACCCGTATGACCGTTACATATACATTATATCATCCGGTTAATTGCTTTTGGCAAAATTTCTGACATACAGCTTTATTAAGTTTAGTGGAGTACTCATATAAAAGAAGGAGTTGTATGGCAGCTACTCGAACTCTTTGCAAAAGACCAACCAAATTTTGCAGTAACTTTGGCCATTACACTAAACTATTTTTGGCAAAATTTCAGACAACCAGCTTCATTAGGTGGAGAGTAATGCTCATATAAAATAAGAAGTTGTATGGCAGCTACACGAACCCACTGCAGTAGACCAACCAAATTTTGCAGAAACTTTGGCCATGGAACTACACTACTTTTGGCAACACGCAACTCTAATAGGTACAGAGAAATACTCATACAAAAAAAGAAGTTGTATGGCAGCTACCCGAACCCATGGACCTAAATGGCTGGATTTAAATAGCGACGACGGCTATGGCAAAAAAATGAATTTGCGAAAATTTCAAGATTCTAGCTCCTTTAGTTTTTGAGTTATCGTACGGACGGACATACATAGCAAAATCGATTTATTTTTCGATTCTGATCCGATCCATACACTTGAGTCTATATCTACCCCTTCTCAGCGTCTCAAACGTAATGCGGGTATAAAAATATAAAATAACAATATAAGTTATTCTTCATATAAATGTAAACAAAACGAGGAAGATTATAGTTGCCCTTGCCAACTTTTAGATACCCGTGCATATCCACTAATCCTTATTTATTTCCCTTCTGCTATTATATAACTCATTATCCTATAATTTTAGCTTAAACAAAAACAAAAAAAAACATTAAATTTTAATTCATTATCTCATAATTTTTGCTTGAAAAAAAATGGCCCACCCTGAATGTTGGTCCGATTGATGTCCAACTTTGTCAAGTAACATGCCCTATTACTGCCCAGTTTTAATTTTAACCTCGTAGCTTCATTAGATTCACAGTTATCGAATTGACAACATTGTATGGCAGGTGCCCGAAAATGGGGCCGTAACATTTTGAAACCCCATATAAGTGCTCGATTCATTATATGACTAACCGTGTGTTATTTTCATCCTAGTATAATTTAGCTTTGAAGAAACTCGTATTAGTGCAAAGAAGTTGTATGGGAGCCCCGCGAAAATGGGACCGTAAAATTTTCAAACTCCATATAAGTGCTCGATTCATTATATAACTAACCGTGTGTAATTTTCATCCTCGTAGTACAATTAATTTTGAAGAAATTCATATTGGTGCAAGGAAGTTGTATGGCAGCCTTCCGAAAACGGACCGTAGCATTTTGAAACTCCATATAAGTGCTCGATTCATTATATAACTAACCGTGTGTAAATTTCGTTTTCCTGGTATAATTACTTTTGAAAAAATTCGTATTGATTTAAATAAGTTGTGTGCCAGCTCCCCGAAGCCTTGGTCTAGGCTTAACCAAAAAGAATAAGGAACCTCAAAAATGTTCAAAAAATGTTTTGTGTGAATTGCAAACTCTAGCTCTAATTTTTCAATTCTATCTCTTTTAATTAATTTTTAATTCACGAATATATTAAACTTAAGCAAAATAAGCTTCATATGATCATATTCATATAATGATCATCATATTCATAATGATTATATCTCTCTATATCAATATACAAAGCATGCAAAATATTACACATATACATATTATATGAACACATATAAATTATTTATGAAGCCATTTACTTAAAAAAAATCTTTGTATTCTTTTCTGCTTATCTTAAATTGTTTTTTTAAATTACGCAACATTTAAATCATATGAAATCGTAACTCGAAAGATTGTTATCTACAAAAACAAAACAAAAAAAAACAAAAAAGAAAATTCATACAAATTCATCTTGATAAAAGATGTACTGCAAAATTTTAAATTTTTATATTAAAATATTGGAGTTAAAAAAGTTAGTTGTTTGAGAGGTACCCGAAGTTTTATTCCGATCTTAACCAAAAACAAGTAAAGAAACAGTCAGTCGGTGCAACCCACTTAGAAATACCCTACACCTATTTGGTTCAAATTTAATGAGATATGAATAAGTCATTTTAAAACCATAAAAGCTTTTATTAGTTTAATCGTAAGACATAGGTAACCAAATTAACTTTATAATACTAAAACCATTTTCTAATTACACTATCTATTAAAAAATATTACAAATTCTTACTAATTTATCTATTTAAAAATATTAAAAAACAAAAAAACTTGAAAATATATTTATTCCAATTAAATTACAATATGAAAAAATTCTAATTATTAAATTTTGTGATAAATTAGCTTTTTAGCATAAAATATTTAATAATCCAAATTTTTCAAAATTTCAATTATATTAAATGAATAGTTTATATATCTAATAGAAAAGCTTATAAAAGCAAAATATGCAATAAATGTATTTCTAAAATACAATTACAAATTTAGACCATTTCATATAATTCATTTAAATATAAAAATAAGTTTTACAAAAATGCAGCAAGCACCTTTGAACATAGCTGAACCACTACAATTAAGTTTAAATTTACATAGGAAATAGGAAATATATTCTTTGGTTTTGAAATTATACTCGTTCGGCCTCAAATCGATCAAAAGCTTCTAGAACCGAACTCATTGACCAAACTCGACCAGAACCAATTCCCATGGTACTTTCATTACTAGTAACCTAGAGTTTAAATTTCATCAAAATAGCGGCTTTATTTTTTGAGTTATCGTGTTTTAAAATATATGTTTGTTAGTCTTTGAACTTTTCAAAGGTTCCAGAACCCGAAACCATGGTATGTTTTCGCCCATATGCTGTCCCCGTCATACTTTCAATACTAGTTAACCCTTGTACACAATTGGAACGTTCTATCTTAATTTTAAGTTACTAGTTTTATTAATTTGGATGATAAGCTTTTACACATTGGGGGATCTAAGAGAGGTACTGAACCACTATTCCAATTGATCCAAAATTAGAGGGACACGCAGGAAATAGTAAAGAACACCCATGTGCCAATTTGAAGCTTCCACATTTGTTTCAAGTTACCATCTTTATTAATTTTGAAAATATGCTTTACGGTCCTCGGAACTGAGTGGCTGGTCCCCACCCAATTGGGCTCAAATTTCAAGGAGACTAAAGAAATCGAAAGCGACACCCTGATACCAAATTGGGAGGTTCTATCTTCATTGTATTCGGAATTATGCTAGTTTGGCCCAAACTCGCTCAAAAACTTCTAAGTTCCGAACCCATTGTCCAATCCTCACCGTACGCAATCGCCGCCGTAGTTTCATTACCAATAACCTACAGTACAAATTTCATGAATATAGCGTCATTAGTTGTTGAGTTATCGTGATTTTTTATATATGTTCGTTAGCCCTGAAACCGATTAAAAGGTCCAGAATCCGAACCCTTTGGCTGATTTCGCCCTTATGCAGTCCGCGGTGTACTTTAAGTACAAGTTAACCCTTGTACACAATTTGAACGTTCTATCTTAATTTTAAGTTACTATTTTTAGTAATTTCGATTATAAGCTTTTACACATTGGGGGATCTAAGAGAGGTACTGAACCACCATTCCAATTGATCCAAAATTAGAGGGACACGCAGGAAATAGTAAAGAACACCCATGTGCCAATTTGAAGCTTCCACATTTGTTTTAAGTTACCATCTTTATTAATTTTGAAAATATGCTTTACGGTCCTCGGAACTGAGTGGCTGGTCTCCGACCCACTACTCCAATGGGGCTCAAATTTCAAAGACACTACGGAAATAGGAAGGGACACCTTGATACAAAATTTGGAGGTCCTATCTTCATTGGTTTCGGAATTATGCTCGTTTGGCCTAAATTCGATCAAAAAGTTCTAGGTTTTGAACCCATGGTTCAATCCCGAACTTACGTAATCCCCGAAGTAGTTTCATTACTAGTAACCTACAGCACATATTTGATGAAGATAGCGTCATTAGTTGTTGAGTTATCGTGATTTTTTATATATGTTCGTTAGCCCTTCGATCGATTAAAAGGTCCAAAATCCGAACTCATGGGCCGATTTTGCCCATATGCAATCCCCGCCGTACTTTCAGTCCTAGTAACCTACAGTTAAAATTTCATCAAGATAGCTCGATTAGTTTTTGAGTTATCGTGCCTACGAACGGGCGGATGGACATGGCTATATCTACTCAGGAGGTCACGCTGATCCCAAATATATATACTTCTTCATATCTAGCTAGCTTCCTTTGGATCATACTTACAAACACCATACCAAAATTAATATACCCTTTTACCTATTCTATAGGTGTAGGGTATAAAAATAGGGAACCTGGAAATTGTTTGAAAAAAAAATTTTGTGAAAATTTCAATAATGTAGCTCCTTTAGTTTTTGAGTTATCGTGCTGACACACAAACAGACGGACAGACACACATAGACTATAGATCGACTTATTTTTCGATTCTGAGCCGATACGTACCCTTGACACTATATCTAGCTCATCTAGACCGATGCGTTACAAACGGAGGAGCAATTTTAATATACTCGATGTCATGTATATATGCACGGGAATAAACAGTAAATTAGATAATTTTTAAAATAACATGATCGACCCCAATTAAATTACATGACATATGACAAATTTATTTTCGAATAAGATAAAGCAAACTTAAAATCACTATCGCACAAAGTATACATTTATACATTCTTATAAAACCAGATCAAAAAATATTTAATATACATGTAGATTTGCTATAATATATATATAATTTGCTACACTATAATACTTATAGTGGCTTTTTTGAAAGCTTGAAATTTTTTTTTTTTATATTTTCACTTGAAACTGCAATATCTCAAAAACCGTAGCACCGATTCAGATGAAACAAGATGTATATGAAACGCAGTATAATACCCTACAATATTGTAAGATATGTTGGTTCCAGTTTATTGTCTTACAGGAAAAATATAACATTTTAATTAAAAACCTACAAAATCTTAGGAAACTTTGTAATGCATTTTTCGATCACTAGATGGCGACATCGACACTAATAATATATATATTCGGAAACTTTGAGATATAAAGTACCGTTATGTAGTGACATCATCTTGATAGCTCACAACCCCTCTGCGGAAGTATATCCCTTTACAGAACCACAAGAGAAACAAAAATAATCTTAATAATAGTGATTGTATAATTTTTGTTTTTGGGAATGTTTCGAAGTGTAAAGTCAATATTATGTTTATGTTACTTACCAATAATAAGTATTTTACTAAAAGATTTAAATTTGTCATAATTAGTCCTATGATTATTAATTTTAAATTAATTGCAAGAGCGAAGGCGTTGACGAATTCTAATAATAATTTTTCTAGAAAATAAAGTAGATTTAAAATAAAAAATTACCCTTGACAATTTCTAAAATAAAAATGACATCAGAAACCTCTCGTCGACGCCTTTATGTCTTAAATTTTAAGTATGTACACAAAACAATTAATTTTAGCCTTTATTCATATGGTGGTAAGATAATAGGATTCGACCATGGCAAGTGGAGTAAGGCAAATCTAAGAATTTTTTTTTGTATTGCCTCAATCATATCAATGAGTACCACATAAAACGATCACAAAACTTGACTGGCATATTTCAGGTTCGCTCTTACAAGATAAATGTACAATGATTTAAGAACATAGGGATCTGAAAATTCCTTTGCAGAACGTTTAACAATTCCCAATGATGAATTAGCTTGATTTATAATATTGTTAAAATGAGTTTTAAAACTAAGTTGGAAATCAAAATACACTTCTTGGTCCTTAATTGAGTTAACTTTGGGTAAAGTAATACCATCTAAGTTAAAATTGAAACAAATAGGACTACATCAGCGTGTATAAGATATCTATGAACATTTATTTACATTAAATTGTAAACAGTTATTAACGCACCAATTGTTAAGTGTTTTAAGATCATTCTGCAAAAGGATGGCATCATTGTAAGATATAATCTTTTTAGAAAGATTCATATCAGCAGCGTACACTTGAAGCTCGCAATTGGAAATGATAGAAGAAATATCATTTACATATGAGATAAAAAATGGAAGACCCAGGTTACCTTATGGAACTCTCAAATTTGTCACGAAAGGATCTGAAATCACATTTTTCAATATAATACTATAGGAGCGATCACATAAATGAACTTAAAATTTAGGAATTGAAAATAATTTGGCCTTAGATCCTGGAAAAGTATTATTACCAGTTTATTTAGATAGCTGGAAACTATTTGTTCATTAATATAAAAGACAGTAAGAGATGTTTTTTGTAAAGTGTTCATATAGGATAAATAATTTTTATTAGGTGTTAAAGAAGAATCGCTATATGAAATGCTGAAAACCAAAAATTTTCAAACAATATGAAAAAATTGTTGTATAAAGGTTCTTAGGTATAAAGAATTATACTAAATTTCATGAAACTAAAGGTAAATTATAATTAATAAATAATGTATATAATTCTTTTATTAGACTTGTAAACCTTTGTTTGTATTATTATTACTATTCTGAATAGTATAGTGGCTATGATTTATATTTAAAGTAATGTTAGTATCTAAATTTTTGTTTACTGTCTTATTTGAGTCTGTAAAAGTAGTATTTGAACTGTTAACAGTTTCGCTATTATTAGAATGAACAATTACATTATTAACATTAATGCTAGTTTGGTATTACTATTGTCAGAATTATTTCTATTATTTTCAGAGCTATTATTATTAGCATTATTATTCTTTTTATATTTATCATTATTATTATTATTATTTATTTTATTATAATTTTTATTATTATTATTTATATTATTTTTATTATTATTATTTATATTATTGTTATTAATATTATTCTTATTATTAATATTATTATTGTTATACCCTACACCTATAGAATAGGTAAAAGGGCATATTAACTTTGGTATGGTGTTTGTAACCACCTAAAGGAAGCGAGCTAGATATGGAAAATTATATATATTTGTGATCAGCGTGACCTCCTGAGTCGATATAGCCATGTCCGCCTGTCCGTCCTTCCGTAGGCACGATAACTCAAAAAATAATGGAGCTATCTTGATGAAATTTTAACTGGAGGTTACTAGGACTGAAAGGCCCATTGGTTCGGATTCTGGACCTTTTAATCGATCGAAGGGCTAACGATCATATATAAAAAATCAAAATAACTCAACAACTAATGACGCTTTCTTCATCAAATTTGTGCTGTAGGTTACTAGTAATGAAACTACTTCGGGGATTGCGTAAGTTCGGGATTGGACCATGGGTTCGGAACTTAGAACGTTTTGATCGAATTTAGGTCAAACGAGCATAATTCCGAAACCAAAGAAGATAGAACCTCCAAATTTTGTATCAGGGTGTCCCTTCCTATTTCCTTAATGGCTTTGAAATTTGGGCCCCATTGGAGTAGTGGGTCGGGGACCAGCCATACATTTCCGAAGACCTTAAAGCATATCTTTAAAATTAATAAAGATAACAACTTAAAAAAATGTAGAACCTTCAAATTTGGCACAAGGATGTTCTCTACTATCCCTTGCGTGTCTCCCTAATTTTGGGATCAATTGGAGTGGTGGTTCAGAATCCGTCTTAGACCCTCTTATGTTTTAAAAGCTTATAATCGAAATTATTAAAAATAGTAACTTAAAATTAAGATAGAACGTTAAAATTGTGTACAAGGGTTAACTAGTGCTTAGAGTTAAGCGTGGACTGCATAAGGGCGAAATCAGCCCAAGGGTTCGGATTCTGGACCTTTTAATCGGTTTCAGGGCTAACGAACATATATAAATAATCGTGATCGAATTATTGCCCACACGAAAAATGAACACACGAAAATTGCCCACAGAAAATTGCCCACAGATAGTATTGCGCACCCGATTAATGCCCACACAGAATAACGCCCACACAGAATAATGCCCACACAGAATAATGCCCACAAGGAATAATGCCAACATAGACAAATGCCCACACGAAAAATTATTTTAAATATAAGAAATGCCGGTTTTTTCAGAATATTTAATATTTTATTTTAAATCACTAATAGATTATCTCCTAGATAGAATATAACTTTTGATTTTTTCTCTATTTATTTTAATTTAATTTTTATATTTAAAATAATTTTTCGTGTGGGCATTTTTCTATGTGGGCATTTGTCCATGTGGGCATTATTCCTTGTGGGCATTATTCTGTGTGGGCATTATTCTGTGTGGGCATTATTCTGTGTGGGCATTAATCGTGTGTGCAATACTATCTGTGGGCAATTTTCTGTGAGCAATTTTCGTGTGGGCATTTTTCGTGTGGGCAATAATCATCGAATCATAAATAATCACGATAACTCAACGAGTAATGACGCTATCTTCATGAAATTTGTGCTGTGATTATTGGTAATGACACTACAGCGGCGATTGCGTACGGTGAGGATTGAACAATGGGTTCGGAACTTAGAAC
Organism: Dolichopus griseipennis; assembly: GCA_963082915.1. Taxonomy (NCBI): domain Eukaryota; kingdom Metazoa; phylum Arthropoda; class Insecta; order Diptera; family Dolichopodidae; genus Dolichopus; species Dolichopus griseipennis. Next base: position 50,450,551 of record OY720445.1, on the reverse strand, counting down.
TTTTTGATCGAATTTAGGCCAAACTAGCATAATTCCGAAACCAATGAAAATAGAATCTCCAAATTTGGTTTCAGGGTGTCGATTTCGATTTCCTTAGTGTCCTTGAAATTTGAGCCCAATTGGAGTAGTGGGTGTGGACCAGCCACTCAGTTCCAAGGACCTTAAAGCATATTTTCGAAAATAATAAAGATGGTAACTTGAAACAAATGTAGAAGCTTCAAATTTGGCACATGGGTGTTCTTTACTATTTCCTGCGTGTCCCTCTAATTTTGTACCTTTCTTAGAACCCCCAATGTGTAAAAGTTTATCATAGAAATAAATAAAACTAGTAACTTAAAATTAAGATAGAACGTTCCAATTGAGTACAAAGGTTAAGTAGTATCTAAAATATAACGGGGACTGCATATGGGCGAAATCGTACCATAATTTCGGGTTCTGGAACACTTGAAAAGTTCAATGGCTAACAAACATATATCTTAAAAACACCATAACTCAAAAAATAATGCCGCTTTTTTGATGAAATTTAAACTTTAGGTTACTAGTAATGAAAGTACCATTGGAATTGGTTCTGGTCGAGTTTGGTCAATGAGTTCGGATTCTAGAAGCTTTCGATCGATTTGAGGCCGAACGAGTACAATTTCGAAGCCAAAGAATATATTTCCTATTTTCTATGTGTTCCCGAAATTTAGACTTAATTGTAGTGGTTCAGTTTTCTTCAAAGGAACTTGCTGCATTTATGTAAAATTTATTTTTATATTTAAATGAATTGTATGCAAAGGTGTAAATTTGTAATTGTATTTTAGAAATACATTTATTGCATATTTTGTGTATAAGCTTTTCTATTATGTATATTAACTAGCCATTTAAAGTAATTGCAATTTTGAAAAATTTGGATTATTAAATATATTATGCCTTGATTACCTTTTTATCACAAAATTTAATATCTAGAATTTTTTCATTTTGTAATTGAATTGGAATAAATATATTTTCATTTATAACAAGTTTTTCTGTTTTTTAATATTTTTAAATAAATAAATTAGTAAGAATTTGTAATATTTTTTAAGAGATAGTGTAATTATTTAGTATTATAAAGTTAATTTGGTTAGCTATGTCTTACGATCAAATTAATAACAGCTTTTATGGCGTTAAAATGACTTATGGATATGTCATTAAATTTGAACCAAATAGGTGTAGGGTATTTCTATGTCTTTACTAGGGAAATGATTGTTTCTTTACTTGTTTTTATTATTATTATTGCTATGTTTATTTTTATTAATTTTATTACTTACTGGAAATATTTACATTTTTAGTAATACTATCATTATTTTTTTTACATTTATTCTTATTGGTTCTACCTGTAACATCCCGAAATTTCGTAATATTGGTTTTCTTTTTCCAAAATTTAAAATTTATCACCTATCATCGACTATCTTATCAGGAACGGACACTTTAAATGATAGGTATTTCTGATTCCGAATCGTCTTGGGAGTTACTTTTGTACAAATTGCAATATCGCACTTAAATTTTTGTTCAATAAGGCAAGGCTTTTTTTGTAACTGTTGGGGTTATTAAAGCCTTAACTCCAGGTTTTGTCTTATTTATTTTACTCTTTGCCGTGGTGCTAGCTGTGATGTTGTCAGTTTGGATAGATACATCTTTATAAACTATGGGTGGTTTATTTAATCCAACTGTTGTTTAACGAAATGCACATCGCACTGAATTTCCTTCTGTAGCATAAAGGGATAATATCATGTGACTTAAATCGTCCTTCATCAAATCAACCACTTCACGAACGCGAACGAGCTCCTTTGATGTTGAGAAGATAACTTTAGAACCATTTCGATGTATTTTTAAAATGTTTTTTTCTGTTAGAAAGAAAACTGCAATATGCTTGATTCAAGTTGTCATAGCTTTTGGCCATATCGGTAAAGAATACCGAGCTACTTTTTCAAGCATCTACTATTTAGCCGTGTAACCTTGGTAGTCGCTTTTAATATCATTAATAGAAACCATCAACTCGTCTTTAAGTATCTGAATAGACTGGTACAAATCCAATCTACTATAAATGACGCGAAAAAAACGAGTTGCATGTTTGCTAACCCCTAGCGGAATTAATGCAAACCCATGAAATTTTCTTTTACAGATACCATTATCTGTACACCAAATACCATAAGTAATGATTTCTGTTCTGAAATCTGTAATAATATAGAGTACGGCACTGCATTTATTTTGATTCATTTTAATTAGAGTTTTGCTTTTTGTAACGGCGATAAAATTAATTTAAAATATAGGTTGGTTTTTCTTAGGGCAAAGAAAAATTTAAGTTGCGAACATTTAATCGAAAGTAAACGAACTTAAGTGACCTAAATTGAAACTTGATTTTTAACACTTAAAATTTATTGTAAAAACTAACAAACACACTAAATTGAAAATAACACTTAAAATTTATTGTAAAAACTAACAAACACACAAAGTTAAATGAAAATTTTTCAAAAAAATTAAAAAAAAATTTTCATTGACTAATTTACTGTTTACTTCTAAAAACAATAAATTTTTAATTTTTCAGTCCTAATAGTCCCGCTCCTTAAAGGGGAAGGTTGCCAAATTTCTCAAGGATCTAACTTCATCAAACCCCCCACCAAGTTTTTTAGGTTCTAGGGATTGAATTGTGAATTCCACAAAAATTTGGAATTTTACTTAGAATTATACTATCTAAGCAAAAATGGGTAAAACTGAGAGACACTTTCTTCAATTTAAGGAACCGCTTTTAAATTTAAGAAAAATATTTAACTTATTTTTAAATATAATGTTGGACCTTTAAATTTTGTATATTAAAGAAAAAAACATTGAACAGGTATTCAAGTTACAGGTGCTTAAAAATAGCGAAATTTCAATTTTCGAGCCCTTATAGCTCCTAAACAGGGGACGTGACAAAATAATTTTGTTAACTGATTTCTACTAATTGAAGATCTAACTTCACCCGAAACTTCAAAACCCTAGCATAAACCGTTTAGAAGATATGTGGGGCCACAAATTTTACAAAAAATGAATTTTGTATAATGGTAAACTTTAGTACGAATGGCATCCCTAAACATTTGCTTTTTAAAAATTTATAAAGTTTATAAAACCAACTGGCTTTGCCGTTTTCAGATTGAAAATACACTTAACAGAACTATTCTTATACCAATATAGGGCTTTTTCCAACTTTGGGGGGCTGTAGCTCCGTAGCGGATGGGCCTACAGAAAAAAGTTCTTTTACGAAATTATTTTTTTCACAATACCTACCCATGGTTATTTCTTTACTCTATTTCAAACGGTGTAAAAGTTTTTGTAAACATACGGACGGACGGACAGAGTGAAGCCATATAGGCACATTTTTACAAAACTTTTTGAATATGTGCTAAAAAGGACTAATATCAAATAACATTCATCAGCGTCATCGCTATAAAAAAATCTTTAAATATCATTTAGCCCATTTTTCCGAATGTTTTTCCTTACATTTGTTTTGCATATGTCTATATTTACATAATAATCTGTCCCAAAATCAATAGTCCTAAGGATATGTTTTATGTGATACGTGAAGAAAAAATTTAGTTAAATTTCGTTTATGTGTAAAAATCAAAACAAGGACAGGAATATTGCGTAATATTTAGGGATGATGAAAGATTCTTTTAAAAGTGATGAAAAAAAACTATAAGGAAAATAAAATATTTTTCATTGAAAAAATAAATTTTCTATTAAAATTTTTTCTAATTTTCTATTAAAATTCCAGGAGCTTGTAATTTAAAATATTTAAGATGATGATTATTCATTTTTTTCTTTATATTAAATTTTAGCCACAATTTTGGAAAGCGTTAATACAATATTTATAAAATTATTAAGAGACTAAACAAAGTGACAACATTTTGGAATTTGTAAGAGATGTTTTATTATGAATTTTAATAATGAATGATTTATATTATATCCTTGTAGGAAATTCACCCGTGCTTTACTATTATAATAATTTCTTTGATCCCTCGAGTAATTTATATAAAAATTGAATACGTACATTGAGTATGAGAGAAATATAAATCATCTACGGCCGGAAAAGCCAATGAATACCAAAAATCAAGCGACCGGAAGTACGTGAATTCGTTGATTACATTATGTAATGAAAAAGAGAATGGACCTCAGAGTTTAAAATATTTATTACCGTGTATTTGAGTTGGTAATAAGCTTGAATTAAAATTATTTTCGCCTTAAAAAAATATATCTGCCCAATTGCCTAGTGGTTAAAACATCGAGCTTTGATGTGAAAGACCTCGGGTTCAAATAATAAAAAAAAATATATCGAAATAGACTTTTTATATATTCTATTCCCTATAATACTCCTTAAAGAAATCGAAAAGGAAAACAATTATATACATATGCTCTTAGGATATATAGCTTTTGTTTGGTAGCAAAACTTCATTTCACGAATTAGTCAGTGTACCACTAAATATTGATTTCTTTTTGGATTCGCTCCATTTTCCAATACTTTAAAAATTCTGCTCATCACTTACCCAGTAATTTAAGAAATATGTTAATTCCTCATCAACTAAGAAGTGTCTTAAATTTCTCGCATTAATTACTTCTTCATTTACTATATATTACAAAATTATATACTGACATCGATGCATTAAAATTCATTGATGCAATACCATTACTTACCTTTTCCAACTGGGATATGTTTATAATTCTATATTTATAGAGTACGTATTAACTCTGGTTTGAGACTCAGAATAGACAATTCATTTTGAGTATTAGAACAACGTCTACGTGGTATAATGGATTTTATTATCATTAAACGTACTATCTATCTATCTATCTTCTTCTATATATATAAAAGTGAAAGTTTGTTTGTTTGTTTGTGTGTAGCGAATAGACTCCTAAACTGCCCAGCCGATTTTCATAAAAATTTGTATATAGAGGTTTTTGGGTACGAAAAGACATCGTGGCTAAAAAATTTTGCTCTAACGGACCGCCAAGTTGGGGCTGTAGTGCAAGTATTTAAAAGTTTTTATTTTAAAATGAAAACGGTTTCACCAATTGACTTAAAATTTTGTATACGTGATGCTCCTTGAGAATTGAGTTAACACTATTAGCAGATTTGAAACTTGTTAAATTATATCGGGCCGACGGTTGGTCTAAAAAAATTTTGGGTCCAAATTTTGTCCGATTTTACGAAACACCGCATTGGTTAAAAAGAAAAACTAAAAAAAAATTTTGTTGAGTTACATTAACCCATTTCGGCCCAACAGCTTTTTATAGGCTTTTTCAATTCTTGACTCTAAATTAGAAACGGTTTGACCAATTTTCTTCAAATTTTGTATATATGTGTTCTGTTTTGAGAATGGAGTTAACTCTTTTAACAGACTTGGAATTGGTTATCCCATGCCGGCCCGACGACTGTCAAAAAAAAGATTTGGAAGTAAATTGCGTCCAATTTTCCGCAATACTGCTTTGCCCAAATAAAAAAATAAAATTTACAAAAGAAAGTTCAGTTCCGTTAACCCATTGAGGCACAGTTGGTAACACATGTCGATCCTACGATTGGTCAAAAAAATTGTTTGGAAGTAAATCACGTCTAATTTTGGAAAGTAGTTTGTACTGCTTTGAATTACAGAAAGTTTCAAAAATTACTAGAATAATCCTAGAAAAATCGTTTTAATAAAAATGCTTTCATACATTTTAAAATTTACATTTCCACCGTCTGTAATTTTTTTGTTAACTTTTTACAGTAACATCAACTTCAATTAAACTTCCATTGAGAGGCGCAGCAACGCGCACCGGGTATTAGCTAGTTAACTATAAAAATATCAGTACACCAAAATAAGAGTGCGTTTCATTTTTTCTTTTCTAAGTGCAAACTTTTCATCTGTTAGGCTAATAAGCCGCCCTATACAACAGGTACATGTTCATATGATTCATATAATATGAACAGCGGGTCATATTTTATTCGTGTTATTACAAATTCAATAATTTACAACTAAACAATTTGTACATGAGATAGTACTAGACCTTATAACATGTAGAAACGTTTAAGAGAATATTTTTTATTTGAGTTCTATTATTCAATCTACATGGCATAACATATTATTAACTATAAAAATATCAATGCACCAAAATAAAAGTACATTTTATCTAAGTTATTTTAATATTTAAAAATGTTTGATTTGTACTTCAAAGAGTTAGCATATTATGCTTTATAATAATATAAATCATATAACTGGATTCAAAGAGAAAGAAACTTTTCCAGTCAAGGGTATAGAGTAATACACAACAGCATACTTAATACTAGTTTATAAATATATATTATTATGGTTAATATAGAACAGACAGGAAAATTATTGAATTTATTTATCTTATGATTGACTTACCCAAAAATATTCACTTTTAAAACCTTTAATTCGTCGATGGGAAAAACCAATTTGATGTAGAAATATAAAAAATGCATCTAAATCATCCAAACCTCGAATACTTTCATCTAACGTTGACATAACTTTATTTGCATGTTCAGCTAATTCTTCTGATCTGGCTTGCTCTTCTCGTGTTCGTAGTTCTTTGAATTTAAATATTTCCAATAAATATGAATGCTCTTCAAATAATCTGAAAAGACAAATTTACATAAATATATATTATTATAAAATAACAATTAATCGAATATTGCAAGTATAAAATATAATGTCAACATATCTCGAAATTTAGAAACAAACTTAGTTATTAATAATGTACCAAAGCTAGGGGCTCCTGTGTGTAAACGCTCTAGATGTACGAAATCATCTTTGATTTTTCCTATCAAGTTGTGAGTTTCTGGAGCCCATAGTGGGCTTTAAGCGTTGAAATCTCCTGCCAGGATTATTGGAGTTTTGATATTTGACAGAAGGTTTGAAAAACCGGTGTTAGAAATAGTTTGCTCTGGAAGTATATACATATATATATATTACGGTAATTGGAAATTTAAAATTGACTTAAATAGCTATGATTGATAATAATATTAACCAAAAAAACAGGTTTATAGACAGGTTTTTGTGAATTAGATCTATGAATAAGCATGTCACCTTGTTTCGCTTTTGAATTATAATCAAAGTTATGAAAAAATGCGGTTTATTGTTTTGGAAGGATAGGTTTTACTGTATTATTTTTTATGCAATTAAATTAATAATTCCGTTTCTTCATAATTATTTATGTAACTTTTCATATCTCATTGTAGAATATTTAATTCCATAGACTTATAATTATTATTAATATACTTGTCTAGAATGAGGTGTAACAAACGCATTCAATTAAATGTGTTTCGTTGGATGTGTTTAATTTTAAAAAAATAAAATATTAATGTTTTGTTGGATGTCTTTTATTTTAGAAAATAAAATATCCAAAATTATCATAAGCAGGCCAAAAAATATTTAATTTATTTTTAATAAAAAAAAAAAATTTTTGATGAAATAAAATTTATTTATTAGTTTATGAATTAATTCATTTAAGCTTTAAAAATCACAGATGATTTTCTGGAAATTTTAAATAAATAGTAAAACATTTTGTAAATAAAAATTAAGAAGACTATGCTTCACATGAATATTTGTGTAGTAAGTCTTAATTATTCGCTTTGATGCATTGCTTGCTTTGCTTAAGGAAATAAAGCAAGCAATGTGTCAAAGTAATTTTTAAAGTTTCCCTCACCTCTCCCTTACCTCTCCCTTACCTCTCCCTCATCTATCCACCATCCCTTCATGTTTCCCTCATAATCTTTTAAATATTTTACTATTTAAAAAAAGTTAAAAATGGAAGAAAACGGTGTAAGTTTCGGCAAGTTGCTTCGGGTATACAATACCTGAGCTCAATGCACGATAGAAGCCAAACAAAATAAATTTTTTTTAAAGTAAATTAGGTATATTAAAAAAATTCTAAATAAAATTTATAATTTGCATTTGATAATGCAAAATTCAATTTAAAAATCAATATTTATTTAATTCAATTTTACGTAAATATTAATAATAGATACATTATTTAGAAAGGTTGAGTAGGTACATTATAGAATGTTAGCAACAAACAAGTATTTCGATTTGAATCTAAACAAAGGAAATAATATATAATGTGTAGCAACATTTTTTTAAAATATATATACAAAACATTAATAAATGGAGAAATAGATCATTATTGAAACAAAATAAACCTATAAAAAAATTTACAATCTTTTATTAATTTATTTAATTTAAGCAAGTACGCACTTAAATAAAAAAAAAATATTAATTGATATTAAAAAAAAATTATACCAAGAAGGGATTTGAACTAACGACCCCAACATTTTAAAAACATGAAAAATAAAAAAAGTAGACTAACTAACGTATTCATCTTCAAGTTTTTAAGATACAAGAAGAAATTATACGAGTCATTTATTTATTTTTTGTTTATCTATTACTAGAATTGAAGCATAATGTGCGTTATATAAAATGTAACGGTTGCAATTTTATTTATAATGTACATGATGAAATTAGAAATAGTTCTTAATTAGAAAAAGTTTTTCTTTCAATTGACTTTCCGCCATTCTGTGACGGGCCAACAGCTAGTTGTTTATACTTGTGAAAAAGTGCATATTTTAAAAATTATAACAGTACATTCATTATTAATTATGAAAAATTGTGAAATCAATCCTTTGAATATAATCCCAATACACTCAAGAAAACCTTTTAACAAGTGCGAATTATAATGTTGGAACTTCAATGTTAACGTTTAATTTTAGAAAAATATGAACAGGTGAATAATTTACTGATTTATAAAAAAGAAAGGTTTTGATTATTAAGTCTTAATAGCCCTTCAACGGGGAAGGTTCCCAAAATTTTTACTAAGCTAACTTATGATGATTTTCGAGGATCTGTACCCATCCAAGGAAGTATTTTCAAGTAAATAACTCTGAATTAACTGAAGCAAAGATGTGTTCAGTTACCACATTTAGCATGAAAAATTCTTGTGTAGACCACTACACTTGCACGGTTCGTTGTGTGCCTGTAATACCACCATTGTTAAGCTACACATCGTTTGTTAGACATTTTATTTTTTTTTTCTTTCAACTTCTTTTCTTTATTATTTTGTGTATTAGATTGTTTATATACATTTAATATTTTTTTTTGAATTTAATAAAAGATTAAAATATTTTTTTTTAAAACTGCATAGAAAATTTCAAGGAGAGTTCCTATTTTACATTAAAAACGACGAATAGTAGTAGAGTGGACTGTGCCAACTCTGGGATACCCGTATGACCGTAACATAAACATTATATCATCCGGTTAATTACTTTTGGAGAAATTTCAATCATACAGCTTTATTAGGTGTAGTGTAATGCTCATATTAAAAAAGGGGTTGTATGGCAGCTACTCGAACTCTCTGCAGTAGACCAACCAAATTTTACAGTAACTTTGGCCATTACACTAAACAATTTTTACAAAATTTCAGGCACACAACTTAAATAGGTATACTGTAATGCTCATATAAAAAAGAAGTTGTATGGCAGCTACTCGAACCCGTGGACCAAAATGGCTAGATCTCAATAGCGACGGGGAGTTTTTGAGTTCTCGTGCGTAATGGCAATTGTATACCCTTTTAACTAATAGTCATACGAGTATAATTAGTGTTTATTTTTTTTTACATCAAAATCTTTTGAAAATTGTAAGTCTAAATAATTATCAAATAGTTAAAATTATTGTTTACAGTTGAAGTTGAAAATTTAATTCAATTTCCAGTTTATGAGTTGTTTAAATTAAAATAGAATAATTTTATTCATTGTTTTGGTTATATAATACCTATAGGGTAATAAATTTAAATTTATTAATATTGAATTTCATAAATTGTATTGGTATGTGAATTTAAATATTTTGCTGTGTTTTTAATATTTTCAAGAACTGCATAAACTTTTATAAATCATAAACAATTACACTGAATAATTTTGACACTTAAATATATTAAAAAACTAATAGTCATACGTGTATAACGAGGAAGAGTGTAGTAGAGTAGAATGGGTCAACTCTGGGATACCTCTGTATGACCGTAATATAAACATTATATCATCCGGTTTATTACTTTTGGCAAAATTTCAAACATTTAGCTTTATTATGTATAAAGTAATACTTATGTGAATTATGAAATTGTATATCAACTACTCGAACCCACTGCAGTAGACCAAACAAATTTTTCAGAAACTTCGGCAATAAAACTAAACTAGTTTTGGACAAATTTCAGACACCAAGCTTTATAAACATATATATATATATAAGTACAGAGTAATGCTCATATAAAAAAAGAAGTTGTATGGTAGGTACTCGAAGGAGTGGACCAAAATGGCTTCAAATAGCGATGACGGCTATTGCATAGAAAAGAATTTTCGAAAATTTCAAGTTCCTAGCTCCTATAGTTTTTGAGTTATCGTGCGGACGCACGGACGGACATGCATGGCTAAATCAATTTATTTTTCGAATCTGATCCGATCCATACACTTGAGCCTACATCTACCCCCCTCCTTCTCTGCGTCACAAACGTAATGCCAATTTTTTTGTACCCTTTGATCTACTATAGTCATACGGGTATAACGAGGAAGATTATAGTTATCCTTGTTAACGTTTAGATACCTGTGCATACCCACGCATAAACAATAATTATATTTTATTACAAAGAGAATAACTAGCAAAAAAGATGAATTTGTTAAAAAAAAAGATATGATCCGACCTGCATTTGAACCGCGGCGTTTTGATTAAAAGTCCAACGTTCTAATCACTACACCATTAAGCGATTAATAATTTAACTACATTTAATTACTGTTTAGTTATTAGTTTTAAAGATAGACCAACAATAGGGAACCTACAAATTGTTTGTACAAGTTTCGAAGCTCTAGCTTCTTTAGTTTTTTAGTAATAGTGCTGACAGACTGATGGATGGACGGACGGACACACATAGCTAGATCGATTTCCTTTTCAATGCTGATCCGATACGTTCCTTTGACACTATATCTACCTGGTCTAGAACGATACGTTACAAACGTGGCCTCATTTGTATGCGCGGGTATAAAAAATAGACTATTTTGTAACTATTATTATTTTACAAAATAGTCTATTGCAATATTTTAAAAACCTCAGTTTTTTTAAAAAATTGTTTTTTAACCGATTTTAAATAGATGTTCTATTAAAAAATATTATTGGTAAGAAAAATATAATATTATTAACTCTTGGAATATTTTGTAATAACATGATTATTTTTCATTCAAATGAAAAATTTCATTTTCATGAAATGTTTTCATTTTAACAAATGGATAGAGGACAAAACCAACATAATTATTATAAAAACAACACAAATATTATTTTTATACCCGTATAACTATAGGTCAATTTGTCAATTGTAGACTGAAGTGTACGGATCGAATCAGAATCGAAAAAAAATTTATTTGGCTATTAATGTTCATTCGTCCGTCCGCACGATAAATCAAAAATTAAAGGAGCTAGGATTTTAAAATTTTCACAAATTCGTTTTTATGCAACAGTATTCGCTATTTAAATCCAGCCATTTTGGTTCACGGGTTCGAGTACCTGCCATACAACTTCTTTTTTTATATGAGCATTATTCTGTACTTATTAAAGCTGGCGGGTGTCTGAAATTTGTCCAAAAATAGTTTAGTTTTATGGCCAAAGTTTCTGCAAAATTTGGTTTGTCTACTGCAGTGGGTTCGAGTAGCTGCCATACAACTTCTTCTTTTATATGAGAATTTCTCTACACTTATTAAAGCTGTATGTTTGAAATTTTGCCAAAATTAATTAACCGGATGATATAATGTTTATATTACGGTCATGCGGGTATCCCAGAGTTGACACAGTCTACCCTACTACACTCTTCCTCGTTTTGTATTATTATAGTATAACAATATTACAGATTTACTCGTGCTGAAAAAAATAAATGAAATGTTTCAGAGAAATATAAACTGATATTCTTCTTTCTTTGTTTACTGGATTTTAAAATAAAATTTTATATTTGGGTTCAACAGGATTCTATGAAAAATGTTGTATCTTGCCTCCACTTCTATTTATACCCGTGCATACATATATGACATCGGGTATATTAAAATTGCTCCTTCGTTTGTAACGCATCGATATAGATGAGCTAGATATAGTGTCAAGGGTACGTATCGGCTCAGAATCGAAAAATTAGTCGATCAAGCTATGTGTGTCTGTCCGTCCGTGTATCAGCACGATAACTCAAAAACTAAAGAGAGTCTTGAAATTCACACAAAGTCATTTTTAGACAATTTCTAGGTTCCCTATTGTTTTTGGTTAAAATCGGACTTCGGAGAGCTGCCATACAACTTTTTTGCACCAATATGAATTTCTTCAAAACTAATTATACTACGAGGATGAAAATTACACAAATTTAGTTTTATTATGAATCAAGCACTTATATGAAGTTTCAAATTGTTACGGCCCCATTTTCGGGGGCTGCCATACAAAGTTTTCGATTCAATAACTGTAAATCTAATGAAGCTACGAGACTAAAATTAAAGTTGGGCAGGTAAAGTGATAGGGCAAGTTACTCGGCAAAGTTGGACATCACTCGGACCACCGTACTTTTAGGGTGGGCCAATTTTTTTTTTTTTTTTGTTAATTTTTTTTTTTTTGTTATTTTTTTTTTTTTGTTATTTTTTTTTTGTTTATTTTTTTTTTTTTAAGATTTTTTTTTTTAAGCTAAAATTATGGGACAATGAATTAAAAATTTTTTTTTTTTTTATGGTTTTTTTTTTTTTGGTTGGTGGTGTTAGATATAGGCTCAAGTGTATGGATCGGATCAGAATCGAAAAATCAAAAACTAAATGAGCTAGGATCTTGAAATTTTCGCAAATTCGTTTTTTTGCAATAGCCCTCATCGCTATTTAAATCCAGCCATTTTGGTCCATGGTTTCGAGTAGCTGCCATACAACTTCTTTTTTTATATGAATATTACTCTGCACCTATTACAGTTGCGTGCCTGAAATTTTAGCTGCCATACAACTTCTAGTTTTATATGAGCATACTCTACACCTAATGAAGCTGGGTGCCTGAAATTTTGCCGAAAATAGTTTGATGTAATGGCCAAAGTTACAGCTAAATTTGGTTGGTCTACTGCAGAGGGTTCGAGTAGCTGCCATACAACTCCTTCTTTTATATGAGTATTCCACTACGCATAATATAGCTGTATGTTTGAAATGTTGCCAAAAGTAATTAACCGGATGATATAATATATATGTTACGTTCATACAGGTATCCCAGAGTTGACACAATCTACTCTACTACACTCTTCCTCGTAATTTTTTAAAAATATATAATGAGCAAAAACTTACAAATCAATATTTTTGAAAAAGTAAACTATTTAATAGTCTGTTCCAATTCTACATATAAAAATAAGTTACAACTACTAACGCCCTGGGATCGAATTTCGGGCCGTTGCTGCTTTTGAAATTATATAACAAATTATATAACGAAATAATATTTTTTTTTTTCTATACGTAATAAATATTATCGCAACAATTTTGTCAACAATTCACTTGAAAAAAAGTTAAATTTATGGCTTTTAGGACATTTTTAAATTTTTTTCTAAATATGTGACTTTATAGTTTCCCTCTGTCTGTTCGTCTGTCCTTCCGTCCGTAGGTTAACAAAAACTTTTACACCGTTTATAATAGAGAAAATAAACTTTAACTAAGGGTAGGTACTGCAATAAAAATAGGTTCATGGAAAAACATTTTTTTGTAGCCCCGACCTTTACAGAGCTAAAAGCACTATACTTAATTTGTTATAACTAGATTTATATTATAATTATTTAGTGGAAATTGGTTAACAACTTTTTTTTGGTGGAAATCACAATTTAATGTGATTTTAAGAAAATTTTTTGCTGGGAAGATGGGCTTAAATATTTTAGGATTACCATAAGTTTGCTTAGAAAAAAATTGGGAACTTCACCACTGATGGGCTATTAGAACTTAAAAATTTATTGTTTTTGTAAAGAAGTGACTTTGTACCAGTGTATATATTTCTAAAATTACACGGCAACATTAGAGCTCGAAAATTATATTTAGATTATCGTTAACAGATTTTTTTGAGTACATTAGAACTACATTCGAAGTATTGATTTTACTATTAATAACACAAAAACAGTAAGTGAATTAAATGCTCGAATTCAGATTTGATTAAAACAACTTAATGTGGTACCCATATGTTTTATATGTATGTGAATACATGTACATACATGCATGGTTTATACATATATGATTTACATGTTTTATATTATATTGAATATTTCATGGAAGAAAAAGGCGGAAAATGAAAAAAAAAAATAAAATGAAATTGAAACATAGTAAAATTGCATAGTGTGTCGTAAGTAATAAACCAATAATAAACTTTAAAATTTAGTTGTAAATGTTATAGGTAATATATAGTTATGTAAATTTAAATTTTTAAAAGACTTTAAAATTTTATTATAGCTTTAGTTTTCAAAAAAATATTTGATTTTCTGTCTGTATACAAAAGAAAACCCTTTAAAATGTAGTAAAATCTAATTTATTATTATAAATGTGTCACGCTAAAATATTTATGTTTATTATCAAATTGTTTTACATTTTTGTTGAAATTTTTTATTACAAAATATATTTTTATTTTAATGTACATTTTATAAAATATATATTATCATATTTATCACAACAATTTTAATTGAAATTATTTTTTAAATGCTAGTCAAATCGAATCTATTTAAATTTCAACCACGTATTTCTCCTAAAAAATAAAAATATTATATATTATATATGTATATAATATAAAAAAAAAATATTTAAAAATCTCCCTTTCACTAGATTTTGGTAAGCGAAAAAACTTATTTTCAGGTTCAGCACTTTTAAAACACACCACAAACATTTAAAAGTATGTTTACTTATTTTTCACAAAATATCATATAAATACGAAAGTACTCGTATTTAAATATTTAAAATATGCACTATTGCTAAGATTAATTCGTTTAAAATAATTTAACACCATGTACTCGCTAAGGAAATTTTCAAACGAGCCCGCCACTATATATACACGCGATTTTAATTTCAGTAGTTCCTATACCTGGTACATACATAGACAATTTTCTAAGAGCCCGCATTTAAAATTACAATACAAAAATACATATTATTGTTTTTTTTTCATACATGTTTTTCCTAAATATAGTGAATGTGAAACAAAAAAAAATATATTGTATATGATTATACACATAGAGTTTTTTGTTGTAAAAAATGTATTAGTAATTAATAAAAGTTTGGTAAAAGAGAGTGAACTTACTTCTTAACAATAGATATACTTTGCTTCACTCAAAAAATTTTTACCGTTATTTTAATAACACGGTTGTTAAATCCATTGTTAAAAACCGTAACAACAACTTTTATCATAATAATAGTTGTTATTGTCTCTTTAATAAAATTTGTAATTGAATCAATAAACATATTGTAATTTTAACAAAAATTTCAAAGGTAGAGATAATTATTATAAAATATATAACAAAAGCTTTTTAAACGATAATTGTCGTAATTGAAACGATAATTTTCGTTATTGAAATAATAAAATAATTGTAGAATTGATAATTTTGATTTTTATGTATCGCTTTTAAAATAATAATTGACATTATTAAAATGAATAAGATTTATTATTAAAAAAACTTCTTTTATGATTAATATAACAACGCAAACTATCAAAATAATAAAAAATTATTATTTAAATAGTTGAGTCTTATCTAAATTACAAATATTAATTTTTTGTATTCTCTTCATTGTTAAAATAATAATTTAGTTGTCATTTTAATAGTTTTTTTGCTATTATTTTATATTGCTCTCTTTTTGCTGCTTACTCTCTCACCTGATTTAATTGTTTTTGATGTTTATACTTAGGCAGTCTAGCACAAATTGTTAAAATAATAATTATTGTTATTGTTTCAACAGTAAATTTTGTTATAATAATAAATAAGTAATGTTACGATAATAAATAGTAAATTCTTGTCTATGTATTTTATGTTTTTAGAATTTAGACACACTTGTATTGCATTATTATACCCTACACCTATAGAATAGGTAAAGGGGTATATTAACTTTGGTATGGTGTTTGTAACCACCTAAAGGAAGCGAGCTAGATATGGAAAAGTATATATATTTGTGATCAGCGTGACCGCCTTAGTCGATATAGCCATGTCCGTCCGTCCGTCCGTAGGCACGATAACTCAAAAAATAATGGAGCTATCTTGATGAAATTTTAACTGTAGGTTACTAGGACTGAAAGTACGGCGGGGATTGCATATGGGCGAAATCGGCCCATGGGTTCGGATTCTGGACCTTTTAATCGGTTTCAGGGCTAACGAACAAATATAAAAAATCACGATAACTCAACAACTAATGACGCTATCTTCATCAAATTTGTGCTGTAGGTTACTAGTAATGAAACTACTTCGGGAATTGCGTAAGGTCGGGATTGGACCATGCTTTCGGAACCTAGAACTTTTTGATCGAATTTAGGCCAAACGAGCATAATTCCGAAACCAATGAAGATAGAACCTCCAAATTTAGTATCAGGGTGTTTCTTCCTATTTCCCAAGTGTCTTGTGAATTTGGGTCCCATTGGAGTAGTGGGTCGGGGACCAGCCACACATTTCCGAAGACCTTAAAGCATATCTTTAAAATTAATAAAGATAACTTGAAAAAATGTAGAAGCTTCCAATTTGCCACAAGGGTGTTCTTTACTATCTCTTGCGTGTTCCCCTAATTTGGGATCAATTGGAGTGGGTTCTGTACCCCTCTCAGACCTCCCAAGTTTTAAAGGCTTATAATCGAAATTACTAAAAATAGTTACTTAAAATTAGGATAGACCGTTCAAATTGTGTACAAGGGTTAACTAGTACTATAAGTACAGCGCGGACTATATAAGGGCGAAATCAGCCCAACGGTTCGGATTCCGGACCTTTTAATCGATGTCAGGGCTAAGGAACATATATAAAAAATCACGATAACTCAACAACTAATGAGGCTTTCTTCATGAAATTTGTGCTGTACGTTATCGGCAGCGAAACTACGGCGGTGATTACTTACGGTGAGGATTGGACAATGGGTTCGGAACTTAGAACTTTTTGATCGAATTTAGGCCAAACGAGCATAATTCCGAAACCAATGAAGATAGAACCTCCAAATTTGGTATCAGGGTGTCCCTTCCTATTTCGTAAGTGTCTTTGAAATTTGGGCCCCATTGGAGTAGTGGATCGGGGACCAGCCACTCAGTTCTTAGGCCCTTAAAGCATATTTTCGAAATTAATAAAGATAGTAACTTGAAACAAATGTAGAAGCTTCCAATTTGCCACAAGGGTGTTCTTTACTATTTCTTGCGTGCCCCCCTAATTTGGGATCAATTGGAGTGGTGGTTCAGAACCTCTCTTAGACCCCCCAATATCATCGAAATTAATAAAACTAGTAACTTAAAATTAAGATAGAGCGTTCCAATTGTGTACAAGGGTTAACTAGTATTGAAAGTATGACGGGACTGCATATGCGAAATCGTACCATAATTTCGGATCCTGGAACCCTTGAAAAGTTCAAGGACTAACAAACATATATCTTACAAACACCATAACTCAAAAAATAATGCCGGTATTTTGATGAAATTTAACAGTAGGTTACTAGTAATGAAAGTACCATGGGAATTGGTTGTGGTCGAGTTTAATTTCGAAGCCAAAGAATATATTTCCTATGTCCTATGTGTCTCCGAAATCTAGACTTAATTGTAGTGGTTCAGCTATGTTCAAAGGTACTTGCTGCATTTATGTAAAATTTATTTTTATATTTAAATGAATTATATGAAAAGGTGTAAATTTTTAATTGTATTTTAGAAATACATTTATTGCATATTTTGCGTTTATAAGCTTTTCTATTAGGTATATAAACTAACCACTTAAAATAATTGCAATTTTTAAAAATTTGGATTATTAAATATATTATGCTTTGATTATCTTTTTATCACAAAATTTAATAATTAGAATTTTTTCATTTTGTAATTGAATTGGAATAAATATATTTTCATTTATTTCAAGTTTGTTTGCTTTTTAATATTTTTAAATAGAGAAATTAGTAAGAATTTGTAGTATTTTTTAATAGATAGGGTAATTAGAAAATGTTTGTAGTATTATACAGTTAATTTGGTTAGCTATGTCTTACGATCAAATTAATAACAGCTTCTATGGTGTTAAAATGACTTATGGATATGTCCTTAAATTTGAACTAAATAGGTGTAGGGTATTTCTAAGTCGGTTGCACCGACTGACTGTTTCTTTACTTGTTTAGTATAAACTTGGTATAAACAACAAAAACAACTAAATCATGTGAGAGAATAAGCTGGAAAAAAAAAGCAATATAAAATACAATTACAAAAACATTTTAAATTAAAGTTCAGTTTGAAAAACGCATTCAATTCAGTTTAAATTAAATTTTGTTGAGTAGAGTAGTGAACAATAAAAAAATTTTGTTTGTGAAATTGTGTAAAAAAATTAAATAAATAATAAGCTTTGGATTATAAAATATCAGTGTAAAATTAAGAATATTTTAAGAGGTGAATTTTAATTCTTTTAATAAGTACTTAATAAATAAAAAGAAACCTTATAACTTTAAAAAACGATTATTCAAAATGTATGTTAAACATACAAAAAAAACCCATGCATATACAATATAATAAAAGTAGCAACATAAATTTTTAAAATAATAACGAATTTTTTTTCCAAAGTCAGTGTTGTCAAAATTACAGAAAACTATTTTTTTAATTGTTAACATTATTAAAATGATAAGTTAGTTATTTTAACAGTTTTTGATATTCTTTTATGTGACAAAAATAAGTCATAAAATATTTTAACAAAACTAAGTCATTAGAAAACGTTGGATTAAAAATAAAATTAAATACTGCAAATGATGAGGATGAACCATTAAATAAATCTTCGAAATTATTAGGTAATTCTGATTTAGATATCATTATTTGGTAATTTTAATTGAAATTTTGATCTCCATTTTAGTTGATGAGGCAAATATTGATTTAAATATAGCAGTACTTAATTCAAATGAAAGTACTTGGGCGGAAATCGAAGAAAAATGGGAAAAAACATCCAACTATCGCTTAAATAAAATGAAAACCAAAACTAACACTGCAAAAATTTTAGAAAAATGGGTTCAAAATACAAAACCCTTAGAACATAAATTGGTATATTTGTGCTTTTTTTTATTTGAATCTTTCCAAATTAAAAAGCATTGTATTTTTAGATTTTGTTAGATTTCAAGACTATGTTTCCTGAGGCAACAAAAATGCTAGATATTATAGATGAATTTCCATCAGAAATGCTGGAAATTTTAAAATCAAAAATTAAAGATTCAAGTGCTAAAAGCTTAATTAAATTTCTTAATAATGACAGCACAAGCCACAGTAAGCTTTTATTTGCATATTTGAAAGAATATCTTTAATCATACAATTTTATTTACAGATGGTAAATTATTAACCACATTTTACCTGTTACATCATGTGTTGATACCTACAGGAAGAGCTGTTCTCACCGTGAGCAACTCACCGTGAGTAATTTTCTTGAAATCTCCTCTGCAGCATTTCTTCCACCTGATCAACAGCATTTCCGAAGATTGCAAAACTGTTTTGTGAATCTTTTATAGAGTACTTTTTGTGGAGCTTTTTATTTTAATTTTTGTATAAAACTTAAAAATTGCAAAATATAAATTAAAAAATCTTTTTGTTTTGAAAAATATTTTATAAATTTTATATTATTTAAACATGTTTCGACAACGTTAAAGTTGTCATCTTCAGTAAACAGTGAATAAGTTGATGTAATTACTTAGACCTCTAAGTAATTACATCAACTAAGGTCTAAGTAATTACATCAACTTATTCACTGTTTACTGAAGACTATGTTTACTGAAGATGACAACTTTAACGTTGTCGAAACATGTTTAAATAATATAAAATTAATAAAATATTTTTCAAAACAAAAAGATTTTTTAATTTATATTTTGCAATTTTTATGTTTTATACAAAAATTAAAATAATAACGTTCACATAGACGGAAAAATTAGGAAAATAATTTTCCTATCTTCAAAAAAATTTTTTGATAAATAATTTACCTTTTAAACAATAATTAATAAAGCTAAATAATTTTCTATAATGTTAAGTTTTTTGTTTTTAATTTTTTAAAATTATATAAAATGAAGAAGAAATAAGAATTGAAATAATTAATAAAGCTAAATTTTTTTCTATAATGTTAAGTTTTTTGTTTTTAATTTTTTAAAATTATATAAAATGATGAAGAAATAAGAATTGAAATAATTAATAAAGCTAATTTTTTTTACTTGATGCTAACTTTTTTGTTTTTTTTTAATAATTTATATTTCTGAAATTCAATATAAATTTTTCAGATTTTAAAAATAAAATAATGAAGCAGAATTTACTTAAAATGTAGTAGTTTTTTATTTTACAAAAATGAAAGAATAATATATTTTTAAAACTGCAACCGGAGCTGAAAATTCAATAATTCTATATTGTTCAAATAACAAAAAGAAACTCTTAAAACAACAATCAATACTTTTGAAACAATAAGGCAAATTATTAAAAAGATGGAGCCGATTATTGGTATAATAATTTCTAATCCTTAAAACAACAATAAATCTTATTAAAATAATAACGATAATTCTAAATTTAACAACATAACTATTAATTTAACAATAATCAGTTTTTAAACCAACATTCGATACTGTTAAAATAAGAAAAAGTATTTTCTATTTAATAGTAGAATATTGTTACATTAATAAAACCTACTTTCAAAATGATAAATAAGATTATAAAAATAATAGTTTTATTATTGAATTAATAATCAACTTTATATTATATTTGATTACTCTCTTTATTTTTTACTCTCTTGATTTTATGCCTTTTCAAAAATACTATTAATTTAATAACGTTTTATTAAATTAATAATTTGTTGTTATTAGACGTATGTTAATTACATTTTTATTAATTTAATTACAATTTTATTAAAATAATAGTGAAAATTTTTAGAGTGTTGTAATTTGGTTATTGAAAACGAAGGTTCTTTTATTCTACATACATATAAATATATTTTTATCCTTATTTAAATACTACTTTGGTGGTAAAGAATTACAGGGCATGTTTGCCGAAAATCACCATCATTAAAAAAATAAAATAAAAAAAAATATTTTTTTTCAATATATATGAGTACTTTTATTAAAGTAGTAGATACTAGCTCCCTAAAATGTAGTAAATTTTATACTTTTTAGTTTTAATTCATTGCCTTCTAGTAAAAAATTTATCTTAATTAATTTAAATTTTATTAAATAGAATGACGAATATGTATAGACATTATGAATATTCAGAGATGCTGGAAAAATGATATAAAAGCGTTATAAGTATTTGATAAAATCTTTATCTAGGTGGTTAAACAAAACTTAAACAAATTTGTTTAATAGTTATCTTTCAATCTGAACACATTTTGCACATATAAATAATGTTCCACGTTTAGTACAACACTATGTACCTACCTGTTAGATATGTATACCTATCTAATATACTTATATACTTATGTAATACGTTTTCAAAATTGTTCCGAAACTATTTTTTTTTTAAAAACTAACCATTCCAATCCAAATATTAGTTAACAAAATTGCTTAATTAATACTTATGGCTTTGAATATATACATACATATCCATTTTTTCGTTTTTAAATAAACTTGGTACAAATACTCAAATTTTATTTGATAGCAATTAGTTATGATAATTTCTATAATATAAGACGGGTACATACAATAAGGCCAAATGAAATAAAGCGAAATTGAACTTTTTTGACTTTATTTCAAAACCACATTTGAAATAAAGCCAAAATTATAATTCCTTAATTTTCGACTTTATTTCATTTGTAAAAATGAAAAATAAAAGGCAAAATTATAAAGAAATTTATTTATTTATTGTTTAAATTTACTTAGTGGTATACATATTTTTTTTACATTTTTTTTCCCCCTTAAAAGTACATCATTTATTTTTGTAATTTTATTTTTTGTTTTTTTTATAACTTTGATATAAACAAAACTTATAGTTTTGGTATAAAACATCGCAGTTACTTCCTAATTTATTAACAAACTAAATTTAAAATTTTAATATATTTACATATATACATATATAATTTACATAAATACAATATCGTAGCTCATAACATTATATGCTATAAGCATTGTTTCACTCCTGCGTTAAGCCATTTACAAATGTAGCATTATTCTTTAGTAATTGTTTCAGTTTTTTGACAAAAATATCGAAGTTTGAGCTTTTTTTTAAATCCATTGGCAATTTATTATAAATTCTTATTGCTGACGAGAGACAGCTATTGCGTGATAACTCTATTCTTGATTTGGCATTATTTAAATTGTTCAACCTTCTTCTATTGTAATTATGAATATTATTTCTTTTGGTAATTATGACGTTTTTTTTATAAACCCCTTTTTCTATTTTGAAAATTAGTTTAGATTTTTCCAAAATAATGAGTTCGTGTAACTTCAGATATCCGGTGCGCTTAAAAATTTCGTTTGTTGGGGTAAGCCAATCGTACTTATGTAAGCATTTTATGGTTTTGTTTATTAAAACACAAATTTTATCTTTCAACCGTAATGAACAGCTGGACCAATTACATAAATTGTATCTGATGTGCGAGATAATATGAGAATAATAAAGCTTATCTGCAGTTTGTTTATTCAACATAATTCCACTTCTTTTGAAGGCACCAAGCAGAGTCACAATTTGTTTTACTAATCTATTAATATGATCTTCCCACTTCAGTTTTTCATCTATTACAACCCCAACGTATTTATAAGTAGTAACTCTTTCAAGTTTAGTCTTATTTACCAATAGATTCGGATTTATATCAATTTTATTTTTTATTTTATATACTATATATTTTGTTTTTTCCGCATTAATAGTTAATTTATTACCTTTAAGCCAACTTTCATATAACCCCAAATCAGTATTTACAAGACTTTCAAGTTCTTCACAGGTTCTAGCATTATAAATAAGTAGAGTATCATCAGCAAAGATCTTATAGTCAGCCCTCAAATTCGTATACTGGATATTATGAATATAAAGTAAGTAAAGTGTGGGACCAAGTACTGATCCTTGAGGAATACCAATATTTATAATATTTTCATTACTGAAAACTCCATTAATTTTTGTCATAGTTTTTCTATTATTAAGATATGAGTAAAGTAAATTATTAGCAGTACCCCTTATTCCGATTTCGTGCAATCTGTCAAGTAAAATATTATGGTTCACTGTATCAAAGGTTTTCTTTGGATCAACGAATACCGAACATACATAATTTCCCTGATCCAGCTTATTTATAATTGAGTTGGTGGATTCAAGGACTGCAGAGTCAGTTCCAATTTTCTTTTGAAAACCAAATTGATTTATATCAAATCCTACAACTTTTTGCACGAACTCCTGTATTCTAGAGTTAATTACCTTTTCAAATACTTTTGCAATACAGCTTGAGAGAGTAATCGGTCTATAATTTGATACATCTGAGGTTGATACCGATTTAAATATGGGTACAACAATACTTGATTTTAGACACTCGGGATATATACCAGTATTTAGAAAAAACAAAAACAAAAAAAAAATTTTAAAAAAATTTAAATCTCCTTGTTCATTGAATATTTGAACTAAACAAAAAAAAGAAAGATATACATAAGTCGGCGCCTATAATCTTTTGATTTAGATTTAGCTGCGAGTTACAACCGAAAATGAATTACATTTACACAGAAAGTCGGCGCATAAGCCTCAACTTTTAACCGCGTGACCGTTAAATTCAAAATTACGTTAAATTAAAGACAGATTTTCACTTGAAAAAACGCAATATTCTTAAAAAAAAAATATCATTGTCCTATGAAAACAAAAAAAACTTTCTTTTGGTTGTTGTTTCATATAAATTGGTCAAATAGTTTACCCAGAAAAGGGATGTCTATATTTGTATGGGAAAAAATAAGACGATTAAATATTATGATATAAATAAGCGTTAACTAATTCTCACAAATGTTTTTTTATGTAAACACTAACACATGTGTTTGTATTCTTGAAAAATTTTTATTGCTGAAGTGCTGTGTTCCTATTGTAATTGTGCATTACATTTTTTTGCTGTGTTCCTCGATATTCATATTATAAAATAGTTCCGTATTGCTATATTTCGAGTGTCCTAAATACACGATCTTAATTCCAATTCAAGGTTCTGTTAATTTTTAACTTAATTTTAGTTAATTATAATATTTATTTATTTATTTATTGTTAAAAATTTACTTAGTGATTTACATATGTTTTTACATTTTTTTTAAACTTTAACATTTATTTTTGGTTTTGTTTTTTTTTTTTTTTTGTTTAACTGTGATAACAAAACTTATAGTTTTGGTATAAAACATGGCAGTTACTTCCCAATACTATTCAACAAAGTAAATTATTTAAAATTAAATATATTTACATATATATATACATATATAATTATATAAATACAAATATAACAGCTAATACAGATATGTGCTACGAGCGTTGAAAAATTTCACTCCTGCGTTATATTATCCACAAATGAAGCCTTATTCTTTAATGAATGCTTCAGTTTTTTGATAAATATATTCAAATTTGAACTTTTTTTTAACTCCAACGACAGTTTATTATAAATCCTTATTGATGACGAGAGACAACTATTTCGTGATAACTTTATTCTTGGCATCATTTAAATTTTTTCTTCTTGTATTATAATTATGAATATTGTTTCTTCTGGCAATTATGATGCTTTTTTTGTACACCCCTTTTTCTATTTTAAAAATTAGCTTAGATTTTTCCTAAATAATGAGTTAGGGTAACTTCAGATATCTCGTTCGTTTAAAAATTTCTTTTGTTGGTGTAAGCCAGTCGTACTTATGTAAGCATTTAATGGCTTTGTTTATTAGAACACTAATTTTATGTTTCAACCATAATGATCAGTTACATAAATTGTCTCTGATGTGCGAAATAATATGAGAATAATATAACTTATCTGCAGTTTTTTTATTCAATATAATTCGCCTTCAGGCCGGGCACCCAGCAGAGGCACAATTTTTTTTACTAATTTATTAATATGCTCTTCCCATTTCTGTTTTTCATCAATTACAACTCCAAGGCATTTATATGCAGGAACTCTTTCAATTTTAGTCTTAATTACCAATAGATTGGGATTTATATCAATTTTATTCTTTATTTTATATACTATAAACTTTGTTTTTTCCGCATTTACAGTTAATTTATTACCTTTTAACCAATTTTTGTAAGTCCCCAAATCAGTATTTACAAGAGTTTCAAGTTCTTTACAGGTTCTAGCATTATAGATACGTAAAGTAACGTTAGCAAAGATCTTATAGTTAGCCCACAAATTCGCATACTGGATGTTATGGTTGTAAAGTAAATATGATGTAGGACTGATCCTTGAGGAACACCTATGTTTATATTACTTTAATTACTAAAAACTCTATTAATTTTTGTAATAGTTATTCTATTATTCAGATATGAGTAGAGTAAGTTATTAGATGTACCCCTATTCCAATTTCATGCAATCTGTTAAGTAAAATATTATGATTTACTATATCGAAGGCCTTCTGTAGATCAATAAATACCGAACAAACATAATTTCCTTGATCCAATTTATTTATTTTTTTTTTTTTTTTTTTTTTTTTTTTATTTATTTATTTATTAGTTTTAGATAACTTTACAAAATACGTAGTTTAGATAATTTATCGATATTAAAATATTTAAAAAATTTAAATTAAAATATTTAAAAAATTTAAATTATTTACCAAAGTTTAAAATATTTACAAAAATTCAAAAAGAAAAAACAATTATTTTACAAGATTAACTAATTTTCAAATTTCATTTATAAGATTCATCTATATGCATATTTTTTAAAATAATTCTTTAAATAAACGGTTTTTAAATCTAATTAAGTTTGTCACTTGTTTAATGTGTTCCGGTAGATCGTTAAAAAGTTGCATTCCTTTGTACAATAGGCTATTTTGCGATCTTGTTCTTCTATAAAGTGGGAGCCTAAAATCACCTACATTTCTTACATTATAATAGCCCCCAACATAACTCAAATTTTTTTGAAGATATATTGGTAAGAATCCATTTTTTACCTTAAAAATAAATATTAACGCGTTGAATTTTAGTCTTTGCTTAATTGACATTAAGTTTAGTTGCTTTAAACGTTCTTCTCTATTTCTATACACATTATTTCTTAATATTATTCTTGTTGCCCTATTTTGGAGTACTTGAAGTCTTTTTCTTTTCTCTTCGTTACAAATGAATAGAATAGACGAACAATAATCAATATGTGGCATTATTATAATGTTATACAGCATTTTTGCACAATTATTCGAAATTTTGTTTCTTATTCTTGCCAGGAAACTTATTTTTTTAGCTATTTTTTTACAAATCATGTTTGCATGTTCATTAAATTTTAATTCATTATCTACTAAAACACCTAGGTACTTCACATCATTAACACATTCTATTATTTCATTATTAATATTTATATTTACAATCGCTCCTCTTTCATTCACACACATACTTTTCGTTTTCGATACATTCAGTTTCAATTTATTTTTGCACAGCTATTCAAAAAGGTTCCTTCCGTCCTCATTCATTTGATTTTCCGCTATTGATACATCCTTACTAACTATATATATTAAAGTATCATCAGCAAACAAGCAAACTTTTGAAAATTTTAGCGAACTTTTAATGTCGTTGATGTATAATAAAAAAAGTAAAACTCCTAAAATAAATCCTTGGGGAACTCCTAAATCAACTTTATTTGGATTATATAGTACGTCATCTAGCTTAACTTTTTGGATTCTATTGTTTAGATAATTAAAGAACCATTTTTGTTCCGTACCTTGAATTCCGTATGCACGTAATTTTTTTAGCATTACTTTTCTATCCAGCGTTTCAAAGGCTTTTTTTAAATCCAAGAATAGTGCAACTATTATATTTCCTTCATCGGTTTCTTTCTTCCATTCATTTAATACCCAATTCAATGAAGTTTCTGTTGAGTGGTTTTTTCTAAATCCTGACTGTTCTTCACATAATATATTATTCCTAGTCAAGTAATTTTCTAATTGACTGTATGCTACATTTTCTAATATTTTTTCAAAAATTGGTAGCATATTGACAGGTCTAAAATGATCTGGAATTTTAGCCTTAGGGACTTTTTCTACAGGAACAATTATTGATTCTTTCCACGATTCAGGGGATAAGCCTTCAGTTAAGGATTTATTTATTATTTTAACCAATATAGGGTAAAATAAATCTTTATTATCTTCAATAATATTTACATTCATTCCATTAAAATCTTTTTTCTTATTCATAGTTTTTATGATATTTGATAATTCTACTTCCTCTACAATATTAAATCTAAAACTATCACAATTATTTATTATATTGTCGTCATAGTTTACCTTAGGTATATTTTCATTAATTTCTTTAACACTATCAATGAAGTAATTATTTAATATATTCGCTATCTCTAGTTTATTTCTTACTTTTCTATTTCCTAAATCTAATTCATTAACTTCAATGTCCTCCTTTTGTAAAATATATTTTTTCATCACATTCCATATATGTTTTGGATTTCCACTCTTCTCTTCAATTTTTCTTTCAATATAAGAATTTTTTGTTTTATTGCACAAATTTTTATACTTATTTCTAATATTTTTATATTGCACCCAGCTTTCGTGTGTTTTCAATAATGAATATCTATTGTATAAAATTATTTTATTCTTTTTTATTTCACTAAGTTCATTGTTAAACCATTCAGCTTTATTATTTGAAATCTTAATAATTTTAGTAATTTTGGTTAAGCCTTTTTCTACAACTGAATTTAACAAATTAGTACACAAATTCATGTCTTCATAATTAATTATAGTATCAATTCCATTATTTATTAATTCATTTACAAAAATACTTTTATCATATTTTATGTATTTAATAGTTTTAGATTTTTCTTCTTTTTTGTTTTCCAACATTTTTATCATAATTGTTTCATGGTCTGAGATAATGAAATCTGTGTTTACTTTCGCTTCAATTTTCGAAAATCGATCAACTAAAACATAGTCTATCAAAGTAGAGCTCATATTCGTTACTCTCGTTGGTTCTTTTATAATTTGGCTTACTCCGTAGTCTTGTAGAATTTGTTCAAAGCATCTTTTACTAGCATTGTTCTTATTATAATCTATATTGAAATCCCCAACAATAAAATAATTTGCAGAGAAATCAATATAATTATCCAGATACTTTTTTAATTCATCTATGAAATCCAAGTAATTAAGTTCATTTGATCTATATACTCCAATTATATTGTACAGTGATTTACTAAATTTTATTTTTAGCACATTTTCAAAAAATTTTGTAAAAATGTGCCTATATAGTTTCACTCTGTCCGTCCGTCTGTCCGTTTGTCCGTCTGTCCGTCTGTCTGTCTGTCCGTATGTTTACAAAAACTTTTACATCGTTAGAAATAGTGAGAAAAGAAATTTTAAACACGAGTAGGTATTACAAAAAAAATAATTTCGTAGAACAATTTTTTTCTGTAGCCCCACCCGTTACGGAGCTGCAGCCCCCCAAAGTTGGGAAAAGCCCTATATTCAAATTGTTATAACAAGAGTTCTATTAGGTGTATTTTCAATCTGAAAACGGCAAAAGATAGCTGGTGTTATAAACTTTATAAATTTTTAAAAGAAAAGTGTTTAGGGGAGCCATACGGTACTAAAATTTACCATTATGCAAAACTCAATTTTTGCAAAATTTTTGGCTACACATATCTTCTATACGGGCTAAGCTAGGGTCTTGAAATTTTGGGAGTAGTTAGATCCTTAGAAATAAGTAGAAGTCGGTTAACAAATTTTTTTTGTCACGTCCCCTGTTTTGCAGCTACAAGGACCCAAAATTTTGCTATTTTTAAATACTTGTAACTTGAATACCTGTTCAAATTTGTTTTTTGTGATTTACAAATTGAAAGCTCTTTAAATATATTTCAACATGTGTCAAAGGTTTTTCTTAATTTTGAAGGGTGGCGAAGCTACAGCCCCCGCAAATTCCAAAAAAGCCCTATATTTAAATTGATATAATAAGAGTTCTGTTAGCTATATTTCAATCTAAAAACGGTAAAAGAGAGCTGCTTTCTTATGCTTTACAAAAATATATCACTAAAATGAACAGGATTGCCATACGGTACTAAAATTTACCATTATGCAAAACTCAATTTTTGCAAAATTTTTGGCCCCACATATCTGTTAAACGGTTCCAGCTGGGGTCTTGAAATTTTGGGAGAAGTTAGAACTTCAGAAATTAGTAGGAGTCGATTAACAAAATTTTTTTGTCGCGTCCCCTGTTCAGCAGCTATAAGAGCTCGAAAATTGAAATTTTGCTATTTTTAAACACCTGTAACTTGAATACCTGTTCAAATTTTTTTTTGTTAATATACAAATTTTAAGGTCCAACATTATATTTTAACATATGTTAAAAGATTTTCTTAAATTTAAAAGCGGTTGTTTAAATTGAAGAAAGTGTCTGTCAGTTTTAACCATTTTTGCTTATATAGTAAAATTCTAAATAAAATTCCAAATTTAGCTAGAGTTCACAATTTAATTCCTTGAACCTAAAAAGTTGGGAGAAGGGGAGTAGTGAGGATTAGATCCTTGAAAAATTGGGCAACCTTCCCCATAGAGGGGCTATTAGAACTTAAAAATTAAAAAAATTACGATGTATATAAGTAAATAGTAACTTAGTCACCAACGTATATATTTAATAAATTAAACATTAACATTGAAGCTTCAACATTATATTCCGATAAAATACTCAGTATGAAACACTATATTATTATGAAAATGTGCTTTTTTAAAAACTCTTGGTTTTTTTCATCACTTGTTATATTTAAAATCCAAAGTTTCCTATCTAAACTAAACGTATTTACCTCATATGCATTATAGTTATTACTTACATAAATCAAAACTCCCCCCGTATGCTTTGAACTTGAAAAACATTGGAAACATTTATAGTTATTTAACTGATATTCAGATATATTGATTTGTTTTGTTATGTGTGTTTCACTTAATATTATAAAATCAAATTTATTTTTATAAATAAATTGGAAGTTAATCCCTGAATATTTAAATATATTCCTTTTAGATTTTCATCATTTTTTTTTATCTAATTGCTACTTAAATAAACGTTTCCTTTCCACTTCAATTCTCCTGATTAACGAAGGACAACTTTTATCAAAAACGCTATGTTATGTATTAAAATTCAAACTAAATTTCTCATTTGCTCTAGTACAGTTTACACATTTATGTTTATCTTCTTTGCATTCATTAATTAAATGACTTTTACCACATTTTAAACATAATTTATCCTTATTTTCACATTTATCAATTCCGTCACCAAACAACAAACATTTAAAACACCTTCTAACAT
This sequence comes from Dolichopus griseipennis, assembly GCA_963082915.1. NCBI lineage: Eukaryota > Metazoa > Arthropoda > Insecta > Diptera > Dolichopodidae > Dolichopus > Dolichopus griseipennis. The sequence goes on along the minus strand of OY720445.1, from coordinate 50,419,931 downwards.
CAAAACTTTCATATACCTTACATCTATCCCATCCAATTTTAATTTTACCACTACTCATAATATTTTTAAAATCCTCAAAATCTACCTCAATTATTGCATTAAATTCATTATATTTTTTTTTTGTTTTATATGAATGAATTAGCTTAATTAAATTTGGAGAGTTTAATTCATTTTGCGCTTTAATTTTATTCAAAATTTCAGCTTTATCATAATTTTCTGACATTCCTACTATTAATATTTTTGGTTTTTTTTCTTTTGGTAATATAATTTCATAATTTTCACCTAATTTACTACTTGCTTCAATTTGTAAATTCTCTACTGCTTCATTTGTATCACACCACACAGCTACTGTTCCATCACTATTTTGTTTTATTCCACCTACTTTGAAGTTTACTGGGTCAATATTCTTTTTAACATCTGACGTTGTTACATTTGACACTTGCTTTTGTTTTGGTTTAATCAAAACTAATGGATTCTTTTTTACAACTTCTGAGTAAGTACTTTTTGTTTTTTTATTATTTTTAATTGCATTTAATTCATTATTTGGTTGCATTTTTTCATTATTTACGAGCTTTTTTATATCTTCACAAATTGATAGATTTTTAATTTCTTCACATATTCGGTCACTATGTGTTTTTAAATTTTCAATAATATTACAAACTTTATTCAATTCGCAAACATTCTCATCACATTTTTTTTGTGTAGATTTTAATTGATTCTAATAAGTTTTTAATTTCAAATTCATTTTTATTCAAACACCTTTCAAATTCAGTTTTGTATTCTTTCAAATGGCTTAGAGTTTTATTCGAATTTTCTCTCATTGAATGTAATATTTCATCAATATTATGAATGTACATAACACATTCATCACAAATAAATTTCACATATGAAATCGCATTCTGATTAATCCCACTGCACTTTGTTGCGCTATGGAAAATTTTGCCACAGACTCCGGCACATCTTACACCTGATTCTCTTCCAATTTAATTTTTACAATGACTACATTCCGCCATTTTAAGGTCTTAAAACGCGGCTTTACCGCTAAATACGAAAACTTTTTGATTTATTTATCAGCTTTCAAATCGAAACGTCAATATTTATCACCGCTAACAGATCGAAACGTCATCGAACGAAATTACACGCGGGTTCGTGTGCGTATACGCGACGCAATCCGACGCTTATCGCAACAATGTTGGTTAACCACCGTTTATATTTTTTACAATTGAGTTGGTGGATTCTAGGACTGCAGATTCTGTTCCAATTTCTTTTTGAAAACCAAATTGATTTATATCAAATCCTAGTACTTTTTGCACGAACTATCGTAACTCCGTTAAATTCTAACATTAATTTATAAGAACTTGAGAGCTCTGTGTCTGTTAATAAATCAATATTTATATCACCCATCAGAACTATATTCTTATATTTATCAAAAATTACATCTAGATGTGCTAATAAATCGCTGTTGTTATCACTTGGTTTTTTGTAACAAACTGCAATTTTTAAAGATGGAGAAGTATTATTTAATAAAACAATTATAGTATTAAATTGATTAAATACTTCTAAGACCGTATACTGAATAATCTGCTCAATAAAAATAGCGGTTCCACCTCCTCTTGATTCATTATTAGAATTAAAAAATGCTGAGAAACCAGGTATATTAAAAAATCTTTCTTCATCTGTATATAACCAAGTGTCACCAATCAAAATAATATCAACATATATCCTGTCTTTTACAAAAAGTTCGATTTCAGTCATATTTTTCCTTAAACTTCTAGCATTAAAATGCACCATATTTATATTATTGTGTTTGTTACGTATAATGGTTTACTAATCATGTAATTTTGCCGAGATTCTCTAATTTTTTGTAGGTGTTCTCTGTATTTATTATCAATATGTCTTCTAAAATAAGTTAAGTCTTTAAGTACTTCCTTTTTGGGTACTCCTGTGTTATCATGATAAGTAAAATATAGCTGACTAAGTTCTTCATAGTTATTTGGCAACCCTTCTTGATGAGTAAGTACTTTCAAACTAGTTTGAGTAATACCATCATAACAAATGTCATCTTTATCATGGAAATAAGATAAGAATAATCTTACATTGTTATAAATCTTGTGCTCTCTTAATCTAGATAAGGCATACGTATTTTCACCAGACTCAATCGCTTTTTTTGTTAATCCAACAATTGGTGGAACCATGGGATTAATAAAACTTTTCCTGCTGTCTTCTGTACTTAAACGCTTAGCTTCATCATTAGTTTTACCCAGCTTAAAATTGCTTTGGGTGATAATGGTTTCTCCTTTGACCCAATTTGAGTAGAAGCTCTTTTGATCTAATGTTTTTATTGACTGACACGATTGCTCGATCCTTCAAACTATGTGAGATTTTATTATCGTTTTTAGAATCTTTATCTATTAAATTATTAGTTTTACCAGGTTTATTTTTACTAAAATGCGTTAATTTTGAAAATAAACTATGTTTTTTGTTAATAGCATGATGGGTATTTTTAATATTACTGCTTTTATTATTATTCTTGTTATTATTATAATTATTATTATTGTTATTAATATTATCATTATTTATATTATTACTATTTTTATTATTATTATCATCATTTATATTATTACTATTCTTATCATCATTATTATTATTATTATCTTTATTATTATTAATATTATTCTTAACATTATCATTATCATTTTTAGTATTTATATCATAATTATTACTATTAGTTGCACATTCTGGTACGCTGGACTCATCATTTTTAACTTCAATGTGAATGGTAGAACTTTTTTGATAATTGTTTTTATTAATAAGGTTGTTTTCTTCATTTTTAATATCATCCATTGCCATTTGCTTTAATTGCTAATACTCTATAGCTTTTTTTTTAAATTCAATTTGTGTTGATACGCGGGACACAGCTTGCTAAAAGTTTTGTAATTAACATCCACGTTTAATTTCAATTTTTCATTATATTTTATGCAATTAATACACTTATTGATATAGTCTTTGCTACATTCACTGGTCTCATGTTCTTGGTGACACCTTAAACACGTTTCTTTGTTTGTACAGTCCGCCGATTTGTGGTTGAAACATTTGCACTTGTAGCACCTTCGTATATTTATGGTATCAAACACTCTACATCTTTCCCATCCAATGCATACTTTTTCATTCGCAAGAATTTTTGGGAAACTTTCCTTATCCACTTCAATCACTGCATTATAAAATTCTTTATTATATTTTTTAACCTGGTACACTTTTACTACTTTGATTTCACTCATTTCCATAAAACAATTTTGTTTTTTAAGTTTTTCAACAATTTCAGTTTCCTCAAATTTGTTATTCATATGAATTATCTCAATTTGTGGTTTTATATCCGTTGGTATTTTGATTTCGTATTTATCTTTAAATTGTTTTTCCAAACAAATTTTTTTTTTTTATTTTACTTTTTTTTTGCATTTATGGCACGACGCCATTGCACGTTCTTTTATTTAATTAAATTTAAAAGTTTTTATTATTTTTTTTTTTTTATTCTTGTTTTCTTTTAGTTTTTTTTTTATTGTTTTTTTTTTATTAATTTTAACCGATAATAATTATTAATAACGAGGAAGATTATAGTTGCCCTTGTCAACTTTTAGATACCCGTGCATACCCACTATGGTGTATAAAATAAACCGTAATTTACTTCCCTTATACATTTAACTCAATACCCCATAATTTTGACGTAAAAAAAAAAAAAAAAAATTAACAAAAAAAAAATAATCACAAAAAAAATAAACAAAATTTTCATTCATTGTCCCATAACTTTAGCTTAAAAAAAAAAAAAAAAAAAATAAAAAAAAAAAATAACAAAAAAAAAAAAAATTGGCCCACCCTAAAAGTCCGAAGGTCCGAGTGATGTCCAACTTTGCCAAGTAATTTGCACTATTAATTTATCTGCCCAATTTTAATTTTAACCTTGTAGCTTCATTAGATTCAAAGTTATTGAATCGAAAACTTTGTATGGCAGCCCCCCGAAAATGGGGCCCTAAAATTTTGAAACTTCATATAAGTGCTCGATTCATTATATAACTAACCGTGTGTAATTTTCAGCCTCGTAGTATAATTAGTTTTGAAGAAATTCATATTGGTGCAAAGAAGTTGTATGGCAGCCCCCCGAAAATGGGGCCCTAACATTTTGAAACTTCATATAAGTGCTCGATTCATTATATAACTAACCGTGTGTAATTTTCATCCGCGTAGTATAAATAGTTTTGAAGAAATTCATATTGGTGCAAGGAAGTTGTATGGCAGTCCCCCGAAAATGGGGCCCTAACATTTTGAAACTTCATATAAGTGCCGGAGTCATTATAAAACTAACCGTGTGTAATTTTCATCCCCGTAGTATAAATATTTTTGAAGAAATTCATATTGGTGCAAAAAAGTTGTATGGCAGCTCCCCGAAAATGGGGCTCTAACATTTTGAAACTCCATATAAGTGCTCGATTCATTATATAACTAACCGTGTGTAATTTTCAGCCTCGTAGTATAATTAGTTTTGAAGAAATTCATATTGGTGCAAAGAAGTTGTATGGCAGCCCCCCGAAAATGGGGCCCTAACATTTTGAAACTTCATATAAGTGCCGGAGTCATTATAAAACTAACCGTGTGTAATTTTCATTCTCGTAGTATAATTACTTTTGAAGAAATTCATATTGGTGCAAAAAAGTTGTATGGCAGCTCCCCGAAGACTTGGTCCGATTTTAACCAAAAACAATAGGGAACCTAGAAATTGTCTAAAAATCACTTTGTGTGAATTTCAAGACTCTAGCCCTTTTAGTTTTTGAGTTATCGTGCTGACACACGGACGGACGGACGGACGGACAGACACAAATAGCTAGATCGACAAATTTTTCGATTCTGAGCCGATACGTACCCTTGACACTATATCTAGCTCGTCTAGATCGATGCGTTACAAACGGAGGAGCAAATCTAATATACCGGATGTCATATATGTATGCACGGGTATAAAAATATACATCCGCACTGTTTAACAGTTCAATTAGAATGAAACATTTCCCATTCTAAATTCGCATTTAATCCAGATTATAATAATGTGAATATGCCAGATTCAGAATCAGGAGGGATTTTATAGTACATAAATATTTTGGTAAAAGGGAATACGCTGATTTTGAACCGAATTTTAGAACCTCTTTTACTTCAGAATCCCAATGAATCTTTAATGAAAATATTTATTAAAATATTGTTTTAAAAAAATACGCTCACGCATATTCATGTAAAATTATTATATTTATATTTATTAGACTATTTATTATACCTATTTTATTCGCACATTTTTTCGCGTATGGCTTTATTTCCAATTCAAATGTGAAATAAAACCGTATCATTTTCTAAAATTTTACGAAATAAAACCATATATTAAAATTGATACAAATTCTAGTTTTATAGTAAACAAAGAAAAAAAAAAAATAAGAAATTAATAAATAAGTGTATTTAGCAAATTTTATTAAACTGGAATAAAATATGTTAAAAAATATTATATTTTTATTACGAAGGCTTCCACCGCCGAATCCCCGCTATCTCAATTATTGAAGCTAGATTTTGCATTTATACCTATTTTATTCGAAAAACGAGGAAGAGTGTAGTAGAGTAGACTGTGTCACATTTTGAAACCAACTCTAAAATCCCTTCTAATTAAATTATTCTTACATAAATATTTTTGTTACAAAGTTTTTAAGATAGCGGGGTCTGCCGCCGCTAAACCCCGTTAAATAAATGATTGAAGCCAACGGATTACTCTTAAAATCCAAAAAATCCAAATTCATTGCTTTTTTGTTAAGATATATATTATTTAGAAAAATTTAATTTTTGGTGGTTGTTTTTACAATATTGGTTACAAATTCAGTATTTCAGTATAATAGTAGTGTTTCAATATATGTTTAGCGGGAGTTAGGAAGTGGGATTTAGGAAGCTTGCACTATTTTAATTACTTTGTTATTGAAATAGTTAGGAAGGAGTTTTAGAATTGGATTCAAAATAAATATTATACGCTTTTTCCAGAATATTGAAATATATGTATATGTGAGATTCTGAATTAGGAGTGATTTAGAGTAGGATTCAGAGTAGGATTAGGATTGTTCCCTTTTACAGAATATTTATTACATGTGCGTGTGTGAGATACTGATTGGTATGACTATATAGTATAGTTGTATGACTATATAGTCAAAGGGTAGGTATAGACTATAAAGGTATAGATCAGACCAGAATCGAAAAATAAATCGATTTAGCTATGTGTGTTCGTCCGAGTAGCTGCCATATACAACTTCTTCTTTTTTCATCTAATGAAGTGCGGTGTCTAAAATTTTGCCAAAAATAGTTTAGTGTAATGGCCAAAGTTACTAAAAAATTTGGCTGGTCTACTGCAGAGGGTTTGAGTGGCTGCCATACAACTCCTTCTTTTATATGAGCATAACACTACACCTAATATTGCTATATGTTTGAAATTTTGCAAAAAATAATTAACCGGATGATATAATGTTAATATTACGGTCATACGGGTATCTCAGAGTTGACACAGTCTACTCTACTACACTTCCTCGTTTACCTAGTATTTTTACAATGCTTTTTTAAAGGCGCCCTGCATTCATACATAAATATGGATTTGTGCAAGTAAAATTACGTTTTTCTTACATAGTTTTTTAAAGGCGCCTTGATTTGATTCATTTTATAATAAGGTGTTGAAAAGTAATGTACATTTATCTAAAATTTAATATAGTGATAAAGTTTTTTGATATTATTTTTAAGTAACGAAAACTTTTATGGGTTAACATTATTTAAAATGTTTAATTTGCTGTTTAAAAGAGACACATAAGAAAGTAAAGTTTTTTAGATTTTCGCAAGATAGAGAAGTTCACGGGAAGTAAATAATATATTTTAATATAAATATGTACGTATTTATTTATAATTTCTGCTATCAGATTTTAATATGAATATGTATTTATCATACATAACATACATGACATGGTTATAAGATTTATTAACAACTAAAAATTGAAAAAAAAAGTAGGAAAATCTTCTTTTTTATCTTAATAAAATTTTAGACAACTATTTTTGCTACACACTTCTTTTAACAATTTTTTGTCTCCTTCTTACAAGTAAAATTTTTATTATACTGTCTCATTTTTAAATTTTTTTAGTAAAAAAGAGCATGTAGTATTGGGATAGCAAAAATTTTTAGGTCACGTGATAGGGAATCAAACTTCTTATTGTAATGTAATAGATATTCTTTGATTAAAATTTGAACAGTTTTAACTTTTTAATGATATGAATGCGCATTGGCTGACGTCCCTTTTAAATAGATTAGCTAAGACATTTTTTTAGAGCTTTTGCTTTAAAAAAATCTGTTAAAAATTTAAATTTTCTATATATGTAAAAACAAATTAATTATAAAAATTTTCTGGACGAGCTAGAGACAGTGTCAAAGATACGTTTCGGATCAACATCGAAAAGTAAATTGATCTAGTTATGTGTGTCCGGCTATCCTTCTGTCAGCCTGATAACTCAAAAACTAAAGGAGCTAGAGTTTCGAAACTTACACAAAGTAATTTTTAGACAATTTGTAGGCTCCGTATGGTTTTTGGTTAAAATCGGACAAAGGCTTCGGGTAGCTGTCGTACATATTTTTTTTGAATTTATATGATTATAAGATTAAATTCACCTCTTTATACCCGTGCATATAAATAAGGCTACCGGTATATTAAAATTACTCCTAGGTTTGTAACAAATCGATCTAGACGGTCTAGATAAAGTCTCGAAAATACGCATCGGATCAGCATCGAAAAATAAATAGATTAGGTTTGTGTTTCTGTCCGTCCGTGTGTCAGCACTATAACCTAAAAACTTAAAGGGCTGCAGTTTTGAAATAAATCAATTCGACATTTTTAACGTTCCCTATTGTTTTTCACAAAATATTTTGTAAACAACTTCTAGGTTCTTTATTTTTTTAAGTTAAGATCTGACAAAAACTTTGGAGAGCTCTCGAACAATAAACTTTTATAGCATATAACATGAAATTATATCAATTTTTATTTTTATTTGCTTATTTTTTTTTTTTTGTTATGTAGATAAGATAGATTTCATATGATTTAAATGACCCGTAGTTTAAAAGATTTCAAGTTAAGCAAAAATAAACACAATGATTTTTTTTAGGTAAATGGCTTGAAAAGTAACTTATATGGATTCATATAATATATATATGTGTAAAATTTTGTATGCGTACCTATTGACTGATAGATGATAACCATATGATGCTTATAATGTAATGAAGCTACTAGGTTAAAATTAAAACTGGGCAAGTTACTTGGCAAAGTTGGACATTACTCGGATCAACTTATAAGGTGGGCCAAATTTTCTTTTTATTTATTTTTATTTGTTTCTTTTTATCATAATAACACACGGAAACTAATTAATGTTTTATTGTATTTGAAACATCATAATGGATATATGCAAGTTATGTATAAGAAACCTCCTAATACTGAAAGATAATTTTTTTTTTTTTTATTTCTTTATTTCAAAATATTTATAATAAATTTTACAATAGATTTACAATATATATATAAATTATGTGTTTGCATACGACCCTGGTTTTCGCTGTGGGTCTAATAGAATTATAAATAGTTTAGTTGGTCGTTGCAGTTATATGATTTGTTACAAAACCTAACGTTATTTCAATTCTTAATTAAAAATTCAATAAAAATAAAAAAAACGAGGAAGACTGTGTCAACTCTGGGATACTCGTATGACCGTTACATAAACTTTATATCATTATTATTATAAACATTAATTACTTTTGGCAAAATTTCAAACATACAGCTTTATTAGATGTTGTGTAATGCTCATATAAAAGAAGGAGTTGTATGGCAGTTACTCGAACCCTCTAACTCGAACCAACCAAATTTTGCAGTAACTTTGGCCATTGCACTAAACTATTTTTGGCAAAATTTCTGACAGTCAGCTTCATTAGGTGTAGTGTAATGCTCATATAAAAGAAGGAGCTGTATGGCAGCTACTCGAAGTCTCTGCTGTAGACCAACCAAATTTTGCAGAAACTTCGCCCATAAAACTAAACTACTTTTGGCAAAATTTCAGACACGCAGCTGTAATAGGTACAGAGTAATACTCATATTAAAAAAGAAGTTGTATGGCAGCTACCCGAACCCATAGACCAAAATGGCTGAATTTAAATAGCGATGACGGCTATTGCAAAAAACCGAATTTGCGAAAGTTTCAAGACCCTAGCACCTTTAGTTTTTGAGTTATCGTGCGGACGGACGGACGGACGGACAGACTACTGTGTCAACTCTGGGATACCCGTATGACCGTAACATATACATTATATCATCCGGTTAATTACTTTTGGCAAAATTTCAAACATAGAACTTTATTAAGTTCAGTGGAATACTCATATAAAAGAAGGAGTTGTATGGCAGCTACTCGAACCAATCAAATCAAATTTTGCCAATCAAATTTTGTTGTAACTTTAGCCATAAAACTAAATTACTTTTGGCAAAATTTCAGACACCCAGCTTTATTAGGTGGAGAGTAATGCTCATATAAAATAAGAAGTTGTATGGCAGTTACTCGAACCCACTCCACTAAACCAACCAAATTTTGCAGAAACTCTGGCCATAAAACTAAACTACTTTTGGCAAAATTTCAGACACGGACGGACGGACGGTATTGACGGACGGACGGACAGAAAGACAGACTGTAATAGGTACAGAGTAATGCTCATATAAAAAAAGAAGTTGTTCGGCAGCTACCCGAATCCATGAACCAAAATGGCTGAATTTAAATAGCGATAACCGCTATTGCGTAAAAACGAAATTCCGAAAATTTCAAGTTCCTAACGCCTTTAGTTTTTAAGTTATCGTGCTGACGGACGGACGGACAGAAAGACAGACAGACACACGCACGGAAGGACGGGCATACATAGCTAAATCGATTTATTTTTCGATTTTGATCCGATCCATACACTTGAGTCTATTAATCTATTATAAGAAAACAAGCCAAAGCCAGGAAATTATTTTTCAAATCATAATTTATTTCAGTTAGAATAAAAACCAAACTCTAAATAGGAGTTTTATTATACCCGTATGACTATATAGTCAAAGGGTATAATAAATGTGTCATTACGTTTGTGACGCAGAGAAGGAGGGAGGGTAGATGTAGAGTCAAGTGTATGGATCGGATCAGAATCGAAAAATAAATCGATTTAGCTATGTATGCCTGTCCGTCCGTCTGACCGTCCGTCCGCTCGATAACTCAAAAACTAAAGGAGCTAGGATCTTGAAATTTTCACAAATTCGTTTTTTTGCAAGAGCCGTCATTGCTATTTAAATCCAGCCATTTTGGTCCATGGGTTCGGGTAGCTGCCATACAACTGCTTTTTTTATATGAGTAATGCTCTGAACCTATTACAGCTGCGTTTCTGAAAATTTGCCAAAAGTAGTTTAGTTTTATGGCCAAAGTTTCTGCAAATTTGGTTGGTTTACTGCAGAAGGTTCGAGTAGCTGCCATACAACTCCTTCTTTTATATGAGCATTACACTGCACCTAATGAAGCTAGGTGTCTGAAATTTTGCCAAAAGTAATTAACCGGATGGTACATATAATGTATATGTTACGGTCACACGGGTATCTAAACTAAATTTTACTAAACTAAAATTATAAAAAAGGTAAAAACAGCCAAACTAGACTTTGATCTCCAAATTTTAAAATTTTGCAAAAGGATTAAGAGCCAAAGTCTGTTTTTTTTTAATTATAACTGTTAATTAAATTAATTATTAATAATTCAAAAAACACAATTTCAAGCACTGTCGAATACTTATAATTTCGTCAAAGAAGCATGTCTCTATCTCAATTACATGATTTCAGGGAACAATTTTAATTTTATAATTGATCTGTACAAAATGTAACAAAACTTTGGCTGAGAAAAACTTTGGCTGTTAATACTTGTGACCACAGATATATAAAGAAAAAAAATTTGTTTGTTTGTTTGTTTGTTTGTTTATTTGTTTGTTTATTTGTTTGTTTGTTTGTCCAGGATTCTCGTGAAAACCACTGGTCCGATAGTCACAAAATTTTAAAGGAATAGAGAGCCCGGGGGTGACCATAGGCTATGTTACATTTTTAAATGTGATCAGGTTGCGGCTCCAGAACCGTTTTAAACTTTTTCGTTTTTTTGATGTCGAATCAAAACGGTTCGACCGATTGACTTGAAACTTTGTACAAATGTTTCTCTTAGCAACCAGAATTAGTTGTATAAATTTGGTTGGAATAAATTAACCTAATTCGGCCTGCCGGGCTTCCAAAAAATTTTGTGTTTCCGATTTGTGTCCAATTTTACAAGGTGGATTCACAGTCAAAAAGAGATGCTGGGATAAATTTTTTGTTGACTTAGGTTAACCTGTTTGGGCACGAGGGCGCAATGAAGCTTTTTCAATATTTTTGCAGTCTAAACGGTTTGACCGATTGACTTGAAATTTTGCACAAATGTTCCTCTTAGCAACCGGAATTAGTTTTTTTTTTTTTTTTTTTTTTTTTCTTTATTTCAATTCATTATAAATAGGTATAAATTATATAATTCAAATTTGTTTGTGTTGGATGATCGTAGCTAAAGCAGCTATATGATCTTATAAAAAAAAAAAGGTATATTATTATAAGATTAATTCTTTAAAGCTAATGAATATTGCAAAATTCAAGACGATACAATCAATTTAAAAAACAAAAAAAAAATTTTATAATTAAAATTAAATATCAAAATTCATAATTATCACATTTTTTAAAGTTCAATCACTCAATTTCATTATCATTTATCCACAAAGCAACAAATACATCGGTTCACTATATACATATAACTAAATATTTACATATCCAGTATTTATACTGGTTTTCATTATCTGTGGGTTTGATGTTCTTGTAATATATATTTTTTTATTTCTATTTTGAACAAACCAATTGAATTAACTTGTTTAAAGCCTATTATTAAACATTTGAATAAGCAATTATTCTGTTGTTGATTTGTTCTAAATAAGGACAAATAAAAATTAGAGCTATTTCGCGTATTATAATTGTGTATGTTTATTGCTCTATTTAAAATACAATTGTGCTTTATTTTATTATTCACAACCTTATAGGCAGTAAGATACAACTCCATTTTACAAATGTTCTCGAGACTGAAATATTTTTCGGTGTATAGCCTATTCGTTGGAAAATATTCGGATAGCTGTGGATTATTTTAATCGCCTTCTTATGTACGATATCTAACTGGTACAAAATTTGTTGGCTTGCACCACTCCAAATTGGATTGATATAAATTATATGAGATTGAATAAAAGAAGAATATATGGAATATAGAGCATTTTGGGTAATATATTTTCGAATACGACGTAAGATGAATAGATATGGCGTTATTTTGCGTATGATATAATGAATGTGATCTATCCCTTTAACTTTCCCATCCAAAATTAGCCCTAAGTAACAGAGATTTTCTACATTATCAATAGATATAGAGTTGTAGGAGAAGTTCCTAGAGTTGTAAATTTTGTTGCCAAGTAGCAAAATTTTGGTTTTTTTTACATTTAAACGTAACCTATGATGCGTTACCCGCTTTTCGATTTTGGAAAGGTCAGTTTCAATCGAATTTCTTAAAATATTTTCTGTAGCAGCCGCATATTTTAATATAGCGTCATCAGCATATAATTGGATTGACCCTTTAAGATCTAGACGAGCGATGTCATCTATATAAATTTTGAATAACTCCAATCCCAGAATGGAACCCTGTGGGACTCCTTTTTTTATTATTAGCGGGCTACTGATGGAAGATCTGATTCTGACTTTCTGTATTCTATTAGATAGGTAAGTTTGAAAAAGATTTATAGAATTTTGATCGAAGTTAAGATTCCTAAGCTTCGATAGTAGGATTTCATGATCTACACAATCAAAGGCCTTTTGAAAATCTAGGGATAAAGCAACATATTTACCACTATCAATATTGTTTGTCACAAAATTTGTTAAGCTTAAACATGCCGCGTTGTGTTTGAATTTCTTTCAAACCCATATTGTTCTGTATGTAGTATATTATTATGTGTGAGAAAAGTATTAAGTCTATTTTTCATAACAAATTCAAAAATTTTAGAAATACTTGTTAAAACAGATATTGGTCGGTAATTGGATGGATTTTTTGTATTTCCTGTTTAAAGAATGGGTGTAACTATTGCTATTTTGAGGGAACGTGGAAATATTGAATTTTGGAAACAGTTATTAATTAATTTGGCTATTATTGGTGAAAGTTGTGTAGAAAATCTTTGCAAGAACTTAGTCGAAATAAAATCCCAACCAGTAGCTGCGGAAGATTTTAGGTTTGCAATAATCTGTTCAATTTCAGTACTATTGGTGGAATGTAAGTCAAAGTTGTTGTGGATTGCTCTTTGAATTCTATTGACGTATGTATAATCAATTGGATTAGTGGCGATATTTAATTCTTCGGTCACATTAACAAAATATGTATTCATTTTGTCAGCTATTTCATACTCATTGGTTGTGATTATATTATTAGTTATTAGCATTTTAATAGTGGGGTTTTGTTTAGGTAAGTCAGTGTTATAGATTACCTTGTTATAAAAATTCCAAAGACTTTTACCGTTTTGAAAACCGTGTTGTACTTCAGTTGAATAATATTTTTTTTTGGCTTGTACGATTAGTTTGTTTACCTCGGCTTTCATCGATTTATAGAGATTATAAATACGAGTATTTTCTCTGTACTTTTTTGAGTACTTATAAAAAGAATCTCTAATCTTAATTTTATTAAATATATCTCGTGTTATCCAAGGTCCTTTTTTTTTTTCTTTTCTTACTACAATAGTTTTAGTATTTTTTAAAATTGAATTTTGCATATCAGAAATAAAGCTTTCAAATTCAGAGTAAGAATTAAGATTTAACCAGAAATTATCGGTTGCAACTTTATCGTAATCCAATACTTTTTTACTGAAAATTTTATCTTTCGTTATAGGTTGTATAAAATATTTCTTTTTGGACAAATAATATCATGTACTTATTCTTTTGCTTATATAATATTGTGATATTCAACATAAAAAAAGTTGCATATGATATTGTGATGATCAATAATAATATAAAAGTTGTTAAAATAAATTTTAATTTATAAGTGTTATAAGTAATAAAATTTTTTTTATTAAATATATAAGTGAAATCTGAATATAAGGTATGCATAATTTAAAATAAATATATGTATTTTTTGTTGGTATTGAAATAATAAATATATTATGTATAAAAACATATGTTTTCATACGTAATCTAAAATGAAAAATAACTATAATGTAAAAAAGCAAAAGAAACCAATATAAAATAATTTCATTATATAAGAAAAACAAGTGTACAAGATATTTAACATATAAGTGAACCATGCGTATAAGATATTTAATATATATTGAAAAAAACATATGTGTAATATGTATTAAATGTGATTTTAGAATAATTGTTGCTCGTAGAAAAAAGTAAGATAATTTATGTAAAAAACGAGGAAGAGTGTGGTAGAGTAAACTGTGTCAAATCTGGGATACCCGCATGACCGTAACATGTATATTATGCGGTTATTTACTTTTGGCAAAATTTAAAATATTCAGCTTTATTAGGCGTAGAGTAATGCTTATATAAAAGAAGGAGTTGTATGGCAGCTACTCGAACCCTTTGCAGTAGACCAACCAAATTTTGCAGTAACTTTGGCCATTACACTAAACTATTTTTTGCAAAATTTCAGACACCCAGCTTCATCAGGTGTAGTGTAAAGCTCATATAAAAGAAGGAGTTGTATGGCAGCTACTCGAACCCTCTGTAGCAGACCAACCAAATTTTGCAGAAACTTTGGCCATAAAGTTAAACTACTCTTGGCAAAATTTCAGACAGGCAGCTGCAATAGGTACAGAGAAATACTCATATATAAAAAGAAGTTGTATGGCAGCTACCCGAACCCATGGACCAAAATGGCTGGATTTAAATAGCGATTCCGGTTTTTGCATAAAAACGAATTTGTGAAAATTTCATAATCCAAGCTCCTTTATTTTTTGAGTTATCGTGATGACGGACGGACGGACGGACATACATCGCTAAATCGATTTATTTTTCGATTCTGATCCGATCCATACAATTGAGTCTATATCTACCCTCCCTCCTTCTCTGCGTCACAAACGTAATGGCAAATTTATTATACCCTTTGACTATATAGTCATACGGGTATAATCATATGTTTTCATATGTAATATGAATTAGTAAATGATTTTAAAAATTTTTAAAAAACATAAGTAACATTAATGTTAAAAAATGATAATGGAATTAGAAAGATTAAAGTTGTGTTGTCTAATTTAAGTTCGACTGTTTTATTAAATTGAGTAGATGAAGCAAAAAAAATGGATATTAAATAGTAAACAAAAATTCTTAAGCAAATCAAAGAAAAAAAAAAAAATTATTTTAAATAGTGAGTTAAAATACGTAAATGTTTAAATCTTAAATATATATTTGATTCTCGCGATATCATTAAAATTTGATATAGCAAAAATTTTGCTTGTTTTATTTTCTCGTAGGAAAATTTTATTATTTTTAACCCATAAAAATTCCATTTTTTGTGACATTTTAATTGATTTCGCCTCATAATATAGCTTACTTTGAAGCGAAGATAAATGCTATCGAAAAAATATTTGATTATTTTTACCTTCAGACGTCAGATCAAATTCCCCAGTAAACAATGGTCCAAAGATTTTTTTTTTTTTGTGTGTATATCATTTTTTACTTCTTCTGAGCTTAGTTTAACAATGTTTAGGCAGCTTTCTGATGTGATTTCATCATTTTCTTTTTTCTTTGTAATGGTGTTAAGCTAAACGAATCTTCATTAGGAATATTTACATTTAATTTTTTAAACACGGTGAAAAATTGTGAATTTTTCAAGCCCGATGGTAGGCCAGCCACTACAATATTGCATTTTCTTTGCTGTTGGTTTGGTTCATTTATCGATGCCTCCAATTCATTCAGTTTATGCTCCAAAGACCTTGTGTACTCCTCCATATTTTCGACTTTTCTGGACAAGTTTTCGTTTTGTTTTTTTAAGGTTATATTTTCTTTTAGACTCAAATCGAGTTTGTTTGAAAAAAAACTCAATGAATCTTGTCCATAGTACAATCGGTCAAATCAAACGCAACCAAATCATCCTCCTCTGCTTCATCCACCTCCGCAAGCAGCGCAAGGGAATCATTCAATTCCGCAGGACAGCAAGAACACTTCCAGGTTATGTTCCCGGTTTTTATCAACTCATATGCGTCATGGTAACTATTTTTATTTTTATTATTATTTTTCTTTTTCTAATTTTATTTTAATTTTTTTAATATATTTTAATTTTAAATTTCTTAGAATATGTTGAATAATTTTAATCTATTTTTTTTATTAAACAAATTATTATTTTGATTTTAATTTTTAATATATTTTTACAATTTTATTTGGAGCGCAAAAATACGTCTTTTAGTTGTATAAATTTAGTTGGAATGCATTAACCCCTTTCGGCCTGGCGGGCTTTCAAAAAATTTTGTGTTTCCGATTTGTGTCCATTTTTGGACCAGCATTTTAATTAAAAAAACCCACAGAGGTAATTTGGTTTTGACCTTTTTACGCGTTCTGCACAAAGATTCAATAAAATTTTCAAATTTTTGGTATTAACACAAGTTAACCTTTATTCCAAAAGCTCACTTAATTAATATGACTAATTTTTTTGCTCTCCTTTAATAGTCTCAAATAGTGTTTTGTTAAATGAGATAATATTAATAATAATAAAAATAAAGCTTATAAAAAATCCGAATAATAATATCCTTAAATTTAAATAACATAACATTTTCCTTCTCTACATTTTTTAGTAAGTCGTTGTTATTTACACTTTGCAGTTGTTGTTTTTTAAAAATTGATTTCAGTGTAAAATTGGAGTTTTTCTTCAAATAAAATTTAAAAATCAAAAAATTCAATTTCATTTATATTATGATTAAATACATAGTATTTAAAAAAAAATTTCCAAAAAAGAAGCCCACATTTCTCTCATAAAATCTTAAAAAAAACGAGGAAGAGCGTAATAGAACTTTCAGGTAAGTACAAAACAAAATATAAGTTGAAAAGCAGATTTTTAAACCTTTTCTAAACCATCGACTATATTTTATTCAAACGTTGGCAATTCAAGTAAACTACTATTGACATAGTATAATGACATAATGGCAAATTTAGTTTACCCTTTTAATCTATAAGTTGATGTTAGTGAGAAAAGTTAACACAAAAATTACACATGATGTACATGTTAATTTTAAAATGTAATAAAGAAATTTTTTTAAAACGCTTTTTTTAGAATTATTTTTACAATTTTTCAACAAATTTATCAAATTTGACTTGAAACTTCTCATAATTATTAAATAATAATAAGAATAAAAATTTTAATTCAGTTAACATTATTCACCGGAAACCCACCAACCTCAACTCTATCGTCAAGGACCACAAAATTGTCAAGAAGCACCACGTATAGAAAAATTAGAGATAATCGTTCAAACTGTTTTGCAAACTGTTTTTTATAGTTTTTGTTTCGCAATCGGTTAAAAGAACTCAACAAAACATGTTTTTAAACATTCCCCTAATTCAAAGAATTTTTACCTACTTTACAAAATTGGACGTAATTTACTTACAAATATTTTTTTAACAATCGTCGGGTCGGCACGAATTAACAAATTCCAAGTCTGTTAATAGAGTGAACTCCATTCTCAAAGAGGAACACATATACAAAATTTGAAGTCAATCGGTTAAATCATTTCTAATTTATAGCAAAGCAACGAAAAAACCATTAAAAAGCTGTTGGGCCACAATGGATTAACGTAACTCCGCAAATATTTTTTTAAGGCTTTCTTTTTAACCAAAGTAGTACTTAAAAAAATTGGCTGAAACTTACTTTTGTACAATTTGTACGTTCCCAATAATAACAATAAGAACAACAACAACTTTCAAACTAATAATTTTAAAAATAATAATAATAATAATTATGATAAATATACCAATTCAGGATTGTATAAAAATCATGGCAATCCTGAACGGTACTACCAATGAACAGGTAATCTTAGAAATAACTCGGGCCAATATCGCCAATAACCGAGATGCTAGGCAAGATCAGGTAGAACCAATGGATATAGCCTGGGCCAATATCGCCACCAACAGGGCTATAAAAGGCAAAGGCAGGAGCAATTTCAAATAAATGAAAAAAAATATCAATCAAATAAGGTAGAGTTTTTTATGAATTAGCCTCGGAAGCACTACCTATGATCCAAATTACTATAAATAAACGAAAATTCATATAAATAGACGAGTAGACACAGGCTCAACAAATACGATAAAATTTTAGGATTTAGAGAAATAGAAATATCACCAATTATTTTTCAACAATTAGTGGTAAAGACTCAATTAAATATGAAGTACATACTCCCTCACCTGAGCAATTCAGATCTCCTGAGGGTGCTTTAATCCGTTGGAAAAATAAAACTTTGCCACAACGGAAATATCAATTTATTATAGGAAATGATCTATTGATAATACTGAATACTACAATAGATTTAGGAAAGGTCATTTATTAATTACATTAAAAAATCTAAAACTGAAATCTCTAAATAACCCATATTTATCAGAACAAATTTGCACTTTATAATCCGCGGGCAACGACAAAGAAGAATATCAAGAATTAAAAAAAATGATTAATAGATTAGTAGTTGATTAATTATTAGTTGAAAGTATATTTTTTAAAGATGGAGATAAATTAATTAGCACTCTAGAAATAGAACACGAGATTATTACAATTACAAATCAGCAAATTAATTCCAAATTATATAGATATCCTCCACAAAACGAATTAGAAGTTAGGAAACAAATTAAGGAGATGGAAGATCAAGGAGTAATTAGAAAAAGTAATTCTAGGCATTCAAGTTCTTTGTTAATCGTACCAAAAAGATAGACAATTCAGGGAAAAAGAAATATAGGTTAGTAGTGGGCTGTAGAAGACTAAATGAGGTAACGGTTGACGTTAAATTTTCGTTATCCAATATAAATTAATTATTAGACAAATTAGGGAAAGCACAATATTTTACTACTTTAGATTTGGCGAAAGGTTACCATCAAATTATGATAAAGGAAAAAGACAGAAAGAAAACAGCATTTGTAACACCTTTTGGTCTTTATGAATTTAATAGAATGCCATTTGGGTTGAAAAATGCGGCAGCCACCTTTCAAAGACTTATAAATGAAATTTTAAGAGATCACATAAATTGAAATTGTCTAGTAAAGCTACTTAGATGATATTTTAATATTTAATACATCCCTTCAGGAACACGTAAAATACTACAAACAAAAAAATTTGAAGTACAAGTAGATAAGTTTAATTTTATGAATAGGGAAAAAGAGTTTTCGGGGCACTTGTTAACAAACGAAGGACTGAAACCTAATCCAGACAAGATAAAAGTAATACAAAAATTAAAAATACCAAATACATAGAAACAAATAAAAAGTTTCTTAGGGTTAACATGCTATTATAGAAAATTTGTAAAAGATTATGTTGAAGAAGCCCAAGCCATTACAAAATATTTAAAGAAAGATATGAGAATAAACCTAAAAGACGTAATTATATTGCAGCATTCGAAAAGTTAAAAACATTAATTATTAGCCACCCTATATTAAAATACCCAAATTTGGAAAAAACTTTCACTTTAACTACAGATGCTTCTTATTATGCTATTGGAGCAATTCTGCTTCAAGAAGGACCTCCAATATGTTTTCCATCTAGAACCTTAAATAACCATAAAAAAACTATCCTGCAACCCATATGGAATTCTTAGCTATTATGTGGTCAAGGTAAAGACATGTCACCAAGACATCAAAAACGGTTATTAAAATTAGGTGTGAATATAACTTTGATATAAAGTATTTAAAAGGTAAAGAAAATAAAGTTGACAATTTCCTTAGCAGAATCGAACAAAACGAAGATAATGCTTTAACTAAAGAAAAACATAAAGCAAATTCAGAAAATTTTCTTAACAATCAAGAAGAAGAATCAGAACTAAAATTACAATTTAACATAGAAAATGAAAATAATAATGTTACAATGTCTACAGTACATTCCGCAGAGGAAGAACTGTTAGACCATATTCCATTTAATGAAAAAATAGTTAATATATATAAAACTCAATTCTCGAAGAACTCAATGCGAAATGTATTCAAATACATACCAAATAAAATTTGTCAAATGTTAATTTAGAACACAAGAAATTGAAACAGAGATAGAAGCTCTAAAGCAAATTTCACTATATCATGTAAAAGAAAGTAACCACTCGTTTTATTATAACTCCAAAACTATTAGAGGTGATTCAAATTGTAATAAACCAATGCGACGTATGTAAACAAATATAATACTACATAATAATCAATAAGATAGAAATAATATAAATCATTAAAGGTATGACAATAAATGTACATGAGTTAGACGATAAGAATTAAACCATCCGGCTAATTGCTTTGGGCTAAATTTCAGACACCCAGCTTCATTAGGTGTAGTGTAATGCTCATATAAAATATGAAGTTGTATGGCAGTTACTCGAACTCACTGCAGCAGACCAACCAAATTTCGCAGAAATTTTGGCCATAAAATGAAACTACTTTTAGCAAAATTTCGGACACGCAGCTGCAACAGGTACATAGTAATGCTCATATAACAAAAGAAGTTGATTAACAGCTACCCAAACCTATGGGCCAAAATGACTGGATTTAAATACGTACGGCAACTCTGTACATTTTAGCGATGTATTTTTGTGAAGCCTAAGAAAGCAGCATCTCTTTCAACGTTTTTATATTGAAAATATAGCTAACAAAACTCTTATTATACCAATTTAAATACAAGGCTTTTTTTAAATTTGCGGGGGCTGTAGCTTCGTCACCCTTCAAAATTAACACAAACCTTTGACACATGTTGAAATATAGTTAAAGAGCTTTCAATTTTGTAAATCAAAAAAAAAAAATTGAAAAGGTGTTTAAAAATAGCAAAATTTCAGTTTTCGAGCCCTTATAGCTCCTAAGCATAGGGCTTGACAAAAAAATTTTGTTAACCGACTACCAATTATTTCTGAGGATCTAATTACTCCCAAATTTCAAGACCCTAGCTTGAACCGTTTAGAAGATATGTGTTGCCAAAAATTTTGCAAAAATTGAGTTTTGCACAATGATAAATTTTAGTACCGTATGGCAACTCTAAATATTTGTCTTTTAAAAATTTGTAAAGTTTATAAAACCAGTTATCTTTTACCGTTTTCAGATTGAAAATACACCTCATAGAACTCCCGAACCTCATAGAACTCTTGTTATAAAAATTTGAATATAGGGCTTTTTTCAACTTTGGGGGACTGTAGCTCCGTAACGGGTAGAGCTACAGAAAAAAATTCTTCTACGAAATTATTTTTTTTGCAATATCTCCTCGTGGTTAAAATTACTTTTCTCTATTTCAAACGGTGTAAAAGTTTTTAAGACATAGCTAACCAAATTAAATTTATAATACTAAAAACATTTTCCAATTATTTTATATATTCAAAATGTTAAAAGTCCTTTCTAATTTGTCTATTTAAGAATATTAAAAATCAAAAAAACTTGAAATAAATATTTAAGAGGCACCTGAACCATCAATACAATTAAGTCTAAATTTGGGGGACAAAAAGGAAATTGGAAAAAGCACCGTTAAACCAAATTAAAGATTCTTTATTTATTTTAAGTTACTATTTTTATTAATTTCGAATACATGTTTTCAGGTATTGGTAGTAGTGGGGGTCGTACACAAACCGCTATTCCAATTCACGTGTACAAAGCAAATAAGAAGAAACACCTGTGCACCAAATTTTAATGTTCTTCTTATTTTATTTCGAAATTATACTCGTTTTGCCTCAATTCGATCAAAAGCTTCTAGAATCCAAACTCATTGTCCGATTCTTTTTTCCTATATGTAATAAAAATTATGCCAACAATGTTGTCAACAATTCTTGCGTTTGAAATTTGCTTAAAAAAAACTTTATAATTTTTCTCAATTATAAAAACGTTGTTAAATACCTATTTCTGAGTTTTATTCCTATATAGACTATAGAGGATAATTTGGTATAGTTAAATAAAACACATAAAAAATATTTATTCTAATAGTATTGAAAATTTGATTATATATATTTACTGAAGTCAAGAACCCAAAATTCTAGTTAATGATATCCTTCATATAGCAAACTGTACTTTTTTTCTAAACATTTTAGTACGATTTGAGCTATGTTGTAAGTATTCTGTATCCTAATTAAAAAGCTCTATGAATACAAAATATGTACAACAAAATTTAACATATCATAATTCATAAGTTTAGTACTTAGTATATTATATTATATTGAAGCTGCCAGAAGTACAAAATAATAGTCAAGTTGATCGAAGTCTTTTTTTTAAATATCAATCTAAAGATTATAGCATTGTTTTTCAATAAATCAAAGAATAAATTTTTCCTACCCTTAATCCATTTTTAAATTTAATAGCTACATAGGTAAATTTTTACTACAAATGTATGCCTATCTAAAGTTCTGAAAAGCATGCGAAAAATGATTCTGAATTCCCTAGTTTACTTTGTAACTTTTTGTCTAGTTTATATATTTAATTTTTCCTAAGTTTTTTATTGACAAAAATATTTCTATATATGGTCATGAGCCATGACTCATAAGTTTCTTTAAACAAATGAATATTATTGCTTTCATTCCTTTATGAGGAGTAAACTCTTTTTACTGTCAACTATTGTTAGCTACACCAGCTCTAGTAAAAGAATATACGACAGAGAAGATAAATAATTTTCGGCAGGTGGCTTTAATTAAAATTCACTTGAATAGGCTATGAAATCATTCTTTATACTTATACCAGCAATAAACATCAATTTTTTCACTTTATTTTCGTTATTTAAAAATATATTAAATATAATTAAATTCTCAAATGGCAGGTAGTAATTTGATAATTATGTACTTCTGAAACAAAAATTAGCGTTCCATTTACAAACTACGCCTACCCTTCATGTACACTTTTTGATATATAAAATTCGTTCGTTTTATCAAAGTAAAACTAAAAATAGTTTTTTTATTATAAAAATGTAAAATAAACTTTGCAATTATGAGAATGAAATCAAAACATACAACGTACAATTTTTATACGGCAGTGCGTCAATACGTCTGTCTACATATCCTTAAATCGATACGCTCGTACAGTATTTAATTTATCGAAAAATATTTATTTGAATGTTTTAATTTAGTACCTACAAAAAATATTTTTAATTTCATATTTGTAGATTTTGAATATAAGATATTTTTTAATAAAAATTATTTTAAAAAAATATTATTTTTTAAAACATAATATTAGAAATATAAGAAAAACCAATAATAATATTTGTATACATTTCAAAATTTTTTGACAGAAATTATACGCCGTACGCTTTTATTTAGGTTGGGACCTAAGGAACAAATAATTTTTTTTTTATAAATTATAAACCGTACGCGTTGATTTTGGTTAGGCCCTAAGTAACAAATCTAAGTTTTTTATTTTTTAATTACAAACAAAATACAGTACTTTTCGGTTATAACAACCATGATGGGACGGAAAATATTCGTTGTAATAACCGAATGTGTCGGCCTCAAGCCTATGTATAGTGCTTTTTCTTCTATTGAAATTTTGTTCTGTATTTTTGATGCGTTATTATGATTATACCCGTGCATACATATATGACATCGGGTATATTAAAATTGCTACTCCGTTTGTAACGCATCGATCTAGACGAACTAGATATAGTGCCAACAATGTTGTCAACAATTCTTGCCCTTGAAATTTGCTTAAAAAAAATTTATAATTTTTCTTAATTATTAAAACGTTGTTAAGTACCGATTTTTGAGTTTTATTTCTATAGCTTAAGCCGCTTTAAAGAGAGGATAAATTGGTACAGTTAAATTAAATTAAGATTCTAAATACATACATAAATATTATTCTAATAAATACATATTTCTAAACATATACATACATATATTTATTGAAGTCAAGAACCCAAAATTCGAGTTAATGCTGTCCTACGTATAGCAAACTGTACTTTTTTCTAAACATTTTAGTACGATATGAACTATGTTGTACGTATTCTGTATCCGAATTAAAAAACTCTATGAATACATAATATGTACAACAAAATTTAACATATCATAATTCATAAGTTTAGTATTTAGTATTATATTATATTGAAGCTGCCAGAAGTACAAATAATAATAGTCAAGTTGACCGAAGTCTTTTTTTAAATCTCAATCTTAAGATTTATAGCAAAAAAAAAAAGTTTTTCAATAAAATCAAAGAATAAATTTTTCCTACCCTTTTTACATTTTTAAATTTAATAGCTACAAAGGTAAATTTTTACTACAAATGTATGCCTATTTAAAGTTCTGAAAACATGCGAAAAATAATTCTGAATTCTTTAGTTTACTTTATACCTTTTTGTCTAGTTTATTTATTTAATATTTCCTAAGTTTTTTATTGACAAAAATATATTTCTATACATGGTCATGATCCATGACTCATAAGTTTCCTAAAACAAATAAATATTATTGCTTTTATTCCTTTATGAGAAGTAAACTCTTTTCTACTCTCAACTATTGCCAACTACTCCAGCCCTTGTAAAAGAGTACTGACAGAGTAGATAAATAATTTCCTGCAGATGGCTTTAATTAAAATTCTCTTGAATAGGTTATGTTAAATCATATTTTGTATTTGATAAACAATAAGCACTTACCCTCTTCCATTTTAAAAAATATTCTTTATATTTATATCAGTAATGAACCTTAATTTTTTCACTTTATTAATATTTAAATACTATTAAATATAATTAACTTCTCAAATGACAGGGAGTTTTAAAATGTCAAATATATATATGACAATTAATCTGGAAATTATGTACTCCTGAAACAAAAATTAGCGTTCCATTTTCAAACTCCGCCTATCTGATCTTCATGTACACTTTTTGATATATAAAATTCGTTCGTTTTGCCAACATAAAACTAAAAATAGTTTTTTTTATTATAAAAAAACATTATTCGATGTTGAAAGTGTGAAATAAACTTTTCAATTATTAGAATGAAATCAAAACATACGACGAACAATTTTTATACGGCAGTACGTCAATGCGTCTGTCTACATATCCATTATCGGTAAATCGATACGCGCGTACAATATTTAATTTATTAAAAATATTTATTTCAATGTTTTAATTTAGTACCTACAAAAATATTTTTAATTTCATATTATAGGTATTTTGAATATAAGATATTTTTTAATAAAAATTATTGTAAAAAAATATTATTTTTTAAAATATAATATTAGAAATATAAGAAAAACCAATAATAATATTTTTATACATTTTGTCAATATTTGTAAAATAGCTGTTGGTCCGTCACAGAATGACGGAATGTCAATTGAAAGAAAAACTTTTTCTAATAAGAATTATTTCTAATTTCATTATATACCTACATATATTGTATATCAATATTATTTTCTTAAATAAAGTCGAAACTGTTACATTTTGTAATACGTAGATTATATTTCGATTCTAGTAATTGATACACAAAAAAAAATGACTTATATAACTTCTTGTTGTTTCTTAAAAATTTGAAGATGAATAATAAGTTATGTAGTTTACCTTTTGTATGTTTTAAATTTGATAAAATTTCGGGGTCGTTAGTTCAAATCCCTTCTTGGTGAATTTTTTTTTTTAATTTCAATTAATTTTTTTTTATTCAATTACACGTATTTGTTTAAATTTTTAAAATAATAATAAAAAAAAATAAAATATAAATATAATAAAATTGATTGTTAAAAGTTTTGAAATTTTTTTATAAGTTTATTTTGTTTCAATAATGATCTATTTTTCCATCTATTAACTTTATGTAGACATATTTTTAAAATGTTACTAAGCTCTGTACATTGTTTCATAACCTTTGTTTAGATTCAAATCGAAATACCTGTATTTTTCCAACTGTCTACAATGACCTACTCATGTTTAATTATGTACCTATTTTTATGGACATAAAATTGAATTATGAATTGAGTTTTGCATTATCAAATGCAAATTAATTTTTTGATTTTTTTTATTATACCTAACTAATTAAGTAAAAAAAATATATTTGCTTGATTACTAAGGTGCAGTTCATTTGGCTGTATTTCAGGGATGAGTTGAGGGAAGCTTTGAAATTGCTTTGAAACATTGCTTGCTTCATTTACTTTCCAAAGCAAAAAGCAAGTAACGCAACAAAGCGTTCATTTGGCCTTCGCCATTATTTCAGTTTTTAACTGAAACTAATGAAGACTTACTACAAAACTGTTCATGTGCAGCATAGTGTTAGTTTTTAATACCAAAATGATTTACTCAGTGCTTTTTTTGGAAAAAAATATTTACCGGAACGCCATATTATTTTTAATTCTATAAGAAAGAAAACTGATACAGAAACTGAATTTAATTTATTGAATAATTATCATTTATTATACGAAAAAGTAATATTAAAATTACAAGTTTTTCCATAAAATTGCCATGTTTTCATCATAATCCTTTTCACGATTTCTTTTTTTGCTGTTTGTGTCCGTAGCTGAATGATGATCTCGAATTAGCCATGATTTGACATATTTTTGCGGGTTGAAAAGTCTCAGAGGCGGACCAACCATTCTTATAAAGAGTAATGATGCTGTTAAAGATGTTAACAGCGAAGATCTGGTTGGAGTTATGATTAAATTCATCTGCGAAAATCCTCTCTCACATTCGCTTGTAGAAATTGGAACAACATCTAAAATATTTACCAATGGGAGAAGTGACGAAGGTATTTGTTTTTCTTGCAAATATTCACGGAAACCTCTGGTAATCTGTCGCTCATTTAAACCAAATCTTTTGCTCAGAATTTGAATTTCAGTTTCACCGTACGTTATGTTTTTTTGTATGTCTTTGGGCCAATTTTCTGGATACAGTACTTTAAAATATTGTGGTAATTCTATGTCTTCTGGTGATAATAGTTTCTTTTCTATTGATTGTTTCAAATGTTTATAAAATGCACTCGGACTTATAGTTTCTGTTTCATAGCTACCAAATTTGTTCGTTTTGTCAATAGAAACATTTTTAAATTTCAAACTATCAACTGCACTAGCAGCATTTTTATAATAAGTTCCGGGGCTAGTAATTCTTTCTGCAAAAAATTGAGTTTGCAATTTTATCTTTTGATGTGCTGTATATAAGTTTATATTACGTGATTGTAGTTCAAGCGACAATTCGGATAGTTCCTGTAATGCATGGCACATCAATGCAAGATGAATCAAGACGAAGTAATTTTAGAAAGCAGTCCAGAATACATACTTCTATCCTTTGCATATCTCTGATTATCCGATTGCGCCTTTGTAAAGTGTTTCACCAAAACTTCATAATTTTCCCATACCGCATAAACTGATCTGAAGCTTGAAGCTACCCACCGAGTACTTAAAATTCGTCCAATTTTTAATATTTGAACCTCAAGTTCGGTTGCACATTAGTATATGTTCTCTTGAATTTTTTGGTGACGCGTGATATATAACATATAGTTAATCCATAAAAGATTTGAACCTATTAATTCTCGAAACAGATTTAACCGCATCTGCAACAGAAAGTTCTAATCGGTGGTTAGCGCAGTGCCATATCAAAATCATACATCAACCAACCAAAGCTAATTTTAAGTCCTTATCAATTATATTGGCAACTATTGCTGTTTCATCTCTTTGCTAATGTGTTTAATTATATTTATGCACGCATTTGTAGAATGAAGTATGTGCCCCATGTCTATTCCATTTAGCTCCTGTAAATCTATTTCTGTTTCAAAATCATTAAATGCTTGATTTTTTTTAGCTATTTTATAAGCAGTTCGAAATATTTTTTCAGTAGTATCGGTTTGATGAGAAATCGCCTTAAAACAAACATTTTCCAATATCTTCTTTTTTGATTCATTTCGAATTTTAATTATAGCTTTATGAGATACACTTTCTTTATGTTCATATATTTTTTTTCTTAAAGAAGATAATTGTCGCTGTCTAGTTTCTCCATTCGGAATAACAGTTATTGTTGTCCATTCTTTCGAAATTTTCATTCCAACATTTTGCTCGATTCCAAGTGCTCCTATTTCTCGACAGATTGAACAGCCCAACTTTTTGTTCTCTGTAATTAGCCAGTCATATTTCAAACAAAACTCGATTTTTTGATCCATATTCCAGCAATCCGGATAATCACTTATGATATCGTCATTGGTACATTTATTTAATTCAGCAGCAATTTCTGTAAATTGTGATTGCACATTAATATTAATAGGCGGATTAGGCGTTGGAACATTGCAAGATGCGTTACCTATCTCGTCTCCTTTGACTTTTTTTGGTATGGTACTAAAGTAAATATTTATTCTTTTCATATTCTTGGGATATATTTAAAAACTATATTATAAGTGACACTTTGAAAAATAAATTTAAATTCTTATCTTCCTGAAATCTTCAAAGTAACGTAGAATAATTGCAATCGCAAAATAACTAAATAAAACATCTGTAGAAAAAAACGAGGAAGAGTGTAGTAGAGTAGACTGTGTCAACTCTGGGATACCCGTATGACCGTAACATATACATTTTATCATCCGGTTAATTACTTTTGGCAAAATTTCAAACATACTTTATTAAGTTTAATGGATTACTCATATAAAAGAAGGAGTTGTATGGCAGCTACTCGAACCCTCTGCAATAGACCAACCAAATTTTGCTGTAACCTTGGCCAATACACTAAACTATTTTTGGCAAAATTTCAGACACCCAGCTTCATTAGGTGGAGAATAATGCTCATATAAAGTAGGAAGTTGTATGGCAGCTACACGAACCCACTGCAGGAGACCAACCAAATTTTGCAGAAACTTTGGCCATAAAACTTAACTACTTTTGGCAAAATTTCAGACAAGCAGCTGTAATAGGTACAGAGAAATACTCATATAAAAAATGAAGTTGTATGGCAGCTACCCGAACCCATGGACCAAAATGGCTGGATTTAAATAGCGATGACGGCTATTGCAAAAAAATGAATTTGCGAAAATTTCAAGATTCTAGCTCCTTTAGTTTTTGAGTTATCGTGCGGACGGACAGACGGACAGACGGACGGACAGACGGACGGACAGACGGACGGACAGACGGACGGACAGACGGACGGACATACATAGCTAAATCGATTTATTTTTCGATTCTGATCCGATCCATACACTTGAGTCTATATCTACCCCCCCTCCTTCTCTGCGTCACAAACGTAATGGCAAATTTATTATACCCTTTGACTATATAGTCATACGGGTATAAATAGCAACCAAAAAATGGCAATAGCAAACCTAGTCATGGCAATCTATGATTTAAAATTTTTATTAGATAAAAATTATCGTTAATTACGAATTTTTCTCATGAGAAAAATAACGACAATTTTTTAAATCTAATAAAAATTGATTTTAAATTTTTTATTTAATTTATATTTACCGGAGCTGCGCTCCGGTGAGCTCCGGTACAAAAAAAGCGCTGGATTTACTATTTATTTGAAATTCCCAGAAAATCTTCAGTGATTTTTAAAACTGAAATCAATTTTTTCATAAAATAAAAAAATATTTTTTTGTTTATATTTTTTTATTAAAAATTAATAAAATATTTTTTGGCCTGCTTACGACAATTTATGATATTTTATTTTCTAAAATAAAACACATTCAACAAAACATTAATGTTTTATTTTTTAATAATTGAACACATCCAACAAATCACATTTAATTGAATGCGTTTGTTACACCTCATTCTAGACAAATATATTAATAATAATTTAAAAAATCCGAGATACAGTACATTGCATTACGCGTATTTTCGCTGCTCTAATGTAAATTTATGTACCTATTTATTTCTCAATTTTTGGACAGAAATTATACGCTGTACGCTTTTATTTAGGTTGGGACCTTAACTTAGGACAAATAACTTTTTTTGAGAAAGATAATTTTTTTAGTTTTGCAAACATATTGTACTGTTGGTATTTTCAATTTATTTGAATATTTGTATGTTTTAAACTAAATTATTTAAAAAAAAATGTTATTTTAAAATATTTTATTTTTAAAATTTAATCGCAGCGGCATAAGAAAAAACCATTACAATATGTATTTTTATACACTTTGTCAATTTTTAAATTTTAAAACTCTGAGGTACAGCACGTCGCGTATGCTTTCATGTAAATTTTTTTACATAACTAATTATTTCAAAATTTTTTGAAAGAAACTGAATGCCCGTACATGCTGATTTGCGCTGATCCATAAGAAACAAATCATTTTTCTTAAGATATATTATTATAGATTATATAAGACTTGAACATTGTAGAATGTGCTGATTCTGGAATGGACACTCCGAATTCATTTGCTAAAATTTTATTTGATGTGTCAGCCTCAAGCCTATGTATAGTGCTTTTTCTTCTATTGAAATTTTTTTTGTATTTTTGATGCGTGATTATGATTTTTTTTATATTCAAAACTAAATAAAAACACTTAATTAATCGCCAAGCAACATTATTAGATATAATAAGTTTAAATAAAAGAAATATCAATGTAATAAAAAACTTACATTTTTAGGTTAAATTTAATTCTTTATCAAAAAGTGTAAAGTTTTTTATAATTAAAATTGAACCGAGTTCGTTATAAATGAAAACTACTGTATAAACCAAATGTATTGCTTTCATTTCGAACAGTAGTATACATGTCACTTGGGCATGGGAAAATATTTATGCAAATGAGGTATTATCCCAAGTTCAATGACCTTAACCGGCATACCGGCATCGTGATACCGGCATAATTAATTTCCCGAAAACACTTTTGTAAATAATAGACAAAGTCAACTAGATAATGTACAACAAGTAAGTGCAATGATCTTGTTGTGATAGTATAGTAACATAGATTATTGTAAATAATAAAAGTTTTATTTAGTTTTCACGATCAACCAGTTATTGTAACAAATAAAATGCAGATATTTAACTTGTTATTTGTATTTTAGTTTAAAGTAATTTTAAATGAAAAATAATTGGAGGTGTGTTATTAGGTGTGTTATACTCTGCAAAAAATGAATAAATATTTTGTAAAAATAAAACAAATAAGTTAAGTTTCATATAATATCATTTTTATTATTTGGGGGAGGTACAATAGTAAGAAAAAAGTGATTTATGTTTAGCTGAAATATATTTTGAAAAAATTTGTTCGTGTAAATTACTTTGTAGAATATGAGGTAGAAAATGAAAGTAATTCAAAATAGACTTATTCTATTTAGGTGTAGCCAGTCACGAGTTTTATCTTTTAGTTTTAATATATGCGTTAGATGGAATTTCAAATAAACTTTTTTAAACAACTATGTCAATTAATATTCTTATGCTTTTTGTAAAATACTTTGTGTAATGCAAAAAAAAATTAATAAAGACTTGTAAAAATAAAACAACTAAATTAAGTTTCATATAATATCATTTTTATTTATCTAAGAATTGTGTTCTTTATCAAAACCTATAAACACTTAACTATAATGGAGATAACTTTGATTTAATTTAAATGAAAAGTTATTTGAGGGAGGTATAATCGTGAGAAAAAAGTTATATTTAGTTGATTTATTCTATTTTAGGTGCATTTCCAGACAGTCACCTTTTTTTTAGTATAGATATATGCATAAGATGGAATTTCACACAACTCTTTTTCAAGAAAGAGGTTTTAATTAAATTGTTAAATTTAATTCTGGGTTATATTACTTTGTATAATGCAAATTAATAAAAAAATATTAAATAGACCTATTTCTAGAAAATTTATAGAGATGGAACAAATATTAATTTTGTATATAAAGTATGAGTATATTGTATTTTTTAACAAAGTAAATTTGTACATTTGTCTTATATTATCAAAATGAAAGATTGCGGTAGAATTCAACATAACACAGAAATATGCTTGTCAGAGCATATTTTTGGGTTTATTAAAATGTTTTTGTGGGATATTCCCTTCTTAATCGCTGGTAAGTAAAAAAAAAAAAAAAAAGAAAAAAACCAAAATTTTCTTTCAGTTTTATTCGTGTAATTATAAATACATTTTTTCTAGGTGGCTTTGCTGCATACGTTGCAGAGGCAACCACCGAATATTACGAAATCGACTTTTTTGTTGACGAACAAAATAATGATATCGTATTATTCAAAAAATTTATAGAGAGGCTAAAAAATTGTGACATCAATTTCCAAATGGCAATACCTATTTATTCAACGGAGGAGGCGACATATAGGATCGTATACGTGAGACAGGTAAAACATAAATTTAAGCTAAACTTCACGTTTGATCTTCCAAATCTTCTGCTGTCTTTCGAATTTGATATACTAAAATTTTGTATATATCCGTTAGGGAAATTAGAAGAAAATAAATATAGTATAGAGTATTGCGGAAATGGAAAGTTGTCAATAATGACAAGACACAGGTCAAATAGTCGTATCACCTGTGTGGAAAAGAGAAACCAAAAAATTGATTATAGAGTTTTTCGTCAAAATTATAGAAATGTTCTAGAGACAATAAAAAACAAAAAAATTTGTAAAATTTTAGAAAAAATAAAATATAATAATAAAAATTAACCATAACTTTTTTATTTTATAATTTAAAAGGTTTTTACAGGGGATTTTTGTTTACTTTACAGATTTTTTTTTTTTTTTTAAATTTACAGGGTTTTAAATTTACAGTTTCAAAAATAATAATAAAAAGTTTTACAGATTTTTTAAATCTTTTTTCTCTTTTATAAAACCGAAAGGTACAGAAGAATAATTTTCATTAAATTTTCTTTTTTCAGCTTTTATTTTGTATGTTTTTATTTCAGGTACAGTGATAACTTGGTGTTCTGCTGTTCTTCTAAAATTTTTTGATAAAATGCATACACCATTAGTTAAAATCATTTCCTTAATTCTTTCAAAATTTATTATTTTTGAAGAATCGTAATTTAGTCTTATTCCTTTTACTTTACAAACAGCCGATTCAGTTTGAGTTTTGGTAGAAAATATCTTATAGCTATAATTTTTAGGTCCTCCACTTACAAATTCTGTAATGTAGCTTCCAACTCCAAAAGACTCAAGCTCATCTGTCATATCTCCAATAAAGTTTCCCGTAGGAGGTTCATACTCGCCATCTTTTGAAATATATATTACCGAGACTATATCGTAATATAAAACACGTTCTTCTAATTTTTCAAGAAAACTATATAATTTTAGTCGAGCTTGTGCTGTTGTATAACAAGCTATACATACGTTAACAGTAGAAAGCGAATCTACATCCTCATTTTTGTATTTCCAATTTACCAAAAGTGTTTCTGTGTTAATAATCATTACATGTACAACATCTTTACTAGGATCTGTTATCAAATTATAAAATTCGGAGGGATTTCTAACTATTAGTGTTTGTGTTTGATTTTCTTTCTGTCCAAATTTTCCCCAAAATGAATTTAATATAATTTTTACAAACTGTCTAAACTCAGGTTTAGTTTTTACAGATTTTTTCTGCATTTAGTTGAATATTTTCTTGTTCAAAAAACTCTTTTATGTATTTTTGTTTTGAATGTTGGCAATCGCAGTTTTTAGGCCAACCTGAAGCTTCTTGTTTTATTTTTAGAAATTTATCCATCATTTCAGTAAATAATCCTGTTTTGTTTAAATTTTTATCATATTGCTGTACCTTATAACTCCAGATTTCATGTATTTGAATTATTTTATAACCTTTCTCGATAGCTTTCATTACTTCATCTATAACCCAGGTTCCTGTGAGTGTTTTTTGTTCTTCAGAATGCGTACAATCATCTTGATTGCTTTCTGAACTACAGGTTAAACAAAGTGTGAACTTTAATTTATTATTTTGTTTTACGGGAAGAACTGGATGAACCAAATCATATGGTGGAAGAATGTCACACTTAATTAATCCTTCGATTTTTTTCAAATCAAGTTCGGAGCATTTTTCGTGTCCAACAAAAACTTCTGGATGTCCTATTGGGAATTTACCATATTTGCACACAAAGGGATATAACGAGCAAATATCAATATATTTTATTTTTTCTCCTTCTTTAGCTTTATAGTGTAAAACTGTATTTCCTGTTCGTCCTCCATAAAATGCATCCCTAGGATTTAAAGGAATATTCTTTAAAAGTGGATGACTTAATAAATATGACATAACTTCTTTTTCATTTATTTGTTGCCGAAAATCACATTCCCACATTTCAATTACCTCATATCCAGATGATTTTAGTCGCTCTGATTTTGCTACAGTAGATTCAAATCTAGCATCCATTGTATCAAATTCAGTTTTACTTATCGGCTCGTTACGCCTATAACGAAAACATTTTGGGTGACCATGATAGTAGCATCCATGAAATTCAAAAATTTGTTTTGTTTCCAAACACAACCCATCTACTTTTAATCCATTTACAATTGCTTCTCGTTGTTTACCAGCGTGACGAATATTGATGCATCTCTGATCTTCTTCCCAAATTAACCATTGAAGAGCTATTTTTGATTGTATATCTGTAAGTCTAAAGCCATTTTTTGGTATTAAGCCAATTATCTCTGGTTTTAAAAAATTTCTAAGGAAAACTAAATTGCATGCTGATGCTATAGTTACGCCTTCGATAAAAGGACACACATTGCTTTCTTCTAACATAAGATTCTTAAACTTTATACAAGCTTCCGCTAAAATATATACATCATTTTTACAGTAATCTTCCAGCTCGGTTTGCATATTAAATTCAGTATGTTCATTTTCTTCATACCAAGCGTTAAATTCTCTACAATAATTTTCTGTCATTGTTTCGATACCATAATAGTGTTTTAATGGCAATGGTCCAATGTAATTAGCATTTTCTCTAGTATTGAATAAATGTGGAAAATGACCTTTTTTATATTAACAGATAATTCAAAAGCTTTCGGAAGTTTAGCCAGTGCCATTGGCAAATAATTTAACGAATCTAAAAACTTTATGTTATTTATTTCCATTTGAATAATTTTTGTTCCTCTCATGATTAATTTGGGTTGTAAATTACTTTTAATCAATAGTTCATTTAAAATGAATTGATGATCAAAACTTTGTCCATTATGAGCCAAAACCGTAACTTTCTTAAAGTTTTTTGCTAATCCAAAAATATAATCAACAAAACCTGAAATTACATTTGTTTTAAAAACTTTTGTCCTATAACCACATTTTAAGCAAAAATACAACTTAGATTCATTTATGCAACGATTGCATCTTGTAGAGAGAACACACAGATTTGGTTCGTGTAATTTAACATCTAGTTTTTGCTTTTGGTATATTGTTGTTTCTTGCATTGTTTCTAAATCATAAAATATAAAAAGAAAATCGTCAAGAACTGGTTTTCTTGTATCAATACTAATGTAACAATAATGATTTCTTTCTACAAATTTTTTACACTGTTTGCAAAACACAGTATAACATTTGTGTAAGCCACGCTTAACTGAATATAATTTGAAGCATTTTAGACATTTATGAACTTTTGAGCATATATTTTTAGAATGTTTTCTAAAGCAGTTTTCTCCTCTGAAAGATCGTTTACATGTAATACACGAAATATTTGTAGGTATTATATCACATGCGGGAGATTGCTGGCAATAAATACAACTACCACCACATTTATGATAGTTTTTATTGCTGTATCCCACATTGCATTTTTCACAATAATAAGTTATACAAAAAACTGATGTAAGCGAGGTAATTAGGTTGTAATGGTTATCGTGATAATAGAGATTAATTCTCTTTCCACCGTTTCTTCCCTCAAATATAATATTTTTCTTGTCGCCATAACTGTAGACTACAATGTTGTACTCATCTCCGAAATGATTCTGTATTTTTTGTAATTCTGGAATTCCCGCGCTACTTGTTCTATCTCCTTGTGTTTTCTGCACTAGCTCGTATGCTAAATTCGTTTGCAATTTGTTAATGTCTTGTCTTATTTTTTTATAATTGACGTCTTTGTCGACGAAAGCTTTTCCAACTACTATTGCACGATACAGACAAAGATTGTCTTTATTTTTAATACTCACAACTCCTGTTCGTTTCATGCACTGTTCTTTGAATGTAAAATAGTTTTTCTTTCGACCATTTCCTGTGGGTACATTCACTATGGTAGTAGTAAGTTCAAACGAATCAGTGTCCAATCCCTCAGAATTACTCTGAAAAATTTTATAAATTAACTCCCATATATCTTCAACCTTGAGGGTGCTTGCTGGTTTGTAGCTCATCCAACCCGGTGTTCGTTCTTGAAAATTATTCCCAAAAAATGTTATTCCAACAAGGTCGGTTGGATTAACGTTCTCAAGCGAGTATTCTACAATTTCGTTTATTGCATCTTTAAACCACGAAAGCATATCTTCGTTGCTTGGAGTCGATTTAATTTTAAAAGTTATTTTACGCGATAATATTTTAAAGCGATGAGCATACTGGTTTCTTTCATTTACTATTTCAAATTTTGGCTCTTCATCAATAAATTTTTTTAAAAAAATCTTTTTTGCCATTCTAACTTAACAATTTGAAATTACTTTATTCTTTGAACAAAACCGTAAGGGTTACTCCATATTTATAGTGCAAAAAAAAAAAAAAAAAAAAAAAAAAAATAAACATTTATTTTCAATCGGGTCAATTTTTTAAAAAACAATTTAATTTTTTTTATTATAAAAGAATTCTTTACATTTTTTTATATATATATTTTACAAATATTAATTAAATATCAAAAACCTTGTGTCATATAAAAACAAAAGAAACTATTTGTCAATTCTTGTCTTAGTAATTTGTTTAAATTTTGATTGCAATAATGTGTTAATTAAATAGACAAAGAATTATATATTAATTATTTGAGGCTGTTGGTTAATGTGTTTAAATTGTATTTTATATTACATTCTAATAAGAATTATTTTTGTGTTAAAGTTTCCAGAGAGTGTTTCATAAACTATTTTTTTTTTTATAGTCACGATTATTTTAATTTTTTTTTTTTTTTTAGTCAAGAAAGATTATTTTAATCATAATGTTTTACTAGAAAATATCTTATTAGATTATTGAAAACACTATAATGTATATCGTTATAATTACAAATAAATCTGATTGGATTAAAAGAATTTAATTTTAAAGTTTTAGAAGAATTTAATTTTTGGGGTAGGGTAACCGAAACCTATGTCTTAATATTTTACAAAAGTATATAAACTCATGACAATTAACTTACTTTAATCAGTTTAGTACACTGAACAAACACTAAAAACAAAAAACGTCCAATCAAAAAAAATAAAAAAATGGTAAGATTATGTTATTTATTTATTCTTAAATTATTTCTAATATTTTTTTTTTAATCTATATTAATTCAGGCAACTTTTATTAAAAGTATAATAAACATAGCAAAGGGTGAAAATGAACATGAAGAATACCTGAACATGGATACACTGGAAAAGGATAAATTATATAATGTCATCTGTTGGAAGTTTTTGGATACAAAAAGAGGTGACAGAGTACTTCTATGTCAGTTGCGAGATCCAATTAATAAGAAAAAATTTACAATTTTTATGCCAGAACGCTTCTCAAAGAAGTTGACTATTGAATCAGAACTAGAAGAATTAAATATGACTCGATTCAATTTCAAATTTTTGGGGCGTAACAAGGAAAGAATGAATATGGCTCTGATTGAGCTGATTCCAATATAAATGTAATCTGATATAAAAATTTTTAAAATAAAAAGAAAAATAAAATTATATAACATTAATTTTGTGTTTTTTTATTTAACAATTAAAACAAACAAAAAACTTTTTAGGTTTTTATTCTTCTTTAGGCATTTTTTCGTAACAATGTAGGTCCAAAGATTTTTTAATACTTTGCCATGTTTCATAGCAATGTAGGTCTATTGTTGAACGTTTTTTTACAGGTTGCTGGTTCTGCTGACATGGAAGTTTGTCCAGGTCTATCGTCTCATAAAGTGTAAAATCACCTTTCAAATGAAAGACATCACATCTGTCGATTTCAAATTCAAAAGGCTCTGAAACACTGAAGTATTTTTCCTCCATAATATATTATTGTTATATTGGTATTTAATCTTGAATATTTTTGAAAAACTTAAAAATTTTGAATTTAAAAACTAACTTTTATACTCTAACAAAAATGTTTTGTTTTTTTTTCCACCTATACACAGAATTTTATATGAATATGTTTAAATCACTATAATATAGAGGCGGGGTTAATAATTTAGAACTCCAGAAAAGAAAACTTGGAATTTTTTTTTTAATGGTGTAATTTAAGGTAGTTGATTTTAGTGGTTCGGATTTTCCCGGGCGACGGCCGCCCCTTGTACGTGCGCCCGTGCGCCCTGCTGGAACTCAAAAAGCCAAAAATCCGAAAATTTCTCCCCGTTCTGTATAATGTGCTGTTCCCCCCTTCCTTGAGTGGGGGGAAACAGGTATAAATAAAAGGCCTTTGGCTTATTTTATTATAGTAAAAAACATAATGAGCGGTAGGAAGGCAGTAGTTGATCTACAATTTGTTGTCGGAAATAATAAACAATATTTAGCTAAAAATATCTTAAAGGAATATTTAACATTTGATATTGTTTACGTGAAGGGGTACAAGAAAAAGGAATTTTTAGATAAATTTGTTTCGTGTTCAGTACAAGTTATCAATTTAGATAATGACATTCCATCTCTTCAGAAGCTAAAGAATTTCACAACCATATGCCCTCATCATCACATTACGGAAAATTTACAAAGATGTGCTGAAAAAAATTGTATGAACTTATATATGTATTTAATAAAAGAAAATAATTGGTTTTAAAAAATGTTTGTTTTATTTATTATTGACCAAGATATTTTTTCTGACAAAAACATAGGTATTTCATAAAATAGTCTGGAATAGTTGCATTGAGCTATATTGATTTTCGTAAATTTAAATTTTTAATAAAATTTTCGTATTGTTTTAATACATATGGGCACCTGATGCTATGTCACCAAGAATATTTTTACTTGTGTTTACAGCTTCTTTTTTAAAAGGATCCCAGCCAGTTGAAAGAACTGGTTTCAAATAACGAAATAAACTTCCAAATATGTTACCGAAACCACGGCCACGCTGTATATTTGGATAAAACTGTAATAAAGGTCCAATATCATTAATTCCTCCTCCTACTTGAGAGGAATAATATCTCACATAAGCTCGTTCCATGTTTGATAGAATCTTATTTAAGTAGTAGTATTTATATTGTTTGGCAATCAATGCTTTTTAAAGTGTAAGACAATTTTTGTTGGATAGTAACTTGAAACAAAATTTATTGCATCACCGTATTGGTTACAGATTTTAATTGCAATAGTTTCAAAAATATTTTTCTCTATAGGTATGTAATGAATATTTTGAAATTCAATATTTATAGATGTTCTACAATTTTCTATGTTGATAGCTCTCAATGCCCGTACTTTGTTACTTCCAAAAATAGATGATTGAACTATATCTGAATAAATCATAACCATTCCATTTAATTCGTCTTTGTTATTAGCAATAGCTAATTT
Source organism: Dolichopus griseipennis (assembly GCA_963082915.1). NCBI lineage: Eukaryota > Metazoa > Arthropoda > Insecta > Diptera > Dolichopodidae > Dolichopus > Dolichopus griseipennis. Next base: position 50,380,148 of record OY720445.1, on the reverse strand, counting down.
AAATAGTTCAGGTAATTTAGTTTTGAAACTTTTTAAACCTTTTTTCTGTTGAAATAATTCTTTTAACAATGTTTTTATATTATAACTGTGATTAACTTTTATAAAGAAGCTGTCTTCATCAAAAGTCTGTGATATTCGAATTAAACCTTTTTTGTTTTGATCTGCTGCTTTTTGAAAAGTTACATCATCGTAATTTTTTGTATTAGAGATATATGCTAAAATTTCATTAAAAAATTCTTTGAAAACTTGGTGTCGAGTAAATCCCGGATTTGGAGTTATATTTTTAATAAGTGTTGGTAAAAAATTAAACTTCCAATCATCCAAATGTAATTCCGAATCGTCATATGAATAATATGTGTAACCTATAGATTTGGTTACTTTGATTTTTTCAAGAGGTTTTTCAATGTTTGTTACATAAAAGTTATACTCCCCAATATTAATAAGAGCACAATTCTCTTTGTTAAATGTTTCCGTTTGTAGGAAATCGTTCAGATAAATTTCTGAAAGACCAACTTTCCAATTTCCATTTCTTAAATCAAAGTGATTAGGTAGTTTATTTTCGAATGAAGCTAAAGTATTTTCAGGAAACAGTTTTAAATTATCATTGCTAAACAATGTTATATAGAATTCATCTGGACTATCCATCTTTGTTAACTTCTTCTAAAACACAAAATGTCACACTATTTATATGTTTTGCTTGCTGGAACAGACAAAGTTCTTTTCGGTGTTCTATGCAGTGATTCATTTTGTTTTCGTTTCTTTGAATCAGGAAAACGTGATAGTATACCAGGGGAAATTTTAGCACCAGCTGATCTTAAATTTGCTTTTTTAGGAGATGGTGATGGAGCTGCTACTGTTATTACATCACCTCCTGGTGTTTCGAATATACGAAAGTCAGAACTTACGGAAGGTCTTTCAATTAATTTTACACCTTTGTTTATCTCATCTTGAGCTAACTTTTTATCAATATCTTCATCATCATCGTCATAATCATCAATATCATCTAAATTAAAACTTTTATCTGATTGTTCTTTTTTAGGATCGTATTCAAAGACATCATCTTCAACAAAAGGAATAAAATTTGTTTGTGTATTTGCGGTTTGATATTTAGGTGATATGGTTTCTGTATGTGCATTCCGTTTTGAAACGAATTTAGTTTGAGTTGCTGCATCAAATGATTTACCAAATGATGATTTTTCTGGTAATTTTTTTGCGAATCGTCTGTTGATTCCATATTTCATTAAATTTTGTCTATATAAATGCCATTTTTGAAGTGGTTTTAGTTTTTTATCATACAAAACCTTTTTAATTTTTTGATCTAGTATGTTTAGATTTTTATCATTTTCAATTAAACTTTTAAATTTGTTAAATATTTCAGGTGGCATAACAATCATTCGCTGCATCATGTCTTACTGAGAAGTTTTCCTATTACACCAGATAATATAGTTCCGATTAGAGTTGGTAAAAACCCACCATGTTGAACTAATATTTTTCTTTTGGCTTTTATACCTTTTTGTGGACACGCTAAGAGTCTCAATTGTTTTTTATGTTTTTTTAGTTTTGCTTTTTGTGATGGTGATATTTTGTTGTTTCCATTTAACACATTAATTGCAATTTCAGCAATAGTTTTTATTATATCATCGTCGCAATATTTTAGAATATTTTTGAGAAAATTCTTATTGTTGCATTTTTCTAGAACATGTAACATATGTCGGTTTTTCTTCAATCTATTGTAGCACAATAACAAACGCAATATCCCTCTGAGAATATATTGGTTCTAATTCGAAACAAATCGTTAACGTCTTGTGTTAAATCTAATACAATATAACCATGTGGGCTTGATGTTGATTCATTATATACCCCCTTTTATATTTTCCGGATATAGTTGTCTAGCTAGAGGAAAAATCTGCGATTTATCTCGAGGGTTCTTAAAAAGTACCAAATATTTACAATTTAATGAAATATCTCGTGAGAATTTCCCCTGGTGGAAGACGTTTTGTGTTAATAATATAATAGACAAATTGCGGTGGTGCGAACCTTTAGTAAAAAGTTCACATACTTGTTTGTTTGCAGAATCTAACATTAAATCATCTAAAACAACTAAAGTAGGTTTATTTTCATGCTCACTTAGCTCTTCCGGAATGTTGGTATAAAAGTCTATATCAGGGAAACCTATATTTCTTGGAACAGCAGAAATTTCTGGGTTACACCATTTTATTTTTTCAATTTTTGGATATATCAATCTAGTAATATTTTTAATTAAGTTGCATACAAATGTTGTTTTTCCACATCCAGATGGCCCCGCTACCATCATTGTAAACGGATGATTAAAATATATCATTATCGGCTCGTGTTTTAAAAGTGATTAAGAGGTAAAATAGTTTCGTTCTTGAAATATATATAAGCAGCGAAACTGTATTATAGCTTATTCTCAGTTTAAAAGATGGAGGTGGAGGAAGTGAAAAAGTTCTTAAAATCTTATTCCTCTGTGTTATTGAATGAACACAAGCAGCGTATTTATTATATTTATAAATACATTAAAAAATATTCAGCGACAGAAAAATTTACTTCAATATACGGAACTCATTTTAGTCTTTGTCCTTGGGCTTACGATAACTCAACATCTGGGCCGGATACATGTATCTGTTCTTTTATAGAAAATTATAAAATTGAGTTGAAAAATCTTATTAATTGGTACAAGCATAATGTCAAGGGAACAAATTGTATCTGAAATACATAGAGGCACCAGACGAAACTTTCGTCGAAGAAAATTCATTCAGAAAGGTTTAAATGATACATGGCAAATCGACTTAGTAGAAATGATTCCATATGCAAAGTTTAACAATGGAAATAAATATTTATTGACTGTAATAGACACCTTTTCGAAATATGCTTATGTTGAGCCAATTAAAAATAAAAATGCTAATAATGTTTTACTTGGTATGAAAAATGTTTTTAAACGTGCTGGAACACTTCCAAAAAATTTCAAGCCGATCAAGGGAAAGAGTTTTTTAATAAGGAATTTAGAAAACTTATGGAAAGAAAAAAAATTAATCATTATCATACATATTCTGAAATGAAAGCATCCATAGTAGAACGTTTTAACCGTACTTTAAAAAATTCAATGTGGAGGCAGTTCAGTTTTCAGGGTAATTATAAATGGATATCTATTTTATCCTCGCTTATTGAGAAATACAACTCAACATATCACCGTACAATTAAACTTCAACCAAAAAAAGTTACAAAAGCAAACGAGAAATATATACTGAAAAACATTTACATGCAACCGAAGTTTTATCAGAAGGCAAAATATGAAGTTGGAGATTATGTACGCATAAGTAAATATAAGGGAACCTTTGCAAAAGGTTATCAACCAAACTGGTCAACAGAAATATTTACAATTAAAGAAGTAAAACGTACAGACCCAATTACTTACAATTTATTTGATTATACAAAAACTCCGATTTCAGGGTCTTTTTATGAGCCTGAACTTACTCGAGTCAAAAATCCTGACACTTTTCTTGCTGAAAAAATATTGAAAAGAAAAGGAAATCAGGTTTTTGTTAAGTGGTTAGGTTTTGATAAAGATCACAATTCTTGGATAAATAAAAATGATATTATATGAAACTTAATTTATTTGTTTTTTTATTTTTACAAGTCTTTATTAATTTTTTTTGCATCATACAAAGTAATTTACAACAAGCATAAAAATTTTAATTTACATAGTTGTTTAAAAAAGTTTGTTTGAAATTCCATCTAACGCATATATTAACTAAAAAAATAAAACTAAAAAATAAAACTCGTGACTGGCTACACCTAAATAGAATAAGTCTATTTTAAACTACTTTCATTTTCTACCGCATATTATACAAAGTAATTTACACGAACAAATTTTTTCAAAATATATTTCAGTTAAACATAAATCACTTTTTTCTTACTATTGTACCTCCCCCAAATAATAAAAATGATATTATATGAAACTTAACTTATTTGTTTTATTTTTACAAAATATTTATTAATTTTTTGCAGAGTATAACACACCTAATAACACACCTCCAATTATTTTTCATTTAAAATTACTTTAAACTAAAATACAAATAACAAGTTAAATATCTGCATTTTATTTGTTACAATAACTGGTTGATCGTGAAAACTAAATAAAACTTTTATTATTTACAATAATCTATGTTACTATACTATCACAACAAGATCATTGCACTTACTTGTTGTACATTATCTAGTTGACTTTGTCTATTATTTACAAAAGTGTTTTCGGGAAATTAATTATGCCGGTATCACGATGCCGGTATGCCGGTTAAGGTCACTGAACTTGGGATAATACCTCATTTGCATAAATATTTTCCCATGCCCAAGTGACATGTATACTACTCAGAACTCATTTATTTTCACTGGAATTTTAGAGAGATAAAAAAAAAAAAAAAAAAAACAAATTTTAAAAAAGTCTCAATCTCCTTGTTCATTGAACATTTGAACTAAACAAAAAATAGAAAGACATAGTCGGCGCATATAATAGTTTGATTGAGTTGCGAATTACAACCGAAAATGAATTACTTTTACCCAGAAAGTCGGCGCATAATATTAGAGTCATAAGCCTTAACTTTTACCAAGCGTGACCGTTAAATTCAAATTTACGTTAAATTAAAGACGGGTTTTCACCTGAAAAAACGCAATATTATAAAAAAAAATATCAGTGTCCTATGAAAACAAAAAAAACTTTTCTTTTGGTTGTTGTTTCATTAAAATTGGTCTTATAATTTATCCGGAAAAAGGATGTTTATATTTGTATGGGAAAAAATAAGCCGATTAAATATTATGATATAAAAAAGTAGCTTATGAATTCAGTTACAATTTCTTAAATTAAAATTTAAGTGAACAATAAAAACAACTAAATAAATACATATAAAAAAAAGATTTTATATTTCTATTTATACAATTTCAGTTGTATAAAAAAACTGTTTTTGTGTTTGTTTTGAAAATGGGAAATCGATGTTGTTCTTGTCTGTATTACCTATTATCAACATCCTATGAATCGGTTCATAATTGCCATGATTTTTTCTTTGAAAACTTAACGTAAATAAATTAGTATTACGTAAACGATTATTTGAATTAATTTTAATGTTATTGAGGATTTGAGGAGAAGAAATGTTACCTTTTACAACTTCAGTAACAAAAATAACATCAGCAACTCCTCGTCTTAATTTTAAAGTTTTCAAGTGAATTAAATTCAACCTATTTTCATAAGGAGGTAAGATCAGCGGGTTTGACCATTAAAGATTTCTCAAAATAAATCTTAAAAAATTTCTTTGCACCGCCTCTATCATATTAATATGTACCTCGTAAAATGGTGACCAAACTTGGCTAGCATATTCTAAATTAGGTATATCAAGACAAGAATATAAAGATTAAGAACATAAGGATCATTAAATTCTTTAGACCAACGTTTTATAAAACCAAGCATAGAATTAGCTTTATTTTTAGTATAACAGAAATAAAGTTTAAAGTTAAGCTTATCATCGAAGTAAACGCCTAGGTCTTTAATAGAATTCGTTTTAGAAATGCTAATTCCGTTCAAGCAGTAATTAAAACAAATCGGATTAAGACGACGTGTGAAACACATAAGTGAATATTTATTTACATTTAGAAAAAGATTATTGTTTTTACACCAATTAAAAAAATTATCTAAATCATTTTATAAAAGTAAAGCATCATTTAGTGACTCAATTTTCTTAAAAATTTTCATGTCAACCGCATATATTTGAAGCTCACTATTAACAATGACTGAAATACACAAAAATATCTGGGAAACCAAGTTTTCTCAGCTTTATAAGTATTATAGAATGTGGTAAAACATCAAATGCTTTACTATAATCTGTAAAGATAACATCTGTTTGAAAACCTTCTTCCATATTTTTTGTAAAAGTTGAAACTGACTCAACAAGATTAGTGACTGTTGATTTTTTATCCATATGTCCATGTTGATTATGAACCAAAAAAGATTTACAGTGATTAATTCGAACAGTTTTGGAAGTGAAGAAAGTTTCGCAATTGGTCGATAATTAATAATTTCATTTTTGGTATTTTTCTTATGAATAGGTCTAACATATGAGTGTTTCCAGATAGAAGGGAAAGCTCCTCAATTTAAGGAATAGTTAAACAGTATTGAAAGGGGTATAGCCAAAGCACTTTTTGAGTATAACTTCCGGAATACAATCAGGTCCGGGAAGATTATTATTCCCAAGTTTGTCTAAATACATTTTAATTACACCTTCATCAATATTTATATTAGACAAAGTAGTTTTCGGAAAAGTATCCAAATAAAAGAAATTATTATAATTTGGTGTAAAAATAGAAATACTATAAGAAGAACAGAAATATTCAAGAAAGAAATTAGATATTATTTTAGAATCATTACTTGAAACACCATTATACTTCATATGAGAAGGAAACTCGTCACTTTTCCTCTTGAAATTAACAAATTTCCAGAAGCATTTTGGATTTGATATTAATTTTGAAGATGTACTAGAAATAAATTCATTATAGAGTAATTCAGACAATTATTTAAATTCATCAAAAAGAATTTTAAATCTATTATGGTCATGCGAAATCTTCGATTTAAGATAACAACGCCAAGCTTTATTCTTTTTATTTCCGAGTTTTTTTAAATCCGAATTGAACCATGGTGGACTTAATAAAGGGTTTCGATTCTTAGATTTTGGTACAAATTGCCGAAAACTTCATAAAGCCTTTTTGTCATTATATTAACATCTGTATTATTAAATACAGAATAAAAACCAAAGAAACTAATGAATTCATATAAAGCAGCAAAGTTAGCTTTGTTAAAATTAAAACTATAAGAATTAGAATAATCAGAATTGATTGTTGAATTTATACAAAGAGTAAAACTTAATGGTGGAACTTATCAATGCCTATTAAAGGGAAGGTATTTGAAGAGTAAACAGTAAATCAAGTTGTTAACCCTGAAAGTTACGAATTTCTGAGACTTGTTGCAAATAATTAGTATTTAATTTATCAATAAATACATATTCACATTCGGTCCTAATATGTTTCGGAATCATAAAATGTTCCTCGTCATGTTTTACCCATTTAAAATTATGTAGATTAAAATCACCACATAAAATCAATTCATCTTTAGGACTAAAGTCATTGAAAATAAAATCTATCGTTTTACCTACAGAAGTATAAATATCAGAATCAGACGAAGGAGGAATATAACAGTTAACAAGATATACATTTTTAGAAGGAAGTTTAATTTTCACAATAATAACTTCAAGGTCTTCTAATCCAGGGACATTAACTTGATTTACATTAAAATTATTTTTTTCCGCAATTAAAACTTCACCCCTTTAGGAATTACACCATTAGGGTAATCGGATGAATTAGAATATCTATCCTTTCAGATTTATCAAAAAGCTCTAAGTGCAATATGGTTGGATTAAACCACGTTTCAGTTAATGCAAATACGTCAAAATTTAAAATAGATGAATTTAAAAAAACATCTCTAGTCTTTGTTCTTAAGCCTCTAACAATTTGATAATAAAAGGACATATTATATTTATTTAAGTTACGGTTGATAGATACCTTGAGAAGATTATTTCGAGGCACTGGGGAGAAAAAACTTATTATAGCTTTCACGAGCTGAGTTCAAATGTTTGTAATAATTACTCTCACAGTGACTTCGGTAAGATCATCTTTTACATCTTTTTCCGAAACATCTATAAAATTGTGAAATTAAATATATGACTTATATAGGTCTTCGTATTTAGTTGGGAGTCCTTCGTTATTAATTAAAACTTTGAGGTTAGTACGAGTTTTATCTTCTAGAACACGATTATACTAATCATTGTAAATGTAAGCTAAAAATAACCTAACGTTATTATAAACTCGTTCCTCCCGAAATCTTGAAAGAGCATACGCGCCCTCTCTGAGTAGTGATTCACGAGTCATTCCAGGAATGGGTGGCATAAGAGGTTTAACAAACGATTTCTTTATTGTATCACCATTTACAGTATTAGGATGACTTTTTTCAAGTACATCTGTAGGAGAAACCGAATTAATGGCTACATTTGCATAGCTGGTAATATTATAAGCATTGTCAATTTAATTATTGTGGATACCACCATGTACAATATTAGAGTACTTATTTTTATTTTTATCAATAGAAGAAGTTGAATAAGTTACTAAAGTTAAAGAACTATTATTATTCGAAGTCGAATAAGTTAAAGTATTTAAAAAGCTAGTATTATTATTACTATTGTCTGTATTGCTATTATCAGTACTTATAATACTATTATCATTATCATTATTAGCATACTAATAGTATCAATACTATCATTAACAACATTATTAATATTATTGTCAATCGGTAACATTTGAAATTCTTAAATTAAAATTCGGCTAAAGAACTGCATCTGGTTCTTGATCATTATTTTCAACGGGTATTAACGATGGAATCATAATGGGGTCTGATATCTGAGTTTTTAGCACATTTTCAAAAAATTTTGTGAAAATGTGCCTATATAGTTTTACTGTGTCCGTCCGTCCGTCCGTCTGTCTGTCCCAATGTTTAGAAAAACTTTTACATCATTTGAAATAGAGAAAAAAAATTTTAATCACGAGTAGGTATTACAAGAAGAATTATTTCGTAGAAGAATTTTTTTCTGTAGCCCCACCCCTTACAGAGCTGCAGCCCCCCAAAGTTGGGAAAAGCCCTATATTCAGCCCTATAAAATCTAGTAAATTTTAAAAATTAAAACCATTACAAAAATTAAATAAAAATTGGTGTTCATATTTATTATATTTAATAAACAGGTATGACATTTAATTCTCTTTAGTAGAAAAAGCAAAAGGTACTTATGTACATTTTTTAAAATTGAGGTCGATCATCGCTTTGTTTCACGAACTAAATATTATACCTGTTCATTCTGTTCAAATTGCGAATAATAACTTATCAATGAACTTATAATTCCTGAAAAATTATTGGAAAGATCACACAAAAAATAACAACTCTATAAATAAGTTGTATATCAAAAATGAAGCAAATAGCATTATTTTAATGAGAGCCTACGCATAATTCATATTATTTAATTAAAAATAAACTTTCAGAAGTTGCCATTGATTTTTCAAAGTATATGTTCACATATATTATTTAATAACATCCAAACTTTTCATGAATCCCAAGGTTCACATAGCATCATCAAAATTTAACTCAAATATCTATTCATCACCTTCAACTGAGCATTTAATTTTAGTTTAACTATTTTCAGAAAATCTGTTTTGTTTTCATTCTCTTAGCTAAGTAAAAAGAAGAGGGAATATCAACATGAAAAACAATTATAAATATGTCACGTGCTTTATAATTAATCAACTTTTTAGGTCAAAGTTATAAAATTTTTGCATAAAAAGAATATACTAGGCACTTCGGCAAGTTTTGTAGTATTTTTTTACAAAAACAAATCCAACCAAAAAAAGGAAAACAAATAAAACTTTAGCTTTACAAAAATATTTATATTTCTTGGACTTTTAACAACTCACGATGACAGATAAACAGTAAAAGAGGTGAAAAACAAAACAAAACACGGAAAAGGAAAACACCTACAATTATATTATACCCTAAACCTATGAAATAGATAAAAGGGTACATTAACTTTGGTATAGTGTTTGTGTGACCATCAAAAGTGCGCAAGCTAGATAAGGAAAACAATATAGATTTGTGACTAGCGTCACCTTCTGCATCGATTTCGAGATATCCTACACGGACGGACGGAATGAAGCGAGATCGGTTTGGATTTTGGAACTTTTGATAGGTTCAAAGGCTTACAAGCATATATCACAAAACACGATATCCCAAAAGTTAATGACGCCATCTTCATTAAAATCCTTTGTTTACTAGTAATGAAAGAACGGCGAGGATTAGCCATGATCGAAATCGGACCATGATTTCAAGGGTTCGGACTCAAAAAGCATTTGATCGAATTCATACCAAACGAACATGATTTCGAAACCAAGGAAGATAAAACCTTAAAATTTAATAAACAGGTGTTTCTTCTTATTTCCTTCGTGTCTTTGGAACCAATTGTATTAGTGATTCGGGTTCCACTTATACAACTCTAAAACCTTAAAGTATATCTTCGAAATTAATTAAGATAGTAACTCGAAATAAGTATAGAAGCTTCAAATATGTATTCTCTACTACTTCCTTTGTGTTCCGGAAATTCGACTCAATTAGTAATGGTGGTTCAGACCTCCCAAGGTTTAAAAGCTTGTCTTCGAAATTAATAAAGATAGAACCTTCAAATTTGCCACAAGGATTTTTTTCCCACTTAAAGCATTTTGTACAGATATGTAAAATTTATTTTTATATTTAAATAAATTATATAAAATTTTTATAAATACCATAGTATGTTATATAGCATGTTTTTAATTTTTAAATCTGTTAAATTGGTACTAAAAATGTACTTAATTTTGTGATTGCTTTTATTAGCCTTTAAAATAGGTACATATATTAGGAAAAACTTGAATTACTAAATTTTGTGACAAAAAGCTAATCAAAGCATTTATGTTTTTAGTTTATATTAAAAACCATAAAATTATATAAACATATATATATCTTTCGATTAACTTTGAGTTTTAATTAAAACGAGGAAGATTATAGTTGCCCTTGTCAACTTTTAGATAACTTTGATTCCGAACTTCATCTACAGCTTGAGTTCGCTTGTTTTTTAGAGTTAAAATGGGCTTCAACTGAATAAAAGTTACATGCTATGCCTCTTGTTTTAAAAAATTTAAGTTAAATTATATATTTATTTACTTCAAATTTAGAATGAAATAAATAAAATAAGTTAAGTTATTAATTACTATAAAAAAATAGTTATTTATAAAAATTTTTTGAGTTGATGGTGGATCAAATTCAAAGTTGTTGAAAAAAAAAATCTCAGAAAAACAGCTGCCACTGGATCGATGTATGTTGAATTTTATTATTGTTATGAATGCAGAATTTTATTATTATTATTAGTATTTATTTTTAATTTAAGCAAATTATATTGAAATGAAATAAAAGTTTAAAATTTAGAGTGGTAACGGTTTATAAAATTTAAGTTTTATTTAATGTTAGTTGAAATAAAATTTGTAGCTGATTTAAGTATTTGAAGAGTAACACCACTTTTTTCTAGTTTTGTAGTTGTGTTTACTATATACATATATACTTTTTCTTCAATTTATTAAAGATTTATAATTTAAACAAAGTAAACTTAAATTAAATTGAAATTGAAGTTAAAAAAGAAAATGTGGACACAAATTGATTTTGACACAAAAAGTTAACGATGTTTAAATTTCTTTCTCCTAGTACAATTAGTTATGAAGAAATTAATATTCAAAGGCTCAAAGAAGTTGTCAGCTCTCCGAAAATGAAGCATAAGCATTTGGATACTTCATATAGGTGCTTGTTATTTTATATAACTTATCTTGTGTAATTTTTATAGTCCTAGAATAATTAGTCTCGGAGAAATTTATATTAGTTCAAAGAAGTTGTATACCAGCTCCCCGAATTTGAAGCCGTAACATTTTGAAGAAGTCTGTATGAGTAGCACTGAAGAAGACTGCTAGCACTGAAGAAGACTGCATGTTGTCAACGAAATACTGGTATTTGTAAAAATAAAAATTTTTAGTGGAAATAAAAGAATACAACACGTTTTTTATTATTTCCTTCATATAGGTGCTAATTACCGTGTGTAATTTTGATCCTCGCGACTTTATTAGTGTTGAAGAAATTCATATTAGTATAAAAAGTTGCATGGAATGGAAGCTACTCGAACTATTTTAACCAACAAAAATAGGGAAACTAGAAATTGTTTAAAAGTTTCTTTATTTGAATTTTCAAGCTCTAGTCCTTTTAGCTTTTGAGTTATCGTGCTGACACCCGGATTAACTGACGGACACACATAGATCGATTTACTTTTCGATGCTGATGAAAATAATCTTTTCCATACCTGTAATCTTGATTAGGTCATATTTCAAGGAGAAATAAATATGGTTCCTATAAATAAAATCAAATCCGAATTTTTCAAATTAATAAAATTAAACTTTTAAAAATTGAATTATATTCAACATAAAATAATAAATCCTGAGAATTTTTAATATTTTTGAAAGATAAATTAATTAGAAAAAGTTTTTAGTATTATAAAACTAATTTCATTAAATATGTCTTACGATACAACTAAAAGAAGTTTTTATGGTGATAAAATTACTTATGAATTTTGAATTTGAACCAATCAGGTGTAGGGTATTACCGACTTACTGTTTCTTTACTTATTTTATTTTTCTTTTTAGGTTTTCCCTCGAAAAATCTTACAAATAGAACTTTACTTATTGTGAAATGTAACGGTGTAGGTAGGTGTTTTGTTGTTTATTGTTGACTGTATTAGTATTGTATATATATTATTTACAAAAAAATCCTTGATATATTTTTATTTTGTGAGGGTGTTTTCTTTTCATTTTAGGGTTTTATTTTGGTTACATCATCCTTTGTTAGACATAAGTAAATATATATACATAAATACAAATTATATATATATATTTGTAGTACATGTGTAGTATTAAAGAAATTGTAAAATTTATAGTATTTTTAGCTTATTTTTAAAAGATTTTGTAAAAATGTGCCTATAAAGTTTCGGTCTGTCCGTCCGTCTGTCTGCATGTTTACAAAACCTTTTACATCGTTTGAAATAGAGAAAGGAATTTCAACCACAGCCCCCAAAGTCGGAAAAAGCCCTATTTTTAATTTGTTATAACAACATCTCTGTTAGGTATATTTTCAACCTGAAAACGATAAAGAACAGCTTGTTTTATAAGCTTTTTAAACTAGGTAAATAAATGTAAAGGGTTGCCATATGGTACTTTAATTTACCATTATGCAAAACTCAATTTTTCCAAAATTTTTGGACACACAAATATTCTAAACAGTTCAAGCTAGCATCTTGAAATTTTGGGTAAAGTGAAATCCTTAAAAATTAATAGGAGTGGGTAAACAAAATTTTTTTGTCACGCCCCCTGTTTAAAAGCTATAAGGCTTCGAAAATAAATATTTCGCTATTTTTCAACACTTGTAATTTGAATACGTTTTCATTTTTTTTAGTAATATACAAAATTAAAAGCTCCAACATTAAATTTTAACATTTGTCAAAGGTTTTTCTTAATTATGAAGGGTGACGCAGTTACAGGCCCCGCAAATTTCAAAAAAAGTCCTTTATTTAAATTGATATAATAAGAGTTCTATAAAGTATACTTTCAATCTAAATACTGTAAAAGAGAGCTGCTTTATAGGCTTTAAAAAAATGTATCTCGTAGATGTATAGAGTTGCCATACAGTACTAAATGCAAGACTCATTGTTTGAAAAATTTCTGGCCGCACATATCTTCTAAAAAGCTTAAGCTAAAGTTTTGAAATTTTTTTTATCACGCCCCCTTTTTAGGAGCTATAAGGGCTCGAATATTGAAATTTTGCTATTTTTAAACTCCTAAGACAGGAATAACTGTCCAATTTTATTTTAAGTAATATACTAAACTTAAAGCTGCAACGCTATTTTTCAACATATATTGAAGGTTTTCCTTAAATTTAAAAGCCGTTCTTTAAATTGAAGAAACTGTCTCTCAGTATTGACCATTATTTGCTAAAGGAGGAAAAGGTTAGTTCCTCGAGAAATTTGGAAAATGTGCTTTTTAAAAAACCCTTTTTTTTTCATAACTTTTTTGTTATATTAAATCATTATTATTTTTTAAGATATGTTAAAAGAGTCTATAATTACTATTGCAAATATTAAAGAATCTTGTACCTTAGATATGCAGATCCCATAACAAATTCATAATACATTAAAATTATAAAATTTTTAGTTTCAAGGAATTAAATTGTGACTGTATCTTAAACGGAATTATCTTTTGGGATTTTGTTATGTAGGCAAAAATGACTAAAAATTAAAAGAAACTTTTTTTCAATTTTAAGAAAGTGCTCTAATATATTAAAATACAAAATTTAAGCTTGAATTTTTGTATATTATTGGGAAAAAATTTTGACAGGTAACTATTGTTGTAACAATTTAAATATATAGACCTTCCAGGAGTATGGAGCTCTGCAACAGGTGTGGTTAAAGAAAAAAATTGTTCCATGAATTGGAATAATTTCTTTAGTTCAAAAATATATGTCAGCATCAAAATATCGATAACGAGGGGGATTACCACTTTATTCTATCTTTTACTTTTACTAAGATCTTACATACAAAAATCCTATACCCCGAGCTTCAATGCTTAAATTTTAAAAAATTAAAGCTAATATTATCAAAGCTAATAATTATATTGTAATTCAACCATTCTTATGTTTACTTTCGTTTTTAGCTTTTGTAGGATCAATTATTTCCCACTTATCTTCTTCCTCTTTTTAGATAAATTTTTGTGCACTGTTCACAGTAAACATTAGCTTCTTGTTAAATATAATCTAATATTGGTAAAATTGAATTTTTTTATTACTTAAAAAATATAAACTAGACAAAAAATAACATAAAGACATTCATATTATATTGACATTATGTGACCACCCATTTCTTTTTCTTATATTAGATATGAGCTTTCCGGAATTTGAAGTTGAGACCTACCCCTACGAAATATGCTATACTACGCCATTGGTCAGATGGAAAAATAGCATTTTTTAATAAAAATTTATATATTATGACATTTCTTTGAATGAATTACAAATTTGCATAGTCAATATTATTAATAACACAAAAAAAATGTCAAATTAGAAAGTTAAATCATAAAATTTCAAAACCTTTGACACATCTTTTATTTGTACTTTTTCTTAAATTTTCCGAAAAATTCTAATTAAGCTATCATCAGCTTTACCTGAACTTTAAACTAGTGTTAACTTATTCTATTCCATCAATTTTCTAATTTTTTTTCAACAAGGTCTTTCTCAAATAGTAAAATGCTTAAAGCATTTGACCAAATAGATTTATTTTTTAGTTTATTAACAATTCAATTGTACCTTAATTTGCCTTAAGAAAAAGAATCATGTTACGTTTTAATTACTTATTTTTTAAAATTTTTTCCTATTCGTATAAGTTAGGTAAAAAATTAAACGGGGTATAATATTCTAGATAATCTTTGGGTGAACAAAACTAAAAGAAATATGGGTTGGGTACGAAATCTCGTTCCTCAAAATCTCGTTTTATCAAAATCTCGTTTTTTAAAATCTCGTTTCTTAAAATCTCGTTTTATCAAAATCTCGTTTTATCAAAATCTCGTTTTATCAAAATCTCGTTTCTTAAAATCTCGTTTTTTTTTTTTTTATTATAGGTAATCTTTATTTTTAACAATTTTATCTTACATTTTCATTTTTTTATTTCAAATGTTTGTCGATTTATTGAAAAAATATTGATTGTAAAAATTGTAGAAAAAAAATTTAACAAAAAAGATTCAACATTTCATTCAAAATAGTACAAACAAATAATATGGTAATATATATGTATATATATATGATATTAGATATACACATATATTTATATATGCATACTTATTTATAAATATTCTGGAAAAGGGAACAGTCCTGATTTTAAATCCAACTCTAAAATCCCTTTAAATTATTTTTTTTATATATCTATTTTAACAACAATTAACTTAAAATAGTGGGGGCTGCCGCCCCCAAACCCCCGCTAAACAAATTATTGAAACCCTGATTTTGTAACCAACTCTAAAATCTCTCCTACTTCAAAATCTCGCACATACACATATATAAATATTCTGAAAAATTACAATTTTTTATGTTTTCTGTATTTTCTGAAAAAAAAAAGAGATTTACCGAGATTTTTGAAAAAACGAGATTTTAAAAAACGAGATTTTGATAAAGTAAGATTTTGATAAAACGAGATTTTAAGAAACGAGATTTTGAAAAACGAGATTTTGAGAAAACGACATTTTGAGAAACGTGCATTCGTACCTCTCCCAAGAAATATATGTAAGTGTAACAAAATTTGATGTCGAAAACTTTAATAATAAAATTTTAACTAGGTACTTTGAATTAACTAATTTTTTGCAATAACTATGCAAGATTTTAAAAAAAACATTTTTTTTGTTAAGAACTTTAAACAAGTTATGATAAAAAACCAAGGTTTTTAAAAAAGCACATTTTCAAAATAATATAGTGTTTTATACTAAGTATTTTATCGGAATATAATGTTAAAGCTTCAATATTAACGTTTAAGGAAATATATACGTTGATGACTAAGTTACTACTTACTTATAAAAACAGTAAATTTTTTATTTTAAAGTTCTAATAGCCCTTCAATGGGGAAGGTTGCCAAAATTCTCAAGGACCTAACTTCATCTAACCCCCCCTCCCTTTCCATTTTTGTAGTTTCTAGGAATTAAACCTAAATTTGGAATTTTACTTAGAATTTTATTATCTAAGCAAAAATGCGTAAAACTGAGAGACACTTTCTTCAATTTAAGGAACCGCTTTTAAATTTAAGAAAAATTTTTAACATATGTTAAAACATAATGTTGGACCTTCAAATTTAGTATATTAATAAAAAGAAAATTGGACAGGTATTCAAGTTACAGGTGCTTAAAAATAGCAAAATTTCAATTTTCGAGCCCTTATAGCTTCTACATAGGGGGCTTGACAAAAAAATTTTATTAACCGACTCCTACTAATTTCTGATTATCTAATTTCTCCCAAAATTTCAAGACCCTAGCTTGAACCGTTCAGAAGATATGTGTGGTCAAAAATTTTGCAAAAATTTAGTTTTGTGTAATGTTAAATTTTAGTACCGTATGGCAACCCTAAACATTTGCCTGTCAAAAATTTATAAAGTCTATAAAACCAGCTATCGTTTTCCGTTTTTAGATTCAAAATATATCTAACAGAACTCTTGTTATAACCATTTAAATATAGGGCTTTTTCCACCTTTGGGGGGCTGTAGCCCCGTAACAGTTGGGGCTACAGAAAAAAATTCTTCTTACTACCCGTGGTTAAAATTTCTTTACTCTATTTCAAACGTTGTAAAAGTTTTTGTAAACATACAGACGGACGGACGGACAGAGTGAAGCTATATATAGGCACATTTTTACAAAATTTTTTGAAAATGTGCTAAAAAGAGGACGATATTTTAAATGTTCTATCACAATTCTTCTTTAAAAAACCCAAATCATTTTAAGACTAAGAAATTTATCTTCAAAAAAGTTCAACTACAGGGTGGCGCAAAACGACCGATATGGTTTGAATATTTAAATTTATTTATATTTTTTTATTTTTATTTCAGAATTTTGTGAAGAAAACTTGGGGAATTGAAAATATAACAGTACACAACAGAACAGCGATCAACAATTGTTGAATTTTATTTTGAAAATCAACGGTCAATTGTTTTGACGCAGTGTGCTTATCGTCATTTTTCATCAACAATACATGATACAGTAAGACACCTTCCATGTACCGGAAGACTATTTCTAATTGAATGGTTTCGTAAACAAGCTAAATTAGAGCATATGGGCTACGGAGAATCCAAGAACAGATCATCAGCGACAATTACACCCACTTAAGTGTACTGTTTGGTGTGGTGTATTGTCTGAAAGGATCGTTGGTCCATATTTGTTTGAAAATGCACATGGCGCCTCAGTTACGATTACTGGTGCTGAATATGCTGAATGCTGGACAATTCTTTGAGCTGAAACAAAACATTCACAATGAAATTCACCAGAAGTTTTACGAAAAGTTATGGAAAATGTACTGAAAAGAGCACGAGCGTGCGAAGCCGAAAATGGTCACCACTTTCGGGATTATAATTTTTCATACTTAATCTAAAAATACTCCCCATTAATATTGTATAACAAAAAAATAATAATAATAATTAACCATTAAATAAAAAAGTTATTAAACATTCAAACCATATCGGTCGCTTTGCGCCACCCTGTATATCTATATATAATGATCTTCATTATTACACATAATGCTTACAGCATCCCCAAGAAAATAAAATTAGTTTTTTTTATTATAACACTTTAAAAAGTCTTAATCTAAGCCAAAAGATAAAAATTTTAACCATCTACTGCGCATTCTTAATTGTTTTGGGGTGAATATCCTCTATAGTGAAATTATTTACAATTTTCATTATTTGATTGCCATTGTTTATAAGCGATAATACAATGTTATATTTATTATTTTTTATTTTATTTATAAGCTTATATTATAGATTTTGATTACACAATTCTTAAATTTAATTACATTACTTTCTTTTATTGACATTTCATGTTAGTACAATTTGGTTTTATCTTCGTTTTTGGAAGATTGGAAGTTAAGACAGTTTCTTCATTTAATTGAGTTATTGATTTTAATTTATTAATTTTATATTTACATGTGTTATTTTGTTGAAGCAAGTTTCGTATGCATTTGTCTTCATGGGGTTTTAGATCTCGTTTGAGTAAAATATTTTCATGAAAATCATAGATATTATTATCATTGACTATGATTCTTTGGGTATCGAAGTCTAATTGTTCAAATTTTGAATTTGGAAATGGGACGACATAGACGTCCCAATAAGCTTCTATTGTAAAATTTGAAATGAATATAATCATACCTATTACATTGCTTTTAAAAATTACGCTACTTTTAACAAATGGTAGATTTTCTACTGGGACTTCAAAATCTAAAGTTTCTTCTTCTTTCAAGATGTTGTGAGCTAGTACTCCGAGTCGACTGAGTAATATTACGTCTTCGATTTCTTCGACATGGAATTCAAATTTACTGTTGTATAGGATATTAAGTCCGCTTTTTGTTATGTTGTTTTTGTAATTTGCCATTTCTAAAGTTCGTTTGTTAACTTGTTCGGAAATATCTTTCAAACCTTTAATTAATTTGTTGTTAATGACTACTTGTTCATTAGTCTGTTCTATTATGTGTTTGTTAGAAGTTTCAATATTTTCTAGCCGTTTGTAGACTTCGTCTGCGTCTTCTTGGTCCACAGTCCCGGCAATAAACTTCAGTGATGACCCTAAGAAGTTTATTAGTCCTCTATGAGGTCGTTTTGCGTTAGTAAATTTTGGAGTTAGGATTTTTATTTTGTTTTTTAAGTTATCCACTTTCCTTTGTAAAATATTGTTTGCGTCTTCTTGTTCTTGTTTTATTATATCTATTTGTTCTTTTAGGCCTTCAATTTGTTCTTGGTATACAGTTAAATTTTTTACATGAAGTAATTTTATATAATTTTCGACGTTTCGGCATTTGTCTTTTAGTCTTACTATTGAGAATCCGTTGTCGACATTTAAAGGCGTTATTTGTATGCATTGCTATGGGTGTTATGAACAAGCTTAGAAGTTTCCATTCCATTTTCTAAAAAAATTAATAGAAAGTAGTATTAGTTTTGGTGTTTATACTTTCTTTTTCTTTGTTTCGCGCAATATTTCATTAATCTTTTATTACTGGTATCTGTTAGGTATAGTTTCCAATTTTTTGATATTTTTTTAATCTCTTATATTTTGGTTTGCATTTCCCTACCTCTCGATTGGTTACGATATATTCTGTGAAATTTGGGCTTTTTAACTTTATTTTTATTGATTTTGTTGATGCGTTTTGCTTTTTTTTTCGTTTTGCAGAGAAATACTGTTTGTATAAGTTTTGAAATTTTAAGTACAAAGGGATGTCTTCGCAATATATGCACATAGTGTCTTTTTCTATTAGACATTTTCGCATCATTTCTAGGAGGTTACTGTTTTGGGTAACTTGTAAAATATTGTGATATTTTTTATTAGAAATTTTCATTAGAAGTTTTTCTTTATCTTTTTGATACAGATAAATTTGATTTTAAAAAAGGTTTGAAAGGTTTTTCTGTAATCCAAATATAGTCTGAATCGTCTTCTTGTTAGCTTCTTTGTTTGTTTTCGTCGCGTCGTCTTATACTTCGCATAAAGAGTTAGTGAGAATGTTTTTTCTATTTTCTATATTATCGGGTATAATACTGCTTAATCCGTCTGCGACGTGGTTGTCTTTGCCTTTTACGTAGATTATTGAAAAATCGTTCTCATTAAGCCGGATTTTCCTTCACGCTTATTTAGCGTACGTGCGAGATGCGCAGTAGATTGTATATTTGAGGCATCCGCGGTTACTGTAAATGTTTTTTCGAAATTTTGGTTTACTAAAACAGGGTCGGATGTTAAAATTTTTTTAAATTTTCGAATGATTCTTTGTATTCCGAGTTATTTTTGTCGATTTTTGCATTTTTTTAGACATTTTATAAGAGGGTAAGCGATACTAGCGTAGACCTTTATAAACTTTCTGTAGTATCCACTTATGCCAAGAAAGGATTTAATTTCTTTTTGTGTAGAAAGTAATTTAATTTTGTGGATGCACGATACTTTTCTCGGGTCTGGTTTAATACCACAATCTGTTATAATGTGTCTCAAGAAATTTGTAGAAGTTTGGGTGAAGTTACACTTATCCATTTGTATCTTTAAATTTGCTTCTCTTAAACATTGGAGAATTTTTTTTTAAGACGTTAAGTGTTCTTCTAAAGAAGCTGGAAAAATCAAATGGTCGTCTAAATAGACAACACAGATTTTGTTCACGAAATCCCGTAATACGTGATTCATTAACCTCTGGAAGGTCAATGGGTAGATTTTAAACCAAACGGCATTCTGATAAGCATATAGTGCCCATTTGCCGTTTTCCATCTGTCCTCTTGGTGGACTTCTATCTGGTGGAAACCCTTGGCCAGATCTAATGTGGAAAAATACCGACAGCTTCCCAGCTTCCCGAATACGTCTTTAATGTTTGGTATTAGAAACTTATCGTCAATTGTGTTATCGTTTAATTTTCGATAGTCAATGACGATCCTCCATTTTTCCTTATTTGAATTATCCATTTTTTTGGATACGACCCAAATAGGAGCATTATAAGGTGAAGTACTATTCACTATTATGCCTTGTTCTAGCATTCCGTTAATTTGCATTCCGTTAATTTGTCGGTCTACTTCTTCTCGATGTATTTAGGGACATCGATAACTTTTTGTATAGATGGGGACGTCATTCTTTGTGATTATCCTATGTTTTATTTTACTTCTGAACGAGAGTGTCTTCTCGTCGTTATAGAAGATGTCTTGGTAGGAAAATAGAAGTGATTCCAACTTTAGGATATGCTTATTATATAAATTTGGTGGGAAATTGGACTTTACCGGTTGTATTTCGTTACTAAAGATGTTAAGAGATTCGCTTAGGTAAGTGTTATTGTACAGAAAATCTTCACGATCGTTAAAAAAAATAGTATTCTAGCTTTTGACGTGACTAGATGCCGATCTTTGTAATTTATTATAGCGTTTATCGGTACAAGTAAATTGTTACCAATTATACCGTCAAAATTGTTGTTTAGGAGGATTTTTAGGAATTCCACGGATTTATCTGTTTCATTAAATATTTCGAATAAAGGAAATTAACATTTGATATTTGTTGTAACTTTACCGTCTAGTACTCTAAGAGTTTGTGGGTTTATTTGATGTTTTCATTTGAGTTGGCATAATTTGGAATTAATTATGCTATATTCCGCACCAGAATCTATTATAAATTTAAAATTTTTTACTTTTGTTCTAATTATTATATAGGGTAATTGTTTGGGCTGTTCGAGCAAAAATTTTGTTCATTACTATTGTTCACATTTACGTCCATAGGTTCTATTTCGTTATAACTACGGTTTGTTCTCCTACTTTGGCGATATTATTTACTTGATTATGTTGATTAGTCCCTGGGTAGTTTCTGTTATTATCATAATTTCTGTTTCCAGAATTATATTGATTAAAATTATAATTTCGGCAATGGTTTGGATAAGAATTTCTATTTTGGTACTGGTTTTGATTTATAATTTGGGAATTACCTGAGTTGAAATTTCTATTTTGGAAATTGTTTGAGCTAAAATTTCTATTTTGGAAATTGTTTGAGTTAAAATTTTTATTTTGAAAATTGTTTGAGTTAACATTTTTTTTTACTCCAGCTACGCGAACCCTTTGCAGCAGACCAACCAAATCTTGCAGAAACTTTGGCCGCAAAACTAAACTACTTTTGGCAAAATTCCATACACGCAGCTGTAATAGGTACAGAGAAATGCTCATATAAAAAAAGAAGTGTTATGCCAGCTACCCGAACCTATGAACCAAAATGGCTGGATTTAAATAGCGATGACGGTTATTGCAAAAAAAACAAATTTGCGAAAATTTCAAGATCCTAGCTCTTTTAGTTTTTGAGTTACCTATGACCTACAGTCATACGGGTATAAAAAATAAAAAAATATTCTTGTTTTGTTACCTGCAATTACTTTATTTCGAATTTAAAATTAAAATTTGATTTAACTAATTTCTTTGTTTTTTTCTTTTTGAATCCACTTTTCTTAATTCAATTTGACATTTATTTAAAAAAAATTTTTTCTTTTTCTAGATTTGAAAATTTGTATTTTAGATATTTATTTCTAATTAAAATAAAATTGTACATACATAACTTTAATTTTTTTGTTGACTTGATGTATGTTGAGTTGTTTTTGTCGGTTCGTTTGCCACCCTGTGACGGTAATTTCAACTGCGCCAGTCTTTTATTTATTTAATAAAATGATTTATACTAATAAGTTATTTTAAGTTAATTATATTTGTTAACTTTCTTTTAATTACTTAATTTTTAAGTTATTTAAATTAACTTACCCAAATTATAATAATTACTTTTGTTCTTTTTGTACTATATGACTTGACTTCTTGATAGGTTTGTTACAAGTGAAGTTTTTTATTCTTAATTGAACGTTGCAATGCAAAGTTTTAATAAATATTGAGAATCAAGTTACAAGCTTAAAGTATTTAGAAAAAGCTGATTACGCTTTTTCTATTTAATACAACTAAAATTACAAAGTACAGTTATGCTTTTTGTTTTGAAAGAATTTATAAAAAGAAAACATCAAATGATAAAATAATTGTGCTTTGCTCATGATTATTATATATGATCTTGTATGTGTTTAACATAAGTGTAATCTTTGTAACAATATATTTTGTTTATTCAGCATTTATAGGTTATCATTAATCTAGTTATTGTATCTCCGCCAATCTGCATTTATTACTCTTTCTAATTCATCACAACTTCTGGTACTGTAAATAAGTAGAGTATCATCAGCAAATATCTTATATTCGGCTAGTAAATTTGCATACTGAATATTATGAATACAAAGCAGATATAATGTAGGACCTAACACTGACCCTTGAGGAAAACCAATATTTATTGAAATTTGATTACTCAGTATTCTATTAATTTTTGTAATAGTTTTCCTATTTTTGAGATAAAAGTTAAGTAGATCCTGTGCTGCTCCCCGTAAACCAATTTCATAAAATCTATCTAGTAAAATACTATGTTTCACTTTGTACAAGCTTTTCTAGATCAACAAATACAGAAGACGCAAAGCTTCCTTCATCCAACTTATTTATAATTGAATTAGTAGATTCCAAAACTGCAGAGATTAGTAGATTCCGTTCCAATTCTTTTTTGAAACCCAAATTGATTCATATCAAAGCCTACGGTTTTGTTTATGAAATCTTCTAGTCTGACATTTATAATTTTTTCAAACACTTTTCCTATGGAATTTGTAAGAGTGATTGGCCTATAATTCGATATATCGAGATTTTTAGTATAGGTATTTTAACTGCATAATGATTTCATATGCTTCTTTTTCATCCTTTAGTTGAAGAAAAATAGTTTGACCAGTCAATCTGTTTTTTATTGTATACTCTTCGTTATCAATAATTTTTTCCGCTAATTTGTTTCCAATTTCAGTGAAGTGCTTATTGAAGCAGTTTACAATTTCAAAACTATCAGATATTCTCAATTACTATTTATTTCCTTTATCAATTATTCGATTCACATGACTTTTTTAAGATACAATTGTAAAAAAAAATTAATTTTCAAATTCAAAGTCCATTAGATTCTAACATTGATTTATAGGATTTAATGAGCTGCACATCAACAAAAAAGTCAATATTACAATCACCCATCACAATTATATTTTTCTATCTATCAAAGATTGAATCTAGATAAGCAATAAATCCATTATTATTCGCACTTTCTTTTTTAATTATACCCGTATTACTATATAGTTAAAGGGTATAGTAAATTTGCCATTACGTTTGAGACGCAGAGAAGAAAGGGGGTAGATATAGATTCAAGTGGATCGGATCAAAATCGAAAAATAAATCGATTTAGCTATGTATGTCTGTCCGTCCTAATTACAAATACTTAAATACAAAAGAGAAAGAAAAAATTAAACTGATAAAATGTAAATTATAAACAGAAAGAAAAAAAAATCAAAACGTATAAGAAATCTGTTAACAGGTAGATACAGAAAATCATAATATTTAATCGACTTATTTTTTCCCACACAAATATAAACATTCTTTTTCCTAAACTATAAGACCAATTTTAATGAAACAACAACCAAAGGAAAGGTTTTTTTTGTTTTCTTTTAGAATATTGCGTTTTTTCAGGTGAAACCCCGTCTTTAATTTAACGTATATTTGACTTTAACGGTCACGGTTAAAATTTAAGGCTTATGACTCTAATATTATGCGCCGACTTTCTGGGTAAAAGTAATTCATTTTCGGTTGTAACTCGCAGCTCATTCAAATTATTATATGCGCCGAATTATGTCTTTCTTTTTTTTTGTTTAGTTGAAATGTTCAATGAACAAGGAGATTGAAATTTTTTTAATATTTTTTTAATATTTTTGTTTTTGCTTTTTTTTTTTATCTCTCTAAAATTCCGGTGAAAAAAAGATGAGTTCTGTTCGAAATGAAAATAATACATTTGATTTTACAGTAGTTTTCATTTATAACGAACTCTGTTCAATTTTAATTATAATAAACGTAACACTTTTTGCCAATTAATTAAATTTTACCTAAAAATGTAAGTTGTTTATTACATTCATATTTCTTTTATTTAAACTTATTATATCTAATAATATTGCTTGGTGATTATTTTAGTATTTTTATATATATTTTTGAATATAAAAAAATATCATAATAACGCAACAAAAATACAAAAAAAATTTTTAGAAGAAAAAACTGTATACATAGGGGTGAGGCTGACACATCAAATAAAAATCTAGCAAATGAGTTCAAAGTGCCCATTCTAAAATTAGCACATTCTACAATGTTTAATTCTTATACTAATTTTTCAAAATTCACAGCATTCTTTTAAAACGACATTTGTTTATTACAACGAATATTTTCTGTCTCTTCATGGTCGTTATAAGCGAGCTTTACTGTATGTATTTTTCTTTTGCTATAAAAAATTATTGCTACTTCGTATACTGTTGTTACTTTTTTTGTGAAGTTTTTTGTAATATGTAATAAAATAACCCACTTTTGAAATATATTCTGTAGTTTTGCCATTACGTTTGAGAGATGTATAACAAAAGTTGTTATAAAATATGTTTGTAAAAAATTAAAAATCTTTCTTAAAAAAATAATTTGTAATTTAAATGATTTGTTCCTTAGGGCCTAACCAAAATCAACGCTTATGGTGTATAAATGCTAACAAAAATTTGTAAATTAGTAGTTAAGTACATGATATTACATGAGAATAACTTACTGTACCTCGAATTTTTAAAATTTAAACATTGACAAAGCATATAAAAATGTTATTGTTCCAAAAATAAAATATTTATACCCGTATGACTATATAGGCAAAGGGTATAATAAATTTGCCATTACGTTTGTGACGCAGAGAAGGAGGGGGGGTAGATATAGACTCAAGTGTATGGATCAGATCAGAATCGAAAAACAAATCGATTTAGCTATGTATGTCCGTCCGTCCGTCCGTCCGTCTGTCCGTCCGTCCGTCCGTCCGTCCGCACGATAACTCAAAAACTAAAGGAGCTAGAATCTTGAAATTTTCGCAAATTCGTTTTTTTGCAATAGCCGTCATCGCTATTTAAATCCAGCCATTTTGGTCCATGGGTTCGGGTGGCTGCCATACAACTTCTTTTTTTATATGAGTATTTCTCTGTACCTATTACAGTTACGTGTTTGAAATTTTGGCAAAAGTAGTTTAGTTTTATGGCCAAAGTTTCTGTAAAATTTGGTTGGTCTGTTGCAGTGAGTTCGAGTACCTGCCATACAACTTCCTGTTTTATATGAGCATTACTCTATACCTATTAATGCTGGGTGTCTGAAATTTTGCCAAAAATAGTTTAGTGTATTGGCCAAAGTTACTGCAAAATTTGGTTGGTCTACTGCAAAGGGTTCGAGGATCTGCCATACAACTTCTTATTTTATATGAGCATTACTCTATACCTATTGAAGTTAGGTGTCTGAAATTTTGTCAAAAATAGTTTAGTGTAATGGCCAAAGTTACTGCAAAATTGGCTTGGTCTACTGCAGAGGGTTCGAGTAGCTGCCATACAACTCCTTCTTTTATATGAGCATTACACTACACCTAATAAAGCTTTATGTTTGAAACTTTGTCAAAAGTAATTAATGTTTATAAATGATATAATGTTTATAAAACGGTCATACGGGTATCCCAGAGTTGACACAGTCTACTCTACCACACTCTTCCTCGTTTCAAATAATATTGTTTTTAAAAATACCTACGTATATATATTTTTTTATAAAATACATTACATATGTTTGCAGAAACAAAAAATTACATTTCTTAAGAAAAATTATGTGTTCTTTACATAGAATTACTAGTTCTAGAATGGCAAAAGAATGTTCCCGACTCTTTTCTTCTAATGTGATTTCCTATCCTGAGGTATTCAGACAAAAAAATACATATGCAATTTCGTATGCGTATACAAATGGTACGGCTACTTCATTTGTCATTGCTTAAATTTGAGTAAATGAGAATGTTTATTAGGCAGTTTCTCATTAGTTTTTTTGTTTACATTTTTACATAGAAATACATTTGGATTGGGCAGTTTGTATATTGTAAGTTATTTCGAATAAAGATATTTACTATTTTGGTTTAATTTACTTTTATTTTAAATATTTACTTTTTAATATTAAATATATAATTGAACAAAATATCAAGAAAAAAGTTTGAATAATATTAGAAGAAAAAGCAGTCATTTATTTTTAAAAATAACGGAATCTCCATCAAGTATAGTTAGGTTAATTTTAATTAATTTACATATCTATTTTGATTTATCTTAAGGTATTTATTCATCGTGGAAATGAAAATAAATAAATCACAAACAAATCATAATTTTTTGAACAAAACGAAAAGTATTTATAGTCTTGTGAATATATAAACATTTTTACCCATTTTTAAATATGAACGAACCTTTTGCAAATATGAAATCTAAATTTATGTTAACGGTAAGCAGGGTTTTAATTTCTGTTTCAAATAACTTAACGTTTCCGAATAAAACATTAAAAGGTTTTTTCTTTACCCTTTTTTTATTCAATCAAAATTTTACTTATTATTTAAAAATTTTAGCATTACAATATGATTTTCAAATTGATTCTATTCGAAAATAGACAATGTTTTGGTAAATTTACAGAACGGTCATTTAATAATAATGAAATATGGAAAGCAAAAACCACAAGGAAAATACCTTTAAAATAATTTAAAAAAAATCGGCTGAAATTTGTAAAACCTCAAGAAATAAAAAAAAATCTTTAAGCTATACTTTCTTCCCATCTTAATAATCCTTTATTTAATTTAATGTTTTTTAAAAAACTTCAAAAAGCACAACAACACACAAATTTTTTGAATATAACATTTTCTAATTTCTTTTCATTTACTTTTAAATTTGAAAACTTACTTAAATCGTACTTAAAAGTTTCTTTTATATTCCACTTTCAGAAGGAAATGAATCGCGGGGAAACTAGTAAATACATACAAACGGTACACGTACCAAATTTTGAAATTTGTCTGAAAATTTTTTCTCTATTGCCATTCTAGTACTAGTAATTCTATGGTTCTTTAGGAATGAACCAGAATAAATGCGTACGGCGTGCAGTTTCTGTCAAAAAATTTTGAAACCTACTTATTTATGTTATGTACTGTACTTCGGAATTTAAAATTTTAAAATTTGAGAAAGCGTATAAAAATATTGTATTTGTTTTTTCTGATGTTGCTACGATTAAGTTTTCAAAATAAATATTTTAAAATAATATTTTTTTTTAAAAAAACATACATTCAAAATAATTGAAAATACCTATAATATGTTCGCAAAAAAAAACTAAAAAATAATCTTCAACTTAAATAAAAGTTGACGTATAATTTCTGTCAAAAAATTTACAAATAAATAGGTACATGAATTTACATGAGAGCAATCAAAATACGCGTAACGCGATGTACTGTAATCGTATTTTTAAAATTTACAAATTGACAAATGGTTTTTGGTTTTTCTTATATTTCTAAGATTATGTTTTAAGAAATATCTTATATTGAAAAAAATTCAAAATATACCTATTATATGAAATTAATAAAATTTTTTGTACTAAATTAAAACATTGAAATAAATATTTTTGTGTGTACGCGCGTATCAATTTACTGATATATAGATAGACATACTGACGTACCGCCGAATAAAAATTGTACGTGGTATGCTTTAATTTAGATAAAATAAATATTTAATTATCTACTCCTTTCATCTACTCTTTTTCAAGAGGCGGTGTGGTGTAACTGTAAAAAGAGTAGTTTACTCCTAGACAAATAGGTATAATATAAAGTAAAGTAAAGAATTCAGAACCATTTTTTGTATATGTACATACATTTATAGTAAAAATTTTAGATTTTATTATTGAAATGTAGTGCTTATTTGCCTATGTAGCTACTAAATTTAAAAATGGAATAAGGGGAGGAAAAATTTATCAATTTTTTAATTGATTAGTTATTTGTTTTTAATATCTTTGTAGATATGTTATAAATCTTAAAATTGTTATTTTAAAAAAAATCTCGTCATCTGTCAACTTAACTATTTTTTTTTTACTTTGGCAGCTTCAATATAATATAAAACTAAGTACTTAACTTATTTACTTATGAATTATGATAGGTATGTTAAATTTTGTTGTACATATTATGCTCTATGAACAAGCTTTTTAATTAGGATACAGAATACATACAACATAGTTCAAATCGCACTAAAATGTTTAGAAAAAAGTACAGTTATCTACATGTAGGACAGCATTAACTCGAATCTTGGCTACTTGACTTCAGTAAATATGTATACATATGTATTTGTTTAGAAAAATCATCAAATTTTCAGAACATTATATATTAGAACACTATTAATATTTAGAATGTAAATCGTTTTTTTTGTGTAATAAGTGTACAAAATTATACTCTCTTTATATCGCGTTAAGCTACAGGAATAAAATTCAAAAATACTTAAAAACGTTTTTATAATTGAAGAAATTATAAATTTTTTTTTTAAGCAAATTTCAAACGCGCGAATTTTTGGCAACATTGTTGCCATATATTTTATTATGTATTGAAAAAAAAAATTAGTTTCGTGTAATATTAGTCTAATATAAATTACACAAAACGGATTTTTTATGTAAACTTAAAAGCACATAAAGCTCGAATTTAGAGCAAAGGGCGATACTAGTTATAATAAAAACGTACATAGCTATTTTTTACATTTCATTATGTATACTTCTATTTTATTATCACTTACAGAACTAAAACAAACTTTTATAATGTTAACTTAATGTTCTTTAGGCAACGAATTTCCTTTTATTAATTCTTTAGTGCAATAGTAGGAGAAAAAAGAATATATATAAAAAGAGAAATTAAAGTTATACCTGTCGTCCGACAGGCTTTTTAGCACATTTTCAAAAAATTTTGTAAAAATGTGCCTATATAGCTTCACTCTGTCCGTCCGTCCGTCCGTCCGTATGTTTACAAAAACTTTTACACCGTTTGAAATAGAGTTAAGAAATTTCAACCATGGGTAGTTTTTGCAAAGAAAATAATTTCGTAGAAGAATTTTTTTCTGTAGCCCTACCTGTTACGGGGCTACAGCCCCCCAAAGTTGAAAAAAGCCCTATATTTAAATGATTATAACAAGAGTTCTGTTACATATATTTTTAATCTGAAAACGGCAAACGATAGCTGGTTTCATAAACTTTATAAATTTTTTACAGGCAAATGTTTAGGGTTACCAGACGGTACTAAAATTTAACATTACACAAAACTCTATTTTTGCAAAATTTTTGACCACACATATCTTCTGAACGGTTCAGGCTAGGGTCTTGAAATTTTGGGAGAAGTTAGATAATCAGAAATTAGTAGGAGTCGGTTAACAAAATTTTTTTGTCAAGCCTCCTATTTAGGAGCTATAAGGGCTCGAAAATTGAAATTTTGCTATTTTTAAACACCTGTAACTTGAATACCTGTCCAAATTTTTTTTTAGTAATATACAAAATTTAAAACTCTATAATTATATTTCAACATGTGTCAAAGGTTTTTCTTAATTTTGAAAGGTTACGAAGCTACAGCTCCGGCAAATTCCAAAAAAGCCCTATATTTAAAATGATATAACATGAGTTCTGTTAGGTTTATTTTCAATCGAAAAACGGTATAAGAGAGCTGCTTTTATAGACTTAACAAAAATTGGTCGATTAAATATATAGGGTTGCCATACGGTACTAAAATTTAGCATTATATAAAACCCAATTTTTGCAAAATTTTTGGTACCTCATATGTCTTAAACAGTTTTAGATAGGGTCTTGAAATTTTGGGAGAAGTTAGATCCTTAAAAGTTAGTAGGTGTCGGTTAACAAAATTTTTTTGTCAAGCCCCCTGTTTAGAAGCTATAAGGGCTCGAAAATTGAAATTTTGCTATTTTTAAGCACCTGTAACTTGAATACCTGTCCAATTTTTTTTTTATTAATATACAAAATTTGAAGGTCCAACATTATATTTTAACATATGTTAAAGGTTTTTCTTAAATTTAAAAGCGGTTCCTTAAATTGAAGAAAGTGTCTCTCAGTTTTACCCATTTTTTCTTAGATAATAAAATTCTAAGTAAAATTCCAAATTTTGGTTTAATTTCTAGAAACTACAAAAATGGAGTGGGAGGGGAGGGGGGGTTAGATGAAGTTAGGTCCTTGAGAAATTTGGCAACCTTCCCCATTGAAGGGCTATTAGAACTTTCAAATAAAATATTTACTTTTTTTATAAGTAAGCAGAAACTTAATCACCAACGTATATATTTCCTTAAACGTTAATATTGAAGCTTGAACATTATATTCCGATAAAATACTTAGTATGAAACACTATATTATTTTGAAAATGTGCTTTTTTAAAAACTCTTGGTTTTTTATCATTACTTGTTTACTAGTAATGTAAATACTACGGTCATACGGGTATCCGAGAGTTGAAACAGTCTACTCTACTACACTCTTCCTCATTTTGAGACTGGAGTAGTGTCGCTCAGTGAAACAATTATTGTATTGAACAGATCAAACACTTCCACGACTTTATACTCCAAATTCTGTTTGACGTAAATTGTAGTTTCATCTCCTCTTGATAAATTATTGGAATTAAAATAAGCTGAGTACCCTGTACTATAAAAAAATTCGTCCTCCACTGAGTATAACCAAGTTTCACTAATGATAATGACATCAATATATTTATAATGACATACAATACAATTCTATTTTTTGCAAATAATTCAATTTCTAGCATTTTTAGCACATTTTCAAAAAATTTTGTAAAAATGTGCCTATATAGCTTCACTCTGTCCGTCCGTCCGTCCGTCCGTCCGTCCGACCGTCTGTCCGTCCGTATGTTTACAAAAACTTTTACACCGTTTAAAATAGAGAAAAGAAATTTTAACCATGGGTAGTTTTTGCAAAAAAATTAATTTCGTAGAAGAATTTTTTTCTGTAGCCCACCTGTTACGGGGCTACAGCCCCCCAAAGTTGGAAAATGCCCTATAATTAAATTGTTATAACAAGAGTTGTGTTACATATATTTTCAATCTGAAAACGGCAAATGATAGCTGGTTTCATAAACTTTATAAATTTTTACAAGGCAAATGTTTAGGGTTGCCATACGGTACTAAAATTTAACATTACGCAAAACTCAATTTTCGCAAAATTTTTGGCAACACATATCTTCTGAACGGTTGAAGATAGGGTCTTGAGATTTTGGGAGAAGTTAGATACTTAGAAATTAGTAGGAGTCGGTCAACAAAATTTTTTTGTCAAGCCCCCTATTTAGGAGCTATAAGGACTCGAAAATTGAAATTTTGCTATTTTTAAACACCTGTAACTTGAATACCTGTCCAAATTTTTTTTTAGTGATAGACAAAATTCAAAGCCCTATAATTATATTTCAACATGTGTCAAAGGTTTTTCTTAATTTTGAAGGGTGACGAAGTTACAGCCCCTGAAAATTCCAAAAAAGCCCTATATTTGAATTGATATAACAAGGGTTCTGTTAGGTTTATTTTCAATCGAAAAACGGTATTAGAGAGCTGCTTTTATAGACTTTACAAAAATATGTCGGTTAAATGTATAGGGTTGCCATACGGTACTAAAATTTACCATTATATAAAACTCAATTTTTGCAAAATTTTTAGCCCCACATATCTTCTAAACGGTTCAAGCTAGGATCTTGAGGAGTTAGTTAACAAAATTTTTTTGTCAAGCCCCCTGTTTAGGAGCTACAAGGGCCCAAAAATTGAAATTATGCTATTTTTAAGCACCTGTAACTTGAATACCTGTCCAATTTTGTTTTTATTAATATACAAAATTTAAAGGTCCAACATTATATTTTAACATATGTTAAAGGTTTTTCTTAAATTTAAAAGGGGTTCCTTAAATTGAAGAAAGTGTCTCTCAGTTTTACCCATTTTTGCTTAGATAATAAAATTCTAAGTAAAATTCCAAATTTTTGTGTAATTCACAATTTAATTCCTAGAACCTAAAAAATTAGATGATGAAGGGGGGGAGGTTGAAGTTAGATTCTTGAGAAATTTGGCAACCTTTCCCATTGAAGGGCTATAACAACTTTTAATTAAAAAATTTACTGTTAGCAGTAAATTTTATAAGTCAGTAGTAACTATTTCCAAGTAAATATTTCCAAAGTTAAACTCAGTATGTAATACAATATAATTTTGAAAATGTGCTTTTTTAAAAACCCTTGGTTTTTTTTCATCACTTGTTTTTTAAACTTCTTGCAAAAAAATGCAATATGTTTAGTTTATGACGTTTGTTACGCATTATGGTATACTAGTCATATAATTTTTTGCAGATGTTTTCTGTATTTTTTGTCAATATACATCGTAAAATAAAATAAACTAAATCATGAAGTACTTCTTTTTTTGATACTTTAGTAAATTCAAGATCAGTAAAGTACAATTTATTAAGTTCCTTATAGCTTTTCGGTAAGCCTACTTGATGGATAAGTACTTTCGAACAAGCTTGTGTAATATCTTCATAATAAATATCACTTTGGAAGTATGATTAAATCATTCTCACTGCTCACATTGTTGTATATTCTATGATTTCTTAATCTAGATAAGGCATATGTATTATCATCAGTCTCCACAGATCTATTTGTTAATTTTCCAATTTGTGCAATCAAAGGGTCAATAAAACTTGTATTCTTATCTGTAGTTTTTGAATTAATTTCTGGTTTTATCACTTATTTTAACAGATTTATCATTAATAATCGAATACAGCTTTTCTTTAATCCAGTTTTAGTAATCATTCCGTGGAAGATCCTTCTTTAACTTTTTGATTTTTTCATTAATTACCATATTTGTGCTTTTTTTTCATGTGCGCTTCCAATTCCGTTTTTAATATCATTATTATTAGGCTTATTGGTTTTACAATTTTTAATTTTACTAGAAGACATAATTTTCAGATATAAATTCTTTTTTCTATTAGTAATATATTTTTTATATTGACCTTCTTTCACTGTTGACAATTTGTTTATTCAACGTTCTTTGTTTCAATGTTCTTGTCCATCTTTTAGATTATAACTTATCAGTATCATTATTATTATTATTACTACTATTTTTATAATTATTAATGTTAATATTATTATTATCGTTATTATTATTATTAATATCATCAATATTTGTATTTTCAGTAGTAGTCATACCAATTATATTGGCTATTTCTATAGAATTACCCATGCTTTCAACGACAATCTCAGCACAACCATTACATGTTGTTCCAATCGTTTCCGATGTCTGTAATTACTAGTGGCCAATTTTTTATTTTATTCAGTTAATTTTCTTAGGAATACTGGGCACAATTTACTAAACGTTTTATGTTTTACATTAAGACCTAGCTGGAACTTTTCATTCGAATTTTTACAGTTTATGCATTCCATAATTTTTCTCCTGTTGATCATAATCACTTGTTTTGTGATTTTTGTGACATGTAAGACACGTTTCTTGATTTAAACAGTCAGCCGATCTGTGATTGAAACCTATGGATTTCAATACATTGATATCATCAAAAACTTTGCATCTTTCTCAACCTGTACAGAGTTTTTCAGCATTTAGAATTTTAGAAAAATAGACTTCAATAATTAAGTTTTGAATTTCTCTGTTATATTTTTTTTCTGTATTTAATTTTACTACTTTTAATTTGGAATATACTTCGAATTTTGATATCGTACTTATTATATACTTTTAATTGAACTTGCCTTTGTCTATGGCTTTATTTTTCATTCTGTCAGTTAGTGATACATTTATATTAGAAAACTGACCATAAATTTATAAGAATTGTATGGTTCAGTGGTTAGCAAGGTGGCTGCCGGTGTAAATAGGTCTGAGTTCGATCCTCCTTCAAAGATAAAAAATTTAAAAAAAAAAAATAAATTTATTTTTATAGTTTCATTAAAAATTTTTAACTTTAAGAACTAAAATACTTCACTTTGATAATATAAAAACATAGACCAAATAATTATGTAGACAATCAGTTTCATATAAAAAATGTTCAGGGTTTTTTATTTATGTCAGTCCGTACATTTTTGGTTCATTAATTTAAAATTTATACAAGTAGGTAGGTACTTAAATAAAAAAAAAATTTACATTAAAATTAAAAAAAAAATTTCACCATGAAGCGAATTTGAACCCTAACTTATTCATCTTCAAATTTTTAAAATGCAACAAAAAAATTTATCAGTCATTTGTTTTTGTTTACTTTATACTTTGAAGCATAATCTGCGTAATAAAAATGTAACGGTTGTGAAATGATTTTGTATTAATATGGAATATATGTATATGTATATATGTAGGAAAATCCAACGTCTTTAATTTATATAATCTTCTTTTAAAAAATTGTAGGAAAATCAAACGTCTTTAATTTATATAGGTAATCTTCTTTATTCTTTTTGTTCTTGATTCTTTTGATTTATTTTTAAGAATGAATATACAAAATTTTTAAACTGACTATTTATACTTTCTACTGATTCTGATCAATACTGTAATCCATTTTGATTTAATACTGTATACTTCAATACTGATCAATATCAATAAAAGCGACAGCTAGTGACACACACAACAATTATTAACTTAAAATAAAATCTTCAATTCTTATAAAAAAATTACAACTAGTGACAAAAAAAAACAATTATTAACTTAAAATAAAATCTTCAATTCTTACAAAAAATTACAACTAGTGACAAAAAAAAACAATTATTAACTTAAAATAAAATCTTTAATTCCTACACTCGGCCATTTGACATTCATCGGTCCTCCGATGACCACGGCTTTAAATGTTCTGCACTGGTACAAGTTTTATTGGGTCCTTCATGTTGACCTACTTTAATAACATCATATCTATCATTTGCTTTTACTCCGTTAATTTTATAAGATCCATGAAATTTATCCGCTAATTTGTTGTTGATAAATTGTGTTGATCAAACGATCGCTACTAATTCGTTCATTTTATAAGGTATATGAATTTTCCTCTTCTTGTTAAATCCTTTTTGATTTTCCTCCTGAACCTTCTTAATTTGTGCCTTAGCCTTCTCTCTTTCCATTTCCCGTCGTTCCTGATATTGTTGTAAAAAATTCTCCTGCAACAATTCTAGCAATCTGACATTCCGCCTTTGACGCATTGACACTCCTGTTAATAATTTAAAAGGTGATGTGCCAATACTTCTTTGATATGTACTGTTTATTGAACATTGCAATTGTGCTACATATTTGTACCACATCGCGGATTCTTTTTCTACTATTTTCGTTAAAATTGGAATAAAACACCTATTTATCCTCTCTACTTGACCGTTAGATCTGGGCATTCCCGTTGTTGTTAAAACATGTTGAATCGATTCTTCTTTACAATAATTTTGAAAATCCTTGGAAGTAAATGCGGCGCCATGATCTGAAATAATTCTTGCAGGATTCCCAAAAGTCATCTGTTGTACCCGTAACTTATCTAACACTTCTTTTGTCCCTGTTGACCTTGTGGGATAAATCCACACAAATTTCGTAAAAGCGTCAATTACTACCAATAAGTACTTATACATTTTAGCAGTTGGAGTCATCGGTCCTATATGGTTTATGTGGTACGTTTGCAATGGTACGTCCTCTTTATCGATTGTGTGTAGAAACCCTTCATATTTACCATGTTTCCTTTCCGCTAGAATACACGCAACGCAATTTTTTATGATTTTCCGAATTTTTTCTTTTAAATTTGCAATAAAATATTGCTGCGTAATTTGTTCTTCAACTTTTTTACAACCGAAATGACCATTTTCATGGTATGTCCTTATAATTTCTTGCTCCATATCCTGTGGGACTACCAGTAACTCTAATCCATCTTTATATTTGTATAAAATGTCATTCTTTATTAAATAATAATTATATGGCTTGACAGCTAAAACTTCGCAAATTGATTTCAGCGAGTCATCATTTAGATGACATTGCTTAATTTTAATGTTTAAATTTTCTTCTGTTGAGATATACATAACTGCATTTCTGCTTAATGCATCCACGTGCCTCATTTTTTCTCCTGTTCGATGTTCAATTTCATATTCAAAATCCTGAAGAAATAATACCCAACGAAAAATTTTAGGACAAACATTTTTCTTGTCCATCGTTTGTTTAAACGCGTTACAATCCGTTATAATTTTAAATTTTTTATGTATTAAATATACGCGAAATTTGGTCAATGCTTTAATTACGGCCAGAACTTCCAGCATGTAGCTGTCATATTTTTCTTCTAACTCTGATGTTTTCAAAGACATATAATAAACTGGATGAAATTGTTGATCATCATTGCCACGTTGAAGAAGCACTGCCCCAAAACCATATTTAGACGCGTCAGTGTGTAATTGTGTTTCAGCATCTTGATTATAAATTTTAAGAACTGCATCCCCACATAATTCCTTCTTCAATTCATTAAACGAATACATTTGTTCACTTCCAAATTTAAATTAATTTTTTCCTCTTAACATATCTGACAGCGGTTTAGCAATCACGGAATAGTTGGCAATAAACTTCCGAAAGTATCCAGTCAGCCCCAAAAAGCTTTGAACAGCCTTAATGTTTGACGATATTGGGAAATTTTTAACGTCCTTTATTTTATTTTTTGACGGTCTTATGGTTCCGTTTTCTATTATATGGCCAAGAAATTCCACTCTTCTTTCCAAAAACTGACATTTAGTCCAGTTGATTTCCAAATCTGCTTCTTCTGCTCTTTGTAGTACCTTCTTTAAATTTTTTATAGCTTGTTGTTCACTGCTTGCCAGTACAATAATGTCATCCATATATAACAACACCAACTTTTGTACAATAAAATCCCGGAAAATTTCGTTTATGTACCTTTGGAAAACGCGAGGCGAATTGATAAAACCAAACGGAGTTCTTAAAACTGTATATTGTCCACTACTTGTGACAAAGGACAGAAACCTCTGGCTTTCTTCATTCACCTTCACGTGGAAGAATCCATTCTTCAAATCTAATGTTGAAAAAATTTTTACTGTTTGTAAGCTATCCAATTGCTCTTCGATTAACGGAACTGGATAGCGATCCTTGATTACCTTCATATTTAGTTTTCGATAATCCACACACACCCGTGGTGAACCATCTTTCTTTCGCACCACCACTACTGGACTAGAATAATCAGATGAACAGGGTACTATGATCTTATCTTGAATCCATTTATTAATTTGTTGTTCTACCTCATCTTTTTCCTTAAAAGCTAGTCGGCGAGGTTTGTGACATACTGGTATATTGTCTATCGTTTTTATTCTTAATTCTATACTTGTCTCAATGGATTTGTTCGGCTTATAGTTGTCAATTAAACTTTTAATTTCATTCGGGATTTTTTCGTCATATTTTTTGTTATCTTCAATCACCATATTCATTAAAAAATTTTCATCATCAACTTCCTTAATATTTTTTTTTATTGAAATCATTCCATTACAAATAATTAATTTTACATCTTTTAACAATTCTTTACCTAAAATCATTTTGACAGGCACACCATTTATACCTACTACATAAAACATAACCTTAAAAAAAATTCCATCAATTTCAATTTCTTCATTCAAATAACCCATAGTACTAATTTGTGCATTGCCAGCTGTTTTCAATTTCATTGTTTTATCAGGGTGAAAAGTTAAGTTAATTCTTTGTACTACATCCAACCTAATTAAATTTACGTCACATCCTGTATCAATAAGACTTGAAACAAATTTATTTTTAATTTTAACCCATTTATTCATGCTTTGTTTATACTCATTTGTACTTGACATCATAATTTCCTTTTCAATATTTCTTTCAACTTTTTTATTTTGACATTCATAAGACTTATGCCCGAATTCGTTGCATTTAAAGCATTTTAACCCGTTGGCCTTGTTTGAACATCTAGGCGCTACATGTCCCAATTTTCCACAAGCATAACATCGAACATCCTTCGTTTTCTCTTTTATTTGTAGATCATCTCTGGACGTAAACCTGTTTCATGTGGTTTGACCTTCGTATTTATTTTAAAATCCTCGTAAGCTCGTAATTTTAACTTGAACTCCTTGAAATTAGCTGCCCCATATAAAATACTTTTGCCTGGAGTATCTTCATTTATTCCATTTATTACGTACTTCATAATTGACACATTATCAATCCCATATGTAGTCCCCAGTTCTCTCATTTTCATGAAATAATCAAAAGTATTCTCATTATATCACTTTTTTGTTTTTGCCATCACACTATGAGCGTCCGCTGCTGATAGTCTGACGTCAAATTCTTCCATTAACTGATTTTTTACTTCATTCCAAGATCTTACTCTTCTCACCAAATTTTTTGCTGGATTTTTAAGTAATCTTTTCGAGTATATTAATTTTTGTTGATTATTCCATCTACATGTATATGCCGCTTCTTCAATTTCTGTAATCCAGTCTTTTACAGAATATAAGTCGCTTCCACTGAATGTACTCAACGATTCTTCAATGTCTCTAAATAAAAAGGACACCGGCAAGTCCTCACTCTCTGATCCCGACCTTAAGTCTTCATCACCTTTATTTAACTGCTCCAATCCTTTTTTCATCACTTCCATTTCTTCTTTTAATTTTTTTATTTCGTCTTCGTTACCAATGATAATTTCCTCGTAATCTTCATTATGAGAATTATGTAATTCTTCATCAATATTCCTATTTAAATCTAATCTTCTTAATTCTTCTTCTACTAGTCGCTTTTGCAAGTCAGCCTTCCTTCCACTTCTTGATAAACCTAACCCTCCTAATTTGTATCTCAATTGTTTAACGTTCATACTTTTCAAATTTTCCGCCTTTTTATTTGCATTCATTGGCGTCTCAAAATCAGACATCATTTCTTCTTTTCTTTTTTCTTTTTTTTTTAAACTGTACTTTACTTTTTGAATAACTTCTTTATATTTTTACAGTTCTATATCCTTTTAGTTGAGCCCCCAAAAATTGTAGGAAAATCCAACGTCTTTAATTTATATAATCTTCTTTCAAAAATTGTAGGAAAATCAAACGTCTTTAATTTATATAGGTAATCTTCTTTATTCTTTTTGTTCTTGATTCTTTTGATTTATTTTTTAGAATGAATATACAAAATTTTTAAACTGACTATTTATACTTTCTACTGATTCTGATCAATACTGTAATCCATTCTGATTTAATACTGTATACTTCAATACTGATCAATATCAATAAAAGCGACAGCTAGTGACACACACAACAATTATTAACTTAAAATAAAAGCTGTTTTGCATATGTCTTCTTCCTCAATCTCTATCTGATGGAAGCCTTTTGCCAAGTCAAGCGTTGGGAAATATAGGTATTTTCCTATTTTATCCAAGATCTTATAAATGTTTGGAATGGGAAACTTGTCACTAGTCAACATTTTACTTGGTTTATTTCGGGACAATCCAAATTGGTGCTGAGTAAGGAGATTTACTTGAACGAATAATTTTACTATCAAGTATTTCCTGTATTTGGCGTTCAACTTCGAATTTATGAACATAGGGATATCTATATGATTTTGCGGAAATTGGAATATTATCCTTAGTACGAATTTTATGTTTTATTGCATTAGTAAAACTAAGTTTAGAATTTGCTTGGTAGAAAATTTCTGAACAATCACGGATAACATTAAATAATTCTCTTGTTTCTTCCTCGTTTAAATGTTCTCTGCGAATTTGGTCGAAAATTGGTTTATGATTTTTCTTTAAAGTTTAATGATAAGATATTATCTTCGCTTATAAGTAAATTATTGGCATAATCAATTTTAGCTTTTAATTTCTTAAGAATGTTATTGCCGATAAGTCCATCATAGAAATAGTGAAATTTGTAAATCAGAAAGTCTAAGTAATCAGAGGGGTTACCTAATTCTTTAAATAGAGGTAGTTTTACTTTTTCTGTTATTGGGACTTTGCCTTTTATTGTCTTAATTTCTATTGGATTCATAGGAACTTTCCATTTTGGAAATTTTTTGTTATTCTCGGGGTCACTCCATTGAGTAGCTCCACTGTCAATTAAGAACTTTAAAGGCTGTCTTTTACTTTTTAATATTATATAGGGTAGTTTCTGGAAGAGACTATTGAGTGAAAATTTTTTTCGTCTTCCATAGGTTCCACTGGTTGGTTAATAGGTATATATGGATTTTGTCTTTGATTCTGGATATATATGGGTATATATCTAGGTTGTGGATAAAAATTTCTATTATTGTTTGCGTAATCTCTTTGATTAGGAGGACAAGGATTATTATTATTAAAGATGTTTCTTGGAGGATGAGAATTATTATTATTATTATTAAAAAATTTCTTAGAGAATGAGAATTATTATTATTAGTATTATTTCTTTGATTTGGTGGCTGAAAGTTATTATTATTATAGTTTCTAAAACAAGCGTTATCATTATTATTAAATCTTGCATGCGTTTCTCTGTTCTGTCTTTTATTGTTATAGGTTTTTGGATCCGTTTGAACCTGTATAAGCGTAAACGTTTTCAAAGACTATTTCTATTGGATTTTCCAAATTTCCTGGGTTTCGACAAGCCAAGATAGTTCGCATTAGTTCGGGGATTTTCGCTTTAAAAACACTAAGTGCAATTCTTCTATTTTTAATAGGACATTTTTGACAGCAGGGCCTGGGCCCAAAGAAAGAATAGTTTTGTTATTCAACTTTCTCAATTTTTGTTTTAGTTCGTTATAAAACTCAAGGCCGTTAGTTTAAATGTTACGGTTCTTAGGTCGTCATATAACTCCTCTAAATCTTTCTTTTCACCAAAATAATTTATTAAGACATTTTTTATTTCCCTCCAAAAAGTAACTTGACAGTTAATTTTTATCACTTTCCTAGCTTTATTTTTAAGTTTGATTTTTATAATATCTGAGAATAATAACTGTGACATATCGTCAAAGGTTAACAAAATTTATTGAATTCTATCTATAAGATTTAACCTTTTCAAATGTTTAAATAAGTCGTTAGGGTTACCGTCAAAGTCTGGTATTTTATTGGCTCAATTCGCACGGTATTTAGTTCGGCAATTTTGTTTGCTTTTGACCAAGTTTAGATTTACAATATTTTTTGTTTTAACAAGAATATTTATTTTAGTTTGACAAGACTTTCTTATATATATATTTTTTTCAATTTCATATAATATTTAATTTAAAAATGTTCTTACTTAAACTACTTGACTGCTTGGTGGATCTACTGGATAATGTTGAAGCTGAGAGATGAATAGTGGATAATGTTGAGTCTTGAAGAAATTGTTTAAACATGATATGCACATTCGTTTTTCTGTCCGTCTGTCCGTCTGTGTGTTAGCACGATAACTCAAAAACTAAAAGAGCTACAGTTTTGAAATTTTCACAAAATATTTTTCAATCAATTTCTAGGTTCCCTATTTTTTTTTGGTTAAGATCGGACCAAAACTTCGGGTAGCTCTCGAACAACTACCTTTTGTAACTCCAATATTTTCATATTTATTTAACATGAAACTATAAGAATTTTTTTTTTTTTTTGTTTTGTTTTTTTTTTTTGTAGATAACGATTTCGAGTTACGATTTCATATGATTTAAATGATGCGTAGTTTAAAATAAAATTTAAGATAAGCAAAAAAGAGCACAAAGATTTTTTTTAAGTAAATGGCTTCATAAAAAATTTATATGTATTCATATAATATGTAATATTTTGCATGCTTTGTATTTTGATATTCAGAGATATAATCATTATGAATATGATGACTATTATCTATCACGATGATCATTATATGAATATGATCATATGAA
Organism: Dolichopus griseipennis; assembly: GCA_963082915.1. Lineage (NCBI taxonomy): Eukaryota > Metazoa > Arthropoda > Insecta > Diptera > Dolichopodidae > Dolichopus > Dolichopus griseipennis. Next base: position 50,337,379 of record OY720445.1, on the reverse strand, counting down.
GCTTATTTTGCTTAAGTTTAATATATTCGTGAATTAATAAAAGAAGAGAAGAAATAGTTATAACAGGTAGAATTGAAAAATTAGAGCTAGAGTTTTGAAATTCAAACAAAACATTTTTTGGACATTTTTGAGGTTTTCTATTCTTTTTGGTTAAGACCAGACCAAGGTTTCGGACAGCTGCCACACAATTAATTTAAACCAATATGAATTTCTTCAAAAGTAATTATACCAGGAAGATGAAAATTACACACGGTTAGTTTTATAAAGAATCGAGCACTTATATGAAGTTTCAAATTGTTACGGCCCAATTTTCGAGGAGCTGCCATACAACTTCTTTGCACCAATATGAATTTCATAAAAACTAATTATACTACAAAAAAAAAAAACTACAAAAAAACTAATTATACTACTAAATTATACTCGGTTAGTTACATAATAAATCGAGCACTTATATGTAGTTTCAAAATGTTACGGCTCCGTTTCGGACAGTTGCCATACAAAGTTGTCAATTCGATAACTGTGAATCTAATGAAGCTACGATGTTAAAATTAAAACTGGGCAGGTAAAGTAATAGAGCAAGTTAGTTGGCAAAGTTCGACATCACTCGGACCAACTTTTAGGGTGGACTATTTTTTTTTTTATAGTTTTTTTTTTGTTTTTAAGCAAAAATTTTGGTATAATGAACTAAAATTTTTATTTTTTTTTTTTTGTTTTTTTTTAAACAAAAATTATGGTATAATACGTTAAATTTTTTTTTAACTATTTTACTTTTTTATATTTTTTTTGTAATATTTATAACAGCATAGGGGAAATAAATAACGGTTAGTGGGTATGCACGGGTATCTAAAAGTTGACAAGGGCAACTATAATCTTCCTCGATTTTTTTAGATTTTAACAGTTTTTTCCTTGAAGTGTTAAAATTTACACAGATTTTGTTAATTAACAGTTTATTTTTGCTGTTAAATTTACCGTGTAAATTGCAGCGATTACGCGATCAAGTGTTAAAACACAAGTAACTTTTTCGGCTTCAACTGAACTTTATGCGGATTTAGTCTGTCGCAATATCAATAAAATTACTTTGCGTATCCTACCGATTGCGCCATTAAACAACTTCGGTTTCCAATTAATAAAAAACAAAACACTTTAAATTACTTTGCACTAAATTTATTTTATTATACCGAAATTGGGTCTTTAATTGACTTTAGAAGTAAGACTCTAAAACTAAGACTAATTTTTACATGAATTTGGTTTGATATTTATATTAAATTTTAGTTAATTGATGTTATTGAAAATGCATTAATTTGCATTTCCAAAACCATTTCCGAGAAAAATAACTGTTCAATATACTTTCAATAATTATAATTTTACTCTTAATAAAAGGTTCATATATGCCGATTTAGCTAATTTATATATAAAACAATTATTATTAATTAATAATACTGACCTAATTATGTTGTTTGTTATTGTTATGGTAATTTATTATTGTTATAGGTTTGAGAGATATAGTAACACCGTTAGTTATAACAATTAACATGTTTTTAAAATATTTGTATTGTTTTTTTTTTTTCCTTAATAATTAAAAATTTTATTTAACATTTTAAATATTGAATTACTTTTATTAAAATAAAACTATTTTTAGTTTCACAAAACAAACTTTTTTTTTGTAATAACATTTAGTTGTACCACGAACCTCATGACCATTCGTAGAAACATCTTTTTCTTATTACTAAAAAATTTAACCATAGAGTAAATATAATATAGAGTATTCATTCATGTAGAACCAAAATTTTAAGCAATTTTATTCAATTCTGAAATACCCAATAAGTATACTTGGGTACTTGGAAGAGTGTATTAGTGTATTTTTTATTATAATATAATAGCTGGAAACTTGGTCATTGGTGTGACTGTATTAGCATATTTTTATTAGTAAAGCATATACATAAAAATATTAATACTTTTATTTGTATCTGTGTATGCACTCTTTATAGTAAAAAAAAATGTTTTTAAAAATAATTGAAAATATGAATAAATTATTTACTTCTACTTTACTTCTAATAAATTGTTTACTATACGTCAAAAGGATACACTATAGTAGTAGTTTACTTGAATTGCCAACGTTAGAATAAAATATAGTCGATGGTTTAGAAAAGGTTTAAAAATCTGCTTTTCAACTTATATTTTGTTTTGTACTTACCTGAAAGTTCTTCTACGCTCTTTCTCGATTTTAACACATTTTCAAAAAATTTTGTAAAAATGTGCCTATATAGTTTTACTCTGTCCGTCCGTCCGTCCGTATTTAACTATGATTAACTAAAAAATATTAGCAACGGGTAGGTATTGCAATAATAATAATTTAATGTTCAAACTTTTTTCTATAACCCCCTTTTCTATAACCCGTTACGAAGATACAGCCCCTCAAAGTCGGAAAAGCCTATATATAAATAGTTATATCAAGAGTTCTATAAGGTATATTTTTAACCTGAAAATGGTAAAAGACAGCTGTTTTTATAAGCTTTACAAATTTTTAAAAGCCAAATGTATAAATTTAGTACCATACAGTACTAAAATTTACCGTTATCTAAAACTAAGTTTTGCAAAATTTTGGGAGATGTTAGATCCTCAGAAATAAGTAAGAGTTAGTTAAGAATTTTTTTTTGTCATGCCCCCTGTTTAGGAGCAGTAAAGGGTCGAAAATTGAAATTTTGCTATAAAATTTGCTTTTAAACACCTATAACTTGAATACCTGTCAAAATTTTTTTTTATTTGTATACAAAATTAAAAGCTCCAAAACTAAAGTTTCAACAAGTGTCAATGGTTTTTCGTAATTTTGACATTGTCCGTCCGTCCGTCTCTCCGTATGTTTACACAAACTTTTACACCGTTTGAAATAGAAAGAAGAAATTTCAACTACGGAAAATAATAATTTTATGGAAGAACTTTTTCCGTAGTCCCCTCCGTTACGGAGCTATAGCCCCTCAAAATCGGAAGAAACCCTATATTTAAAACATTATAACAAGAGTTCTATGAGGTACATTTTCAATCTGAAAATATCAAAAGATAGCTGCTTTTATAAACTTTACAAATTTTTAAAAGCCAAATGTATAGGGTTGCATTACGGTACTAAAATTTACCGTTATCCAAAACTCAATTTTTGCAAAATTTTGGCCCTACATAACTTCTGAACGGTACAAGCTAGAAACTTGAAATTTGAAAGATGTTATATCCCCCCCGTTTAAGAGCTGTAAGTGGTCCAAAATTAAAATTTTGCTATTTTTTAATAACTGTAACCTGAATACCTGTCCTTTTAAAATAAAAAATTTTTTTTTATTAATGTACAAAATTTAAAGGTCCAACATTATATTTTAACATATGTTAAAGGTTTTTCTTAAATTTGAAAGTGGTTCTTTAAATTGAAGAAAGTGTATCTCAGTTTTATTAAACCTGGAATTTTATTGTCTAAGCTAAAATGGCTAAAAATAAGAGACAATTTCTTCAATTTAAAGAACCTCTTTTAAATTTAAGAAAAACCTTTAATATATGTTAAAACATAATTATAGAGCTTTGAATTTTGTATATCACTAAAAAAAAAAGGTACAGGTATTCAAGTTACAGGTGTTTAAAAATAGTTAAATTTCAATTTTCGAGTTCTTATGGCTCCTAAACAGGGGACACGACAAAAAATTTTGTTAACCGACTCCTACTAATTTCTGATGATCTAACTTCTCCTAAAATTGCAAAACCCTAGCTTGAATCGTTTAGAAGATATGTGGGGCTTAAAATTTTGCAAAAATTGAGTTTTGCATAATGGTAAATTTTAGTACCATATGGCAACCCTATACATTTTAAAGTTGTATTTTTGTAAAGCCTATAAAAGCAGTCTACCGTTTTTCGATTGAAAATAAACCTAAAAGAACTCTTGTTATACCTATTTAAATATAGGGCTTTTTGTAACTTTGGGAAGCTGTAGTCTCGTAACAGGTGCGGCTACAGAAAAAAGTTGTTTTACAAAATTATTTTTTTTGCAAAACCTACCCATGGTCAAAATTTTTTTTCTCTATTTCAAACGGTGTAAAAGTTTTTGTAAACATACGGATGGACGGACGGAGTGAAGCTATTTAGGCACTTTTTTACAAAATTTTTTGAAAATGTGTTAAAAACTGCAATTTTACACTGAAATCTATTTTTAAAGAACACATATGTAAAGTATATAAAAATTATAGACTTACGAAAACCATAACTTTTTGAAATTCACTGCAATATTTTCACTTCTGGCACATTTAAAATAACATAAATGTTGTTATGTAGGTACTTTTTTATGAACTATGATATATTAAATTGTATTGTATTGTATATATGTTTGTAAAGGTTATGATAGTTATGTATGTGGTAGGGTAAAAGCACCAGACACTTTTCACACAATATTCTATAAATAGTGTTTTATATATATATATATATATATATATATATATGTAAAGGTATATATATTATAAATGTATGTATATATTTATAAGAAAAAACAATAAAAAAACTGTTTCAAATAATAATGCAAAATATTATTCTTTTCTATACCAAAACAAATTACATAGATAAAATAAAGAAAGTGTTTTTAAAAGGCTCATTTTCAAAATTGTATTGTGTTTCATACTGAGTTTACGGTAAATATATAAATATAAATGATAATATTATAATTCAGTTATTTCATCAATCCATTATAAATAATAGTGAAACCAATATTTAAAATAAAATCCCAAGGTTCTCAAGAAATCTGTTAACAAGTGTCGAAATATAATGTTGGAGCTCCAAAGATAACGTTTTATTTTGGAAATATATTCTTGTTCTAAAAACCAAAAATTTAAGGTGAGTCACGAGGATCTAACCTTAGCTCCGCCGCCAAAAAAGTTGCTGGTTCTAAGAATTAAATTGTGATACATAATTTCGTAAGCCCGATTTTTTATTTTGAGATAGCGCCGAAACAATTAGCCCGATTTTCATAAATCATATTTTGATTAAAAGGTTGTGATGGTGTGGAGTCGGGGAAATATAACCTAAAATAATCTTGTATGTAGGATTCATAGTTTTGGAGATACATCGATATATAACTTTAGGGTTACCATCATCCAAATTTTAAATAGAAGTAAACAATATATTAGTGAAATTTTAATTTAAAAATGAAATCGTACATTTATATTAAAAAAAACTGTAAATCATTTTTTATTTATAACTAGCTAATACCCGGTGCGCGTTGCTGCGCCTCTCAATGGAGGTTTAATTGAATTTGATGTCACTGCAAAAAGTTAACACAAAACTTACACACGGTTTACACATATAAATTTTAAAATGTGTGAAAGCAATCTTTTTAAAACCATTTTTCTAGGATTATTCTAGTAATTTTTGAAACTTTCTGTAATTCAAAGCAGTACGAACTACTTTCCACATTTTGACGTAATTTACTTCCAAAAAAATTTTTTGAAAAATCGCAGGACCGACTGTTAACAGACTCAACTCCATTTTCAAGTTGCTTCACACATATAAAATTTGGAGTAAACCGGTCAAATCGTTTCTAATTTAGAGTTAAGTAACGCAAAAATCTATTAAAAGCCACTGTGCCCCACTTGGTTAACGGAACTACACTTTCTCTTTGGGCAAAGCAGTATTGCGCAAAATTGGACGTAATTTTTGTTCCAAATCACTCAACAAAATTTTTTTGAGGCTTTCTTTTTAGCCAAAGCAGTACTTGCAAATTTTGACAATATTATCTTCCAAAATTATTTTGACCGACATGGGTTAACAAATTCCAAATCTGTTAATAGTGTCAACTCAATTCTCACAGGGGAGCACGTATATAAAATTTAAAGAAAATCGGTCAAACCGTTTTTAATTTAGAGTTAAGTATTGAAAAAACCTATAAAAAGCTGTTGGCCCCAATGGGTTAATGCAAGTCAAGAAAATTTTTTTGTGGGTTTTCTTTTTAGCCAAAGCAGAATTTCATAAAATCAGACAAAATTCGGACCCAAAATTTTTTTTGACACCCCGTCGGCCCAACATGGGTTAATAAATTCCAAAACTGTTAATAGTGTCAACTCAATTCTCAAGGAGCATCACGTATACAAAATTTGAAGTCAATCGGTCAAACCGTTTCGTATTTAGAGTAAAATATTGAAAAAAACCTATAATAAGCTGTTGGCCGCAATGGGTTAATGGAACTCAAAAAAATTTTTTTTGGGACTTTTTTTTAAGCCAAAGCAGAATATCGTAAAATCGGACAAAATTTGGACCCAAAATTTTTTTTGACCACCCGTCGGCCCTACATGGGTTAACAAATTCCAAAACTGTCAATAGTGTCTACTCAATTCTCAAAGAGCATCACGTATACAAAATTTGAAGTCAATCGGTCAAACCGTTTCGAATTTAGAGTAAAGTATTTAAAAAACCTATAAAAAGCTGTTGGGCCGCAATGGGTTAATGGAACTCAACAAAAATTTTTTTGGGGCTTTCTTTTAAACCAAAGCAGAATTTCGTAAAATCGGACAAAATTTGGACCCAAAATTTTTTTTGACCACCCGTCGGCCCGACATGGGTTAACAAATTCCAAAACTGTTAATAGTGTCTACTCAATTCTCAAAGAGCATCACGTATACAAAATTTGAAGTCAATCGGTCAAACCGTTTTCATTTTAGAACAAAGAAGTTTAAATACTTGCACCACAGCCCCAACTTGTCGGTCCGTTAGAGCAAAATTTTTGGGCCACGATTTCTTTCCGTACCCAAAAACCCCTATATACAAATTTTCATGAAAATCGGCTGGGCAGTTTAGGAGTCTATTCGCTACATACAAACAAACAAACAAACAAACAAACAAATAGATAGAAGATATTAGATTTCGATTTAAAATTTAAATATGAAATAAGGCAAAATATGGATATTTATTTGAGTTTAATATATTTTTACACACATATTTAACAAATCAATATAAACTAAAATTTTAAATATAGTACAATGTTAAAATAATCTGTATCTTAATAGACATATTAATATGCAATATATATTTTATATACTAAACTTTTTCAGAAATAATTAACAATTTTTTGTACAGTTTTTGTACATGGATAAGCAGGAAATAGTTTAGGAATAAATAATGAAATTGAAATAATTGTATCAGTTTCTTAAATGGCTCTTTCGATTTCGGTATTGATAACTTTTGAAACCGACATGATATAGATTTTTATACCCGTGCATACATATATGACATCGGGTATATTAGATTTGCTTCTCAGTTTGTAACGCATCGATCTAGACGAGCTAGATATAGTGTCAAGGGTACGTATCGGCTCAGAATCGAAAAATGAGTCGATCTAGCTATGTGTGTCTGTCCGTCCGTCCGTCCGTCTGTGTGTCAGCACGATAACTCAAAAACTAAAAGAGCTACAGTTTTGAAATTTTCACAAAATATTTTTCAATCAATTTCTAGGTTCCCTATTTTTTTTTGGTTAAGATCGGACCAAAACTTCGGGTAGCTCTCGAACAACTAACTTTCTTAACTCCAGTATTTTCATATAAAAATTTTAAATTTTGCTATGCATCTTGTATTTAACATGAAATTATATGAATTTTGTTTTTTGTTGTTTTTTTTTGTTTTTTTTTTTTTAATAGATAACGATTTCGAGTTACGATTTCATATAATTTAAATGATGCGTAATTTATTTAAGATAAGCAAAAAAGAACACAAAGGTTTTTTTTAAGTAAATGGTTTATTGATATTGATAGACATATTCATTATGAATATGATGATAATTATCTATCATGATGATCATTATATGAATATGAACATATGAAGTTAATATGAAGTTGATTTTACTTAAGTTTGATATATTCGTGAATTAAAAATTAATTATGCATAAGAGATAGAATTGAAAAATTAGAGCAAGAGTTTTGAAATTCACACAACATTTTTTGAGGTTCCCTATTCTTTTTGGTTAAGGCCAGATCAAGGTTTCGGGGAGCTGCCAAACAACTTCTTTGCACCAATATGAATTTCTTGGAAACTGATTATACTACGAGGATGAAAATTACACACTGTAAGTTATATAATGAATCGAGCACTTATTTGAAGTTTCAAAATGTTACGGCCCCATATTCGGGGGGCTGCAATACAACTTCTTTGCCCCAATATGGATTTCTTGGAAACTAATTATACTACGAGGATAAAAATTACACACTGTTAGTTATATAATGAATCGAGCACTTATATGAAGTTTCAAAATGTTACGGCCCCGTATTCAGGCAGCTGCCATACAAAGTTGTCAATTCGATAACTGTGAATTTAATGAAGCTACGAGGTTAAAATCAAAACTGGGCAGATAAAGTAATAGGGCAAGTTAGTTAGCAAAGTTAGACATCACTTGTACCAATTTTTAGGGTGGGCTATTTTTTTTTTTTATGGGATAATAGGTTAATCAAAAAGTATGGGATAATAAGTTAAATTTTTTTTTAACTATTTTACTTTCTTATATTTTTTTTTGTAATATTAATAATGCATAGGGGAAATAAATAACGGTTAGTGGGTATGCACGGGTATCTAAAAGTTGACAAGGGCAACTATAATCTTCCTCGTTAAACTGAAATTTCCTTAAATCGAGTTTTATACATGGTTTTCTAGATATTTTCTTTTAAATTTTAGAAAATATAACAAATTTTTTTATATAAACCATATTTTAGTTTTAAAAATTAAAATTTTTTTTAAACGTTCAGCTTTATGATGTACAAAGTAATACTCATGTGAAATATAAAGTTAATTGGCAACTACTTGAACCCACTGCGTAGATTTAACCAAAATTTAACCAAATAAAATCACAAGTTTTAAAATATTATTTATATTTACTAGGGAAAAACTGTACATAAAAAGTTTGGTTTACCAGTACCAATAACACAAACTTCAATTTCTTTTATAAGGGAGAGTTCTCAAAAAGCTAATGTACTTAGTCAAGCAAATCTTATTTTAATTTATTAGGCTTCAATGATTCTTGCTTTAGCAATTAATTGTATCGATCGTTTGTTGATACTATAACTCAACGTAATGAACCAATGGGTGGAAAAGTAATATTATGGTGGTGATTTCGACAAATGCTTCCAATTGCTTTCCATGAAGACAGAGTTAGAATAGTTGAAGCATGTATACAAAATAGTGTAATCTAGCCTAAATTAACTTTAATTCACTTGAAAAAAAATATGAGATCAAATCGAAATGAGACAAACTTTTTAAGATGGCTTTTGCTATTAGGTAATAATGAGGTTACCAATAAATTGGGTGAAGAGATTATTAAAATACCCGATAAATTTATTTGTACTAGTTCAATTAAAAATCATGTTTTTGGGGAAACGATTGATGATTTTCAGAATATTGCTTAAAAAATTATTTTGTGCCCTTTGAATGAGAGTTGTTTTAAAATAAATGAAGTGATTTTAAAATTAATTGACGGACCTGCAAAATCTTATTATAGTGTGGTTTCAGTCATATAAGGTTCAACAGATAATATTTTTTGCTGACAGAATACATTAATTCTTTGACCCTATTCAGAAATTGGCACAGGGTCATACATTCCCTTAATAAAGTTTATAGTTTTTCTTCCTCGAATAGAGTTAATTTGTAATGACGTAAATATGCATTCACTTTAAAAAAAAAGCAGTTTCTAAGTATCTAAGCAAAAATGGTTAAAACTGACAAACATTCCCATCAATTTTAAGGACTACCTTTAAATTTATGAAAAACCTTTAACAAATGTTAAAATATAATGCGTGACAAAAATTTTAGTACCGAAAAAAAAAAATTTCAGTAAATAAAATTTCTTATCTCTAATTTAAGCAGTGTAAAAGTTTTTGTAAACATGGATTGACGAATGGAAGGACAAAATCAAAATTAAGAAAAACCTTTAAGTCATATTCAAAAATGTTGGAGCTTTGAATTTTCTATATAAATAAAAATACAATTTATCACGTATTCACAGAAGTTTCAAAATGACAAAATATCAATTTGCATCCCTTACAGCTCCTAAACAGAGCGAAGGGCAAAACATTTCGTAATCGACTCTTATAAATTTTTGAGGATCTAATGTTTCTAAAATTTCAAGTTTCTATAGCCGTTTAAAAGATTTGTCAGGTAAAAATTTTGCAAAAATAGAGTTTTAGATAACAGTATATTTTAGTATCATATGGTAACTAAGCATTTGCTTTTTAAATTAAAACTTTTAAAAGCAACTTCCATTTGCCCTTTTTAGATTGAAAATATACCTTATAGAACTCGAGTTATAACTGTTTAAGTATAGGGCTTTTTGCGAGTTCGTGGGTTCGCAACGGGTAAAGCTACAGAAAAAAGTTTTTAAATTAAATTAATATATATTTTATTTGTAATACCTGCCTATAGTTAAGAAACGGACGAACGGACAGATAGAAGATAGATGTAGCCAAATTTTTTCATAATTTTGAAAATGCTCTAATAAAAAACAAGCAAACTACACAAACTCAAACACTTTCACAACCACCAATAGCCCATTACAAACCAATCTTTTTAAATACTCTCAAAATAGGCATAAAAATCAGTAGGATAAGAATGGGAACAACACTAGTCACACAAAAACACCTATTTAACAACTCCAATACACCTCAATGCGATTTCTACAACAACTTTTTCACAATACGGCACATTTGCAACTTTTCCTTAGAGATTAGTCGCTATTGAAGTCATTCCAATAACCAGTTGAATGAACTCAGTAAAAGCGATGCACTCTCCATATCCAACACAAAATGCCTTATGGAGAACTTCGGGATCTGGAAGAGAATATAATCTGCATCAGCACCCAGTGAAAAAGAAAATTGAAACTTGGATTAAAATAAAAAAAGTAAATAAATAATACAAGCAGACAATTTTGATAAAACGAAAATAGCAATATGTGAACACCTTAAGTTGTCCCACATGCCTATTTGGAATTGGATCCAAAAATTGGATGCTAATATTAATACTTATAATCTAGACTCCTTTATGCTGTTCGATTTCTTGAAGCAACTGCCTAAGGTGCTGCCTTGCACATCTCGAGATTGGCTTCTCAAAGGCTAGAAGACGAAAACTTCGAAAACAAATGACCCGGTCCTCCAGGTTGGGGGTTGGTCGTACGGTTAACATTCGTACACCGGAAAAAGAAGCTTGTTATGAGATCTTCAAGTACTCCTCGGATAAATATGATTGATACAAATGGAAACCAGACCCGGCTCGTGATTAAGGAAAATGATTTAAGATTAGCTACTTGGAATATAAGAACAATGTTACAGGCAGGTAAAATGAATGAAATAGCCGAAGAAGTCATTAAGTACAACATAGACATCACTGCATTACAAGAAATAAGATGGAAAGGCTGCGGAGAAATTAAAAAACGGAGATATACATTATTCTATAGTGGTAACACACATAGGTCAGGTTTACATGAAACAGGGTTCATTGTTAGTAAATCAGTGCAGAAAAATATATTAAGATTCACCCCACACAATGAAAGAATATGCGCTATGAGAGTTAAAGGAAAATTCAACAACATAACAATAATATCAGCAAATGCGCCAACCGAAGAAGCGGATGACATACCGAAGGAGGAATTTTATTTAAAACTAAGTGCGGTATGTGAAAAAGTACCCAATTACGATACGACAATTATACTAGGAGATTTCAATGCAAAAGTAGGAAAAGAAGAAGAAACACAGAAAGTAGCTGGCAAATATTCTCTACTCGATGAAACCAGCGAAAATGGACATCTCCTTCTACAATTCGCAATTGAAAACGCCTTAAAAACCAAAAGTACATCATTTGAGAGGAAAAATATTTATAAAGGTACATGGAAAATTTCAGGTTCGAATAGGACAAACCAGATAGACCATGTACTAATCTCATCAAGGTGGTCATCATCAATAATTGACATAAGAAGCTACAGAGGGGCAAACTTTGACAGTGATCATAATAAATAAATTAAGAAAAGATGAGATAATTGAACAGTTTCAAAATGAGATAAGAAGTTGTATACCTGAAAATGATAGTAGGATTGAAGATATAAACATAGACGATGAGTGGGGAAGAATAGAAACTGCCATAACTACAAGTGCAAGAAATACCATTGGTGAGAAACAACAACAAAGAGACTCCGAATGGTTTGATAATGAATGCAGAGAAGCCATAAACATTAAAAATGAAGCTCATAAAAAACTGCTACAAAGATGTACCAGATCAAACATGGAAAATTATAAAGAAAAACGAAAAATAGCTACAAAAATATGTAAACAAAAGAAAAGGGTATTCCTCAAAAATAAAATTTTAAAAATACAGGAGGAACATAATTGCGGTAAAGTTAAAAAATTCTATAACAATATCAATAGACAAACTAAGAGCTTCCAACCAAGATTAACATCATGCAAAGATAAAGAAGGTAACTTATTAAATGAAGAGCAAAAAATTATAGACAGATGGGCCGAATATTATAAAGAAACGCTAAATAAAACACATCAACAATGTCAAACAGAAAACAATATCATATACACAGCCGAATTCCTTGTAAATGAACCCACATTAAATGATGTCAAGAATGCCATAAAGAAACTGAAAAATAACAAAGCACCGGGGGAAGATTCGATAACATCTGAATTACTGTGTAACGGGGGGGAGTATTTACATAAAACGATACACAGATTAGTATGTGCAATATGGCTTAATGAAACAATACCAAAAAAATGGCAAACAAGTCTACTGAAGCCAATACATAAGAAGAGAGATAGAACGAATTGCAATAACTATAGGGGTATTATGTTACTAAATTCGGCGTACAAAATACTATCAAATATATTATATGAAAAAATTGAACCGTATGCTGAAGAAATATTTGGTGAATATCAATGCGGATTCCGTAGACAACGATCTACTATCGACCAAATATATTTACTAAAACAAAACATGGAGAAATGCTATGAATTTGGGCAAGATCTACATATTTTATTTATTGACTATAAGCAGGCCTTTGAAAATAGAAACAAAATAGCATATTCACTGATTCAATTAGGTGTGCCCCGCAAATTAGTAAATCTGACAATGGAAACTATGTTCAAATCGCGAGCAAAAGTTCTGATACAAAATACTGCTTCGGTGGAATTTGAGATAAAATCGGGAGTTCGGCAAGGCGACGCGCTTTCAGCGCTGCTGTTCAACATGGTCTTAGAACAAGCAGTAGGCAAAATTGAGAAGGGTGGTAACATTTTCACAAAATCTTACCAAATTATAGCCTACGCTGATGATATTGCAATTGTAGCTAAGAACTATAGGACATTGGTAGAAATATTTGTGACATTAGAAGAAAATACAAGAGAAGTAGGTCTGGAAATTAACGAAAACAAAACAAAATATATGAGAATATCCAATAGATCAAATCAGAGAAACACGCAAAATATTACCATCAACGATTTTAACGATTTTTTGAAGGTGTCGCAAACTTTAATTATCTTGGTGTACTAATAAAAAATGACAACAGTATGCACTCGTGCATACAAGAGAGAATAAACGCAGGAAACAGAAGCTATTATATTAATAAAAAACTATTTCAGTCAAGAATCCTTACAAGGCAAACAAAACTTGTAATTTACAAAACAATAATAAAGCCAATAGTAACATATGGATGTGAATGCTGGACGCTTACACAGAGAGACGAAGAACAGTTGCGTATATTTGAAAGAAAAATTATCCGAAAAATCTTTGGCCCAATAAGATTGGAAAACGGAGAATATCAAAGAAGAAGTAATGAAAACATCAATAACATAATTAATGGCGAAGATATTGTAAAGTTTGTAAAGGCACAGCGGCTACGATGGGCAGGGCATATAATAAGAATGAATGAAAATCGCCCTCAACAAAGAATTTTCAAAACCAGACAACTATAGAGTACCAGAACCAGATGGAAAGATAACATCGAGAATGACTGCCGAAAAATGAGCGTGGAAAACTGGCAGAGTTCTGCGCATGATCGATATACCTGGAGGAGTATTACGAAGAAGGCTTTAGCTCACCCCGAGCTGTAACGCTAAATGAAGAAGAAGAAGAAGAAATAATAAACAAATAAATAAACTTTATTTTCTTTATTTTCTAATTTTCTATTTACTTATCTTAACCATGATCTCATAACTAAAATAAAAGAAATAAAACTTTTCCCTATAAAACATGTAATGTTTTTCAAGAATTTGTAATGTTTTATTAGGAAAAGTTTGTAAAGAAGTGTTTTGTCGCTTTACTTTCTAAATTGGGAGAATAAATTTCAATAAATATGATTCAAAACATAGTAAGAATTTCAACTTAACTTCTTTAAACAATATCGTTGTGCACAAGTTGCACAACTAAAATTCTACAATTTAAAGAAAAGGCATATTAGCTAAAAATTAAAAAAAATATTTTGATAATTCAATCTAAACAATTCCTAACAATCAAAATAATAATAACAAATATTAAAACAATAATATACTAAAAAATTCGTGCTTAAAATAAAATTTAATATTACCATTTTTGGTTAATACTCAGTACACTTAATTTTAATTTAGCACAAAAATATTCGTTATTGCACAACAAGAAACAACTACTTTTTTAACTTATTTTATCCAGATATTTAATATTAAATCTTTTTGTACAAACGTCGACGCATTCGTCGAAAATTAACACTTCAACATTTTACTATTGGTTGTATTTATACCACACAGCTCTTATCGTCTCTTTATCTTTACAAAATTAAAAACAAATATATAACCAGAGAGTCACAAAACAAGCGTGTTATATGGGGAGAATAATTTAGCACCCACTTGATTATGTATGATTTTGTGCTATTAATATGTAATTTCTAGAAAAAAACTCTTAGCCGTATGTTTCCAAAAACTTTTCCATTCTTTAAACATGTGATGAAAAAAACCAAGGGTTTTAAAAAATATAATAATGGAGCGAAATATAATGTTGGAGCTTCAATGTTAGCGTTTAATTTTGGAAAAACATACACTGGCGAATAAGTTCTTGTTTTATAAAAATATAAAAGTTTTAATTTTAAAGACCTAGTAGTCCTTCAATGAGGAAGGTTCCCAAATTTTTGCTTACACAATTATGATGGATCTGCCCATCCCACTCCTGTCCCCACTTTTCCATTTTTTTAAGTTCTAGAAGATCAATTATGAACTTCACCAAAATTTGTAGTTTAACCTAGAATTTTATTATTTAAGCAAAAAAGGTTAAAACTAAGAGACAATTTCTTCAATTTAAAGAAACCCTTTCAAATTTAAGAAAAACTTGTTGTAATTAAATTTGAATTTGAAATTGAAAATGAATTTTCAAAAATGACTGAATTGCACATTGTGCTAGACAATGCACTTGAACTTGTATTAATGGCTGGAATCTCAATTAAATTGGGCTTATTTAGTGAATATGTAACTAAGTTCGGCGGAGGCATATAGTTTTGAAATTTAATAGGTGTTTGAGTTAATAAAATGGGTTGTGTTTTGTTTGAATTTAAAATATTATTATTATTATTATTATCCTTTTTTTTGATTTGTTTATTTTTTGTTTTAATAATTTTAGGCAAATTAGTATTTCTATTGTTTGAATTTTTAGTGTTTGTTTTATTATTTTTAGAATGTTTTGTGTTTATTGAATGTTGTATGTTTGTTCTTAAATTCTTTTTACCTAAATTTTTGAAACTGCTGATATTGGTTCCTATACGCCACAAGCTCCTGATTTTAATTTCATTCACTTTTGATTCCGGAACACTAACTTTAAATGTGTGATAGTTCGGTTTATACTTCAGCCACTTCGGGGTAATTAATTTGCAGTGAACATCATCGCATTTCAACTTGCTTCTTATGTATTTGGCCAGTTTGACTTCAGTTGTGTTAACGCTAAGATTCGAAATTCTTATGTTAAATTTCGGCTTACTTATAGCATCTGGTGGATCGACAACTTTTCGATATCGTCCTGTTTTTCCTTTGCTACATTTTTGAGTTTGTCTGACCCAGCGCTATTTATTTCGTTAAATTCGTCAAACAATGATTTAGGTAACTTATTTGAGCTGTATTGATTTGGATGAGAATTATTGTGGTTTTTCATAAATTCTTGCATCTCCTCCATTTTACTCTTGAGAATATCTAAATCAGCCAAAACTAAATCCCTGAAGCTCAATAAAATCTCATTTTTTACAACTTCCAATAATTTAACAATTGTTCCTTGAAAGTTGTCCCTAACATCATTAATATTATTTTTGATTTCCCGCGAAAATTGTCCGAGAGAATTTTGTTGATCCAAACAACTTTCACAAACAAAGTGCTGCGATAAAAAGCTGCTGTACCAGTTTCTCGGAGCGTTTAAGCAGACTCCATGAAATTTACGATTGCAGAAACCTTTGCATTTTATATCGAATTTCATAT
Organism: Dolichopus griseipennis; assembly: GCA_963082915.1. Taxonomy (NCBI): domain Eukaryota; kingdom Metazoa; phylum Arthropoda; class Insecta; order Diptera; family Dolichopodidae; genus Dolichopus; species Dolichopus griseipennis. The sequence goes on along the minus strand of OY720445.1, from coordinate 50,320,913 downwards.
CGGTGACCAAACAATTTTCTACGCTGCATTTGAAATCCATTGTAAATTGTATATAATGTTAAGTAAAAAAATAAAGATGATGAATCACTTATTATTTGTATTCTGATTTTAATTTACTTTATTAGTTATTTATTGTTTAACTGTTTATTAATATTGTGACTTTACTTGTTAATGAAATTAAGTAGGTCACTATTTAAAAAAAATTTGCACTTGAAGAATTTTATTTTTAAAGTTTAAATATTATATTTAAGTTCTTAATTAGATTTAATTTTAATAACCTTGTTAATTAAGCAAAAAAAAAAATAAAAGAATTTTTTATTATTATTAAAAATAATTAAATATTAAAATTAGAGTAGAAAAAAAAAAAATACGTCTAAACTTAATGAAGAATGAATAATGAATGTTAGAATATAATGCTAAAGCTTTATATTTTGTATATTTGTAAAAAAAATTTGAACAGGTATTCAAGTTACAGGTGTTTAAAAATAGTAAAATTCCAATTTTCGAGCCCTTAGAACTTCTAAACAGGAGACGTGACAAAACAATTTTGTTAACCGACTCCTACTAATTTTTGATACTAAAATTTATCATTATGCAAAACTCAATTTTTGCAAAATTTTTGGCCCCAAATATCTTCTAAACGGTTTAATCTAGGATCATAAAAATTTGGGAGACCTTAGGTCCTCATAATTTCAATTAAAACCATTAATGCTTTCATTAGCTTTTTATCACAAAATTTAACAATCAAAATATGCAATAAAAGTATTTCTAAAATACAATGACATAGTAGACTAAATTAATTTTTAACCTTCTTTTTAAGACCCACCTTTATCAATAATAGTGTTCCCAGCTTCATTAAGTGTTAATAATGTTTAAATCTATTCTCTTAATTTATTTATTTTTTAATGTTTTATATAATTGAAACTTTGGCCATTACACTAAACTACACGCACGGACAGACGGATGGACATACATAGTTCAGTCGATTTAATTTTTAATTCTGATACGATCCATACACTTGAGTCTATATCTCAAGATTCCATAATTGGTTAAATTTGGTGGGATAATTGTGTTATTTCAAATTCCGAGCTCGTAGTTGGAAAAAAAAATTTTATTTGTTCCATTTTAATCCAAGTGATATAGGTTAGTTAAACCACCTTATTTTTGTAACTCTTACTTTAATGAAGACAGTTTCAAACATGCCACACTCATTTATATGTAGGAAAGAATAAATTAAAATCCAACGCTATACCCTATGTAAAATTGGGTACATATTTAGAAGAAAGTATTGAAAACATTAATTTTTTAAATATTTGCCCACTCGAAAAAAAAAAAACGTTTTAGTAGTGTGAAGATTTTATAGACTCTGCCTGCAACATTTGTGAAAAATATGTAAAAGCTAGAGATTACTACATGAAAAAATATAATTTAACTTTAAAAAGAACACTGCACTTTTAGTCAAAATAAAATTAATGAAAAAAACGCGGAAGAATGTAGTAAAATAGACTGTGTCAACTCTGGGATACCAGTATGAACGTTATATAAAAATTATATTATTATTATAAACTTAATTACTTTTGACAAAATTTCAGACGCGCATCTTTATTAGGTGTAGTGTAATGTTCATATAAAAGAAGGAGTTGTAAGGCAAATACTCGAACTCTCTGCAGTAAACCAGCCTAATTGTCCAGAAGGGTTGGCCATTGCAATAATATATTTTCGGCAAAATTTCAGACACCCAACTTCAATACGTATAGAGTAATGCTCATATGAAATAAGAAGTTGTATGGCAGCTACTCGAACCCTCTGCAGTAAACCAACCAAATTTTGCAGTAACTTTGGCCATTACACTAAACTATTTTTGGCAAAATTTCAGACACCAAGCTTTATTAAGTGTAGTGTAATGCTAATATAAAAGAAGGAGTTGTATGACAGCTACTCGAACTCTCTGCAATAAACCAACCAAATTTTGCGGAAACTTTGGCCATAAAACTAAACTACTTTTGCCAAAAATTTCAGGCATGCAGCTGTAATAGGTACACAGTAATGCTCATATAAAAAAGAAGTTATATGGCAGCTACCCGAACCCATAGACCAAAATGGCTGGACTTAAATATCGATGACGGCTATAGAATTTTCGAAAATTTCAAGATCCTAGCACCTTTAGTTTTTGAACTATCGCGCGGACGGACGGACAGACGGACGGACATCAAGCTCTGTTAGTAGCTGTGAAGATGATGTGGAGAGTATCCTAATGCTAAATATGGAATCTGAGACATCTAATTTTAACAAAAAAAAAAAAAGAAATATGTAATGAATCAGTCAATTTAGATTTTCAAAGCGATGCATATGCCAAATTTTTTCAAGAAGAAACATTCCGAGCATCCAAACTCTTCCGATAGATTTAAATTCAATGAGATACTTAATTGGATATGTAGCTTTTAAAATTTTACCTAAACTAAATTGCGATAAATGCAATTGTGCATTAAAAAAAGAGGATGAAGTGTTACCAGCTCCATATATATTTTTAAAAAAAACTAAAAACTATGGTTCTTTTTCGGATTTTAGAAATTTAAATGCATCATCATAAAAATTTTTTGAAGTTAGTTAATCATTTATTTTAGTATTTGACCAGATATTTGATATGAATCCTCAAGCAGTGACATTAAACAAATTACTATCGATAAATGTAAAAGTGTAACTCCGGAATAGTTCAGTGACTGTTATGATTATAAGATGAAAATATTAAATTTTTTAATCCTAGTTCTATTGAGAAAGCATTAAGTCCAGCCATTTTGGTCTATGGGTTCGGGTATGGGCTGAGAAAAAAAAGCATCTAAAACTACAGATTTTAACTACTTAAAATAAAATTTCTTTACCTTTTCCATTGGATATGGAATGAGCGATGAAAAGCTAACAACTCCAAACACTAAAATAATAATTACAATAAGAAATAAAGTAAAATAAAAATTAAATCTAATAAAAAACGAGGAAAAGCGTAGTAGAGTAGTATCAACTCTAGGATACCCGTATGACCGTAACATATACATTATATCATCCGGTTATTTTCTTTTGGCAAAATTTCACACATACAGCTTTATTAGGTGTAGTGTAATGCTCATATAAAAGAAGGAGTTGTATGGCAGCAACTCGAACCCTCTGCAGTAGACCAACCAAATTTTGCAGTAACTTTGAAAATTACACTAAACTATGTTTGACAAAATTTCAGACACCCAGCTTCATTAGGTGTAGTGTAATGCTCATATAAAAGAAGGAGTTGTATGGCAGCTACTCCAACCCTCTGCAGTATACCAACCAAATTTTGTAGAAACTTTGGCCATTACACTAAACTATTTTTAGCAAAATTTCAGACACCCAGCTTCATTAGGTGTAGTATAATGCTGATATAAAATAAGAAGTTGTATGGCAGCTACTCGTACCCACTGCAGTAGACCAACCAAATTTTACAGAAACTTTGGACATAAAACTAAACTACTTTTGGCAAAATTTCACACACCCAGCTGTAATAGGTACAGAGAAAAGAAGTTGTATATAGTCATAAACAAGTAATGATAAAAAACCAAGAGTTTTTAAAAAAGCACATTTTCAAAATAATATAGTGTTTCATACTAAGTATTTTATCGGAATATAATGTTCAAGCTTCAATATTAACGTTTAAGGAAATATATACGTTGGTGATTAAGTTACTGCTTACTTATAAAAAAAGTAAATATTTTATTTGAAAGTTCTAATAGCCCTTCAATGGGGAAGGTTGCCAAATTTCTCAAGGACCTAACTTCATCTAACCCCCCCTCCCCACCCACTCCATTTTTGTAGTTTCTAGAAATTAAACCAAAATTTGGAATTTTACTTAGAATTTTATTATCTAAGAAAAAATGGGTAAAACTGAGAGACACTTTCTTCAATTTAAGGAACCGCTTTTAAATTTAAGAAAAACCTTTAACATATGTTAAAATATAATGTTGGACCTTCAAATTTTGTATATTAATAAAAAAAAAATTGGACAGGTATTCAAGTTACAGGTGCTTAAAAATAGCAAAATTTCAATTTTCGAGCCCTTATAGCTTCTAAACAGGGGACGTGACAAAAAAATTTTGTTAACCGACACCTACTAACTTTTAAGGATCTAACTTCTCCCAAAATTTCAAGACCCTATCTAAAACTGTTTAAGACATATGAGGTACCAAAAATTTTGCAAAAATTGGGTTTTATATAATGCTGAATTTTAGTACCGTATGGCAACCCTATATATTTAATCGACCAATTTTTGTTAAGTCTATAAAAGCAGCTCTCTTATACCGTTTTTCGATTGAAAATAAACCTAACAGAACTCATGTTATATCATTTTAAATATAGGGCTTTTTTGGAATTTGCCGGAGCTGTAGCTTCGTAACCCTTCAAAATTAAGAAAAACCTTTGACACATGTTGAAATATAATTATAGAGTTTTAAATTTTGTATATTACTAAAAAAAAATTTGGACAGGTATTCAAGTTACAGGTGTTTAAAAATAGCAAAATTTCAATTTTCGAGCCCTTATAGCTCCTAAATAGGAGGCTTGACAAAAAAATTTTGTTAACCGACTCCTACTAATTTCTGATTATCTAACTTCTCCCAAAATTTCAAGACCCTAGCCTGAACCGTTCAGAAGATATGTGTGGTCAAAAATTTTGCAAAAATAGAGTTTTGTGTAATGTTAAATTTTAGTACCGTCTGGTAACCCTAAACATTTGCCTGTAAAAAATTTATAAAGTTTATGAAACCAGCTATCGTTTGCCGTTTTCAGATTAAAAATATATGTAACAGAACTCTTGTTATAATCATTTAAATATAGGGCTTTTTTCAACTTTGGGGGGCTGTAGCCCCGTAACAGGTAGGGCTACAGAAAAAAATTCTTCTACGAAATTATTTTCTTTGCAAAAACTACCCATGGTTGAAATTTCTTAACTCTATTTCAAACGGTGTAAAAGTTTTTGTAAACATACGGACGGACGGACGGACGGACAGAGTGAAGCTATATAGGCACATTTTTACAAAATTTTTTGAAAATGTGCTAAAAAAGAAGTTGTATGGGAGCTACCCGAACCCGTGGACCCGTGCCCGTTTAACCGTGGACATTTAAATGTTTAATGGTTGTAGATGAAATTCCATCTGCACCAAGGGTATTCAATCCATTTATTAATTTAATTGTGACATTTCTTTTGATTTCCCTAAATTTTAATGTGTGATTTGTTCGTGTTTTAAGTTAATGAATTGAGTCAAATCGTTCTGCCATATTATACCTAATTGAACCAAAAACTGTATTAAATTGGTTGATACGGTCATATTTCTCAGCTGTAGTAAGATTATTATTTGAGAATAATTCAAGTGTGCTTATTAGAATATGTTCCATCAGATATTATATTTTTTATTATACTCCAGGTTTTCTTAGGATTGCCCTTACTATTCCTAAATTTCATTGAGTTATATATTCGTTGTTTTTTTCTCTTGTTGTTTTTTGCTTTGTGATCTGTAATGTTCAAATAAAAACAAGTTAAAATAATATTATTAGAAATTTTATTTTTCAGAATGTGGTCAATGCACGTGCCTAATATTGTTCTTGTGACAGAGTCATCACATAAGTAAAAACCATTACTTTCAACAATTTTGAGAAAATCAAAAACATTTTTTCTGTAGGATTTTTAATATTTAAATTAAAATCACCAACAATTAAACAATTTGTGTTACCAGCATCTTGTAGTAGGTTGTCAAGTAGAGTGAAGAAGGAGCACACATCAGAAGCATTTGCAGATAAATTTGCCATTATTTCATTATACTATGTCAATAGTAGTTTTCTTGAATTGCCAATTGAATAAAAATAGTCGATGGTTTAGAAAAGGTTTTAAAAATCAGCTTGTACTTACCTGAAAGTTCTACTACGCTCTTCCTCGTTTTTTTATGATTTTATGAGAGAAATGTAGGCTTCCTTTTTGGAAAAACTGTTTTAAAATACTATATTTTATATCATTTAAGCAAAATATATACGAAATTGAATTTTTTGATTTTTAGATTTTATTAGAAAAAAACTGCAATTTTACACTGAAATCTATTTTTAAAGAACAACAACTGCAAAGTAGGTAAAAAACGAAGACCAACGAAAAAATGTAGAGAAGGAAAATGTTATGTTATTTAAATTTAGAGATATTATTATTCAGATTCTACATTAGCTTTATTTTTATTAATATTAATATTATCTCATTTAGCTTTTGCACTATTTGAGGAGAACAAAATAATAAACTTGCGTTAATACCAAAAATTTGAAAATTTTATTGAATCTTTGTGCAAAACGCGTACCAAATTAACCTGGTGGCTTTTATAAATAAAATGGTGGTACCAAATTTTTAATAAAATTCATTTAATCGTTTAATCAAATAAAATTAATGGAAAACTTCATGGCATCGCCATGGGAAATGGGTTAATCGAACTTAACTAAAATTTTTTCCAGCCTCTCTTGTGGACTGCAAAATCAACCTGTAAAATTGGACACAAATCGGAAACAAAAAATTTTTTGGAAGCCCGCCAGGTCGAAATGGGTTAATATATTCAACCCAACTTTATACGACTACTTTGGCTAGCTAAAGGGAACATTTATGCAAAATTTCAAGTCAATCGGTCAAAATGTTTCAGCTCGACACCTAAAACATTGAAAAAGCTGCCTTGTGCTCAAACGGATTAACTGAACTCAACTAAAATTTGTGTCAGCCTCTCTTTTCGACTGCAAATCCACCCTGTAAACTTGGACACAAATCGGAAACACAAAATTTTTTGGAAGCCCGCCAGGCCAAAATATTAACCCATTCCAACCAAATTTATACAACTAATTCCGTTTGGTAAGAGAAATATTCGAACAAAATTTCAAGTCGATCGGTCAAGCCGTTTCGACTCGACATTAAAAAAACAAAAAAAATTAAAACGGCTCTGGAGCCGCAACCTGTTGACTTATAAAAATGTGACATAGTCTATGTCACCCCTCGGTTACCCAGAATTATTCCTCTAAAATTTTGTAACAATCTGACCAGTGGTTTTCACGTGAATCCTGGACAAACAAACAAATTTTCTTCTTTATATACGAGATTATATATGTGTCCCTATAAATAATTGAGAATAACTTTTAATAATAAAATTGTAAATTTTAGCGAAACCAATAAAATAAAATTTGGATGACTTGAAAGAAGCTTTTTTTCCTTAAAACAACTCTAAAAATGATGTTAGTATATTGTTTTTAGGAAAATCAATACAAGAAGCAATTTTGCTGAAAATCCTGAACAGCTTTTCGACAAAAGCTTCAATAATACCACTTATGAGACCGTCATTAAGCATGAGTTTTGCTCTCGAACTGAAGAATACGTAAATTAAGATCAAGAAGTTCATTCAACACTCACAAGTAATTAGCAAAGCAGTACATTATTTTTATTGTCAATGAATTTACTTAACGAGAAGTTTAAATAACACCTTGATTAAATAATTAAGAAGTTTAAATGAGACCTTCGATGTTTTATAGCTTTAAATATTATCGAATTTGGGTTTCTTTGTCTTATTTTTAGAAATTAAAAAGTTTTCTTCAAACTTAATTTAATCTAAACTTTAATTTAACTTACTTGACAAACATATCAATTCCGGTTAGTTGTGTTGCTCGACTTATACCACGCCACGATGCCAATAAATTATATTTTTGTTTTGCTGTTAATGGTAACCGAGGATCTGGTGCAGCCGGAACTGGTGGTTCACTTAATATATCATCTTCTGCATTTGAATCATTTTTACTCTTTGATCCATGTGAACCAATTTTACTTAATTCGCAACCCATTTTTTTTAATATAATATGTAAATACTTTATTCTTAAAAACTTTTGGTTTATTCTTTTGATTAATTAAATTAGGATTTTCCGAATATTGAAGATATCAAACTCAATATAATTATTCAATAGCAAAACTTGCTTTTATTTTAATATTAATCTTAAATAACATATTCAAATTATATTTTTAAAGATTGGTTCTGATAATCTGAAAAAATTATTTCAATTGGTAAAACAGATTTAAAGTTTAAAATCTGAAAATAAATAAAAAAAAAAATTATTAATATGAATATTTTTAAATTAATGAAACTAATAGTTTTAGTCACGTATATACAGTTTTAATTTTACAACACAAAATGACGAGAATTGAATATTCATTGCAACATTGCAACGGTATTTAAAAACATTATTATTTTTTGCAGGGTTGTTACATTTGAACACATCTTAGATCTTTTAACGTACATTTCGCCTATATGGAAATTAGTTCTAAATAAATTCAAATTTAAATATCTGAAATTGCACTTCATAAATATAATTCAAAATTTTATTAGCTAATCATTGCGAATGATTTATTTTTACAACTTATGAAATTTCAATTCTATTTTTCGGAACACTATTACCACTACGTTACAACATTTTACATCTTAAATTGAACTCTTCAAGTTTAATTTATGATTTTTATCCAATTAATCAAACTAAACTGTTTTCCAATAAGAGATGTTTTAAATTTTGGAGAATATTATAAAAGTTAATTATAATATTGTAAATATATATTATAAAACTTGAAATTTTAATAGAATAGGGGAATATGAATAAAATTTGATCATTAAAATTAACTTTATTCTAAAATAAAAAAACCTCATAGAGTTTTGTTTTTTATTCGTTCTCCATAAGATTTTAACATTAGTAAAAGTTTATTTTAATTCCGCAAAGCACAATTCCATAAACTTAGACAGTAAATATTTCATTAATGATTATTCCAGAGTTTTTAATTGTAATTCAAAATTTAAATTAATTATGAAGTTTTCTAAAAAGAAAAAATTAAAATCACAAAAAATCGAGGAAGAGTGTAGTAGAGCAGACTGTTTCAACTCTGAGATACCCGTATAACCGTAATATAACCATTATATCATCCATTTTCAATTACTTTTGGCAAAATTTCAAACATACAGCTTTATTTGGTGTAGTATAATGTCATATAAAAGAAGGAGTTGTATGGCAGCTACTCGAACCCACTGCAGTAAACCAACCAAATTTTGCAGAAACTTTGGCCATATAACTAAACTACTTTTGACAAAATGTCAGACATGCAACTGTAATAGGTATAGAGTAATGCTCATATAAAAAATAGAAGTTGTATGGCTACCCGTACCCATGGACCAAAATATCTGAATTTAAATAGCGATGCCGACTATTGCAAAAAAATGAATTTGTGAAAATTTCAAGATCCTAGTAGCCCTTTTTGTTTTTGATTTATCGTACGGACGGACGGACATACATAGCTAAATCGATTTTTTTTTTCGATTCTGATCCGATCCATACACTTGAAGGTATTATAGGAAACTAAAATAACTTTCTCGTCAATAATATAAGCCAAAATATTACGGGCATTAAAATTTTATTATTCTATTTTTACCTATGTATATATGAATATTTAAGTAAATTTGTGTAAAATTGAATATAAAATTCAATAAATTATTTCTTATATTGAATTGAAGCTATAATTTTACGTTTTAATAATTTAAATTCAATAATTATCACAAGAAATATTTTTCAATTTTTTTTTATTCAAAAAAATTACTTAGTGGCATAAGGGTTAACATTGAGAACAATAGAGAAAGTCAGAATACTATGGCCGCTAATTAATAAGATTAGTAATTAATTTTCTTATAAGAGTAAAACTCTTCATAGGAGAATAATGACACTGAAAAAAAATGTAAACAATATCAAATAAAGTACAAAATTTTGCACAAATTTCTGATTTGTCCGTTTATAAAAATTCTGAACATAATTTAATAAAGTTATAAATACTAGTATCGTCCTGTGCTCGAAATTCGAGCTATTTTTGATTTTAAGTTATCATATAAAATTCGTTTTGTGTAAATTATATTAGACTAATATTACACAACTAGCTGTTGGCCCGTCACAGAATGACGGAAGGTCAGTTGAAAGAAGAACTTTTTCTAATTAATAACTATTTCTAATTTAATTACATATATTACATATACATATATTATATATCAATACCATTTTCTTAAATAAAATGGTAACCGTTGCATTCTACGTAATACAGACTATGCTTCAATTCTAGTTATGTACAAAAAAAACAAAAACTTATATGTTGTTGTATCTAAAAATTTGAAGATGAATAATTTATTTAGTCTACCTTTTTTATGTTTTGAATTTGATAAAATTTTGGGGCTGTTAGTTCAAATCCCTTCTTGGTGAAATGTTTTTTTAATTTCAATTAATATTTTTTTTTTTATTCAATTACGTACTTTTTAAAATTAAGTTCGATAAATTTGTGTTAATAAGAGATGTGAAATAGATTTATTTTGTTTCAATAATGATTTATTTCTCCAACTATTAATGTTTTGTATATACATTTTTAATAAATGTTGTTATACATTCTATATTGTTTCCTTTGTTTAGATTCAAATCAAAATACTTGTTTGAAGGCTAACCGTTCTATAATGTACTTATTCAACATGCTAAATAATGTATCTATTTATATGTACGTGAAATTGTATTAAATAAATGTTGATTTTTGAATTGAGTTTTGCATTATCAAATGCAAATTATAAATTTTATTTGAAATTTTTTTAATATACCTAACCCTAACTAAGTTTAAAATCTATTTTGTCTGGTTTTTATGTTGCATTGAACTCAGAGGTATTGTATACCTGAACCCACTTTCCCAACCGTCAGTTGTTACATAATTTTTTTCCATTTTAACTTTTAAATAGATAAATAATTAAAAAGTTATGAAGGAAGGGATGAGAGATAGATGAGGTAGAGTTGAGAGCGAGATGAGGGGAAACTTTGAAATTACTTTAATACATTTCTTGGTTTATTTGCTTAAGCAAACCAAGCAATGCATCAAAGCATACATTGGGCTTTCGCCCTTATTTCAAATTTTTACTGAAAATTATTAAGAATAACTACACAAATTCCTGTGAAGCATTGTCTTCTTAGTTTTTATTTACAAAATGTCTTACTATATATTTAAAATTTCCAGAAAATCTTCTGTGATTTTTAAAACTGAAATGAAATTTTTCATAAACTAATAAGTAAATTTTATTTTAAAATAAAATTTTTTTTTTTTTTATTAAAAATAAATAAAATATTTTTTGGCCTGCTTATGATAATTTATGATATTTTATTTTCTAAAATAAAACACATCCAACAAAACGTTAATATTTTATTTTTTTATAATTGAACACATCCAACAAAACACATTTAGTTGAATGCGTTTGTTACACCTCATTCTAGACAAATATATTAATAATAATTATTTTTTTTTTTCCTATACGTAATAACAATCAACAATTCTTGCTCTTGCTCTAGTCAACAATTCTTGCTCTTGAAATTTGCTTAAAAAAAAAATTTATAATTTTTCTCAATTATAAAAACGTTGTTAAATACCTATTTTTGAGTTTTATTCCTATAGCTTAAGCCGCTTTAAAGAGAGGATAAAATGGTATGTTAAAATTAAATAGTATGCGGAACTTAGCTTGATGGGTTCCAGTTACATCAACCACAGCCTATGCTATATCCACGCCAAGTTTTACCTTCACGAGGTCCTCCCTGTTACGCTGAGCAACTCAGTCGAAAGATCAGGTAACCAACCCTGGTGGTGTAGGTGAGTCAGCAACAAACAAAACTGGCGGTTTCTTTTGGGCCACTTCTACATTTAGATTTAAGGGCCAAGAAATAGCAGCGTCTGCTCCTAAAGTAGGCGGCTGCAAACAGCGTCTGTACTCTTAAAGAGCGGCTGATGAAAAAAAGAAAGAAAACTACCGTAAACTCTCCAGAAGGCAATGGGAAACCACTGGAGTAATAATTTTTAGAAATATCATATGAATACGTCAAAAAACAAACGGCCCTCAGTCTCCGGCAAAAAGAGGGTGCTAAGAATCCCCGGAGGTAAAACCAAAGCTACAATAAAAATAGGAACGTGGAATGCCAACAGTCTGTTCGAGTCAGGAAAAATCTATAACACTATTCAAGAAATGAATCGTTTAAAAATTGATATACTTGGTATCAGCGAAACCTGGTGGCCAAGTAACGGAGTAAGTTGTGTAAAGGGGACAAAATTTTATTATTCCGGTAATAACAACACAAGGTACAGGAATGGCGTCGGTATAATATTGTCTGAAGAAATCGCAAAACATGTTTCCGGCTTCGTGCCGTTTTCGGATAGAGCCATGTTACTGAAATTAGATTCAAAACCGATCGCAATTAATATTATACAAATTTACGCACCGACAGCGGATAAACCTGACGATGAGATAGAGGAGTTTTATGAACACATAACATATCTTTTAAAACAAACAAAACCTCTCGACCTGAATATCATAATGGGCGACTTTAATGCCAAGGTTGGTACCGGAGGAGTAAAAGACGGAGTTGGGAATTTTGCTCTAGGAACTAGAAACGAAAAGGGTGATCATTTTGCCAGGAAGAAAATTTAAAAATTATGAATACGTGGTTTTGTTTACCTGCAAGAAGATTATATACCTAGAGATCTCCACAAGATTCAAGTGAACATGTAGTGCGAAACCAGATTGACTTCATTATTGTAAATAAACGATTTAGCTCATCCATTAGGAAAGTAAGCACATACCCTGGTGCCGACGTTCCATCGGATCACAATCTTTTGGTGGGCAAAATAAACATAAAATTGGCAAGACCAAAGAGATCCAACCGAGAAACAAAATTGGATATGGAAAAGCTGAAAATAGTGAAATAAGAGATCGGTTAGCAGCAGAGATCAACAATCAGGTACGAAATTTGAGAAATACAACAAATCTATGGGCACAAACAAAGGATATCCTTAAAGAAAAATCACGAAACATCCTGGGTACAAAAAAGTATTTCCCTAAACAGAAATGGATGACAGACGAGATTTTGCAAATGATGGATGTAAGGCGCCAATACAAAAACAATATTATTGGGGAGTATAAACGCATTCATCGAGATATCCAAGCTAAAATTAGGCGTGCCAAGCAAGACTGGTTAAAGAAAGAATGTGACGAATTAGAGAAACTGCAACATCTACATGATGGTTTCAATGTCCACAAAAAAATTAAAGAAATCACGGGTACAAATCGTAAAAAACTTACCGCTGCATTAACAAACGAACAAGGTCAATTTATAGCTGATGTAAATGAGGAACAAAAAACCTGGGAAAGTTATGTTCAACAGTTATTTCAAGATCAAAGGAGAACAATAAACAACAATAACACTAACAATAACTCTAACACACTACCTTTTGGATTCCCAATAACAAAAGAAGAAGTTAAAAAGGCGGTATTGTCATCAAAAAACAATAAAACTACAGGCCCGGATGATTTACCAGCAAAAATAATAAAATTTATAGATTATGATAATTTAGATATATTGGTCAAAATTTTTAATGAAATTTATGACACAGGTAATTTCCCAGAAGATTGGCTAAAGTCGACATTTATTACACTCCCGAAAAAAGCGAATGCTAAAAGCTGTAAAGATCATCATTTGATAAGTTTAATGAGTCATGCGCTTAAAATCTTTCTTAAAATACTGCAAAGTCGAATGTATTCCAAGTGCGAAGCACATATGGGAAAAACGTAGTTCGGATTTAAACAAGGCACAGGCACGAAAGAAGCTCTTTTTGGCGTAAATATATTGGTACAAAACTGCAGAGATGTTCAGAAGGATGTTTTTCTCTGTTTCCTTGATTACGAAAAAGCTTTCGATAGGGTGCAGCATGAAAAGTTGATAGAAATCTTAAGTGCATTAGATATCGAAGAAAAAACCATAAACTGTATCAGAAATCTTTATTGGAACCAAACAGCTAACGTAAAAACTCAGCATGGTTTAACAGATAGCATTGCAATTCAAAGAGGTGTACGTCAGGGCTGTATTTTGTCACCAACGCTCTTCAACTTATATGCGGAAACTATCTTCGTCGAGGCACTATCTGATGTGGAAGTAGGCATAAAAGTCAACGGCACGTTTTTAAATAATATAAGATATGCTGACGATACGACGTTAATAGCTTAATTTTGCGCTTAACATCAACACTCAAAAAACGAAATTTATGATAGTCAGCAGAAATAGAAAACCATATCCTGGTGCGACTATTACAATTAACAACAGTCAAATCGAAAAAGCGTCCACTTTGAAGTACCTTGGATGCTGGCTAAACGAAGACTGGAGTTGTAATGGGGAAATAAAGTTCCGAATTGAAATGGCCAGGAAGGCATTTCTTAAAAATAAGGAGCTTTTCTGCAGCAGGAACCTCAGCATGAAACTGCGGATACGTTTCGTTAAATGTTATGACTGGTCTGTTTTATTATATGGTGTAGAAGCATATACAGTAAAAGTAAAAGATATGAACAAGCTTGAAGCATTCAAAATGTGGACATACAGAAGAATGCTCAAGATTTCATGGGTAGACCGTGTCTCGAACGAGGAGGTTCTCAGAAGAATGAACGTGACAAGAGAATTAATCACAACTGTCAAACGTCGAAAAACAGCATACTTTGGCCATGTAATGAGGAGTGCGAAATACGAGATGTTGCAGCTCATCGTGCAGGGGAAGATCGAAGAACGAAGGGGAGTTTGTAGAAAACAACTGTCTTGGCTCCGAAATATTAGAAATTGGACTGGCATATCGGAAATTGGTGCACTGATAGAAACGAAAGGGAGCTGATAGAAAGGACAGGGAGCGGTACAAATAAATCACACAAACTATCATATGACGCTAACATTCTGTAAAGAATATGCAACACAAGAAGAAGAATAATTAACTTATATCCTATCTTCTTTTACACTTTTTGGTACTCAAAATTTTTATAACATATTAAAATACAAAAACTAGTTAAAATTATAATTATTTAATAACTAAAAAGAATAGATTAAATGCAATTTGTTTTATTTAATTATTTCATACATTTAATTATAAATAGCTGCATTTATATTTATTTCATTTGTCTAACTTTGTTTACAATTTAAATTTAATTTCCTACAGCTATTAACAATTTTACATCTAAAATTTTTATTAACACTATTAACATCAATTTAATTTAAATTAAATTTAATATAATTTCACGAAAATTAATCTAAATTACACTTAAATAACACACTTAATTATTAATTATTAATTTATTTTTTATTTGTTTTTATACCCGTATGACTATATAGTCCAAGGGTATAATAAATTTGCCATTACGTTTGTGACGCAGAGAAGGAGGGGAGGTAGATATAGACTCAAGTGTATGGATCGGATCAGAATCGAAAAATAAATCGATTTAGCTATGTATGTCCGTCCGTCTGTCCGTCCGTCCGTCCGTCCGTCATCACGATAACTCAAAAAGTAAAGGAGCTAGGATTATGAAATTTTCACAAAATCGTTTTTATGCAAAAAACGGAATCGAGTTTTAAATTCAGCCATTTTGGTCCACGGGTTCGAGTACCTGCCATACAACTTCTAATTCTATATGAGCATTACTCTGTACCTATGGAAGCTGCGTGTCTGAAATTTTGCCAAAAGTAGTTTAGTATAATGGCCAAAGTTACTGCAAAATTTGGTTGGTCTACTGCAGAGGGTTCGAGGAGCTGCCATACAACTCCTTCTTTTATATCAGCTTTACACTACACCTGATGAAGCTGGGTGTCTGAAATTTTGCAAAAAATAGTTTAGTGTAATGGCCAAAGTTACTACAAAATTTAGTTGGTCTACTGCTGAGGGTTCGAGTAGCTGCCATACAACTCCTTCTTTTATATGAGGATTACACTACACCAAATGAAGCTGGGTGTCTGAAATTTTGCCAAAAATAGTTTAGTGTAATCGCTAAAGTTACTGCAAAATTTGGTTGGTCTACTGCAAAGGGTTCGAGTAGCTGCCATACAACTCCTTCTTTTATATGAGCATTACACTACACCTAATAAAGCTGAATGTTTGAAATTTTGCCAAAAGTAATTAACCGGATGATATAATGTATATGTTACGGTCATACGGGTACCCCAGAGTTGACACAGTCTACTCTACTACACTCTTCCTCGTTTTTAATGATACTTTAAATAAAACTTTTAAAATTTTTCATAAAAATAAAAACTTATATATTAATCTTATAATAAATAATAAACACAAATATTAAACACTTTAGCTATGCCTTTTACTCTAATTCAGTCAGCTATTCAACTAGTTGCATTTCAACTTGTTATGTATACATATATTGTTACATATTTAAAATAAATTTAAATAGATCCAGTAAATATCAAACTTTAAGCAAACCCAATTCGATTGATAGTTTTGACTGAATCAAAAAAAAAAATAAAAATTCCACTCATTATTTCGTATAGTTGTAATTCTTCTTGAAAACCAAATCTGATTTTTTCGGAGTATATGTTCACCTTACGTCAAAAAATCCAGCCGTGTTAGCACTAAACGAAACTCACGTTTTTTCAAACCAGGATGCGGTTAAGTTCAGTATTCCTGGTTACAAACTTGAAACGTTTTTTAATCTCCATAGAGGTATTGCTCTTTATATTCGTAACGATATGGCCTATTCTTGATAAATATAACACAGGCACAAATCCAGAGTTTAACTATGTTTGGACCAAATTTATTTTTGGTGGCCATTCAACACATTTTTGTTTTTTGTACAGAAGTCCAAATAGTTCGAAGGAGAACACAATTGTAGAATTTGATATTTTATCGGATTCTATAATGAGCATCCTTCAGGACAATTCCGTAACTGAAATCGTTGTAGCAGGCGATTTCAATATCCACAATAAAAATTGGTTTCTATACTCTCCTCATACATCGGCAGAAGGCAAATATGTAGAACTTTTTAGCGCTCTTCATCAACTTACACAATTGGTGAAAGAACCTACTCGCATACCAGACAGTTCAAGCCATAGTGCTTATACTCTGAATCTATTTCTAACTTCTCATCCGGAAAAATACAGCATTTCTGTCATTAGCCCATTAGGCAGCTCTGACCACTGCCTTATTAGTTCTCAACTTCAAATCCAAAATTTAATTAACCAAAAAGTTCCTCCCAATCATAAAATTTGGCTCCTAAATAAAGTCAACTGGGATGATTTAAACTCCTTTTATAAAAACTTTAATTGGTCTCTTTTTTTCAACAATAGAAATGTTGATGTAGCTGTCAACGCATTAACTAGCGCTATTCTCCTTGGGATGACTCTTTTCATACCAAGTAAGATTAAAAGTGCTAAACACCGCAACCAGAATTGGTTAAACAAGAGATGCAGGCAAGCTATTAAGAAAAAAAATAAAGCTTTCTTTGAATTCAAGAGGCAACCAACCGAAAGCAACCGGATCTCATTTACAGAAGTTAGTAAGCGATGCAAAAGAATTTTAAGGCAGCAAAAATTTAAACATGATTTTTTACTAAGGCAAAAAGTTATTCGCTTCCAAAAAGGCAGCAAAAGTTTCTGGTCATTTGCCAAATCAGTAAAAAACAACTTCACTTCTTCTACAACTCCTACACTGATTTATAATAATGCTGTCATTGCTGACCCTGAACAAAAGGCAGATTTGCTGGCTCAAATCTTCGCAGCCAATTCAGCACTGCCGGCAACAACAACCTCTCCTCCGGTCTATGTACCAACAAATTCAAAACTTAAAAAAATTTATTTTCGCCAACGAGTTGTTGCTAAAGTTCTGAATGTTCACAAATCTGCTGATCCTGACGATATTCCACCAATTGTCCTCCAAAAATGCGCTAACACCCTAGCTGGTCCAGTAAGTAAACTTTTTCACATATCCTTTGTTTTGGAACTTACCCTTCTATTTGGAAAGTTTCTTATGTCCAGCCAATCCCAAAAAAGGGTGCCCAGAGCAATCCTGAAAATTATAGACCAATTGCTCTAACATCAGTACTATCAAAGGTTATGGAGTTAATAATTATTAATTTCCATTTAAAGGATATCTGAAGAGTAATGACCTCATAAGTGACCAACAATTTGTAAATTATTTTTTTGTAAGCCAAAATTATGGGATAATGAGTTAAATATATATAGACTTACTCAGCCACTACCAGACCACAATGACATCAAACACAGAATCTATAGGTCTAACATATAATAGTACCTTATATATATATAATAGTAGTTAATACCCGGTGCGCGTTGCTGCGCCTTTCAATGGAGGTTTAATTGAAGTTGATGTTACTGCAAAAAGTTAACACAAAAATTACACTCGGTTTACACATGTAAATTTTAAAATGTATGAAAGCAATCTTTTTAAAACCATTTTTCTAGGATTGTTCTAGTAATTTTTGAAACTTTCTGTAATTCAAAGCAGTACAAACTACTTTCCAAATTTTGACGTAATTTACTTCCAAAAAATTTTTTTTGAAAAATCGTAGGACCGACTGTTAACAGACTCAACTCTATTTTCAAGTTGCTTCAGACATATAAAATTTGAGGTAAACCGGTCAAATCGTTTCTAATTTAGAGTTAAGTAATGCAAAATTCTATTAAAAGCCACTGTGCCCCACTGGGTTAACAGAACTACACTTTCTCTTTGGGCAAAGCAGTATTGCGCAAAATTGGACGTAATTTGCTTCCAAATCACTCAACAAAATTTTTTGAGGCTTTCGTTTTAGCCAAAGCAGTACTTCGCAAATTTTGACAATATATCTTCCAAAATTATTTTGACCAACCGTCGGGCCGACATGGGTTAACAAATTCCAAATCTGTTAATAGTGTCAACTCAATTCTCACAGGAGAGCACGTATACAAAATTTGAAGAAAATCGGGCAAACCGTTTTTAATTTAGAGTTAGGTATTGAAAAAACCTATAAAAAGCTGTTGGGCCGCAATGGGTTAATGGAACTCACTCATTTTTTTGGGGTTTGGAAATTGTCAAGAAAGGACCTAATATTATTATTAAACCAAAAATTAGACAAGATGCTAGGAAAACTAAAAATGATATTAAAAGTATGGTGGATCCAGTTAAAGAAGACATAGCAATTACTAGCGTAAGTAATTCAAGAAATGGAGTGGTGGTAGTGTCTTGTGATGATGATGAGTCGGTAAATAAATTGAAAAACATTGCTGAAAACAAACTAAATGAAAATTATGACGTAAGTTTAAATGTAGGAAGAAATCCTAGAATTAAAATAATGGGGTTGTCGGAAAAAGAGAATGAGAATGCGAATAAACAAAATAAAATTACAAAATGATGTTCTGAAAGAAAGTTGTTTAAAAATTATAACGCAATATGAAAGGAAACTTAAATTTAATCCATTTGTTGCTATTATTGAAATTGATATTGATACTTATAACAAAATTATGAAACTAGGGAAAATAAAAGTAGGATGGGATATTTGTGCTGTTTATGATGGAGTTTATGTCAAAAGATGTTTCAAATGTCTAGGGTTTCGACACATAAGTAAGGATTGTTCAAAATCGTTTAAAAATGATACAAATAAAAAATGCTATAAATGTGCTGAGGAACATGATAATAAATATATATGTGAGGTAAATATGTTCAAATGTATAAATTGTATAAATATTAATGAGGAGTGCAAACTAAATCTTGAAATTGATAATGCTTTCGATACGGTAAAATGTGAGGTTTACAAGAGAAAATTAAACATTGAAAAAAGAAAGATATTTTAGCAATCAACTTCGGATAAGTATAAATTAAAATGTGTTTATGTTAATACTAATGGATTATTAAATAATTTACATCATTTAGAAATCTTAAGTACTAATAGTTTTGATATTATTTTAGTAAGTGAAACTCATATGACGGATGATATTGAAGAAAAAGAATTTCAGCTAAAAAATTACACTGTTGTATCATGTCTCTCTCATTCAAGACACACGGGAGGAGCTTCAATTTACATAAAAAAGGATATGCAATATAATGTGACTAGCTCCTTAAAAATGAAGTTTATGTGGATATTATCTGTTAAGGTCTTGTTAAATAAAATTGAATGGACAATGGCGGTTGTTTATAGATCACCTTCATCGGAATATCCAGTCTTGTCTTTTATTGATAAGTTTGGTGAGTGGTGTGATGAATTCATTGAAAAAGAAAACCATTGTGCGATTGTTGGTGATTTTAATATAGATTTGATGAAATCGGATACGTTGTAATACGATAAATACTATTAATCGGATTGGGCTAAAACAAATTGTACGAGAGCCCACAAAAATAACGAATGCAAGTCTAATTTAGAGTTAAGTAATGCAAAATTAGTTAATAGATTATTTATTGGTTAAAAATTATTGTAATTATGTAGAATATAAAATTGACCATAGCCTGAAAATTTCAGATCATGAGTCAATCTTGATAGAATGTAGGATTAATAAGCAATTAGATAAAATATACAAAATTAAGAAGATTTTCAAATATGATCAAAATAATTTCTCAAGTACTCTACAGGAACTATTTTTGCAAAATAGTATTTTTGGTTTAGATATTCACGGGAAGGCGTTGCAGTTCGAAATGAACATTATAGGATGTATTAGTTTACTTTCAAAAAACATTAGAGTAAAAATTTGTAATAATTTTCCAGGTTGGTTCACTAATGACTTAAGTAGCTTGAAACAATTGAAAACTCAAAGTTATATAAATGCTATTTATATGAGAGAAAACCATGAGTGTTGGAATCAATATTTAAACATCAGAAATAATTATAAAAATAAAATTATACAAGCAAAACAAAATTTTATTAAAAACAAAATTATAACTTGTGGAAGTGACCAGCGTGCATTATGGAAAAATATTAAAAATCTAGTACTTAATGAAAATAATCATGATGTTATTAATGAAATTAATTTTAATGGTAAAACAATAAAAAATGTACTGCAAATTACAGAGGAGTTTAACAAATACTTTATTGAAAGTATAAAAGAAAAACATGATTCCATACAAAATGTTCAATATAGTGATAACATTAATGCATTGTATAATAGATTTAATTTTCATTTAGTAACGGATGTTGAATTTGAACTAACGCTTAAAAATATGAAAAATAAAAAGGACTCTTTTGGATTAAATATTCAAATGTTTTTACATTCACTGGCAATACATAAAAAAAAAAAATAGGACCTCACTTATTGAATATAATTAATTGTTCATTAGCGAATGGTGTTTTTCCGGAAAGTTGGAAGCAATCAATTATAGTTCCGATAGCAAAAATAAAAACTTCAAATAAATGCGAGGATTTTAGGCCTATTAACATGATGTCTTTATTTGAGAAAATTTTGGAAAGATTAGTATTTAAACAACTGGAAGATCACCTTGAAAAAAACAACATTTTGATACCTGAACAATCAGGTTTCAGAAAGGGTCATTCCTGTGGCACTGCTTTTAATTGGATAACATTTGAATGGAAGAAAGAGATAGACGCAGGTAACATAGTTCTGACAATATTTCTGTCAGATCGAGACATCTGATCGATATTATTGTAGATCGAGAAATTCTTTTAAACAAGCTGGCAAAATATGGTGTATTAGGGAAAGAACATGATTGGTTTAAGAGTTTCATTTCTCAGAGGAAACAAAGGGTTCGGATAAATGATGTTACTTCATCTTCCATGTTTGATGAATTTGGTGTTCCCCAGAGATCCGTACTTGGTGTCGTTCTTTTTTTAATATATATAAATAATATAAAGGAGGCTTTAAAATTTAGTAAAGTGTCACTATTTGCTGATGATTGTCTTATATACATACCTAGCTGGGAAAAATTTTAAAGAAATCGAAAGTAAGCTAAATGAGGATCTAAAAGATGTGTATAATTGGATAAATATGAATAAATTAAAATTAAATATTAATAAAACCAAATGTATGATTTTTAACTCCAAACATAATCCAATTATAAAAATAGGCAATGAACAAATTGAGGTGGTAAATAGCTTTAAATATTTAGGTTTTATTATTGATAATAAATTAAGTTTTGATGAACATATCAATGGAATAAGTAACAAAATATCCAAGAAAATTGGTTTTTTAGGAAGACTTCGAAATACTATTGATCAAAAAACAGCAATTTTATTATATAACTCGCTAATACTTCCCCATTTTGATTACTCAGCATCAATTATCTTCTGTACTAAATCGGAATTTATCACAAGATTACAAGTCCTTCAAAACAAAGCTATGAGAGTTATATTAAAATGTGACCGATACACTTCGTTATGGCAGATGAATACAAGACTGAATTGGATGAGTGTCATCCAAAGAGCCATTTTCAAGGTACTAGTTTTTATATTTAAAATTAAAAACAATCTTTTACCTCGATATTTAGCAAACAATTTAACATATGTCAGTGAAGTAACTAACTATAATCTTCGGAATTCCAACAACTTTAGACTGCACAGATTCAATAAGGTGGCAACAAAAAATTCAGTTATGTATAAGGGAGTTCAAATTTTTAATGAAATGCCGAGTAGTATTAAATTAGAAAGAAATATTAACAAATTTATTAAATTGGTGAAGGATGAGATTGGGAATAAATTTTAAAATTTTTTTTAATTTTTTTAAATTTTAAATTTTTTTTAATATTACAAGCTTGTATATTTTGTCTCAGAATTCTAATTGATCTTTTTATTTAATGATTGATAAATTTAATTATTTTTTTTTTTTGTTTATAATATAACTAATATTCTTAACACTGGATTATAATTTGAAGTAAATGTTAATGTAATATTATTTGTAAAAGTTTTTATTAAACTAATAAATTAATAAATAAATAAAATCGGACAAAATTTGGACCCCAAAACTGTTAATAGCGTCTACTCAATTCTCAAAGAGCATCACGTATACAAAATTTGAAGTCAATCGGTCAAACCGTTTTCATTTTAGAACAAAGAAGTTTAAATACTTGCACCACAGCCTCAACTTGGCGGTCCGTTAGAGCAAAATTTTTGGGCCACGATTTCTTTCCGAACCCAAAAACCCCTATATACAAATTTTCATGAAAATCGGCTAGGTAGTTTAGGAGTCTATTCGCTACAAACAAACAAACATACAAACAAATAAACAAACTTTCGCTTTTATATATATAGATATAATAACACCATAATAGCTAAAGGTCTAACGTATGGAAGAATAGAGGTGCGAATTACAATATAAGGATTCGCTTTGAAGATGAACATTCAAAAAACTACAAGTAAGAACTAAAGACATCACTAGTAGCAATGTCATTGACAAGGAGACAGCCTCTGAATCCTCTGGAAGCTGGATTTTCATGTTTCGGTAAGAGATGTAATATATTGTCAAGGAGAGCGATATTTAAGGCACAATACATTGATGTACACCCGCTAAACGAATTTGTAATAAACGTACTGAATGAGAATATTAAAATAGCCAAGGACTCAAAATTAGCTAGGAGATTTGTAAATCCTGGAACTGGAAATACACAAATTAAAAAAAAACATAATATAAAATCATATTTCTACACTTATTTTCACTAATAATTTCCTTGAGAAATCAAAATAAAACATGCGTCGGTGAAACTGTTTTTTTTTACGTTCTAACTGTTCACTCTTATAGGCCTGACCATATATATGCATGTTGGAAAAAGGGGAAATATTATATTCTTATTATTAGAACTGATCAAATGAATTTTCTACATACAATTTTAACATGAGATAGTAGTACGCCTTATAACATGTAGAAACGTTTAGATTTTCAATAGATACAATCATAAAGTAACATATATAAGTAATATAGAGTATTCATACAGAGTAAAGTTTGTTAGTCATTTTTTCAAAACGCAAAATTTTGTATTCACTCAAAAGTATATTACTCAATTTATTAGCTTATAAATTGAGCAGAAATTATTGAAACTCATCTAAAAAAAATTTTTTTTTAGGATATGTATTCATTTATTAATGTTTTTGTCAACCATATAAAAGATGTCTATATGTACTCTATATGTACATTATGTACATATATACATAATATATACCTATACGGCTATACTTCTTTTTTTTATATTCGCATTTTCATTTATGTATGCATAAAAAACTATACTGATTTAACACCCATTTAAAGCTACTTTTATAAGTATTCGCCAATAATATTAGAAATAGCAATCAAAGTAAAAACTTTTTATTTATTAGAAATTCAAAAGACCAAGGGGTATTGTTTTCTTTTCTTTACTTTTTAAAATTGACTTGGTCAATGTGACTTTTGAAATTTATTAATTGAGACAATAAGATAGGGTGGTGTTGCCTAATTTCGAACATGTCCTATAATCGAACACTTTTTAAAAAAACTAGTATAAAAAGAAAATTTGACTTATTTTAAAAAAGGGTTTTTTTTTAATTTATTTGTTGAAGTTTCCCCTACCCTTAACAAAAAAATCAGAACAAAAAATAAGTTAATTATCTCACAAATCGCTAAAACTTGAAACTGGTTTTTGAACAGTGTGGTTTTCATTGAAATTGCTAATAAAAAAAGAGTTTTAAGGGTTGCAGGAAATAGTGTTTTTTTATGAAATCTGTAAGCAAATTGTTTAAAAACTTATATATTCATGCAAAGGAATATTTATTTATTGAATTTTGTTAAAAATTAAAGGAAAATATTAAAAACTTATTTATATTTTTGAACTGTTCGAATAAAGGAAACTAAAATACACAAATTTCGTATTTCGAACACAGTGTTCGAATTTAGGCAATTCAAATTAGTTTTAGATTCCCTTATTCGAAAACAAAGTTTTCTTCAGGTTTTAGGTTGTTACACATTAATTTTTTAGACAAAATGAAAATGTATCAGCAGCTTTCGGTAAATTCAGGGAAGGGTCTATGAACGTTAGGAACGCCAGTAAAATCTTTCGTATTCCGGTAACAACTCTGCATTACAAAATTTCTGTGATAAAAGCATTTAAGAAAATGAAAAAGGGCTATTCTAGAGTTTTTACTCAGAGCGAAGAAAAATTAATTGTATAATAACTTGTGAATTTGACTAAATGCGGCTTTTAGCGGGACCGGGAGCGAAATCTCGTCCATTTCAAGAATATTTATTTAATTTACTAGATTTTGAATTAGAATCGATTTTAGAGTTCAATTAAAAAATATATAGGATTGTTCGCTTTTCTTTCAAAATTAAGGAAAAAATTAGAAAAAGGAATAAAAAATCAAACATTTTGCTTTTTAAAATATTATTATTTATGAATTTTTATTTGGTCTGTTTTTTGATAGATTTACTTTATTTTTTTGAACCTCTTCGCCCAAATCAATTTATTAAGAAATTAAATTATTTGGTTGTAAATCTCGTGATTTTGATACGCGAGTTTTTGAAAAAATATGTATCTATGAAGATTGTATCTATACCTGTAGAGGAAAAAAAAATTAAAGGTTTTCTAAACTTAAAAATAATTTTATTCCATATTTTTTTAAAAACAATAGGTACCTTATGTACTTATGTTTTATTTAATTATAATAAAATTTTTATATTACGACTAAAAGGCAAAAAGCCAAGTGGAATACATCATATTACATTGCATTTCATTTTAAAAATATGTACATAAAACAAGCTTAAATTTTTGTATTCCATTTGGTATGTAAAACATTTATATTAATATTATAGTAGTAAGTGGTAGAAACTATATACATACACAAAAAGAAAAAAATTCATTAATAAAAAGAATTAACTTAAACAAAAAAAAAAAACAAGCAAAAATAGTTATCATTATTTTAAATATTCACAAACGTAATGGCAAATTTTGTATACCCTTTCGACTTATTACGGCTATAAAAATCAGCCACAAGTAAAATGAAAATAATTTTCTTATTTCATTATTTATGTGCAATTCATAAAAATATGTATAATAACATATACATACATTATTGTACGTTTATATTCATCTTGTCAAGTAAATATTATCATATACCTACATTAATACACATACTTTTCGATATAAAACAACAACAAAAGTAAGAAGAAGTTATATTTGCTATAATATAAATGCACATAAAACATTCATAAAACTCAAAAACGAACAGGGAAGAATGTAGTTGAGTAGACTGTGTCAACTCTGGGATACCCGTATGAGCGTAACGTATACATTATATCATCCGGTTAATTACTTTTGGCACAATTTCAAACATACAGCTTTATTAAGTGCAGTGTAATGCTCATATAAAAGAAGGAGTTGTATGGCAGCTACTCGAACTCTCTGCAGTAGACCAACCAAATTTTGCTATAACTTTGGCCATTTATCTAAACTATTTTTGGCAAAATTTCAGACACCCAGTTTCAATAGGTATAGAGTAATACTCATATAAAATAAGAAGTTTATGGCAGCTACTCGAACCCAATGCAGTAGACCAACCAAGTTTTGCAGTTTGTAGTTTTGGTTTTTGCTCTAAACCACTTTTGGCAAAATTTCAGACACGCAGCTGTAATAGGTACAGAGTAATACTCATATAAAAAAGAAGTTGTATGGCAGCTACCCGAACCCATGGACCAAAATGGCTGTATTTAAATAATAACGCTAATAACGTCATCGTACTATTGCAAGAAAACAGATTTGCGAAAAGTTCATGATCCTAACTCCTTCAGTTTTTGAGTTATCGTGCGGACGGAAGGACGATTTATTTGATTTATTTTTCGATTCTGATACGATCCATACGCTTGAGTCTATATCTACTCCCCCTCCTTCTCTGCGTCACAAACGTAATGGTAAATTTATATAGTCATACGGGTATAAAAATTTAGAATATTTTATGTAAAATATGAGTTTCAAGAATTTCTACTCATTTTTAGAGTAAAAAATATGAGAATTTATTTTTTGAGTAAAACGTGTGTTGATTATTGAGTGAAAGGAACGTGATTTTTTAAACGAATTTACTAACAAACTTTACTCTGGATGAATACTCTATATTATATGTTACTTTATGATACAATTCAATTATTGTTTATATTGTAATAATTTTGCGTTAAAGTTATATGGTATTCTTTATTGTGAGTATTTATTAAATTATTTTTTTGTTTATATTGTTATGTTAATGTATTTGTTATTAAAGATATATAATTATTAATTATTGATTAAGCCATTAATTTGAACCCAATGGTGAATGGTAGCTTAGTCGAGTCGAAAACCAGATCAAGTTTTTTTTCACATTCACTGGGATTTTAACCCGGCCTTCCGCATGAATACTCTGACTTCGGTGCCATCCAGCCGTTTTCACAAATTGCGTTTTTAGCACATTTTCAACAAATTTTGTCAAATAGTAACTTCACTCAGTCCGTATATTTACAAAAACTGTTGCGCTGTTCAAAATAGAGTAAAAAAGTTCCCCCCAAAGTTGGAAAAAGCCCCATATTTAAATTGATATAAGAAGAGTTCTGTTAGGTGTATTTTCATAGACTCAAGATATAGACTCAAGTGTAAGGATCGAGAATCGAAAAATAAATCGATTTAGCTATGTATGTCCGTCCGTCCGCACGATAACTCAAAAACTAAAAGAACTAGGATCATGAATTTTCGCAAATCCGTTTTTTTTCAATAGCCGTCATCGTTATTTAAATCCAGCCATTTTGGTCCATTGGTTCGGGTAGCTGCCATACAACTTATTTTTTTATATGAGTATTACTCTGTACCTATTACAGCTGCGTGTCTGAAATTTTGCCGAAAATAGTTTAGTTTTATGGCCAAAGTTTCTGCAAAATTTGGTTAGTCTTCTGCAGTGGGTTCGAGTAGTTGTCATACAACTTCATATTTCACATGAGCAGTACTCTATACATAATAAAGCTGAATGTTTGAAATTTTTCCAAACGTAATTAGCCGGATGATATAATGTTTATATTAAGGTCATACGGGTATTCCAGAGTTGAGAAATTCTACTCTACTACATTCTTCCTCGTTTTTAATTAAAGGTACTGTATCTATATGTAAATATGATCGAAGATAGATTGCGCTAAAATAAAACTAGAATAAAACGAAAAGCAATTAATAACAGTTAATAAAATTAATTTACTTAATATTTTCCAAACTAAAATACAGAGTGTATTATTAAGTGTGTCATTTCTGAGATACCCGTACGAACCCCTGATTTAAAATGCAATAATAATCACACTGTCTTTAATATTATTTTCTAAACTTTTAATTTTTTATTTAATTTTTTTTACCTACAGTTTCGGATCGGACCGACAAAAAATAAACTTGAACGTAGAAATAGCTCATAAAATTTTTTGTATAAAAATTTCATGACTTCAAAGTTTCAAAGTATTATTCTAACAAGAAATTTCTGAATTTTTATTTTTTTATAAAACATTTCGCCCTGAAAAATTGTATTGTTTGGGAGGGAAGCGGCACGAAATCCCAAATGACACAAACCAACGAGGATAAAACCCAGACATTTTATAAAAATCCAGAAAAGACCAAATCCTGATTAACAATATCCAGGAAAGACCAAATCCTGAAAAAACAAAATCCAAAAAGATTCTATATTTTGTGACAAAAAGCTAATCAAAGCATTAATGTTTTTAGTTTACACTAAAAACCATTTAATTATATAAACCTATATATTCGAATAACTTTGAGTTTAATGGCTCAATAGATTATTCGATATTCACAACCATAATACGAGAAATAGATCAAATTTTTACTTAACTTTATTCGGAACAGACAACCAAAAAAAAATTGCCTGTATAACTGTCTAAAACTATTTAATGATTTACCCACTGAGTTAAAACAAATCAACAATATCTGTTTTTTTAAAAAGAAAATCAAGGAACTTATACAATTGTAGTCCCACTAACTATAAGTCTTCTAAATATCATTAACACTCAAGAGAAACCAACATTTTAAAGTGATCTTCAAAAGCGCCAATAAAGAGAAAATTATTTAGACCAAATATTATTAGTGTAAGTGAAAGCGAAAATAGTAATAGTAAAAAATAAAAATAAAAAAAATTAAAACCAAACAAAATCAAAACAATCAAATCAAAGGAAAAAAAAAAAAAAAAAAGGAAATATATAATTAACTTAAAATTGTAATTATAAATTCTATATAAAAAAAAAAAAAAAAATAACATTTAAATAAATCAAAATTAATTATGAATTCTATAGGGCCAGATGGCTAAAAGCTAAGGTCCCAAAATTACCTATATATACTTATGAATTTTATTTATGTCAATATATTATTTCAAAAAATTGTCTAGATTTAAGTTAAATATTTAAGGAATTAAATTAAATAAAGAAAAAAAAAAAAAAAAAAAATGTAAATTAGTGCAACAAATAACAGGAGAACTATGATTATACTACATATTTATAACAGAAGTGTTCAAAGTTCTATATTATAAAACATGAGAATTAACCAATTCTTATCACAATATTTCAATCAGAAATTAATCTTTTCCATTCCTGTAACGTGGATCAGGTCTTATTTAAACGAAATCGATAAATTAATAAAAATTTTTTAAAATATTTTAAAATAGAAAAATTAATTAGAAAATTTTTTTAGTTTTATAAAGTTAATTTCGTTAGCTATGTTTACAATCAAACTAAAATAAGCTACTTTTATGGTTTTAAAATGATCTATTAATTTTTCATTAAATTTTAACCAAATGGGTGTGGGGTATTTCTAAATCAAGTCGTTGGCACCGACTTACTGTTTCTTTACTTGTTTTTCTTTAATCTAGTATTCACTTAAAATAAAAATTTCAAAGTATTTTTGTTTACTCTACGTATTTGTAATGTAACTATTCACTTCATTATAAACATAAACGGCAAATATAAACCCATATTTAAAAAAAAAAAATATTAATTTAATATAACCATATATAAGAATTATAAATGTATATAATTTCTGCCTGAAATATCCGTTTAAGTAAATCAAACTATTGGTTGGGGCCTTAAACACAAAAGTCCGGTTTGGGTTTGAAGTTTAATATTAGGAAATAAAACTTCAGAAATGGACGAACTATGGATTATGTGTCCTACAAAGGGATAAATTAGAGGGGATTAAGACGTTAATAAAGAGTGTTCAAAATTGAGGTATCATTTTGATTTTGCTGCCAATTTTTTATAGCTACCCGAAATTTTTATACGAGGTTTCTTTAGGTATATTCTAAATATATTTCGGTTAATTAATATGGAACCCAAAGTCGAAACCCGACAAAACTTTTTTCACTTCCACTGGGATTTGAACCCAGGGATTTCTCACAAAAGGTTGACACTCTAACCACTGTTCCACCCAGCCGTTTACTTAAAATTTACCAATTTACCAAAAGACTCAAAATTTTATTAAAAGTTAATTAAATTTTTTATTTTCATCATTTATTTGTTCTTAAATTTTTAAATTTAATAATTAATGTTTGTCTGTTAATATCAGATTAATTTTAAAGTTAGTATAAGTTATAAATAAGTACTCTAATACAAGTATCATACACATCCAAAAATACTACAAATGTGAAATATCGTTTTTAAATGGAAAAAAATATGGACATATCTAAAATAGAAATAATGTTTAATTGTGTCCTAATGGTATTTGTTAGTACTTCAATGAAATTCTAATACTTCAAATAATATTAAAAATATTCATCTTGACAGATCAATTACGAGTCAAATTTAAAATCCATTCCCAAGGACATTTGAATTCTTAAAAAATAGCAAAACAATTTGATATGGTTGTGTAACTGAATGTTTTTATTTTAAAAGGAAGAAACAGATTAAAACTTAGAAAATATCCATTAGCAGTACAATTTTCCGCTTTAGCGGTTTATTAACGCGAGTTTTCGTGGTCCTTAATATTAATTAAACAGGAATAAGCTAATAATAGAATAATTATTGTATCTCATAAAACGGGTATAATTTTACTTGTATGTCTTTATAATATTTCATCCAAAAATTTTATATAATTTTCAGAATGGGGAGAGTGTTTAAAATGATTGGGTAATTAACAATTACTTATAGCAATGGTCTTAGATCCTTTATATATATCTAAATTGGAGTGGATGATTTAATATGCTCCTTACAAACTAAACAATACAAGTATTATAACACATGTTACTTTCAAAACTTAGTATATAAGATATATTTGTAAAAATTTTCAAAGGTAATTTCAGTAAGCCAGAAAGAAAATCATTTGCCAAATAAATGGTAAACTGATTATTAAATTTATAATAAAACTCATTAAAAAGGCAAAACATTTTTTTGTGAAAAAATTTTTCATTGCTTTAAAACATCTACATTCACACTGTCATAAATATTGTTCTTAACATTTAATAATAAGTTTAATATTATTTTTTCCATTTTTTGCCTTAAAATGAACTGAAAAATTAATGGAAAAATAAATTGGCGGAAAATAAATGGAAATGACTCGACAGAGAAAATTTAGTTGCTACATTTTCTATAAAATTCTTAGAATGGATGAGCAATAAAAAACATATATTTTCGTATTGCATGAAAATATGCCATTGGAAAATATTCTATGAAGTTGAATTAAAAAAATATCTGATCTTATTTCAAATTTTCTTTTTTTTTATTTTTTGTTTAGTTTTTCATTGAATAAAAGCAAATGAAAACTATGCGATTGTCTTATATGACATCATATTGATGAGTTGTATTTTGTAAATATCTTTAAGTTGTAAAGAGTATTTTATTGTAAGGAGGTAAGATAAGTGACTTTGAAAAAATATTTATTACTTATATGATTTATGGATGAAAAGACAAAGATATATTTATAAATTGATTCATGTATTTAAAATTTTATTAGAACAACGAACCTCAAAGTTTTACAATTACAAAGCATAAATTATTATCTTATATATATTAGAAATGTTTTAAAAATTTTTAAAACTTAAAATTTATGATGTATCAGAAAATAGTATTTTTTTATAGGTTCGTTTGAAATTTCATCAAAATAATTTTTAATACCAGCACGGACATAATTCTAATGGTTCATGAATTAAAATTACTATTATGTTCGGACGCTGTAGAGGAGGCGAGAAAAAGTAGAAGCGTATGGATAATATCAAAAGCAAAATGCAAGCTAATTGTGTGACCATCATAAATCTTTTTATAATAAAGCGCTATAGGTTTTTAAAATTTTATGAAAATTAGTTAATAATAAAGGTAAAGATTTAGAAATTTTAGTGGAAGAAGTTCCAAAACAATTTTTGTTTTTCAATGCTTAACTCCAGATCTGAAATTTCGTAAACAATTTGGTTAATCTTTTTTACTCGCAGGAAATTCATGTAGCTATTATTAAAATGTTTAACCTTTAATTGTATGTTTAATAAAGCCAGGTCTTCAACATTTTTGTAAAAGCAATTATTTTTCATAGTGAACTATATACTTTAAAAAAATTTGGTCCGTTAAGCAAAATCTTAAAAAAAGAGTCAAACTAATACCAAAAGAACATTAAAAGGTAATTGGAGGTGATTTATCAACAATTAGCTTAAAATTTAAATGCTTTTTATTTAAGTTGGTTTTTCAATAATACTGGGTAGGAATAAAAGCACGCCTGCGTGTAAAATTTAATAGCTTTTTTGGTTATAATTATTTTTTATTGTTTTCCTACTTTTAAATATTTTATTGACGGATTTTTTTACTATTAAAACAAAAATTGAAACAGATTTATATTATATAACAAAGTGCAATAGTAAATATTGGGTACATGCAATTAGTCCAAATGAAATAATGCCAATTTGCAGTTTTTTGGCTTAATTTCAATAACCCATTTGAAATAAAGCCAAAATAATAATTCTTAATTTTGGGCTTTATTTCATTTTTAACAATTTTTGAAAAAGAAATAAATTTATTTCCAAAACTCACATATACACACATATATAAGAATCTCACGTACGCATATATGTATATTAATTATATACATATGTATATACATATTTGAATACAATCTATACAAAATGTAATTTTCACAAAATTTCTGAAAAACAACACTTCTATTGTTTGCACATTAAAACAAGAATTAACAATTTGAAGTAAATTCAAATTGGCTTTATTTCAATTTTTCATATTAGAAATAAAACCAAAATTTTAAAATCCAGTTTTTGGCTATATTACAATTAATATGATAATGAAATAAAGTCAATTGGCTTTATTTCATTTGACCTTATTGCATGTACCCGTAAATATTTTATTTAATTTCCTTATTTTTGATCCTATTTTTCAATTTTACTTACTCCGTCCATCGTCCAGCCGTTACATAAATTTTGAAAATCTGAATGTCAAATTTAGAAACGGATTTCAAATTGTTTTATTACCCATAATTATTTTTATAATGCTTAAACTAATTTATTTGGTTATTCACATATTTAAATAATTAAATAAATTTAGAATAATTAAATTAGATTATAATTTAAGTATATGTGATTTAAAGTAATTTATATTGTAAAGTAAAAAATATTATTTTTGTAATTTATATAGGTATACATAACTTTAAACTTATTACAAAAGCTGCGCAAAACAAACTTATAATTTTTCACTTACGAGTATATGCGGTTAATATTTTTTATATTACATTTTATTGTTTTCGAAATTGTTTTTGAAACAAAATTCATTCAAAATTTTAAACATTTAGATGTAACCATGATCAAAAATTAAAACATAATCAATATTACACTTAAATAATACGAGTATATTAACGACATCTGATCACAGCGCGGAAATTTTAAAACTGATCTAAATATTTTTTGAAAGAAAATATGAAGCAAATATTAAAAACGTTTTTTTTTTTTTGTTATTGTTCTTTTAATTGTTAAGTTGTGGAATTCAACTTTGCACTTAATTTAGACGAAGAAATTAAATTCAATTAAAATAAATTTTAATTAAAACTTCGTTATGACAATTGCAGCAATTGTTTCTTTTAGAAACAAAACAAAGTTTCAGAATTTTAGAAGAAAAAAATAAGTACACAAGTGAATATTTAAAAATCAAAATTGTTTTCAATGCATAAAAAGCTGTGGATAGACATTTCAGGCAATCATATAAGTAGTTTCAACCACTTTTTAATAAATGCAAGGAAATAATACTTTATATGTATATTTCTAAATTTGTTAATGATCGAATTTCCTCAATGAACCATGAAGCGAATACTCAACCGTTAATACATTTGCTATTCTAACTAAAATATAATCAGTTAACACTAACAAGATTTAGAATTCATTAAAGTAAACAATGAATGTTAAGAGAAATGCTCCAATTTTAGAATAAAAAAAAATATTTTTTAAGCAAAATTTATATTAAATCAAGTTTTCTAATTATAGGTTTAAGTTTAATAATTATAAAAATTAAGTTTTATTTTTAGCCAACATTGTATTCATAAAAGACCATATATTTATTAGAACAATATATATAAAAAAGCAATTATTAAAAGTCATGAATGTAAAACAAAATAATTTGATAAACTCATATAACTTAAACACAAGTTAAGACAATACCAATGAATCTGTACAATCCAGACTATATTTAACACTTAACACACACAATTTCATTAACATGAAGCTTTTTTGTGTACGACAGTAATAAAAAATGATGATAACGAACATTGGGAATCTATAGAGACTATTGCATTATTTTGTATATCTTACTGGATTTTACTGTATACCTACAACTAATTAATTTACGGATGTCTTTAATTAAACTAACGCATTTCTTAAGTTTTAGACTGACGCTAAAAGTTTCTATATCCATCTCTACAGAAATGTATAATTATAGACATCAATTAGAATCAGAATTGGCATGTTCAGTGACCTCTGATTAAATTTTTCTCTTTCTTTTATATAAGCATTACACTACACCTAATGAAGCTGGGTGTCTGAAATTTTTCCAAAAATAGTTTAGTGTAATGGACAAAGTTAAAGCAAAATTTGGTTGGTCTGCTGCAGAGGGTTCGACTAGCTGCCATATAGCTCCTTTTCTTATATGAGCCTTACACTACACTTAATAAAGCTGTACGTTTGCCAAAAGTAACTAACCGGATGATATAATGTATATGTTACGGTCATACGGGTATCCCAGAGTCTACTCTACTACACTCTTCCTCGTTTTTCTTTCCTTTTCAATTAATTTGAAATAAATTACGGATCAAAACTGCGAGAACTAAACGATATCATACGGATTTCTTTTTCAATTTTTATATATTTCTATTAAGAAGGCTGTACGAAAAAGGTCCCCAAAACAAAAATTAAAAAGGCTCCTAAAACAACTTTTTTCATTTTTATTTTTGACAAACATTTTATTAAAATTTAAATAAGAAGCCAATGGACATTTAGGTATTGTTGAGAAAATAAAGGTTTTCCCCTTTTCCAGAATAATTATTTACATGTATAGGATAGATCCTTCACATTCATTATCATGATGGATCAGGGTTCCAACATTTGTTTAGCGGAGGTTTGGGGCGACAGCCACATTTTTTAAATGTTTGTTTCTGACTTATTATTTATTAGAAAAATTTAGGAAAGATTTTATAGTTGGATACAAAACCTGGGTTCCAATAATTTTTTAATATGCTAGAATAGGAATAAATAAAATAGTTGTTTAATATTTTCTGAAAAGAAGGGGTTTTTAAAAAAGCACATTTTCAAAATAATATAGTGTTCATACTAAGTATTTTATCCGAATATAATGTTGAAGCTTCAATATTAACATTTAATTTAGGAAATATATACGTTAGTGACTAAGTTACTGCTTACTTATAAAAACAGTAAATATTTAATATTTAAGCCCTAGTAGCCCTTTAGCCCCTCTATGGAGAAGGTTGCCATATTTCTCAAGGATATAATCATCACTACTCCCCTTCCCCCAAACTTTTTTAGGTTCTAGGAATTAAATAGTGAATTCCACAAAAATTTGGAATTTTACTTAGAATTTTACTATTTAAGCAAAAATGGTTAAAACTGAGAGACACTTTCTTCAATTTAAAGAACCCGTTTTAAATTTAAGAAAATCTTTTAACATATGTTAAAATATAATGTTGGACCTTTAAATTTTGTATATTAAGGAAAAAATATTTAAACAGGTATTCAAGTTACAGGTGTTTAAAAATAGCAAGATTTCAATTTTCGAGCCCTTATAGCTCCAATACAGGGGACGCGACAAAAAAATAATGTTAACCGACTCCTACTAATTTCTGAGGATCTAACTCCTCCCAAAATTTCAAGACCTTAGCTAAAACCGTTCAGAAGATATGTGTGGCCAAAAATTTTTCAAAAATTGAGTTTTGCATAATGGTAAATTTTAGTACCGTATGGCAACCCTATACATTTTAGCGACGTATTTCTGTAAAGTATATAAAAGCAGCTCTCTTCTACCCATGGTTAAAATTTCTTTACTCTATTTCAAACGGTGTAAAAGTTTTTGTAAACATACGGACGTACGGACGGACGGACAGACGGACGGAGTGAACAAAATTTTTTGAAAATGTGCTAAAAAGCGATACCTCCTGCTTTATCAATAAGCCAATTTTACTAAAAACTAAAATTGTTATAGAAAAATTAACAACCAATTTAATGTTAAATATTTTTCGCATAATCAACATAATCTAAATGTCATGTATCTTATAAAAATAATTTTGGGGACTTTGTTCATGGAAAAGTTTTCGATATGAAAAACGTGTCCAAAATTTAGGAAAAACGTCCCCAATATTTCATACTAATTTTGAGGACTTGTTTCTTTTTTGGCGACTTTTTCTTGGTATAAATAGGAAGAAACATATACGTAATATATTATAAATTCATGGAATTACGTATGCGATTCGGCACGTTTAATTTTTATTATCTGTAATTTTTTTTCCTATAATATGTAAAGTTTGATTTACTGAAGTTTAATAAATTAAACAATTTTTATTGTTATATTTCCCCGTTTGTACTTTCGCAACAAATCAACTAAATTTAATTATCATACAGATATGGTGCAATTTTTTTTAAATTCCGTATAGGCTTCTTTTAATATACCATACATTTAGAATAATAATTTAATTTTTGTTCAGGTTTTTATTTTTACTATGGCTAAATATATGACTATAATTGACATTAATGAATCATTGC
The DNA here is from genome assembly GCA_963082915.1 of Dolichopus griseipennis. NCBI lineage: Eukaryota > Metazoa > Arthropoda > Insecta > Diptera > Dolichopodidae > Dolichopus > Dolichopus griseipennis. Next base: position 50,283,843 of record OY720445.1, on the reverse strand, counting down.
TTATACCGACGTGTGTAGATAATTTTTTTAATTAAATGCATTGGAGCACCTCGTAACACATTTATGAGATTTCAAATTTGTTATACTACATATACACAAGATAAAATTAAACTTTGATTTCATATTTGTATTTCATAAAACTTTACAAAAAGAAGGCAGGCATAATTTAACGTAATAAAAATTTTATAGATAGAATATTAGAATTTAATGACACCAAAATTATTAGCTATATTTATGTACAAAAGAGGTAAAGATTAATTCCACAAACTAGTCATATTTTAAAAACAATGCAACTAATAAAAGTGAGCGATGAAATCAAGACATACCAAATTTGACATCAAATTAAAAAATTAAAAATTAAATTACGATTGGCTTAAAAAGTTTATCTAAAACAACCCATAATACCTACCAAAAAATTTTAATACAATAAAATTCACAATTACTGCATGGTTAGGCATTATTTTTAAAATTTTTCAAAATTAAAATTAACTATACCATTTTCATATTTGGTTAATATTTGCGAAAAGCCTTTTCAACACATTTGCTAATATATCCCCTATGTAGCTTCACTCTTTCGGTCTGTCTGTGTGTTTACAAAACTTTTACACTATTATACACTATTATTAGTTCCGAAACCAATTAAGATAGAACCTCCAAATTTGGTACTAGGGTGTCGTTTTCGATTTCCTTTGTCTCCTTGAAATTTGAGCCCAATTGGGGGTGGGGATCGCCACTGAGTTCCGAGGACCTTAAAGCATATTTTCGAAATTAATAAAGATAGTAACTTGAAACAAATGTAGAATCGTCAAATTTGGCACATGGGTGTTCTTTACTATTTTCTGCGTGTCCCTCTAATTTGGGATCAATTGGAGTGGTGGTTCAGTACCTCTCTTAGACCCCCCAATGTTTAAAAGCTTATCATCGAAATTAATAAAACAAGTAACTTAAAATTACGAAAGTTCCAATTGGGGACAAGGGTTAACTAGTATTGAAAGTATGACGGGACTGCATATGGGCGAAATCGTACCATGGTTTTGGGTCCTGGAACCCTTGAAAAGTTGAAGGGCTAACAAACAAATATCTTAAAAACACCATAACTCAAAAAATAATGCCGCTATTTTGATGAAATTTAAACTCTAGGTTACTAGTAATGAAAGTACCATGGGAATTGGTTGTGGTCGAGTTTAATTTCGAAGCCAAAGAATATATTTCCTATGTGTCCTCGAAATTTAGACTTAATTGTAGTGGTTCAGCTATGTTCAAAGGTACTTGCTGCATTTTTGTAAAATTTATTTTTATATTTAAATGAATTATATGAAAAAGTCTAAATTTGTCATTGTATTGTAGAAATATATTTATTGCATATTTTGCTTTTATAAGCTTTTCTATTAGGTACATAAACTAACCATTTAAAATAATTGCAATTTTGAAAAATTTGGATTATTAAATATGTTATGCTTTGATTATCATTTATCACAAAATTTAATAATTAGAATTTTTTCATTTTGTAATTGAATTGGAATAAATATATTTTCATTTATTTCAAGTTTTTTTGCTTTTTAATATTTTTAAATTAATTTATTTAATTAATTTATTAATTTATATGTAAGAATTTGTAATATTTTTTAATAGATAGTGTAATTAGAAAATATTTTTAGTATTATAAAGTTTGGTTAGCTATGTCTTACGATCAAATTAATAACAGCTTTTATGGTGTTAAAATGACTTATGGATATGTCCTTAAATTTGAACCAAATAGGTGTAGGGTATTTCTAAGTCGGTTGCACCGACTGACTGTTTCTTGTACTTGTTTCTAAACATTTTAATACGATTTGAACTATGTTGTATGTATTCTTTATCCTAATTAAAAAGTTTTATGAATACATAATTATGTACAACAAAATTTAAGATATCATAATTAACAAGTTTAGTACTTAGTATTATATTATATTGAAGCTGCCAGAAGTACAAAATAATAGTTAAGTTGACAGAAGTCGAGATTTTATTTAAAATCACAATTTTAAGATTTATAACATATCTACAAAGATATTAAAAAAAAGTAACTAATCAATTAAAAAATTGATAAATTTTTCGTCCCCTTATTCAATTTTTAGCACATTTTCAAAAAATTTTGTAAAAATGTACCCATATAGCTTCACTCTGTCCGTCCATCCGTGTGTTTACAAAAACTTTTACACCGTTTGAAATAGAGTAAAGAAATTTTAACCATGGGTAGTTTTTGCAAGAAAAATAATTTCGTAGAAGAATTTTTTTCTGTAGCCACACCTGTTACGGGGCTACAGCCTCCCAAAGTTGGAAAAATCCCTATATTTAAATGGTTATAAGAAGAGTTCTGTTAGATATATTTTAATCTGAAAACGGCAAACGATAGCTGGTTTCATATTAACTTACATAAATTTTTGACAGACAAATGTTTAGGGTTGCCATACGATACTAAAATTTAACATTACACAAAACTCAATTTTTGCAAAATTTTTGACCACACATATCTTCTGAACGGTTCAAGCTAGGGTCTTGAAATTTGGGAGAAGTTAGATAATCAGAAAATAGTAGGATACGGTTAACAAAATTTTTTTGTCAAGCCCCCTATTTAGGAGCTTTAAGGGCTCGAAAATTGAAATTTTGCTATTTTTAAATACCTGTAACTTGAATACCTGTCCAAATTTTTTTTTAGTGATATACAAAATTCGAAGCTCTATAATTATATTTCAACATATGTCAAAGGTTTTTCTTAATTTTGAAGGGTTACGAAGCTACAGCCCCTGCAAATTTCAGAAAAGCCCTTTATTTAAAATGATATAACATGAGTTCTATTAAGTTTATTTTCAATCGAAAAACGGTATAAGAGAATGCTTTTATAGACTTAACAAAAATACGTCGATCAAATTTATAGGGTTGCCATACGGTACTAAAATATAGCATTATATAAAACTCAATTTTTGCAAAATTTTTGGTCCCACATATCTCTTAAATGGTTTAAGATAGAGTCTTGACATTCTGGGAGAAGTTAGATCCACAAAAGTTAGTAGGAGTCGGTTAACAAAATTTTTTTGTCAAGCACCCTGTTTAGAAGCTATAAGGACTCAAAAATTGAAATTTTGCTATTTTTAAGCACCTGTAACTTGAATACCTGTCCAATTTTTTTTTTTAATATACAAAATTTGAAGGTTCAACATTATATTTTAACATATGTTAAAAGTTTTTCTTAAATTTAAAAGCGGTTCCTCCATGGTCGCCATTTTGACCACGAATGGACAGAAAATATGCGTGGTAATAAACTAATGTCGTTTTAAAAGAATGCTGTTAATTTTGAAAAATTAGTATAAGACTTAAGAAAGATATGACTAAGAAACTATATCTTAAACCCAACAGCATTGTATAATCTTACATAATTAATGCAGGGCTGTCAACCTAATACATCTTCGCCTTTTAATTTATTATCTATTTTAATAGTTACAAACTAAAATATATTTTAACATTTTATAACATTACTACATCTTCTTCTTTAAAGTAATTATTAAATTTTGTTTAATATTTCATCTCTTAATAATAATTATATATTTACAAAGTTTAATTTAAAAAAAAAATTATTAGTTTGATATAATTTTCAATCATAAAAAATACATTTAACAAAATACATTCTCATACATTTACTATAGTGTTAAACAAAATTCTTATTTTCTAATATACATTTTAGCATATAATAGGTTTTGTTTAAAATTATATTTCATTATTTCATTTATTTCAATTAAAAAAAAAATAAAAATATGTATATGCATGAAACATATGTGCATATAATAATTATAAGCATATAAAAATTTTACTTTCATATATTTAATGATAATCTTTATACCAGTATGACTATATAGTCAAAGGGAATAATACATTTGCCATTTCGTTTGTGACGCAGAGAAGGAGGGGGGGTTGATATAGTTCAAGTATATGGATCGGATCAGAATCGAAAAATAAATCGATTTAGCTATGTATGTCCGTCCGTCATCACGATAACTCAAAAAATAAAGGAGCTAGGATTATGAAATTTTCACAAATTTGCTTTTATGCAAAAATCGGAATCGCTATTTAAATTCAGCCATTTTGGTCCACGGGTTCGAATACCTGCCATACAACTTCTAATTTTATATGAGCATTACTCTATACCTATGGAAGCTGAGTGTCTGAAATTTGTGCGTAAGGAATTTTAGACCTGTACCGACTACATTAAGAAGCCCCCGTTTGTGTCTTGTATTTGGTCTCAGTCTTTTAATTTGAGAATCTAGTAAATTGAAGTTTTCAACCACGGTATTTATTACAAGTGCATTTTGTTTTGCATTTCGTTCTATTATTTTAAAATTGTCGTATATTTGATCTTTTGCTATAACTAGTTGAGTAATATTTATTATATCCAGAATTTTTTCAAAGTTTTTAATAATTTTAAGTTCGCCAGTTTTTATGGTGATATAGCCATTATTTTGATTAAGGTTCTGAATTTCTATTGTTTTGGCCTGGATTGTTGTCAGTAATGTGCCTATTAAAAGTGCTGTCCCTATTGTCATGGTTCGTTTCTGGAAGTATACGTAAATTTCTTTTATTATTATTTTTTCTTCTAAATTTTGTTTTAATTGTAGGTTTATTATTGTTTTGGTGCTTTTTTCGTCTTTTTCGTAAGATTTATACTATTTAAATCCGTCTGGTGTTACAATATGATTTTCGTCTAAGGGTTCAGGTATTATTTTTCTAACTTGCGGTGGTTTTTCCCTCACCTTATTTCTCAATGGTATTTTCTTTGATTTAAATATTCTTTGTTTTATTTTGGGATATTGGTTTGACGTTATAGAACCGTGAAAGAAGTCTATTGGCTTTTTTTCAGTCTTCTATGTATAGAGTTATTATAGAATTTTAGTATTTTATGTATTTTTTCTTCTACGGAGTCTTTGTCTACTTTATCGTCAAGTTTTAAAAGCGAAAGTGTTCGTTTATTGCATTGTGGAGGCGTTCGTCATCCGTGTTAAATTTATTGTTATTGTTAGAGGTGAAGTGTGTGATAATGTTTTCATCCTCAATTCATTTCCAACAATGCTGGATATTGGGTCAGGGCTCTTTTAAATTCAGTCCAACTTCGATTCTCAATTCTTATTGCTTTTGCATATTTTGTGAACTTATCGATTGTTGTTAAAAATATATTTTTATTGAGATAGAAGACGACTGCGTGTATTATTTCTCTAGGGTTACTTAGAGTCCAAGTAATTTTATATTTTTGTTTGACGGGTTTCCTGTTATATTTCTTGATATTGCATATTTCGCAATTATTGGGATGGAAGAATTTTTCTCTAAGTTGCATAAAGTTTTTGCTAATACCTCGATGGTTGTTTCTCTTCATTTTCAACAAGTTGTGTCTATTCGTTTTTGTCTGTAATGTTTTTAAGCAGTTTTCCGAATTTGACAATTTTGCATTTATTTTTGTTATTGTTGAAATGATTTTTAACGGAATTAGTAAAGTTGTTAGCAAAAGTTACGTCTTCAATTAAAACTGCGTTGGTTTTATTCATATCAAAATGATTTACTACCGTTATTAGAGTATCGTATTCGAGTCATTGTGTATAAATAATTATTCTATCGGATTTGAAAATTTTAAGATTTTTGATTTTCAATGAAATAGAGTTGGTTTTTTAATTATGATTTGTTTTTTATAAATATTTTATGGCAATTAGATTCAGTGATAAAAGAATCTTCGGCTTTTTTAAAGTTAATTATAACTCTTGAGAGCGCGTCTGCGTTTCTACTTTGAACCCCTTTTTTATACTTTATTTGGTAGTCATATTCTGCTAAGCTTTGAATTTGGTTTCTTAATTAAGAAGATCCAAGTTAAAGGACGGTGGTGCGTTTCGATCAAGAATTTCCTACCAAAAATGTATGGACGGAAATATTACGTTGCCAACACTGCTAGAAGCTCTTTTTCGATAGTGCTGTAGTTTTGCTCATGGTCGTTGAGCGTTCGACTAGCTTAAGAGATAGGATGACCATTTTGAGAATATTTACTTTCATATCTTTGTAAATATATTTAGCCATAGCTTTTGCAATCATAGAATAATCTTTTATAAATTTCCTATAGTATTTTTAGGAATTAGAATATGTTGGACATGTTTTATTTATTAAATACACGATGTTAATATGTTGAGTTCTCTTTATTAACTGCTTAAAACTATATCTTAAACCGTGATCGGATTATTGCCCACACGAAAAATGCCCACACGAAAATTGCCCAAAAAAAATTTTTTATAAAATAGAATTGCCGCTTTCCAGAATATTTAATATTTTATTTTAAATCACTAATAGATTATCTCCTAGATAGAATATAATTTTTGATTTTTTCTCTATTTATTTTAATTTAATTTTTATATTTAATTCAATTTTCGTGTGGGCATTTTTCGTGTGGGCAATAATCATCGAATCATCTTAAACCTAACAGCATTATATAATCTTACATAATTAATGCAGGGCTGTCAACCTAATACATCTTCGCCTTTTAATTTAATATCTATATTAATAGTTACAAACTAAAATATATTTTAACATTTTATAACATTACTAAATCTTCTTCTTTAGAGTAATTATTAAATTTTTTTAATATTTTATCTTTTAATAATAATTATATATTTACAAAGTTTAATTTAAAAAAAAAATTATTAGTTCGATATAATTTTCAATCATAAAAAATACATTTAACAAAATACATTCTCATACATTTACTATAGTGTTAAACAAAATTCTTATTTTCTAATATACATTTTAGCATAATAGGTTTTGTTTAAAATTATATTTCATTATTTCATTTATTTCAATTAAAAAACGAGGAAGAGTGTAGTAGAGTAGACTGTGTCAACTCTGGGGTACCCGTATGACCGTAACGTATACATCATATCATCCGGTTAATTACTTTTGGCAAAATTTCAAACATTCAGCTTTATTAGGTGTAGAGTAATGCTCATATAAAAGAAGGAGTTGTATGGCAGCTACTCGAACCCTTTGCAGTAGACCAACCAAATTTTGCAGTAACTTTGGCCATTACACTAAACTATTTTTGGCAAAATTTCAGACACCCAGCTTCATTTGGTGTAGTGTAATCCTCATATAAAAGAAGGAGTTGTATGGCAGCTACTCGAACCCTCAGCAGTAGACCAACTAAATTTTGCAGTAACTTTGGCCATTATACTGAACTATTTTTTGCAAAATTTCAGACACCAAGCTTCATCAGATGTAGTGTAAAGCTGATATAAAAGAAGGAGTTGTATGGCAGCTACTCGAACCCTCTGCAGTAGACCAACCAAATTTTGCAGTAACTTTGGTCATTATACTAAACTACTTTTGGCAAAATTTCAGACACGCAGCTTCCATAGGTATAGAGTAATGCTCATATAAAATTAGAAGTTGTATGGCAGGTATTCGAACCCGTGGACCAAAATGGCTGAATTTAAAACTCGATTCCGTTTTTTGCATAAAAACTAATTTGTGAAAATTTCATAATCCTAGCTCCTTTACTTTTTGAGTTATCGTGATGACGGACGGACGGACGGACGGACATACATAGCTAAATCGATTTATTTTTCGATTCTGATCCGATCCATACACTTGAGTCTATATCTACCCCCCCTCCTTCTCTGCGTCACAAACGTAATGGCAAATTTATTATACCCTTGGACTATATAGTCATACGGGTATAAAAAATAAAAATATGTATATAATTTTGTGTTAATATTATTTTATTAATTTTATTTGTTATTAAAAGATTTCTTTTTATTTTAATTTTATAAAATTTATATATTGATTTTTTTAAAATACAAATTATTGATTTTTAAATACAAAATATAATACTTTTTACAAGAATATCTTGTCTTCACAAGATCTTAACCAAAACTCAAATTTTAATACAAAATTATGTTACTTAAATACTAAATTATTATATTACTTAAATCTAAAAGATCGAACTGAACCAATATTGTTTTATCAGCGTTACCAATAGGCAATAAATAATCTAGTTTATGAATATTCAACTTAAGAATTTCTTAAGAATTTCTAAAGAGTTTGTAATATTGCAATATTAACGAAACTCATTTTCATTTAAATGAATACAAGTCATAATTAATAATTATTGAAAATGAATTTTGTTATCACTGCATTTATTACAACGCGTGAAAGTATAAGTGGAAATATTCTTAAGTGGGTTAAATATTACTTAAAATTATTTTTAGTTGAAATATTTTTTCGTTTATAGAAATTTTACTTTAGAAAGAAAACAAATAATATTTCCAAGTAAATAAAAATAGATTATTTTAAAAGATTAAGATAAATATCGTTTTAGATAATTTATAAAATGTATTAGATAAAATATGACCACTTTAGGGTCTTATATTACTCCACCATTATTCCCCAAAGAATTTGCGGTTTCCGCAAATGGTTTAGGTTTTAAATGTGATGGTGGGTAATTTTGTTTTAGTATTTATAGTTGGTTCAATTATAATTGGTTCAATTCTTCTTTTTTTACATTTAAATTTAGTTAACAATAATATTACAAAAAAAAGGATTATTATTGAATTTACAATCATAAATGTATAATTTATTTTTTTTGTTTTAAGTTGAACATAGTCAATAATTTCTCTATTTTTAATAGTTTCTAAATTTATTTTTTGTTACATTATTAATTAACTTTGTAAAACTAACATGAATTGTGGGAATTACAATACTATGGGTGAAGTTTTCAATTTTATTAATAAATAAAAGATCATTCATTTTTATATGACAGTTTTTATATTTTATGATGTTGTTACCTTTGATACTAATCTGTTGTTGTAAACAATTTTGTGTAAGTTGGGTTGTATGTAAATTTTTTGTAAAAATTATACCGTTAGAAATTTCTTCAATTAAACTATCGTTATTGATTCTTAATTTGCAAGTGTTAGCTGTTTCTAATATATTTAGCAAACAATTATCGGTGTGGATTTTTAGATTTTTCTCTTTTAAGATTAAGTAAGATTAATAATAATAAAATTTATAAAGATAGCAATCTTTATAAATTTTATTATTATTAATAATGATTCTTCTTTTTGTTGGTTAGGGAAAGGAATTACCAAGCAATCAAAATAATTTTCCTTTGTAAAATTAGGTATGCTAATAACAAATATCAAAGAATTATCTTGGATTAGCACACTATTTCTAATGCAAACTTCGCAATTATTGATTAATTTTGTTATTGTTTCCAATATGTTTGGCCACTAGTATTTTAGTTTTAATTCATTATAAACTTCGCAAACTCCGCGGTGATTTTTACTCAGATGTTCTGTTTTAATTATAGTTAGTATCTTTTCATTATCTGATACATCAATTAGCTTTTGCTTAGATCTGACTATTTTCAATTCTTTGTTTTTAGAAAATATTGGTGATAAGTGTTTTGAAATTTATTGAAAATATCTTCATTTTCTGAATAAACACAGATAACCCTTTTGTTTTTTAATAGGGTTTTCAATATGTACAAAAGTTACTATTCTCTTCGAAAGTAACGTGATTTTGAATTTTTTTGTTAACTATTTTAATAATATTTTTCTCTTTTGAGCCTTCGTATAAATAAATTTGATTTTTATAAAGATTTACTGGTTTTCTCGTTACTTCAATTTCATTGACAGAATTAATGTCTTTATTAGTATCGTTATTAAATAAAACGTTTAAATGTAGGTCGTTTTCATTTTCTGAAACGAACCTACTTAAACCGTCAGCAACAGTATTTTCTTTCCCTTTTAAATAAGAAATTTTGAAGTCGTATTCATTTAATTGAATTTTCCATCTCTAGAGCTTCATGTTCGGCTCTTTGATGTTACTTAACCAAACTAGAGGCTTATGGTCAGTGCAGATGGAAAAATGCCTGCCATAAATAAACTCTAAAATACTTAACTGGCCATACTATAGCTAGTAACTCTTTTTCTATAGTGGAATATCGTTTTTCATGCTCGTTTAATGTTCTTGAAGCAGAGCATATAGGGTGATTTGATTGGGTTAAAATTGCACCTATTGCAATATTGGATGCATCCGTAGTTAATGTAAAATGTTTTTCGAAATCAGGTGGTTTTAATATAGGGTCACTAATAAGAAGTATTTTTAGTTTATTAAATGCATTAATATAATTTTTGTCTTTTGTGTCTATTTTTTCAGTTTTCTTTAAACATTTGATTAAAGGATAGGCTACTTTTGCGTAGTCTTTAATAAATTCCCTATAATATCCGGTTATACCGAGAAATTGACGAATACCTTTAATAGTTGTGGGGATTGTTAGACTTTGTATAGCTTTTACTTTCTCGTTATCCGGCTTGATTCCTTTATCAGTTATACGACATGACCCAGAAACTTTGTAGAATTGTTAGCGAAATTACATTTATCTATTTGTATCTTGAGGTTAGTTTCCCTTAGCCTTTGCAAGATTTTGTTAATAGATAGTAAATGTTCTTCGAAACTAATAGAAAATATTAGTATGTCATCGAGATATACTAAGCATATGACATTAATGAAATCTTCCAAGACATGATTCATTAGTCGTCGGAATGTGGATGGTGCATTTTTCAGTCCAAATGGCATCCTCAAAAATTCAAAATGACCATTGGCGGTTGAAAAAGCAGTTTTGGGTTGATCCTTTGGATCCACCTCGATTTGGTGAAATCCCTTCGCCAAATCGAGAGTTGTAAAATAATTACATTTTCCTAATTTGCCGAATATATTTTCTATATTCGGTATTGGCAATTTATCATTTATAGTTACTTCATTAAGTTTTCTGTAATCCACTACAATCCGCCATTTTTGAGTTCCTGTATTATCTAATTTTTTTGGAACCACCCAAATTGGTGAATTGTATGGGCTGTTACTATGCTTTATAATTTTTTGTTCCAACATTTCCTGAATTTGTTTGTCAACCTCTGTTCTGTGAATTTCAGAGTAACGGTATAATTTACTAAAGGTGGGTATTTCATTTTGAGTTTTTATTTCGTGCTTTATTTCACACGTGAAAGAGAGATTATCTCCTTCTTTAAAGAAAATATCCTGATATGAATTGAGTAAGTATTTTAGTTTTTGTTCATCTACATTATTTTAGTAATTGTTAGAGTAATATTCTTTTGGTAAATTGTTTTGAAAGTATTCGTTGCTAAAAATATTAATAGAGTCATCTCTATAGCAATTATTTGAATATATCTCTTCTTCTTCACTGAGATAAATTTGAATGATTGCATTTCTTGTTTTCACAACTTTGTTCTTAAAATCAATAATGGCATCTAATTCGATTAGAATATTATTTCCGATAATACCGTCAAATTGATTATGAAAATCAAATCCAACGAATTTTACTAGAAAATTTTTGGGTTCATTAAATTCATTAAAAATAGGGAATTTGTAACAGTTTGGAGATTTTATAGTGCGATTTAAAACGTTCATTATAGTATGTTGATTTGGGATTTTCCATTTGGGATTACAGATGTTAGGATTTATTATACTTAACTCGGCTCCACTATCGATAATAAAACGCAAATTTCTCTCATTAGTTTTAACGACTATATATAGAGTAGTTTCTTCTGGCGTCTTTTTGAAAATTTTGATTTTTATGACTATCATTTTTATAATTTGTGGCAACGTCCATTGGTTCTGGACTTGCTCGTCTATTTGATGGGTTATTATTATTACGGAAAGAAGTATTACCAGTATTATTAAATCTGTGATTGTTGAAGTTGAAATTATGGCTATTACCATTATTTCTCGTATCATTAAATTTGTGATTATAATTTTGATTATGGTTGTTACTATAATTAAATTGGTGACTATTATTATTATTATTATTATAATTAGGAGTATTACTCCTAGAGGAATTTATGGTGAATCTATTTGATTTATTTTGAAAAGTAAAGTGTTTTTTGGTTATTTCCATTCTGAAACCTATTTTTATTTTTAAAATTCTTATTATTTTGAATATTTTTTGATTCTGATAAATATCCAAATTTATTCAATAAATCTAAGGCTTCATCAATGGTAGATGGATCCTTACATCCTATCAATTTTTTTGCTAATGGTGGGAGATTTTCTGTAAAATGGTTTAAAACCATTCTTTGATTACCTTGGATTTGGTTGGGTGTGCCCCGATTATTTAGGACATAAGCGTTATTTAATTTGCAATTTGAGTAAACTACTAATTTCGTCATAAAAATTTTTGACTGTAGTATTACATCTACAAAATTTTATCTCATCAATTATTTCGGGAATAGGGGTACGTTCTCCGTGGTTCCTGATTAAAACTTGCTTAAGTTCAAGCCAAGTTGACATCGGACCATATTTACATAATTGTTCCCTAGCTTTACCTATTATTCTATCCTTTATGAAACCTAATATAACTGGTAGACAATTTGCATTCAGTGAGTCAATAGTGGGTACTAGTATGTCTACACGGGCAATAAAACCTGATAGGGCAAACTTTTCTCCATTAAATGGGGTAATATTGTTAATATTACTGGACAAGAAATTTAATACTTGGAGTGTTTGAGCGTCCATGGTTATAAAGAGAGAAGGAAGGAGAAAAGAAAATTATACTAAAAATTTGTAAAAATTCTTTTTAACTAGCAAATAAATTGAATTGAACAAAAAAAAAAAAGAATAATGAACGGAATTACTAAACAATTTTAACTATTTATCTCAAAATGTTCTAGAAATTTCCTAAGCCCTAAGTAACAAATCATTTAAATTACAAATTATTTTTTTAAGAAAGATTATTTGTTTATTTTTTTAAATGTTTTGCAAATATATATATATTTTAATATCATGACTCTCAAACGTAATATATATTTTAGAAGTCCGTTTTTTATTGTACAAAAAACTTAACAAAAAGCAACAACAATTTACGATTTACAAAAAAAAATTTTTTTTATTACTGTATAGTGTATTATAATAAATTGCAAACAAAAACTAAATACAGTACTTTTCGGTTATAACGACCATGATAGGACGGAAAATAATCGTCGTTATAAACGAATGTCGGTTTAAAAGAATGCTGTGAATTTCGAAAAATTAGTATAAGACTTGAACATTGTAGAATATGCTGATTCTAGAATGGACACTTCGAACTTATTTGCTAGAATTTTATTTGATGTGTCAGTCTCAAGCCTATGTATAGTGCTTTTCCTTCTATTAAAATTTTTTTTTATATTTTTGATGCGTTATTATGATTTTTTTTAAATTCAAAACTAAATAAAAAAGACTTAATTAATCGCCAAGCAACATAATTAGATATAATAAGTTTAAATAAAAGAAATATCAATGTAATAAAAAAATTCTTTAGCAAAAAGTGTAGTTTATTATAATTAAAGTTGAACCGAGTTCGTTATAAATGAAAACTACTGTATAAACCAAATGTATTGCTTTCATTTCGAACAGAACTCATTTTTTTCGTTCACTTTTTAAGATAAAGAAAAAACAAAAACAAAATTTAAAAAAAATTTAAATCTCCTTGTTCATTGAACATTTGAACTAAACAAAAAAAAGAAAGTCGGCGCTTATAATAAATAACTTGACTGAGCTGCGAATTACAACCGAAAATGGATTGCATATACACAGAGTGTCGGCGCATAATTTTAAAGTCATAAGCCTCAACTTTTAACCGCGTGACCGTTAAATTCAAAATTACGTTAAATTAAAGACAGATTTTCACCTGAAAAAACGCAATATTCTTAAAAAACGAGGAAGAGTGTAGTAGAGTAGACTGTGTCAACTCTGGGATACCCGCATGACCGTAACATATACATTATATCATCCGGTTAATTACTTTTGGCAAAATTTCAAGCATTCAGCTTTATTTGATGTAGAGTAATGCTCATATAAAAGAAGGAGTTGTACGGCAGCTACTCGAACCCTTTGCAGTAATCCAACCAAATTTTGCAGTAACTTTGGCCATTACACTAAACCTATTTTTGCAAAATTTCAGACACCCAGCTTCATCAGGTGTAGTGTAAAGCTCATATAAAAGAAGGAGTTGTATGGCAGCTACTCGAACCCTCTGCTGTAGACCCACCAAATTTTGCAGTAAGTTTGGCCATTATACTAAACTATTTTTGGCAAAATTTCAGACACTCAGCTTCCATAGGTATAAAGTAATGCTCATATAAAATTAGAAGTTCTATGGCAGGTACTCGAACCCGTGGACCAAAATGGCTGAATTTAAATAACGATTCCGTTTTTTGCGTAAAAACTAATTTGTGAAAATTTCATAATCCTAGCTCCTTTATTTGTTGAGTTATCGTGATGACGGACGGACGGACGGACATACATAGCTAAATCGATTTATTTTTCGATTCTGATCCGATCCATACACTTGAGTCTATATCTACCCCCCCTCCTTCTCTGCGTTACAAACGTAATGGCAAATTTATTATACCCTTGGATTATATAGTCATACGGGTATAAAAATATCATTGTTCTATGAAAACTAAAAAAATCTTTCTTTTAGTTGTTGTTTCATTAAAATTGGTCAAATAGTTTACCCAGAAAAAGGATGTTTATATTTGTATGGGCAAAAATAAGTCGATTAAATATTATGATATCGTTTTAGATAATTTATAAATTGTATTAGATAAAATATGACCACTTTAGGATCTTATATTACTATATGCATGAAACATATGTGCATATAATAATTATAAGCATATAAAAATTTTACTTTCATATATTTAATGATAATCTTTATACCAGTATGACTATATAGTCAAAGAGAATAATAAATTTGCCATTTCGTTTGTGACGCAGAGAAGGAGGGGGGGGGGGGGGGGGGCGGGGATATATAGATATAACTCAAGTGTATGGATCAGAATCGAAAAATATAACGATTTAGCTATGTATGTCCGTTCGTCATCACGATAACTCAAAAAATAAAGGAGCTAGGATTATGAAATTTTCACAAATCCGTTTTTATTTAAAAATCGGAATCACTATTTAAATTCAGCCATTTTGGTCCACGGGTTCGAATACCTGCCATACTACTTCTAATTTTATATGAACATTACTCTATACCTATGGAAGCTGAGTGTCTGAAATTTTGCCAAAAATAGTTTAGTATAATGGCCAAAGTTACTGCAAAATTTGGTTGGTCTGTTGTAGAGGGTTCGAACAGCTGCCATACAACTTCTTCTTTTATATGAGGTTTACACTACACCTGATGAAGCTGGGTGTCTGAAATTTTGCTAAAAATAGTTTAGTGTAATGGCCAAAATTACTGCGATTTTAGAGTGGAATGTTTTTTCAGAATTATCCCTGGAACCCATTGTTTGCCTTCTTTGGTCCATATATGTTCCCCTTCGCAAAAACTTTTTTTTCTTTTTAGCATTGCTATCATATTTATTTTTGTATCTTTCATTTTTTTTTAATATAACATTTCTTATATTGGTACAGAGTTTTTGGTTCTAAAAAATATCTTTTTCTGGAACTACCGTTCTAGTTTTCCTACCCATCATTAATTCAACTGGGGAGATTTTTGGATAGATTTTTGATAAGCATGTTCCTATATTCCAATAAAGCTAGCCATAGACTAATTTTATTTTCTTTAGATTTATATATTAATGTTTTAGCAATGTTAACAAATTTTTCTGCTAGGCCATTTGATTTAGGGTAATTGGACTACTATGAATTATTTCAAAATCATATTTTTGTGACAACTTTTTCAAAAGAGTTAAATAGATTATTATCTGCAATAATTATTTTCGGAATTCCATAGCAGATCTTCGATTTAGTGGAATGATTTCTAAATATTTTGAAAAATAATCCCCTATGATTAAATAATTTTTTCCAAAAATTTCTATAATATCTAATCCTAATTTTTATATGGTCCATCTGGTACTTCGTGATTAGTTAATGATTCTTTAATATTTGCAGATCTATATTTTTGACAACTACCACATTTGGTTACAAATTTCTCAATATTGTCATTTAAACCCGGCCAATACACTAAACTCTTAGCTCTTTGTTTTGTTTTTTTTTATCCCCACATGCACCTTATGTAGTGCTTGAATCACAGAATCTCTAAGATTTTAACCCTCTAATTTCATATTTTCCCATAGTTTCTTTAATATATTTTTGTGAAAGAAAATCAGTTGTGTACCTATATGTACCTGGTAAATATTTTAAAACAAAATTATATTTTTCTAATCTCAGTTTCATTCTCTGAAGTCTAGAAGAAGGAATTTTATTGTATTCCTTCGAAATTATGCCTAACATTGGTTTATGATCTGTGATTATTTCTATTTTTCTTCCATAAATCCACGAATGCCATTTTGAACAAGCAAAAACTATTGCTAAAAATTTTTTCTTTATTTGAGAGTAATTTTTCTGTGTGTCTGTTAGACTACAAGAAGCAAAACACACCGGTTTATTATTTTGCATAAGACAATATCCTAAACCGTTTTTGGAAGCCTCTGTTTGGATATAAAATTCGTTCTGTGACATTAAACGGCTGTAAAGCTTTTGCACGTGCTATAATTTTTTTAACTTTTTCCAATGTTTCTTGATGTATTTTTAACCATTGGAAAGTTATATTTTTGCGCAACAGTTCTCTTAATGGTGTTGTAATATCTGCTAAATTAGGTAAATAATCTTGTACATAATTTATAATTTATAAACCTGTAAATCTTTTTTAGTTTTTGGCACCTCTAATTCTTGTGTTGCTCTAATTCTATCTTTATCTAAACCTATACCTTCACTTGATGTATTATGTCCTAAAAATTTAATCTCTTTCTGTTTGAACTCTGAACTATCAATTATAAAGTTTTATCATGTTCCTCCTCAGTTTTTGTACTAATTGATATATCTTCAATGTAAATTGTAACATTTGGAATATCTCCAAAATTTAGTTCATTAATTTTCTGAAACGCTTCTGGAGCAATTTTCAAACCAAATGGTAAACGCGTGTAAGAGTAACAACCAAACGGTGTACTGAATGTACATAATTTTTTTGAATTTTCGTCTAAAGCTACCTGAAAAAATCCCTCAGCCATATCAAACACTGAAAATATTTTTTTGTTTGAAAAATTACTTTTTATTTGTTCAAATGATGGAATTTCATAAAATTGATTTTTAATTGATTCATTTAAATATTTTGGGTCTAAACAAATTCTAACTTTTTTATTTTGTTTTTCCACTATAACTATATTCGACACGAATTCTCGAGCTTCTTTGGCTGGTTCTATTATACCTAAATCTTCTAACTGTTTTAATTCATTTTTTACTGACTGTTTTAAAATTTGTGGTATACGTCGTGCTGGTTTTGCAATAGGAATTACATTATTTTTTAATCTTATATTAAAATTTTTATAACAACATTCTAGACCTTCAAATATTTCAATATTATTTTTTATAAAGTTTTCCTTTTCTATATTTTGAATATTACTAATTCTTTTAAACAAACCCAACTCTATACAAGCTTTAAGACCGAGAATAGGAGTTGTATTCTCCTTTACAAAATAAAAATCCTGTACTAACTTTTTATTTTTAAATGTACATTTTAACTTTGCACTACCAATTACGTAGTTTAGAATAATTTTTATTTAATGAGAAATTTTTCCAATTTGAAAAAATTTTATAGGCAATATGTTAGCTTGTGCTCCCGTATCTAGTTTAAATAGAATGAATGATAAACAGATTTGAACCTGTTCGAAACATGAATTCAAATTTTTGTTATTATTTGTCATTGTATCAATATAAAAACTGTTTTGTGAATTTGTTTTGATTAAGTTCACCTATCTGTTTTTTCTTTTTGCAAACTACACCAAAATGATTCATCCCAAAACAGTTTTTGCACTTTTGGCCATAAGCCGGACAGTTTCCTTTATTGTGATTTTTCCACAGAATTTACAATCAATCTTTTGGCCTATATTGAGAAAATTATCAATGATCATTATATTTGAATATCCATGAGAAAATTATCAAATGGTTCGTTTTCATATTGATTTCTATTATAAAACAGAAATCTCTCGTATATTATATTACACTTCGGTTTGCAGAAGTTTTCAAAAGCATGAGTAACTTTTTTGTAGTCTTTTGTTCAGTGGTAGTTAAATTGAATGAGTAAAAGACCTCCAATGCTTCAGGCCCAACCGCATTCAAAAATACCGCTACTTGTATTTCTTCAGATTTCTTTGCTAATTCAATAGCAACAGAAAAAATTTTGAAATTTTGCCAAAAGCATTTCCAATTTTCGAGTAGTGGGTCGGGGACCAGCCACACATTTCCGAAGACCTTAAAGCATATCTTTAAAATTAATAAAGATAGCAACTTCAAAAAAATGTAAGAGCTTCAAATTTAACACAAGGGTATTATTTACTATCTCTTGCCTGTCCCCCTAATTTGGGATCTATTGGAGTTCAGTACCCCTCTTAGATCTCCCAAGTTTTAAAAGCTTATAATCGAAATTAATAAAAATAGTAACTTAAAATTAAGATAGAACGTTCAAATTGTGTACAAGGGTCAACTAGTAATTAAAGTACACCGCGGACTGCATAAGGGCGAAATCAGCCCATTGGTTCGGATTCTGGACCTTTTAATCGGTTTCAGGGCTAACGAACATGTATAAAAAATCACGATAACTCAACAACTAATGACTCTATTTTCATGAAATTTGTGCTGTAGGTTTTTGGTAATGAACTTCGGCCGTGATTGCGTACGGTGAGGATTGGACAATGGGTTCGGAACTTAGAACTTTTTGATCGAATTTAGGCCAAACTAGCATAAATCCGAATACAATGAAGATGCCACAAAAACAAGCCGGGCAAAGAAAAGAGAAATGTATAAAAAGAGAATTAAGCAAATCCAAATAGAAAATGATATGAATAATACAAGAAAATTATACAATAAGATTAAACAAGAGATAAATGGCTTCCAACCCAGAATAACATCGTGTAAGGATAAGAACAACAAAATACTGTCAAGTAGAGAAGAGGTCCTTGAGAGATGGTACCAGTATTTTGAAGAAACATTAAACACTTCATTTCCAACGAATAGATATGTAACTGAAAATGATATACAAACTGTAGAACCGTTGGTGCCGTTACCAACTATAGAAGAAGTAAGGGAAGCAATAGAAAAATTAAAAAACTGTAAAGCTCCAGGAGAGGATAAACTAAAAGCTGAACTGTATAAAAACGGAGGTACTTGTCTATATAATAAAATATATAGTCTGATATGTAGGATATGGACAAATAACTGCATGCCTAAAAAATGGAGCATAGGGTTGATATTTCCGATTCATAAAAAGGGAGACAAGCAGCAAAGCAGTAATTATAGGGGCATAACCCTACTAAACTGTGCATATAAGATTTTATCAAATATCATCTGTGATAGAATAAAGCCCTATTACGAAGAAAGTGTAGGAGAATACCAGGGTGGCTTCCGGAGGGAACGATCTACCATAGACCAAATTTTTGTACTGAAAACAACGTCGACCTGCATATTTTATTCATAGATTTTAAACAAGCATTTGACAGTTTAAATAGAAAAAATATTCCCAAAGCACTAGCAGAAATAGGTGTACCTAAGAAATTAATTGATGTAATAAATATGACCATGAATAACTCCATAGGCAAAGTGTTAATACAAGAAAATGCATCGAAAGAATTTAAAATTACGAGTGGGGTTAGACAAGGTGATGCGTTATCCGCTATTATATTCAATATGATACTTCAACAAGCGATTGGCAAACTAGACAGAGGAGGACATATATTTTCAAAAGCATATCAAATAATTGCATAGGCGGATGATATTGCAATAGTTTCGAAAAGAGCTAAAGATATGATAGATGCCTTCTCTATGGTCGAAAAAGAGTCTAGCAAGGTAGGTCTTCAAATAAACGAAACCAAAACGAAGTACATGAAGATGTCAAGAGATGAAAGAAGAAGGCAACCGCAAGATATAACGATTGATAGATTTACTTTCAGGGAGTAATAAGCTTTGAATACCTTGGAGTAATGGTAAAAAATGACAATAGTATAAAATATTGTATTCAAAAGCGTATTAAAGCAGGAAATAAATACCTATTTGCATACAAAAAATTAATGCAATCACATCTCTTGACAATGAAACGAAATTATTAATTTATAAAACAATAATACGCCCTGTGGTAACATACGGTTGTGAGGTATGGACACTGAATATGGCTGACGAAAACGATCTCCGAATTTTTGAACGGAAAATACTAAGGAAAATTTATGGCCCTATAAGGGTAGAAAATGGAGATTACAGGAGAAGGAATAATGCTGAACTAAATGAACTTATAAAAAATGAAGACATTATTCGTTTCAGTAAACCACAACGCCTAAGGTGGGCAGGGCACACAGTGAGAATGCAGGAAAATCGAATGCCATATAAGATATTACATCTAAGACCCATATTAAGTCGAGCTAGAGCAAGACCCAGAACAAGATGGGAAGACAACATTGAAAACGATGCTTCAAAATTACAAGTGAGAAATTGGAAAACAACGGCGAAAGACCGGGAGATATGGAGGCAAATAGTTATGAAGGCCAAAGCTCACACCGAGCTGTAGAGTCATAGAAGAAGAAGAACAATGAAGATAGCACCTCCAAATTTGGTATCAGGGTGTCGCTTTCGATTTCCTTAGTCTCCTTGAAATTTTAGCCCAATTGGAGTTGTGGGTGGGGACCAGCCACACATTTCTGAAGACCTTAAAGCATATTTTCGAAATTAATAAAGATAGTAACTTGAAACAAATGTGGAAGCTTCAAATTTGGCACATGGGTGTTCTTTACTATTTCCTGCGTGTCCCTCTAATTTTGGATCAATTGGAGTGGTGGTTCAGTACCTCTCTTAGACCCCCAAATGTGTAAAAGCTTATCATCGAAATTAATAAAACTAGTAACTAAAAATTAAGATAGAACGTTCCAATTGTGTACAAGGATTAACTAGTATTGAAAGTATGAAGGAGACAGCATATGGGCGAAATCGTACCATGGTTTCGGGTTCTGGAATTTTTGAAAAGTTCAAGAGCTAACAAACATATATTTTAAAACACGATAACTCAAAAAATAATGCCGCTATTTTGATGAAATTTAAACTCTAGGTAACTAGTAATGATAGTACCATGGGAATTGGTCTGGTCGAGTTTGGTCAATGAGTTCGGATTCTAGAAGCTTTTGATCGATTTGAGGCCGAACGAGTATAATTTCAAAACCAAAGAATATATTTCCTATTTCCTATGTGTCCCCAAAATTTAGACTTAATTGTAGTGGTTCAGCTGTGTTCAAAGGTACTTGCTGCATTTTTGTAAAACTTATTTTTATATTTAAATGAATTATATGAAAAGGTCTAAATTTGTAATTGTATTTTAGAAATACATTTATTGCATATTTTGCGTTTATAAGCTTTTCTATTAGGTATATAAACTAATCATTTATAATAATTGCAAATTTGAAAAATTTGGATTATTAAATATTTTATGCTAAAAAGCTAATTTATCACAAAATTTAATAATTAGAATTTTTTCATTTTGTAATTTAATTGTTATAAATATATTTTTTCATTTATTTCAAGTTTTTTGTTTTTTAATATTTTTAAATAGATAAATTAGTAAGAATTTGTAATATTTTTTAATAGATAGTGTAATTAGAAAATGGTTGGGGCTGACTTTAACCGGAACGGCATACGAAGAAATTCATAGTGACCACCTTCCACTCTGAATGCGGTCTTATAAATATCATTTCTATCAATTGCAATTTGATGGAAACCCTTGACAAGGTCCAATGTTGTAAAATATTGGCATCTCCCAAGTTTTTCCAAAATTTCATCGAAATTGGGAATGGGATACTTATCGTCAATTGTAACCTTATTTAACTTTCTATAGTCAATTACGAGTCTCAATTTACGTCGACCGCCTACATCCAGTTTTTTGGGTACTATCCAAACTGGTGCAGAATATGGAGATTGACTTGGTTCTTTTTCCAACATCTCTTAAATTGTTTGTTTAACTTCCTCTTTATGTATATATGGGTATCGGTATGTCTTGACAGCAATAGGAACATGATCGCTTGTACGAATCTTGTGTCTTATTGCGTTTGTGAAGGGAAGGTCTGATTCCTCAATATAAAATATACCGGAAAATCTTTTGACAATTTTATGTAAATTTTGCATTTTTTCGGGGTTTAAGTGTTTTGGACGAACTTGTTCTAGTAATGGTACAGTTTTAACTTTATTTAAAAAGTAGATATTTTCGTCATGGTTCAGTTTTTACCATATTAAATGAGATACTTTTAGGGTTATTGTCTAGGATTTTAACATTTGCATTAATTCTACTATTTTCAACTTCGTAAACACCTTCTTTTATTATGACTTTGTTATCGTCAGAAGTTTTATTTGATATATTTGCTAAGCCGCTAAGATGTCTGGTTGACTGGTACATCAAGGAAATATTCTTCTTGATTATCAAGAAGGTAAGTTTTAGTGTTATTAAAATTTTTAAAATATATTGGGATTTTTTTGTCCTTAATTACTAAGTAATTATTACAATAATAAATCTTAGCCTTTAATTTTTTTAAGATATTATTTCCTAGAAGGCCGTCGTATTCAATGTGAAAATTACAAACGAACATTTGTATTTTATTCAAAGTATCTCCTAATTCTTCGAATAAAGGCATTTCAGAAACATTGACGGTATGTTGGAGCGTTTTGAGAGATATATTACTAATTTGCTTTTTTCATTTCGGATCGCACAATCCATGGTTGATTATGGCCAGTATCGATGATAAATTTAAGTGGAGTAAGTTTAGTTTTAACTATTATATGTAGTAAGATTTTGTCGAGGAGTATTAAAAATTTTGGTTTTCATGTTCGTAAGTATCCACAGGTTCGTAGTTTTGAAATTGATAAAGAACCTAAGCATTTTAGTACAAAAGACAGTTGGAAAAGTTTTGTCAACCCCATGGTTCCACCAATTGTTAGAAAAAAGCAATCGATTCTGGTGAAAATAAGTATGCCTTATCTAGATTAAGAAAACACAGAATTTACAACAATATGAGTTTATTTTTATTATATTTTCATGATAAAGATGATATTTGTTATGATGGTATTACGCAAACAAGTCTACAAGTACTTATTCATCAAGAAAGGCTGCCAAATAGCTATGTAGAACTTAGTAATTTATGTTTTGCTTTTTATGATAGCACCGGAATATTCAAGAGCGAAGTACTTAAAGATTTGGCTTATTTTAGGAGACATATTGATAATACATACATAGAGCACTTACAAAAAATTAGAGGATCTTGGCAAAATTACAATAATATAAATATGGTGCATTTCAATGCCAGAAGTTTAAGGAAAAATATGACTGAAATCGAACTTTTTGTTAAAGACAGAATAGATATTGACATTATTATGATTGGTGAAACGTGGTTATACTCAGATGAAGAAAAATTTTTTAATATACCTGGCTTCTCTGCATCTTTTAACTCTAATAATAAATCAAGAGGAGGTGGAACAGCTATTTTTATTAAACATAATATTCAGTATACGGTTTTAGAAACATTTGAGCAATTCAATACTATAATTATTTCGTTCAATAACACTTCTCCATCCTTAAAAATTGCAGTTACCGACTGGATTTAATTTTTAACAAATACAAGAATATAGTTCTGATGGGTGATATTAATATTGATTTATTAACAGACACAGCGCTCTCCAGTTCTTATAAATTGATGTTAGAATTTAACGGAGTTACGATAGTTCGTGCAAAAAGTCCTAGGATTTGATATAAATCAATTTGGTTTTCAAAAAAAAAATTGGAACAGAATCTGCAGTCCTAGAATCCACCAACTCAATTGTAAATAAATTGGATCAAGGAAATTATGTTTGTTCGGTATTTATTGATCTAAAGAAGGCCTTCGATACAGTAAATCAAAATATTTTACTTAACAGATTGCATTAAATTGGAATAAGGGGTACATCTAATAACTTACTCTACTCATATCTGAATAATAGAATAACTATTACAAAAATTAATAGAGTTTTTAGTAATTAAAGTAATATAAACATAGGTGTTCCTCAAGGATCAGTCCTACATCATATTTACTTTACAACCATAACATCCAGTATGCGAATTTGTGGGCTAACTATAAGATCTTTGCTAACGTTACTTTACTTATCTATAATGCTAGAACCTGTAAAGAACTTGAACTCTTGTAAATTCTGATTTGGGGACTTACAAAAATTGGTTAAAAGGTAATAAATTAACTGTAAATGCGGAAAAAACAAAGTATATAAAATAAAGAATAAAATTGATATAAATCCCAATCTATTGGTAAATAAGTCTAAAATTGAAAGAGTTCCTGCATATAAATGCCTTGGAGTTGTAATTGATGAAAAACGGAAATGGGAAGAGCATATTAATAAATTAGTAAAAAAAATTGTGCCTTCAAAAGAAGGCGAATTATATTGAATAAAAAAACTGCAGATAAGTTATATTATTCTCATATTATTTCGCACATCAGAGACAATTTATGTAACTGATCATTACGGTGAAACATAAAATTAGTGTTCTAATAAACAAAGCCATTAAATGCTTACATAAGTACGACTAGCTTACACCAACAAAAGAAATTTTTAAACGCACGATATATATGAAGTTACCCTAACACATTATTTAGGAAAAATCTAAGCTAATTTTTAAAATAGAAAAAGGGGTGTACAAAAAAAGCATCATAATTGCCAGAAGAAACAATATTCATAATTACAATACAAGAAGAAACAATTTAAATGATGCCAAGAATAGAGTTATCACGAAATAGTTGTCTCTCGTCATCAATAAGGATTTATAATAAACTGTCGTTGCAGTTAAAAAGAAGTTCAAATTTGAATATATTTATCAAAAAACTGAAGCATTCATTAAAGAATAAGGCTTCATTTGTGGATAATATAACGCAGGAGTGAAATTTTTCAACGCTCGTAGCACATATCTGTATTAGCTGTTATATTTGTATTTATATAATTATATATGTATATATATAATGTAAATATATTTAATTTTAAATAATTTACTTTGTTGAATAGTATTGGGAAGTAACTGCCATGTTTTATACCAAAACTATAAGTTTTGTTATCACAGTTAAACAAAAAAAAAAAAAAAAACAAAACCAAAAATAAATGTTAAAGTTTAAAAAAAATGTAAAAACATATGTAAATCACTAAGTAAATTTTTAACAATAAATAAATAAATAAATATTATAATTAACTAAAATTAAGTTAAAAATTAACAGAACCTTGAATTGGAATTAAGTTCGTGTATTTAGGACACTCGAACTATAGCAATACGGAACTATTTTATAATATGAATATCGACGAACACAGCAAAAAAATGTAATGCACAATTACAATAGGAACACAGCACTTCAGCAATAAAAATTTTTCAAGAATACAAACAGATGTGTTTTTATTAATGTTTTTTTTTTATTTGAAAATTTTTATTGTTAGTGTTTACATAAAAAAAAATTGAGAATTAGTTAACGCTTATTTATATCATAATATTTAATCGGCTTATTTTTTCCCATACAAATATAGACATCCCTTTTCTGGGTAAACTATTTGACCAATTTTAATGAAACAACAACCAAAAGAAAGTTTTTTTTGTTTTCATAGGACAATGATATTTTTTTTTTAAGAATATTGCGTTTTTTCAGGTGAAAATCTGTCTTTAATTTAACGTAATTTTGAATTTAACGGTCACGCGGTTAAAAATTGAGGCTTATGACTCTAATATTATGCGCCGACTTTCTGTGTAAATGTAATTCATTTTCGGTTGTAACTCGCAGCTAAATCTAAATCAAAGGATTATAGGCGCCGACTTATGTATATCTTTCTTTTTTTTGTTTAGTTCAAATATTCAATGAACAAGGAGATTTAAATTTTTTTAAAATTTTTTTTTTGTTTTTGTTTTTTCTTTATCTTAAAAAGTGAAAATAAAAATTAGTTCTGTTCGAAATGAAAGCAATACATTTGGTTTATACAGTAGTTTTCATTTATAACGAACTCGGCTCAATTTTAATTATGTATAATAAACTTTACACTTTTTGCAAAGAATTAAATTTTACTTAAAAATGGAAGTTTTTAATTACATTGATATTTCTTTTATTTAAAATTATTATATCTAATTATGTTCTTGGCGATTAATTAAGTGTTTTTTATTTACTTTTGAATATAAAAAAAAATCACAATAACGCATCAAAAATACAAAAAAAAATTTCAATAGAAGAAAAAGCACTATACAAAGCCTTGACGGACATTCTTTTATTACGACGAATATTTTCCGTCCCATCATGGTCATTATAACCGAAAAGTACTGTATTTTGTTTTTGTTTGCAATTTATTATAATACAGTTATAAAAAAAAAATTTTTTTGTAAATCGTAAATTTTTGTTGTTTTTTGTTAAGTGTTTTGTAAATTATTTATCTACTCCGTCATATACTCTTTTACAAGGGCTGGAGTAGCTGGCAATAGTTGAGAGTAGAAAAGAGTTTACTCCTCATAAAGGAATGTAAGCAATAATATTTATTTGTTTTAAGAAACTTATGAGTCATGGCTCATGACCATGTATAAAAATATATTTTTGTCAATAAAAAACTTAGGAAATATTAAATTAATAAACTAGACAAAAAGGTATAAAGTAAACTAAAGAATTCAGAATCATTTTTCTCATGTTTTCAGAACTTTAAATAGGCATACATATGTATTAAAAATTTACCTATGTAGCTATTAAATTTAAAAATGGAAAAAGGGTAGGAAAAATTTATTCTTTGATTTATTGAAAAACTTTTTTTTTTGCTATAAATCTTAAGATTGATATTTAAAAAAAGACTTCGGTCAACTTGACTATTATTTGTACTTCTTGCAGCTTCAATATAATATAATACTACATACTAAACTTATGAATTATGATATGTTAAATTTTGTTGTACATATTATGTATTCATAGAGTTTTTCAATTAGGATACAGAATACGTACAACATAGTTTAAATCGTACTAAAATGTGTAGAAAAAAGTACAGTTTGCTATATGAAGGACAGTATTAACTCGAATTTTGGGTTCTTGACTTCAATAAATATATGTATATGTTTAGAAATATGTATTTATTAGAATAATATTTATATGTATTTAGAATTTTAATTTAATTTAACTGTACCAATTTATCCTATCTTTAAAGGGGCTTAAGCTATAGAAATAAAACTCAGAAATCGGTACTTAACAACGTTTTAATAATTAAGAAAAATTATAAATTTTTTTTTAAGCAAATTTCAAGCGCAAGAATTGTTGACAACACTGTTGGCATAATTTTTATTATGTATAGTCTAATATTATAATTTACACAAAACGAATTTTATATGTTAACTTAAAAGCAAAAATAGCTCGAATTTCGAGCACAGGGGTCAGGGCGATACTAGTATGATTTTATTTTGTGAATTTGGTTTATTCTTCCCAAGTTTCGGAAGCCCAGAAAATTATATTATCTTCGTCTTCTTCGATCTCAGAAGAGCTAGGATCTTGAAATTTTCGCAAATTCGTTTTTTTGCAATAGCCGTCATCGCTATTTAAATCCAGCCATTTTGGTCCATGGGTTCGGGTGGCTGCCATACAACTTCTTATTTTATATGAGTATTTCTCTGTACCTATTACAGCTACGTGTCTGAAATTTTGGCAAAAGTAGTTTAGCTTTATCGCCAACGTTTCTGCAAAATTTGGTTGGTCTGTTGCAGTGAGTTCGAGTAGCTGCCATACAACTTCCTGTTTTATATGAGCATAACTCTATACCTATTAAAGCTGGGTGTCTGAAATTTTGCCAAAAATAGTTTAGTGTAATGGCCAAAGTTACTGCAAAATTTGGTTGGTCTACTGCAAAGGGTTCGAGTAGCTGCCATACAACTCCTTCTTTTATATGAGCATTATATTTCACCTAATAAGCTGGTATGTTTGAAATTTTGCCAAAAGTAATTAATAACAATGATGTAATGTTTATATAACGGTCATACGGGTATCCCAGAGTTGACACAGTCTACTCTACTACACTCTTTCTCGTTTTTATTTATTTTTTTTTATTAAAAATTTTTGTACAAAACTTGAATTTTAATTTTTGTTTTTAATTGGGAAAAATTCCTTGATTAGGATTTGAAAATCACTACACTTTATCTTAAATATTTTTGAGGATCCCATTCTCGTCGCAAATTAAAGTTTTATATATTTATTATATTTATTATATAACAAATAGAAATTTTATACTGATTTTATCTATTATTTGGTTTACACTTATTTTAATTAAATCGTGGAACCTCAAACTCTATTGTTTCTGAATAACTGATCTCTTAACAATAGATAAGTAGGCGTTTTATAATATAATATCGCTGACTTTGCGTCTGCGATATTTTGTTAGAATGTTCGTGAGAACGGAAATTGAAGTAGAATATGATATTCGCGAAACGTGTGTTAATTATAATTTAATTATGATTTTTATTGTTTTAAGAATTTTATGTACCATTTTAATTAACTCGAAATATAACATTCGAGTGAATTTGAAATAATTGTTTTCACATAAATTTCTTAAAAGAATTTAAATAAAATAAATTTGCCATTTATGTTATGTTTTATAGCGGTGTATCAACCTAACATTTATGTAATAGTATACCGTGGTGTCGTAACTATAACTCATTACACCATGTTACAACACATGTTAACAGGTTTTCTTGATTATATTGAGCTCTTATATGGATTTTAGTATTATTCATTATTGATAATGAACTGATAGATTAAATAAATTATATTATCAATATAGTTTTTAATATATTTTTTATCCAAAAGTCACTACGAAATTATTCGCGTACTTTTGGAAATGTACTTTATTTAAAAACCTTGCGAGCTAGATATGGAAAAATATATATATTTGTGATCAGAGTGACTTCCTGCGTCGATATAGCCATGTCCGTCCTTCCGTATGCACGATAAGTCAAAAACTAGTACAGCTATCTTTATGAAATTTTAACTGTAAGTTACTAGGAGTTAAAGTACGTTGGGGATTGCATATGGGCGAAATCGGCCTATGGGTTCGGACATATAAAAAAAATAAGAATAACTCAACAATTAATGGCGCTACAATCATGAAGTTTGTGGTGTAGGTTACTAGTAATTATTATAGATTATGGCGAGAACTGCGTACGGTTGAAATCGGACCATGGGTTCGAATCCTAGAAGTTTTTGATCGAATTTAGGCCAAACAAGCATAATTCCGAAACCAATGAAGATAAAACCTACAGATTTGGTATCAGTGTGCCTCTTCCTATGTCCTTAGATTTCTTTAAATTTAGGACCAACTGGAGTAGTGGATCGGGGACCATCCACACAGTTCTGAAGACCTTAAAACATATCATTGAATATAATAAAAAAAGTAACTTAAAATTAAGATAGAACGTTCCAATTTGGTACAAGAGTTCACTAGTATTGAAGGAACGGCGCGGACTACATGTAGGTGAAATCCGACTATGGGTTCGGATCCTGGAACTTTGTCATCGAATTTAGGCCAAACGAGCATGATTCCGAATCTAAAGAAGTTAAACCCCAAAATTCAGTATGAGGGTATCCTTTTCTATTCCCTTAGCGTCCTCAAAAATTGGAACCAATTGAAATAGCGGGTCGAGGACCATCCACGGAAAACTTTAAAGCATATTTTCGAAAATAATAAAGATAGTAACTTCAAACATATATAGCAGCTTCAAATTTGACACTTTACTATTTCGTACGTGTTCCCTTAATTTATGATCAATTGAAGTGGTGGTTCAGGTAACTCTCTTAGACCTCTAAAGGTTTAAAGGGTATCATCGAAATTAATAAAGATAGTAACTTAAGATTAATATAGAATGTTCCAATGGTTTACAAGGGTTAACTAGTATTGAAAGTATGACGGGGACCGCATATGGGCGAAATCTTAGCATGGTTTCGGTTTTTGGAACCTTTGAAAAGTTCAAATGCTAACAAACATATATCTCAAAAACACCATAACTCAGAAACCAATTACGCTATTTTGATGATAAATTTAATAAATAAAATTAATATATTGTGAAATAAACTGAAATAAAATAACTGTAAAATAAACTTTGTCACTATTTAATGTAAAATAAAAATTGAAAAAAAAAACTTTGAAATAAACTTTCTTATTATTTAAAATAAATCAAAAAAAATTAATTTGTATGTAAAATTTATTTGTTTATTTAAATGAATTATATGAAAAGTTCTAAATTTGTGATTGTATTTTTGAGATACATTTTTTGCATATTTTACTAAGAATTTAAATTAATTTCAATGTTTGAAAATTTAAATTATTAAATTTTGTAATAGAAACTAATTAAAGCATTAAAGGTTTATATTAACATTAAAAACCATCAAATTATACAAACCTTTATAAATATATATGATCACACATTAATATTTTATTCGAAAAACTTTGGGTTTAATGAAAACTAATGACACAGATAACAGCAGCATTATGATTCTAATACTAATTTATAACAGAAGTGCTCAAAATTCCTTATCATAAATATAAAGGATGAGAATTACCCAATTTTAATTGCCATGTTTCAATCTAAAATTAATGTTATCCATACCTGTAATCTTGATCTCATCGTACTTCAAGAAAAACTAAATAGAATTTCTAAAAATCTATAAATTAAATCTAACCAAAATTTTTCAACTTAAAAGAATTGAAATATTATAAAATTGAATTATATAACATTAAAAAATAAGCAATTTAATAATATAATAATAATAAATAATATAAGATGCTAATGCACCAATATCCAGCATATTATAGAAAAACGCAAGTGCCCAACGTTGAGATTTCTGTTTGCAAGTATATTCACCAAGCATTTTGTCCATATTGTCCATACCACCTTAACTTTTATTATAATCAGTAATCATTTCTGGCTTATTGTTGACACCGGATACTATTTTAGAAAAATGATAAGTGGCTAAAAGCACAACACATTTTTGTTTATTTGGAACATTTGGAAGAGCACAATGTTACGTTTTCAGCGAAAAAAAGAATAAATTTTCTGTTTTTGTTTACTGTTTGTAAGATTGATAATTTGTAATTCTGTAATAAGAACTTTGCTAAATTCAGCGACGTAAAAAAATTATCGCATGTTACGTTTTTGCCAGACCCTTTGTAGTCTGCAACTAGTTCTTTTACAACACCCTCACCTTTGTTAATATCACGTTCTTCAGATGGTTTAAAGCCTGTATAAATTTGACCTTTTAATGGATATGATGTTTTCGAGTCTCATACCCACCATCTTATTCCATATTTGGCAGGTTTTTAAGGAATGTACTGAGTAACACGTGTACGCCCCTTAAATTGGAATACATGCTCGTCTACGGTCAGGTTGCTTCCAGGTACATAATTTGATTTTAAATTTGCATTGAGCATCAGCCATATATCAGTAATGGGAGCTGCTTTATTAGTGAACTTTTTTCCCATTTTGTACCATTACGTGCATAAAAATATTCTTGATCGTGTTCTTCCATTTCAGCTACTTCAAAATCTTCTTCTAAATTATCTTTATTGTTAATATCTTTATCATATATTTTTAACAAGTGTGAATTTAATTAAATTTTACCTTTTTCTCTGACGACAACTGACTCCAACAACTGTTCATAATATTTATTTTGTTGCTCTACACTTTACTTATTTAACTCACAACTAAATTTGATTTCTACTTACACTTAAACAATTTTTAATAGTAAAAACTACAAAAAAAAAATAAAATAAAAACCACAAACACCCGAGCAGCACAATTTATTGACATGTTTATGTTTGAACATTAGTTTTTTTCTAATATTTAATTCACACTATATTGATTCTTATACAAACACGTTTAAATTTGATTGTTAGTTTTATTTATTATAATTTTATTATATATGTACATTATAATAATTTACATGTTTTGTTTAAAAAGAAAAAAAAATCCAAAAAATTATATCAAACCTTTATATAGGTATGTAATATATAGGATGCAAGCAAAAATAAATAAAATAAATACATACCCGGGTATGTTGGTTGCATATCAAGTGAAACAAGTGAGGGGAAAAAACCAAGGGTTTTTAAAAAGCACATTTTCAAAATTATATACGGTTTCTTACTGAGTATTTTATCATTTATTTTTATAAAAATATTATATATTATGATAATATTATAATTTAGTTATTTCATTAATTTATTAATTATATGAATAATAGTGAAATACTTAGAATATAACTACAATTCATTCAAAAAACCTGTTAAGAAGTGCGAAATATAATGTTGGAGCTTCAATGTTAACTTTAATTTTGGAAAAACTTACACTTACATATTATTATCATAATATATAATATTTTTAATTTTGGAAAAACTTACACTGGTGAATAAGTTACTGTTTTATAAGAACATAAAAATTTTAATTTTGAAGACCTAGTAGCCCTTTAATGGGGAAGGTTCCAAAATTTTTGCTTAGCAAACTTGTATCTGCCCACCCCCTCCTGTCCTCACCCTTCCACTTTTTTCGGTTCTAGGAAATCAATTTTGAACTCCAACAAAATTTGGAATTTTACCTAGAATATTATTATCTAACCAGAAATGGTTAAGACTAAGAGACAATTTCTTCAATTTAAAGAGACCCTTCCAAATTTAAGAAAAACCTTTAATATATGTTGAAACATAATTATAGAGCTTTGAATTTTGTATATCACTAAAAAAAAAAGGTACAGGTATTCAAGTTACAGGTGTTTACAAATAGTTAAATTTCAATTTTCGAGCTCTTATGGCTCCTAAACAGGGGACACGACAAAAAATTTTGTTAACCGACTCCTACTAATTTCTGAAGATCTAACTTCTCCCAAGACCCTAGCTTGAACCGTTTAGAAGATATATGGGGCCTAAAATTTTGCAAAAGTTGAGTTTAGCTTAATGGTAAATTTTAGTACCGTATGGCAACCCTTTACATTTTAGTCTTATAAATTTTTGAAGCCTATAAAACCAGGTATCTTTTGCCGTTTTCAGATTGGAAATACAATTAACAAAACTCTTGTTATAACAATTTAAAAATCGGGCTCCGTAACGGGTGGGCCTACAGAAAAAAATTCTTCTACGAAATTATTATACTCGTGCATACATATATGACATCGGGTATATTAAAATTGCTCCTCTGTTTGTAACGCATCGATCTAGACGAGCTAGATATAGTGTCAAGGGTACTTATCGGCTCAGAATCGAAAAATGAGTCGATCTAGCTATGTGTGTCTGTCCGTCCGTCCGTCCGTCCGTCTGTGTGTCAGCACGATAACTCAAAAACTAAAAGAGCTACAGTTTTGAAATTTTCACAAAATATTTTTCAATCAATTTCTAGGTTCCCTATTTTTTTTGGTTAAGATCGGACCAAAACTTCGGGTAGCTCTCGAACAACTAACTTTTTTAACTCCAATATTTTCATACAAAAATTTTAAATTTTGCTATGCATCTTCTATTTAACATGAAATTATATGAATTTTATTTTTTTTGTCTTTTTGTTTTTTTGTTTTTTTTTTCGAGTTAGAATTTCATATGATTTAAATGATGCGTAGTTTAAAATAAAATTTAAGATAAGCAAAAAAGAAACAAAGATTTTTTTTAAGTAAATGGCTTTTTGATATTGATAGATATAATGATTATGAATATGATGATTAATATCTATCATGATGATCATTATATGAATATGATCATATGAAGCTATTTTGCTTAAGTTTAATGTATTCGTGAATTAAAAATTAATTATAAATTTATAAGAGATAGAATTGAAAAATTAGAGCTAGAGTTTTGAAATTCACACAAAAATTTTTTGAACATTTTTGAGGTTCCCTATTCTTTTTGGTTAAGACCAGACCAAGGTTTCGGGGAGCTGCCACACAACTTATTTAAACCAATATGAATTTCTTCAAAAGTAATTATACCAGGAAGATGAAAATTACACACGGTTAGTTTTATAATGAATCAAGAACTTATATGAAGTTTCAAAATGTTACGACTTCATTTTCGGGGGGCTACCATACAACTTCTTTGCACCAATATGAATTTCTTGGAAGCTGATTATACTACGAGGATTAAAATTACACACTGTTAGTTATATAATGAATCGAGCACTTATAAGGAGTTTCAAAATGTTACGGCCCCGTTTTCGGGCAGCTGCCATACAAAGTTGTCAATTCGATAATTGTGAATCTAATAAAGCTACGAGGTTAAAATCAAAACTGGGCAGATAAAGAAATAGGGCAAGTTAGTTGGATTTTTTTTTTTTTATGGTTTTTTTTAACTGTTTTACTTTCTTATATTTTTTTTGTAATATTTATAATAGCATAGGGGAAATAAATAACGGGTAGTGGGTATACACGGGTATCTAAAAGTTGACAAGGGCAACTATAATCTTCCTCGTTTTTTTTGTAAAATCTACCCTTGGTATCTACTTTATTTCAAACGGTGTAAAAGTTTTTTGTAAACGTACGGACGGACGGACGGACGGACAAAGTCAAAATTAAGAAAAACCTTTGACACTTATTGAAACTTTCGTTTTGGAGCTTTCAATTTTGTATACAAATAAAAAAAACTTTTGACAGGTATTCAAGTTATAGGTGTTTAAAAACAAAATTTATAGCAAAATTTCAATTTTCGACCCCTTACAGCTCCTAAAGAGGGGGCGTGACAAAAAAAATTTCTTAACTGACTTTTACTTATTTCTAAGGATCTAACTTCTCCCAAATTTTCAAGTTTCTAGATTTAGCTATTCAGAAGTTATGAGGGACCAAAAATTTAGCAAAACTTATTTTTAGATAACGGTAAATTTTAGTACCGTATGGTTTTTAAAAATTTGTAAAGCTTACAAGAACAGCTGTCTGTTACCGTTCAGGGTGGAAATAAACCTTATAAAACTCTAATTATAACTGTTTAAATATAGGACTTTTTCCGACTTTGCGGGGCTGTATCTCCGTAACGAGGGATGCTACAAAAAAAAAGTTTTAACATTAAATTATTTTTATTGCAATACCTACCCACTTCTGATATTTTTTAGGCAGCCGTAGGTTAAAAGGGACGGACGGACAGAGTGAAGCTATATAGCACATTTTTAAAAATTTTTTGAAAATGTACTAAAAATTTAACACCAAACAATTTCTATTCTCCTTTGCTCTATGTTCTTTAAAAAAAAAACAAAAATAAACACTTATGAATATGATATGATGACATTAAAATAATTTTAATTTTTTTTCTTTATTCAAGTTATTTCCTTTCATTTGAGTATTGCCATCATTAATTATTAGTGTGTGAAGTATTTATAATAATTAAAGATGTGTAATAATAATTTACATGTTGGCAAAGTATCGTAAACTTTTGTATATTATATTTATGATATTTCTTTTGCGGCATTTATTATGAACAAATTTATTTTTAATTTCTTTATTGTCTAGTTTCTCTAGGACATCCGATTCTATTGATAAAATACTTTAATTTTTTCATTTTTATTGTGCAAAATATGATCGTTAATTATTTTTTAATTCGCTTGAGAGTATCGTCAATATTATTTTTGGTTAAATCGAATTTAGGCCTTGGGTAGTTGCTATACAAATTTTAGAACCCTGTTTAAAAGTAGTCAAATAAAGTAATATGGCAAGCTTGTTTGCAAACTTTAAGATATTTTTGGACAAAGCTAATAGAGATTTCCCAAACCAGAGAACATAGCTTTGCAACTAATAAGACCAATTGGTTCTAAATTTAGATTCGTATGAAATATAATATGGTAAACAATTATTCGATGAATTGAAAAATTTATATTTAATTTTTAGGAAGCTGCCATACATATAGACGTTTTAGTATGCACCAGACATAAAGGGATACTGCTCTTTTAATTTTTTATGTGAAAATATTTACAAACTATTAGTTCAAATATTGCGACTTTTTTAGATAAACGAATATTATAGTATTTTCTAAAATCAGTTTTGGAATATATATGATGCTTCTGCATTTACAAAAATTTCGGCAATTAAAATAACGAGCACAAATCCTTTAGAGATCATAAATTTTTATACAATTATGCCCTTTTCTAAATAAAGAAGTTTTTCTGACGACGCTTAGAATTATATAACAGTCATAAATAATAAAGTAATAAAATAATTAGTAAAAACTTTCCTACAATAAAAAAAATTAAAAATATTATAAACACAATTCATTATTTTTTATAGTTCTTTTATATGGTTTCTATATAGTTAGACTAATGTTAATATACAAAGCGCTAGTTGGCCTAATATCTTTTAATAATAATTTTTAAATTTGTTCCTTTACTCTTGTACACAATATAATTTATAGTAGTTTAATTTTTTTAAGGAATAAGGAAATTTGAGGGATTCTTTAGCCCTTAAATCCATCAAAAGATTCAGAATCCGAACCCATGGGCTATTCTCGCCCATATGCATTCCTAGCCGTACTTCCATTACTAGTTAATACTTGTCCCAAATTGGAAGGTTCTACCTTAATTCTAATTTACCATTTTTATTTCGATGATAAGCTTTTAAACATTGGGAGGTCCACACTTCGGGAACACGCAGGAAATTGTTAAAAATACTCTTGTGCCAAAGTTGAAGCTTCTACATTTGTTTCAATTTACTATCTTTATTAATTTCAAAGATATGCTTTACGGTCCTTAGAGTTTTATAGATGGTCTTCAAACCGCTAATCCAATTGGTCCCAAATTTCAAGAATACTAAGGAAATAGGAAGTGGTCTACCAAATTTGGAGGTTTTATCTTCATTGGTTTCGGAATTATTTTCGTTAGGTTTTCGATCAAAAATTCTAGGATCCAAACCCACGGGACTATCTCGGCGAACCGCAATCCTCACCGTAGTTTTGTTACTAGTAACCTACATTACAAATTTCATCAAGATAGTGTCATTAGTTGTTGAATTATCATGATTTTTTATATGTGTTCTTGAGTCCTTAGACCGGTCAAAAGGTCCTGAATCCAAATCCATGGGTCGATCTCGCTCATATGCAATCCTCGCCGTACTTTCAGTACTAATAACTTACAGTTAACATTTCATCAATATAGCTGCATTAGTTTTTGAGTTATCGTGCCTAAGGACGGACGGACGAATATGGCTAAATCGACTCAGAAAATCACGCTTATCACAAATAAATGTGCTTTTCCAAATCTAGCTCGCTTCCTTTCGGTGGTTACAAACACCATACAAAAGTTAATATATTCTATTCCATAGGTTTATTTTAGCTAATAATTAATTTTTTAAATGAAAATCACTACATTCTCCAATTTTTTAAATTTAGAGGAATAAAAAGCATTACTTTAAATTTTAAATAGGTAATTAAAGTTTTTAAATTTAAATAAATAAATTTAACTTCTTACTTTAATTTTTAAATAATTGAATTTTTTAATTTTTGTTAGAAATAAATAAATTACTACTTTAAATTTTAAATAAACAAATCTTCTTTTTTAAACTTCAGAAATAAGTATTTTACTTTGCCTTATAAGCAAAAAGTGAAATTAAAATAATTTTTCAAAATGCCTAACGCAAACGAAAGTGAAATATCTACCTTTAATCTAATCGTTAAGTGCATATCTCAAAAACCGCCCTTTAAGCTAATCATGGTGATCTTTTTGGTGTTATAGAAATGATAAAATTCTTTATACCTCTTATAGAAAACCTAACAGGCCAACAGTATAAAAACTTTATTTTTGGGTATATCCAATAGAGACATGAACCGTATTAAAATCTATTCAAATAAAAAAAAATGTTCCATTTTCCCGTCTTGTGATTGCTCCAGGAAGGGGACAATAAAGATACGCCTTTCGACGCTAACGAAATTAAAGTGGAAAACGATTATTATTCCTCAAAGGAATCCAAAGTAAAAATAGCTATACCGTTAATGATAACCGAAATAAACATAAAATTTCTAATAATATACAAAAAAAAATTATAATCTTAAAAATAAGCAACAACAAACAAATATTTAAAACGTTACAAAATCTTAATATCCTAAAAATAATTAAAATCTTAAAAACAAAATCTTAATATCCTACAACGACGGACGGACGGACATACTTAGCTAAATCCTTTAATTTTTCGATTCTGATCCGATCCATACCTTTGAGTCTATATCTACTCCGCCTTCTTTTCTGCTTCATCAGAAACGTTTTGGTCCACGGGTTCGAGTACCTGCCATACAACTCTTTCTTTTATATGAGTATTCCACTACACTTAATAAAGCTGTATGTTTGAAATTTTGCCAAAAATAATTAACCGGATGATATAATGTATATGTTACGGTCATACGGATATCCCAGAGTTGACACAGTCTACTCTACTACACTCTTCCTCGTTTTTGTTTATATTATTACAAATTAATATTTCATTCGAATAACTTCGAGTTTAATTCTATAGAATATTAAAAAATAAGTAAATTAAGAGAATAAATTTAAAAATTATTGAAAAATGAAATAATTAACCAAGCGTACTGAATCATTCTACAGTAAATGCACTGCAGCTTAAAATCCTGAAAAGGAGTAATTGCTGCATGTGTGTAAAATTTTATTGGATAAAAGTTTTAAATATGTAATTTTGTAATTGCATTTTACGAATCCATTTATCTCAATTTAATTTGTTGTTTAATATTTTAAATAGATAAGTTAGTAAGAATTTTTAATATTTTTCAATTGATAAAATAATTTGTTTTTAGTATTATAAAAATAATTTGGTTAGCCATGTCTTACGATCAAACTATAATAACAGCTTTTATGATTTAAAAATGACTTTTGGACTTCCCATTAAATTTGAACCAAATAGGTGTAGGGTATTTCTAAGTGGGTTGCATCGACTGACTGTTTCTTTACTTGTTTAATTTTTGCCTTAACTTTTTATTTTAATTTTTTAAGTAAATAATGTTTTTTTTAAATTAAATTTTGTTTCTTAAGAAAGCTAACCTTTTAAGAACTGTCGAATACTTTTTTAAATAAAAATCTGCACTCCTCTAAAATTTGAAACAAGGCCTGCAAAAACAACTTTTTTCATCTGACGAGATAGTTTAAAAATTTTCAAAAAGAACATTCAAATTTCTAACATTTTTGTTAGAATAGCATTTATTGCTTGAATAATTATTATTTATTTTCAAAGGTTCTCTGTATTCTAAAA
This sequence comes from Dolichopus griseipennis, assembly GCA_963082915.1. Lineage (NCBI taxonomy): Eukaryota > Metazoa > Arthropoda > Insecta > Diptera > Dolichopodidae > Dolichopus > Dolichopus griseipennis. The sequence goes on along the minus strand of OY720445.1, from coordinate 50,244,535 downwards.
AAAATGAAATAAAAAAAAATCTTTTTTTCAATATATACTTTTATTAAAGTAGTACTAGCCCCCTAAAATGTAGAAAATAAAAAAATTCAAGGTAGATCTTGGGAATTTGTTACTGTGTTAATATAAAAATAAATTGCTGGTATAAGAAACAGTTCTTTTAATGTTTGAAAACTTTTAAGCTTAAAATTTTCACTAACCAAAAATTGATGGCAGATCTTTTGCATTTAAAAGTGTTTTAATATAAAATATAAAAGTAAATTGCCGAAATGAAAGATAGTTCTTCTTTTTCTTAAAATTAATCCAGCAATTTACTTTTATATTATATATTAAAACACTTTTAAATTCAAAAGATCTGCCACCAATTTTTGGTTAGTGAAAATTTTAAGCTTCAAAGTTTTCAAACATTAAAAGAACTGTTTCTTATAGGTACCAGCAATTTATTTTTATATAAACACAGTAACAAATTCCCAAGATCTACCTTAAATTTTTTATTTTCTACATTTTAGGGGGCTAGTACCTATTACTTTAATAAAATTATATATTGAAAAAAAGATTTTGTTTTATTTGATTTTATACTTTTTAGTTTTAATTAAATTTTTTTACACAATTATTTATATAAAATTATTAAATACAATAGTTAATTTGACAATTTCCAAGTTTTATTCAATACCCCCTTTAGTAAATTTATCTACCTAAATTAATTTAAAATTTATTAACAGAAGACAAAAATATCATTAAAAGCATTATAAGTACCTACGTGATAAAATCTTTATCTAACTATCTAGTTTTTTAATATTTATTAAAATTAATAAAATCATATTTCGTAATGAACCGTTACATTTTGTATTACGCAGATTATGCTTCGATTCTAATATACATATACAGAAAAGTAAACAAAAACAAATCACCTAAAATAGACGGGTATTTACACATGTTGCATTGACGTAATACTGACGTAATCGGTTAAAATCCTTTATACACCAAACCGGTTTTGTAAATATTGTATTCACAAAAAACCGGTTTCGTTGCAACCAAATTTTACTTGTAAGACTCGATGCACTAACCAATACAAACAAAAAAATGATTTTTTTTTCTTTAATTTTTTTGTTGTTTTTCTTTTTTTTTCATTATTTAAAAATTTTTGAACATCTTAAACAAAAAAAATTTGAGAACGGACAAAATATAAAATATTTCTGGTATTGGAAATTGATAAAAATCAATATAAGATTACCATATTAGGTTTTATTTCTATTTGTTATTTTTTATCTTTCAAATTACATACTAAAAAAAAACAAAAATGAACAAATATATTTGTATTATATTAAATATATAAATATATTTTGATTGATAAAATATAAAATTTAGTTAAAATAAATAATAGCAAAAAATAATTAATGATATAAAAGACAATTAGTTTAAGGAACAGATTTAGAACCTAATTTTAAAATTGTATAATTATGAATGTTTGCTCAGTCCCACAGATGTTAATTAAAATAATAATCCATTTTTAAATGACCTAGATATGATATAAGTAAAATAAAATTACCTACTTACTCAATGTAAAGAAAAAATTAAATTTCTTATATTATCTACAAATCCATTTTTTTATTATGGTAACTACAAACCTTTTTTTTTTGTATATGAATAAAAAATTACAAAAACTTTCCGCTTTTGAAAAATCAGTTGACTAAACATTATCCGACGACAACTATCTTCGTATGAACTAAACTTTACACATACATTCATAAGTTCATAAATTAATGATAACTGACAACAGTTAAAACTACAACTGACAACACTCTCGTGTGGCATTGAGCAATATTCACTTACGTTGAAAGATTACGTCAATGCAACTGAATATTACCTATCATGTATGGATGCGGAATGACTGATAACTTGTTGTTGCATTTTAAAAATTTTAAGATGAATAAGTTACGTATTTTACTTTTTGCATGTTTCGTATTTTATAAAATGTTGAGATCGGATTCAAATTCGCTTCTTAGTGAAATTTTTTTTTTAATTTCAATCTATTTTTTTTTTTATTTATGTACCTACTTGTATAAATTTTAAATTAATGAACCAAAAATGTACGGGCTGACTTAAAAAAAACCATAAAAATTTTTTGGTCTATGTTTTTATATTATAAAAGTGAAGTATTTTAGTTCTTAAAGTTACAAATTTTTAAACAAACTATGCAAATAAATTAATTTTATTTGTAATTTTTTTTATTATTTCTATTGAATTTAAAAACAAAACAAAAAAAAATTTTTTCTTTGAAGGAGGATCGAACTCAGAACTACTTACACTCTAAACCACTTTGCTAACCACTGAACCATACAATTCTTATAAATTTATGGTCAAATTTCTAATATATGTAAATGTATCACTAACTGACAGAATAAAAATAAAGCCATAGACACAGGCAAGTTCAATTAAAAGTATATAAAACGAGGAAGAGTGTAGTAGAGTAGACTGTGTCAACTCTGGGATACCCGTATGACCGTAACATATACATTATATCATCCGGTTAATTACTTTTGGCAAAATTTCAAACATTCAGCTTTATTAGGTGTAGAGTAATGCTCATATAAAAGAGAGAGTTATATGGCACCTACTCGAACACTCTGCAGTAGATCAACCAAATTTTGCAGTACCTTTGGCCATTACACTAAACTATTTTTGGCAAAATTTCAGACACCCAGCTTCATTAGGTGTAGTGTAATGCTCATATAAAAGAAGGAGTTGTATGGAAGCTACTCGAACACTCTGCAATAGACCAACCAAATTTTGCAGAAGCTTTGGTCATAAAACTAAACTATTTTTGGCAAAATTTCAGTTGTATGGCAGCTACTCGACCCCACTGCAGTAGACAACTTCTTTTTTTATATGAGCATTAATTTGTACTTATTAAAGCTGGGTGTCTGAAATTTTGCTAAAAGAATTTTAGTTTTATGGCCAAGGTTTGTGCAAAAGTTTTCTGGATTTGGGGTTTAAATATACATTTATAATTTTTTTAGTTTACTAGAAAACGAGGTTTAAAAAAAATTAATAGATAAGTAGATTTGCTACATATTAGGTAAATAACAAATTTTAAAATATTGTAGCTGTAAAGTATATATGTTTGTTAAGTGGAAGTAAACTAAAAAAAAATAAAGATGTTCAAATAAACACAAACAATTTTTAATAGAACTTTAAGCTTGTTGTAATATGTCTTCTACTTATTCTACTTGTTATGATCAAGCGATGACTTTTACGCACCGTTGCTGGCATACGATATAAAATAATTTTTTTAAAAAACATTTTTTCCATATTCAGGAAATTACTTTTGGTAAATTTTGTTACATAAACTAAATTTTGTAATGGTGTATATAAAATATTTTTTACTATTATCATAATAAATTATAAAAGAAATAATTATTAAATTAAATAAATTAACATTTAATATTTTAGTTAATAATTTAGTCGAAATTTACAAAACAAAGTGATGAAAAAAACCAAGGGTTATTAAAAAGCACATTTTCAAATTCATATAGGGTTTCTTACTGAGTATTTTATCATTTATTTTTATAAAAATATATATAAAAATAAATTATAATATTATAGTTTAGTTATTTTATCAATTTATTAATTATGACTAATATGTAATGAAATCAATACTTAGAATATAATCTCAATACACTTCTCTGTTTTATAGATATCTTGTAGGTAATGACCCTTGCTCTATTGAACTAAAATCAATTATGCCTCCTCTTAAACAATTCCAACGTAACACCAGAGGAGCAGTAAGTGCTCATTTCTACACTGTGGAAATCCCAAGATGGTTCAAAACAGGTTATGGAACCTCATTTGTTGTGAGGACTGCTAAGATGTGGAACATGCTTCCATCTAATGTGTTCCCCTCTGTTAATAACGTTCCATACTACAACTTGCAAAAATTCAAAACGAATCTTTTTAGATTCATTTCCAACCTACCACCTAATTCCCCTTTAATTTCCTATTTTCCTCCCCTTTCCAACTAAACCTACATATATGTATACAGGAATCCGTTCCTAGCGTTTAGTTAGCGTGTAAAAAAAAAAAAAAAAAAAAAAAGAAAATATGTTAACAAGTGCGAAATATAATGTTAGAGCTTCAATATTAACGTTTAATTTTGGAAAAACATACACTGTTGAATAAGTTACTATTTTATATTTAATAAAAGATTTAATTTTTTAGTAGACTCTTTTTGCTTAACAAACTCATGATGGAAAAAATTTGAACAGGTACTCAAGTTACAGGTGCTTAAAAATAGCAAAATTTCAATTTACGAGCCCTTAAAGCTGCTAAACAGGGGACGTAACGTTTTTTCTCTATTATAGTATTATAAACAATAATATTCCAATTTCCAAATACGTGAATGCGGTACATATATAATATACCTGCGGAAAAGAATTTTAAAAACATGTTTTGCTTTAAATATCTTTATATAAATGAAAAATTTAAATTTTTACTTATATACCTTTACTTTTTAACATCATCAATATTTTCATCTAATAGATATGTTTTCCTTCCGTGTTCCAATAATAAACGCAATTATGCTTTAAAACAAACAATTCAAATCAATAAAAACTGGAGGGGTGAAATAAAGTTGAACGAAATAAAGTCGTTAATTATCAAAAACAATGGAAATAAAGTCGAATTAGCAATTCTATCTTATTTCTAAAAAAAATGTTCAAAAAATAAAATGAATGAAATAAAGTCGAATTGACTGGGATACGGAGTTCATGTCGATTTTATTTTTTTAATAATAAAATCTATTCGACTTTACCTGAACCCATGGGCAATTCTCGCTGTAAATTTATTACTAGTAGCCCACAAGATAGTTCCATTAGTTTTTGAGTTATCGTGCCTACAAAACGGACTGACGGACGGACGGACGGACATTGCTATATCGGCTAAGGAGGTTACGCTTATCTTTTCCATATCTAGCTCGCTTCCATTAAGTGGTTACAAACACCATACCAAAGTTAATATACTCTTTTACCTATTCCATAGGTGTAGGGTATAAAAATTGTGTACGATTCTTCAGTTGTGTTCAAAGGTACTTGCTGCATATATGTAAAATTTATTTTTGTATTTAAATGAATTATGTATATGAAAAGTTCTAAATTTGTGATTGTATTTTAAAAACACATTTACTGCATATTTTGCATTTATAAGCTTTTCTAAGAGGTACATATACTAAGAAAAACAAATTTTTTTCAATTTTGTAATTGCATTGTTGAATACATTTATTTCAAGTTTTTGTGTTTTTTAATATTTTTAAATAGATAATTAGTAAGAATTTTTAAATTTTTGAATATATAAAATAATTAGAAAATGTTTTCAGTATTATAAAGTTAATTTGGTTAGCTGTGTCTTACAATCAAACTAATAAACGGTTTTTCTATTCGACTTTATTTCGTTCAACTTTATTTCATCCGCCCTAAAAACTTTATGTTTTCCTCTAAGAGATAATTTTCTTTCATTCCAAGCAAAATAAAAACAAAGGGAAATACTGATGATGTACGAGCAAGTCTAATTTTTTTTATTTTATTAAAATCAATAATGTTTTTATTATTGTATTTAGTGTTTCTTTTGTAATCTTGATAACAAAAACCGACAGAAAATAAAAGAGGACAATATAATGAAATTTTAACACGGCAGAAGTTTTCTTTAAGAATTAGAATTTAATAATGGTAATACTACTTTTTAATGAATTTAATGTACATTCAATACATACAGAAACATTAAGGTATAAAATATTAAGTTTTTTGTTAATGTTGACATTAAAAACTCTTAAAAAATCTTTAAAACATGAGAAATGCTTGGTGTGAAAATAACTTTTAAAAAATGATTATATTTAGGTATTATTTTAATGAGCTGTTAAAATGTAAAAAGAAAACTTTAATAGAGATCCGAACCGAAAGTAAAAATTCAATTGTCTTATTTAAAATTATTTCATATTATAATTATTGTTAGTAATTTAAATGCTGAAAAAAAGGACGATTTTATTATTTTTTTCAATATGATTATTAATATATTCTAACTGCATATTTCATTTTGAATAATTATATTGAATAAATGATCAATCATTACTTATAAGTTATAACATTTTTAAACAAACTAAACGTTTAATTAATTATCTTTGAAATTAATATTATATCATCCAATCCTTGTCCATAAAGTATTAACCATTTTATACCGCACTTTTTATACCCGTGCATACATATATGACATCGGGTATATTAAAATTAACTCCTCCGTTTGTAACGCATCGATCTAGACGAGCTAGATATAGTGTCAAGGGTACGTATCGGCTCAGAATCGAAAAATGAGTCGATCTATTTATGTGTTTCTGTCCGTCCGTCCGTCTGTGTGTCAGCACGATAACTCAAAAACTAAAAGAGCTACAGTTTTGAAATTTTTACAAAATATTTTTCAATCAATTTCTAGGTTCCCTATTTTTTTTGGTTTAAGATTGGACCAAAACTTCGGGTGGCTCTCGAACAACTAACTTTTTTAATCCCAATATTTTCATATAAAAATTTGAAATTTTGCTATGTATCTTGTATTTAACATGAAATTATATGAATTTTGTTTTTTTGTTTTTTTTTTTTTGTAGATAACGATTTCGAGTTACGATTTCATACGATTTAATTGATGCGTAGAATTTTTAAAAAATATTTTAGATTTGGACTTTGTAAAAAGATTGGACTTTGAGATTTATGATGATAATTTTCGATCACGATGATCATTATATGAATATGATTATATGATGCTTATTTTGCTTAGGTTTAATATGTATATTCGTGAATTAAAAATTAATTAGAAGTGATAGAATTGAAAAATTAGAGCTAGAGTTTTGAAATTCACACAAAACATTTTTTGGACATTTTTGAGGTTCCCTATTCTTTTTGGTTAAGACCAGACCAAGGTTTCGGGGAGCTGCCACACAACTTATTTAAATCAATATGAATTTTTTCAAAAGTAATTATACCAGGAAGATGAAAATTACACACGGTTAGTTTTATAATGAATCAAGAACTTATATGAAGTTTCAAAATGTTACGACTTCATTTTCGGGAGGCTGCCATACAACTTCTTTGCACCAATATGAATTTCTTGAAAACTGATTATACTACGAGGATGAAAATTACACACTGATAGTTATATAATGAATCGAGCACTTATATGGAGTTTCAAAATGTTACGGCCCCGTTTTCGGGCAACTGCCATACAAAGTAATCAATTCGATAACTGTGAATCTAATGAAGCTTCGAGGTTAAAATCAAAACTGGGCAGATAAAGTAATAGGGCAAGTTAGCTGGCAAAGTTGGACATCACTCGGACCAACTTTTAGGGCGGGCTATTTCTTTTTTTGGTTATTTTTTTCTTTTTGTTTTTAAGCAAAAATTAATGGTATAATGAATTAAAAATTTAATTTTTTTTTTAAGCAAAAATTATGGGATAAAAAGTTAAATTTTTTTTTAACTATTTTACTTTCTTATATTTTTTTTGTAATATTTATAATAGCATAGGGGAAATAAATAACGGTTAGTGGGTATGCACGGGTATCTAAAAGTTGATAAGGGCAACTATAATCTTCCTCGTTTTATATTCAAATTTGCTTCTTTATACCCATATAAAAAAGGCCATGGGTATATTAAAATAATTACTCCGTTTGTAACGCATCGATCTAGACGAGCTATACTTACATCTATATATAGAAAAAAATAAGGTTTAAGATTTCCATACAAAAATATTAAATTTTTTTTGTTCTCTGTGAAAAATAATAAGTTTTGTTAAAATTTTGTCAATTTCTATGTAGAAAGAATAAATAAAATTGAAGGAATGCAGTCTGAATGTCTAAATGTCAGGGCTAAATGTCATATTGATTTTTCTTACATCAAAACGTGTGAAATAAAAAAAAGTGTTATAAATTATGACGCTTGCTATTAAGTCGCCTCTCCGTGCTTAGTTCTATGATCTACAATTTACAAATGGTTTGAGTCAAGGATATCGTGTTTTTATACCCTACACCTATAGAATAGGTAAAAGGGTATATTAACTTTGGTATTGTGTTTGTAATCACCTAAAAAAAGCGGATTAGATATGGAAAAGTATATATATTTGTGATCAGCGTGACCTCCTGAGTCGATATAGTCATTTCTTACATGTCCGTAGACACGATAAGTCAAAAAATAATGGAGCTATCTTAGTCTATCTAAGATAGAACCTCCAAATTTGATATCAGGGTGTCCTTTCCTATTTCGGTACTGTCCTTGAAATTTGGTCCCTCTTAGAGTAGGGGGTGAGGGACCAGCCACACATTTCCGAAGACCTTAAAGCGTATCTTCAAAATTAATAAAGATAGCAACTTGAAAAATGTAGAAGCTTCAAATTTGGTACAAGGGGGTGTTCTTAACTATTTCTTGCGTGTCCCTCTAATTTAGGATCAATTGGAGTGGAGGTTCCGTACCCTCTTAGACCTCCCAAGGTTTAAAAGCTTATAATCGAAATTGCTAAAAATAGTAACTTTAAATTAAGATAAAACGTTCCAATTGTGTACAGAGGTTAACTAATATTTAATATACAGCGCGGACTACATATGGGTGAAATCAGCCCCTGGGTTCGGATTCTGGACCTTTTACTCGGTCTAAGGGCTAACGAACATATATAAAAAAAATCACGATAACTCAACAACTAATGACGCTATCTTCATCAAATTTGTGCTGTAGATTACTAGTAATGAATCTACGGCGGGGATTTCGGACGGTGAGGATTTGACAAAATGTTTTCGGAAATTAATACTTTTTGATCGAATTTAGGCGAGCATAATTCCGAAACTATAGAAGATACTACCGCCAAATTTGGCATCAGGGTATCCCTTTCTATTTCCTTAGTGTCCTTAAAATTTGGGACCAATTGGAGTACTGGGTCGGGGACCAGCCACACAGTTCCGAATACCTTAAAGTATATTTTCGAAATTAATTCAAAGAAATTTAAAAGCTTCAAATTTGGCACATGGGTGTTCTTTACTATTTCCTGTGCATCCCCCTAATTTTTAATTAATCGTAGTGGTGGTTCAGTACACCCTTAGACCCCCCAAGGTTTAAAAGCTTATTATCGAAATTAATAAAAGTAGTAAGTTAGAATTAAGATAGGAACGAAATTAGGATAAAAGCATTCCAATTGTGTACAAAAGTTAACCAGTATTGAAAGTATGACGGGGACTGCAAATCGTACCATGGTTTCGGGTTCTGGAACAAACATATATCTTAAAAACAAAATATCTCAAAAATAATGCCGCTATTTTGACGAAATTTAACTCTAGGGGACTAGTAATGAAAGTACCATGGGAATTGGGTTCTGGTCGAGTTCGGACAATGAATTCGGATTCTAGAAGCTTTTAATCGATTTGAGGCGAAACGAGTATAATTACAAGGCCAAAGAATATATTTCATATTTCCCTTGTGCCCTCGAAATTTAGACTTAATTGTAGTGGTGGTTCAGGCGGCTCCTAGGAAATCCCAAAATTTAAAAGCTTATCTTCAAAATTCATGAAGATAGAAACTTTAAATTTGATACACGAGGGTTCTTTCCTATTTCCGTTTATTTGTTAATACTTTTATATTTTTAAAAGGCTAAGAATTTTAGCACAAAACATATTTTGTATAATATTTTAAAAATTAAAAACTAAATATTTTTTGTACATAAACTTTTTTTTATTTTTAATATACCATATATTATATTAAATTGTTACCACAGGTTATATATAATTAACACATTGTGTACGATACTTAAGCTATGTTCAAAGGAATTTGCTCCATTATTATGTAAAATTTATTTTTATAATTAAATGAATTATATGAAAAGTTCTAAATTTGTAATTGTATTATAGAAATACATTTATTGCATATATTGTGTTTATAAGCTTTTCTAATAGGTACATAAACTAACCATTTAAAATAACTGCAATTTTTAAAAATTTGAATTATTAAATATATTATGCTTTGATTTGCCTTTTGTCACAAAATTTAATAATTAAAATTTTTTCACTTTTGTAATTGAATTGGAATAAATATATTTTCATTTATTTCAAATTTTTTTGTTTTTTAATATTTTTAAATAGATAAATTAGTAAGAATTTGTACTATTTTTTAATAGTTAGTGTAATTGGAAAATGTTTTTAGTATTATAAAGTTAATTTGGTTAGGTATGTCTTCCGATCAAATTAATAACATCTTTTGTGGTGTTTAAATGACTTATGAATATCTCATTAAATTTGAACTACACCTAGGGTATTTCTAAGTCGGTTATACCGACTGACTGTTTCTTTACTTGTTGTTTTGTTTTTTCAGAGCATATTGTCCTAATTTTTATCCTAAGGGCTAAATGTCCTAATATTTATTTTTCTGGCTTCAAAACGAGTGTAATAAAAAAATAAAGTGAAAATTTTTTTAAATAGTAAAGGTAATCTCGTAATTCCAATAATATTTTTTAAGTATGTCCATGAGATAAATAAATTTTTTTAGTGTAATTAAAATTACAATTGAAATTTTGCTAAAAATAGTTTAGTGCAATGGCCAAAATTTCTGCAAAATTTGGTTGGTCTAATGTAGAGGGTTCGAGTAGATGCCATACAACTCCTTCTTTTATATGAGCATTACACTGCACCTAATGAAGCTGGGTTTAGTGTAATGGAAAAAGTTACAGCAAAATTTTGTAGGTCTACTACAGAGGGTTCGAGTAGCTGCTGTACAACTCCTTCTTTTATATGAGCATTACACTACACCTAATAAAGCTGGTATGTTTGAAATTTTGCCAAAAGTAATTAACCGGATGATATAATGTATATTTTACGGTCATACGGGTATCCCAGAGTTGACACAGGCTATTCTACTACACTCTTCCTCGTTTTATAATAAATGACAGATAAAAATAACAATCGGTGTATCTAGTGCAATTTACTTATTAGTATTTATATACCTTTTGTAGATGAATTTGTCTTTTTCCAAAAACTTGGTACTATTTAAAAGATTCTACCTTGATCTTGCGAAGTCTAACTGGCGTGATATGAAAAATCTTACCCCCAATTTTTTAGATTTCGAGCAATTTTTAGCACATTTTCAAAAAATTTTGTAAAAATGTGCCTATATAGCTTCACTCTGTCCGTCTGTCCATCCGTCCGTCCCTTTTTACCTGCGATTGACAAAAAAATATCAGGAATTGGTAGGTATTGCAATAAAAATAATTTAATGTTAAAACTTTTTTTTGTAGCCCCCTCCGTTACGGAGCTACAGCCCCACAAAGTCGAAAAAAGCCCCCTAATTAAAACCCATATAATTAGAGTTCTTTAAGGTATATCTCCAACCTGAAAACGGTAACAGACAGCTGCTTTTATAAGCTTTACAAGTTTTTAAAAGCCAATTGTATAGGTTTACCATACGGTACTAAAATTTACCGTTACCATACGGTACTAAAACATTGTTTGCTAAAATATTAAAAAAATCTATTAAGGTTGCAATATCAAATTTAATGAAACAATAATAAAAAATGTTAACATAATATACAAATATGACTAAACCTTTGGTCATCATATATATAATGCACAAGTGTTGGCGAGACCTTGCCAACGTGTAAAAAAATATTGTACATCAAAATTTTTATAAATTTACTTCACACAATAAATAATGATGGCAATACTCATACCTTTAAATTTATTATTATTCATCTCATACACGATGGACCTGTTTTGTTGTTATGCATCCCTTACACGATGTTTTCAACTGGGTACGCGTACTTGCGCAGTTGAATAGGTTGAGTTACACATACAATTGTGAAATTTTAATTTTTTTTTTCCTTAACACATAATTTTAGAAAAAGAAGAATATAAAATTCAATATTGTAAATGTACATGTCTACACATTCATAACAAAATACAAACCGATTTTTTAAGAAATAGTGGCAAACAGATAAGAGAACCAAAACGTTTAATTTGAATTATTTGTGTAGTGTAGAATAGATCAATTCCTTTTTTCTACAATTTTATTTATATTTGTTTTAAATTTGCTCACATTTGGTAGGATTTTAGTCTTACACAATAAAAACATATCATCATATAATTTATTAGTAATTTTATAAAACGCCTTTATATATTTTACAACAATAAATTTGGAACTAGTCTATATAAGTACATAAACTTGACAGCTGCGAATTAAAAATAATTTTTTTTCTATTTTTTAACTAAAATAAAGTCAACAATTGCTTTGATTGTTTGAATGTTTTGTAATAGAAATAGATCAATTCCAAATCATAATATTTAATCGGCTTATTTTTTCCCATACAAATATAAACATCCTTTTTCTGGGCAAACTATTTGACCAATTTTAATGAAACAACAACCAAAATAAAGGTTTTTTTTGTTTTCATAGGACAATGATATTTTTTTTTAAGAATATTGCGTTTTTTCAGGTAAAACCTGTCTTTAATTTAACGTAATTTTGAATTTAACGGTCACGCGGTTAAAAGTTGAGGCTTATGACTCTAATATTATGCGCCGACTTTCTGTGTAAATGTAATTCATTTTCGGTTGTAACTCGTAGCTAAATCTAATTCAAAAGATTATAAGCGCCGACTTATGTATATCTTTCTTTTTTTTGTTTAGTTCAAATATTCAATGAACAAGGAGATTTAAATTTTTTTAAAATTTTTTTTTTGTTTTTGTTTTTTTTTTATCTTAAAAAGTGAACGAAAAAATGAGTTCTTTTCGAAATGAAAGCAATACATTTGGTTTATACAGTAGTTTTCAGTTATAACGAACTCGGTGCAATTTTAATTATAATAAACTTTACACTTTTTGCCAAAGAATTAAATTTTACCTAAAAATGAAAGTTTTTTATTACATTGATATTTCTTTTATTTAAAATTATTATATCTAATTATGTTGCTTGGTGATGAATTTAGTATTTTCTTATTTATTTGTTAATATAAAAAAAAAAACATAACGTATCAAAAATACAAAAAAAAATTTCATTAGAAGAAAAAGCACTATACATAAGCTTGAAGCTGGAACATCATGTAAAATTCTAGCAAATGAGTTCGAAGAGTCCGCTCAAAAATTAGCATATTCTACAATGTTTAATTCTAATACTAATTTTTCAAAATTCACAGCATTCTTTTAAAACGACATTCGTTTATTACGACGCATATTTTCTGTCCATTCATGGTCGTTATAAGCGAAATTTACTGTATGTTTTTTTTTTTGTTTTTTCTAAAAAAATGATTTTGCTACTTCGTTGTTGTTGCTTTTTGTTAAGTTTTTTATAATAATAAAATAACCGACTTTTGAAATATATTCTGTAAGTACATGATATTACATGAGCACAAGTTACTGTACCTCGAATTTTTAAAATTTAAACATTGACAAAGCATATAAAAAAGTTATTGTTTTTTCTTATGTTGTTATTGTTCTAAAAATAAAATATTTTAAAATAATATTGTTTTCAAAATACCTATATTTTTTTAAAAAATACTTTACATATATTCAAAATAAATGAAATACCTATAGTATGATTGCAGAAACAAAAAAATAACATTTCTTAAGAAAAATTATGTGTTCTTTACAGATCAACCAACAACTTACGGTATGCAGTTTCTGTCAAAAAAATTTGAAATAAGTAGGTATGTTGTGTACTGTACTTCGGATTTTAAAATTTGACAAAGCGTATAAAAATATTGTAATTGTTTTTTCTGTTGTTGCTATGACTAAGTTTTCAAAATAAAATATTTTAAAAAAATATATTTTTTTTAAAAAAACATAATTTCAAAATAATTGAAAATACCTATAATATGTTCGCAAAAAAAAACTAAAAAATAATCTGAAACCATAAAGTAACATATATATAGAGTATTCACGTAGAACAAAATTCGTTAGTCATTTCTTTTTAAAAATCATTTTACTCAACACTCAAAATTCATTTTAAAACTCAAATATTTTTACTTAAAAATTGAGAAGAATTTTTTTTAAACTCTAGAAAAAAAAAAAATTCTTCATAATTTGAATATTATGATATTATATGAAGAGTATATGTATATGTATGTACATATTCACATATTTACATTTTTATGCATATTTTTATGAATGTTAAGAAAAATGTATGTGTGTACATATTTTTTTGTAAATGTAACTTTTTTTATGTGATATTTTTCTCTATTTTTCTTTTGATGAATTTTTTATGTATTCTTATTTTGATATTAAGAATTATAATCAATTTAATAAAGGCGCGCATTTTTAAAAGTGTCAAGTGTTTATTTTGTTACAAGTGTTTATTTTGTTATGAACATAATTATTAAGTATTAAAATTTGAATTAAAACGAGGAAGATTATAGTTGCCCTTGTCAACTTTTAGATACCCGTGCATACCCACTAACCGTTATTTATTTCCCCTATGCTATTATAAATATTACAAAAAAAACAAATCTAATATACCCGATGTCATATATGTATGCACGGGTATAAATATAAGAAAGTAAAATAGTTAAAAAAAAATTTAACTTATTATCCAATAAGTTTTAATTAACTTATTATCCCATAAAAAAAAAAAAATAGCCCACCCTAATAGTTGGTCCGAGTGATGTCCAACTTTGCCAACTAACTTGTCCTATTACTTTATCTGCCCAGTTTTGATTTTAACCTCGTAGCTTCATTAGATTCACAGTTATCGAATTGACAACTTTGTATGGCAGCTGCCCAAAAACGGGGCGGTAACATTTTAAAACTCCACATAAGTGCTCGATTCATTATATAACTAACAGTGTGTAATTTTCATCCTCGTAGTATAATCAGTTTCCAAGAAATTCATATTGGTGCAAAGAATTTGTATAGCAGCCCCCCGAAAATGGGGCCGTAACATTTTGAAACTTCATACAAGTGCTCGATTCATTATATAACTAACAGTGTGTAATTTTTATCCTCGTAGTATTATCAGTTTCCAAGAAATTCATATTGGTGCAAAGAAGTTGTGTGGCAGCTCCCCAAAACCTTGATCTGGTCTTAAACAAAAAGAATAGGGAACCTCAAAAATGTCCAAAAAATGTTTTCTGTGATTTTCAAAACTCTTGCTCTAATTTTTCAATTCTATCTCTTATAATTAATTTTTAATTCACCAATATATTAAACTTAAGCAAAATCAACTTCATATGATCATATTCATATAATAATCATCATATTCATAATCTATCAATCTATCAATATCAATAAGCCATTTACTTAAAAAAAATCTTTGTCTTCTTTTTTGCTTATCTTAAATTAATAAACTACGCATCATTTAAATCATATGAATTTCTAACTCGAAATCGTTATTTACTTTTTGTAACAAAAACAAAAACAAAAAAACAAAATTCATATAATTTCAAGATGCAAGCAAAATTTAAAATTTTTGTATGAAAATGTTGGAGTTGAAAAAGTTAGTTGTTCGAGAGCTACCCGAAGTTTTGGTCCAATCTTAACCAAAAAAAATAGGGAACCTAGAAATTGATTGAAAAATATTTTGTGAACATTTCAAAACTGTAGCTCTTTTAGTTTTTGAGTTATCGTGCTGACACACAGACGGACGGACGGACAGACACACATAGCTAGATCGACTCATTTTTCGATTCTGAGCCGATACGTACCCTTGACACTATATCTAGCTCGTCTAGATCGATGCCTTACAAACGGAGGAGCAAATCTAATATACCCGATGTCATATATGTATGCACGGATATAAAAATGTGAGTCAATCAAAATAACGAACTAAATTCTTCTTAAACTTAAAATTCTTATATATACTTATTAAAATGATAAGATTATTTATGATTTTACAAGCCATACAACTTTTAATAATAAGCTTGTCTGTCGCACATTCATTCAACATTAATATCAAAAGTTACAAATAATAAATATGAAAATAAATTTTTCTATTTTGATTTACAAGAAGAACGAAAAATACACTTAGCTGTTTTAATTTCATATTTCACACATGCATCAATAAAAGATGTAAAATCTCTATTTAGTTTTTTTAATTTCAAATCAAAGTAACGAAAAAAAAGTAAAAAGACCTTAAATATTTTATATGTGTTAATATACCTATACACTATGCATGCAGTATAGATTTAGCTTTTCATACTTTACTTTTATATGGAATAAGAAGAATAATGTATAAAAATAAATATGTATGTATGTATGTATATACCCTTCATATAGTTTTTTAAAGGTATATTAATAAATACTCAAAACAAGAAATTGAGAAGAATTTTTTTTTATTTATGAGTTTAAAAACAAATTATTCTCAATTTTTAAGTAAAAATAATTGTTATGAGAATAATTTTTGAGTACTGAGTAAAAACGAAAAATATTTTTTAAAAAAATTGGTAAAAAAATTTTACTCTACGTGAATACTCTATATTATATGTTACTTTATGCTGAAACTTAAATAAAAGTTGACGTACAATTTCTGTCAAAAAATTTATAAATAAATAGGTACATGAATTTACATGAGAGCAACCAAAATACGCGTAACGCGATGTACTGTAATCGGATTTTTAAAATTTACAAATTGACAAATGGTTTTTTTTTATATTTCTAAGATTATGTTTTAAAAAATATCTTATATTGAAAAAAATTCAAAATATACCTATTATATGAAATTAATAAAATTTTTTGTACTAAATTAAAACATTCAAATAAATATTTTTGTGTGTACAATTTGTGGATATGTAGATAGACATAATGACGTACTGCTGGAAAAAATCATCAATATAGATATGTTATAAATCTTAAAATTGTGATTTTAAAAAAAATCTCGACTTCTGTAAACTTAACTATTATTTTGTATTTTGGCAGCTTCAATATAATATAATACTAAGTACTTAACTTATTTACTTATGAATTATGATAGGTATGTTCAATTTTGTTGTACATATTATGCTCTATTAATAAGCTTTTTAGTTAGAATACAGAATACATCATCATCAAATTTTCAGAACATTATATATTAGAACACTATTTATATTTAGAATGTAAATCGCTTTTTTTGTGTAATAAGTGTACAAAATTATACTCTCTTTATAGCGCGTTAAGCTACAGGAATAAAATTCAAAAATACTTAAAAACGTTTTTATAATTGAAAAAATTATAAATTTTTTTTAATAAGGAAATTTCAAACGCAAGAACTGTTACCATCAATTTTAGTATGCATAAGAAAAAAAAAATAAGATTCGTATAATATTAGTCTAATATAAATTATACAAAACGGATTTTTTATATAAATTTAAAAGCACCACAAAAAGCTCGAATTTCGAGCACAGGGCGTTACTAGTTTTAATAAAATTACAAATCAATTATATAATATGTTTTTGTTGTGTAAGACTAATAACGGCTGTCAATATGTTTTTTTTTTTATAAAACAAAAGTACAATTTTATTTAAATTTACTCTCATTTGGTACGATTTTAGTCTTACACAATAAAAACATACAATATAATTGATTTGTCGTTTTATAACTGCTTTACATATCTACTCAAACTTGACAGTGAGCATTAAAAATGACTTTTTTTTATTTTTTAACTGAAATAAAGTCAACGAATGCTTTGATTGAATGATTGATTGAATGGACATGCTACGAGTGTAGTGCTACATTCTCAACGCGACTGTTACTTAAATTTTTTCAAAGATTTATTACATAAAAAAAAAGTGTGCAAAACAAATATAATATTATCGGAGTAGGTTACATGGAAAAAAAAAAAAAACTAGAATAAGGAATAAATCTTACTTTCAATAAAATTTAAAACAAGTAAAGCAACAGTCAGTCGGTGCAACCGACTTAGAAATACCCTACACCTATTTGGTTCAAATTTAAGGACATACCCATAAGTCATTTTAACACCATAAAAGCTGTTATTAATTTGATCGTAAGACATAGCTAACCAAATTAACTTTATAATACTAAAAACATATTTTATTTACACTATCTATTAAAAAATACTACAAATTCTTACTAATCTATCTATTTAAAAATATTAAAAAACAAACAAACTTGAAATAAATGAATATATATTTATTCCAATTCAATTACAAAATGAAAAAATTCTAATTATTAAATTTTGTGATAAAAAGATAATCAAAGCATAATATTATATTTAATAATCCAAATTTTTAAAAATTGCAATTATTTTAAATGGTTAGTTTGTATACCTAATAGAAAAGCTTATAAACGCAAAATATGCAATAAATGTATTTCTAAAATACAATTACAAATTTAGACCTTTTCATATAATTCATTTAAATATAAAAATAAATTTTACATAAATGCAGGAAGTACCTTTGAACATAGCTGAACCACTACAATTAAGTCTAGATCTCGGAGACACATAGAACATAGGAAATATATTCTTTGGCTTCGAAATTAAACTCGACCACAACCAATTCCCATGGTACTTCCATTACTAGTAACCTAGTGTTAAATTTCATCAAAATACCGGCATTATTTTTTGAGTTATGGTGTTTTTAAGATATATGTTTGTTAGTCCTTGAACTTTTCAAGGGTTCCAGAACCCGAAATTATGGTACGACTTCGCCCATATGCAGTCCCGTCATACTTTCAATACTAGTTAACCCTTGTACACAATTGGAACGTTGTATCTTAATTTCGAGTTACTAGTTTTATTAATTTCGATGATAAGCTTTTACACATTGGGGGGTCTAAGAGAGGTTCTGAACCACCACTCCAATTGATCCAAAATCAGGGGGGCACGCAAGAAATAGTAAAGAATACCCTGGGCCAAATTTGAAGCTTCTACATTTGTTTCAAACTACATCTTTATTATTTTCGAAAATGTGTTTTAAGGTCCTCGAAACTGAGTGGCTGGTTCCCGACCCACTACTCCAATGGGGCCCAAATTTCAAAGGCACTTATGAAATAGGAAGGGACACCCTGATACCAAATTTGGAGGTTCTATCTTCATTGGTTTCGGAATTATGCTCGTTTGGCCTAAATTCGATCAAAAAGTTCTAAGTTCCGAACCCATTGTCCAATCCTCACCGTACGTAATCACCGCCGTAGTTTCATTACCAATAACCTACAGCACAAATTTCATGAAGATAGCCTCATTAGTTGTTGAGTTATCGTGATTTTTTATATATGTTCGTTAGCCCTGACATCGATTAAAAGGTCCGGAATCCGAACCGTTGGGCTGATTTGGCCCTTATATAGTCCGCGCTGTACTTATAGTACTAGTTAACCCTTGTACACAATTTCAACGGTCTATCCTAATTTTAAGTAACTATTTTTAGTAATTTCGAATATAAGCCTTTTAAACTTGGGAGGTCTGAGAGGGGTACAGAACCACCACTCCAATTGATCCCAAATTAGAGGAACACACAAAAGATAGTAAAGAACACCCTTGTGGCAAATTGGAAGCTTCTACATTTTTTCAAGTTGTTATCTTTATTAATTTTAAAGATATGCTCTAAGGTCTTCGGAAATGTGTGGCTGGTCCCCGACCCACTACTGCAATGGGACCCAAATTCACAAGACACTTAGGAAATAGGAAGGGACACCCTGATACTAAATTTGGAGGTTCTGTCTTCATTGGTTTCGGAATTATGCTCGTTTGGCCTAAATTCGATCAAAAAGTTCTAGGTTCCGAACCCATGGTCCAATCCCGACCTTACGCAATTCCCGAAGTAGTTTCATTACTAGTAACCTACAGCACAAATTTGATGAAGATAGCGTCATTCGTTGTTGAGTTATCGTGATTTTTTTTATTTGTTCGTTAGCCCTGAAACCGATTAAAAGGTCCAGAATTCGAACCCATGGGCCGATTTAGCCCATATGCAATCCCCGCCGTACTTTCAGTCCTAGTAACCTACAGTTAAAATTTCATCAAGATAGCTCCATTATTTTTTGAGTTATCGTGCCTACGGACGGACGGACGGACATGGGTATATCGACTCAGGCGGTCACGCTGATCACAAATATATATACTTTTCCATATCTAGCTCGCTTCCTTTAGGTGGTTACAAACACCATACCAAAGTTAATATACCCCTTTACCTATTCTATAGGTGTAGGGTATAAAAACATATTTTGTTTAAATTTCATATATACTAGGTATATGCATATATTTGATCGAAAGTATAAACATATTTAGGATTAGAAATATTTTAAATTTAGTAAACAAAATGTACTCATTATTCGATTAGGCAAACAAATTTACATACATTTTGATTAGAACAGTTTAATAGAATTTATCAAATGAAATACTTTACTTTCTGACATAAATAAAACTTCCACTATCAAAATTTTTCACAAAATACTTAAAATTTTTAATATGATTTTGAATGCAATATCCAGATTTAGATAAATTTGATTTAAAATTCAAATAGAGTTACATGTGTTTAGCTATTTCATATATATAATACACAAGAGTTGGCGAGACCTTGCCAACATCTAAAATTTACATCTCGAATTATTATAAATACTTCACACACTAAAATAATGATGGCAATTCTCAACCAACAATTCTCAAAAAAACAATTTTAGAAATGGAAGAGGGGATGTGAAATAACGCTTTAAGATGGGGGGGGTGAAATAAAGTCGAACGAAATAAAGTCGATTCGACTTTATTACCAAAAAGTAACGAAAATGAAAATGAAATACCAATTCTATCTTATTTCCAAAAAAAATCGCGATTCTATCTTATTTCGGTAATAAAGCCGAATCGACTTTATTACCAAAAATAATAGAAATACAGTCGAATTAGTCATTCTATCTTATTTCCAAAAAAATTTTTGAAAAAATAAAGTCGAAAGAAAAAAAAGGAAATAAAGTCGATTCGATTTTATTACCAAAAGCAATGAAAATAAAATCGAATTAGCAATTCTATCTTATTTCCAAAAAAATGTCCAAAAAATAAAATAAATGAAATAAAGTAGAATCGACTTTATTACCAAAAACAGTGGAAATAAAGTCGAATTAGCAATTCTTTTTTATTAAATTGAATCCAACGAAAATAAATGAAACTAAGTCGAACTAACTTTAATACTTATAAATTTGAAAACATTTAATTATAGTTTTTATTACATGTGCAAACATTAATATCATAGTAATGCGTCATAACTTCTGCAGCAATAAGTTAAATGAAAGTGGGTCTGAAGTTAACAAATTTTCTTCTTTATAAGAGAAGATATTATGTACTTGCCAGATTCGGAGTTGGTAGGGTTTTACAGTTGGTTACAAAAGCAGAGTTGCTCCCTTTTCCGGAATACCTATATAACCTTAGTATTGCTTGATTCAACCGGCGGCTTTTTCATCATATATATGTACGTAATATAAAAAAGTAATTGAGAGGGATTTTAGTGTCGGATAAAAAATTAAGATTATATTTTATTAAAAAATATTTAATATAATCAAAATTTTGCTAAAATATTTATTATTAGTTACTTCCAAAATAATTACATAACGAGGAAGAGTGTAGTAGAGTAGACTGTGTCAACTCTGGGATACCCGTATGACTGTCATCCGGTTAATTACTTTGACAAAATTTCAAACATACAGGTTTATTAAGTGTAGTGGAATACTCAGATAAAAGAAGAAGTTGTATGGCAGCTACTCGAACCCTCTGCAGTAGACCAACCAAATTTTCCTGTAACTTTGGCCATTACACTAAACTATTTTTGGCAAAATTTCAGACACCCAGCTTCATTAGGTGTAGTGTAATGCTCATATAAAATAAGGAGTTGTATGGCAGCTACTCGAACCCTCTACAGTAGACTAACCAAATTTTGCAGAAACTTTGGCCAATACACTAAACTAGTTTTAGCAAAATTTCAGACACCCAGCTTAATTAGGTGGAGAGTAATGCTCATATAAAATAAGAAGTTGTATGGCAGCTACTCGAACCCACTCCACTAGACCAACCAAATTTTGTAGACTTTTTGGCCATAAAACTAAACTACTTTTGGCAAAATTTCAGACACGCAGCTGTAATAGGTACAGAGTAATACTCATATAAAAAAAGGAGTTGTATGGCAGCTACCCGAACCCATGGGCCAAAATGGCTGGATTTAAATAGCGATGACGGCTATTGCAAAAAAACGAATTTGCGAAAATTTCAAGATCCTAGCTCCTTTAGTTTTTGAGTTATCGTGCGGACGGACGGACGGACAGACGGACGGACGGACAGACGGACGGACATACATAGCTAAATCGATTTATTTTTCGATTCTGATCCGATCCATACACTTGAGTCTATATCTACCCCCCCTCCTTCTCTGCGTCACAAACGTAATGGCAAATTTATTATACCCTTTGACTATATAGTCATACGGGTATAAAAAGTAATCAATTTATTGCAAATTACTTTTAATTCACTTTTATAACTTAAAAAAAAATATATAAAACTGGTTTTTATATTTTCAATTTCAATTATTAATTTTTAATAGCAGGTACTTCTTTCATTATTTGATTAGCATTGTTATTGTTTTATTATCACTTGTGATTGATATTATAAGAAATATATTTATTTTGCAAAATTAAAAGGTTGCCAACGCGTACACAATTTAGTTTTACATTTTTACTTTTTAAAATTAAATTGTGAGTTTCCCTTTAAGATGAATTCATATATCCAAAATATTATTAAAAAAAACCGAACAGATGCAATGAGAAAAGTCCTAAATAAAATGGACGTCACAGATTTCACTAAAGTACCAGAGCATATTGTGGAAGCTTTTTTTGGAAAAGCAAACTATAAATCAAGAATGCTAGTCGCGGTTTTTTCTTTTGTTAATGGCATAAGTTTACATCAGTTATTTCATCTCTTAAAGAGAAAATTATTAAAAAATGAGGATAAAACAAAAATTATTAATCTATTATAAAACAAAAATTATTAAATTATTTAACGGACTTAGAGATCCAGCTTTTGGTTATAAATATTATAGCTATAATGTTGAAAGAGGTCTATTGATTTTTTGTAATGGCAGTATTCGAAAATATGGTAAAAGAAAATTTTCATGAAAAGAAGGTTTACAAATACATATTTCGGAAAAGGAGGCAACCCTAATTTTGAAACCAACTATGTTTTTGTTCTTGTGTATTTAAAATAATCCAATTTCTAATTTTAAATATAGAAAAAAAAACCAGTTTCAATTGGTTATCAATAGAATAAAATATTTTTAAATGCAACAATTGCATTTAGTACATTTTTGTGTTTACAATAGTGAACTTACACAATAGTGAATATTAATAGTTGTTTTAGAAAGAAAGTAAAAAAAAGCACGTGTTTTTTTTTTTTATTATCATATATTTAATTCTACACTCTTCCTCGTTTTATATGTAATAAAGTCAAAAACAGAAAGAAATTAAAGTCAATTTTCTTTTTTACCATTTTAAAATGGTGTTGAGGTCAATTGACTAAAAAATTTGGTTGGTCTACTGTAGAGGGTTCGAGTAGCTGCCGTACTCCTTCTTTTATATGAGCATTACACTACACCTAATAAAGCTGTATGTTTGGAATTTTCCCAAAAGTAATTAAGCGGATTATATAATGTTTATTTTAAGGTCATACGGGTACCCCAGAGTTAACACAGTCTACTCAACAATATTGTTCCTCGTCTAAAACTATCACGGACTTCAGGCTGCCTTTTAAAGTTAAAAATATCTTAAAACATAATAAAATATACCTGAAAAGTCTTAGAATTCTATTAATTTTCCTTTGGAGAATAAATTTAAGCTAAAAGCTAAGCAAATAGATAAAAAATACATAGTATAATAATCATTTTACTGAAATGAAACACTATGCTACAACAAACCAATAAAATTAACATAAATATAATTAAATAATTCCAAGTGTGAATTATTTAAATAATTATTTTATTTTATCACTATTTTTCTACAAATTTATTCCATTTGTTAAACTAGTTATATATTTAATTATCATTTAGTATTTATCATTTTCACCTATTCTTCTTTTCGAAAAAAAAATGATTAATTATAGTTTTTTTTTTCAATCCCACTTCGAATATACTACACTATAACTTTCAAGTTATTAACTCGTGTCGTTTTGTTTTGTTAACTAGTTTGAGAAATTAAGGATCCTAATTTAAATAATGATCTAAATTAAGTACTATATAAAAATTGAGATCATGCAGGCCAGTTGTACCTACAATTTAAATTTTTACTAAATTTCTAAAAAATTTTAACTGTCATTTTCTAAAAACTACAAACAAGAACACTTTTGCAAGTATGTAACTTACGACTTAAAACTTTCCAAATCAAATGAAGCTCTAGAAAGAAAATCTGACAAAAAACTAGTTAAACGCAGTTAATTTCTTTGAGAAGAAATTCTAGCAAGATACTTAATACATTTTGCTAGTTAATAGTTCTACCCACAACTATAAGTACGTAGTTTATGGTGTTATTGTTAATGAATTTTATTGAAATAACGGTTAAAAATTTGTTCTATTTTACATTTATCGTTGAAATTTATTTTAATATTAATTATTACATGGAAAATTAGAGAGTTAAAAACTTTTATGGAATTCGATTTATTATAAAAGAACACAATAATGAGGGTAAAATATAAATAAAAACTTAATAATAACTTAATAGTGTTAATAATAATTTTTTTGCTTCGAATTTAATATTGTTTTTCTCTGGGGTTAAATTAATTAAAAACAAAAATGTAAAAGAAATACAACAAAACATATTATTTATTTTAATAAAAATTATACAAATAAAATTAATTAATTGTTTGTTCCGACTATTTTTATTATTTTTGTTATACTTTTTTTTTATTGAATTTCTGCTTTTTTGTAAAGAAAGTTTTCTAAGAAATTTAATTGAAAATTTTCTATTCAATAACAAGAGTTTTCTCACCTTTTACCTTTTTATACCCGTATGACTGTCCAAAGTGTATACTAAATTTGCCATGACGTTTGTGACGCAGAGAAGTGGGAGATGTATAATCGTCCGTCTGTCAGTCCGACCGTCCGTCCCCACGATAACTCCAAAAATAAAAGAGTTAGGATTTTGCTCATATAAAAGAAGAAGTTGTATGGCAGCTCCTCGAGCCCACTACACTACTCTAACTAAATTTTCCAGAAACTTTGTTAATAAAACTAAACTATTTTTGACACACAGCTTCAATAGGTATAGAGTAATGCTCATGTAAAAACAGAAGTTGTATGGCAGGTACTCGAACCAGTGGACAAAAATGGCTGAATTTCAATAGCGATGATGGCTATTGCATAAAACCAAATTTGTAAAAATATCAAAACTCTAGCTCCTTTATTTTTGGAGTTATCGTGACGGACTGACGGTTTTGACGGTGATTTACTTTTCGTTTCTGATCCGAACACCAATGTAATGGCAAATTTAGTATACCTGAATTTCAATAGCGATGATGGCTATTGCATAAAACCAAATTTGTAAAAATATCAAAACTCTAGCTCCTTTATTTTTGGAGTTATCGTGACGGACTGACGGTTTTGACGGTGATTTACTTTTCGTTTCTGATCCGAACACCAATGTAATGGCAAATTTAGTATACCCTTTTGACTTATAGTCATACGTGTGTATAAAAATATATATTAGTCAAAAGAAAAAATCGTTTAAGGCTTTTTTTTTTATTTGGATATTTTTTGATTAACTATTTTTAACAATACTGTAATAATATGGTTTCTTAAGAATCTAAAACTTACTTTAATAAATTAATTTTATTCGAAATCATTTTGATTTTTTAAATGGATTACATAATCTTTTTAAAATTGATTTGATTGTGACTATTAAAATTGGTTTAGTAAAACGCGTGGAAAAAACAGTTAATGAAATGTTTTTAATAATTGATTAAGTTAATCATTGTATAAAAGTTTCGGAAAATTGAATGATTTAAATTAAGATTTTGTGTTATTCGAATACAAACTATTTCTTTATATCTTTTGAAAATCAAGTATGCAATCTGCTTAACATATTTTAAATATTTTTATATCCGTATGACTGGTCAAAGTGTATAATAAATTTGCCATTACGTTTGTGACGCAGAGTAGGATAGATATAGACTCAAATGTATGGATCAAATCAGAATCGAAAAATTAGATCGCACGATAACTCAAGAACAAAAAGAGCTAGGATCTTGAAATTTTGGCAACTTCTTTTTTTTTTGCAAAAGCCTTCATCGCTATTTAAATCCAGCTATTTTGGTCCATGGGTTCGGGTAGCTGCCATACAACTTCTTTTTTTATATGAGCATTACTCCTTACATATTACAGCATTAGTCTGTATCTATTAAAGTCTACTTTACTACACTCTTCCTCGTTTTTATTGAAATAATTAACAATTATTTTTTAAAGTGCTAACTGAACAACTTGTTATGCTAACAAGCCAATCTATACCATAACCTGACTACGCCATTATATAAGATGCAAAATCGTCATTTTCACTGGAGACAAACCCAGGTCTCTCGCATGAAAGGTCTAACCACACAAGGCCAATAAGCCGATTTACTCAATATTCATTATAATACTGTTATAACAGTCTAAATTTTCTTAATTATTAATTGAAATGTATTTTTACCAATTTTAATTTTTTTAATTTTTTGAAAATTGAAAACTGAAATGTTTTGTCTCATATTTGCTTTGCAAGCTTTTACAATTTAAACATATTATGGAAACCTACTTTTTTAACCCTAATATGCACTTAAATTCATGTATAGACAATTGTTAAACCCATGCATACATGACATCGGGTATATTAAAATTGCTCCTCCGTTTGTAATGCATCAATCTAGACGAGCTAGATAAGTGTCAAGGGTACGTGTTGGATTAGCATGGAAAAGTAAATCGAACTAGCAATGTGTGTCTGTCCGTCCGTCATTTTTATTCAATGTCATTTTTAGACAATTTCTAGGTTCCCTATTTCTTTTGGTTAAAATCGGACCAAGGCATCGGGGAGCTGCCATACAACATTTTTGCAGCAATGTAAATTCCTTCAAAACTAATTATAGTTATATAGTTAGTAGTTATACAATAGAATGCGCCTATATAAGTTTTAAAATGTTGCGGCCCCATTTTCGGGGAGCTGCCATATAAAGTTTTCAGTTGAATAACTGTGAATCTAATGAAGCCACGAGGTTAAAATAAATTGGGCGGGTTCAGTAAAGTAATAGGGCAAGTTACTTGGCCAAGTTGAACATCACTCGGACCCGGGTTAAGGGTGGGCCAATTTTTTGTGTTTTTGTGTTTTCTTTTTTTTTTTAAGCAAAAATTAATGTGCTAGCATACCAAATATCTTTGAAAATGAAAATATACATTCTAAGCCGTAATTAAAAAATTTTGACAACTAACATTTGAATTGGGTTTGGAAATTTTGAAGAAAAATATAATTTTGCAACAATTTTGAAAACAAATTAGGTACATTAAGTAGATTTTAATAGTGTAGAATTTAGAAGTAGGTATATATGTATCTGTTACACTACATGTGAAACATTTACAAACATACATATATATGTAAAATTTGCAAAAATGTATTCAGACTTAAAGATACATAAAAAAAAACATTTTTGTTTAACAAACTAGATAGTTAGATAAAGATTTTATCAAGTAGGTACTTATAATGCTTTTTAATGATATTTTTGTCTTCTGTTAATAAAATTAAAATTAATTTAGATAAATTTACTAGGGGATATATCTTAATAATTTATGATTAGTATTAGATAAACCGATTATAACTATTAATGAATTGGATCCAACTTGGAAATTGTCAAATTAAATATTTTATTTAATAATTTTATATAAATAATTGTGTAAATAAATTGAAATAAAACTAAAAAGTATAAAATAAAATAAAGTAAAAAAAACTATTTTTTTCAATATATAATATTATTAAAGTAGTTTAAAATGTAGAAAATAAAAAATTAAAGATAGATCTTGGGAATTTGTTACTGTTTTAATATAAAAGTAAATTGCTGGTATAAGAAACAGTTCTTTTAATCTTTGAAAACTTTTAAGCTTAAAATATTCAAAATTTTTATTAACCAAAAATTTATTGTAGATCTTTTGCCTTTAAAAGTGTTTTAATATAAAAGTAAATTGCTGGATTAAGACTAACTGAAAGAAGAACATTTCAAAATTATATTGTATTTCATACTGGGTATTTTTTACTTATAATATTACATGATCCAAATTACAGGTATGGAAAAGATTAATTTTAGATTGAAATATTGCGATTAGAATTCCTATCTTTTATATTTATGATAAGGAATTTTGAGCACTTCTGTTATAAATAAGTATTAGAATCATAACGCTGCTGTTATCTGTGTCACTAATATTTATAAAACTCAAAGTTTTTCGAATGAAATATTAATTTGTGATCATATATATAAAGGTTTATATAATTTGATGGTTTTTAATGTTAATTAAAACCTTTAATGCTTTAATTAGTTTTTATTACAAAATTTAAAAATTAAAATTTTTCAACATTGAAATTAATTTAAATTCCTAGTATATGTACTTATTAGAAAAGCTTATAAATGCGAAATATGCAATAAATGTATTTCTAAAATACAATGAGAACTTTAGAACTTTTCATATAATTCATTTTAATATAAAAATAAGGAAGATTATAGTTGCCCTTGTCAATTTTTAGATACCCGTGCATACCCACTAACCGTTATTTATTTCCCTTATGCTATTATAAATATTACAAAAACAAATATAAAAAACTATATTATCATAAGTTTTGCTTAAAACAAAAATAACAACAAAAAAAAAATTAAATTTTAAATTCATTATAGGTAGGTACCATAAATTTTGCTCAAAAATGAAAAAAAACCCTAAAAGTTGGTCCGGGTGATGTCCAACTTTGCCAACTAACTTGCCCTATTACTTTATCTGCCCAGTTTTGATTTTAACCTCGTAGCTTCATTAGATTCACAGTTATAGAACTGATTACTTTGTATAGCAGCCCCCCGAAAATGGGGCCGTAACATTTTGAAACTTCATATAAGTGTTCGATTCATTATATAACTAACAGTATGTAATTTTCATCCTCGTAGTACAATCAGTTTTCAAGAAATTCATATTGGTGCAAAGAAGTTGTATGGCAGCCCCCCGAAAATGAAGTCGTAACATTTTGAAACTTCATATAAGTTCTTGATTCATTATAAAACAAACCGTGTGTAATTTTCATCTTCCTGGTATAATTACTTTTGAAGAAATTCATATTGATCTAAATAAGTTGTGTGGCAGCTCCCCGAAACCTTGGTCTGGTCTTAACCAAAAACAATAGGGAACCTAGAAATTGTCTAAATATAACTTTGTGTGAATTTCAAGACTCTAGTCCTTTAATTTTTTGAGTTATCGTGCTGACACACGGACAGACACACATAGCTAGATAGCTAGATCGATTTACTATTCGATGCTAATCCGATACGTACCCTTGACACTATAACTAGCTCGTCTAGATCGATGCGTTACAAACGGAGGAGCATAGCAGAAACAATTCCTTTACCAAAAAAATACTGTGACTGTGCTTATGCTGTGAAGATGTTTCACAGCAACAGCATAGCACAACTAAATACTACGAAAAACTACGTAGATTTTCAAACTCTGACTATGAGAATACAAGAATGACACCAATAAATGAGTTTGCTAAAACGCTTGCGTGTCACTTCAAAGAACTGTTATATCTGATTTCTTCTATTATTTTTGTATTGTTAATAGTGGAGGTATGTAATTGAATAGCATTAACTACTTGTTGAACGGTTATATTGCGTTTGAAGTATGGTAAGATATTGTTGTAATACTTTTTCTCAACATTTTCTTGTCAAATAAAATTTGAAATGAGTCAAATGAAATTTTACAGTTTATAAATTTATTTACTTTATTGCCTTTTATGTGAATCGTATCTTGTTGACCACAATTATTATAAAGAATTGTTTTGTGTAAGTTATTTGTTACAATTACAGTTTCAGATATTTTTATTACATTAGAAGATAAAATTATTCTAAAATTACATTTCATTAGCTTATTTAATAAATTTTTTATACAGTTAGCGTCAAATAGTATTAAATCTTTTTCCATAACATTTTTCTTATCAATAAATTTAAAAATACTTTATTTGCATGTAATAAATTTTTTATATTAGTATCTAGTTCTAATTTACATTTTTAATTGGAATTTTACATTTTAATTTGGAATTTTTTCTTAAATAGTTACAAAATATTTTTCATTTTTGAAAACTTTTATAGATAAAACAAATATTATAGAATTGTTACGGAAAAGAACGCAATTTTTAATAAAATGTAATATTTCTATAGTGATATTATAATCTTTAATTCTTGTTTGTGTTAAAATATCTTTTGACAGTATTTCTAACTTACAAGCTACAATTATTTCTATTATATTTAAAATTTGCCTAGTTAATAAATCAATATTTTCAATTATTTCTGTTTTAATCATAAAATATTCCAATTTTTTATTTATTTTATCAATATTATTTTGGAAATTGTTAATTACATTTCAATTCTCTCTTCAACCTTCAACAGGTTATCACGGTTTTAAAAAAAAAATTTTAGCACAGAATATTTATTTTTTTATTTTCACTTCTTTTTTATTTATAATTTTTTGTGTGTTTAAAAAACAAGATTAAGTTTTTTATTTTATTTTAAAATTAAATCTAATTTACGTTTTCAAAAAAAAAAAAAAAAGAAAAAAAATTTAAAAGCATTTATCTATAATGGCGGCAAGTTAAGTATATTTTTTTTTCTTACTTATAGGTATAATTTGTTTATTAAACAAAATTTTTATTTTTGTTTTATATAATTTAAAAGTTATTTTACTTAATTCATTATTTCACAGCACTAATTCTAATTTAATTTGCTAAAAATCTATTTTATTTTGTGTTAAAAATATAATTTTTTAATTTTGTTTTTAATTTTCAATTTTAATTTAAAAATTTTACATTTAATTTCATACCGGCACGTGATTTGGTTTTGTTTACATTAAATTTAATACTACTTTTTTTTTATTGAAGATTACTCTTTATCTATCATCTACCAGTTGTAAACAAATCAATTAAAATATATCCATTTCATTCCCTCTCCCTCGGATGATAATATTCTAAATTCGCTCATTAATTAATACCATCAATAGTATGTCACCGTATTGTTTTAATTTTTGATGGTATACGTCAACTTTACTCATTTTTACTAATTTTTTTTTTTCTTTTTTATTTTAATCATAAAAGAAAGGGAAGTACTGAAATTTCAGTTAATTTCTTTTCAATTAACTTAATTTATTTAATTTAAATTTAATTATTTACATATAAGTGCGTATTTTTACTTGCACGTAGATTTTGCTGTGTGAGTTTTTTGGTTGTAACTAAGTTCAATAAGTTCTAATTAAAAACTGTTGAATGGTGTTATAAACCGATTGCTTACTCATAGCAGAATAAAATAAGGGTATTGTTGATGGTATTTTGTAAATATTGTTAGCAATACTTTTGTTTTTATAAACGGTGATAACTTGTTCGGGTTGTATGAATCGTACACATACAATATTTAACCAAAATTATAATTTAATTAAATTTTAAATTTTATACGTTTTATTATTATTTGTTTTTCTATTTTTTTTTTCTTTTCTCAATTTTTACTAATTGCTATTAAAAATTGCCAATTTTCGAGTTAATTTTTGTAATGCCTAAAAGCTAATTTTCATGCCGTAGAATGTCATCTTAACTCCACAAAACCAGCAATTTTAGGCCTTGGTGAAACACAAGTCAGTGGACAAAATGATAATTTTAATATTATTGGCTACTCACTTGTTTCACACTTCGTACCCAAAAGAGGAATCGCGATTTACATTAATAATGACATTGATTTCAACAACCTAGATAAATATAAACCTTCTAGTCCAACCTTCCATTATATTTGGGTTAAAATTATCGTTGAAAAGTATGTAATACATTTCTGTTTTTTTTACAGATCACCCAATTCAAATGAACAAGAAACTGTTGTGGAAATTGACAATCTTTCAAACCAGATAAATGAAATTTTGGAATCATGTCCACAAACCGAAATTGTTCTGGCAGGGGATTTCAACGTACACAACAAAGACTGGCTTCATTTTTCAAGTAACTCTTCTTTGAGTCAAAACTCAATTGGGAAACAAGTTGAATTATTTTCCACACTGTTCCATCTTTCTCAACTTGTCCAAAATCCCATTAGGGTCCCCGACCGAGCTGATCAAGAGGGTCACCTCTTGGATCTGTTTTTAACCACTCACCCTGTAAAATATGTAGTTTCAGTTGGTTGTCCCCTGGGGGGCTCCGACCACTGTCTGGTAACCACAAGCTTCCCGGTAAGCACATTAGCCAGCCGAAGGATTCCTCCCAAAAAATTAGTATGGCAATATAGTCGTGCTAACTGGGAGGGATTAAACAATTTTTTCAAAGCATTCGACTGGTCATTGTGCTTCCGCGGTAAAAATGTCAACTTCGCTGCAAATGCGATTAGTGAAACAATTTTACTTGGAATGAGGTTGTATATTCCTCACTCCATGAAAATTATTAAACGAGAATCCAGAGCATGGTTTAATCGCACTTGCAAAGAAGCCATTCGTAAAAAGGAGGAGGCTTTTAAGCAAACAGCGGGTTGGAGTCTCACAGGGCCATATCGTGGAACAGCGGGTTGGAGTCTCACAGGGCCATATCGTGGTTTGAAACAGATGCAAGAGAGTTATTAATAAGCAAAAATTCTTATTCAACCGAGGGTTGAAACGCAAATTCTTACATATGCCTAAGAATAGCAAATCGTTTTGGACGTTTGCAAAAAATCTAAAGGAGGACACTAGTGGGTCCTCCTTCCCTCCGCTTATTGGTAAAAACAACTCAATTGTGTCAGATTCAAAAGAAAAGGCGAACTTGTTTGGCAAACAATTTTCCTTTAACTCAACACTGCCACAGTCAACTCAAAGACCACCAAATATTCCAGAAGTTGGCTGCTTCTTTGGTAGAATTTACTTTAGGACGCGAGCAGTGATGAAAATCTTGAAGAATCTAGATACAAACAAATCAGCCGGTCCCGATGGAATCACAACGATGGTTCTTAAAAAAAACTACTCTACCATTTCAAAACCTCTACGCAACCTCTTCTATTTATCCTTTAGTTCGGGTATTCATCCTGCCCAATGGAAGATTGCGCACGTTTTTCCAATTCCAAAAAAAGGTAATAAAAGCGATCCCTGTAACTACCGCCCTATAGCTATAACTTCGGTCCTTTCCAAAGTAATGGAAAAAATTATAAACCAAAAGCTATTGAAATATCTGCATCATAAAGGTTTGTTTCATGATCGTCAATACGGATCCAGAGCCCGTCGTTCAACTGGTGATCTCATGATTTACCTTTGTGAAAAGCTCAATATCAGTCTTCACCAATCTGGTTAATCTGATGTGGTAGCACTGGATATTTCTAAAGCTTTCGACCGTGTATGGCATGCTGCTTTGTTAGTAAAATGCAGAGCTATAGGGTTAGTTAGAGTCATTCACAAATGGATTGGAGATTTCCTTTCGAATCGTACGATTCGAGTTCTGATCGATGGTTTATCATCTGACAAATTTAAACTAAACGCTGGTGTCCCTCAAGGTTCTGTTCTTTCTCCCACCCTCTTATTAATATCCATTAATGATCTTCTATCTTTAACTTCCAATCCAATTCACAGTTTCGTAGATGACGGCACCCTTGTAGCTTCCTATGAATTTCAAAGCCGCTGTAACATTAATCATCAGATTAATAGCAAAAAATTTCACTGTCAGTGAGCTAAACAACGATTTAGCTAAAATTCACAAATGGGGTGAAAATAATCGTGTTCAATTCAACACGAAGAAAACCCAATGCTGTCTCATCTCGCGAAAAATAGCAACTTCCATTCCCAACTTGATTTTTCAGGGAGAAGCTTTGCAGCACTCAACAGATTTAAATATTTTGGGCATCGAGTTAAACCAGAAATTGACTTCAATTATGATTGGTCAAATCACATTTTTGGTATAGCTAAAGATGCAGCTAAGTGTTTGGGTTTTTTGTATCGCTTTAAAACTTACTTCTCTCCATTAGATCTCCTCAATATCTATAAAACATATATTAGACCAAAAATGGAGTATAATGCACATATCTGGGCTGGTGCACCCCAATCAGCGCTGGGATATCTTGATAAAGTGCAAAACAGGGCTATTCGTCTTATAAATAATCCCAGTGTTACCTCAACGCTCACTCCACTTAGCCATCGGCGCACAGTCTGGTCACTTACCCTTTTTTATAGATACCTAGTGGGGACGAACACCTGTTCTAAGGAAATAAAACAATTAATGCCTCCACTCAAAGTTTTCCAACGTGAAACAAGGAGTGCAACAGATGCTCATCCCTACTGCGTCGAATTGTTAAGATGGCGAAACACGGCTTATGGAAATTCGTTTGTTATGCGCATGTCGAGATTATGGAATCACATTCCGTCCAATGTGTTTCCTAAAGTTAGTAATTCGTATGTGTACGACTTAAATAAATTTAAGAAAAATATTAACATCTTTCTCCTAAATATCCCTCCAAATTTTCCCCATCCACCATAATACAAAATTCTTAATACTTCATTTTGAGCTAGCTTAATATGATCGGTAATGTTTTTTATTTCATTAGATATTTTTACATTTATTAATATTGGCCGAATATATACACCATTTAGAAAATCAATTGGCTTTTTGCCAGTGGAAGTGTGAATAGTTTCGTTATAAACTTTTAAGCTTTTGATTATGAGGTCTTCGTCCGTAATGTGACCTTCTTCTTTTACGATCGTATTCAATATTCGTTGGTGTTCATTTAAAATATTATGGAACCTTTCAATATCCGCATTACTCTATGGTTATTAGGAGTAGTAAAATGGATATCAATTCCTTCTCTTTCTAAATAATTTTTGAAATTGAGGCTATTAAAGCCCTTCTCTTAGTCTGTTACAACTTTAACAGGTTTAGTAAAAGTCACCATTTCTTAGATTTTAAGGGAATGATTTAGGCGTGCTTTGAAAATTTTGTCACTAATTGTCAAGTATGGAATTCGAAACGGTATTAAATGTCATTAAGTAAAAGTAAGCATTTTTATACCCTACACCTATAGAATAGGTAAAGGGGTATATTAACTTTGGTATGGTATTTGTAACCACCTAAAGGAAGCGAGCTAGATATGGAAAAGTATATATATTTGTGATCAGCGTGACCGCCTGAGTCGATATAGCCATCTCCGTCCGTCCGTAGGCACGATAACTCAAAAAATAATGAAGCTATCTTGATGAATTTTTAACTGCAGGTTACTAGGACTGAAAGTACGGCGGGGATTGCATATGGGCGAAATCGGCCCATGGGTTCGGATTCTGGACCTTTTAATCGATCGAAGGGCTAACGAACATATATAAAAAATCACGATAACTCAACAACTAATGACGCTTTCTTCATCAAATTTGTGCTGTAGGTTACTAGTAATGAAACTACTTCGGGGATTCCGTAAGGTCGGGATTGGACCATGGGTTCGGAACCTAGAACTTTTTGATCGAATTTAGGCCAAACGAGCATAATTCCGAAACCAATGAAGATAGAGCCTCCAAATTTGGTATCAGGGTGTCCCCTCCTATCTTCTAAGTGTCTTGGGAATTTGGGTTTTATTGGAGTACTGGGTCGGGGACCAGCCACACATTTCCGAAGACCTTGAAGCATATCTTTAAAATTAATAAAGATAACAACTTGAAAAAATGTAGAAGCTTCCAATTTGCCACAAGGGTGTTCTTTACTATCTCTTGCGTGTTCTCTTAATTTGGGATCAATTGCAGTGGTGGTTCAGTACTCCTCTCAGACCTCCCAAGTTTTAAAAGCTTATAATCGAAATTACTAAAAATAATTACTTAAAATTAAGATAGACCGTTTAAATTGTGTACAAGGGTTAACTAGTACTATAAGTAAAGCGCGGGCTGTATAAGGGCGAAATATATTTCGGATTCTGGACCTTTTAGTCGGTGTCAGGGATAACGAAAATATATTAAAAATCACGATAACTCAACAACTAATGAGGCTATCTTCATGAAATTTGTGCTGTCGGTTATTGGTAATGAAACTACGGTGATGACTACGTACGGTGAGGATTGGACAATGGGTTCGGAACTGAGAACTTTTTGATCGAATTTAGGCCAAACTAGCGTAATTCCGAAACCAATGAAGATATAACCTCCAAATTTGGTATCAGGGTGTCCCTTCCTATTGCATAATTCCTATTGTCTTTGAAATTTGGGCCCCATTGGACTAGTGGGTCGGGGACCAGGCACTCAGTTCCGAGGACCTTAAAGCATATTTTCGAAATTAATAAAAATAGTAACTTGAAACAAATGTAGAAGCTTCAAATTTGGCTCAGGGTGTTCTTTACTATTTCTTCCGTGCCCCCCTTATTGATCAATTGGAGTGGTGGTTGAGAACCTCTCTTAGACCCCCCAATGTGAAAAAGCTTATCATCGAAATTAATAAAACTAGTAACTTAAAATTAAGAGAGAACGTTCCAAATGTATACAAGGGTTAACTAGTATTGAAAGTATGACGGGACTGCATATGGGCGAAATAGTAGCATGGTTTGGGGTTCTGGAACCCTTGACAAGTTCAAGGACTAACAAACATATATCTTAAAAACACCATAACTCAAAAAATAATGCCGGTATTTTGATGAAATTTAAACTCTAGGTTACTAGTAATGAAAGTACCATGGGAATTGGTTCTGGTTGAGTTTAATTTCAAAGCCAAAGAATATATTTCCTATGTCCTATGTGTCTCCGAAATCTAGACTTAATTGTAGTGGTTCAGCTATATTCAAAGGTACTTGCTGCATTTATGTAAAATTTATTTGAATATTTAAATGAATTATATGAAAAGGTCTAAATTTGTAATTGTATTTTAGAAATACATTTATTGCATATTTTGCTTTTATAAGCTTTTCTATTAGGTATATAAACTAACCATTTAAAATAATTGCTATTTTGAAAAATTTGGATTATTAAATATATTATGCTTTGATCATCTTTTTATCACAAAATTTAATAATTAGAATTTTTTCATTTTGTAATTGAATTGGAATAAATATATTTTCATTTATTTCTAGTTTGTTTGTTTTTTAATATTTTTAAATAGATAAATTAGTAAGAATTTGTAATATTTTTTAATAGATAGTGTAATTAGAAAATGTTTTTAGTATTATAAAGTTAATTTGATTAGCTATGTCTTACGATCAAATTAATAACAGCTTTTATGGTGTTTAAATGACTTAAGATATAACCTCCAAATTTGGTATCAGGGTGTCCCTTCCTATTGCATAAGTGTCTTTGAAATTTGGGCCCCATTGGACTAGTGGGTCGGGGACCAGGCACTCAGTTCCGAGATTTCGCCCAAAATTAATAAAACTAGTAACTTAAAATTAAGAGAGAACGTTCCAAATGTATACAAGGGTTAACTAGTATTGAAAGTATGACGGGACTGCATATGGGCAAAATCGTAGCATGGTTTGGGGTTCTGGAACCCTTGACAAGTTCAAGGACTAACAAACATATATCTTAAAAACACCATAACTCAAAAAATAATGCCGGTATTTTGATGAAATTTAAACTCTAGGTTACTAGTAATGAAAGTACCATGGGAATTGGTTCTGGATGAGTTTAATTTCAAAGCCAAAGAATATATTTCCTATGTCCTATGTTTCTCCGAAATCTAGACTTAATTGTAGTGGTTCAGCTATATTCAAAGGTACTTGCTGCATTTATGTAAAATTTATTTGAATATTTAAATGAATTATATGAAAAGGTCTAAATTTGTAATTGTATTTTAGAAATACATTTATTGCATATTTTGCTTTTATAAGCTTTTCTATTAGGTATATAAACTAACCATTTAAAATAATTGCTATTTTGAAAAATTTGGATTATTAAATATATTATGCTTTGATCATCTTTTTATCACAAAATTTAATAATTAGAATTTTTTCATTTTGTAATTGAATTGGAATAAATATATTTTCATTTATTTCTAGTTTGTTTGTTTTTTAATATTTTTAAATAGATAAATTAGTAAGAATTTGTAATATTTTTTAATAGATAGTGTAATTAGAAAATGTTTTTAGTATTATAAAGTTAATTTGATTAGCTATGTCTTACGATCAAATTAATAACAGCTTTTATGGTGTTTAAATGACTTATGAATATGTCCTTAAATTTGAACAAAATAGGTGTAGGGGATTTCTAAGTCGGTTGCACCGACTGACTGTTTCTTAACTTGTTTTTAAGTTTATTAGTTTATTTTTTGAAAAATATTTTAGATATGCATTTTGAAAAGAACTGTAAATATTAATATTAACAATCATAATTCCTATTATTCCTTTACTAGGAATATGAT
Organism: Dolichopus griseipennis; assembly: GCA_963082915.1. Taxonomy (NCBI): domain Eukaryota; kingdom Metazoa; phylum Arthropoda; class Insecta; order Diptera; family Dolichopodidae; genus Dolichopus; species Dolichopus griseipennis. The sequence continues at coordinate 50,206,020 of OY720445.1, read as the reverse complement.
TTTTAAAAACTTCGATAAAAAATTCTTCGTTAGGATTTGGATGTATAAAGATTTCTCTTGATTTTCGATGAATTTGAAATAATTTCAATTGTTCTTGTGAGCCCTTTTTTATGACTGGACACTTGGAATTAGATTTTTTCAAGTTAAGAAGCCAAAGAAGTTTGTGGTGGGTTCTAATAGTAAATTTACCACCAAAAAAGGTATAGAAGGAAATAATTAGTTGCCCAGACTATTACGAGCAACTCATTCACGATTGTAGAATAATTGCATTCATGCTCATTTAAGGTACGTGCTGCATAGCATATAGGGTGGTTATCTTGTGATAACACAGCATTTATAGTGAAATCACTTACATTCGTGGTTAAAACGAAAGGTTTTGAGAAGTTTGGATAAACAAGAATAGGATCTGTTGTAATGAGCAATTTTAATTTATAAAAAGTTTCTTTATAATTGTTGTTACCAACATCAATACGCTTTCCCTTCATTAAGCAAAGTGTAATTGGTTTAGCAATTTTTACGAAATCTTTAATAAATTTCCTATAGTAACCCAATTAAACTATAAACTTTTTTTTGCTTAGGGGTTTTGGGTATCGGAAATTTATTAAAAGCTTCAATTTTATTGGGGTTTGGTTTTATTCCCCTTGTCGTTATTATATGACCGAAGAAATCTGTCTCTTGTTTTATAAACTCGCTTTTATCGCTCCTAAGGATCTTTTGTAAAATATGTCTGTAGCAATATTTGCCTATAAGTTCTTTTAGTACAGAGTTCATTAAGCGTTGAAATGTTGCCGGGGCATTTTTCAGCCGGAATGGCATTCGCAAGAACTCTTAATGACCATTTGTTGTCCGACCAAGTTTGTCAAAGATTTCATCGATATTCCGGATTGGGTATTTTTCATCTATAGTAGCATTATTTAGTTTTCTATAGTCAATGACTATACGCCATTTTTGCTTTTTTGATGCGTCGATCTTTGTTGGAACAACCCATAAAGGAGCCGAATAAGGTGAATCGCTGTGTCTTATTATTCTCTGGTTTATATTTGAGGATCTAACTTCTCTCAAAATTCCAAGACCCTAGCTTGTACCGTTTAGAAGATATGTGTGGCCAAAAATTGAGTTTTGCATAATTGTAAATTTTAGTACCGTATGGCAACCCTAAACATTTGCCTTTTAAAAATTTATAAAGTTTATAAAACCATCTATCTTTTACCGTTTCAGATTGAAAATACACTTAACAGCACTCTTGTTATAACAATTTAAAAAAAAGTATATAAATAGGGCTTTTTCCAAGTTTGGGGGGCTGAAGCTCCGTAACGGGTGGAGCTACAGAAAAAAATTCTTCTACGAAATAATTTTTTTTTGTAATACCTACCCGTGGTTAAAATTTCTTTACTCTATTTCAAACGGTGTAAAAGTTTTGTAAACATACAGACGGACGGACAAAGTGAAGCTATATAGGCACATTTTTACAAAATTTTTTGAAAATGGGCTAAAAAGGCTTTATTGAACTTTTTCAAAATTTTCAAAAGTTCACTTTGAATTGTATGATCTAAATGATCACATCTAAAATTGTTTTCACTTACGAAAATTTCGTTTGAAAGATATTTAACTCTTTCATTGGTGCCGGGATATTATATTGTTTTTCATTAAAATAAAGAGATATGATATTGCCAGTGTTTATTTTTAAACAATTGTTTTCATAGTCAATTTTAGATTGTAACGGTTCAAGAATATTGTTACCTATTAAACCTCAAATCTATCATGGAAGTTTATTTCCAAAAATTTATGGGAAGGATCAATTGTGATTTTCGTATCACATGTAAACATATTGCGCAATATTTTAATATTAATATTTTCAATTTTGGATTTCTAAATTGGATTGCAAATTCCACTATTTATTATGCTCACAGTGGCACCTTAGTCTATAATAAACTTTAATGGTTTTCCTCTTGATTGTATCGTTATATAAGGAAGTTTTGCTCCGAGGCTGTTGAGTGAAAATTTTCAATTACGCGATTTGAATTTTTATAGTTACCCTGGGTTTGTGTTTCGAGAGTATTAATTCTACGATTTATGGTAGTTGGATCAACTTCCATAGTTTGGTAGTTTCTTTGGTTATTCTAAAATGGTTCTGATTTTGTTGGAAACATCGGAAGAATTATAATTAGAATTACGCGGTTGGAAATCTCGACTAAAATTGTTGTTGTTACTGTGATTATTGTTACTGTGATTGTTGTTTGTAAAATTATTATTACTTTTATTGTTATAATTATTATTCTTATAAACACCATTTTTATTTCTATTGAGATTTTTACTAAAAATATCATTTTTGTATTAACATGACCAAGACATGATTATTAATTCTCTAGCTTTACCGATTAGCTTAGCTTTAATTCTATTTAATAATATGGATTGACTATCTGAATTATATCTAAAAACTAAAGGTATTATGTATTCTACTAACTTTAAAAATTTAAATAGTTCCTCACCTTTTCCACTAAATTCTTGTAGGTCACCGATGTATTTCAGCGGGTTCAACGTTAAACATCATTCTGCTGATATTGTTGTAGTTGTTGATTGTTGGATGCTGCTTGTTACAATTATTCCATTTTTGATTGCCATATATTTTGTTTAAATTTTGGTCAAATTTCAATAAAAAATTTTGTTTTTATATTATTTTATTAGTTAATTTATTGTATTAATTTTTATTAATTTACTAATTTTCTGTATTAATTTATATTATTGATTAGTTTATTTTATTAATTTATTGTTTTATTCTTTCCTATATTCTTTCCTTTTCAAAGTAGTTTTTAAAGTTATTTATTTACCAGATTTTTGAATAAAAGTTATTTTATTGTTTACCTAATTTGTTTTATTTTATTAATTGTAGAACTTTTTATTTATTAAAATTATAGTATTAAGTTTATTTCTTTTGATTATAATTATTTTACACAAGAACTTTTCTTCAAAAACACTTTTTTCTTTTTTTTTTTTGTAAAAATGTTTTCTTTTTTTGGTTATAACACTTTTGTCTTTGTTTTAAAATACTATCAACTGCGCCACTTACTTATTTGACAACGTGTACATAAAAATTCTGTATTCAAAAAGAGTATTTTTTAAAAAATAATTTAATTTGCATATTAATAATAATGATAATTTCTTTTTACAAACAATATTTAAACCAAAATTTATTCTAAAACTGGAATTCCTTATCAGCAAATCGATAAATTACATTATTAAAGATTAATTGGTTTATCGATTTGTTGTTATAAATAACATATGAAATTGTTGCAACATAACTTAACCGCAATGTAAAAAACACCCATATCATATTTCGAGTCATTGTTTTGTATTTTCTTCATTAATAACGAGGAAGAGTGTAGTAGAGTAGACTGTGTCAACTCTGGGATACCCGTATGACCGTATCATATAATCATCGGTTAATTACTTTTGTCAAAATTTCAAACATATAACTTTATTTAGTGTAGTGGAATACTCATATAAAAGAAGAAGTTGTATAGCAGCTACTCGAACCCTCTGCAGTAGACCAATTAAATTTTGCTGTAACTTTTGCCATTACACTAAACTATTTTTAGCAAAATTTCAGACACCCAGTTTCATTAGGTGGAGAGTAATGCTCATATAAAATAAGGAGTTGTATGGCAGCTACCCGAACCCATAGACCAAAATAGCTGGATTTAAATAGCGATGACGGCTCTTGCAAAAAAACGAATTTGCGAAAATTTCAAGATCCTAGCTCCTTTAGTTTTTGAGTTATCGTGCGGTCGGACGGACAGACGGACAGACGGGCGGGCGGGACATACATAGCTAAATCGATTTATTTTTCGATTCTGATCCGATCCATACACTTGACTCTATATCTATCCCCCCTCCTTCTCTGCGTCACAAACGTAATGGCAAATTTATTATACCCTTTGACTATATAGTCATAGTTTATTTATCAGACCCAATCGAAGTGTCAAACATATGGTGTACCACAGGGGTGTGTATTTGGTATTTTATTGTTTTTAATATTTTAATGATATAGAAAAGGTAGTGAAACATGGTAAACTAATACAATTTGCAGATGATGCTTTGCTATATTTTACTGTGAATATGTAAGTGAATATTTTGCGAAAATAAATATTGATCTAAATAGTTTAAGTAGATAGCTAAATATGAATAATCTTAAATTAAATTTTGATAAAACTAAATATTTAATAATTAATGGAATTAACAATGAAAGCCTTAATATTGTAATTGATAATAATAAAAATATTGACATAGTTGAAAGTATTTAGAAGTTATAAGAGATTGCAAATTAAATTTTAAGAATCATATTAACTATGTTTCTAAAAAAATTGCCAAAAATGTATATATTTTTAGTAAAATTGGAACGAAAATATTTTTAAACTGTGCAATTAATTTATATAATACAATGATCAAACCTCAATTTTATTATTGTTCTTCAACTATCTTTATGTGTAATGCTGAGATGATGCTTAGAATTCAAAGACTCCAGAACAAATCTATGAGAGTTCTTTTAAGATTAAATCGCTATGCATCTATACATTCAATGTTGGCTGATTTAAAATGGTTAAATATTGAAAAGCAAATTAATATAAATATTTTGATTATTGTATTTAAAATAAAAAATGGGCTTTACACAAATTATTTATGTAATAGAATTGTGTATAATAGAGACATACATGAATATAATTTAAGAAATAAAGATAATATTAGATTAAATATTTATAGAAATTAAACAAAAAATATGACTTTGCAATAGATTTAAAAAATTAAAATCGTTTAAATATGTTTAGAAAACAAATTAAATTATATGTCAAAGGTCATTTTTAGCACATTTTCAAAAAATTTTGTAAAAATGTGCCTATATAGCTTCACTCTGTCCGTCCGTCCGTCCGTCCGTCCGTCCGTCCGTCCGTCCGTCCGTCCGTCCGTATGTTTACAAAAACTTTTACACCGTTTGAAATAGAGAAAAGAAATTTTAACCATGGGTAGTTTTTGCAAAAAAAATAATTTCGTAGAAGAATTTTTTTCTGTAGCCCCACCTGTTACGGGGCTACAGCCCCCCAAAGTTGGAAAAAGCCCTATATTTAAATTGTTATAACAAGAGTTCTGTTACATATATTTTCAATCTGAAAACGGCAAATGATAGCTGGTTTCATAAACTTATAAATTTTTACAAGGCAAATGTTTAGGGTTGCCATACGGTACAAAATTTAACATTACGCAAAACTCGATTTTCGCAAAATTTTTGGTCACACATATCTTCTGAACGGTTCAAGCTAGGGTCTTGAAATTTTGGGAGGAGTTAGATACTCAGAAATTAGTAGGAGTCTGTGAACAAAATTTTTTTGTCAAGCCCCCTATTTAGGAGCTATAAAGGCTCGAAAATTGAAATTTTGCTATTTTTAAACACCTGTAACTGGAATACCTGTGCAAATTTTTTTTTAGTGATAGACAAAATTTAAAGCTCTATAATTATATTTCAACATGTGTCAAAGGTTTTTCTTAATTTTGAAGGGTGACGAAGTTACAGCCCCTGAAAATTCCAAAAAAGCCCTATATTTAAATTGATATAACAAAAGTTCTGTTAGGTTTATTTTCAATCGAAAAACGGTATTGGAGAGCTGCTTTTATAGGCTTTACAAAAATATGTCGCTTAAATGTATAGGGTTGCCATACGGTACTAAAATTTACCATTATATAAAACTCAATTTTTGCAAAATTTTTGGCCCTACATATCTTCTAAACGGTTCAAGCTAGGATCTTGAAATTTTGGGAGAAGTTAGATCCTAAAAAAATAGTAGGAGTCAGTTAACAAAATTTTTTTGTCAAGCCCCCTGTTTAGGAGCTATAAGGGCCCGAAAATTGAAATTATGCTATTTTTAAGCACCTGTAACTTGAATACCTGTCCAATTTTTTTTTTATTAATATACAAAATTTAAAGGTCCAACATTATATTTTAACATATGTTAAAGGTTTTTCTTAAATTTAAAAGGGGTTCCTTAAATTGAAGAAAGTGTCTCTTAGTTTTACCCATTTTTGCTTAGATAATAAAATTCTAAGTAAAATTCCAAATTTTTGTGTAATTCACAATTTAATTCCTAGAACTTAAAAAACTAGAGGATGAGGGGGGGGGGGAAGTTGAAGTTAGAGACTTGAGAAATTTGGCAACCTTCCCCATTGAAGGGCTATAACAACTTTTAAATAAAAATTTACTGTTAGCAGTAAATTTTATAAGTCAGTAGTAACTATTTCCAAGTAAATATTTCAAAAGTTAAACTCAGTATGTAATACAATATAATTTTTGAAAATGTGCTTTTTTAAAAACCCTTGGTTTTTTTTCATCACTTGTTAAAATTAGTTTGAATAAAAATTTATTATATTAAAAAGTAGAATTAAATTTATTGTATAAATACTCGGTGCGCGTTGCTGCGCTTTTAAATGGAGGTTTAATTTAAGTTGATGTTACTGCAAAAGTTAACATAAAAATTACACATGGTGTAAATGTTAATTTCAAAATGTATTAAAACAATTCTTTTTAAACAATTTTACTAGGATTATTCGAATTAAGTTCCTGTAATCAAAGAAGTATTAACTACCTTCCAAAAGTAGATGTAATTTATTTCCAAAATTTTTTTTTTACCAATCGTAGAATCGACATTTGTTACCAAACACTAAGCCTACTAATGGACTCAACTCAATCTTCAAGGTGCTCACGCATACAAAATTCGGAGTCAACCGGATAAACCGTTTCTAATATAAATTAAAGTAAAGAAAAAATCTTAAAATTGACGCTGTGCCGCAATGGGTTAACTGAACTCAAATAAAAAATTTTTGAGACTTTCTCTTTGGCCAAAGTAGTATTTCGCAAAATTAGGCAATATTTGTTTCTAAAATTTTTTTTGAACAACCGTCGAGCCGGCATGAGTTAACAAATTTCAAATCTGTTACTACTGTCAACTCAATCCCCACAGATGAACACGTATACAAAGTTTTAAAAAAATCGGTTAAACCATTTCTAATTTAGAGTAAAGTATTGAAAAAACCTATAAACAAGTAAAGAAACAGTCAGTCGGTGCAACCGACTTAGAAATACCCTACACCTATTTGGGTCAAATTTAATGGGAAGTCCATAAGTCATTTTAAAACCATAAAAGCTGTTATTAGTTTGATGGTAAGACGTAGCTAACCAAATTAACTTTATAATACTAAAAACATTTTCTAATTACTTTTCTAATTTATTAACAAATTCTTACTAATTTATCTATTTAAAAATATTAAAAAACAAAAAAACTTTAAATAAATGAAAATATATTTATTTAAATTCAATTACTAAAGTGAAAAAATTTGAATTATTAAATTTTGTGATAAAAAGCTAATCCAAGCCTAATATATTTAATAATTAAAATTTTTCAAAATTTCAAAACCTTGGGGGGTCTAAGAGGGGTACTGAACCACCACTCTGATTGATCCAAAATTAGAGGAACCGCACAGGATATAGTCAGGAGCACCCATGTACCAAGTTTGAAACTTCTAAATTTGTTTGAAGTTATTATCTATATTAATTTCGAAAATATGCTTTAAGGTCTTCGGAACTGTGTGGCTGGTCCTCAACACACTTCTCTAATTGGTCCCGAATTTCAAGGACACTTAGGAAATAGGAAGGGACCCCCTGGTACCAAATTTGGAGGTTCTATCTTCATTGGTTTCGGAATTATGCTCGTTTGGCCTAAACTCGATCAAAAAGTTCTAGGTTCCGAACCCATGCTCCAATCTCGACAGTACGCGATCCCCGCCATAGTCTCATTACTAGTAATCTACAGCACAAATTTGATGAAGATAGCGTCATTAGTTGTTGAGTTATCATGATATTTTATATATGTTCTTTAGCCCTTGGACCGATTAAAAGGTCCAGAATCCGAACCAATGGGCTAATTTCACCCATTTGCAATCCCCGCCGTACTTTTAGTTCTAGTAACCTACAGTTAAAATTTCATCAAAATAGCTACATTATTTTTTGAGTTATCGTGCCTACGGACGAACGGACATGGCTATATCGACTCTGGAGGTCACGCTGATCACAAATATATATACTTTTCCATATCTAGCTCGCTTCCTTTAGGTGGTTACAAACACCATACCAAAGTTAATATACCCCTTTACCGCAATGGTTTAATGGAACTCAACAAAATTTTTTTGAGGCTTTCTTCTTATCCAAAGCAGTATTTCGTAAAATCGGACATAATTTGGACCCAACATTTTTTTTGACCAACCGTCGGGCTGACATGGGTTAACAAATTCCAAAACTGTTAATAGTGTCAACTCAATTCTCAAGGAGCATCATGTATAGAAAATTTGAAGTCAATTGGTCAAACCGTTGCTGCGCCTGGAGGTTTAATTGAAGTTGATGTTACTGCAAAAAGTTAACACAAAAATTACACACGGTTTACACATGTAAATTTGAAAATGTGAAAGCAATCTTTTTAAAACGATTTTGCTAGGATTATTCTATTGCTTCCAAATCTTTTTTTTGTCAATCGTCGGGCCGGCATGGGTTAAACCGTTTCTAGTTTAGAGTAAAGTAAGCAAAAAATTTATAAAAAGCTGTTTCGCCGCAATGGGTTAATGGAACTCAACTTTCTCTTTGTAAATTTAATTTTTTTATTTTGGCAAAGCAGTATTGCGCAAAATTTGACGCAATTTGCTGCCAAATCTTTTTTTGACAATCGTCGGGCCGGCATAGGTCAACCAATTCCAAGTCTGTTAAAAGTTTTAACTCCATTCTCAAAATGGAACACATATACAAAATTTTAAAAAAATCGGTTAAACCGTTTCTAATTTAGAGTAAAGTAACCAAAAAATTTATAAAAAGCTGTTGGACCGCAAAGGGTTAATCAAGCTCAACAAAATTTTTTTGAGGCTTTCTTTTTAGCCAAAGCAGTACTTCGCAAGTTTTGACAATATTAGCTTCCAAAATTATTTTACCAACCGTCGGGCCGACTTCGGTTAACAAATTCCTAATCTGTTAATAGTGCCAACTCTATTCTCACAGGGGAGCACGTATACAAAATTTGAAGAAAATCGGTCAAAACGTTTCTAATTTTGAGTTAATATTGAAAAAACCTATAAAAAGCTGTTGGGCCGCAATGGGTAATGGAACTCAATAAAATTTTTTTGGGGCTTTCCTTTTAGCCAAAGCAGAATTTCATAAAATCGAACAAAATTTGGACCCAAAATTTTTTTTTGACTAACCATCGGCCCGACATGGGTTAACAAATTCCAAAACTGTTAATAGTGTCAACTCAATTCTCAAGGAGCATCACGCATACAAAATTTGAAGTCAATTGGTCAAACCGTGTTCATTTTAGCTTAAATAAAGAAGTTCAAAGAAGCTTAAATACTTGCACCACAGCCCCAACTGGAAAAATGACACAACAATTTTATTAAAAAATACATTTTCATACTTTATTTTTCATAAATTTATTTTGCCTTTTTGTTTTATAGTTGAAATATGTATTTTAAAATGTAAGAATGCACTTTAGACTTGGATACAATATTGAGTTAGGTTTTGGTAATTTGTTTTGAGGAATTTTGGAGGTGGCAGCCCGTAGTTTAAAATTTTTGTTGTTGAAATATGCGTGTAAAAATACAATTATAGGTGTTAGAGTTAGCTACAAAATCGGTATTATGCGCTTTTACAGAAGATTTATAAACATATATATATATACAAGAATCTGAATTAGAAGAGATTTTAGAGTTGGATTCTAAATCAGGATTTCCGGTTTTTCCAGAATATTTATAATGTATGTGTGTATGTTTTAGAGTTGGATTCTAAATCAGGATTTCCGCTTTTTCCAGAATATTTATTCCAGATTGCCGCTTTTTCCAGATTTTATAGTTAGTTTAAAATTTGTGTTAGCAGATAAGGATTATATTTTTATTTCATTATTTTAATTAAAGATTAGAAGCATGTACTTGTATTCAAAACTTAGCGGAATGTCTTAGTACGTAGTGTCTGAAAAAAAAACTACTAAAATATAATTATAGATTATGCACATAATTGTGTAAGTATTATTCAGTATATAATTAAAATATATACCTAATTACGTTTATTTGTATATTTATATATAATAAAATGTGAGTTATTAAGATTCATCAAAGAATTAAAAATAATGAAACAAATAAATAAATAATAAATATATTAGTCCAGCTTTAATAGTTGAATCCAACTCTACAATCTTTTCTAATTCAGAATCTGACATATTCATATATCTTTTTAAATATATTTGTGAAAAGCAGCAATCCTGATTTAGAATCCAACTCTAAAATCTCTTCTAATATTGGATATACATATACACATATATTATAAATATTCTGGAAAAAGATCCGCTTGATTAAGAATCAAGCTTAAAAATCTCTTCTAACATTGTATATACAAACACACATATAAATATTCTGGAAAAAGCGGTAATCCTGATTTAGAATTCAACTCTAAAATCCCTCCTGGTTCAGGTTCTTGCGTATATATATGTTTTTAAATATTCTGGAAAAAGCGAATAATTCTGATTTTGTAGCTAACTCTAAGGTCCTTTCTAATTATATTTTTACATACATATTTAAATAAAAAAAATTTTAAAACTATGAGGTTGTCACCTCCAAAATCCCTCAAAACAAATTACCAAAACCCAACTCAATATTGTATCAAAGCCTAAAATGCATTCTTACATTTTAAAATACATATTTCAACTGTAACACAAAAAGGCAAAATAAATTTATGAAAAATAAAGTATGAAAATGTATTTTTCAATAAAATTGTTATGTCATTTTTGAGTTAATGTTCTCTGGTGGGGCTATTTGTCAACATATACCATACTTATTATATACCGTTGGAAAAAGTGTCAAAAGACCTTTCTATCAGTATCATAAAAAATACAGGGTGTTTTGGAAAGTTTCATACTTATATTGATTTTTTTGAAAGTTCAAAATTTTTTTTTTTTTTGTTTTAATTTTTCACTTGAAATTGCAATATCTCAAAAATGGTAGCACCGATTCAGATGAAACTAGATGTTTATAAAGACAATATCATGCCCTACAATATTGTAAGATGTTGGTTCCAGTTTATTGTCTTACAGGAAAAATATAACATTTTAATAAAAATGCTACAAAATCTTAGGAAAATTTTGTAATGCATTTTTCGAACACTAGATGGCGCCATCGCCACTAATGGTATATATATTCGGAAACTTTGAGATATTTAGTACCGTTATGTGATGACGTCATCTTGATAGCTCACAACCCCTTTCCGGAAGTTTCACCATACTATATAGTATATAGCTATAATCTCCACATAATATTCTGTACTGGACATATTCGTAAATGCGGTAGAAGAAATCTTAAATAGAACGAATATTTTTGAAATTGAAGATTTTAACCCGTTAATGCTGTACGCGGCAATTGCGAGTCGCACAAAACATTATGAATTTTTAATCCCTCAAAGGACAACGAAAAACTTTTACTAATAAATTGATTGATATAAGACATTTGCTATTTACATGAGTTTTCAATTGAAAAAAGAAATTAAAACAAAATATTTTATGCACGAGAGAGATTTAATTAATAAATAAAATACAAGTTTTACATTGAGTTCATTAGTTAACATAAGAAATAACTTTTTTACAAATTTTTTATAAACTTGGCATTTTTACCTTTCCTTGCAATTTGTTACATATTTATACTAAAACTAATTCGGAATAAAAAAATTCAATAACGTTAATCAATCTTCGTAGGATTCCAATATTTAGAAAATATGTCTAGACATTTTGGTATGTTCAAAATGACTAATTACATAATAACATAAACAACAAATAGTATACATATATTGAAAAAAAATTATATACAAATTAATATATTAAATGTCAAGTACGGAGTATCTAATAAATAATAAGTTTTTTTTTCAATACATTCAAACACTCACCTCCAAAAAAATTATTAAATAAATTGAATATCAGGAATTTATTGGCAAATTAAAAAATAATAAAATTTAAGGTAATTGATAACAAAATTTCAAAACACAATTTACAAACAATTATTTATTAAAATTTATTCTTCACTTAAATAATCAAATTTTTTTTTTAAGATTTTTTTAATAAAAATACCCAATAGTTGTAAAAATCGAAATTAAAAAAAAATTTTATTTCATATTTTTAATACTTAATATTTTATTAATTTTATTTAATTTAAATATTAATAAAAATATAATTAAAAACAAAAACAACTGACCAAATTTGGTGCATTGAAATGTACTCAATTTTGTTATTGTTTTTTTTAAATTATTCACTACAATCAGTTTCATAAAATTACAAAACAAATTAATATACAAGTATATTAATTATTTTAAAAATTTTATTAGCAAACATCTCATATTTTATTTTTAAAATATATATTTTTCTTATTCAAATTCAAACACGAAAAAACAGATTCAAGAATAAAAAACGTGTGAGATATTTTAATCAAAAACTCTTTATAAAGATAATAAATACGAAAATTTTACTCATGGTTAAAATCAAGAAAGAACATAAAAATAATAATTAAAAATAATTAAAAAATTCAAGTATAACTATTAAGGACAACACTACCGAAATATAGTCTAAAATTAAACTGAATTATTGAAGATCCATTGATAGTCCTTTTATTTATCACAATCTTTATATATACAAATTTTTCTTTTTTTCATTTCCTATTTAATTGCTACTCGTATTCCACTCATACGTACTCCATATACCTAAATTTTAACTATATACAAGTTTCTTATTTCTCTTTATTTAATTGATTTTTGTTGTTATTTCTAACAATTTCTCTTTAAATTTAAGGGAACTTATATTTATTTACTATGTACTTCGAAATTTCATTTTCGAATTTAAGATTCTTTAGTTTTAGTCCAAATTTTTGATATATTTTCAATCAAATCAACCCGTTAATAAAAGAAATGGTATTAAAATGAAAAAAATAATTGATTTGTATGTATGAGTACATCAAAAAATACCAAGTTTGAAATTATTGTCATGCGCAGTTTTTTTTTTATATTAAGTACTTAATATCTTTTTCTTTTTACATAAAACAATCACTTATTAATAAACGTACTCTGAAGGGAAACCTCCTAAAAAAAAATGTACTCTACATAATCTTATCAATGAAAATTTCACTAAGGATATCTTATACTTTACAAGGTTATGTCATAGATATTTTTGCAAATGTAAAAGACATTTTACAGGAAATTACTATTTTCATAGTGTATGTAATGTTATTTATAAAGTTTACATATCCATATATAAAAAAAATATGTTTTATATATAAGTTGTAGTTACTTTTTATTAATTAAATATTTTTATTTAAGATTTAAAAATTATGGTACCTATAAAATTTACGATATAAAGCAAAGATATAACACAAAATTTTAAATGTTAATATTCAATAATATTTCCAAAATAAATGGTTATCTGTATAAAAAAAATAGAAAGCAGAAAACTAATTTATTCTTTATTTATTATGATAAAGATAAATAAATGAAAGTAGGTTTAATAAAATCTTAAATTCCGTACACCTTAATACAAAAACCCTACGTATACAAATAATAACTGTTGATTAGTTTAAAATAAACTTCTTACCTTTGTTATAAAAATATTTTTGTTCAAGGTTTTATTTTGTTGGTATCTAGTTTTTAGCACATTTTCCAAAGGTTTTGTGAAAATTTGCCCAAGTTGTTTACAAAAACTTTTACGTCGTTTGAAATAGAGAAATGCAATTTTAACTACGGATAGGTAAAAAACTAGTTTCATATATAAGAATTTTTTTTGTGGACCCACCTGTTAGGAGCTACAGCCCCCCAAAGTCGGAATATCCTATAGTTAAATTGTTATAACAACAGTTGAAGAAGTTTCAAATTAATTCTTATATAAATTTAATGTAAATCATTATCAAATAAACTTTTATATCTGAATTAAACATTTTTTTTGCTATTTAATATTATATTAGCTTAATCATTTATTACTACTTAAAAACTTAAAATTTAAAATTATACCTAAAATTGTTGCGGGTACTCAATTGCATTATTATTCATAACTGTATCAATAAAATCATTTATTTTATCTCTTAAAGAAGATCATATGTTAATAATATATTAAAATGCTTTTTTTTTGCTTTTTGTTCAGTTTTTAAAAAGGCATTTGAAAGAAAGGTTTTGCTTTTCTTGTTCTCGTTATCTCGTATAAAAATTATAATTCTTTTATGTAAAATTAAATTATATAAAGAAAGTATAACTCGGCTGTTTTATAATATATTGAAAATTTCTGTAAAATGAAATTTAAGAACAATAAAATACAATAATTAAAATAGTAATTTCGCATTTCCGTTTCTATATAAAAAAGGTCAGATCTTAAAAACGCTTAAGAAACTGAACATGGTCCTTCGAGCCGGATTTAAATCGCATAATTTGTGTCTTTCCACGTGCGCGAAAAATTGGATCAATAAAAGCTCTTTAAAATATTAGAAATTCGTTCAAAAAAATAATAAAATTTTGAAGACACCTATTTTTTATTAAAATCTAAACTTCTTAATTTGATCGGCAATATAAAGCCAAAACCTTCTATTTCATTAGATACAACTCAACTCGATAGTACCATTAGCAGTAAAACATGCCATCCATTAAGAATTTAGAATTACCTAAATTCAGTGGTGAAATCACCGACTGGTTAAATTTTTGGAGCAGTTTTTCAAAACTAGTTGATGAAAATGATGTAATGAGTGATGCAGTTAAATTCCAACATTTAAAGGGTTGTTTGACGGGTAAAGCTAAGAATATAACAAGTAATGAAAAAAAACCAAGAGTTTTTAAAAAAGCACATTTTCAAAATTATATTGTATTACATACTGAGTTTAACTTTGGAAATATTTACTTGGAAATAGTTACTGCTTACTTATAAAATTTACTGCTAACAGTAAAGTTTTTATTTTAAAGTTATTATAGTTCTTCAATGGGGAAGGTTGCCAAGTTTCTGAAGGATCTAACTTCATCTACCTCCCCCCCCCCCCTCCGCCCCCCATATTTTTAGGATCAAGGAATTAAATTGTGAATTCCACAAAAATTTGGAATTTTATTTAGAATTATACAATCTAAGCAAAAATGGGTAAAACTGAGAGACACTTTCTTCAATTTAAGGAACCACTTTTAAATTTAAGAAAAACCTTTAACATATGTTAAGATATAATGTTGGGCCTTTAAATTTTGCATATTAATAAAAAAAAAAATGAAGGGTATTCAAGTTACAGGTGCTTAAAAATAGCAAAATTAAAATTTTCGAGCCCTTATAGCTCCTAAACAGGGAGCTTGACAAAAAAATTTTGTTAACCGACTCCTACTAATATTTGAGGATCTAACTTCTCCCAAAATTTCAGGACCCTATCTTAAACCGTTTAGGAGATATATGGGACCAAAAATTTTGCAAAAATTGAGTTTTAAATAATGGTAAATTTTAGTACCGTATGGCAACCCTATACATTTGAGCGACATATTTTTGAAAAGCCTGTAAAAGCACCTCTTTTCTACCGTTTTTTGATTGGAAATAAAGCTAACAGAACTCTTGTTATATCAATTTCAATATAGGGCTTTTTTGGAATTTGCAGGGGCTGTAGCTTTGTTACCCTTCAAAATTAAGCAAAACCTTTGACACATGTTGAAATATAATTAAAGAGCTTTGAATTTTGTATATCACTAAAAAAAAATTTGGACAGGTATTCAAGTTCCAGGTGTTTAAAAATAGCAAAATTTCAATTTTCGAGCCCTTATAGCTCCGAAACATGGGCCTGGACAAAAAAATTTTGTTAACCGATTCCTACTAATTTTTGAGTATCTAACTTCTCCCAAAATTTCAAGACCCTAGCTTGAATCGTTCTGAAGATATGTGTGGCCAAAATTTTTGCAAAAATTGAGTTTTGTGTAATGTTAAATTTTAGTACCGTATGGCAACCCTAAACATTTGCCTTTTAAAATTTTATAAAGTTTATAAAACCAGCTATCGTTTGCCGTTTCCAGATTGAAAATATATCCAACACAACTCTTGTTATAACAATTTAAATATAGGGCTTTTTCCAACTTTGGGGGGCTGTAGCCCCGTAACAGGTGGGGCTACAGAAAAAAATTCTTCTACGAAATTATTTTTTTTGCAATACCTACCCGGGTTTAAAATTTTTTTTCTCTATTTCAAACGGTGTAAAAGTTTTTGTAAACATACGGACAGACGGACGGACGGACAGACGGACGGACGGACAGAGTGAAACTATATAGGCACATTTTTACAAAATTTTTTGAAAATGTGCTAATAAAAAGTATAGATAATTTCAAGCGAGGTTACAAAGAGGCTATTGATTTACTTAAGAGTCGTTATTTTAATAAAAATTTTTTATTTAATTCGCACATAAATTCAATTTTAGATATACAAGCAATTTCAAAGCCCACTGTAGAAAGTATTCGAAGCATTGCTGATGTAATAAATGGGAATTTACGTTCGTTACTAACAATTGGAAATAAATCACAAGTTGCAGATGCTCTCTTATTGAAGTTGGTGTTACCTCGTCTGGACCGAGATACTCAAATAAAATGGGAAGAATATATAGCTGATAAATACAATAATAATAATGAAGGTGATAAAGGTCAGAGTTTTATTTTTCCTACCTTTGAAGAATTTTCCAAATTTATTGAAAAAAGATGTGTGACCCTGGACAACTTAGAAAATATTCGATCACACAATTTTGAAAAATCTAAATTTAATAAACATTCAGCCCTTGTTGTTAGTATTCCTGAAAATTGCTTATGTTGTAAAGACTCTTCTCATGATTTACAAAACTGCAAGGGATTTAAACTACTGTCTCCCTTTTCTCGGTATCTTGAAATTAAAAAATTAAGATCATGCATATTGTGTTTTAAAGCAGGACATATCGTTAAGCAGTTTCATGCAAAAAAATACATACTCTGTTCGGGAAATCATCACAATTTGTTGCATCGCAAGCCCGATAATACCAAATTTCAACATAATCGCTCGTTATCCAAGTCACAACAAAGTTCGCCATTCAGACCTTAGCACAGCACAGTCTTTAACTTCAGAAAACAGTTCAATAGATTTTACAAATTCGCAAATGGTAAAAAATGTTAATTCAAATAAGTTCCCCCAGTAGTTCCAGATTCGAGTCAAGAACGGAAGGATACGCTAATTTCCAATTCGGATAATCGTCAAGTAATTTTACCCACCGCCAATTTTACCTTGTTAACGTAGTCGATTCAGATGGCAAAATAGTTCAATACCGAGCACTATTAGACTCTGCCTCCCAATCAAATTTCGTCACAAAGGATCTTATCGAAAAGTTAAAATTAAAAACTACTTCAACTGATACTATTGTATCTGGTATTGAAAATATCAGTTCATCAAATTTGAATCGTTTTTTATTATTTTTGTTTGGCGGATCCATATTTTAATGTACCAAACGAAATCGATTTGTTGATAGGTGCAGACTTATTTTGGAAAATTCTTTGTGTTGGCAAAATTCGGAACAATGATGATTCACCTATTTTTAAAAAAACCATGTTTGGATGGATCGTTTCCGGTGCTATTATAAACCATCCAACATTTACTCATTGTTGTATAACCACTACAAATAAGCCAGAGAATTTCGAACATTTGATGCAAAAATTTTGGGATATTGAAAGAAAACTAAATGTAAACTTGAAGTTGAAGGAAGAGTATACAGATTTTCTACAAGATATTAATTTCTCTAGATTTTTTTTGCCTCACCACTGTGTCGCCAAATTAGATTCATCATCTACCAAGTATAGAGTTGTATTTGATGGATCCTGTCAAGGCACCGGAAAAAGGTCTCTAAATGATTTAATGCTAAATGGACCGGCCGTACAAGAAAATTTGTTTAGTATACTACTACGTTTTCGTACGTATAAACTTGTACTTGCAGCAGATATTGTCAAAATGTACAGGTAAATATGGATTGATGAGGCTGAACGTAATCTACAATGCATACTTTGGCGCGACAAGCCTGAGGATGACATTAAAATATATAGATTAAAGACCGTATCATATGGAACAAAGGCAACAAGTTTTCTCGCTATCAGAAATCTTATTGAAATTGCTAAAATTTATTAAGAAGCTTTTCGTTTGGGGTCAAAAATAATACTTAAGGATTTTTACGTTGACAACTTTTTAACTGGTAGTGACTCTCTAGAAAAACTTCGAAAAATAAAGGATGAAGTTGTTAAAATTTTAAATTTCAGGCATTTTCCACTTAAAAAATGGGCTTCTAATAGCAATTCGATTCTTAAAGATATACCTTATGATGATCAGGAACCAATATTAAAATTTCAAGATGACAACATTATTAAGGCTCTTGGATTAAATTGGAATCCTATGAGTGAACATTTTTTATTCTATTATACGGCTCCACCTGAACGTTGCACTGTTAGCAAAAGGACTATACTTTCAGAAATAGCTTCGACCCGTTTCTTCGACCCGTTAGGCCTTATCAACCCCGTTATCACCGCTGCTAAATTATTCCAACAACATTTGTGGAAGATCAAATTAGATTGGGATGAAAGTTTGCCAATGGACTTGTATACACAGTGGAACGAGTTTAGTAAACAACTAGCACTTATTAATGATTCCAGCGAAAGGGCATATGGTGCCTGTATTTATTTGAGAAGCATCGATATTAATGGCTTAATTCACGTACACTTGTAGTGCGCTAAATCCAAGGTTGCTCCGGTAAAAACTATCACATTAGCTCGACTTGAACTTTGTGCTTCATTATTATTATGTCGGTTATTGCAGAAAGTGAAGTTGGCTGTTGGGTTATCAATTTCTAAAATTTTTTGTTGGTCGGACTCTACTATTGCATTAGCTTGGATCGGTGCGCATTCTTGTGAACTTTTTACGTTTTTCGCTAATAGAATTACTCGAATTCAAGAGCTTTCAGATATTTGTTCTTGGAAACACTGTCCTACAGAGCTTAATGCCGCAGATTTAATTAGTCGTGGTGCCACTCCACAAAAACTTATGAGTTCGAAATTATGATTCCATGGACCTGATTTTTTACTGTCAGAGTCGTCGAAGTGGCCTTCAAGTCCAACAATAGATAATAAAGATATTCCTGAAAAGAAGAAGTTAAAATTTTCATTTATATCTATTACGATCGATGATGAAATCGGCTCACATAAGTGCATTAACAATTACTTTCGAATACTCCGTATTTTTGCTTATGTTACGCGTTTTATTAGAAATATAAAACTCAAAGATAAGAATGCTCGCAAATTTTTTAGAATTATCCTTACCTGTAATTGAACGTGGGCTGTCATCAATAATAAAAAATTTGCAAAGGATTTATTTTTCAGTCGATTTCAAACAACTAAAACAGGGAATACTTTTGAAAGCCAATAGTCGAATTCGCTGCCTAAATCCATTTCTTGATGAACATGATATCATTCGTGTAGGAGGGCGAATAAAATACTCTAATTTACCATTTAGTGCTAAACACCAGATTTTACTACCAAATGCTCATCCCTTTATTTATTCATTAATTAATTATTATCATAAAATTTTTTGTCATGCAGGTTGCCAGAATTTGCTTAACATCATTAGAGAAAAATTTTGGATCACAAATGGCAAGGCCGTCATCCGAAAGGTTTTACATCAGTATTTAGCTTGTTTCAAAATTAATGCCACTCCAACACATTAGTTAATGGGTGATCTGCCAACGGGATCGTGTCGTTATGCAAAGGCCATTTTTAATCTGTGGAGTACACTACTTTGGACCATTTTTAATTACTCATATATATCAATATTTATTTGTTTTAGCACCAAGGCCGTCCATATGGAATTGGTCACTGACTTAACAGCAAACAGCTTCCTAGCAGCACTAAAACGATTCTTTGCTCGACGTGGCAAGGCGGCCAAAATTTATTCTGATAACGGCACAAAATTCAAAGGCACACACCATCATTTGCAAGAACTTTCGCAAGTTATCACATCGAAGGCATACAACAAGTCAATTCACGAGTTCTGTTTACAAAGTGGTATAGAATGGAGATTCATACCACCTCGAAGACCACATTGGAGTGGTCTATGGGAGAGTGCTGTCAAAATTGCAAAACTCCACTTATATAAGATTTGTGGAAACCATTCGTTTACTTATGAAGAATTCTACACACTAACTTGCCAAGTAGAGATGGTTATGAATTCAAGACCGATTTTCAAATGATCCAAATGATTATAGTGCACTTTCTCCTGGCCATTTTTTGATAGGAAAACCAATGGTTTGTGTTAACTATCCACCACTTAATGATGCATCAACCCTAAGCGATTATTATAAAAATATTCAAGCAATCTATCAGAAATTTTGGACTCAATGGAAAAAGGGCTATTAAAATAATCTACAAAATCGGAAACAATGGGCTGATTCGCAGCGTAGCCTGAAAATCAATGATTTAGTTTTGCTTATTGAAGAAAACACTTCTTCAATGAAGTGGCCATTGGGCCGAGTTACTTATGTACATCCAAGCCGTGACAATAAAGTTCGAGTTGTTTTAGTATCAACTGAATCTAGCACATTTATAAGAAGTATAAATAAGCACCTTTCAAGGCGGGCAGAATGAAGAAGTTTCAAATTAATTCTTATATAAATTTAATGTAAATAATTTTCAAATAACCTTTTATATCTAAATTAAACATTTTTTTTTGCTATTTAATATTATATTAGCTTAAATCATTTATTACTACTTAAAAACTTATAATTTAAAATTATACCTAAAGTTTATGAATAATAATGCAATTGTAATGCACAATTGCATTATTATTCATAACTGTATCAATAAAATTATTTGTTTTATCTCTTAAAGAAGATCATATGTTAATAATATATTAAAATGCTTTTTTTGCTTTTAGTTCAATTTTTAAAAAGGCATTTGAAGGAAAGGTTTTGCTTTTCTTGTTCTCGTTATCTCGTATAAAAATTATAATTCTTTTATGTAAAATTAAATTATATAAAGAAAGTATAACTCGGCTGTTTTATAATATATTGAAAATTTCTGTAAAATGAAATTTAAGAACAATAAAATATAATAATTAAAATAGTAATTTCGCATTTTCGTTTCTATATAAAAAAGGTCAGATCTTAAAAACGCTTAAGAAACTGAACAACAGTTCTGTTAGTATATTTTCAATCAGAAATCAGTAAAACACAGCTGATTTTATAGGCTTTTTAAAATTTTTGAAAGACAAATGTATAGGGTTGCCATACAGTATTAAAATTTACAATTCTGCAACTCAATTTTGATCCCCCATATCTTCTAAACCATTCAAGCTAGAGGCTTAAAATTCACAATTTAATTCCTAGATCCTAAAAAAATGGGTACGGGTATTGGTAGAAAAATTGAGAGGCTCTTAAGACTTAAAAATTAAAAGTTTACTGTTTTTATAAGTAAGCAGTAACTTAGTCACAAACGTATATATTTCTAAAATAAACGTTAACATTGATCCTAACTTCGGGAAAATTATCTTTTTTTTTTTCGATTAGTCCATAATTTATGTAATATGATTTTTTTTAGAATATGAAGAAATCAGCATTTTTCGGTGTTGAGCTTTAACATCCTCCCACTGCTCCTGCATGTCACCCAATCAATATATATTTGTGATCAGCGTGACCTCCTGAGTTAGAGCCATGCCCGTCCGTCCGTAGGTACGATAGCTCAAAAACTAATGGAGCTATCTTGATGAGAATTTTAACTGAAGTTTACTAGGACTTAAAGTACGGCGGGTATTGCATATGGGCAAAACTCGCACATGGACTCGGATTTTGGACCTATTAATCATTCTAAGAAATAACGAATATATAAAAAAAATCAGGATAACTCAACAACTAATGGCGCTACCTTCATGAAATTTGTGCTGTAGATTAATAGTAATGAAACTACCGTGGGATTTGGGTACGGTCAAGATCGGACCATGAGTTCGGATTTCAGAACTTTTTGATCGAATTTAGGCTAGACAAGCATAATTCCGAAACCAATGCAGATAGAACTTTCTAATTTGTTATCATTGTGCTTTTTCTATGTCCTTCGAGTCATTTTTTTATTTAAATAAAAAAAATTTAGAACCAATTCGGGTAGTCGTCGGGGATCATTCACACAGTTCCATTTAATATGCTTTAAGCTATATTATTAAAATTAATAAAAAAGTAGCTTCAAAATAAGATAGACTAAACTAAACTAACTAAAATTAACTAGTATTGAAAGAACGGGGGGGACTACATATAGACGAAGTCCGACCATGAATTTGGATTCTGGAACTTTGATCGGTTCAAAGGCTAGCAAAAATATATCCAAAAACACGAAAACTTAAAAACTAATGGAGCCATCTTGATGAAATTTGAACTGTACGTTACTAGTACTGAATTAAGGGTTTACAAACATATATCTTAAAAACAACAAAACTCAGAAACTAATAACGCTATTTGATGAAATTTAAACTCTAGGTTACTAGAAATGAAAGTACCGCGAGCATTGGTTCTGGTCGAGATCGGACAATGAGCTCGGATTCTAGAAGCTTTTGATCGAATTGAGATCAAACCAGTATAATTTCGGAACCAAAGAAGATAGATCCTTAAAATTTGGTGATTCTTCTTATTTGCTTTGTGTACGTAAAATTTTGGATGAATTGGAATAGCGGTTTCCATACCACCTCCATTACTCCCAAAACCATAAAGCATATATTCGGAATTAATAAAGATAATAATTTGAACTAAATATAGAATCCTTAAATTTGGTATAACGGTGTTTTTTTCCTATTTCCTTTGTGTCCCCGAAACTTAGACTTAATTGTATTGGTGGTTCAGGTGTCTCCTAAGAAATCCCAAAATTAAAAAGCCTTACTTCGAAATTACTAAAGATAGGAACTTTTATATTTTTAAAAGGCTAAGAATATTTTTAATAAACGACGAAATTTTTTTTTATTTAATTTTATTATATCATATCTATATTTTATTGAAATATTACCACAGGTAATATATAATCAAGAAATTGATACATACTTAAGTTGTAAAATTTATTTTTATGTTTAGATGAATTATATGAAAAGTTCTAAATTTGTCGTCGTATTTTAGAAATACATTTATTGCATATTTTGATTATTAAATTTTGTGATAAACAGCTAATTAAAATATTAACATTAAAAACCATCAAATTATATAAACTTTTAAATATATGTTATTACAAATTAATATTTCTATTTCAAATAACTTTAAGTTTAATTATATAAAACATTAAAAAACAATTAAAAAACGAGGAAGAATGTAGTAGAGTAGACTGTGTCAACTCTGGGATACCCGTATGACCGTTACATATACATTATATCATCCGGTTAATTACTTTTGGCAAAATTTCAAACATTCAGCTTTATTAGGTGTAGAGTAATGCTCATATAAAAGAAGGAGTTGTATGGCAGCTAGTCGAACCCTCTGCAGTAGACCAACCAAATTTTGCAGTAACTTTGGCCATTACACTAAACTATTTTTGGCAAAATTTCAGACACCCAACTTCAATAGGACTCTCAAAACGACTCTCTTCAACCTTCAACAGGTTATCACGGTTTTAATAAAAAGAAAAAAAATTTAGCACAAAATATTTGTTTTTTTAATTTCACTTCTTTTTTATTTATATTTTTTTGTGTTTGAAAAAAAAAAAAGAATAAAAAATAAATTAAGTTTTTTTACTTTGTTTTAAAATTAAATATAACTTTAGAAGAAAATAAATAAGTGTTGTGAATTTGGTAATATGGCTGCATCTCCAATGGCGGCAAGTTAAGTATATTTTTTCTTTACTTATATATATAATTTCTATTTTTTTATTTTTATTTTTGTTTTATACAATTTAAAAATTTTTTTACTTAACTCATTATTTCACAGCACTAATTTTAATTTTAATTTAATTTGATATAAATCTATTTTATTATTTTTGTGTTAAAAATAAAATTTTTTCTAATATTATTCTAATTTTCAAATTTTGTTTTTAATTTTCAATTTTAATTTACAAATTTTACATTCAATTTTATACCGGCACGTGATTTGGTTTTGTTTACATTAAATTTAATACTGTTTTTTTTTTTTTTTTATTGAAGATTACTCTTCATCTATCATCTACTAGTTGTAAACAAATCAATTAAAATATATCCATTTCATTCCCTCTCCCTCGGATGATAATATTATAAATTCGCTCATTAATTAATACCATCAATAGTATGTCACCGTATTGTTTTTATTTTTAAATTGTATTGTTTTAATTTTTGATGGTATACGTAAATTTACTCATTTTTAATCATTTTTTTTTTTTTTTATATTTTTAATCATAAAAGAAAGGGAAGTACTGAAATTTCAGTTCATTTCTTTTCAACTAACTTAAATTATTTAATTTAAATTTAATTATTTACATATACGTGCGTATTTTTATTTGCACGTAGATTTTGCTGTGTGTGAGTTTTTTGGTTGTAACTAAGTTCAATAAGGTCTAGTTAAAAACTGTTGAATGGTGTTATAAACCGATTGCTCACTCATAGCAAAATAAAATAGGGGTATTGTTGATGGTATTTTGTAAATATTGTTAGCAATACTTTTGTTTTTATAAACGGTGATAACTTGTTCGGGTTGTATGAATCGTACACATACAATATTTAACCTAAATAATAATAGAATTAAATTTTAAATTTTATACGTTTTATTTATATTGATTTTTGTTTTTTTTTTTTTTTTTTTGTTCTCTTTTCTCAATTTTTACTAATTGTTATTAAAAATTGCCAATTTTCGAGTTCATTTTTGTAATATTCGTGGCCTACAAGCTAATTTTCATGCCGTAGAATGTCATCTTAACTCCACAAAACCAGCAATTTTAGCCCTTGGTGAAACACAAGTCAGTGGACAAAACGATAATTTTAATATTATTGGCTACTCACTTGTTTCACACTTCGTACCCAAAAGAGGAATCGCGATTTACATTAAAAATGACATTGCTTTCAACACCCTAGATAAATATAAACCTTCTAGCCCAACCTTCCATTATATTTGGGTTAAAATTATCGTTGAGAAGCATGTAATACATTTCTGTTTTTTATACAGATCACCCAATTCAAATGAACAAGAAACTGCTGTGGAAATTGACAATCTTTCAAACCAGATCAATGAAATTTTGGAATCATGTCCACAAACCGAAATTGTTCTGGCAGGGGATTTCAATGTACACAACAAAGACTGGCTTCATTTTTCAAGCAACTCTTCTTTGAGTCAAAACTCAATTGGGAAACAAGTTGAATTATTTTCCACACTGTTCCATCTTTCTCAACTTGTCCAAAATCCCACTAGGGTCCCCGACCGAGCTGATCAAGAGGGTCACCTCTTGGATCTATTTTTAACCACTCACCCTGAAAAATATGTAGTTTCAGTTGGTTGTCCCCTGGGGGGCTCCGACCACTGCCTGGTAACCACAAGCTTCCCGGTAAGCACATTAGCCAGCCGAAGGATTCCTCCCAAAAAATTAGTATGGCAATATAGTCGTGCTAACTGGGAGGGATTAAACAATTTTTTCAAAGCATTCGACTGGTCATTGTGCTTCCGCGCTAAAAATGTCAACTTCGCTGCAAATGCGATTAGTGAAACAATTTTACTTGGAATGAGGTTGTATATTCCTCACTCCATGAAAAGTATTAAACGAGAATCCAAATCATGGTTTAATCGCACTTGCAAAGAAGCCATTCGTAAAAAAGAGGAGGCTTTTAAGCAATACCGGAACAGCGGGTTGGAGTCCGACAGGGCCAACTATATCGTGGTTCGAAACAGATGCAAGAGAGTTATCAATAAGCAAAAATTCTTATTCAACCGAGGGTTGAAACGAAAATTCCTACATATGCCTAAGAATAGCAAATCGTTTTGGACGTTTGCAAAAAATCTAAAGGAGGACACTAGTGGGTCCTCCTTCCCTCCGCTTATTGGTAAAAACAACTCAATTGTGTCAGATTCAAAAGAAAAGGCGAACTTGTTTGGCAAACAATTTTCCTTTAACTCAACACTGCCACAGTCAACTCAAAGACCACCAAATATTCCAGAAGTTGGCTGCTCCTTTGGTAGAATTTACTTTAGGACGCGAGCAGTGATGAAAATCTTGAAGAATCTAAATACGAACAAATCAGCCGGTCCCGATGGAATCACAACGATGGTTCTTAAAAAAACCTACTCTACCATTTCAAAACCTCTACGCAACCTCTTCTATTTATCCTTTACTTCGAGTATTCATCCTGCCCAATGGAAGATTGCGCACGTTTTTCAAATTCCAAAAAAAGGTAACAAAAGCGATCCCTGTAACTACCGCCCTATAGCTATAACTTCGGTCCTTTCCAAAGTAATGGAAAAAATTATAAACCAAAAGCTTTTGAAATATCTGGATCATAAAGGTTTGCTTCATGATCGACAATACGGGTTCAGAGCCCGTCGTTCAACTGGTGATCTCATGACTTATCTTTGTGAAAAGCTCAATATCAGTCTTCACCACTCTGGTGAATCTGATGTGGTAGCACTGGATATTTCTAAAGCTTTCGACCGTGTATGGCATGCTGCTTTGTTAGCAAAATGCAGAGCTATAGGGTTAGGTAGAGTCTTTCTCAAATGGATTGGAGATTTCCTTTCGAATCGTACGATTCGAGTTCTGGTCGATGGTTTATCATCTGACAAATTTGAACTGAACGCTGGTGTCCCTCAAGGTTCTGTTCTTTCTCCCACCCTCTTTTTAATATTCATTAATGATCTTCTATCTTTAACTTCCAATCCAATTCACAGTTTCGCAGATGACAGCACCCTTGTAGCTTCCTATGAATTTCATAGCCGCTGTAACATTAATCATCAGGTTAATACAACAGCAAAAAATTTCACTGTCAGTGAGCTAAATAACGATTTAGCAAAAATTCACAAATGGGGTGAAAATAATCGTGTTCAATTCAACACGAAGAAAACCCAATGCTGTCTCATCTCGCGAAAAATAGCAACTTCCATTCCCAACTTGATTTTTCAGGGAGAAGCTTTGCAGCACTCAACAGATTTAAATATTTTGGGCATCGAGTTAAACCAGAAATTGACTTGGTCAAATCACATTTTTGGTATAGCTAAAGATGCAGCTAAGTGTTTGGGTTTTTTGTATCGCTGTAAAACTTACTTCTCTCCATTAGATCTCCTCAATATCTATAAAACATATATTAGACCAAAAATGGAGTATAATGCACATATCTGGGCTGGTGCACCCCAATCAGCGCTGGGATATCTTGATAAAGTGCAAAACAGAGCTATTCGTCTTATAAATGATCCCAGTGTTACCTCAACGCTCACTCCACTTAGCCATCGGCGTACAGTCTGGTCACTTACCCTGTTTTATAGATACCTAGTGGGGACGAACACCTGTTCTAAGGAAATAAAACAATTAATGCCTCCACTCAAAGTTTTCCAACGTGAAACAAGGAGTGCAACAGATGCTCATCCCTACTACGTCGAATTGTTAAGATGGCGAAACACGGCCTATGGAAATTCGTTTGTTATGCGCATGTCGAGATTATGGAATCACATTCCGTCCAATGTGTTTCCTAAAGTTGGTAATTCGTATGTGTACGACCTAAATAAATTTAAGAAGAATATTAACATCTTTCTCCTAAACATCCCTCCAAATTTTCCCCATCCACCATAATCCAAAATTCCCAAATATCCTCCGATAATCCCAAAATCCTTTCATATCCCATCCCTGTAACCAAACTGTACATTTGTATCACAGGTTCCTTCCTAAAGTTTGGTTCAAAAAGGGTGTGGTTTTGGTGCGTTAAAATCGCACACTACCCAACGAAATACCGCAAAATTTCAATGGGTGGCTTTCGAGCGTTCCATTCCCTCGTAAAAAAAAAAAAAAAAAAAAAAGGTATAGAGTAATGCTCATATAAAATAAGAAGTTGTATGGCAGCTACTCGAACCCTTTGCAGTAGACCAACCAAATTTTGCAGTAACTTTGGCCATTACACTAAACTATTTTTAGCAAAATTTCAGGCACCCAGCTTCATTAGGTACAGAGTAATGCTAATATAAAATAAGAAGTGTTATGGCAGCTACTCGAACCCACTGCCGTAGACCAACCAAATTTTGCAGAAACTTTGGCCATAAAACTAAACTACTTTTGCCAAAATTTCAGACACGAAGCTGTAATAGGTACAGAGAAATACTCATATAAAAAAAGAAGTTGTATGGCAGCCACCCGAACCCATGGACCAAAATGGCTGGATTTAAATAGCGATGACGGCTATTGCAAAAAAACGAATTTGCGAAAATTTCAAGATCCTAGCTCCTTTAGTTTTTGAGTTATCGTGCGGACGGACGGACGGACAGACGGACGGACGGACAGACGGACGGACGGACGGACATACATGGCTAAATCGATTTATTTTTCGATTCTGATCCGATCCATACACTTGAGTCTATATCTACCCCCCCTCCTTCTCTGCGTCACAAACGTAATGGCAAATTTATTATACCCTTTGACTATATAGTCATACGGGTATAAACAGTCAGTCTTATAAATACCCTACACCTATTTGGTTCAAATTATATGGGAAGTCCATAAGTCATTTTAAAACCATAAAAGCTTTTATTAGTTTGATCATAAGACATAGCTAACCAAATTAACTTTATCATACTAAAAACATTTTTTTCTTATTTTATCTATTCAAAAATGTTAAAAATTCTCACTAATTTATCTATTTAAAAATATTCAAATCAAAAAAAATTGAAATAAATGCTGATGTATTTGTATTTTTGATGTATTTATTATAATTCAGTTACAAAATTGGAAAAATTTGGTTAGCTTTTTATCACAAAATTTTCTATGAAAAAAAAAAAACAAAAAACAAAATTCATATAATTTCATGTTGTATACAAGATGTATTGATCCGGTTAATTACTTTTGGCAAAATTTCAAACAGGCGGCCTTATTAGGAGTAGTGTAATGCTCATTTAAAAGAAAGAGTTGTATGGCAGCTACTCGAATCCTCTTCAGTAGATCAACTAAATTTTGCAGTAACTTTGGCCATTACACTAAACTATTTTTGAAAAAATTTCAGCTAATATAAAATAAGAAGTTGTAGGGCAGCTACTCGAACCCACTGCAGTAGATCAACCAAATTTTGCAAAAATTTGTCCATAAAACTAAACTAGTTTTGGCAAAAATTCAGACATGCAGCTGTAATAGGTACAGAGTATACTCGTATACTCATATAAAAAAGGAAGTTGTACGGCAGGTAATCGAACCCGTGGACCAAAATGGCTGGATTTAAATAGCGATGACGGCTATTGCATCAAAACGAATTTGTGAAAATTTTAAAATCCAAAATCCTTTATTTTTTGAGTTATCGTGCGGACGGACAGACGGACATACATAGCTAAATCGATTTATTTTTCGATTGTGATCCGATCCATACTCATGAGTCTATTTGTATTCGTTACTCCACATTGAAATAGCACCCTTAAAAGAGAGAATCTATCAACAGAGTCAAAAACTTTTTGTAGATCAAAGAATACAACGCTTACTTTACTTTGTTCCCTTTCCTAACTTCTTCTTGAGTATGAGCTAGAAGATTAAAAATTGCTGCTGTTGTGTTAGATTGCTTTGTAAAGCCGTATTGACGTTGGCATGTCAACTTGTTTTCTCTAAGATATCCAGTCAGTTGCAAGTTTACACATATTTCTATTATTCTATTAAATAGTGTTGTAACTGGATGCCATTCTTTTTCCTATATTACAATATAAATTATTGAACTAATTAATTTTCTCTATTCTTTCTTCCTGTGTCTATATTTTTGAAATAAAAAATTCATTTTCATTATTATTATTTGTACCATCTGTAGCAATATTTTTTATCAAATTCCAAATTTTTCGTGGATTATTATTTGTTATACCCTACACCTATAGAATAGGTAAAGGGGTATATTAACTTTGGTATGGTGTTTGTAACCACCTAAAGGAAGCGAGCTAGATATGGAAAAGTATATATATTTGTGATCAGCATGACCGCCTTAGTCGATATAGCCATGTTCGTCCGTCCGTAGGCACGATAACTCAAAAAATAATGGAGCTATCTTGATGAAATTACTAGGACTAAAAGTACGGCGGGGATTGCATATGGGCGAAATCGGCCCATGGGTTCGGATTCTGGACCTTTTAATCGGTTTCAGGGCTAACGAACAAATATAAAAAATCACAATAACGCAACAACTAATGACGCTATCTTCATCAAATTTGTGCTGTAGGTTACTAGTAATGAAACTACTTCGGGTATTGCGTAAGGTCGGGATTGGACCATGGGTTCGGAACCTAGAACTTTTTGATCGAATTTAGGCCAAACAAGCATAATTCCGAAACCAATGAAGATAGAACCTCCAAATTTAGTATCAGGGTGTCCCTTCCTATTTCCTAAGTGTCTTGTGAATTTGGGTCCCATTGGAGTAGTGGGTCGGGGATCAGCCACACATTTCCGAAGACCTTAAAGCATATCTTTAAAATTATTAAAGATAACAACTTGAAAAAATGTAGAAGCTTCCAATTTGCCACAAGGGTGTTCTTTACTATCTCTTGCGTGTTCCCCTAATTTGGGATCATTTGGAGTGTTGGTTCTGTACCCCTCTCAGACCTCCCAAGTTTTAAAGGCTTATAATCGAAATTACTAAAAATAGTTACTTAAAATTAGGATAGACCGTTCAAATTGTGTACAAGGGTTAACTAGTACTATAAGTACAGCGCGGTCTATATATGGGCGAAATCAGCCCAACGGTTCGGATTCCGGACATTTTAATCGATGTCAGGGCTAAGGAACATATATAAAAAATCACGATAACTCAACAACTAATGAGGCTATCTTCATGAAATTTGTGCTGTAGGTTATTGGCAGCGAAACTACGACGGTGATTACGTACGGTGAGGATTGGACAATGGGTTCGGAACTTAGAACTTTTTGATCGAATTTAGGCCAAACGAGCATAATTCCGAAACCAATGAAGATAGAACCTCCAAATTTGGTATCAGAGTGTCCCTTCCTATTTCGTAAGTGTCTTTGAAATTTGGGTCCCATTGGAGTAGTGGATCGGGGACCAGCCACTCAGTTCTTAGGCCCTTAAAACATATTTTCGAAATTAATAAAGATAGTTACTTGAAACAAATGTAGAAGCTTCCAATTTGCCACAAGGATGTTCTTTACTATTTCTTGCGTGCCCCCCTAATTTGGGATCAATTGGAGTGGTGGTTCAGAACCTCTCTTAGACCCCCCAATGTGTAAAAGCTTATCATCGAAATTAATAAAACTAGTAACTTAAAATTAAGATAGAGCGTTCCAATTGTGTACAAGGGTTAACTAGTATTGAAAGTATGACGGGACTGCATATAACATATTTTGCGTTTATAAGCTTTTCTAATAGGTACATAAACTAACAATTTAAAATATTTGCCATTTTGAAAAATTTGGATTATTAAATATATTATGCTTTGATTATCTTTTTATCACAAAATTTAATAATTAGAATTTTTTCATTTTGTAATTGAATTAGAATAAATATATTTTCATTTATTTCAAGTTTGTTTGTTTTTTAATATTTTTAAATAGATAAATTAGTAAGAATTTGTAGTATTTTTTAATAGATAGGGTAATTAGAAAATGTTTTTAGTATTATACAGTTAATTTGGTTAGTTATGTCTTACGATCAAATTAATAACAGCTTCTATGGTGTTAAAATGACTTATGGATATGTCCTTAAATTTGAACCAAATAGGTGTAGGGTATTTCTAAGTCGGTTGCACCGACTGACTGTTTCTTTACTTGTTTTTTTTTTAATTCATTAATATCGTAAGCACATCTCTTTTTAGCACATTTTCAAAAAATTTTGTAAAAATGTGCTTATATAGCTTCACTCTGTCCGTCCGTCCGTCCGTTCGTATGTTTACAAAAACTTTTACACCGTTTGAAATAGAGTAAAGAAATTTTAACCATGGGTAGTTTTTACAAAAACAATTATTTCGTAGAAAAATTTTTTTCTGTAGCCCCACCTGTTACGGGGCTACAGTCCCCCAAAGTTGGAAAAAGCCCTATATTTAAATAGTTATAACAAGAGTTCTGTTAGATATATTGTCAATCTGAAAACGGCAAACGATAGGTAGTTTCATAAACTTTATAAATTTTCGACAGGTAAATGTTTAGGGTTGCCATACAGTACTAAAATTTAAAATTACACAAAACTCAATTTTTGCAAAATTTTGGGCACACATATCTTCTGAACAGTTCAAGCTAGAGTCTGGAAATTTTGGATGAAGTTAGATACTCAGAAATTAGTAAGAGTCGGTTACCAAATTTTTTTTGTCAAGCCCCCTGTTTTGAAGCTATAAGGGCTCGAAAATTGAAATTTTGCTATTTTTAAACACCTGTAACTTGAAACCTGCCCAAATTTTTTTTTATTAATATGCAAAATTTGAAGGTCCAACATTATATTTTAACATATGTTAAAGGTTTTTCTTAAATTTAAAAGAGGTTCCTTAAATTGAAGAAAGTGTCTCTTAGTTTTACCCATTTTTGCTTAGATAGCAAAATTCTAAGTAAAATTTAAAATTTTTGTGGAATTCACAATTTAATTCCTAGAACCTACCAAAATGGAGAGGGGGGGGGGGTTAGATGAAGTTAGGTACATGAAAAATTAGGCATCCTTCCCAATTGAAGGCTATTAGAATTTTAAAATAAAAAATTTACTGTTTTTATAAGTAAGAAGTAACTTGGTCACCAACGTATATTATATTTCCTTAACTAAACGTTAATGTTGAAGCTTGAACATTATATTCCGATATAATACTTAGTATGAAACACTATATTATTTTGAACATTATATTCCGATATAATACTTAGTATGAAACACTATATTATTTTTAAAATGTGCTTTTTTAAAAGCCCTTGTTTTTTTATCATCACTTTTAGTTGACGTTAGAATATTAAACTTATATTTATAACAGTACTTATATTTTAACTTGAAGTAAGAACAAATAGAATTCTGTAAATGTTTTTTATACCAGTAGTTTTTTATTTTTATTAATTGCATACATTCAGGATCAATCCATGGTTTACTATATTTAATTTTTTTATTCAGTTAATAGCAATTATGTGATCGATACAGGAATTTGAGACGATTCCAGTTATTTTATTATCACAGAAAAAGAAGCCATTCGATTCAACAATTAATTTATATTCACTTATAGTGTTATTATTAGAGTCATTTATATTAAAGTTAAAATCACCTAAAATTATTGTGTTGTTATTATCAGTTTCTACTAGGTGACTGTCTAATACTGTAAAAAAATTATTTATAGCATTTTTTTCATTTTCCGGTAATCTATATATTGTAGAAATGTGTAAATATTTTTTACTAGTGTAAATATTAATGTGAATTAAGCTATTAATGCTTTTTTGTACATTATTAATTAGATTATTACAAATTGCACTGGCAGTACTTGAAGTTGGGATGTCAAAATTACAATTCATCAGCTGCGCTTTTAACATATTAATGTTTGTTTTTGTTTTTGTAAATTGTTTATTTGTTTTATTTACGCTGGAATTATTTTTTTTCATTACTTTTAAGATAATTATACTGTTATCTGTAATATTAGAGATTAAGTATGTTATAATATATTTGTTTTTTAGGTATTAGCAATTATGTGATTGATGCAGGAATTTCAGACGAATCTAATTACTTTATTATCACAGAAAAAGAAGCCATTTTATTCAACAATTAATTTATATTCACTTATAGTTTTATTATTAGAGTAATTTGTATTAAAGTTAAAATCACCTAAAATTATTGGTGATTTTAACATTAACATAAACTTTACGCGAGCATGAGTAGTTCTTGCCATTTGTATGACTGATCTCAAGCATATTTGTAATGCTTGGTTCAGAGGTGTTGCTATGGGCCTTTAATTTTTGTTTTCTTTTTGTTAATATACATAATTTTTGAACTTGTTAATATATTTGGTTACTAATATTATTAATTTTATATTTTAAATTTTTAATTTTCGAGTAGCATCATTTTACTAACACACTAGCCCTAGTAAATTATGACTTTTCAGTTTATTGTGATGGTTCACTAATTGAGCAACATTTACTGATGCTTGATTTAAGCAATTGTCTGATACAAATGACATTACATATGAGTAATTTATATTATATAGATATTAAATGATACAATGCAAATTACTTTTGCAAAATTTCAAATACACAACTTATTAGAATTTCATTAAATTTTACATTTTAAATTTGGCCATAAAACTAAACTATTTTTAGCAAAATTTCAGACACCCAGCTTTATTAAGTAAAGAGTCATGCTCATATAAAAAAAAAATTGTATGGCAGCTACTCGAACTAACTTCACTACCTCAACTAAATTTTGCACAAACTTTGGCCATAAAACTAAGCTATTTGTGGCCAAACTTCAAAAACCCTACTTTATTAGGTATATATAAATGCTGCAGTAGACCAACAAAATTTAAACTATTATTTAATTAAATAATAAAGAGCACTCAATTTATTTTTTTTATTTAATTTTAAATTTTTATAACATAAATAAAATATAACTTCAAAAATAAAAAATTTGTTTTTATATATAACAAGGAAAAAGAGCACTTACTTTATTTCTAATTTAATGGCAAACTGTTACAAATTAAAACAAACAAGTGATGAAAAAACCCAAGGGTTTTTAAAAATCACATTTTCAAAATTATATAGGTTTTCTTACTGAGTATTTTATCATTTTTTTTTATAAAAATATATATAAATGATTTCATCAATTTATTAATTATGAATAATATTGAAATCAATAGATACTTAGTATATTATCTCAATGCACTCAAGTAAACCTGTTAAAAAGTACGAAATATAAAGTTGGATATTGAAGTTAACATTTAATTTTAGAAAAACATACACTGGTGTCTGGTGAATAAGTTACTGTTTTATAAAAACATAAAAGTTTTAATTTTTAAGTCGTTAAAGGCTATTCATTGGGGAAGGTTCCCAAATTTTCGCTGAGCAAACTTATGATGATTCTCGAGGATCTGGCCATTCCTCTCCTGCCCCCACCCTTCCATTTTTATAAGTTATGGGAAATCAATTGAGAACTCCACCAAAATTTGGAATTTTACCTAGAATTTTGTTATATAAGCAAAAATTGTTAAAACTAAGAGACAATTTCTTCAATTTAAGGAACCCATTTTTAATATAAGAAAAATCTTTAACATATGTTGAAATATAATGCTGCAGCTTTAAATTTTGTATATTTGCAAAAAAAAAATTTGAACAAGTATTCAAGTTACAGGTGTTTAAATATAGCAAAATGCCCTTAAAGCTCCTAAACATGGGGCTTAACAAAAAAATTTTGTTAACCGACTTCTACTTATTTCTGAGGATCTAACTTCTCACAAATACCCTAGCTTGAACCGTTTAAAAGATATGTGGGGCCAAAAATTTTGCAAAAATTGAGTTTTGCATAATGGTAAATTTTAGTACCGTATGGCAACGGACAGAGTGAAGGTATATAGGCACTTTTTTACAAAATTTTTAGAAAATGTGCTTACAAAATTATTTAATTAAAGAACACTCAATTTATATTAAAAAACTAATGAATATGAATAAAAATAATTGATTAAAACAAAGGTAACAAACGAATAAAAAACATTTAATCTTCAACAGTTAAAAGTCCTACCTAAAAAACGAGGAAGAGTTTAGTAGAGTAGACTGTGTAAATTCTGGTATACCCGTATAAACGTAATATAAACATTAATTATATCATCCTGTAAAATTACTTTTCGCAAATTTTCAAACAGACAGCTTTATTAGATGTAGAGTAATGCTCATATAAAATAAGAAGTTGTACGGCAGCTACTCGAACACTCTGACCAACCAAATTTTGCAGTAACTTTGGGCATTACACTAAACTATTTTTGGCAAAATTTCACACACCCAGCTTTAATAGATATAGAGTAATGCTCACTCAAAAACTAATGGAGCTATCTTGATGAAATTTTAACTGTAGGTTACTAGAACTTAAAGTACGGCGGGTATTGCATATGGGCGAAATCAGCAGAAGTTTTCGGATTCTGGACCTTTTAATCGTTCTAAGGGCTAACGAACATATAAAAAAATAAGGATAACTCAACAATTAATGGCGCTATCTTCATGAAATTTATGCTGTAGGGAACTGGTAATGAAACTACGGTGGCGATTGTGTACGGTGAGGATTGGACAATGGGTTCGGAACTTAGAATTTTTTGATCGAATTTAGGCCAAACGAGTATAATTAGAGAAAGAAGATAGAACCTTATATTTGGGGCAAAGGTGTTTTTTCTTATTTCTTTTGTGTATGTGACATTTTGGATGAGTTGGAATAGCCGTATGCTTAGCCTCTCCACTACTCCCAAGGCCTTAAAGCATATATTCGAAATTAATAAAGATAGAAACTTCTAATTTGATACACTATTTCCTATTTCCGTTCTTATTTAACACTTTTGTATTTTTAAAAGGCTAAAAATTTTACTATAAAACATTCACAAATCATAATTCATTAAGTACAGACGTAGTAATGAAAAAAAATATTTAAATATCAGGTGTAGAAAAAAAAAAAAAAGAAAATAAATTTCTTTTTATATTGAAATTGGATCTTCATTACTAAAATTAATTGAGGAAAAAAAAATAAAAGCAAAAATCAGCAATATTAATAGTTGTTCCAACAACTATGGATTGCCATAAATGCAGAGTGAAAATTCGAGGAGAAACTGGGGTAAAATGTGCTGGATTGGATCAATCAACTCTAGGAATTTTAGACGTAAATTCACGTTTAAAATATATATGTGATGACTGATGAATGTATAATGTATATACAAAATATTGATCTGGTATTGCAAAAAATGGAAAGATCAGTTAAGAAGAACAACGATTACCTAGTGGAATACAAAGAGGAATTTGACCGGGCTATTATAAATATTGAAAGAGAAATAATTGGATTACTAAAGGCGGTAGAGGAGAGATATATGGAACGGTTACAACATATTAAAACTGAACAAAAATATGAAATTGAAAAAATGAATAAATTAACGGAAGCATTCAAAATGGAAAGTGAAAAAATAAATAACAATATAAAAATATCAATACTCAAGAACGATGGACTGTGTACTGAATTGCAAACATATAGCAATAAAAATTTGAAAAATGAAAATGTAAGTCAAAATGTATCGTTTGCCGAAATATTAAAAAATGCAAGTGTCAACAAAAAAATTGTGCCATCCATAAAAAAAGTTGTGCCTTTGATTGTGAAACCTAAGCAAAATCAAAAATGTGAACAAACTAAAGTGGATTTAAGTAAAAAAGTCGACCCAAAAAATCTGAAAATCAAAAACGTCGAAAATAGAAAAAATGGTATGGTACTAATTAAAACCGAAACAAAAGAAGAACGTGAAAAAATAAAAAATTTGTTAGAAAAAAAAATGAGAGATTATGAAATAAAAGTGCCAATTGAAACCAAACCAAGAGTGGAAATCATTCATATGGGAGTCAATTATAGTGAAGATGAATTAATAAACAAATTAAAGGCTCAGAATCCTATCTTAGAACATAGTGTGATGAAAGTAATAAAAATTTATGAGGCAAGGAAAACAAACCGTACCAGGCATAATGCTATAGTTGAAATAGAAAAGGACACTTTCCCAAAGATAATTGGAAATGAAAAGGTCTCAATTGGATGGGAGCGCTGCAAAGTTTTTGACGCTATACGCTGCTTCAAATGCAAAGGCTTTAATCATAAATCTGCCGATTGTAAAAATGATGAGATTTGTGTCAAATGTCATCAGAAGCATAAAAGTGCTGCATGTAAAAAGGATGACATCAATAAATGCATTAATTGTTTAAAAGTGAATGCGAAGCTAAAACTTGGCTTAAATGTTGATCATAATACCTTTAGTGTGATGTGTCAGGTATATCAAAAATAACTGAGTATTAAAAAACAAAAGATTGGATATTAGCAATTAAAGACTAATTTTACGGAAAACAACAACTTATCTAATCTTGATAATTTTGATATGAAAGAAAATGGGAATAAAACTAATAATAATAATAATAATAAAAATTATAATAATAATAACATTAATAATAATGATTATAATAATAATAATTATGATATTAATAATAATATTAATTTCATTTATTTATTTATTTCATTAACCAAAACAAGGTTTTTACAAACAAAAAAAAAAGAAAATATCTTATACTATTATTCATAACTTAAAATTTTAAACAGAATTTATTAAAAAAAAAAAAGTGTAAGAACAATTAACAAAAATTAGAATACTTAGGTCAAATTACAATACAAAGTTTTTTTTATTGTACAAAATATTAAAAATTTAAACAAAAAATGCTTACAGAACAAAAACAAAAAAGCAAAAGCACTGTATGAACGTAATTACTTATGATATAATATCATATAATATGTTAATATGTACTTGAACTTGAAATTATTATTAAGTTTACAAAATAGGTTCATTTAAAAATTTTTGCTTAAGTTTATATTTAAATGTGTTTTTAGATATATATGTTGAAAAAAGATAACTATGTTTATTAAATGTAGTGCAACATCTGTTTATAGGTTCATTATTTGCGTATTGAGTTCTGTGAGTATTTTCAATCAAAAATTTTGTGTTTCTTGTTTGTCTAACTTCGTTATTTATTCTGACTTTATACGTTAGAAACTGAATATCAATATTTTTATTTAAGATGTCGAAAGTGAAGCAGGATGAAAGAATTCCCCTGCGTGATGCAAGAGTTAACATTTTCAAGGTATTTAGTCTTGTAATGTAGCTTGGAAGAGTGGAGTACTCTGAAGGGTCATATTGGTTTCTTAGAGCAAATAAAAGAAACTGTTTTTGAACAGATTCAATTCTTTTAGAGTGTGTTTGAAATGCCGGATCCCAAACAATGTGACCATATTCTAAAGTAGATCGAACCAAAGAACAATAAAGTGCTTTTGTTACTGCTACGTCATTAAACTCTTTGGCCCTTCTTTTAATGAAACCTAACATTTTATTTGCCTTTGCAATCATGTGTTCGTAATGAAGATTAAAATTTAATTTATCATCCAAAAGAATCCCAAGATCGGTCATGCTATTCACCCTTTCGAGAGCTAAATTGTCTATTGAATAATTGAAAAGTATTGTATTTCTTTTACGTGTAAAGCTTATGACCTTGCATTTCTCAATATTTAGTTCTAATCTATTGGATATGCACCATTCATGTAAAGAATGCATGTTTTCTTGTAGTAATTGAACATCAGAGTTATTCTTAATAACATGAAAAATTTTAAGATCGTCAGCAAATGCAATATGAGATACACCTAATAATTTTTCAGAAAGATTTGAAATGAATACATTAAATAGAAGTGGACCTAAATGGCTACCTTGAGGCACACCAGAAGTAACATAAATTGGGTTTGACAAATGGCCTTGGAATTTTATGTTCTGAGTTCTTCCAGTAAGATAAGAGCCAAGCCATGCCAAGAAGAACCAGATATGCCCAAAGTTTCAAGTTTCTTCAGCAAAATATTATGATCAACACGATCGAAAGTCCGTATAAATTGCGTCAACTTGATAACCCTTCTCCATTTCATTTAAGATTTCAGAAGTGTAAACTACAAGATTTGTAGTAGTAGAGCGACCTTTTCTGAAACCATGCTGTTGTTCATTTAGTTTCATATTAATAATAGGTGTGATTTTGCCCACCACAATTTTCTCAAACAATTTTGGGATAGTCGAAAGGATGGCTATTCCTCGATAGTTTTCAACAGAAGCTTTGTCTCCTTTTTTATGAATAGGGGTCAAAAAAGATGATTTCCAAGCAGATGGGAAGGTGCCTGACGAAAGTGATATATTAAATATAATGTGAAGTGGATACGTCAAATAACTAATGCAATTGTATAAAAAAGAAGGAGCAATTAAATCCGGGCCCACACCTTTTTTAAGATCGAGGTTATTAATTGCTTCATAAATTTCATTTTCCGAAATATACAAATCTTTTATAATTGAATTAGTATTATTAACCGAGTTTGAAATTGGGATATTGATGGATACGTCAAGCGGACGAAAAACTTTTTGAAAGCAATCTGCGAAGAAATTACAGATTACATTAGGATTTGAAGAGAAAACATTATCTTTAGACATAGAGTTTGGATACCCACAAGTCTTCCGTTTTGTATTGACAAAGTCAAAAAATTTTTTTGGATCCGTAATTAATTTACTACCGATCTCGGATACATAATTGTCATATGCCAAATTTGATTTGTTTTTAAATTCTTAAGCGAGATCCTTATACATATTTAATAAATTAGTATCAG
This sequence comes from Dolichopus griseipennis, assembly GCA_963082915.1. Taxonomy (NCBI): domain Eukaryota; kingdom Metazoa; phylum Arthropoda; class Insecta; order Diptera; family Dolichopodidae; genus Dolichopus; species Dolichopus griseipennis. The sequence goes on along the minus strand of OY720445.1, from coordinate 50,165,425 downwards.
GCTCCTTTGTAAATTTAATTTTTTTATAAAGTTTGTTGCGCTGATTGTGCAAAGTCCTAAGTTTTCAATTAAGCCACGGTTCTGTGGTTTTATCCTTCTTACGTATTTTAGGTACATAAGAGTTGACTATATGAAATAATTTCATATAGAAAATAGATACTGTTGAGTCAATGTTCTGTTGTCTTAACAGTTCGTCCCAATTAACAACCGATAAAGCATTATTAATGCTTTGATAATCGGCATTAAGAAAATCAAATACAATATTATTATTGTAAGATTTAGCAAAAAGTGGCGTGATGGAAGAAAATTCAAAGATGACTGCGTTATGATGAAGTGAGTTGGAGAATAAATTAGCTGTATCATCAGCTAGTTTAACTTCCACTTTATCATATGCATTAGAAAATGCAAGATCTAACCACTTATTATTTTTGTTAGGAAATCTGATAATTTGCTGTAAGTCGTTACCATAAAACTCACTGATAATATCAAAATTAGTTTCGTCATTAAAATTAATTGGTAGTAGCAAATTATCAGAATCGTCTACTATAAACGATAGTGAAGGACGATTGAAATCCCCAAAAATGAATATTGAATCATCCTCATTCAATTTTGATATAATACCATGATATATATCAAAGAAATCAGAATATGAGGAATTGTCAGTATTGGGCGGAAAGTAAACGATTCCAAGGTATAAAAATTTTTTACCTAAGTTCACTTTTATAAATTTATGATCGAATAAAATAGATGTCATAGTATGTAATGGAGTACTAGACAACTCGTTATTAACTGCAAGAAGAACACCGCCTCCACGGGAACAGTTTGTAGAATTGTAATCCCTGTCTTTCCTGTAAATTGAGCAATTACTGTCCAGTATTTCTTGATTTTTGAAGGAATCATTTAGCCAGGTTTCGGTAAAATCTAACACGTTGAATTGACAGGACTTAGCATCAACATATAGTTTTTTTAGCTTACCTCTCAATTATGATAGAAGATTTTAAGTTTATTATTATCTTTATTTTTATGTACCTTAAAGCTAGATGATGTATGAACTGAAACTAGGTTAGTATTAATGCTATTTTTTCCCACTAAGGGGACGAAAAAAGTCACTGCTACTTTTTCTAATTCTTTGTAAATAATCGATTCTTTTGCTTTTAAGGTGACTGCAATAGGCTTGTAGATCTTTTTCGACCGATTTAGAAGAGGCCCCGAAACCTTCATGATATTTAACAAATAATTTCATTAATTCCTTTGGGTTAGACGGTAAACCTTCTTGATCAATAAAAATTTTAATATTGAGTTTGGTTTTACCGTCAACACAAAGGTCATCATCTTCCTTATGCAAATAGGCTAAATAGAGTCTTACATTTTCGTAAATTTTTTTATCTCTAAAACGCGACAGAACATAAGTATGATCATCTTTCGCTAACGCGTTTTTCGTTAATCTAACTATATGAGGCATTAAAGGATTAACGAAACTTGCATTGGAAGGAGTAGAAATAGATGCTATTGGCGTATTAATACATGAAGTTGTAATGCAGTTAAAATTTGAAATTTGTGTAGATGGAGTACCGACTATAATTGATTCTCCCGGCTTAAAGTTAGGATATTTGTGTTTAGACGTTATTGGACCTGTTGTGCTAATTAAATTTGAATTTGAATTTGAGTTTGTAGAAGTGGTTGAATTGCACATTGTGTTAGTCATTATACTTGAATTTGTACTACTAACCGAAATTTCAAGTAAATTTAAATCTGGCTTATTTAGCGAATAAGTAACTAAGTTAGACGGAGGCAAATAGTTATGAAATTTAACTGATGTTTGAGTTAATAAAATAGGTTGTGTATTGTATGAATTTAAACTATTGTTATTTTTATTATTATTACTGTTATTGTTATTATTATTATTATCATTATTATTATTATTATTATTATTATTATTATTATTATTATTTTTGTGTAAAATAGGCTGTGTTTTGTGTTTGCTTATAATATTTTTTTTAATATTTTTTTTATTATTTGTGGACTTAGTGTTATTGTGTGTATTTCTGTTCTTGTTTTTTTCTGTGATTGTTTTGCTATTAACATTCTTGATATTAAGTTTAATTTTATTTTTATTTTTTACTGAATCTAATTTACTTTTTACTGAATCTAATTTACTATTATTGGACTGTTTACCTATATGTTTAAAGATGGATATTTTTGTCCCTTTATTTCACAATTTAATATTATTTATTTACCTGGACTTCTGTTTCCGGTACGCTAACTTTGAAAGTATGATACTGCGGTTTATATTTCAGCCACTTAGGTGTGATTAATTTACAATGAACCTCTTCAAAATTCAACCTCTTTTTTATGTATCTGACTAGTTTCTCCTCTGTTGTATTAGTGCTAAGGTTGGAAATCCTTAAGTTAAATTTAGGTTTAATTGTAACCTCTGGTGGATCAACTGCTTCTATTTCGATTGAAATGTCGTCATATTTTTCTTTAGTTGATTCAATGTTAAACCGTCAATGCTAAGACGGTTAAGCCTTATCTACATCATTTATTTCATCAAATAGTGATTTAGCTGCATTGTTTGAATAATAAAACTGATAACGATAGAATTGCTGATATTAGTACAACAGGGACGGTAGTAAAAACTGTTAAAGAAATAGTCAAACCAAAAGATGATTCATCAAATATTAAAACCAAAAATAATAGAAATCTTTTAAATTTTTTATCATTCACAAAGAAAATACATAAAAATATCACTACTGCGAAAGAATCTATAGTTGATGTAACTAATCCAAATAAAATTAAAAAAAGTGATTGCGTGGTTTCAAAAGATGAAGATAAAGAAAAGAATAAAACTTGCATTACTCCAAGAAAACTCCAAATGCCAGATAACAAATATTCAAATTGGACTAAGGGAGAAACGCTCTGCCCAAACATTGAAAAAAGTGTACAGGAAAATAGTAAAACATACATCGATCCATTGGTCCCTCCTATTGTTAGGCTAACAAGGAAAGCAATTGATACTGGTGATAATGTTTATACCCTCTGCAATAGAGTAACCCAATTTTGCAGTAACTTTGGCCATTACACTAAACTATTTTTGGCAAAATTTCAGACACCCAAATTCAATAGGTATAGAGTAATGCTCATATAAAATAAGAAGTTGTATGGCAGCTACTCGAACCCTTTGCAGTAGACCAACCAAATTTTGCAGAAACTTTGGCCATAAAACTAAACTACTTTTGCCAAAATTTCAGACACGTAGCTGTAATAGGTACAGAGAAATACTCATATAAAAAAGGAAGTTGTATGGCAGCTACCCGAACCCATGGACCAAAATGGCTGGATTTAAATAGCGATGACGGCTATTGTAAAAAAACGAATTTGCGAAAATTTCAAGATCCTAGCTCCTTTAGTTTTTGAGTTATCGTGCGGACGGACGGACAGACGGACGGACATACATAGCTAAATCGATTTTTTTTTCGATTCTGATCCGATCCATACACTTGAGTCTATATCTACCCCTCCTCCTTCTCTACGTCACAAACGTAATGGCAAATTTATTATACCCTTTGACTATATAGTCATACGGGTATAAAAAATACCGGCACTAAAACTTAATTAACATAATATAGTGCGCAATGTTTTAATCTTGTGTAGAATAAAGAAATAAAAATGACAGAATCCATAACATCCAATGTGCTAATTTACAAGCCGATTAGAAGATATTTGCGGATGACACTATGCTCATTTACAGTGCTAAAACCAGAGATGAATTAGAAAGAATAACAAATGAGGATTTGTACAAATATATTAATTGGCTTAAAGGCAACAAATTAAGTATAAATGCTGATAAAACTAAATTTATCACATATAAAATGAGGAATAAAGCTGATATAAATCTAAAAATATTGATAAACAATGTTCAAATTGAAAGAGTTGATACATATAAATACCTTGGTGTAATAATTGATGAAAAACTGAGATGGGAAAATAATATCAATAACAAAAATAGCATCCAAAATTGCGCCAATGCTTGGTGCCATTAAAAGAAATGGAATTAAACTAAACAGGAAAGCAGCCAAAAATATATATCATGCTCATATCATGTCACATATTAGGTATAATATATGTAACTGATCCAGTTGCGCTACATGGCTGAAAGAAAAGGTCAGTACTTTGATAAACGAAGCAATTAAAAATTTATACAAGTTTAGCTGGCTGACACCAACAGTCGAAATTTATAAAAAAACGGGATATTTGATGCTTCGGGAAATTATTATTATGGAAAAAGCCAAATTAATTTTTAAACTGGAAAAAGGTATTTACAGGAAGAATATTAATGTTACGAAAAGAAATAGTGTACATAACTATAACACCAGAAGCCTGAACTATTTAAATCATACTAGAACGGAGTTATCTCACAGCAGCGGATTACCCTCAGCTATAAGAACCTATAATAAGCTACTAAATGATCTTAAACAGACCTCTAACATCAAATTATTTGTTAAAAATCTGAAGAACCTACTAAAGCGGGATACCATATTGCTTGACAGCGTTATGCAGAATGAATAATTGTATTAACATAATAATAATTTAATTAATATTATATAACTTTAATAAGTATATTTACATAACTTATATATATATATATATATGTAGTGCTCTACATAATAACTAAAATAACTTTTAATTTTCATTAAATTTAATATTGTAAATAATAACTAAATAATAACTAACATAACTTTTAATTTCCATTAAATTTAATATTGTAAAATAATATTTAATTTTCATTAAATTTAATATTGTAAAATAAATTCTAATTTCCATTAAATTTCATATTGTAAAATAATTTCTAATTTTCATTAAATTTCATATTGTAAAATTTACTTAATGCTTTAAAATTTTGAATTAATGTAGCATCACCCTAATAATATTTTTGTAATTATTTATTCTTTCTTAAAAAATTTACAGTTATAAAAATCATTACTCTTCCTTGTAACAAATAAAAAGTCAGTCTTTCTTTAACCATATGGTCCTAAACAATAAAAATTAAATAATAAAATTATTAGAAAAAAGAATAAACATATGAAATAGAAATAATTTAAAGAAATAATATTTAATAATTTAAATTGTTGTAATAATAAAATAATAATCAAGTCATAATAAAATTTAAAATTATAATTTAAAATAAAAGTGTTTAATTGATTAAATTTAGTAAAGATGCTAAAAGTGGTGACCCCGACAATTTTTTGTGAATAACTAAAAATTAATTTAAAGATTTAAAGTTAATTTTGTTCATTGCATATAATTTTACAAATATTGAGTTTAAATATTTAAAAAGATTTCTTTTAAAAAAGTTTTATTGAATTATATATATTTTTTTAAATTCTGTAATATTGTAATTATTATTAGAACAAGTGTAATAACCTTGACTTTTTTGTGATTTGCGCATAATAACGCCATGTCCAAGAAAATTAATTGAGATATATCAGGAATTGATAAAAAAAAAAAAATATTTAAAAAATATTGTAATCCTAATCTACTATAATAAAAAGGCATCTCAATTTTTGATTTTTTATGTTCTTGTATCAATTTCAAAAAAATAATAAAAAAACATTGCAGCCTGTACATGAATAATTTTTATTTAAATCTACAGTACTGGACAAAAATTTAGAAACAACCCGTTATTGGTATTATACACTTATATTATATTTTATATTTTTTTATAATAATAAATACACAAATAAAATTAAATAACATTTTTTCTTAAAAACAAAAATTTAACAAATTTTAATAATATTACAAAATCAAACCGTTAAAATGGCACACAATTTTAAGAAAGCGAATCCAACGCTTATAGAACTAGATGATGCTTAGGACTCGAATAGACCCGGGACATCTATTGCTCAATCAAGCCCAAATAATAATCCTTTTTCAATAGAACAAAATCCTCCACCCGAACAAATTATTCGAATGCAACAACTTCATCTCTGGCATACTCAACAACTTCTACAAGAACGCTTGGATGCTGTAACAGAACTTCAAAATCAACTAACAACTCAGTTGATTCAACATCAAAATACCTTACAACAGCCATCGCAAAATGTGCCTGAACAACCTCAACAACTTCATCCAAGGTCGCAAAGACCATATGCAAAAAGTCAGATGCCCGCAGACACGCCTAGTGATATTGACTCATGGTTTACGGCGCTCGACTTCTGGTTTCCAGCCTGTGGCATCACCGAAGATGAACAAAAATTTATTTCTGTTCTCGCAAGTCTAGATCCTCCAATAATTTCTCAGGTTCGTGAAATTCTAAATAAAAAATCAACAAACAACTTATATGAATATATAAAAAAAAATTTAATCGCGCATTTTGCTGAAAGTTACAACAAAGAAGGATAAATAAACTAGTAAGTGAAATGCCACTTGGTGATTTGAAACCTAACCAACTATATTTCGAAATGAAACGGGTAGGAGGTGACACAATGAGTGAACTAGCTCTTAAAAGTTTATGGGCCCAAAGATTCCCAGATCAAGCTAGATCAGCTGTTGTTGTATTCCAAGCTGGTGAGGCTGATTTAGTTCGTATGGCTGATGCTATTGTCGACGCTTTGCACGTCAACACTATAAATGAAGTCGGAAGTCATGAAAATAATAATGCAATTGACGAGCTTCGTAAAGAAATCAATGAGCTGAACAGAAAATTTTTAAATAACGATCCATTCAGAGCCCATTCAAGAAGCCGTTCCGCAGGTAGATTTAATCAACGTTCGTACTCGAGACAACGCAGTAAAACTCCAAAAGATTCCTTAAACACCGATTGCTGATATCATCGTAAATTTGGAACATTTCCAACCAAATGTAAATCACCATGTAGACAGAAAAGAAACCTTCAAAATAATGCGTCTAGGGTGGTAAATTCAACGTCCGACTGACTATCTGTCGGCGCAACTACCCAAGCTACTACACCGCCGTCAACATCAATTGCTATATCTCACCTATCTATAACCGATCGCCTCACCTCCACAAGATTTTTGGTTGATACAGGGGTGGATGTTTCCGCTCTTCCACTCATTCATTAGAAATCTACTACTACACGTCCTTCAAAAATAACATTGTATGCTGCAAATGGTTCACCTATTGAAACTTACGGCCAACAATCTCGCGTTCTAAAGCTCGGACTAAGGCGAACGTTTTTTTGCGCCACTATGATTTATTAGTCGACTTAAAAAGAAACAAATTAGTGGATAATCAAACTAAACTATCAATTCCTTGTGAACGACTCAATACATCAATCATGTCAGTCAAAACCTTCGATTCAACTATCGATTTCGATCACATTCTCACTGAATTCGCGGACATCACCAAATTACCTAACATTTGGATCTAAAGTTCAATCTGCAGTAGTTCATCGAATTGGAACTACAGGTCGCCCTGTATTTGCTCGCCCAAGACGTTTAGACGCTGAAAAAATCAAAGCAGCAAAAGCAGAATTCGAACTTCTAATGGCACACGGAATATGTCGTCCTTCATCCAGCAACTGGGCTAGTCCCCTTCACATGGTACGAAAACCTGATGGCTCTTGGCGACCATGTGGAGATTATCGTGCGTTGAACGCTCAGACCGTGCCAGATCGGTATCCATTGCCTTATGTAGAAGACTGCACATCAATTCTTCATGGTAAAAGGATTTTTTCAAAAATCGACCTTCAAAAAGCATTTCACCAAGTTGCGATTCACCCAGACGATGTACCAAAAACAGCTATAACAACCCCTTTCGGGCTTTTTGAATTTGAGTACATGACGTTCGGCTTAAGAAATACTCCACAAACTTTTCAACGTCTTATTCATTACACACTGCGTGGCTTGGACTTTGCGTTTCCTTACTTAGATGACATTCTAGTTGCATCAACGACTCATCAAGCTCATCTTCAACAAGTTCTACAACGTTTAAGAGAACGAGGTTTGGCAATTAACCCTTCGAAATGCGACTTTGCAAAAACCCAGATCGAATTTTTGGGGCATTTAATTAATGAAAAAATTAATGAAACCGCCGAAAGTTGTTAAAGAACTAAAACGTTTCCTAGGCATGGTAAATTACTATCGTAAATTCTTACCAAAAGCAGTAAACCAACAAGGAATATTACAATCTATGATTCCGCGAAACAAGAAAAATGATAACACTCTTCTTACTTGGTCTGCAGCAAAAGGATGAAGCATTTCAACAATGCAAATCCGCTATTTCAAGTGCAACTTTGCTAGTTCATCCGGATCCAAACCCTAAATTATCACTATCCATTGACGCTTCTGATTTCGCTATCGGTGCTGTGGTTCACCAAACCTCTTCTAACGATGAAATCCAACCACTTGGTTTTTTCTCGAAGAAATTGTCATCAACTCAACAGAAATATAGCACGTACGATCGGGAGCTACTCGCAATGTACCACGGTGTTCGACACTTCAGATATTTGTTAGAAGGACGTGAGTTTCAAATAAACACTGACCACAAACCATTAATTTTTGCATTTAAGCAAAAATTGGATAAAGCTTCTCCAAGACAAGTCCGCCATTTGGATTTCGTAGGTCAGTTCACATCAGATATTCGTCATGTGCCCGGAAAAAACAACATCACAGCCGATCTTTTATCACGTATAGAATCAATAACACAAATTAACTATGAAGAAATGGCGACCCAGCAAGAAAAAGATGAACAACTTAAAAATTTTCTATCTGGAAAAACTAAAACTAATTTATTATTCAAGAAGTTCAATATTCCTGGATGTAATAACGCAATTTATTGTGATATCAGTACGCCAGTCATTCGTCCATATGTTCCACAAGCATTTCACGTTGTAATTTTAAAAAATTTACACGAGGTGAAAAGAGTACCACTAAATCATTCACATCAAGATTTGTCTGGCCAGGTATTCGGAAAGATTGTGCAATGTTCGTAAAAACCTTTCAAGTTTGTCAAAAAGTCAAAGTACAACGACACAATCGCCCAGAATTACAAAAGCTGCCAATACCGGGACATCGATTTACAATCATACACATGGATATCGTGGGTCCTTTTCCGTTGAATGATGGTAAAACATATAGTCTAACTATGATTGATCGATTCAGCCTCTGGCCAGAAGCCATCCCCATGCCGGACATTACAACCGATTCAGTCACAAAAGCTTTTCTAGATGGTTGGATTTCTCGATTTGGCGTACCGCAAAGAATTTACACCGATCAAGGACGTCAATTCGAATCCTCTTCATTTTCAAAATTATTATCAGATCTTGGTATTCAACGAGTACGGACATCACCATACCATCCTCAAACAAATGGCTTAATAGAAAGGTGGCACCGTTTACTTAAAACAGCAATTCTAGCTACTGGAAAAGAAACATGGGTAACCAATCTACCTTTCATTATGCTTGGCTTACGTAAAGCTTTTAAAGTCGATTTACAAACATCTCTAGCTGAACTCACGTATGGTACTTCTTTGGGACTACCTTCACAATTTTTTGATTGTAAAGCTCAACCAGCAACATATAAGGAGACTTTACACGAACTTCAAAAACTAATGTCATCCTTAACTCCAACTGAGACAGCCTGGCATACTAACAGACATGTCTTTGTTCACAAATTATTATCACATTGCAGTCACGTATTTGTTCGAAATTACTCCATCAAACCATCCTTATCACCAATTTATGATGGCCCGTGTAAAGTACTTCAACGTAAATCCAACTGCTACAAATTAAGCATTAAGGGAAAACCAACTATGATCAATATAGTACGCTTAAAACCAGCATATCAAGAACTCAATGATGAACTTTCTTCAGGGAATAGTTTCCTACATCAACAACAATATATACCTCAGTCAAAAACAACAACGACTAGGACACGTCGGAAGTTGGTCATCAATACTTAAAAAAGAATGTGTCCCAGTCTGAAAGGGGAGTGATGTAGTGCTCTACATAATAACTAAAATAACTTTTAATTTTCATTAAATTTAATATTGTAAATAATAACTAAATTAAATTTTAATTTTCATTAAATTTAATATTGTAAAATAATATTTAATTTTCATTAAATTTAATATTGTAAAATAAATTCTAATTTCCATTAAATTTCATATTGTAAAATAATTTCTAATTTTCAATGAATTTCATATTGTAAAATTTACTTAATGCTTTAAAATTTTGAATTAATTTTATTATAAATTAATAACATGTGGTGATGCTACTTTATTTTTCGTAATTATTTTATTCTTTCTTAAAAAATTTACAGTTATAAAAATCATAACTCTTCCTTCTAACAAATAAAAAGTCAGTCTTTCTTTGACCATATGACCCTAAACAAAAAAAATAAATAACAAAATTATTAGAAAAAAGAATATGTTTATTCTAGAAATAGAAATAATTTAAAGAAATAATATTTAATAATTTAAATTGTTGTAATAATAAAATAATAATCAAGTCATAATAAAATTTTAAATTATAATTTAAAATAAAAGTGTTTAATTGATTAAATTTAGTAAAGATGCTAAATATATTTATATATTGATATATATTATATACGTATACATGCTTGTCTTTATTTAGTTTAGTTTTAGGTTAATCTGTGTTATTTTATTACAAAATCAATCAATTGTTTTGTTTATAGCACAGTTAAAATAAAAAAAAAAATAAATAAAAAAGTATTATACGTTATATACAAGTAAAACTATAAAAAAAAGCATTTATAATAGACAATAAGAAAGCTAAATAAAGTATATCAATTTAAGACTAAAAAAAAATTACAAAATGGTATTATAAAGTTAATTTGGCTAGCTATGTTTTACGATGTGACTTATGGATATCTCATTAAATTTGAACCAAACAGGTGTAGGGTATTTCTAAGCCGGTTGCACCGACTGTCTGTTTCTTTACTTGTTTTTATACCCGTATGACTATATAGTCCAAGGGTATAATAAATTTGCCATTACGTTTGTGACGCAGAGAAGGAGGGGAGGTAGATATAGACTCAAGTGTATGGATCGGATCAGAATCGAAAAATAAATCGATTTAGTGATGTTTGTCCGTCCGTCCGTCCGTCCGTCCGTCCGTCAGTCCGTCCGTCCGTCATCACGATAACTCAAAAAGTAAAGGAGCTAGGATTATGAAATTTTCACAAATTCGTTTTTATGCAAAAAACGGAATCGAGTTTTAAATTCAGCCATTTTGGTCCACAGGTTCGAGTACCTGCCATACAACTTCTAATTTTATATGAGCATTACTCTATACCTATGGAAGCTGCGTGTCTGAAATTTTGCCAAAAGTAGTTTAGTATAATGGCCAAAGTTACTACAAAATTTGGTTGGTCTACTGCAAAGGGTTCGAGTAGCTGCCATACAACTCCTTCTTTTATATGAGCTTTACACTACACCTGATGAAGCTGGGTGTCTGAAATTTTGCTAAAAATAGTTTAGTGTAATGGCCAAAGTTACTGCAAAATTTAGTTGGTCTACTGCTGAGGGTTCGAGTAGCTGCCATACAACTCCTTCTTTTATATGAGGATTACACTACACCAAATGAAGCTGGGTGTCTGAAATTTTGCCAAAAATAGTTTAGTGTAATGGCCAAGGTTACTGCAAAATTTGGTTGGTCTACTGCAAAGGGTTCGAGTAGCTGCCATACAACTTCTTCTTTTATATGAGCATTACTCTACACCTAATAAAGCTGAATGTTTGAAATTTTGCCAAAAGTAATTAACCGGATGATATAATATGTATATGTTACGGTCATACGGGTATCCCAGAGTTGACACAGTCTACTCTACTACACTCTTCCTCGTTTGATATATTTTTATAAAAATAAATGATAAAATACTAAGTAAGAAACCCTAAATAATTTTGAAAATGTGCTTTTTAAAAACCCTTGGTTTTCTTCATCACTTGTTTTATATATGCAATTTGTTTTAAGTTCTAATAAATCGTTCCCTTACTAATGAAGTAGCGTATATGAAAAACTATAGTTTTGAGTTATATGCATAGTATTATAGTATTTTAAAAACTAATATTACGTTACCTATTACGACCCCCACAACAATCTGAATGTAAAATTATATGTTTGGAAGAGTTTGCTGATGTTTAAATAAAATAGAACATACTTCATCCGAGACCCTTTCGCCTTCAGTCTCCATCCAAAAGTAACAAAAGCCTTCTTGCGTTATCAAATCATATAAAGTTAAATTATATGATTCAAATTTCCTTGTATAATAAAAAGAGCTGGCATTAGACGTTGCGTACAAAATGGATTTAAGATCGAATGTGCACAGTTTTAATTTTATATTTCTTTCAGCTTTATTTTTATCTTGGTTTTTTAATTTTTTGGTAATTCCTTGTTTTTAATATGCCGATTGTAATCATCATTTAATAAAGCTTATCATTTGCGTTTTTGTACTGTTCACATCTTTTACAAGCTTCTTTTTGGTGTGTGGAAAGAATAGTTATACTGTGTATTAAAAATTTCTCTATAGAGATGTTGCTTAATAGTCGACTGTGGATACTTTTCTTGATAAAGATCAAACATTTCTTTTATATTTAAATTACTGGCAAGGTAGAGTCTAGTTGATTTTTTCCTGATGTAATGGCTTTCGACACTTGAAAATGATGTGATATGATCATTAACAGTTGAGAGAATCTCTTCATTAATTTTTTTTGCATTTTATTTCAGGCCACGGTTATCTTTGTCAATTGGAATGTTATTACTGTCTTTTTGCTTAACGCACATCACTGCACAATCTGAAACATTCAGTAGAATTTTTCTGAAACATAGGTAGAATTTTTTGCAGACTCTTTCGTTGTTTAATCTATTTTCATATGAACAACTACTTCTTGACCCCTTTACCAACGTTCTCAAGCATTATTTCTTTAAAACAGTCGCGTTAATGAACATATGTTGTTTTCCTAAATCCCCCAACGACCACTAGGATTTATTTAGTTCCACTCGGCTTTCTACGCTAAACTTTTGAAAGCAATTGAATTTGCATTTACAAGTTATACTCTTGGGATCTTTACGATGTATAAGTTTGCCACTTCCAGTTTTATATTCTTTGCCAGAATTTCTTAGTGTTTTCCTAAAGTTTTGATTCCAATTTATATCATTTCGAAAACATTTTCTCGTGCTACTTAATATAATGTTATTGTCTTCATCATCTTTTAATTATTAGTTTTTATGTCAATAATAAAATCAAATTTATATTACATTAATTACCTAGTTATGTACAAATATTTCATATATTTTGTTGTTTTGTCATATTAATTAGCATTCAATACCAATCGGTTTTATGTTTTTATGATATAGAAATTTCCATTTTAAATTATTACAGGAAATTTTAAGAAGTGTATATTTCCGTTTTAGTTATTGTAATAGTTTGCTTACTCCCAAAGAATAATACAAAAGGAGTTTACCACAGTGTTTTTTTAGTGTTAAGTATCTAATATACGTGAATGGAAATTTTTCCTACCTGTGGTGTGTATGTAGGATTTCTTTACATTTTATACCGAAATAATATAAATTTTAATAGGTTTTTATTACATATTATTAATAATCATATTTTTAATGTGATGAATGGTTAATTCCTTGATAAAAAACTAATTTAATTTGCGAACATAAAAATATTATATTGATGTTACTGTAAATGTTGAAAACTATTTTAGACTATAGGAACTTCTTCAATTTGTAAATTGTAAAAAAAAATATAATTAAATTAACTTCTAACATAATGCAAACCGTCAAATGAAATGGCGTATACATGTTATTATATTTTATATGTTATTATATTTTCCTTGGGAACACTATTTAAACTACACTATTTAAAATTTTTGGTAGAAAAAAAAAGTTTACAAATGAAGTGGCGTAAAAGTAACATACATTGTTTTAATTCTAGAAGAAATTTTTTATACCCGTATGACTATATAGTCCAAGGGTATAATAAATTTGCCATTACGTTTGTGACGCAGAGAAGGAGGGGGGGTAGATATAGACTCAAGTGTATGGATCGGATCAGAATCGAAAAATAAATCGATTTAGCTATGTATGTCCGTCCGTCCGTCCGTCCGTCATCACGATAACTCAAAAGGTAAAGGAGCTAGGTTTATGAAATTTTCACAAATTCGTTTTTATGCAAAAAACGGAATCGAGTTTTAAATTCAGCCATTTTGGTCCACGGGTTCGAGTACCTGCCATACAACTTCTAATTTTATATGAGCATTACTCTATACCTATGGAAGCTGCGTGTCCGAAATTTTGCCAAAAGTAGTTTAGTATAATGGTCAAAGTTACTGCAAAATTTGGTTGGTCTACTGCAGAGGGTTCGAGTAGCTGCCATACAACTCCTTCTTTTATATGAGCTTTACACTACACCTGATGAAGCTGGGTGTCTGAAATTTTGCAAAAAATAGTTTAGTGTAATGGCCAAAGTTACTGCAAAATTTAGTTGGTCTACTGCTGAGGGTTCGAGTAGCTGCCACTCCTTCTTTTATATGAGGATTATACTACACCAAATGAAGCTGGGTGTCTGAAATTTTGCCAAAAATAGTTTAGTGTAATGGCCAAAGTTACTGCAAAATTTGGTTGGTCTACGGCAAAGGGTTCGAGTAGCTGCCATACAACTCCTTCTTTTATATAAGCATTACTCTACACCTAATAAAGCTGAATGTTTGAAATTTTGCCAAAAGTAATTAACCGGATGATATAATGTATATGTTACGGTCATACGGGTATCCCAGAGTTGACACAGTCTACTCTACTACACTCTTCCTCGTTTTCTTTAATTTTAGAGTTTATAAACGCGTATATAGTTTATACGCTTCTTCTTTTATAAATGATTTATTTATAAAAGAAGAAGCGTATTTATAATCTTTTATAAGTGTTTTACATGACTTCATTATTAAAATTTTTATACCCTTATGACTATGTCCAAGAGTATAATAAATTTGCCATTACGTTTGTGACGCAGAGAAGGAGGGGGGGTAGATATAGACTCAAGTGTATGGATCGGATCAGAATCGAAAAATAAATCGATTTAGCTATGTATGTCCGTCCGTCCGTCCGTCCGTCATCACGATAACTCAAAAGGTAAAGGAGCTAGGTTTATGAAATTTTCACAAATTCGTTTTTATGCAAAAAACGGAATCGAGTTTTAAATTCAGCCATTTTGGTCCACGGGTTCGAGTACCTGCCATACAACTTCTAATTTTATATGAGCATTACTCTATACCTATGGAAGCTGCGTGTCCGAAATTTTGCCAAAAGTAGTTTAGTATAATGGTCAAAGTTACTGCAAAATTTGGTTGGTCTACTGCAGAGGGTTCGAGTAGCTGCCATACAACTCCTTCTTTTATATGAGCTTTACACTACACCTGATGAAGCTGGGTGTCTGAAATTTTGCAAAAAATAGTTTAGTGTAATGGCCAAAGTTACTGCAAAATTTAGTTGGTCTACTGCTGAGGGTTCGAGTAGCTGCCACTCCTTCTTTTATATGAGGATTATACTACACCAAATGAAGCTGGGTGTCTGAAATTTTGCCAAAAATAGTTTAGTGTAATGGCCAAAGTTACTGCAAAATTTGGTTGGTCTACGGCAAAGGGTTCGAGTAGCTGCCATACAACTCCTTCTTTTATATAAGCATTACTCTACACCTAATAAAGCTGAATGTTTGAAATTTTGCCAAAAGTAATTAACCGGATGATATAATGTATATGTTACGGTCATACGGGTATCCCAGAGTTGACACAGTCTACTCTACTACACTCTTCCTCGTTTTCTTTAATTTTAGAGTTTATAAACGCGTATTTATAATCTTTTATAAGTGTTTTACATGACTTCATTATTAAAATTTTTATACCCTTATGACTATGTCCAAGAGTATAATAAATTTGCCATTACGTTTGTGACGCAGAGAAGGAGGGGGGGTAGATATAGACTCAAGTGTATGGATCGGATCAGAATCGAAAAATAAATCGATTTAGCTATGTATGTTCGTCCGTCCGTCCGTCCGTCATCACGATAACTCAAAAAGTAAAGGACCTAGGATTATGAAATTTTCACAAATTCGTTTTTATGCAAAAAACGGAATCGAGTTTTAAATTCAGCCATTTTGGTCCACGGGTTCGAGTACCTGCCATACAACTTCTAATTTTATATGAGCATTACTCTATATCTATGGAAGCTGCGTATCTGAAATTTGGCCAAAAGTAGTTTAGTATAATGGCCAAAGTTACTGCAAAATTAGGTTGGTCTAATGCAGAGGGTTCGAGTACCTGCCATACAACTCCTTCTTTTATATGAGATTTACACTACACCTGATGAAGCTGGAGTCTGAAATTTTGCAAAAAATAGTTTAGTGTAATGGCCAAAGTTACTGCAAAATTTAGTTGGTCTACTGCTGAGGGTTCGAGTAACTGCCATACAACTCCTTCTTTTATATGAGGATTACTCTACACCAAATGAAGCTGAGTGTCTGAAATTTTGCCAAAAATAGTTTAGTGTAATGGCCAAGGTTACTGCAAAATTTGGTTAGTCTACTGCAAAGGGTTCGAGTAGCTGCCATACAACTCCTTCTTTTATATGAGCATTACTCTACACCAAATAAAGCTGAATGTTTGAAATTTTGCCAAAAGTAATTAACCGGATGATATAATGTATATGTTACGGTCATACGGGTATCCCAGAGTTGACACAGTCTACTCTACTACATTTTTCCTCGTTTAATTTTTTGCATATACGCCATTTTTGTTTTTTGCCATAAAAATGTTTACAATCAAGCAAATATAATAGCTTGAATAGTTGTACTTATAGAATCGAGGGCGAGAAATGCAATGCTGCTATAATCGAAAAATGGCGTATAACCATTATACGCCACTTCATTAAGGGGACGAAATGTTCTACATTTTTATATTTTTTAAAGTTTTTCCATGTACTTCTACAAACTTTTTGTTGATTTTTTATTTCAGTATCATACCATACTGGTTTATTTTGCCTACTAGCGTCACCATAATTCTTTTAAGAGTAGAATTACAGCTATCTCGTAAAATCTTGGTTAGTAATGCTAATTCTTTGTTAGTGCTGTCTGAATCATCATTTTCATTAGACCCTTCTCCACTTCTTCTTTAAACTTTTCCAACCTACATTTTTTATTTGATATTTGTTATGTATTTTAATTGTGTCTATTATAAGATTAGTTGGGTTGACTGAAATAGGAATGTGGTTCTCCAATTCTCCATTTTAGTTTGGTTGCTATTGTTCTAAGGGCAACTGATAAAACTGGGCAAGTTAAAGTACCAACCGTGCTTAACAACGTAGGTTTCTTGTCATTTAGTAGCACTTAGTTATCCATGTCGTCCAATATTTTTTCCATTATTTAACCCTTGCTATTTGTTGAAAAATTACCCCACATACGACTTCTGGCATTGAAATCATCTAAAAGCATGTATGGTGCATATTTGATTTATTATATTTCTTATATGTCTGCGATTAATATTGGTATTTGGAGTTATGTAAAAATTAAATATCGTAATTCCTTTATTTGTATTATATTATAATTAAGATTATTTTTAAACAAAACTTCAACTCCACCAAGAGGGGAGGGAGAAGGTGGAAGATGACGATTGTAATTTTATTAATTATCCATGTTATCAGTTGATTTAATATTTGTTTCTTGTAATGCTATTATAGATGGTTTATGTTCGGGTATAATTAAATCTAAATAAACTAAGTTGAATTCAGTTCTTGAATATTTCACTAAATTAAGTATTTAAAATCTGTCATTTACAAAA
Source organism: Dolichopus griseipennis (assembly GCA_963082915.1). Classification (NCBI taxonomy): domain Eukaryota; kingdom Metazoa; phylum Arthropoda; class Insecta; order Diptera; family Dolichopodidae; genus Dolichopus; species Dolichopus griseipennis. The sequence continues at coordinate 50,147,614 of OY720445.1, read as the reverse complement.
GATAATTATTGATATTTAGTTTAATGCCATTAATATTTATGATTTAATTAAAAATCTGAGTCCATGTCAAAATCTTCTATTTCAGAAGTATCATTTTTCTCGTCTATCAAACTCTTTTCTCATTTATATTTTTCATATTTACATTTTTCAAAACAATTTTACATTTTATCCAGCCATGGTGCAATGGTTAAGACGCCGCCTCTCATTCATAATGGCTAAGAATAATCATAATATAAAATATATACATATCGCAATATATAAATACTTTATAACATAATATCTTATATCTAAAAATAATAATTAATAACAAATAATATAAATAATTTACCTATAATCATTCTCCTGAAATACTCTATAATCTAATAAACAATAACAAATACTAAATAGCTATATTACATATGCACCTGTCAAACCGACACCATTGACAAATGACATGATTATAACCCAGCAAACATCAAGAGACAGGGATATGTAAAAATTCGCAGCGACAACCAGCGGAAAAAATTGGCGTCATCGCTCTGCAGGCCGATGGGTGAAAATCATTGCAGATAGCTGCGGTGGACTAATCACCCTTGCCCAGTGAAAAAAAAATGATTCCAGAATCTAACACAGAACCTCGGATAAATGATGAAAGAATTTAACAACCTTGTTATTTGAACACGAATTATGACAAGAAGAGGATAAAGGAATGTAAGAATGAGAGAACAAAGTAGATTAGCGAAAATTGAAAAAGAATTTGAGAGATATAGAATAAAGATTCTTGGGTTACGTGAAATTAGATGGCGGGACTGCGGAGAAATAATTACTTCACACAACAACACACTCTTATACTCGGAAAATCAAACAGGAGAACACGGTGTGAGAATAATTACAGAGAAAATATTCAAGAAATCCCTGTTAGCATGGAAACCGGTTTCGAATAGAATAATAACCGCACGATTCCAATCGAGAGTAAATAAGATAACCATTATACAGTGTTACGCTCCCACAGAAACATCAACAGACGAAGCCAAGAATGAATTCTATAAGCAACTAACAGCAACACTGAGCTGCGTTCCTAAATCGGACATATTGATATTAATATTAGATTTCAATACGAAAGTTGGTGGTAACAGGGCTTGGCCAACAATAGGAGCGCATATTATGGGTGTACGAAACAATAATGGAGAAAGACTAAAACGAACGTGTGAAGAACATAACTTGGTGATAGGCGGCATAATACAATACATAAATACACCTGGGTTTCTCCTCTGATTCTACAACAAAAAACCAAATAGACCAAATATGCATAAGCCGAAGATGGGTTAAGTCAATACATGACGTAAGATCATGGAGAGTAGCAGATGCCCAGAGTGACCATATGCTGGTAACTGCCGATATAAGAATCAAATTAGCTACCTTAAACTCAATGGGAAACTCTAGGAAGAAACGGCTATGTATTCAAAAACTGAAATCAAATGATACAAAAGAAGAATTTGTATCACACATACAATAAGAACTTTACAAGCAACAGAATATAAATGAAAACCAAATTCAAAACATATATAGCCAAGTCGGTGAGGAAATCCTCGGTTTTTCTAGCGGTGAAAGGAAAGAGTGGATATCGAAAGAAACATGGGCAGCCATTGAGGAAAGAAACAATATAAAGCAGCAGCTATTACCAAATAATAACACAGAATTGATAGACCGGCACAAAGTAATCTGCATTAAAATTAAGAAGATGGCCAAAAGAGACAAAAGAAGATTCTATACCAATATCGCAAGTGAAGCTCAGCGGGCCGCAGAACAGAACAACAGTCCAATACTCTATAGAAAAATAGATATACTCTATAAGAACAGCTGCCAACAAAGGCCAATAAAAAGTAGGGACGGCATCCTACTCACGTCCACCCAAGAAGAGCTAATGAGATGGGAACCAATACCCAAGAATCAGAAACAGAAGAACATCAAACAAATATCAGAGAAGACACTTCAATAGAGCAAGGTCCACCAACCCTTAGAGAAATAACAGAAGCGATAAGAAACCTAAAGACAAACAAAACTGAAGGAATTGATGGCATACCAGCTGAACTGTTAAAAGCCGGGGACTCACATCTGCCAGAACAGTGAAACCAATTATAGAAAAAATATGACAAGAAGAAATTCCATAAAGATGAAAAATTACCCAAGAAAGGAGACCTAACAGAATGTTGAAACTGGAGAGGAATAACAGTGCTAAACAGTGTAACAAAGATTATAACCCTAATAATATACGCCAGAATAGTAGAAAAACTAAAAAGCTAAATGAGAAATGAGCAAGCGGGCTTTCGACAAAACCGAGGTGCACCGAACATGCCAACACACTAAGGTTAACTAAAGAAACATAGAATCCCAGCAAAAATCATAAGCATGATAAAAGCTCTGCACAACAATGCCAAAACAATTGTATCACACAATGATATGCTCAGTACTCCAATCCCAACAACAATAGAAATCAGACAAGGATGCCCCTTATCGCCACTGTTATTCATTACAGTACTCGATAAATGCATGAGGCAGATAACAGCACTACGTAAAGGAATCAGATGGCAACTCTCACAGAAACTGCAGAACCTGGAATATGCGAATCACATAGTTCTACTAACCAATCAATTAAAATTCTACTCAGCAGAAGAAATGCAGACCACCATCAAAAAAATTTGCAGAAAAAGTTCGGGAAATAAACATTAACAAGACCAAATGTTTAAGAATAAACAGCACAAGCCAAGTACCACTACTCATACACAATACCCCAATAGAAGGTGTAACAGAATTTGAGTACTTGGGAAGCATAATAACAAAAGATGGTGGTGCAAATACTGACATAGAGACAGAATAACAAAAGCTAGAAGTGCCTTCGGAAGGCCATTGGCAGTATGGAAACTAACACACATAGCACGTGGAACTAAAATAAGAATCTTCGAGGCAAATGCCAAATGCATACTGCTATATGGAAGTGAAACATGGCTTGTATCAAGAAATAACATACAAAAATTTAATAAATGTCTAAGAATAAAATATCGCATATTCTGGCCTAGGCGAATAATGAATGAAGAACTCTGGGTAATGACGAGGCAATAGTAGATATGAATCCAAATTAGAAAAAAGGAGTGGAAGTGGATTGGTCACAATCTACGGCGGCCAACAACATCAGTGGCAGACAACATCAGTTTTTTTTGTATATGTTTATTGATACCGATATGTTTTTTGAACGTGCTATTATTTTCCTATACAGTTGTTGAAATTACTTTTGCATCTGAATTTACGTCATCCTTTTTTATAACATTTTAATGATTTTAAGTAGCTGTTTTATTAATGTTACTTTGTTGTTTTGTTGTTTTCTATTTTTTTACTATTATTGTTGAAGGTTTCATCAATATTACTGCCTTTATCTTCTTTATTACGAGCGGTCCTTCTATTGTTATTGTCTGGCTCTAACATTTTTAAATATTATCTGTTTACAATGATTATCTTATTCCATTTTCTTCATAACTTTTAATAATTGGTTTAAGATTTTAACGAGTGAACTAGAATTAAAAATCTGGTGAAAAAAAAAAGGTTCCGTTCGAAATGAAAGCAATACATTTTATTTATACAGTAGTTTTCATTTATAACGCACTCGATTTTACCAATATTATGTTTACAACGACAGAAAAATAAAAAACAAAAAATTGCATCTATAATTTCTTTATATTTGCTTTTGTTTATTACAATTTCGGATATAAAAATAATTCGGTATTCGGCCAGGTTTTTTAACGAAATCGATTAAAACTATTCGGATATACCGACGAAATACAAAATGTAATGTTATGTATGCCTATTAATATATTTATATAGGTACATTACGTACATAGTATAAATTCTTCTTCAATAAATTCTAATGGTTTTCGTTTTGAGCATTTGTTTTCAATTTTAATTAAATGTTAGCTAAAAATGTTAGTTGCTTATTACATTCATATTTCTTTTATTTAAACTTATTATATCTAATTATGCTGTTTGGTGATTAATTTAGTATTTTTTATTTAGTTTTGAATATAAAAAAAAATTCATAATAAAGCATCTAAAATACAAAAAAAATTTCATTAGAAGAAAAAGCATTATACATAGGCTTGACGGTGACACATCAATTAAAATTCTAACAAATTAGTTCGAAGTGTCCATTCTAGAATTAGCACATTCTTGTTGCTTTTTGTTAAGTTTTTTGTAAAATAAAATAACCTACTTTCCAAATATATTCTGTAGTTTCCATTACGTTTGAGAGACAAACAAATATTGTTTTAAAATATTTTGTTTTTAAAACTAAATCGTAGCAACATATGATAAAACAATTACAATATTTTTATACGATTTGTCAATTTTTAAATTTTAAAAATTCGAGGTTTTTAAAAAATTCCTTATATAGTTTTAAAAAAAATATATTTTATAACCGTTTGTAAAACATATATTATATTCAAAATAATTGAAAATACCTACAATATGAAATTAAAAAAATATTTTTTACTAAATTAAAACATTCAAATTAATATTTTTCAATAAATTAAATGATGTACGATTGAGATTAAAACAAAATGAAATCTCGACTTCTGTCAATTTGGCTATTGTTTTCTACTTCTGGCAGCTACATGATTTCAATAAATATATGCATATTTTTAGAAATTTAATCAAATTTTTAGAACATTATATATTAGAACACTATTTATATTTAGAAGTAATAGTACAGTAATAACTGTATCATATTGTACTATCTTTAAAGCGGCTTAAGATACTATAGGAATAAAATTCAAAAATACTTAACAAAGTTTTTATAATTGAAAAAATTATAAACTTTTTCTTTGTACGAGAAAAAACAAAAATAATTCGTGTACATTATTCTAATATAAATTACACAAAACAATTTTGTTATGTAAAACCCAAAAAAAAACGAGAAAGAGTGTGTTAGAGAAGACTGGTTCAACTCTGGGATACCCGTATGACCGTTATATAAACATTGTAATTTCAGACATACCAGCTTTATTAGATGTAGTGTAATGCTCATATAAAAGAAGGAGTTGTATGGCAAGTACTTGAACTCTCTGCAGTAGACCAACCTAATTTTGCAGTAACTTTGGCCATTACACTAAACTACTTTTGGCAAAATTTCAGACCCCCAGCTTCATTAGATGTAGAGTAATGCTCATATAAAATAAGAAGCTGTATGGCAGCTATTCGAACCAACTTCAGTAGACCAACCAAATTTTGCAGAAATTTTGGCCATAAAACTAAACTACTTTTGACAATACGGGTCATACGGGTATAAAAATTATGTAAAACTATATATAACAATTAGCACAGGCTGGCACTTGTAAATAAATTAATATATTATGACTGTACGAAACAAGTCTTCAAGAAAAAATGAAAAAAGTCCCCAAAAAACATTTTCATAAAATTTTCCAAAAGAAGAAAAATTTGGGCGCTTTTCCATTTTTACTTTTGACAAACTTTATTAAAATTTAAAAAAGAAGCCAACCGACATTTAACATTTTTAAGAAAACTAAGGACATCCCTTTTCCGCAATATTTCTTTATTTGTATTGCTAATTCGGAGAGATTTTAGAATAGCAATCAAAATTAGAGCTCCCTTTTTTCCAGAATATTAAATAGGGAACACTTATAAGCTTTCCTGACATTTTATTTATTTATTTAAAAAGTTATTAGAATTAAAAATTTAGATACAAAATCAGGATTCTTATAAATTGTTTAGTTTGGGTTTGGAGCGGCAGTTCCTAATTTATTAAATGCTACAATAGGAATAAATAAAACCATAATTGTTTTTTATTTTCTGAAAAAAACGACATCTCCTGCATTTAAAAAACCAATTTTAAATTGAAAATAACACTGTTCAGTAACATCCTACGTGCCAAAGCCAAAAACCACATTGGAACAACTAAAAAAGAATTGGCACCTAAAAAATTTATATTGATTACTTGAATAATTTATATGTATATGCGAAATTCTGATTTAAAAGGGATCTTATATTTAGATACAAAATCATTTTTCCAAAATTATGAATCCAACTCTGAAATGCCCCCTAATCTCGCATATACTTATTATATAATAAATATTGTGTAAAAGATGTATAACCCCAAATTGAAATTCAAATCTAAACAGCTTTTATAAGTTTGGTCTGTTTTTAATAGTCAAGCCCTAACACTTTTCTATCAGCCAAGTTAATTGCCTGATGCTAAAAGTTTCTTCTATTATTTTAAAAGCATGAAGTATTTGCTGTTTAAGAGGCACTAAATGCCCACTTGCTTTTTATTAATTATATTTTCTTAATTTTGGAATACAACATGCTGATGTATGTAGAAACAATATTAGATATTATAATATATTATAATAGCTAATACCCGGGACAGCAACGCGCCTTTCAAAGGAGGTTTAATTGAAGTTGATGTTACTGTAAAAAGTTAACACAAAAATTACACACGGTATAAATATAAATTTTAAAATGTATGAAAGGAATTTTTTTAAAACGATTTTTCTAGGATTATTCTAATTATTTTTGAAACTTTTTTTAATTCAAAGCAGTACTAACTACTTTCAAAAATTAAACGTAATTTACTTCTAAAAATTTTTATTTGACCAATCATAGGACCGACGTTTTGTTACCAAACATCAAGCCTGTTAACAGACACAGCTCCATTTTCAAGGTGCTTCTAATTTAGAGTAAAGTAACGAATAAATCAATAAAAAGCCGCTGTGCCGCAAAGGGTTAATGGAACGGACATTTTTTTTGAGGCTTTCTTTTTAGCCAAAGCAGTACTCGCAAAATTGGAAAAAATTTGGTTTCAAAATATTTTTTTACCAACCGTCGGACCAACATGGGTTAACAAATTCCAAAACTGTTAATAATGTCAAAATCAGTAGAACCGTTTCTATTTAAGAGTAAAGTAATGAAAAAACTTACAAAAAGCTTTTTGACTGCTATGTGTTAACGGAACTCAACAAAATTTTTTTCAAAGCTTCTTTTTAGGCAAAGCAGTATTTCGCAAAATTGGACAAAATTTGGTTCCAAAATATTTTTTGACCAACCGTCTGGTCGACATGGGTAAAAAAATTTTTAAATACTTGCCCCACAGCTCCAACTTGCCGGTCCGTTAGAGCAAAGTTTTTGGCCCACGATTTCTTTCCGTACCCAAAAACCTCTATATACAAATTTTCATGAAAATCGGCTGAGCAGTTTAGGAGTCTATTCGCTACATACATTATATAGCGTTTCTTACTGGGTATTTTATCATTTATTTTTATAAAAATACATTTAAAAATAAATGGTAATATTATAATTTAGTTATTTCATTAATTTATTACTTATATAACTAATAGTGAAATGAACCTGTTAATAAGTGCGAAATATAATGTTGGAGGTTCAATGTTAACGTTTAATTTTGGAAAAACTTACCCTGGTGAATAAGTTACTGTTTTATAAAAACATATAATTTTTAATTTTGAAGACCTAGTAACCCTTCAATGGGGAAGGTTCCCAAATTTTTGCTAAGCAGACTTATGTTGGATCTGCCCACCCCCCTTTTACCCTCACCATTTCATTTTTTTCGGTTCTGCGAAATCAATTTTGAACTTCAACAAAATTTGGAATTTTACCTAGAATTTTATTATCTCACCAAAAATTGTTAAAACTAAGAAACAATTTCTTCAATTTAAAGAGACCCTTTCGAATTTAAGAAAAACCTTTAACGTATGTTGAAATATAATGCTGCAGCTATAAATTTTGTATATTTGTTAAAAAAAAAAATTTTGAACAGGTATTCAAATTACAGGTGTTTGAAAATGGCAAAATTTCAATTTTCGAGCCCTTACAGCTCCTAAACAGGGGGCGTGACAAAAAAATGTTGTTAACCGACTCCTACTAATTTCGGAGGGCCTAACTTCTCCAAAATTTCAAGACCCTAGCTTGAACCGTTTAGAAGATTTGTGGGGCCAAAAATTTAGCAAAGTTGAATTTAGCTTAATGGTAAATTTTTGTCCCGTATGGAAACCGTATACATTTTAGCGTTATATTTTTGTAAAGCCTATAAAAGCAGCTCTCTTATACCGTTTAAAGATTGGAAATACACTTAGCAGAACTCTTGATATACTAATTTCAATATAGGACTTTTTTGCGATTTGCGGGGGCTGTAGCTTCGGTACCTTTCAAAATTAAGAAAAACCTTTGACACCTGTTGAAACATAATTAAAGATCTTTCAATTTTGTATATTACTAAAAAAGAATTTGAACACGTATTCACGTTACAGCCAATGTTCTCTCTAAGCTGCGCGGCCGCACAGCTGCTAAAAATTATTCGCGCACTGGTTTTCAAAATCCGCGCACTTGGTTTTTTTTTTCAAATTTTTAGAAATACTGTTACAAAATTATTTATATTCCTATACAAAGTATATACAACATATTTAAAAAAAAAATTATTCAAAATTTAAAAATAAAATTCCATGAAAATAAAAGTTAGTTACTTTCATCAAACTACCGGCTTTCTTTCACATTTACAATAGCAACGGCCGTTTTTTATTTTTGCATTCTTAAATTTCATGGGAATTTATTTTATGCTTTTGTTAGTTATATTATTTCCATTAGTATCTCCATAACTGTGCAACTAAACAAATTCGTGTTTGTTCAATTTAAAAAAAAAACTAATTTGTTTTATAACTGGAGATTGTGGTAAAATTTAAAGTGTTTGCAATAATGCAAATAAGTTAATAAATTTCAAATTTCTAGAACAAAACGAGGAAGAGTGTAGTAGAGTAGACTGTGTCAACTCTGGGATACCCGCATGACCGTTACAATTACATTATATCATCCGGTTAATTACTTTTGGCAAAATTCCAAAAATTCGACTTTCTTAGATGTAGAGTAATGCTCACATAAAAGAAGGAGTTGTATAGCAGCTACTCGAACCCTTTGCAGAAGACCAAACAAATTTGCAGTAACATTGGCCATTACACTAAACTATTGTTGACAAAATTTCAGACACCCACCTTCATTTGGTGTAGTTTAATCCCCATATAAAAGAAGGAGTTGTATGGCAGGTACTCGAACCCGTGGACCAAAACGGCTAGATTTAAATAGCGATTCCGGTTTTTGCAGAAAAACGAAATTGTGAAAATTTCATAATCCTAACTCCTTTATTTTTTGAGTTATCGTGATGACGGACGGACGGACATACATAGCTAAATCGATTTATTTTTCGATTCTGATCCGACCCATACACTTAAGTCTATATCTACCCCTCTTCTTCTCTGCATCACAAACGTAATGGCAAATTTATTATAACCTTTACTATATAGTCATACGGGTATAAAAAAATTGAATCTTGAACAAAAATTCAAACAATCTGCTAAAGAAAATTATCATATAAATTTCATAATTATAAATTATTTTATATTCAAAAAGAATTATTTCTAAATTATATTTAATTTATAATAATACAATATTTATTATAAATTATATTAATTAATACAAAACTATCAAACATAAACATATATTTCCAAATATAAGTATCAATCACATTTTAACATTTCATTATTTTTTTTTTATCATAGACATCATAATTCTTATAATAGCTTATGCTTACATATAAATTTATTCAAGATTATCAAACTTCTTACTAGAAAGGAGCCTTTTAATATGTCAAGCACAAACAAAAAAAGGAAAACATCCTCAATTTTCAAAAAAGAGCGGCTTGATGAGCTGGTTGAAACACAAATGGCAACTTCATCTACTAAAATCATAAAAGTTGAAATTGGAGAAATTTTCATTTACTGTATAGAAAAAATTGATCTATGCGTGAACGTCCGTTCGTCAGCACAATAACTCGAAAACTAAACACTCGCACAATAACTCGAAACGCTTGGGCAATTTTTTTTTTTTTTTTAAATTCATCTTTTTATATCTATTCTCTTTTTAATAAAATATATGTATTTATTTTATGTATAAGGAATTTTATTTTATAAAAAATTTGAATGCAAACTATCATTTATATTAAAAATTATTCATTTTTGTAATATTTTTATAACAAAATTCAAAACAAAACAATTGATACCATAGCAACTATGATAATTTTCAAAAAAGAATTAAGATAAACAAAAAATAAATGATGAAATTTTAACTGTAGGTTACTAGGACTTAAAGTACGGCGGGGATTGCATATGGGCGAAATCGGCCCATGGGTTCGGATTCTGGATCTTTTAATTGTTCTAAGGGCCATCGAACATATAAAACAAGTAAAGAAACAGTCAGTCGGTGCAACCGACTTCGAAATATCCTACACCTATTTGGTTCAAATTTAATGGGAAGTCCATAAGTTATTTTAAAATCATAAAAGCTAAAAAGTTTGATCGTAAGACATAGTAAGACATACTTTATAATACTAAAAACATTTTCTAATTATTTTATCAATTCAAAAATATTAGCAATTCCCAAAAAAATATATCTATTTAAAAATATTAAGCAACAAATAAAGTTGAGATAAACGGATTCGTAAAATGCAATTACAAAATTACATATTTAAAACTTTTATCCAATCCAATAAAATTTACACACATGCAGCAATTACTCCTTTTCAGGATTTTTAGCTGTAGTGCATTTACTGTTAAATGATTAAGTACCCTTGGTTATTTATTTCAATTTTCAATAATTTTTAAATTTATTCTCTTAATTTACTTATTTTTTAATTTTCTATATAATTAAACTCAAAATTATTCGAAATAAATATTAATTTGTAATAATATAAATATAAAAGTTTATATAATTTCATGGTTTTTAATGTTAGTTAAAACTATTAATGCTTTCATTAGCTTTTAATCACAAAATTTAATAATCATAATATGTAATAAATGTATTTCTAAAATACAATGATAAATTTAGAACAGTTCATATAATTAATTTTAATACAAAAATTAATTTTACAACTTAAATATCGTACACAATTTCTCAATTATATAGTACCTATGGTAATAATGCAATAAAATATAAATATGATATAATAAAAAATAAAAAAATATTTAGTTTTTAATTTATAAAATATAATACATATGTATGTTTAATAGTAAAACTCTTAGCCTTCAATTATATTTGCAGTTATAATCATCTTTATAAAGAGATCATTCAGAAATAAGAGGGATTCACTAAACATTTCAATGAAAACCACAGCAACAGATACTTCAATTGAAAATCTTCAACCAATCAGATTAAACTTCTGATCCACGGGCCGTGGATTTTTTAGGAGGGAAGAGTTAAGACACCTGTACATGTGTGAATTATAAATCGCTCAGTCAGCAAATTTATATTTCTCATAATTTTAAGTTTATTTAATAATTTCAATTCATTTCATAATTTTGCTTTAAATATCAAATTACAATACTTAAATTATTTTTTTAACTTTAATTATTTCTCACGGGAAATAATTATTTTCGTAATAACGTAAAATGTCATATCAGCATATTTTATAATATAAATTAGCTGTTAATTATTAGTTAAGACACAGTTTAAATTTGTCAATTAAGAAATAATTAATAAAGTGGACATTAGTCCTAGTAATTATTTTTTTTTAAAAGAATTTATGTTAAAATTCTTAACTTACATATATATAAATATTCTGGAAAAAGCGTATAATCCTGATTTTGTAACAAACTCTAAAATTCTTGCTCGCTAAAGATATGAAAATATTTTTTGTGGATTTTTTTTTCTTGGAATTTTTTTTTTGGAATTTTTTTTTTTGGAATTTTTTTTTTGGAATTATTTTTTTTCTTTCTGTGGAATTTTGTAAATTTGGAATTTTTTTTTGGAATTATGACACCATCCCAATAAAAAGTTGTATGGCAGCTACTCGAACCCTCTGCAGAAGACCAACCAAATTTTGCAGAAACTTTGGCCATAAAACTAAACTAAGTTTGGCAAGATTTCAGACACGCAGCTGTAATAGGTACAGAGTAATACTCATATAAAAAAAGTACTAACTACTTTCAAAAATTAAACGTAATTTACTTCTAAAAATTTTTATTTGACCAATCATAGGACCGACGTTTTGTTACCAAACATCAAGCCTGTTAACAGACACAACTCCATTTTCAAGGTGCTTCTAATTTAGAGTAAAGTAACGAAAAAATCAATAAAAAGCCGCTGTGCCGCAAAGGGTTAATGGAACGGACATTTTTTTTGAGGCTTTCTTTTTAGCCAAAGCAGTACTCGCAAAATTGGAAAAAATTTGGTTTCAAAATATTTTTTTACCAACCGTCGGACCAACATGGGTTAACAAATTCCAAAACTGTTAATAATGTCAAAATCAGTAGAACCGTTTCTATTTAAGAGTAAAGTAATGAAAAAACTTACAAAAAGCTTTTTGACTGCTATGTGTTAACGGAACTCAACAAAATTTTTTTCAAAGCTTCTTTTTAGGCAAAGCAGTATTTCGCAAAATTGGACAAAATTTGGTTCCAAAATATTTTTTGACCAACCGTCTGGTCGACATGGGTAAAAAAATTTTTAAATACTTGCCCCACAGCTCCAACTTGCCGGTCCGTTAGAGCAAAGTTTTTGGCCCACGATTTCTTTCCGTACCCAAAAACCTCTATATACAAATTTTCATGAAAATCGGCTGAGCAGTTTAGGAGTCTATTCGCTACATACATTATGTAGCGTTTCTTACTGGGTATTTTATCATTTATTTTTATAAAAATACATTTAAAAATAAATGGTAATATTATAATTTAGTTATTTCATTAATTTATTACTTATATAACTAATAGTGAAATGAACCTGTTAATAAGTGCGAAATATAATGTTGGAGGTTCAATGTTAACGTTTAATTTTGGAAAAACTTACCCTGGTGAATAAGTTACTGTTTTATAAAAACATATAATTTTTATTTTGAAGACCTAGTAACCCTTCAATGGGGAAGGTTCCCAAATTTTTGCTAAGCAGACTTATGTTGGATCTGCCCACCCCCCTTTTACCCTCACCATTTCATTTTTTTCGGTTCTGCGAAATCAATTTTGAACTTCAACAAAATTTGGAATTTTACCTAGAATTTTATTATCTCACCAAAAATTTTTAAAACTAAGAAACAATTTCTTCAATTTAAAGAGACCCTTTCGAATTTAAGAAAAACCTTTAACGTATGTTGAAATATAATACTGCAGCTATAAATTTTGTATATTTGTTAAAAAAAAAAATTTTGAACAGGTATTCAAATTACAGGTGTTTGAAAATGGCAAAATTTCAATTTTCGAGCCCTTACAGCTCCTAAACAGGGGGCGTGACAAAAAAATGTTGTTAACCGACTCCTACTAATTTCGGAGGGCCTAACTTCTCCAAAATTTCAAGACCCTAGCTTGAACCGTTTAGAAGATTTGTGGGGCCAAAAATTTAGCAAAGTTGAATTTAGCTTAATGGTAAATTTTTGTCCCGTATGGAAACCGTATACATTTTAGCGTTATATTTTTGTAAAGCCTATAAAAGCAGCTCTCTTATACCGTTTAAAGATTGGAAATACACTTAGCAGAACTCTTGATATACTAATTTCAATATAGGACTTTTTTGCGATTTGCGGGGGCTGTAGCTTCGGTACCTTTCAAAATTAAGAAAAACCTTTGACACCTGTTGAAACATAATTAAAGATCTTTCAATTTTGTATATTACTAAAAAAGAATTTGAACACGTATTCACGTTACAGCCAATGTTCTCTCTAAGCTGCGCGGCCGCACAGCTGCTAAAAATTATTCGCGCACTGGTTTTCAAAATCCGCGCACTTGGTTTTTTTTTTCAAATTTTTAGAAATACTGTTACAAAATTATTTATATTCCTATACAAAGTATATACAACATATTTAAAAAAAAAATTATTCAAAATTTAAAAATAAAATTCCATGAAAATAAAAGTTAGTTACTTTCATCAAACTACCGGCTTTCTTTCACATTTACAATAGCAACGGCCGTTTTTTATTTTTGCATTCTTAAATTTCATGGGAATTTATTTTATGCTTTTGTTAGTTATATTATTTCCATTAGTATCTCCATAACTGTGCAACTAAACAAATTCGTGTTTGTTCAATTTAAAAAAAAAACTAATTTGTTTTATAACTGGAGATTGTGGTAAAATTTAAAGTGTTTGCAATAATGCAAATAAGTTAATAAATTTCAAATTTCTAGAACAAAACGAGGAAGAGTGTAGTAGAGTAGACTGTGTCAACTCTGGGATACCCGCATGACCGTTACAATTACATTATATCATCCGGTTAATTACTTTTGGCAAAATTCCAAAAATTCGACTTTCTTAGATGTAGAGTAATGCTCACATAAAAGAAGGAGTTGTATAGCAGCTACTCGAACCCTTTGCAGAAGACCAAACAAATTTGCAGTAACATTGGCCATTACACTAAACTATTGTTGACAAAATTTCAGACACCCACCTTCATTTGGTGTAGTTTAATCCCCATATAAAAGAAGGAGTTGTATGGCAGGTACTCGAACCCGTGGACCAAAACGGCTAGATTTAAATAGCGATTCCGGTTTTTGCAGAAAAACGAAATTGTGAAAATTTCATAATCCGAACTCCTTTATTTTTTGAGTTATCGTGATGACGGACGGAGACCCTTTCGAATTTAAGAAAAACCTTTAACGTATGTTGAAATATAATGCTGCAGCTATAAATTTTATATATTTGTTAAAAAAAAAATTTTGAACAGGTATTCAAATTACAGGTGTTTGAAAATGGCAAAATTTCAATTTTCGAGCCCTTACAGCTCCTAAACAGGGGGCGTGACAAAAAAATGTTGTTAACCGACTCCTACTAATTTCGGAGGGCGTAACTTCTCCAAAATATCAAGACCCTAGCTTGAACCGTTTAGAAGATTTGTGATCCAAAAATTTAGCAAAAGTTGAATTTAGCTTAATGGTAAATTTTTGTCCCGTATGGAAACCGTATACATTTTAGCGTTATATTTTTGTAAAGCCTATAAAAGCAGCTCTCTTATACCGTTTAAAGATTGGAAATACACTTAGCAGAACTCTTGATATACTAATTTCAATATAGGACTTTTTTGCGATTTGCGGGGGCTGTAGCTTCGGTACCTTTCAAAATTAAGAAAAACCTTTGACACCTGTTGAAACATAATTAAAGATCTTTCAATTTTGTATATTACTAAAAAAGAATTTGAACACGTATTCACGTTACAGCCAATGTTCTCTCTAAGCTGCGCGGCCGCACAGCTGCTAAAAATTATTCGCGCACTGGTTTTCAAAATCCGCGCACTTGGTTTTTTTTTTCAAATTTTTAGAAATACTGTTACAAAATTATTTATATTCCTATACAAAGTATATACAACATATTTAAAAAAAAAATTATTCAAAATTTAAAAATAAAATTCCATGAAAATAAAAGTTAGTTACTTTCATCAAACTACCGGCTTTCTTTCACATTTACAATAGCAACGGCCGTTTTTTATTTTTGCATTCTTAAATTTCATGGGAATTTATTTTATGCTTTTGTTAGTTATATTATTTCCATTAGTATCTCCATAACTGTGCAACTAAACAAATTCGTGTTTGTTCAATTTAAAAAAAAAACTAATTTGTTTTATAACTGGAGATTGTGGTAAAATTTAAAGTGTTTGCAATAATGCAAATAAGTTAATAAATTTCAAATTTCTAGAACAAAACGAGGAAGAGTGTAGTAGAGTAGACTGTGTCAACTCTGGGATACCCGCATGACCGTTACAATTACATTATATCATCCGGTTAATTACTTTTGGCAAAATTCCAAAAATTCGACTTTCTTAGATGTAGAGTAATGCTCACATAAAAGAAGGAGTTGTATAGCAGCTACTCGAACCCTTTGCAGAAGACCAAACAAATTTGCAGTAACATTGGCCATTACACTAAACTATTGTTGACAAAATTTCAGACACCCACCTTCATTTGGTGTAGTTTAATCCCCATATAAAAGAAGGAGTTGTATGGCAGGTACTCGAACCCGTGGACCAAAACGGCTAGATTTAAATAGCGATTCCGGTTTTTGCAGAAAAACGAAATTGTGAAAATTTCATAATCCGAACTCCTTTATTTTTTGAGTTATCGTGATGACGGACGGAGACCCTTTCGAATTTAAGAAAAACCTTTAACGTATGTTGAAATATAATGCTGCAGCTATAAATTTTATATATTTGTTAAAAAAAAAATTTTGAACAGGTATTCAAATTACAGGTGTTTGAAAATGGCAAAATTTCAATTTTCGAGCCCTTACAGCTCCTAAACAGGGGGCGTGACAAAAAAATGTTGTTAACCGACTCCTACTAATTTCGGAGGGCGTAACTTCTCCAAAATTTCAAGACCCTAGCTTGAACCGTTTAGAAGATTTGTGATCCAAAAATTTAGCAAAAGTTGAATTTAGCTTAATGGTAAATTTTTGTCCCGTATGGAAACCGTATACATTTTAGCGTTATATTTTTGTAAAGCCTATAAAAGCAGCTCTCTTATACCGTTTAAAGATTGGAAATACACTTAGCAGAACTCTTGATATACTAATTTCAATATAGGACTTTTTTGCGATTTGCGGGGGCTGTAGCTTCGGTACCTTTCAAAATTAAGAAAAACCTTTGACACCTGTTGAAACATAATTAAAGATCTTTCAATTTTGTATATTACTAAAAAAGAATTTGAACACGTATTCACGTTACAGCCAATGTTCCCTCTAAACTGCGCGGCCGCACAGCTGCTAAAAATTATTCGTGCACTGGTTTTCAAAATCCGCGCACTTGGTTTTTTTTTTCAAATTTTTAGAAATACTGTTACAAAATTATTTATATTCCTATACAAAGTATATACAACATATTTAAAAAAAAAATTATTCAAAATTTAAAAATAAAATTCCATGAAAATAAAAGTTAGTTACTTTCATCAAACTACCGGCTTTCTTTCACATTTACAATAGCAACGGCCGTTTTTTATTTTTGCATTCTTAAATTTCATGGGAATTTATTTTATGCTTTTGTTAGTTATATTATTTCCATTAGTATCTCCATAACTGTGCAACTAAACAAATTCGTGTTTGTTCAATTTAAAAAAAAAACTAATTTGTTTTATAACTGGAGATTGTGGTAAAATTTAAAGTGTTTGCAATAATGCAAATAAGTTAATAAATTTCAAATTTCTAGAACAAAACGAGGAAGAGTGTAGTAGAGTAGACTGTGTCAACTCTGGGATACCCGCATGACCGTTACAATTACATTATATCATCCGGTTAATTACTTTTGGCAAAATTCCAAAAATTCGGCTTTATTAGATGTAGAGTAATGCTCACATAAAAGAAGGAGTTGTATAGCAGCTACTCGAACCCTTTGCAGAAGACCAAACAAATTTGCAGTAACATTGGCCATTACACTAAACTATTGTTGACAAAATTTCAGACACCCACCTTCATTTGGTGTAGTTTAATCCCCATATAAAAGAAGGAGTTGTATGGCAGGTACTCGAACCCGTGGACCAAAACGGCTAGATTTAAATAGCGATTCCGGTTTTTGCAGAAAAACGAAATTGTGAAAATTTCATAATCCTAACTCCTTTATTTTTTGAGTTATCGTGATGACGGACGGACGGACATACATAGCTAAATCGATTTATTTTTCGATTCTGATCCGACCCATACACTTAAGTCTATATCTACCCCTCTTCTTCTCTGCATCACAAACGTAATGGCAAATTTATTATAACCTTTACTATATAGTCATACGGGTATAAAAAAATTGAATCTTGAACAAAAATTCAAACAATCTGCTAAAGAAAATTATCATATAAATTTCATAATTATAAATTATTTTATATTCAAAAAGAATTATTTCTAAATTATATTTAATTTATAATAATACAATATTTATTATAAATTATATTAATTAATACAAAACTATCAAACATAAACATATATTTCCAAATATAAGTATCAATCACATTTTAACATTTCATTATTTTTTTTTTATCATAGACATCATAATTCTTATAATAGCTTATGCTTACATATAAATTTATTCAAGATTATCAAACTTCTTACTAGAAAGGAGCCTTTTAATATGTCAAGCACAAACAAAAAAAGGAAAACATCCTCAATTTTCAAAAAAGAGCGGCTTGATGAGCTGGTTGAAACACAAATGGCAACTTCATCTACTAAAATCATAAAAGTTGAAATTGGAGAAATTTTCATTTACTGTATAGAAAAAATTGATCTATGCGTGAACGTCCGTTCGTCAGCACAATAACTCGAAAACTAAACACTCGCACAATAACTCGAAACGCTTGGGCAATTTTTTTTTTTTTTTTAAATTCATCTTTTTATATCTATTCTCTTTTTAATAAAATATATGTATTTATTTTATGTATAAGGAATTTTATTTTATAAAAAATTTGAATGCAAACTATCATTTATATTAAAAATTATTCATTTTTGTAATATTTTTATAACAAAATTCAAAACAAAACAATTGATACCATAGCAACTATGATAATTTTCAAAAAAGAATTAAGATAAACAAAAAATAAATGATGAAATTTTAACTGTAGGTTACTAGGACTTAAAGTACGGCGGGGATTGCATATGGGCGAAATCGGCCCATGGGTTCGGATTCTGGATCTTTTAATTGTTCTAAGGGCCATCGAACATATAAAACAAGTAAAGAAACAGTCAGTCGGTGCAACCGACTTCGAAATATCCTACACCTATTTGGTTCAAATTTAATGGGAAGTCCATAAGTTATTTTAAAATCATAAAAGCTAAAAAGTTTGATCGTAAGACATAGTAAGACATACTTTATAATACTAAAAACATTTTCTAATTATTTTATCAATTCAAAAATATTAGCAATTCCCAAAAAAATATATCTATTTAAAAATATTAAGCAACAAATAAAGTTGAGATAAACGGATTCGTAAAATGCAATTACAAAATTACATATTTAAAACTTTTATCCAATCCAATAAAATTTACACACATGCAGCAATTACTCCTTTTCAGGATTTTTAGCTGTAGTGCATTTACTGTTAAATGATTAAGTACCCTTGGTTATTTATTTCAATTTTCAATAATTTTTAAATTTATTCTCTTAATTTACTTATTTTTTAATTTTCTATATAATTAAACTCAAAATTATTCGAAATAAATATTAATTTGTAATAATATAAATATAAAAGTTTATATAATTTCATGGTTTTTAATGTTAGTTAAAACTATTAATGCTTTCATTAGCTTTTAATCACAAAATTTAATAATCATAATATGTAATAAATGTATTTCTAAAATACAATGATAAATTTAGAACAGTTCATATAATTAATTTTAATACAAAAATTAATTTTACAACTTAAATATCGTACACAATTTCTCAATTATATAGTACCTATGGTAATAATGCAATAAAATATAAATATGATATAATAAAAAATAAAAAAATATTTAGTTTTTAATTTATAAAATATAATACATATGTATGTTTAATAGTAAAACTCTTAGCCTTCAATTATATTTGCAGTTATAATCATCTTTATAAAGAGATCATTCAGAAATAAGAGGGATTCACTAAACATTTCAATGAAAACCACAGCAACAGATACTTCAATTGAAAATCTTCAACCAATCAGATTAAACTTCTGATCCACGGGCCGTGGATTTTTTAGGAGGGAAGAGTTAAGACACCTGTACATGTGTGAATTATAAATCGCTCAGTCAGCAAATTTATATTTCTCATAATTTTAAGTTTATTTAATAATTTCAATTCATTTCATAATTTTGCTTTAAATATCAAATTACAATACTTAAATTATTTTTTTAACTTTAATTATTTCTCACGGGAAATAATTATTTTCGTAATAACGTAAAATGTCATATCAGCATATTTTATAATATAAATTAGCTGTTAATTATTAGTTAAGACACAGTTTAAATTTGTCAATTAAGAAATAATTAATAAAGTGGACATTAGTCCTAGTAATTATTTTTTTTTAAAAGAATTTATGTTAAAATTCTTAACTTACATATATATAAATATTCTGGAAAAAGCGTATAATCCTGATTTTGTAACAAACTCTAAAATTCTTGCTCGCTAAAGATATGAAAATATTTTTTGTGGATTTTTTTTTCTTGGAATTTTTTTTTTGGAATTTTTTTTTTTGGAATTTTTTTTTTGGAATTATTTTTTTTCTTTCTGTGGAATTTTGTAAATTTGGAATTTTTTTTTGGAATTATGACACCATCCCAATAAAAAGTTGTATGGCAGCTACTCGAACCCTCTGCAGAAGACCAACCAAATTTTGCAGAAACTTTGGCCATAAAACTAAACTAAGTTTGGCAAGATTTCAGACACGCAGCTGTAATAGGTACAGAGTAATACTCATATAAAAAAAGATGTTGTATGGCAGCTACCCGAACCCATGGACCAAAATGGTTGGATTAAAATAGCGATGACGGCTATTGCAAAAAAAACGAATTTGCGAAAATTTCAAGATCCTAGCACCTTTAGTTTTTGAGTAATCGTACGGTACGACGGACATACATAGCTATCCGATCCGTACACTTGAGTCTATATCTACCTTCCTCCTTCTCTGCGTCATAAACGTAATGGCAAATTTATTGCACCCTTTGACTATATAGTTATACGGGTATAAGAAATATCGCACTAGAATAACTGATGAACACCTGCATGCAATATTAAGAGCAGGTGCAACCAACTTTAAGGTTAAATACAACGAGTTGCTCAAAACTTTCAAACAATACCTAATTTCTCATTAATTACAATTACACTATTTTGTTTTTTTGTTTTCGTTTTTGTTAAATGGATTAAAAAAAACTGTGTAAAAAAAATAAAAAAGTTTATTTTTGAAAACTTGTTTTAATTAAAATTAAATTATTTGTGACAGTTGAAAATGTATCTGTTGAAAAGGTTGCCGATGGTTGATATACATAATACTTTCTATGAAGCGGCATATGCTGGCAGAAATTTCAGTTTTGAAAACATCTACTTCAAGCTTTAATAAATATTCGTAAACAAAATACTTTTTACTTACCCAACTTTGTAAACAAAATTAATGCAAGCAATATTTGGTATTTAAATGTTAACCATATTTTTCATACCAACTTTATATTTCAATGACGATTTCTGTAAAATTGTATTTGTCAAACATAAATTTCCTTAAAAATTCCAAACATTTACGGTTTTAAATAGTATATTTGCAATTATTTCTTTTATGTTAAACTAATCCGAATGTTGGAAAATAAGATAAAAAGCAACAAAACTTAAAATACATATAGAAATTATAAAAACAAATCAACTTTGTTTTATTATACATTTATTTGTGGCTATAAGTTTTTTTTTATTTGTTTTAAAGAAATTATAATTTAATAAATTTTAATTAAAATTTGCAAACATTGCCCGGTGTACTACTCTAGACATTTTCTTAACAAAATAAAATTCAACAATTTTTTAACACGTTCTTGTATTGAGTATGATGATATTATAAAAATTTATAAAATTCTTTATTATCTGCTTACAAAAAAAAACACTTAAAAATAAAAAAAATTATAAGTATTTCAAATCAGTCAGTCCAGATTGCAGCACCTTGGTATAAAAATTGCATATAAAAAAAGAAGTTTTTTTATTAAATGAATACAATGAACAACTATAGTTTAATCCGTTACAGTTGACTCTGATGCTAAAGAATCATTTACCATTAAACTATGAATAAGACCGTTTCTTTTATTTCCACTGGCTCTTGCCATCAATGTGAATTTATTACCATCCTGTTCAAATGTTGTATCAGTTCCACCATCAACAAATTCAGCCTTATAGATTTAAATAGTTTACAGGATATTTTGCAGATTATGATTTCATACGTTTACCGAAAAGTAATAAAAAGTGTAAAATTAACTATTTTAAATCCCAGAATAATATATAAAAAAATTAATATAGTTAACTTATATAACTTATAATTATCTTTTAAATTATTTATAATTTTAAATTGTAAACCTTACTAT
Source organism: Dolichopus griseipennis (assembly GCA_963082915.1). NCBI lineage: Eukaryota > Metazoa > Arthropoda > Insecta > Diptera > Dolichopodidae > Dolichopus > Dolichopus griseipennis. The sequence continues at coordinate 50,125,543 of OY720445.1, read as the reverse complement.
GATTTCTAAATGTGTATCAAAATCTATGACAAATCTTAAAAAAGAACTATTTTGAATTCTATCAAATCTAGATTTTCCAACATAACAGATATACTATAAATATTTATTCAAAACAAAACTTAAATTTTCTTACCGTTTCATCTCTAATTTGACCATTTAAAAAAATGCTCATTGAATCTTTTTCTAAATTGTTAAATCCAACTCATGATATTGCAAACAAATTTTTGTTTTAAAACCATCAACACAAATACATTATAAATGCAAACACATATACATTATCAAATTGAGGGGTTGTATTTTTTGAGGAGTCGTATTTTTTAAAGATGAACATAAAAAAAATATAAAAGAATTTTAATTAAAATTTACTTTCATTAACCGAATACTACAAAAAACCTAAAACAATGCGATATTCATTATCATTTACAGTTGTTATCCATGTTTTTAATGCTTTTGCTTGTTTTTCGGTAAATTGTTCGTACGGTTTACCGTCCACAAATAAAAAATATGTATACTTAAAATTGGCTGCTGGATCCACCTGTTCTCATTCATAAAATTAAATAAAAATTAAAGCATAAGAACAATTAAAATATTTTTTTATTAAATCAATTAAAAATACTTTGGGTTTGAAATCTATGTACAATAATAAAAATAAAAACTTACTCTTAAAATACAGCGGGTATCTTCAATGGAAAATATATCTTCACCAACTAATTTGAACATCCAATCACGTCTTAAAATTTCCTTTAAAATAAAAATAAAATATAATAAATTTTGTTTTTAAATAATTTAACTTGTTATTTTCTAGACAAAAACAATAAAATATTTTATATGGTTGAAAAAATTTTCCCAAAATTAAATCGCCTAAATATATGCAACAAGTGCAGAAACAATGATTTGGATTTTATTTTATTTTGTTTTCAATTAACAAATCATAAGAATTGATAATTTTATTATAAAATTAATTCGCAATCACTATGATAGAGCATTAAAACATGCAGGAAATAGTTTAATATCGCATATATTTTACCACAATGAGGTACTTTACTCACGGGTTTCATAACCCTTGATCATTTCATCTTCTAAGACATAAATGGTTATATACAAAATCAAAACCATGTCCCTATACTATTGCATTATTGTAGACGAGCTACATGTAAAACAAGTGATGAAAAAAACCAAGGGTTTTTAGAAAGCACATTTTCAAAATTATGTAGAGTTTCTTAATGAGTATTTTATCATTTATTTTTATAGAAATATATATAAAAATAAATGATAATACATATTATAATTTAGTTATTTCATAAATTGCTTAATTATGAATAATAGTGAAATCAATACTTAGAACACAATCCCTGTTAACAATTGCGAATTATAATGTTGAAGCTTCAATGTTAACGTTTTGAGCTTTTTTCAAATTTTGGGGTTGTAGGTCCGTAACGGGCGGGGCTAGAGAAAAAAGTTCTCCTTCGAAATCATTTTGTTTGCAATACCTACCCGTTATTAAAATTTCTTTACCCTATTTCAAACGGTGTAAAAGTTTTGTAAACATACGGATAGACGGACGAACGGACAGAGTGGAGCTAATTAGGCACATTTTTACAAATTTTTTTGAAAATGTGCTAAAAAGATAGTTAAATATTTAGGTTTATATCTCCACCTAAATTTAAACTTTACTCATTATGTAAAAAAAGCGATTGAAAAAGGTATACTAAAACTTCCATATCCTGCCAGAAATTGTTTTACAATAAAACTCTTAGTGAAAAGACTCTGACAGAGTGAAAACTTTAGCTTATCAGGGTCTTAACAAGGTTGGTCTAACACCAACTATATCGTATGTTGGATCAATTTGGTTCAATATTAGTGCAAGCCAGAAACGAACTACAAACATTTTTATTCCAATAAATGCTTGTGCTGTAAAGCAAATATAATAAGATTCGATAACTTTTTAATAAAAATTATACTTAATCATTTTGAAAGATCTCTTAACACGTTAAAAAATGGTTTAATATTAAACATATATTATCATAACGAAGAGTATATTAAAAATAGTTTAAAAATGGGTTTCATTGCGCATTTTCACATTTTATTTACCCAGGGTCTCAAAAGGTATATTCAAAACCATGAGCATGTCCTCCTATTAAATCATTATAATAGACGGGCTACATGCAAGTGCAAAGAATATGAACCTTATAACATTGAAACTAGTTTATTAAAATACGACATGTTTATTCCTGAAAAGGATAAACAAATACAAACACTCTATTGGTGGTTAAATAGTTTATAAAATCAAAAGTAAATGATGTTAAAATTTCATAAATTATTAGGATAAAGTTAGACTAAGTTAGGTAGTTTTAGATTAAATTTTAATTTTAGTATTAGTTATAAGCAAGCTAAAGTTTTACGTTTTTAAAAAAAAATAAAAAATATAATTAATTTTTGGTTTTTAATATTTTCCAAAAACTCAAAATGAAATACAAAATTTTTCGTTCGAAAAATCAAAATAACTTAGAGATTGTATAAATTATTAGAATAAAAAAAATACTAAACAATTTAAATTACATTAAGGTTTTAGTTACAATTAATTTAAGAATTAAAATTAGTTTTATAAAACTTTTTGCTAATTGCAAACACTTATAATGAAATAAATAAAAATAAAAGTTAAAAAAAAAAAAATTGTACATTTCGTTCTTTAATATTTTTAAATTTATAACCATTATGAAAAGCCAAAGTTTTTATAAGCCTCAATAATGATTTAATTTAAAGTTTCAATTTATTCAAGTAAATCTCTTATTTTACAAAAATTTTAGCAGTCTAACTTAAAAGTACCGATTTCTTATTGGGTTTAATTAAATCAATCCATGCAATCCATTAAAAATATATAATATTTGTGTATAACGAACAGAAACGTTCACTCGTCGCGGCAAAATAACATTTTGATGTTGCGGTTCTCAAAAAAGTACGAGCTATAGACTAAAAGTGTTGCAACTGTTAGCAGATGAAATTTGAAGTGAGTAAAAATTAGTTTAATATTATTTAACTTATTGTGGCGCAGGGCCTTAAAATGAAATTGATTGTATTAAAAGACAGCAAGAGGTAAAAACTTGTACATAAAACTATTATGTTTAATTTGATCAGTGTTTATTTGTTCCAAAAGAAGATATAAAAATTTTCTCGTAATTACAAACAGTTTAATCGAATACTTTTTATATTAAAATTTCCTAATTAGAATTAATATATAGTTATAAGGTTTTGGATTTTAGGGCATTTTCTATAGGTTAGAAAGCATTTCGTAAGCTTTTAAAGTGAAATATATATAAAAATTATTTTTACTCATATATAGAGAATAATTAATTATTTAATTAAAAGTAAATTCAAAAATTCAAAATTTAATTTTCCAAATTACTAAAAGTAGAAAAATTGAATAAATAAAAATATAAGATGATTTAAACATTTATTTTTATTTATTGAGAACGAATACTTGTAACTTAAAGATTTTGCTATATAATCTGGTTATTTTTTAAAAAAAAAATTTTAAATAAAAACTTTTGAATAAATTATGCTATCATATTTTAGAGTGTTCTTTTTGTTACGCTTTATAATAACAATGAATATAAATACGTAATATAACGTAAACTTACTGATCCATTTGCCCATATAACACGTTTTCCAGTTGTTGTACCATGTTCAAATTCAATGCGAAATAATTTACCATGGATTGGTACTCTCCATTCTGCAGCAACGCAACGTTTTTCATAACGTTTCTGTTCATCATCATCAGCACCTTCTAAATGTGTTGGCATATTTTCTAATTTAAGTAAAGGTGATAAATATGACATAACTTCTGATTCGAAAATGTTTCGTTGCTATTATCATTTTATCTTACATAATTGTTTTGTTCTTTAATTTAACTTCTAACTGTGATTTCTTTCCTTTTACATTTAAATTTCTTTTAAATTTTATAATATTACTTAAAAATATACTAGCGCTGTCCTTGTTCAATGTGTTTTACAGTTCATGTGATATTCACATGTGTTAGAATACAATTATCTTATAATTAATTCAATCAATATTCTTTTTTTGTATTTGCGTATTAATTTAACTAAAATTATATTCAAAAATAAAATTATATATTAAATATTGATTTTTTTATTGTAAATTTATTATTTAATAAACATATATGTTTAATAAAAAATTATTTTATTTTGCCTTCATGACAACATACATTATCCTTTAAACATACATTATATTAATTACAAGATAAAACAAATTATATATTGGAATATTTTATTGTCCTTGAAATTCTACGTTCATAATATTATACAAAAAAACTGTTACATAATGTTATTTAAGTATATTTTGTTGACAAATTCGTTTTCCGATAAATATCAAAACTTTTTTACTTCGTTTATCAATTCGTTTTAATATTATGAGAATTACAACACTCTCATACCTATAAGATTAAAATTGGAAATGCAAATATCCGACAGATATATTATTTAAAAACAAGTAGTGAAATGAATTTAAATGAAATATCGAATAGTTAATTTCAAAATGTAAAAGCGTAAAAAGTAATAAAATAAAAGTATAAAAGTTTTAATATAGTTTTACATCAGATAACAGACTATTTTTATTTGACCGAAAACCCTATCACTAAACTGGATTTTAATTTTTTAAATATATATTTATTTAAAAGGAAATTATAAATAAATGTGTAAACTTACAGAGAAAAAAAGAGAGAAAGCACTTCTACCAAATTTGATGATTATTTATCAATTTCAGAAATATTTTCATTTGCCATTGTCTCGTTCCGAAGCTTCAAGAATTTGTTTCAATTTCGTTCAATTTCTCGCAGACGTAGGTATAAAATGGTTGGATGGATTTATGGTATAAAAAAACTTATATTCATTCTAAATAATGATTATAAATTTATTGTATTGAATCAATCTTAATTTTATAACACCTATTTGGACGTTTAAAAAAACCAGTAATGAAAAAAGGATTCTCTAAAATGTATATATTTTTGATAATAAGGAGCATTATAGGAATTTTTAATAATATTTTAAATAATGAAAATTTGCGAACGCGTTTTGCTTATATCTAAAGAACTATAACTTTCTAGAATAATTAAATCTAAATAAGTAAAACTTAGTTATTATAATTTTAACCGTTTATAAAAAATAAATTGCGCTTAAAATTTCTTTATAACTGAAACTTTGCATTAGTCTAATAAAATTATTCCTTTTAGCAAAGCTTATAAGTCAAACATGATTTAAAAACGAATATTATATATATTGCTGAATTTCATTTTGATATACGCATACTAATACATAAAAGTTAAAAATCTTAAGAACAAAATGTAAGTTGTAAAAGATATAAGTTTAAGTTACCATTTTAAAAAATGCAGAAGAAAAACAAAATTACAAAAGACACGTCACAAGTAAATGCAGCAAGTAAGTGTTGATTGATACATAATTCCCTTTTTAATAGAGGTTGTGATATAATAATTTTATAAGAAATGATTCAAAAATTATAAATAATCGCATCGCAAAATGTTTTTTGAATTGAAATTGAATTTTAATTTTTTTTTAATTTCACTGTTAAAGCATTATATAATTGTGAACCCTTAAATTAAGTTTTTTACAGAAAAGTCCAAAAACACGTTGTTTAAATTAATTTTTAATTTTTTATTTGATTTTTTTAACTATTTTCTTATTTTAATTGAGTATCTTATATCTAATTTTTGTATTTTCTTAACTTTAATAAGAAGATGTGTTACTGTCATCATCGCCAACATATATATCATGTTCATTTTCATTTGAATCTGGTCTATCTTGAACTTCATCAATTATATTTGATGCAATATTAACTGAAGTTGTAGAAGGAGTTGATGGTTCAGCTGTAGCTGTGGTTGTAGGTGGTAAGTTTGATGGTGTTGAATCCCGATTATTTCCAAATATTCCACCAAAAATATTTTGAATTGGTCCATTACCATTTGATTGATTTGTGGCATTTGGTGGATTAAACAAATTAGTTAATAAATTAAATGGTGGTATTGGTCCTGCAGTTGAATTTGCTGATTGGACTGCATTGGGATTTATAAGACTTTGAAAATTTTGTTGCAATCCCTGTACTCCTTGTTGTAAATTTTGTTGCAGTGTTTGAAAAGTTTGTTGTAACCCTTGTACTCCTTGTTGTAAAATATTTGGCGGTTGTGTTGGTGTTGCAACAGCATCATTTGAAGTATTTGATTGAGTTGTTGGTCTTGGACGAATATTTTGAATAAAATTTGATATTGGATTATTTTGTACTAGTTGTTGAATAATTCCCGGACGTTGTGTAGCACCTCCGCTTTGACGTAAACCATCACCACCTTCAGTATTAAAAATTTCATTTTGTTCTGTAGAATCTAATCTTAAATTATCAGGATCTACAGTCAAATCAATATCATCGGTTTTGGATTTTTGTAATTCTATATCCGATTCAGATTCTGAATTTGTAGTTTGTTCAGTTTGTTCTGATTCGGTGTTCAAAAATGTTATTTCTTCAACTTTAATTTCTGAAGCTGCAGTAGTTTCTTCAATCGGAATACCATTATCCTTTAAATCGGTATCTTTAACCTCATCATTAATTAATAATTCTGACGAAACATCTCTTTTAATCACATTACTCTGACCAAAAGAAACAAATCCAATTATTAAAATTGTTAAATAAAATTTCATTGTATGATTGATCTACACTTATTAGAAAACTTTTGGTATTAAAGAAAATAAAATAATTTTTTATATTATTTATTCGTTTTATTCCACACAGAAATTGTTTGATCGATAGAAAGTTAAAAAGTTAACTGTCTTAAATTGAAAGAAAAAGCGCATTTATACTCAAAGAGCAGCAGTAACATAACAATGCCATTGACCTGTTATCGGTAAGCACTCTTTAAATCTTTTTTGTTTTTTTTATTTTATTTGTTATTTAAAGATTCCACTATTAAAGAATCTGCATTGTAAAATAAAGTAAAAGAAAATACATAAACAAAATCCAGTTTGGTCTATAACAACCATGTTACATCTGTAGATAAGTATTTGTACTCGTAATGATAAAAAATCATAAAACAATAATAAAAAAAGCACACAAAAATAAAAAATATTCTTTTTACAAGTATATATGATCAGAAGTAAACATTTCCAATGAGATGATGATAACTGGTCAAGATGAAGAAGAGAATCAAAAAACCAGTATAAATTCTCTTTTATTTTCTTTTTATTTTAAAATCTGTGCTGTGTGCACCCGAATTCTAAATGATGCATTCTTGAATATTTTAAGCAGGTACACATTAGTTTTATATATCAATACACTTATGTACCATACCATATCACTATATAGTATATACACATAAATATAACATAATCAAGTTCAAGTACATATGCAAATATTACAAGCTTTGTATGTTAACATGTGAAATAGAAAGATATGGGAAAAATGGGAGAATTAAAATCGGGTGGGATATTATAAAAAAAATATAAAATAATCTTCTTTTTTTCGTGCTTCAAAATATTTTATTTTAATGCGTATTTATATTATTTCTGTTTTTAATTAAGATACTTGTTGGTAGTTTTTCTTTCAAGTTTTGAATAATAGAATAAAGGGTTCGCTTACCATCTGTATTTCTATTTCACTATTCCATGTTAAGGTCAAACAGAATAAAATATTAACAGGAAAATAATTGAGATTATATAACGAATTCGAATACAAAAAGTATTATTTTATTCAAATAAAAGTATAAATAAAATAATTTACTTAACATAATTATAAAAAAAATAACTTTAATTTAAGATTGAGAAAAACGCATTACATATAAAGTAATATATTTTACGCTTTATAGGTATACTATGTAAGCCAAAAGCTCATCAAACTATTTCCGTTCCGGTTCGGAAGTTCCGAAATATGTTATATTTTATTTCTTAAAAAAATTCCTTATTAGTTTAGAAATACGCTCGTACCTAATAATTTTATATTATATGCAGGGTTTTACAAAAGAGAGTTTATAGTAAAGAATAATAAAGAAAAATTAAAAATAAAAGCTAAACGGAAAACGTGAAATGTAAAATGAAATAATTATCAGTTTAAAATATAGGTTATCAAATTTTTATTAAAATAAAAAGATAGAAATTTAATAAAAGATTTTGAAAAAAGTACTAATTTTTATGCCAGTTTATCAAATGTTAAAGGGAATGCAATTAGCAATCATTGTACAACTACAAATTTGATTTATATTTACACCTGTAAAAATTTTGAAAAATTCAAATTTATTTGAAAACTTAAAAAAATTTACGTCAGATATTATCCAAAATCAAGTACAAATACCATTACTCACCTTTTAAATAAAATAGTAAATAGTAAGTAGCCCTATAAGTGCACCATTTTTGATCATTTCCAATTGTAATATTATATTCGAAAACGAACAGTAGAAAAACAAACAGTGGTACGAACAGAGAAATATTGAATTCCAAATATTGCACAAAAATTGTCGTAAAATTTACTAAAAATAAAAAGTAATGTTGTAATATTTATATGATATAATGGATTACAAAAACAAAAGTTAAAAAAATGACATACTTATATCACTTATATATTTTAGTGTCGTCCTAAAAGAAAACTAAATTTCACTGCAATATTTTTAACAAATGCTTTAAATGAAAAAGAAAACAACATTATATACAAACTTAATTTCTAGAAAAATGTAGCTTACATGCAAATAACAAAAAAACTAAAAGTTATTTTTGTACTTTTAAAGTTATTTAAAATTAATTTTTTTCTTATTTGATTTTCTTTTTTTTTAAAATTCTATCTTTAGAATAGAACCTAAGTCCAAACTATAATTTCCATTATAATAATAGGCTACAGTAATAATAGTAGACTATCAATTAAATAAAATTGTCTACAGTCTGAAGCAGTTTAATTTTTATCTTACATATTTTTTCAGTTTTCTTTGTGATTTTATTCAATGCTTTTGAACAAATCAATTTCAAAGACTTGGTACCTAAACATATATTTAATTTAAAGCAATTTGTTTTTATAAGAAATAAAAACAATACTTTGAACTAATATTAATGAAAAACTTTGAATAAAATCAATATTCAAATAAGTTTTTGATCATTTTATCATAAATTTCTTTTATTTTTGGTTTTGACTTTCATTTTATTTTAAATTTAAAAGTAATTCGCGCAAACGCTTTCAATATTAATTTCAGATAAAAAATGTATTGTGTTTACAATTTCTCACGAGCCAATATTCAAATGAATTATAATTTTATAAAATAACCATGATTTTATAAAATCAATCATTAGGAGCCAATTAGAATACAAATTATTTTATACGCTCCTTCAGTTGCTGCAACTAGAATGTAGAAAATAACGTTTTTTTATTTTATTTTTTTATTTAAAATTAAACTACAATATATAGACAAATTATTATTACTTTGGACTCGTAAATACTTACAACGTAGCTACACAATTTCTTGCACATATATAATTATAACTAAGTTAAAGGCACGTATTTTTCAGAAAAATGTATCATTTATTGTATGTCTGGGATTGTATGGAATTCCATAAGCGAAAAAAACAAAAACTAAAAGCCAAAATCAAATGAAATACAACAGCAGTCAAAGTAGATACACAATTTTTTTAAGCAAAAGACGAATAAGTTAAACCTACTGATCTATTTATAACGTTTACTTAATAAATAATCAAGCAAGTGTGATTTTTTTTTTCCAATTTCATTTATTTTTACTTTCCTATACCTAAATTGATTAGCGCTTTGCTATAGCTAAATCATTTGCAGTTTTTTTAGAAAAAAATAGGTAATCATACATATTTTTGTTATTTTTGTACATTTTACCTACTACCTATTTATTTTATTCTCATTGAAATAATTTAACAATTTTATCTTCAATTTAAATTGAAACTAAATAAAATCGGGGAAGATTACAGTTGCCCTTGTCAACTTTTAGATACCCATGGATACCCACTATGATGCATACAATAAAATAAATCGTTATTTATTTCCCTTATATATTATTACATTATATTACTAAAAAATTAAAATAGTTAAAAAATATAATTTTTGCTTAAAAAAAACATTGGCCTACCCTCGTCCAAGTGATGTCCAAATTTGTTAAGTAACTTGCCCTAATACTTTCCCTGCCGAGTTTTAATTTTAGCCTCGTAGCTTCATTAGATTAACAGTTATCGAATTGATTCATTATATAACTTACCGTGTGTAATTTTCATCCTGGTAGTATAATTGGTTTTGAAGAAATGCATATTGATGCAAAAAGAGTTGTATTGCAGCTTCCGTAGCCTTGGTCCGATTTTAACCAAAAACAATAAGAAACCTAGAAATTGTGTAAAAATGTGTGTCTATTTGAAAACTCTAGCCCTTTTAGCTTTTGATTTATCGTGCTGACAAACAGGACGAACGGACGGATGGTCGGAAGGTCGGAGAGACACACATATCTAAATCGCTTTAATTTTCGATGCAGATTCGATACGTATTCTTGACACTATATCTAGTTCATCTAGATCAATGCGTTACAAACGGAGGAGCATATTTAATATACCCGATCCATATATATATGCACGGGATTAAAAAAAAAAGTTTTCTACTCTAAATACATATAAATTCAGGTATAAATAAGTACAAATGGAAAGTAGACTCTACCGGATATTTAATGTAGATCTTATAAATTTTTAAACCTTTTTCAAATATTTTAATTTTATTAGCGATTTTAAAAAAAAATATATTATTTTTTTAACTGGAGATATTTTTTTTAACCTTGAGCTTGATGATTTAAAAAAAAAAGAAAGAAGCATAAATTCTTATGGGTACAACACAAAAATAAATTTAGAAATTGAAAATTTGATGAACAAATTAATTTTGTGCTACCAGAAATATAGAAGAGAAATAAGTAAAAGCATATTGAGTCTAATAGAATATAGAAAAAAATTAGACGAAAAAATGCGGGAAAATACATTGTGTGATTTCAGTTAAATGCATTTTTTGTATTTAAAGTATTCAAAGTTTGATGAAACACAGTAAGTCGATGCAACAGACATAATTAGAACATATAGCTGGAAAATTATTCAGTTTAAATTAAAATCCGTAAGTTAATTTAAACAAGAAAAAATAAAAAGGTAATTAAATTTTTAGCGCATAACTGTGTAATTTAGAAACATGTTTGTTTGGTTGTGGCAGAGACGAGAAATATTTTACATTTAAAACTTTAGGAACATTACATTAATTTCGAAAATATCCTGGTTAGATCTCCGGAAGTCTTGAAGAAACATCTGAACAAACACTCAATTAATCCCTAATTTAAGGAATACGAAACAGGTCAAAATACTTGTGCAACAAACTCGAAATTTCTATCTTTATTATTTTCATAGATATGCTTGTTAGATCTTAAGAGGTGTGGGAGAGGTATCAGAAAAAATTTATAATATATATAGAAATATATATATAATTTTTCTTATCCAGTTTGCTTCCTTTCGGTGGTTAAAGGCACCGTACTAAATAATATACTTCTATATCTATCGTTTTTAGCACATTTTCAAAAAATTTTGTAAAAATGTGCCTATATAGCTTCACTCTGTCCGTCCGTCTGTCCGTCCGTCCGTCTGTCCGTCCGTCCGTCCGTCCGTCTGTCTGTCTGTCCGTATGTTTACAAAAACTTTTACACCGTTTGAAATAGAGAAAAGAAATTTTAACCATGGGTAGTTTTTGCAAAAAAAATAATTTCGTAGAAGAATTTTTTTTTGTAGCCCCACCTGCTACGAGGCTACAGCCCCCCAAAGTTGGAAAAAGCCCTATATTTAAATTGTTATAACAAGAGTACTGTTAGATATATTTTCAATCTGAAAACGGTAAACGATAGCTGGTTTCATAAACTTTATAAATTTTTAAAAGGCAAATGTTTAGGGTTGCCATACGGTACTAAAATTTAACATTACACAAAACTCAATTTTTGCAAAATTTTTGGCCACACATATCTTCTGAACGGTACAAGCTAGGGTCTTGAAATTTTGGGAGAAGTTAGTTACTCAGAAATTAGTAGGAGTCGGTTAACAAAATTTTTTTGTCAAGCCCCCTATTTAGGAGCTATAAGGGCTCGAAAATTGAAATTTTGCGATTTTTAAACACCTGTAACTTGAACACCTGTCCAAATTTGTTTTTAGTGATATACAAAATTCAAAGCTCCATAATTATATTTCAACATGTGTCAAAGGTTTTTCTTAATTTTGAAGGGTGGCGAAGCTACAGCCCCTGCAAATTCCAAAAAAGCCCTATATTTAAATTGATATAACAAGAGTTCTGTTAAGTTTATTTTCAATCGAAAAACGGTAGAAGAGAGCTGCTTTTATAGGCTTTACAAAAATATATTGCTGTAATGTTTAGGGTTACCATACGGTACTAAAATTTATCATTATATAAAACTCAATTTTTGCAAAATTTTTGGTCCCATATATCTCCTAAACGGTTTAAGATAGGTTCTTGCAATTTTAGGAGAAGTTAGATCCTTAAAAATTAGTAGGAGTCGCTTAACAAAATTTTTTTGTCAAGCCCCCTGTTTAGGAGCTATAAGGGCTCGAAAATTTAAATTTTGCTATTTTTAAGCACCTGTAACTTGAATACCTGTGCAATTTTTTTTTTTTTAATATACAAAATTTAAAGGTCCAACATTATATTTTAACATATGTTAAAGGTTTTTCTTAAATTTAAAAGCGGTTCCTTAAATTGAAGAAAGAATTTCTTAGTTTTAACCATTTTTGCTTAGATTGTATAATTCTAAGTAAAATTCCAAATTTTTATTCAAAATTTAATTCCTAGAACTTAAAAAAATGGAGGGGGAAGGGAGGGTTGGTAGGAAGTAAGATGAAGTTAGATTCTTGAGAAACTTGGCAACCTTCTCTATTGAAGGGCTATAACAACTTTAAAATAAAAACTTTACTGTTAGCAGTAAATTTTTTAAGTTAGCAGTAACTATTTCCAAGTAAATATTTTCAAAGTTAAACTCAGTATGTAATATAATATAATTTTGAAGATGTGCTTTTTTAAAAACCCTTGGTTTTTTTTCATCACTTGTTGTTATTAGTGGTTGTCATTGTTTTTGTTATACAATATTTTTGATGTGCTTAAAATGGTTTATTTCTTTAGGGTACAGTAAATGAAAGCCTCACACCTATTACAATAAAAATGGGTTGAAATATATATTGTTAATATTCAGTAAAATTATTCTTAAATATACTAATAATAAAACTTTTTTAAAAAAAAAATTGCTATTCTAAGGTTTAACTAGTATCCGCGTAGGACCAAATGACTAAATTTAAAAAATAGCTGGTGTTGCCAGCTTTCAAAAAATATATAGCTTTAATGGCGCATATTATCCTTTAAGGACGAAAAAGACATTTAAAAGTATCCTTGTTATTTTAGTCTATTTTACAAAAACCGTTATATCTAGCGATCTGTTCAATATATATATATTCATTCAAAGCTATTAATTAAGATGACGGTCTGGAAAATATTTTAACGTTTATTTGATGACGATAGGTGCTGTCGTTTTGGAGATATTGCAATTTCAAGTGGAAATTTAAAACAAAAAAAAACAAAATTTTGAACTTTCAAAAAAGCCACTGTAACTATGAAATTTTCAAAAACACCCTGTATTTTTTATTATACTGTTAGAAACGTCTTTTGACACTCTTTCCAACGGTATATAATAAGTATGGTGTATGTTGACAAATAGCCCCACCAGAGAACATGAATGAAAAACTGACACAACACTTTTATTAAAAAATACATTTTCATACTTAATTTCTCATAAATTTATTTTGCCTTTTTGTTGGGATGGTGTCATAATTCCAAATTTACAAAATTCCAAAAAAAAATCCAAAAAATATTTCCATAGCATTAGCGAGCAAGAATTTTAGAGTTTGTTACAAAATCAGGATTATACGCTTTTTCCAGAATATTTATACATATGTATACGTGAGATTCTGAATTAGGAAGGATTTTAGAGTTGGATTCAAAATTAGGGTTTCAATAATTTGTTTAGCGGGGCTTTGGGGGCGGCAGCCACCACTATTTATAAATTTTTATTTTTTGAAATATGCATGTAAAAAATAATTAGGAGAGATTTTATAGTTGGCTACAATTACAGGATTATACGCTTTTTCCAGAATATTTTTATATTTGTATACGTGAGATTCTGAATTAGGAGGAATTTTAGAGTTGGATTCAAAGTCAGGGTTTCAATAATTTGTTTAGCGGGAGTTTGGGGGCGGCAGCGCCCACTATTTTAAAATTTTTATTTGTTGAAATATGCATGTAAAAAATTACTGTTTTTAAAAAATAGTTTGTCATTCAATTTTGATTTTTGGAATTTTTTTTTTGGAATTATTTTTTTTGGAATTTTTTTTTTTGGAATTATGAAAATGGAATCTCGAAAATGAAATTTTTTTTTTGGAATTTCGTACCCAACCCTTTGTATTTTTTTTATTTATACCTGGAAACATATTTATAACATATTAAAAAATTTTTTTTCAATAATAAAATTATTTAATTCATTTAAAAAGTACGGCTGAAAAAATTGTAATACATATCAACAGCTGAAAAAATTGTAAAACATATCAACATTTTTTTTTATACAAAAAAAATTACAAAACAAAAAATTTTTTATTTCATAAATGCTTATATCTTCTAAACGCTTTAATATAGACATACCTTATGTATGCCCAAATTATAGAAAAAAAATAAGAGATATTTAGGGGGTTTCTTTGCAAAATTTTGAAAAACATGAGTTTTAGAGAAAGAATGTTAAAATTTTTTTTTTTTTGCAAAAATTTTCAACTTTGAACTACAATATCTCCAAAACGGCAGCACCTATTGTCATCAAATAAACGATAAAATATTCTCCAGACTATCAACTTAATTATTAGCGTGAACTGAATAAATATATATTGAACAGATCGCTAATTATAACGGTTTTTGTAAAATAGACTAAAATAACAAGGATACTTTTAAATGTCCTTTTCGTCCCTAAAGGATAATATGCGCCATTAAAGCTATATATTTTTTGAAAGCTGGCAACACCAGCTATCTTTTATATTTAGTCATTTGGTCCTACGCGGATACTAGTTAAACCTTAGAATCCCCAAAAAAATTATTTAAAAGAAAAAAAATTTACTTAACTTCTTTTTATTGCTAATAAATTTAACACAGAGAAATTGTTTAAAAACTTACCTTACTAAATACGTTGTAACTTTAATTATTATCACTAACTATACTTATATATATAAATTGAGCTTGAAAATTTATATATTGACTCCGTTAATGTTTTTCTATAGATTCTACTGAAAATCTTTGTAAATTTTTTTTTCCGTTTTACCGGGTTGTAAAATATTGCTTTCAATAAATAACCTTTCTAATATTTTGTAAATTTGTTTTATATATTTATATCTTTAACATATGTACAAAGAAGAAAGGCTGTCGTACGTCAGGTGTAAATGTAAAAAACAAATTTTGTTTTGCTGAATCAATAAGAATAAATACGAATCCCAAACTAAAAAAAATATTGTGTAATGAATTAAAAAGCATTTGAAAAACAAATATCTAAATAAAAACTGATTTCGATTTGAATTAAACCCTACCAATTAAGAATTAATATATTTCGTAATCCCCACTCTAACCATCCGACCGCTGGACACTTTCCTTGCTCATTTTTAATTCTGATAAAAGGGCACGTAAATTAGCAGCAGCTTATTGCCTTTTATTATTTATTAGATAAGAAGGAGAAGAAATTTGTTATACCAGCAAATTTCAATAAACATTTTAATAATATTTTTTTCTTTCTGTTTTGTTTATTTAATTAAATATTACTTTATAAATACATAAATGTTTTAAATAAGTTTTAAACATCATGATTTTTTCTTATCTTTTATAACACTGAAGAATTAACGAAAAGAAATTGCTTATACCTGAACATTTAAATTAACATTTTAATAATGTTCGTTTTTTCGGTTATGTTTATGCACGACGTACAATATCTTCAGGCCATGACATTAAGAGAAACGAAAGCTTTTTGGAAGGCTAATTTAACACGTAGTCTTATGGGAATAGAGGAGGCTTCTTTAGGAGGCTGCTTTTAAAATAATAATAACTCACAAATTTGTAACTTTTTTAATTTCGTTCACAGATGACCGTAACATTCCGTCTTTTAAAATTCTTATAATATATTCAAATATAAAAAATTTTAATATTTTAATTCAGAAATTCTTTTTTTAAAAAATAACCCCCACATATTTTACTTTTTTTAAAAGCTTCTAAACTTTAAATGAAAGTGATAATTTTATTAATATGCTACAGTGTTGGCAATAAATAAATCGACAAAACTTGTTTAAATAAAAATATTGAATTGGAAAATAGTTTAGGGGAATATTTAATAAAGAAAATCTCGTAAAAATCATAAAAGTCTTTATTTTTTTTCAAAAAATTACAAAACAAAAAAAATTTTTTTCGAAACTCGCTCTCATTTTGTTTGAATGTATTCACTAATACATTCAAATAATTTTATGTCATAGCCTGAAGGTATTGTACGTCGTGTGTTTTGTGTTTATGTATGTAAATATTACTATGTAAATAACTTTTAAACATTTTGATTTTTTCCCCTATCTTTTCAAACACTAAAGAATTAACGAGAAGAGTATAATTAACACTTAACATAACATATGGCACGTTAATCCGCAGCAGCAGCAGTTTGTATTTTATTATATTTAGATATGTAAAATATCATAAACGAAAAATGAAATAAAAAAAAATTTTTATAAATTTAAATTAATTTAAGTAATGTTTCGATTATTTCATTTCAGTTTTTAAAAGTCACAGAATATTTTCTGAAAATTTTATATAAATAATAAAACATTTTCATATTAAAAATTAAGACTACGCTTCACGAGATAATTTCTGCAGTCATTACTTCAGTGAAAATCTGAATTGATGCTTGTTTTGCTTTGAAAATCAAATAAATCAAACAAAGTCATCAAAGTAATTTCAAAGGTTCCAATGCTCTTTTTAGACTTTATTTTAATTTTTCCTTTTTTTTTTTGACTTTATTTCATTTTTTAAAAACGAAATATAATCGAAAATGAAATCTATCTATAAAAACAAATTATGTGTATAAACTGTGCATAAAAATTTTTATATTCGTTTTGTAACCATCTCTAATATTATCTCTTTTAATTATTTTTTATACATATGTATATATTTATATATTTTAACAATTAACTTAAATTAGTGGCGGCTGCCGTCCCTAAACAAATTATTTTAACTCTGATTTTGAAACCGACTCCACTTTTTAATATTATAATATATACATATATTATGTATTTGTGAGATTATTAATCAGGAGGAACTTTTTTGAAAAATTAACTTATTTTGTTTTAATTTAATTTTAATTTTACAATTTATAAAATTTATAATAAGTGAAAGTTAGAATAACTTTTATTTTAAAAAATAAAATACACATGTTAAATTTTCTATAATATTTTATAAATTTTTGTTGATATTATCTAATTCCAAGACTAGTTTATATTACTAAGAAATTTAAAAAATATACAAAAAAAAAAGATTATTTAAAAATTATATTACTTTTATAAACTTAAGTTAGCCAATTACAAATTTGTAATATTTAGAGTGTCTGACTTCGACATGTTGACCTGCATGCGATATCGAAATTCCAAGAACTAATACGTTTTTAAAAATAAAATCTAATTTTATATAATGAACTCAGTCATTCTATATCAATACCTAGTATCTATATCAATAAATTTTCAAGATTTTTCCAGGAAATATTAAAAAATCGAATCAAAGTATTGTAAATAATTATCTAATTCATTTAAAATCACATCATTTTTAAAATTTCTGTAGTAGAGTTTGTAGGTAAAAAGTTCTGTTACTTTGCGTTATTTAAGAAACTTATTAGCTAAAGTTTACAAGTATTTTCAATCAACTAAACAACTCCAGATGTCATGGTTAAACGCAATTTGTTTATTATTTATGTTTTCTTTTATTCAATTTTTTTATATATTCTTATAATGAATCACGTTTCAAAATTATCGTTATATCAATAACATTCTATTAAAATTCGATATTCTCCTAGTATTTCAACACGACTTCACATTTTTTTTTAATTTTTTATGGATAGTGTTTATTTGTGTTTTCACACATTGCGTGCCTAAAAGGGAAATAGAGAAGAAGAAAATATAAGTTTCTTTTTTAAACTAGTACGAAAAATATTCGCAGGTATATTAAACTTGCTCCTCCGTTTGAAAGACATCGATCTAGAAAACAGAAGTATATAAAAATATCGCAAAGTAAATCAATTTTGTCTGTCAGTGTGACAATTTAAAAACTGTAAGGGCAAGAATTTTCAAATATTTACGCAAAGTTTTTTTAAAACAATTTTTAGGTTTTCATTTTTTTTTTTTTGTTAAAAAGGTTCAACTTTGGTAAGTTGCCATAAAAACTTTTGAATCAAAAAAATTTGATTTCTTTAAAACTTATGAGATTAGTGCGGCTAAATTGCTAACAGGGAAAGTTATATAAAAAAAGAAATTCCTCTGCGAAGATTCAAAATTTTAGAAAATATTTTTCACGTTACTACTATATCCTTAGAACTAACGGAACTTAGTTGCCATAAAAATTTCTGGAACTAAAATACAAATATCTAAAACTAAAAACTTTAAAAAGCATTTTCTTCTTTTTTTTCGTTATATTAATATGCCAGAAGATCAAAGGTATGGATCGGATCATCATCGAAAAGTAAATCGCTGAGTGTGTCCGTTAGCTAGGGTTTTGAAATTTACATAAAGAGATTTTTGGACAATTTCTAGGTTCCCTATTGTTTTTGTTTAAAATCGGACGAAGGCTTCGAGGAACTGCTTTTTTGAACCAATGTGAATTTCATCAAAACTAATTACACTGGGAGGATGAAAATTACACACGGAAAGTTATATAATATGACAGGCACTTTTACATAGTTTCAAAATGCAAAGGCTATATTTTCATGAATGCATATTTTTGCTACTAATTAGATGGTTTAAAATTAAAATTCGTATGTAATATAAATTCAGGCAAGAAATTTTTCGAAGTTTTCGATAATTTGGAAGCGATTTTTGGGAAGCTGCCATACAAAGATATTAATCCGATAACTGTGAATCTAAAGAAGCTACAAGGTTAAAATGCAAGTGCGTTGGCAAAATTTAAAATTACTTTACTTGGACTAAGGTCGGTCTTTCTTTTTGTTTTTTTTTATTTTGTTTTGTTTACCCATCATTTTTTTTTAAAATGGGTCAAATTGTTATTTTATTTTTTAATTTTTTTTGTAAAATTTTTTTAATATATTTTCATGGGGGAATTAATTAATGTTTCCTTTTATTTTAAACGTATATAAGTACATGTTTTTAAAAATTGACATGGACAATATCGTTCCTCGTTTTTAATTTAATTATTGACAAAAATATTTAGACAAAAAATTTTAAATTTTTGACAAAATCACACCCTAATATTACCTTTTAAAATATTTAATTAAAATTACTAAAATACTCCTGGAAACGGTAAGATTTTGGTAGAATTTAATAACCGGAATAACTTACTGAATACTTGAAATGTAATATAAGAAAACTAATATTAACACTGTAGTGCAGTCAGAATCAGAGAAAATGGACATTTGCAGTATTAATGGCAGTATTCTCAACCTGACAGCTTGTGATCTGCAAGATGTCATAGATTACATTATCCCATGTCTGGCAATTGTCAAAAATTTAAAAGTAAAGATTCCATCAAAAAGGAATCTAGTTCTTGGGTGAAGTAGACATCGCACTCTGATGGTTCAAAGATGGACTGCTAAGCAACCTTTTGAAATGGTAAGGTTCCTGAATGCCCCGAAGTGGATTTAATATTAAAACCGATATAGCCTTAACATAAGCCTTGTAGTACGGTAATGGTAGCGTAACAGTGCTAAAGCGCTAATTTTGGTCTTGACACGGTTGGCATGACTAGCCACCTATACCAACCGACCAAGTTGTACTATCAAAAATTAATATGATAAGTATTTGAATATTTAAATTTGAATATTCTTTAAAACTTATAATCCTATAATTAACAAGTTCAACTTTTATTGTAACTTTATTTAATGAATATATTTGATAATCCTATAATTAACAAGTTCAACTTTTATTATAACTTTATTTAATGAATATATTTGAACATTTTTAGTTTTATAATAACTTTCAAGTGCCTTCACTAAGTATTTAAACTTCACTAAATATTTCAAGATATGTTGGGATGGTATTCATATAAACAAAAAATTAGTGGAAATAGAATAAAATTAGTTATCACTTTTTTTTTTGTAGTTCTTGTTAACTCTCTACTCTTTTTTTAGGAAAACTAACTACTGTCTTAATACTACAAATACACCTGAATATCATTTCCGCAAGAGTTAAATATATTGGTGAATTGATATAAAAAACATTCATCGGTAGGCAACAATGAATTATAATGCTAACATTAACATTTTACAAGGTAGATTCGATTTCGATTCTTAATCCTAAAAAAATAACATATTATTATTAGATCATTATCCAAAACTTTAATTTTTTATAGTTCAATTATATAAAAATAAGGTACTTGTACATAAAATCATTAGGAATTTGAAAGTAAATAAAATTGTTGCCTGTTTTTCAGTTACCGTTCGCCATTGTATTTTAATTATTAGCATAATTAATAACTTATTTATTTGTAATATCTATACCAATTGTAAAAAATAAATTAGCATAATAATATAAACAAAATTCGAAATAAAAACAAATAATTTAATTAAATAATATAACTCACAGTGAAGAAATAACGTATAACTTAAAGACAAAATTATTAAAGTATATGTACATAAGTATAAAAAATGGTATTGTGTATATATATCCAAATTACGTTTCTACTTATTAAAAGGCATAGTACTACTTATTAAAAGGCATAGTACTACATACTTCAAGTATTAATTGTATGTAGAATTAATCAAGAAAAATTATATATTTAATAGTTTAACAGTAAGCACGGAACAAAAATTCCTAATAAATTTACAACTTATAACAGAATGGGTAAGTTTTTGCTTTTATTAGTTTTTGCTTTTATGTTTAATATAATTAAGGGTTTACGTAGTTTTTCCCTTATAAATTACTACACTATTGTAACTTCAGCTCAACCATTTATGCTATAAACAAGTGTGTTAATTCTTTATAATTTTTCTATATATAAAATGCCACATTTTACAAAAATTCAAATTATTGATGTTACTATTTTATACAAATTTTTATATAAATTTGGTGCCAAACCCAAAATAAATTTATTGGCTTTATTTTCATTGATTAATAATTTCTTAATCAATGAAAATAAAGCCAATAAATAAAACTTTTTGAAACTTCGTAGAAGTGCTTGCCCTATTATAGATTAATCTCTGTAATTTTTATACTTCTAGTATAATTGGTTTTTTTTTTTTTTAAGAAATTCGTTGGCTTAAAAAATTTTTATTGCAGTTCCCCGAAGTTTTGGTCTGGTTTTAACCAAAAACAACAGTTTACCATAGGTGATATATAATTAAGACATTATGTACGATACTTAACCTATATTCAAAGGTACTTTATCTTAAATTAATTTTTATATTTAAATGAATTATATAAAAAGTTCTAAATTTGTAATTGTATTTTAGAAATACATTAATTGCATATTTTGCGTTTATAACTTTTCTAAAAGGTACATAAACTAACAATTTAAAATAATATATTATGCTTTGATTGGCTTTTTATCACAAAATTTAATAATTCAAATTTTTTTCACTTTTGTAATTGAATTGAAATAAATATATTTTAATTTATTTCAAGTTTTTTTGTTTTTTAATATTTTTAAATAGATAAATTAGTAAGAATTTGTAATATTTTTGAATAGAAAAAGTAATTAGAAAATGTTTTTAGTATTATAAAGTTAGTTTGGTTAGCTATGTCTTACGATCAAACTAATAACTGCTTTTATGGTTTTAAAATGACTTATGGATATCTAATTAAATTTGAACCAAATAGGTGTAGGGTATTTCTAAGTCGGTTGCACCGTTGACTGACTGTTTCTTTACTTGTTTTTTGTTATGTTTCTTAATAAGTGAGTTGTATAACTTCATTTACATATCAACTGCCTGTAATAGTTTTTTTAAAAAAAAATATATTTTTAATAAAAATAATAATAAACTTTCATGTTTTTCTTTAAAAAACTTGAATGATTTACAAAAAAAAGATATCCTTAATATTTTTAAAAACATTGAAATTAAATTTTTAGTCTTTTTTAGTCTATTTTTTATCATAACTTTTTAGTTTTCGTATTTCATGACTATTTATAGGAAATAATTATAGCAATAACATAAAGTTATAAAATGTATTAGTTAATAGTGTAAATTTAAAAAACAAACAAACAAAACTCCAAAACTATAACCTTACTTCGTGATTGTGAATTGTCGCAGTACGATCTCAATCAATTTAGCTCATAATCTCGTATTAAACGTTGGCGATCTTGCTTGGGCAGATCCAATATGTCTTCCGCTATATGAAGCTAAACTTCTTCTTATTAATATGAACTTCCTTCAATCACGCCGTCTGGTGGCGGATATAATATATATTCAGCAAATTATTCGCGGTGAAATTAATTCACTTGTTATTCGTGAACAAATGAGGTTTAGGGAAAGTTTTAATAATTTAAAATCGGTCGAGCTCTCTAACATCTCACACCACTCTACAGACTAAATCAAACAATTACGGTAAATTCAACCCAATTTCGCATATGAGATTAACTTAAAGTCTGAGCTCTTTGATACTAACGTAAACAAATTAACATTGAGAGCCAGACTTTATGCAAGCATGAGTAGTTAGTGTGACTGATTCAGCATTCGTAAATTAACTTGCATTTATAATGCTAGCCAACAACATATGAGTCTGAAGTTTATTTTCTTTTATTTTAATAATTATATTAATTAACTTTATTTTATTGTTTTAATAGTAGAGTAGCATCATTTTACTAACAAACTAACCCTTGTAAACGATAACTTTCAGTTTATTGTGATGGTTCCCTAAGTGAGCAACATTTACTTATGCTTGATTTAAGCAATTGTCTGATACAAAATAGAGTTAAATGTATGTTTAAAATTCTTGTTCATCCTCCGAACTAGTTCATTAGAACTAGCATATTTTCTGAGTTGTGTCCTGAAATTATCGACATTTAAGGCTTTTTTAAATCTTAAGATGTTTTTTGTACGTTCATGTTGAAAAAAATAAGTCTTTTTAAAGTGCAGACAAAAAATAGAGTACTATTTCGAATACCTTGTTATACTCCACACCTATGAAATAGATAAAAGGGTATATTAACTTGGAATGGTTTTTGTTAATACACCGAAAAGAAAAAAGTGGTAAAGTATATATATTTGTGACCAGCGTCACCTCTTGAGTCGATTTCGCACTGTCCGTCCGACCTTGGATTCGGATTCTAGAAGCTTTTTATCGAATTCTCAAACGAGCATAATTCCGAAACCAAAGAAGATAGAACCTTCAAATTTTGTACAATGGTATTTCCTCCTTTTTCCTGTGTGTCCTGGAACTGATTTGAGTAGTGGTTTGGGTACCACCCACACAACTCCCAAGACTTTAAAGCATATCTCCGAAATTAATAAAGCTGTTAACTTGAAATAAATATAGAAGTTTCAAATTTGATACAAGAGTGTTCTTTACTATTTCCTTTGTGTTCCTTAAAATTTGGGACAAATTGGAGTAGTGGTTCGATTAGCATCCCAACAACTCCCAAGATCTTAAAGTATTTCTTCGAAATTGCTGATGAAAGCTGGTGATGATGCTAATTGCATTAAAATGCATTCTGTTGAATTAAAAGAATATTAAATAAAAACGTTTTTATTTTGATTTTATATTTTTAATATATTTTTTAAAAAAATTTAGTAAGACCATTAACGGTGATAAAAATAAAAATTATAATATATTACTACAAATTATATATTACAAATTTAGTCTTATGTTATATTATTTAATTATATTAATGGAATTAACGCCTAATTATAATTTATTATTCCAATAGCAACATTCTTTAATATTTTTTTTCTTTCATAATTTAATTCTTATACTTCTTATGTTATTAAGAATAAAAAATTAAATTAGAAAATTCAAGTTAGTTCTTTGATAAAAATATTAAATTAACTTTATTGGAAAAATATAGTATATTCAGTACAATCTCTTAATATGTATAAATTTATATGCGTAACAGAAGACTTGTCATAAGTCCCATGGTTAGAAGTCCTTCCTGACTTTTCGACATGAGTCAATGCTCAACAGGATATTAAGCAGAAACAACTTTCCCTCGCGAGAAGCGCGGTGGAAATTGTGAAGGAAAGAGGGTCTTAAGACTTAACAGAGGATCAAAAGATGGCTCGAAGAGAAGCGTTCGAAGACCACGGTACTAACCATAGTTGGATAAAAGTTAGAAGTATATTGAAAACCTGTTGAAAACAATCGGATTTTACAGTTGACTACAGATTTGGAATCTGAATAATATAATAATATAATATTACTAAAGAAATAAAGCCTATAGACTTTAATTCTCCTTTAAATGGAAAATAAGACCCACCACGAAATTTCCCGAATCAGTTTTTAATTGTCAACTCAAATAAATAAAGCAAGTGAAATAAGGCATATTAGGCCTCTTGGTTTAGGCATTACTTCCCCCGCAAGTGCAATACTAGTTTTCTTTTATATCTAATTTTTGCTTTTAAATTTTTACACTCCCTCGATTAAACAAGTAAGGAAAAAAAACCAAGGGTTCTTAAAAAGCACATTGTCAAAATTATATACGGTTTCTTACTGAGTATTTTATCATTTATTTTTAAAAAAGTATATATAAAATTAAATGATAGTATTATAATTTAGTTATTTCATTAATTTATTAATTATATGAATAATAGTGAAATACTTAGAATATAACCCTAATGCCACTCAAGGTAACCTGTTAATAAGTGGGAAATATAATGTTGGAGCTTCAATATTAACGTTTAATTTTTAAAAAACTTACATATAAAAGTTTTATTTTTTTAAGACCTAGTAGCCCCTTAATGAGAAGGTTCCCAAATTTTTGCTTAGCAAACTTATGATAGATCTGACCACCCCGCTCCTGTCCTCATTCTTCTATTCTAGGAAATCAATTGTGAACTCCACCAATATAAAGAATGTTACCTAGAATTTTATTATCCAACCAAAAATGGTTAAAACTAAAAGACAATTTCTTCAATTTAAAGAGACCCTTTCAAATTTAAGTAAAACCTTTAACATATGTTGAAATATAATACTGCAGCTGTAAATTTTGTATATTTTTAAGATATGTGAGGCCACAAACTTTGCAAAAATTTGGTTTTGCATAATTGTAAATTTTAGTACCGTATGGCAACCCTAAACATTTACCTTTTATAAAGTTTATAAAACCAGCTATCTTTTGCCGCTTTCAGATTGAAAATACACCTAACAGAACTCTTGTTATAACAATTTAAAAATAGGGCTTTTTCCAACTTTGGGGGGCTGTAGCTACGTAACGAGTGGGGCTACAAAAATAAATTCTTCTAAAAAATTATTTTTTTTGTTATATCTACCTATTGTTAAAATTTTTTACTCTGTTTCAAACGGTGTGAGTTTTGTAAACATACGTACGGACGGACGGACGGACTGACGGACAGAGTGAAGCTATATAGGCACATTTTTACAAAATTTTTTGAAAATGTGCTGAAGACCATGGACTTAATTAATACAATTCTAAAAACAATAAAATATAATAATCTTATATAACTAGGCCTTCTGATAAACAAAAAAAGCTTTAATTTTTCTTTAAATTTCCGCTTTTTTGACCTGTTAATATCGATTATTTTTTATTTTTTTTTTTTTTAAAGTTCCCAAAATTGATATTAACATAAGTACAAAATATATTTTTTTACCCTCTTACTCAATTATAGTTAGTTATTTGTGAAAGTTGTAACACGAAAATAACACAAAAACTACTAAAATTAAGTTTTTATATTGTTATTTGATGATTGTTTAATTTTATATCACAACTATAAATGATTAACATATACATATATAACATACATGTTTAAGTGTTTAAAAATAAAATATAAATAGAAAATTTATCCAATAATAATAGTTTAATTTTGCAACACATTTAACTGCTAATTAAATTAATTAAAACTATTTAATAAATTAAAAGTAATTTTAATTTAATTATTTTCAAATGGTTTCCTGAAGTTGATTGTGCGTTTATTTTTAAGAAAACTTTTAGACTTTTTGGCAAACTATTAAATTATATTAATTTTTTTTTTAAAATGATTTATATTAGATTGCAATTTTTTTACAATATTATTTAAGTAAAATCACTGTTACTAATAATTTATTAAATAACTAAAATTTACTTTCTTATTTCAATTTTATAAATAAATACCTACATGACATGCCATTTAAGATTTGTAATTATATTTGTTTTTAAAGAAATTTTTCACTTTCAATTTAATTAAATTAATTTTATTCTAAGATTCTTTATCCTTTGAAATATACTTTAAATAATAAATCCTTAAAAGGATTTTTTTTTATAGTTTTTACAAGTTTTTTAACACTTTCAGTCACTTTGAGCTCCTATACCAAACTAAATCGAATTATTTTAATATAAAAATACAATGGTAATATATATTTTAATACAATGGTATACATTTCTATATTTTCACCTATTTATTTATTTACTGTTACTTATATACTTACATACACTTAATTTACATAGAAAAAAATAGGATAATATACTATAGAAAAACAAACACAAAAGGTTCAACAAGAAATCCAGTATATTAAAAATATATAAATACATTGTATTAACTTTATAGTATATAAATTGGACGGTATACCTTTTAGTCGAGTAATAACTAATTTTTTTAATAGCTAATCATTAAAAAAAATATTTCGTCATTGTTTCATATCGTCACGGCAGCTCTAATTTTATATACGTTCAATTTTAACAACCATTGGTTGTTGCATAAATTATAAGTAATTTTTTCGAAAAGGAAATATTTAATTCGTAAAACCTAATGCCATTTTATTTAGCGTTTTGAATATCAAAAATTCAAAAACTTTATATTTAACAAAAAAATTGACAAGTATAAATAAATTTTTTAAAAACCTTTAATAAAGTTAATTTTTATTCAACCTTTTTAAAATATTATATAGATAACCTCAAATAATGGCCTGTATGAATACATAATAAATAGTTATAGATAACTATTGTGACGCAGAGAAGGATGGGGGATAGATATAAACTCAAGTGTATGGATCGGATCAGAATCGAAAAATAAATCGATTTAGCACTTTTTCAAACATTTAGGCGTGCTGCGCCGCTATCCAGTGTAAAAATAATAAATTTCTTTTGTTGGCAAAGCCAAGAATAACATTGATTTTATTTTACCAAAAACCCTTGGTATTTATACTTTTTTAATTACATATAAATTAATTACAATAAAGATTACTAATTTCTACTAATACAATTAATATTATACAAATTAGTTCTTACATTAAAAATTTGGTTCTAGTTACTTTAACCCAAATTTATTTATATATTGGTATGCTACAAATAATAATTCACATAGTGCATTCCAAGAACCTCTTTAAGTGGGCCACTAGGTATTCTGTACACTCCGTTCATTAACACTAAGAATATACCACACACAATGTAATGCATTGCTTATAAATATTATTAGTAACATATGGTATATAAAAATCAGTACAAGTAACATACACATTAAAAAAGAAAAACGATCAATATTGCACTTATTTAAATGGCATTCAAATACCACAAGAAAAATCAGCAAAATATTTGGGGTTACATCTAGATGAACGGTTAAACTGGAAACATCACGTTAAACAAAAAGCATTACAAATTAACTTAAAACTACGTGAAATGTGGTGGATTATAGGCAAACATTCTAAACTAAAACTTTCATCCAAAAGACTCATTTATTTGTCAATAATTAAGCCTATATGGACATATGGTATCCAGATGTGGGGATGTACAAAATCATCAAATAGAGCAATTATTCAGCGTAGTCAAAATAAATTTCTTCGTACGATTACCAACGCGTATCGTTATGTAACCAATGAAGAAATTCATAATGACCTTAACATAAAGGTAATCGAAGATGTAATTGGTGAATATGCCACAAAACATCAAAACAGACTTTCGCAGCATGTTAACATAGAAGTTTTACAACTGATGAACAACCGCAACAACACAAGACGATTAAGAAGATTAAAACCATATAATCTAATTAAATAAATAAATACATGTAATGTAATGTGATGTAATTGTAGAAGTCGTATAGAGAATAGGATATTGATTCTATAAACTCAAACAAGTTATGCTTAGTAATTCTAAGTACTTTGTTAAAAATAGTAATAATTTATATAATATTTTATAAGATTTACTAACCATATCCAAAAAGGGATGTTTAATAAAAAAAAAAAAAAAAACATATGGTATATTCATATTACGAACGAAATGAAAACAGAAAGAAAAACAAAAATATAGAATGCAATATGATCCTTTAATTTGTAACATATAATTATTTTAATTATAAGAATTGTCACAATAATGCTTAAACAATTATTTGCGGTGTATCACGGAATACAACTTATTGCAGTGTATTATGAAATTGAATGTAGATACACTACACCCTCACCCTTAAGAGAAAATTTATTTTGTTTTTGAAAGAATATAAAATAACTTTTTATTTTGTATTTAAGCATTATAGTTTACAAGTACAAATTCTTATTATTTTATTTTTGTTAAAATTATTTTGAATTTTTTTTTTTTATTTTTAAATGAAAAATTTATTTAAAATTGTATTATTAAAATATTTTTTTTTCTTACATTTATCTTTATTTTGATTAATTTTAAAGTAATATTTATTTTAGAGTTAATAAGTAATTTATTTATTTTAATATTATTATTTTCAATAGTAAAATGTTTTTCTTTATAATGTGAAGTACAACTAGTTTAATTTGATATCTCAATTAATTTATAAATAATAAAAAAACGAGGAAAAGTGTGGTAGAGTAGACTGTGTCAACTCTGGAATACCCGTATGACCGTTATATAAACATAATATCATTATTATTATAAACATTAATTATTTTTGGCAAAATTTCAGACACCCAGCTTTATTAGGTGTAGAGTAATGCTCATATAAAATAAGAAGTTGTATGGCAGCTACTCAAACCCACTGCTGTAGACCAACCAAATTTTGCAGAAACTTTGGCCATGAAACTAAACTGCTTTTGACAAAATTGCAGACACGTAGCTGTTATAGGTACAGAGTAATACTCGTATAAAAAAAGAAGTTGTATGGCAGCTACCCGAACCCATGGACCAAAATGGCTGGTTTTAAATAGCGATGGCGGCTATTGCAAAAAACCAAATTTGCGAAAATTTCAAGATCTTAGCTCCTTTAGAGTTATCGTGCGGACGGACGGACAGACGGACGGACATACATAGCTAAATCGATTTATTTTTCGTTTCCGATCCGATCCATACACTTGAGTATATATCTACCCCCCCTTCTTCTCTGCGTTACAAACGTAATGGCAAATTTATTATACCCTTTGACTATATATTATAGTCATACGGGTATAAAAATGTATGTAATTTAAAAGACATTGAAATATCACAATATTAAGTAATACAAAAAAAAATATAATAATTTTTTAAAGATATACAATAACATTTTTACCGTATGACTATACCATGGGTTCGGGTGGCTGCCATACAACTTCTTTTTTTATATGAGTATTTCTTTGTACCTATTACAGCTACGTAACTACAAAAGTAGTTAAGTTCTATGGCCAAAGTTTCTGCAAAATTTGGTTGGTCTGTTGCAGTGAGTTCGAGTAGCAACTCCTTCTTCCATACAACTCCTTCTTTTATATGAGCATTACTCTAAACCTATTAAAGCTGGGTGTCTGAAATTTTGCCAAAAATAATTTAGGGTAATGGCCAAAGTTACAGCAAAATTTGGTTGGTCTACTGCAAAGGGTTCGAGTAGCTGCCATACAACTTCTTATTTTATATGAGCATTACTCTATCTTTTCAAGTTGGGTGTCTGAAATTTTGCCAAAAATAGTTTAGTGTAATGGTCAAAGTTACTGCAAAATTTACTGCAGAGGGTTCGAGTAGCTGCCATACAACTCCTTCTTTTATATGAGCATTATATTTCACCTAAAAAAGCTGGTATGTTTGAAATTTTGCCAAAAGTAATTAATGTTTATAATTTATTTATTTATTATACTGCTTAACACAAACAGTTTACAAAAAATCATACAAATAACAATTAAAATTATACAATTAAAATCAATATAAAAAATTACATATTTGACTATAAATATGTTCAAACTAAAATTAAAATTAAAAGTTAAAAATTATAAACTTTACATTACTACAAGAAAAACATAACAAAAATAATCCTAATAATAGCGATTGTATAATTTTTGTTTTTGAGAGTGTTTTGAAAGTGTAAAGTCAATATAATGTTTATGTTTATTACCTATAATAAGCATTCTATTAATAGGTTCGAATTTGCCATAGTTAGTCCTATGATTATTAGTTTTAAATAAATTGCAAGAGCGAAGGCGTTGAAGATTTCTAATAATAATTTTACTAGAAATTAAATTAGATTTAACGTTACCCTTGACAATTTCTGTAATAAAAATTACATCAGAAACTTCACGTCAAAAATTTAAAGTACACAAATCAATTAATTTTAGCCTTTGTTCATATGGTGGTAAAATAATGGGATTCGACCATGGCAAATGGCGTAAGGCAAATCTAAGAAAATTTTTTTGTATTGCCTCAATCCTATCAATGTGTACCATATAAAACGGAGACCAAACTTGACTAGCATATTCCAAGTTTGGTCTTACAAGACAAGTGTACAACGATTTAAGTACATAAGGATCTGAAAATTCCTTTGCAGAACGTTTAACAAATCCCAATAGTGAATTAGCTTTATTTATAATATTATTATAATGGATTTTAAAGCTAAGTTGGGAATCGAAGTACACCCCTAAGTCCTTTATTGAGGTAACTTTAGGTAAACTAATACCATCTAAGTTATAATTGAAACAAATAGGACTAGATCGGCGTGTATAAGATATCAGTGCGCATTTATTTACATTAAGTAGTAAACAGTTATTAACGCACCAATTGTTAAAATTTTGAAGATCATTCTGCATAAGGATGGCGTCATTATAAGATGTAATCTTTTTAAAAAGTTTCATATCATCAGCGTAAACTTGAAGCTCGCAATTAGAAATTAAAGAA
This sequence comes from Dolichopus griseipennis, assembly GCA_963082915.1. Lineage (NCBI taxonomy): Eukaryota > Metazoa > Arthropoda > Insecta > Diptera > Dolichopodidae > Dolichopus > Dolichopus griseipennis. The sequence goes on along the minus strand of OY720445.1, from coordinate 50,094,007 downwards.
GAAACATCATTTACAGATAAGATAAAAAGTAGAGGGCCAAGGTGACTACCTTGTGGAACTCCCGAATTTGCCACGAAAGGTTCTGAAATCACATTTTTAAATATAACACTATAGGAGCGATCACATAAATAAGAATGTATCCACTTAAGGAAAAATAGTGGAAAACCATATTTTTCAAGTTTTAGTAAAATAATATTATGTGGCAATAGATCAAATGCTTTACTAAAATCAGTATAGACAACATCTGTTTGAAATCCTTCTTCCATGTTATTAAGAAGAAGAGATGTGGTTTCAACTAGATTAGTCACCGTAGATTTTTGTTTTACAAAGCCATGTTGGTTATCTATTAAAAGATTCCTACAATGATTATAAATTGAATCCGTTATAATTAATTCAAATAATTTAGGAATTGAAGATAATTTAGCTATTGGGCGATAGTTAGTGATTTCATTTTTAGCATTCTTTTTGTGAATTGGCCTGATATAAGAAATTTTCCAAATAGGAGGAAAATATCCGGAATTTAATGAATTTTTAAAGAGTAATGTTAAAGGCGTAGTGAGAATGTTAGAACACTTGCTCAAAATTATTTCTGGTATACCATCTGGTCCAGGAAAAGTATTATCACCCAGTTTATTTAGATAGCTGGAAACTATTTGTTCATTAATATTAATGTCAGTAAGAGAAGTTTTTTGATATGTATTCATATAGGAGAAATAATTTTCATTTGGCGTAAAAGAAGACTCACTATATGAAGTGCTAAAAAACTCACGAAAATATTTTGAAATAGTTGAAGGATCATTACTAGAAAGAGAATTGAAATTCATAAATTTTGGGTAATCATCACATTTACGTTTAGAGTTTAAGAATTTCCAAAATTTTTTCGGATCAGACTTTAATTTAGTTGCCATTAAGTTAATGTAACTATTATAAAGTATTTCAGAAGAAGTTTTAAAATTCTCAAACAATATAACAAAATTATTAAATTCATTAATATCTTTTGTTTTTAGATATTTACGCCAGGCTTTGTTTTTCTTATTTCTGAGAGATCTAAGCTCCTTTGTGAACCATGGTGGGCCAGAGTTAGAACATCTGTTTTTTGAAATAGGAACAAATTGTGTAAAACCTTCGAACATTATTTCATAAAACCTAATTGTCATTTGATTAAGGTCTATATTATTAAATATAGACGTGAAGTCATAGGTGTTTAAGAAATTTACTAGTCCGGGAAAGTTGGTTTTATTGAAATTAAATCTATAAGAATCTGCTGCTTCATGATTTATGGAATTAGTCAAACAATAAGTAAAATTTATTGAAGAGTGATAGGGGTCCAACGCAACAAGCGGTGACACCGATTCACAGAAAATAATATTATTCCAATCAGAAGTAAATATTAGATCCAATTGTTTATCTTTAAAATTGCGGCAGTGGGAAACCTGTTGTAAATCGTTGGTATTTAAACCATCAATAAATTGAGAATCAGGTTCATTCACTGAAGAATCAGCAATCAAAAAAGATTCTTCGTCATGATTGATCCAAGTTATATTAGGGAGATTAAAATCTCCACATAAAATTAACTCATCATTAGGACCAGAATTACAGCAAATCGAATCTATTACATTTAAAAGAGTAATATAAATATTTAAATTCGAAGAAGGTGGAATTTATGTGTTAACAATATTAACACTTTTATTGGAAAATTTTATGTTCACACCAATTATTTCGAATAATAATGATATAATGTTTATATAACGGTCATACGGGTATCCCAGAGTTGACACAGTCATTGTCATTTGAAAATGCAAGTAGAAATTCATTTAAAACTCTATGGTTCCGTTCAATTGAACCTAAAGTTTGGTGATGATATGGAGTTGAAAATTTTTGTTCAATATTAAAACTTTTACAAATATTGTCCATTAATTCATTATTGAATTCAGTACCTCTATCTGATTTTAATATTTTGAAACATCCATATTTAAGAATGAATTGTTCTACCAGTGTTTTAGCTACTGTAACGGCTTCTTTTGTTTCCATTGGATAAGCTACTACATATTTTGTCAAGTCACATTGTATTGTTAATATATATCTAAAATTATTAGACATTCTTAACGGTCCGACTGTATCTATAGATACTATTTCAAAACTTGTTGTTGGAGTATCAGTTATAACCATTTTTTCTTTTACGTTTCGTACTTGTTTATTATAAGCACATAGTTTGCAATTAGAAATGTACTTTTTTACCATTTTAGACATGTTTTTCCAAATATATCTTTGTTTTAATTTTATGACGGTTTTTCTTATTCCCAAATGCCCTCCGTGTGGTGTATTATGGTATTCATCAATTAATTTATATTGCATAATAGCATCATTTATTTCCTGTGGGGGTTTATATATAAGTATGTTAGTGGAAAAGTGATTCATATTATTTTTATTATTCAATATATTTTTCTGCAGATTATTATATAAATTTTTAAATTCCATTTTCGGAATATACTGGAATATATCATCAGTATCACTTAATGCAAGCTTGCTTATTTTTAATTTGTATATTTCAGATAATAGCTTCTCAACTGTCGAAACGGATTTCGCATGATTATCACTACATCTTACTAATACTTCATTTTTAATTTTATTTATTTTAGGTACCTTACTATTTGAATCAACTATAAATTTTAATTTTATTAAATTTTTGACGTCAGATATGGACGAACAGTCCCAGATATGAAGTTGCGCAGGCTTCGGTTGAAAACTGTCATCATTTTTATTATTATCAATGCCTCTATTTTTTATAGCAGACATCCCCCATCATCATTACCATCTTTTTCACGGATTCATCATTATTTTTCGGAATCATACTCTTAAGTATGTCCGAGTCAATTTTTATTCTAGACAACGCACCAGCGTTAGTATTTATTGTATGCCTGCTTGTAAATTATTTCGAAATCATAATCAGATAAATCTAGTCTTATTCTTGTTAATTTTGAAGATGGATTTTTGTGTTAAAAGAGCGAAACTAAAGGTCTGTGATCTGTGACCACAATAAATTTTCTACCGTAAAGGTAAGGTCTAAAAAAATTTATTCCCCAATGAATCGCTAATAGCTCTTTTTCTATAATTGGTTTGTTGATTTCATGTTTATTTAAAGATTTACTTGCATAAGAGATAGGTAAGTCATTTCCTATTTCTCCTTGCGAAAGAACTGCGCCCAGTGCAAAATCTGAAGCATCAGTTGTAAGTACAAAAGTTTTATCAAAATTAGGATATTGTAAAATAGGTGGACTCATTAATTTATTTTTTAAAGTTATGAATGCATTTTCACATTCATTTGACCATATAAATGGTTGATTTTTCTTTTTATTATATCTAATTTTAGATATATAATAACGAATTTAGACATTTAGCTGTTTCTGCAAAATTTGCAATAAATCTTCTGTAATAATTACAGAAAGCTACAAATCGTCTAACTTCGTCAGCATTTTTGGGTACCGGGTATTCTTTTATTGCTTTATGTTTTGCGGGATCGGTTTTTATACCTTCGCTTGTTATCAAATGTCCCAAGTACACAACTTCGGGTTTTAAAAAACAATATTTATTTGGATTTAGTTTTAGGTTGTATTTATTTAATCTTTCAAAAGTTTTTATTAAATTTTCATTATGATTTTTTATACTACAACCAAAAACAATTATGTCATCGACATAAAGAAAAGCATTTGAATTTAAACCGGTTAATGCTATAGTCAGCATTCTTTGAAAACTGTTTGACGAAATTTTTAGACCAAAAGGTAATTTTTTGAATTGAAAATGACCATCTTGGGTCGAAAATGCGGTTAGTGGTCTAGAGTCCTTATTTAGTTTAATTTGAGGAAAAGAACTAGTCATGTCTAAAGTTGAAAAGTATTTGGCTCTTCCTAATTTGTCGAGAACGTCTTCCAAACGCGTTAAAGGAAATTTGTCATTTACTATTTTATCGTTTAGTTTACGAAAATCAACTACTAAACGCCATTTCTTTTCATCATTAGTACTTTTTTAGGTACTAGTAATAATGGTGAGTTGTAAGGGCTTATAGATGGTTCTATTAAGTCATCATCTAATAATTTTTGAACTTGTTTCTTGATTTCCTCTTGTTGTGATTGAGGTAATCTGTAATTCTTTATATATACCGGATTGTTGTCTACGGTATTTAAATTTTGAGTATAAAAATTATTTGTAGATAGTGGTTCATTATCTAAATGGAAAATATTATAATATTTTTCAAATATTTTTAACAAAGTATCCTTTGCATGAACATCATTTGTTTCAATATTTATTAGTTTTAAAATTTCTTCTAATCGTTTTTTATCTTTTGTTATTGTTTTTGTATTGACTAAAATGTCATATTGTTTTAAAGAATTACATTGGATTTTAATTTCAGAATCAAGTACTTTTACTTCATGGTTATTGGTGTTCAAAAATTTTATGTGACTAATCCCTTTACATGGTATGATCGTATTGGCTATAAATACACCATCTTTTATTTCTTTATTTAAGACTATACTATCTTCTTTAATATTAATTTTTATTGGATGTATGATTTCACTTCTAGCGGGAATTGTAATATGTTTTATGTTCAAAGGTCTAGTTCTAATTGGAATTGTTATTTCTTCTTCATTGATATCTAATGTTAAAGTATACGTTTCATAGCCTATTTTACACATATACTTTATTAAGAAGTCTCTACCAATTATACCGTCAGTAGATATTGGAAAATTTTCATCTACAAGATGAAAAGTATTATATATGAATTTATTAGAAATATCTATTTTTATATTTATTGTACCGAGTGAGCATACTTCTTCACTCGTTATACCTGTTAATTTACATTTTGCTCTTTCGTTAATTTCGTATGAGCTATTATTCGACTGACAATTTTCTTTAAAAATTGATATGTCAGCACCTGTGTCTATCAAAAATTTTAAATCTTTATTATTATATCTTAAAATTATAAAGTTTGTCAAATCATGATTAAAATTATATATTTTTAATGGAGAGGATATCCGATCAGTTGAATTTTCTATTAAACTGTCGGTCCTTCTATACCTAAAAAATAGTTTTGGTTTTGGTCCTCATCTTGGTTATTTATTATATTTATTCTCCTAGAATTATTATTATTGTTCCTGTTCCTATTAAAATTATTTCTATTATTATTATTATTATTATTATTATTATTATTATTTCTGTTGAAGTTGTTATTATTATTGTTTCTATTGGAATTATTGTTATTATTGTTATTCCTATTAAAATTATTGTTATTATAATTATTCCTGTCAGAATTGTTGTTCCTATTATTATTTCTAAAATTGTTATTCCTATTGTAGTTGTTATTATTAAAATTGTTGTTATTATTCCTGTTAAAATTGTTATTATTAGAATTATAATTCCTACTTTGAATGTTATTATTTGAACGAAAATTGTTGTGTAGTTGAAATTACTATTTATATTCCTATTGTTATTATTGTTTTTGCGACTATTAAAATTGTATACCTTGCTTTGGTTTTGTTCATTACTAATATCCAACTCCAAAGCGAGATTTACAGCTTCCGTGAAACTCTTTGCTTGTGAAGCAAATATGATACCTTTAATTGGTTCGTTTAAACCATTTTTAAACACAAAAAGTGCATTTTTTCATTTAATTTTGTTACAACATCTTTTTCTTGTGTTGTAGCAGTTGTACCTAGTGATTCGATTTGCAATTGATTCAAATCAGCCGTTAAGGATAATATTTTTTCTTTATACGAGTGTATAGAGAAATTATTTTGCTTTATATTATTTAGTAAATTTTGTATTTGAGGAACCGTTTTGGTGCATTTATATCTTAAATTTAAAGCATTTTTTAAATCGGAATAGGTCGTAATTTCGGGAGTTGAACCAATGGCAGTTCTCACGTTATTACTGAGTTTCACATTTATAACAAATTTAATTAGTGTTGCTTGACCAACTGCAGATAATGTATCATTTATTATCTGCAAAATAGTTAAGAATGAGTGGAGTTCCTTGGAATCTCCTTTAAAAATAGGAATTACTTTACTGGCAGTATCTAAATTAAACTCTGACATGTTTGATATACAATTGAAAATGGATCTGAATGACTATTTAAAAAAAAATTTTTTTTTTTTTTTGAAAGAGAAAACCAAACAACTATACAGTAAAAAAAATATTATTATTTTCCTTTTTAAAATTTATTTATTTATATTATTCTTTTTTTTGTTTTAAGATTTTAAAAAAAAATTTTATTTTACAAACATATATATATTTATTTATTTTTGAAATTTAAAATTTAGACATTAGTTATAAAATGTTTATTGTAAATTATTAGTTATAAACAAATTTAGACATTAGTTATATTGCCGATTTATTGCGGCTTTTTTTATAAAATTTTTGTACATTTTATGTACTTTAAACAAAATGTATACAGTTATTACTGTAATAATTATACCCAAACCCAAAGAAGAATGGTGGATGGATATGATTGCGTCTTCGGTGGTGTTAACTACCGAATTAAACCACCCCATCTATTAACTTTAAATTAGTATATATAAAAAAAATATTAATTTACAATATTATTATTATTTTTTTTTTTATGTAGAACCTTGTTCTTAAGATCTTGGATTTCATGGATTTTATTCCATATTTCGCAGCTCTGGTCCCATGATAAAACACCTTCGCCCTCCTTTAGTATGCGGTATAGGGCAGCTAATTTTCTCCTTGAATTGGCTAATTTGCCACCTCTACGCTTTCTAATTTTTATAGATACGTTTGACATTGAAGAGAGAAAAATATTTATATAAATTTTTTTTTTTTTTTTTTTTTTTTTTATAATATTTCCTTTATTGTTTTTGTTTTTAATATATTTTTTTATATTTTTTTTTTTTTTTGCCATATAATATATATTATGTAATGTATATTATGGATCCTGGCCCACGACACTGTCTATTCCTGGTGACAGTGTGGCAGGGTCGCCATGTAATGTTGGGTGGCTATTATAAAAGATGAAAAATCAATACGATACTGTGTGAATCTATCAGAGGTTGGCCTATGACACAGTATAGTTCCGTAATTGATTTGGATAATTTTTAGTGCATTATCCAATGCACTTTTTCAAGCATTTAGGCGTGCTGCGCCGCTATCCAGTGGAAAAATAATAAAACAATTATTTCTTTTGTTGGCAAAGCCAAGAATAACATTGATTTTATTTTACCAAAAACCCTTGGTATTTATACTTTTTTTTAATTACAAATACATATAAATTAATTACAATAAAGATTACTAATTTCTACTAATACAATTAATATTATACAAATTAGTTCTTACATTAAAAATTTGGTTCTAGTTACTTTAACCCAAATTTATTTTTATATAAATAATAATTCACATAGTGCATTCCAAGAACCTCTTTAAGTGGGCCACTAGGTATTCTGTACACTCCGTTCATTAACACTAAGAATATACCACACACAATGTAATGCATTGCTTATAAATATTATTAGTAACATATGGTATATTCATATTACGAACGAAATGAAAACAGAAAGAAAAACAAAAATATAGAATGCAATATGATCCTTTAATTTGTAACATATAATTATTTTAATTATAAGAATTGTCACAATAATGCTTAAACAATTATTTGCGGTGTATCACGGAATACAACTTATTGCAGTGTATTATGGAATTGAATGTAGATACACTACATTACACTCTTCCTCGTTATTTTTAATTTTATTGATGATGCATCACATGTTCTTACCATAACTGGTAAATTTATAATGTATTCATAAAATACTTATTTATTAAAAATAATAATTAAAATATTATCATTGTAAAATACTCAGTATGAAACACTACATAATTTAGAAAATGTGGTTTTTAAAAACCCTTGGTTTTTTTTTATCACTTGTTTAATTCTAATAATGAATCAAATGGGGGTGGATCCGCTATTTTTATAAAGTAGAATATTCTGAATATAGTGCAGAATTTTCTAATCTCTTTCTCTAATATTTATTTCTACCTATTTTTTTTTTTACAGTGAAGCGTTATTTAGAAGTTCAGAAGAGAGTGCAGTATTTCTATTTTGGATGGAATAGAATTGAATGGAATGTGTGGATATGTGTGTACAAGAATTTTAAGTTAAAAAAATTTAAATTTTTAAAATAATTATAGGGTTAAATCGGGAAATAATTTTAATCGTATAATTTTTAAAATATAAATTAAAATTGTTTTTATAAATAAATTTTGAGTTTAATAAAGAAAAAAAAAAACAATGAACATTGAAAAAACAAAGTATATGATTTTCAAACGACTAAACAAACCTGATATCATCCCTAAAATTTGTTAAAAAAGATAAAATTATTCATAAAAAATAGAGTATGGTGTCACTAAAAGTAAAACGATTTTACAAAAGAGAAGGATTATTCACAACTACAACTCGAGCTTAAAACCGTAATTTTTGTTCTTCAATAAGAATTTACAACTGTCTTCTTGAGAAATTAAAGAAATGTAGTAATATAAGTAGCTTAACGTTGAAATTGAAATATCTATTTAAAAATGATCAGGTTTTATTAAAAAGATTGTTAGGGTTATAAGTTAAATTATAAATTGGGCTATATAATAATAATAGTAATATACATAATTTTTATATTTATTCTCTATATAAATGTAAATACGTTCATTTATGATAATTGCTAAAACTTTTATACCAATATTAAGTTATTGTCTAAGTCTAGTATATTGTAAAATAATAATTGTAATTTCATAACATATAATTATATATAATAAAATTAAATACTTTTGAAAATACCAGCTAACGCTGCGAACTTTAAACTTAAAAGAGTGCACATACCATTTAAATTTGTTGTCAATTCAAAAACCATGCAGTTTTTATTACAAATTTTTGTTATCTTCCTCTACATTAATATAGGTATTACACAACGTATACTATTAAATGTTAGTTTAAAAAAAATGCGAATGTATAAAAACGGCTGTATTAAAAAAGTCCCGAAAATTGTGTGAAACTGTGGAACTTTTTTCCTTAATTTTATATGAAAATAATTCACATGAAAAAAGTCCCCATGAATAAATGAAAAACAGTTCCCAAAAGTATTTTTATAGGATTTATTTTATTTTTATTTATTTATTAATATGTATTAAAAATAAGTACCTTTTTTTAGCACATTTTCAAAACATTTTGCAAAAATGTGCCTCTATAGCTCTATAGCTATAGCTATAGCCTCTATAAGCAGTAACTTAGTCACCAACGTATATATTTCCTTAATTAAACGTTAATATTGAAGCTTCAACATTATATTCCGATAAAATACTTAGTATGAAACACTATATTATTTTGAAAATGTGCTTTTTTAAAAACCCTTGGTTTTTTATCATCACTTGTTTTTTTTAGATTACTGGCGTTTTCAACTTCTCAAATAAAATTTCTTTATATAATCGTTTGTGTTATTATCTAACTCAAAATTCAAATAATTCAAGTTAAGATTGCTAATAAATTTACTATATCATTTTTGTTATATTTCAATAGCTCAATCATTTAAAAATTTTGTTTATACTATACATAGGTCAACTTTTTTATTTTTTTTTACATTTATACATATTGTTTCGTGATTTCTAATATTAGATTCGGGGAAACTTATTTATTCTTTGCACTAATTCAGTATTGCCTATAATGTTTTTCAAATCATTTTTAGATGTATCATCTTCAACCCAGTTTGTGTTAAAGTTCCCTGAAATTATTATTTCCAAATTCCAATTACTTAGTTCTTCAAGCTAATCTTTAAAAAAAATAACTGCAAAATTGGTTTTGAGTTTGCATTGGGTGATCTATAAACTACTATAACAATAAATTTAATATTATGTTCTTCAAAATTAACTGCAAACCACCAAACATTATGTCCAATCAAATAATTTTGAATAATTTCTGTTTTTTATATAAAGGCCCTCCCGTTCTTTTTGATTCAGGGAAGGATATTTGACATTTAGATTCAGCTGGTTGTGTGAAAATTTTAAATTTTTCTAAAGCTAGTTTAATTTTCAGTAAAATTTGTTTATTGACACACCAGGAGCTTTTTGAGAAAATATAAAACTACTATGGTTTTATTTACAATATTGTAGTATTTAATATAATGGGAACTGCCGCCTCCAAAGCCCGATAAAATGATTATTGGAACCCTGAATTTGTGTTGAAATCTTAAATCCCACTAACTTTTGACATAAATAAAATGTCAGCAAAGCTTTCAATTATTCCTTATATTTTATTATATTTTAATTATTTGATATTCTAGAAAAAAAAGGAAGCCTATTTTTTACTTCTACCAGAACCTACATTTATTCTTCCATTAGTGTAGGTTATGGTTCTACTCTAAAATCTCTCCGAAGACAAAAAAATAATTTCATAAAAAAAAAAAATAAAAATAAAATAAAATTTACCCCTATAAATAAATTTTTGCAAAATTTTTGGCCCCTCATATTTCCTAAACGGTCCAAGCTAAAACCTAGAAATTTCGGAAGAAGTTAGATTCTCAGAAATTAGTAAAAGTCGGTTAACAAAATTTTTTGGTCAGACCCCCTGTATAGAAGCTGTAAGGTTCGAAAATTTAAATTTTGCTATCTTTAAACACCTGTAACTTGAATACCTGACCAAATTTTTTTTTTATAATATGTAGATTCAAAACTCTAACATCAATTTTCAACATCTGTCAAAATTTCTTAATTTTGGAGGGTTACGGGGCTACAGCCTCCGTGATTTCCAAAAAAAAGCTCTATATTTAAATTGGTGCTTTTATAGGTCTAACAAAAATATATCGCCTAAACATATAGATTTGTCGACGACGGGACATAAGTCCCAGAGTCATAAGCCCCATTGGGAGTTACGACTTATGGAAGTAGGTCATAAGTCCCATGGGATCCCACTTAAGTGGATCATAACTCACATGGGACTTATGGCTTTTTTGTGCGATTTATATCTCAACAAAATAGGTCATAAGTCCATCCAAACATATAAGTTTTAATTTTCAAGTCCTAATAGCCCTTCAATTGGAACGGTTCCCAAATTTTTGCTAAGCAGACTTATGATGATTCTCGAGGATCTTGCTATGCCTCTCATGTCCCCACCCTTCCATTTTTTTGGTTATAGGAAATCAATTGTGAACTCCACCAAAATTTGGAATTTTACCTAAAATTTTATTATCTAAGCAAAAATGGTTAAAACTAAGAGACAATTTCTTCAATTTAAAGAACCCCTTGTAATTTAAGAAAAACCTTTAACATATGTTGAAATATAATACTACAGCTTTTAATTTTTTTTTTTTTTTTATTAATTGTATAGAGATAGACAGTTACAAAAAAACTGGTATAAATCTCACTTATAACTAGCTTATCTATCTATAAATATAAAAGCGAAAGTTTGTTTATTTGTTTGTTTGTTTGTTTCTTTGTTTGTTTGTTTGTAGCGAATAGACTCCTAAACTGCTCAGCCGATTTTCATGAAAATTTGTATATAGAGGTTTTTGGGTACGGAAAGAAATCGTGGCACAAAAATTTTGCTCTAACGGACCGCCAAGTTGGGGCTGTGGTGCAAGTATTTAAACTTCTTTGTTCTAAAATGAAAACGGTTTGACCGATTGACTTCAAATTTTGTATACGTGATGCTCTTTGAGAATTGAGTTGACACTATTAACAGTTTTGGAATTTGTTAACCCATGTCGGGCCGACGGGTGGTCAAAAAAAATTTTGGGTCCAAATTTTGTCTGATTTTACGAAATTCTGCTTTGGCTTAAAAGGAAGCCCCAAAAAAAATTTTGTTGAGTTCCATTAACCCATTGCGGCCCAACAGCTTTTTATAGGTTTTTTCAACACTTTACTCTAAATTCGAAACGGTTTGACCAATTGACTTCAAATTTTGTATACGTGATGCTCCTTGAGAATTGAGTTGACACTATTAACAGTTTTGGAATTTGTTAACCCATGTCGGGCCGACGGGTGATCAAAAAAAATTTTGGGATTTTACGAAATTCTGCTTTGGCTTAAAAGAAAGCCCCAAAAAAAATTTTCTTGAGTTCCATTAACCCATTTCTTTTATAGGTTTTTTCAATACTTTACTTTAAATTCGAAACGGTTTGACCAATTGACTTCAAATTTTATATACGTGATGCTCCTTAAGAATTGAGTTGACACTATTAACAGTTTTGGAATTTGTTAACCCATGTCGGGCCGACGGGTGGCAAAAAAAATTTTGGGTCCAAATTTGTTCGATTTTCCGAAATTCTGCTTTGGCTAAAAAGAAAGCACCATAAAAAAATTATGTTGAGTTCCATTAGCCCATTGCGGCCCAACAGCTTTTTATAGGTTTTTTCAATACTTTACTTTAAATTCGAAAAGGTTTAACCGATTTTTTTCAAATGTTGTATATGTGTTCCGTTTTGAGAATGAAATCAACTCTTTTAACAGACTTGCAATTGGTTAACCCATGCCGGCCCGACTATTGACAAAAAAAAAGATTTGGAAGCAAATTACGTCCAATTTTGCGCAATACTGCTTTGCCCAAAGAGAAAGTGTAGTTCCTTTAACCCAATGGGGCACAGTGGCTTTTAATAGATTTTTGCGTTGCTTAACTCTAAATTAGAAACGATTTGACCGGTTTACCTCAAATTTTATATGTGTGAAGCAACTTGAAAATGGAGTTGAGTCTGTTAACAGTCGGTCCTACGATTGGTAAAAAAAAAATTCTTTTGGAAGTAAATTACGTCAAACTTTGGAAAGTAGTTTCTAAAAGTTTCAAAAATTACTAGAATAATCCTAGAAAAATCGTTTTAAAAAGATTACTTTCATACATTTTAAAATTTACATGTGTAAACCGTGTGTAACATCAACTTCAATTAAACCGCCATTGAGAGGCGCAGCAACGCGCACCAGGTATTAGCTAGTATCTAATAAAATATAATTCAATCTTATTAAACAAATTAAATATTATTAGTTTAATTATTTATTTTTATTATTTTTAGCACATTTTCAAAAAATTTTGTAAAAATGTGCCTATATAGCTTCACTCTGTCCGTCCGTCCGTCCGTATGTTTACAAAAACTTTTACACCGTTTGAAATAGAGTAAAGAAATTTTAACCATGGGTATTTTTTGCAAAAAAAATAATTTCGTAGAAGAATTTTTTTCTGTAGCCCCACCTGACACGGGGCTACAGCCCCCCAAAGTTGGAAAAAGCCCTATATTTAAATGGTTATAACAAGAGTTCTGTTACATATATTTTCAATCTGAAAACGGCAAACGATAGCTGGTTTCATAACATTTATAAATTTTTGACAGAAAAATGTTTACGGTTGCCATACGGTACTAAAATCTAACATTACACAAAACTCAATTTTTGCAAAATTTTTGACCACACATATCTTCTGAACGGTTCAAACTAGGACCTTGAAATTTTGGGAAAAGTTAGATAATCAGAAATTAGTAGGAGTCGGTTAATAAAATTTTTTTGTCAAGCCCCCTATTTAGGAGCTATAAGGGCTCCAAAATTGAAATTTTGCTATTTTTAAACACCTGTAACTTGAATACCTGTCCAAATTTTTTTTTAGTGGTATACAAAATTCAAAGCTCTATTATTATATTTCAACATATGTCAAAGGTTTTTCTTAATTTTGAAGGGTTACGAAGCTACAGCCCCTGCAAATTCCAAAAAAGCCATATATTTAAAATGATATAACATGAGTTTTGTAAGGTTTATTTTCAATCGAAAAACGGTATAAGAGAGCTGCTTTTATAGATTCAACAAAAATATGTTGATAAAATTTATAGGGTTGCCATATGGTACTAAAATTTAGCATTATATAAAACTCAATTTTTGCAAAATTTTTCGTCCCACATATCTCTTAAACGGTTTAAGATAGGGCCTTGAAATTTTGGGAGAAGTTAGGTCCTCAAAAGCTAGTAGGAGTCGGTTAACAAAATTTTTTTGTCAAGCCCCCTGTTTAGAAGCTATAAGGACTCGAAAATTGAAATTTTGCTATTTTTAAGCACCTGTAACTTGAATACCTGTCCAATTTTTTTTTTATTAATATACAAAATTTAAAGTCCCAACATTATGTTTTAACATATGTTAAAGGTTTTTCTTAAATTTAAAAGCGGTTCCTTAAATTGAAGAAAGTGTCTCTCAGTTTTACCCATTTTTGCTTAGATTGTTTAATTCTTAGTAAAATTCCAAATTTTGGTTTAATTCCTAGAAACTACAAAAGTGGAGTGGGAGGGGGGAGGGGTAAGATGAAGTTAGGTCCTTGAGAAATTTGGCAACCTTCCCCATAGAGGAGCTAATAGGGCTTAAAAATTAAAAATTTACTGTTTTTATAGGTAAGCAGTAACTTAGTTACTAACGTATATTTTTCCTAAATTAAACGTTAATATTGAAGCTTCAACATTATATTCCGATAAAATACTTAGTATGAAACACTTTATTATTGTGAAAATGTGCTTTTTTAAAAACCCTTGGTTTTTTATCATCACTTGTTTTTTTTTTTTTTTAGTTATTATTTTTTGGCAATACAGCTTTCAATCTTTTATTGAATAATCTTAAATTAGGAGCATATTTTATATTGTTAGGAAGGCTATTGAAAATTTTTATACCATTAAACATAACGTCTCTTTTACCTCTTTCGGTTCTGGGCGCTGCTAGTCGGTAATGTTCTGCATTTCTTGTGTTGTAATTATGAATTGAATCATTTGTTTGTAGTTTTAGGTTGCTTTTCATTAGGTTATTTGATAATTTGTAAATTAACTTACAGTTTTCTAAAAATATTGTTTGTTCATCAGAAGGCAAGTTACAAGTATAATACAATTGAGTAGTCGGATAATCATATGGTAATTTGTATAAAATTTTTATAGCTCTGTTGATAAGAATGCTTATTGAATTGGTAATGTATTTGCAACCCTGGCTCCAAACTGGAATTAAGTACCGTATTTTAGACTGAATGTGAGAGTAAAAGACTAATTTTGCAACTTGTTCGCTTAATTTAGGACATCTTCCAATGGCACCTACTATTGACATTATTGTTTTGTTTCTGTAACTATTTTTATTTGTTGTTGATTAATAGAAATTGATAGGTTAATGTTTTCTTTATTTTTTTGCTTAAAAATGATGAGATCAGTTTTAGTTACGTTAATCGTTAGTCTCTTTTGGTCTAGCCACTCACTAACTTTATTTAAATCCAAATTAATATATTCTTCTAGTAGATTACTGCTTTTGCCTTTATATAAAATTATGGTATCATCCGCAAACATTGAATAATGTCCACTTAGCCCAATTTTGTTAAAGCTATTCACATAAGCTAAATAAAGAATAGGACCAAGAACTGTGCCTTGAGGAACTCCAACTTCAAGATTTGCTTCTTCACTAATAAGTTCGTTTATTTTAGTTTTGATTTTACGAAATTTAATAGATTTGCTGCAACTCCTCGAATACCCATTTTATCAAGACTATTTAGAAGTATATCGTGATTTACCGTATCGAAAGTTTTTTTTAAGTCTAATAGAATAGCTACTGCATAATTATTTTTGTCCAATGCTGTATTAATGAAGTTCACAACTTCGAGTGCTGCTGATTCAGTACTGCTTCCATTTAAAAAACCAAATTGGTGGTCATCAATTAGTTTTGAATTAGTAAAAAACGTAATTAAACGACGTTTAATAACTTTTTCAATAATTTTTGATAGACAGTTTGTTAAGGTTATCGGTCTATAATTATTACAGTCCATTTTATCCCCTGATTTAAAAACTGGAGCAATAGTACATTATTTAGCCATATCAGGAAAAACAAAAGTAGATAAAACTTCATTTATTATATTAACTAGTTTGTTTGATATTATTTGCTCGACTGATTTAATGTGTTTTATTGAAATACCATCAGGCCCAGGACACAAATAAATAACATACAGATGTCTCATTCCATACAAAAAAAGTGTTCCATTTCTTAAGGTCCATTAATTTTTAATAGACATTGATCTAAGACATTTTATTAAAATTAGTTAAGATCGAAACCAATTGATAAAATTGGTTTTAGAATAAAATAAAATTGAAATAATTTATTTAAAATTACACCATAGGCAAAAATACCTTTTACTTTCACCACTCATCGTATAAGGTGGTATAAGTATTTGCATGTGTTTATAAATTAAAAAACACAAATAGATGAAAATATTACTTTTGAATGAATATGTTTTTTTTAATAAGCCATTTTTATATGGATGTTGTATAGTTTTTATTGCTTTTGTTTTTGTTTTTTTTGTGTTATTTTTTTTACTATGAAATATATAAAAATTTTTTGCTTTGTTTTAAAAAAAATAAGAGTTTTAAAATTTTTGATATACATACCTACATACAGGCATCCATATGTATGTGCATATCTCTTTGCCGTAATATATATAGAGTTATAGCGAAGGACAAACAACGAAATTTTAATTTTGTCTAGCAAATGTAACTGAAGAATAGTCTAAATTTATAAGTTTTTATAAGAGCAAAATAGATTATTTAGTGTGAAAAATTCAAATCCCGTACACCGGGTATAGATGTTTGTTAATTGTTAATAGGTAAACTGAATAGATTTTTGTTGAGAAATAAAAATAAATATGTGAGTGCGTACATACTTAAGAGAAAAGTAAATTGATACCTATCTGAAAAAAATTTTTTTCAATTTTTCCATAAATTAATTTACTTTTCTCTAAATAAAAGAAACCCAATCAACTCAAAAATTCAATTTCTATTTTATTTTTTTTAATAAAACGAAAAAAGCCGAAACAACTGTGTAGGTATATTTTTTTCTTTTAAAAGTCAAAATTATAATAAAGTTCAGAATTTAATTCAGTGTAAACTTCACCTATAAATAATGATACATAATCTACGATTAAGTAAAATTATTATGCGTAAATTCTAAATGTAGTCAGCACTCAGCACCTAATAAAGTACCTATAAAATTTGATAAAAAAACTACATTGTTATTCCTTTTAATTTAAATTTTATTTATAAAGGGAAAAAGCCAAGTGGAAATTATTGATTAATGATTAATAATTCAAAATACATAATGTATGTAATAAAATTCCATTTGGCATAAAAAACCCTTATTATTATTATAAATTAAATAAAATATGCAAACAAAAAAATTTAAAAAACAATTCAAAATAAAAATAAAAACAGCCATCATAATTATTCACAAATAAAAAAGTAAAAAAAAAAATGTAAAAATAAATTTAAAAATAATTATTTCACAATTATATACTTATACAAAATAAATAATAAAAAATAAAACAAAATTTAAAACATAATTAATTTCAAACCAATAGATAAATATACTTACGAGTTACGACCTTAAAAAAAATTGCTGTGCCTTAATGTTTTATGGAAATTATTTATTAAAGAAATTTAGCTATGTACTTAATATAAGGGAAACAAAAAAAAATAGCTCTTAGCTGTTAATCATTCGTAAATATCAGACAGACAAACACACTGATGGATAAATGACAATAGACAGATAGACAGATAAAAAACAAATGAATTCAAATGAAAAAATCATATAATAATACATTATATATATATATGTGTATGTATGTACTTTTAAACTGAAAAACAGAAGAGCAGTTGTTTTTTATTATTTGTTAGACAGACACACAAACAGACTGATGTACAGATAGATAAACAGACGGACAGACAATTAAAAATGAATTTATTTTTTTATTATAGTTTAAAAATTCCTTTTAGTTTTCTTAGGCAGACCAAAAAACACATGGGAATGAAGATTGACGGAAAGACAGACAGACAAAAATTAATTGATATTCTTTATTTTTTTTTAAACAGACAGACAAACTGGCGAATACAGATTGCTAAAAATACGGACAGACAATTAAATATGCATTGTATTTCTTAATTTTTTATTTTGAACTTGATTTTGTTTCTTGTCCAAAACCCACTTGCTATTTTTCCAAAGTAAAACTAGAATTAAGAAATCAGTACATAAGACTCTATGTTCATAGCAACTATTATCTTTCTGAAACCAATCGGGAAAATGAAAATTTATTTTTTGTTCGCATTGTTTGACGATATTTTGTTTTAAGTTTCGTACGAACGGTGTTTTTTGAAAATATTGAGAAAAGACACTTACGTGCAAGCGGCATATTTGAAAGAACTTTTCTGAAGGCCATGATAAAATTGGATAATTGGTTGAAGTTTCATATTCTTTTAATTTTATAAGAATTTCTGTTAAATTATAATTATTTTTGTTTTTTAACATTTCGTTAGAACAATTTTCACAATTTTTACCTATTTTTTTGAACATTTTGAAAATGCAGTACCCCGCAAAGTACCTTGTTGCAACATCGGTTATATTAGGTACCTCTACTGCTATTGTGTTATTACCTACGTTCATATTATTTTCAATGTCGTCAATTTGAATATCATCGCTTTGTTCAGATAGTTCATTCCCATTGGATAAATTGAAAGAAGTTTCTTCAGTATTTTGCAAAACTATATCCCAATCTAGGCGAAGGAAATCACAATCGTCTTCCTCACAATTTGAAAATTTTGATTTAAACAGAATGTTTAAAGAAATTATTTTGGCAAATGAGGAGCTAAACTCGGCAACACTCGGATTGTTTTTATTAACATTTCTAGCCCTCAACTTACCAAATAAATTTTCGAGTGGATCTTGGTTCAACTTATTGGCATAAATATAAAAAATATTGTCATTAGACGAAAATAATGTTGCAGTTAGTTTGAGAACGCTGTCAATTGTGATTACCAGACCTTTAAAACAAAAAGGTTCTCTTGCAGGACCCATTGGTTTAATATTTAAAATATATTCTCTCATTTCTCTAAGAAAACTAAAATTATATTCATTTCGCTGAAGTGGTGGGTTCCCATTCAACACATCAAAAAGTTTATTCATCTTTTTAATGAATTCCGCTGTAGGTTTTGCAAACTTTTTGATATTAAGTGGAAATTTATTTAATGCTATAAGAGTTTCGATTCCACAAGCAACACTTCTGCTTAAAACTTGTGTAGCTAGTTTGACACTCATTTTTTGAAAATTTGTAGGATTAATATGTGCATTAGTTAATTTAGGGCACATTTTGGTAGTATTTGTTTTTTCTAAGTTGTATAGATACTCAACAACTTTCCAGCTTATTTCCCCATCACTAGTAAATAAATTATGTTTATTTAAATTGGTTCTAACACTCTTAAAAAGATGAGGAATGTCGTACATAAAATAAATTATTTGGTCTTTATATAAGAAACTGGAATTATTTTGTGAAATATTCAAACTAGAAAAAAGACTACGGTTAGTTGGACCTTGGTCGCAACAAATAGCTCTGACATTTAATTGAAGATTTTTGCAAATCTCCAGACATTTATATAACTCTAACTCGAGTTGACATTTTGGTATACTACCTGGACAAGCAACATAGTATAATGGTTGCTTAAATTTCCCACAAATACTCCTAACCATGAATACACAAACCGACTTTGCACATTCATTTAATCTTGTATTTTTCCCGTAGTCTACAAAACCCTCTATTATATCCTTATGTTTATTATATGATAAATTCATTTGTATACTCATTTCGTCGAAAATAAGAACTACTTCCTTTTCAATTTCATTTAAATTTGAATTAACGTAATTCTTTAATTCCTGATAGACATTAATGTCCATTCCAGGTAACAAACTTTTGATTTTTATCCATCTGTGCAAAGAAGAGGGATGTGGTAAATGAAAACCAAGCTGATCCCTTAAAAAGTTGTAACCTGCTGAAGAACGAAAAAAGATAACTTGAGAAATCCATTTTTCGTCCTCCATGAAATTTTTATTTTTGTCAGAAAGAATTAATTTAGAAAATATTTTAGAATTTTTACTTACGGGTAATCGGTCAATTAAATTTTCTAACGGAAAACGGTTTTCTTTTTCTAAATTATGATTGATCTGCTTCAATCTACTAATTTTTCTTAAAAGCACCTTTTTCGTTTTTTTAAAGTTATTCAACTTTGTTGTCAAAACTTTCTTTTCTTTTTTCAATTTTCTTAATGAATTAATGTAAAAGTGCTGTTGTTTGCAGCAATTTTCACACTTTAAAAATTCATTTTGGAATTTATTTGAATCTATAACTCTTGCAGCTCTATTTAATTCTTCAATATCAACACTTTCGTCCAAATCATTCAGAAGTGTCGGCTTTAAATAGTTAACTCGTGCATAAGTTCGATCAAAATGATTAACATTAAGGGCATCATCATTTTCGAAATATGAATTTTCATATTTCTCTAGCGCAAATTTTGGCACAGCAGTTTTTTTTAAACGTCGTATACCTGCATTTTAATAAATTTAATATTAATTTAAAAGAATTAAATTTCGTATCATACAGTAATTATATACATAGAGTACCTATTCATGTAGAAAAAAAAATTCAATTAAAAAGGAAACTTAACAGGATTAATTATATAAAATTTTTTTACATAATTTGAAAAAATATTCAGAGATAAGAAGAATATGCAAGTAAAATACTAGGAAAGAAAAAAATAAACTCTTCCATAAATCTTTTCCTATTACAATACAATGCAATCGATAATATTTTTACATACAGCGACTAATATAATATGAACAAAAACCAAAACAAAAAGAAGTTAGAATCATAGTTGACTAATATATTTATATAATTCAGGCCCGGTCCTAATTAATTTGGCGCCCTGTGCATTTTTGAAAAGTTTCGCCCCTTTAACTTAAAATTAATGAAACAAGCCGTTTCCGCGTCACCCGTGAGGTAGGATTTTTTAACGCGTTTTTTTTTTAGAGGTTTCCCCAATAGGCCTATTCCTCTTTTCCTAGATAGCCTAAAAAAATACAATTTCAACTTAAGTAAACCTAACTTTTCTAGTTTTTAACTTTGCGAATTCCTCAATAAGATCATCATAATCTAAAGCTTCAACTAATTCTCTTTCTATAGATAAAATGGACAAACCGACCAGTCTATCTTGTGTCATTGTCGTTCGTAAGTAGGTTTTTATTAATTTTAATTTTGAAAAACTACGTTCACCTGAAGCTACACTTATTGGTAAGGTGTTTAAAATTTTAATGGCTACTACGGAATTCGGAAAAATTAGATCTAAACCTGATTGAAATATGTAGTTTAAAACATCTAAACTAGTTTGATTCGGTTTGACAAGTGGCGATAAAACTAACAATTCTTTGTATAACTCCTCACCATTTAAGTCTTTTGATTCATTAAAGGACAAAGCACAATCTACCTTTTCACATAATTCCTTTAAATTTTCTAAGTTAGAAGCCTCGCTTATGTTATGTAAGAAAAAGAATAAATTATTGTGAGCTTTAAGAAGCTCAAATCTTTCATTAATAGAACTAATAGCCTGATCTAAGACTTTGAAATAAAAGTTAACTTTAAAACTTAGTTTGGGATCTAAAATTGTTTCCTGGCACTCTTCTGTGTACATCCTTTTTCGTTTGCGAGAACGCAAATCAAATCAGAAACCCTCTAACCACTAAAAATTTGTAGAACGAGAACCAAACCAAAGGAAAAATTATACCTATTTAAATACATGAAAGTAAAATAAAATATTATATACCTACCTACTTAAAAAAGTAAATTTAGTTAATTTGTTTTATTTTAATTTTTAATCCTACCTTGTTGTTCCTAATAGTTCGTTAATTATTTTAATATCTTAATTTATAAATAAATTTTTATACCTACCATAAAATAACATATCCAAAGCACCACATAAATTTGTCTACCAATTCATACTAAAACAAGAACGAATCAAACTAACACAAAAAATTAAATCTACAAACCCAAAATCAAACCTATAACCAAATATTCAAACTTTTAAAACCCAGAACAAAACCTAAGTCAAAATTTAATATTCTATTAAACGAAAACTAAATAGAAAAAATGGTTTGCATTTCTCTATTTTTTATAAACATTTCTAATACCTCTTCCACTATTGCCTATTTCTTAAAATTCATATTAAAAAATATACTTAGAAATACATATAAATTCTAAATAAGAGAACTAGGTATATAGAAATGTAGTTCTCTATTTTCTATAAACATTTCTAATTCCTCTTTACCATTGCCTATTTCTTAAAATTCATATTAAAAAATATACTTAGAATGTGCAAAAAAATTAACTGCACGGTGCCCTATAATTTCTATATAAATTCTAATAAGAGAACTTTATAGAAATGTAGTTCTCTATTTTCTATAAACATTTCTAATACCTCTTTACTATTGCCTATTTCTTAAAATTCATATTAAAAAATATACTTAGAGTGTGCAAATAATTTAACTGCACAATGCCGCCCTATAATTTCTATTAAGCTACAACAAAAAAATTGCAATACATATAAATTCTAATAAGAGAACTATATAGAATATTATTTGACTTTTGTGCAAGTTTTTTTTCTGCACATTCGAGTCTGACTTATAAGTTATATTGTACTTTATTTGTATTGTATTTCACATTATACGTATGATTTTTGTTTTCAATATGTGTTGTATATTTGTATTGTAATTTGTAGTGATGTAGCTATATATATAGGCTGTGTTATGTGTAGAGTATTAGCAGTTGTGTAGATTAGTGATTACTCTAAATGTGATATGCGGATTTCCATTTACAATAATATTATTAAAAAGAAAATATATATGTATTTAAAATGAGTTAGTATAGGCAGACAATATACATATCCAAACAAAAATTTTACATTTGCGTTGTGTTGTGTTGTGTGTGAATAGTGCGTAAGAGCGAAAGTGTAATGTTTTTTGTTTAGAGCATAGATTGATAATTTGTTTTAAAAATATATATATCAAGTAAAATAGGTACATAGGTATATAGGTGCATAATAAGTAAACTGTATCTAATGTACACATTAATAGTAAAATAATCACATATGTACTTCTATTTTTATATAGTGCAAAAGGTATATGTTATATACTTATTATTGTTTAAACTTTATTAAATATTTAAAAAATTTTTAAAACACGTAGAATAGTTTCTCTCTGATTTTTTTTATAAAAATTAGATTCAGTAATATGTAATTTTAAGAATTTTTTTAGCGCCCTATTTATCTTGCGCCCTGTGCAACTGCACAAGTTGCACATATAGAAGGACCGGCCCTGATA